>JANUYF010000006.1:19121875-20387500 GCA_026167975.1 Phrynosoma blainvillii
GTTCAGCCAAACCATTTTCTGCAGGGCATCCAGGATTCATAGTTTTGTGTTGGATTCCTTTCTGCCCAATTAAAAAAGAATCTAGGGAACAAAAAATTAAAAGCACAGATAAAAGTTCTCCAAAAACAAGCATTTTTGATGTTAACTGAAGAAATGGAAAAGAAGATGAAGTTTATGAAACAAAGGCAATTTGAATTTGCAAATAAACCAAGTTAATGGATGATAATAAGATTGAAAAAAGAGCAAAAAAGGTGGTTAATCATGAAAATAAAAGATAAAGACAAAATACATACTAATCAGAAAGAAATTAAGAAAAGTCTTTTGACTATTTCAACAAATAAAAAAAAATCAAAAAAGGAGGAAACATGGGAAAGGAAACATGGGAAAGTAATGTTTTGCATGCTCACAGCAGCTAGAATAACGTATGCAATACTTGGAAAGAAAGTAAGACACCAGAGATAATCGAATGGTATTGGAAACTTTAGACTACATGGAAATGGATAAATTGACATATTTGCTTAGAAATAAGTCATTAAACATCTCAAGTTTGAGGGTAGTATAGAAGATAGAGCTAAATTGTGAAATAACAGCCACAGAGATAATGGAATCTATCAAAGAACTAAAGCTGGCCAAATCACCATGCCTAGACTAATTGAGGGCAATTTATTATAAAAGTTGAGCAGAGATAGTAACACCAAAACTCCAAGTAATAATGAATAGAGCTAAAGAGGGAGAAATACCAGAATCTTGGAAAGTGACAAATATTGTACTAATTCCAAAAGAAGAGAAAAATGCATTAGAGATGGGGAATTATCACCCCATATCACTCTTAAATGTAGATTATAAGATCTGCACTAGCATCTTAGCAAAAAGACTTAAAATAATATTAAAAGACTGGATCCATTTGCATTTCCTCCAAACCACCAGATTTCAAAAGATTGCGGTTAACACCAGTTTCTGTCCACTTTCTGTCCAGTTTCTGTCTGACGTCATGTGAAAACACGGGGCACTAATCCAGTTTCTGTCTGGATTTTGTGTGGATTAACCAGCAGATTTGCCCCCGTGTGATAATGTCCATAGATACTTTCATTTTAATCTGGCATATTTGTGGATCAAGTAGCATAACACAGAACAGTGATCTATTGTTGAGCAATTCCATGGAAAACCCACCCGTTCTTCTGTTATTATCTCATTAGATTCAAGCCAATCATTAAGGGTTTTTTGATAGCTGTTTGATACATATTTTGGAAGAAATGTCCAAAAGACTGATGGGATGAAAATTGGCTGGGTCGTTTGGATCACATTTTTTGAATATAGCAAGGAAGCAGCTTCATTTATATACCGCTTCATATTGTGCATGGGATGTCTAAGCGGTTTACAACTGTGAGCTGATTGCCCCCCAACAATCAGGGTACTCATTTTAGCGACCTTGGAAGGATGCAGGCCTGAGTCGAGCCTCAGCCCTGGCTGGTATTGAACTCGCAACCTTGTGGTCTATGAGTGAGTGGCTGCAGTACAGGCATTTAACGACTGTGCCACCAGGGCTGATATAGGGCTGATTATTAATTTCTGTAAATAAAACTTAAAGAATAGAAGCCCACCAATTTCGAACTGCTTTGTAGACTTCATCTACAATTCCATCTTCACCTGGGGCCTTCCCATTCTTTTAAGTTGCAATTATTTCACATATTTCCTTAGAGGAAATGGACTCCAAACCTGCTAAGTCTTTTTTTCTCTCACAGGTATAACTGTTAATCTTTGAGTTATTTATAGAAACCTCCAAGGAATTATTTCTAGGGATTTCATTAAATAGATTATAAAAATGAGACTCCAAGACATGTGAGGTGATTTTGGGTTCAGTTAATGTTTGAACTTGATTTTAATAAGTTTCCAGAATTGCTGGGGATCTTTGCTTTGAACTGCTACCATATGTTCCTTCCATTATGAACTAATATAAACCTGGTTGTTGGGTTTTTTTTGTACTTTAATAACTTCTTGTAATTGCTTCATACTTGACAAGAATAGTAAGCTATTATGTGTAAGCTATTTGTTTGAATTCCTCTTTAGTGATTTCACCCCTTTTCCATTTCTTATTCATCTCCCATTTAAAACTTAGTTCAGTTGAAAGTCCAACCCAGTTTTTCTTCTCCCATTTTTCCTTCTCAGTTTGAGATTGTGCCTTCAGTATCTCCCTTTTGAGAAACTCCCATCCATCCTGAACTCCCTTCTCCTTTAGTATTCCTGACCACAGGATCACTCCCAGTGTTTCCCTAAGTTTGTTGAAATCAGCTCTCCTAAAGTCTAGAACAGGGACAGGCAACCTTTTTGAGACCTGGGCTGGTCTCCTGTAGCCCAGGTCTCAGCTGGGCCGAGGGAGGGTAATGGTGGCCCTCCTCCGCCGCACGCAACCCCCTGCTACCGCTGCCACCACGGCAGATACTGCAGCCGCCGCCGTAGTGCGCGTGGCCGCAGACGCCAGGGCGCATGTCGTGACCACCATTTTCAAAGTCCAAATTGCGGCCGTGATGCGTTTGTGCATGTGCAAGAGTACTGCGCATGCGCAAACGCGCTGCTACCGCCATTTTGACTTCCAAAATGGCGATCACAGCAAGCGCAGCCAAAAACACACCCTGAAGGCAGTGCACCGCGGTGGCGCACAGCGGCGGCAACCTTCGGCCTGGTCCGGTAAGTCCGGGGCCCGGGGCCTTAACTGGCCCCCGGGCCATAGGTTGCCGGTCCCTGGTCTAGAATGACTGTTTGACTATGCCTAGCTTCTCCTTTCCACTGTATAAGAAACTCCAGGAGAACATGATCACTCCCACCTAAGGATCCCACCACTTGCACCCCTTTGACCAGGTCATCCTTGTTGTTTAGGATCAGATCTAAAATAGCTGATCCTATTGTAGACTTTTCCACCTTTTGGACAAAGAAATTATCTTTGAGGCAAGTGAGGAATTTGCTAGATCTTGAAGTACTGGCTGAGTTTGACTTCCACCAAATATCAGGATAGGTGAAGTCACCCATCACTAGTACACCTCTCCTTTCTGAGTGTGTGGTCATCTGTTCATCCAATTACTCAGTCTGACTTGGGGGGGTCTGTAGTAGACTCCTACTATAATGTCCCTCTTGATTCCTTCCCCTTTAATTTTTATCCAGATGCTTGCCACCTGATTTCCAGGATTTACATCCTGGATCTCTTCACAGGTGTAAACATCCCTGGAATATAATGCTATTCCTCCTCTTTTCCTGTTTGGCCTATTTCTCTTTAAAAGGTTATACCCCTCTATTCCTACCTCTATTCCAATCACGAGACTTGTCCCACCAGGTTTCAGTGATGCCTATTATATCATATTTGCTTTGATGGCTGGGAGTTCAAGCTCATCTTGTTTATTTCCCATGCTCTGTGCATTAGTGTAGAGACATCTAACAGCATTTGTCCTTCCCACTTGCTGCCTGTGTGAGGTTTTTTCCTTCCACTGTTGTGCCCTTGCATCATTTGCCTTGTTCCCTCTATAACACTTTGAGTATTATCTACAGACCATGATGTACTCCTGCCTTCCAAGATACCTTCCAAGATATTGTCTTCCTCCCCAACATGACTCAGTTTA
The DNA here is from genome assembly GCA_026167975.1 of Phrynosoma blainvillii. Taxonomy (NCBI): domain Eukaryota; kingdom Metazoa; phylum Chordata; class Lepidosauria; order Squamata; family Phrynosomatidae; genus Phrynosoma; species Phrynosoma blainvillii. The sequence goes on from JANUYF010000006.1 coordinate 19,125,484, forward strand.
AAGCCCTCCTGATCAAATGTTTGAGACTATTGGCAAAAACACTTCTGGTGTGATATGCAGCCCATCTCTTACTAGAAGTCCACCATCATGGAACCACAGTCCATGATCCAAGAATCCAATTCGTTCTTGGCAGCACCATCTACGGAGCCAGTTATTCATGTCTGCTATCTTCCTCTCCCTTCCTGGACTATGCCCTTCAACTGGGAGAAGAGATGAGATAACAATCTGTGTGTTCAGCTCTTTCAGTTTCCAGCCCAAAGCCTCATAATCACTTCTGGTATTCTGAAGACTATGCCTTGCAGTATCGTTGGTTCCCACGTGGACCAAGGGGTAATGGTCAGTAGGCTTGACAAGTCTTGTCAGTCTCGCTGTCACATCACAGATTTTTGCCCCAGGGAGACAGCACACCTCCCAGGACATTTTATCAGGGCCACAAATCACTGCTTCTGTACCCCTCAACAAGGAGTCCCCAACCACCACCACATGCCTCCTCCAAGGCTTAGCAGTGGCTGTTCCCTGCGGTGATGCACTTTGGATCTCCTGCACTGTCCCTGAGGACTGTCCCTGATGCTCTTCCTCTTTAAGGGAGAGAGCTTCAAATAGATTCTGTAGCTGCAAGCTCCCAGAACGATCCCTGGTTTTCATACTTCTGTGTGTGACATTCCTCCAGGTGTCCACCTCTTGTGTGAATGAAATGACCTCCTCTTCAACAACTTCCTCTGTGTGGTTCAAGACCGTTCTTTCTGCTCTGTCCAGGAAAACCTCTTGCTCCCTAATATGCTGAAGCATAGTTACCCTGGCCTCCAGCTGCTTGATTTTCTCTTCCAGGAGGACTACAAACTTGCACTTGGTGCAGGTGAAGTTCCCCACATCTCTTGGCAAGAAGACAAACATCCCACAAGTGTTGCAGGTGACTGCACCAACTCCTTCAGTGTCCATATTGAGAAATCTGAACTAAGCACTGGAAGAGGACTGTGGGCTTCTCTCTCAAAAGGTCCCCTGGTAAAGACCCATGTAAAGAGCCCCTGTGCTCTTGGTCTTTTCACCAGGCTCTGTCAGTGAGCTCAATCAACTGGGTTTCTAACTCTACAGAGAGCTCCTGGATGCTACCCTATTCTGGAGGCAAGTTTCTGTCTCTCTCCCTCTGAGCAAAAAACAACAACCTCAAAACCATTTAAATGAGGAGGAGGAGGAGGAGGAGGAGGAGAACCTGTAAGGAGAAAGGTCAAAGCCTCCTATCTATCTGTGCCATGCTTTCCTGTATCCTATGAAAAAAAATTGCATGCTGTTAGGTGCGCGCCTCTGGGAGTAGTTGTATAGAGCTAATTGGCTAGCTTCACCCCCCTATTGACTCACAAATGTGACTCACCAAGGCCCCACCTGCTCAGCAACAGTCACACTCTCCCCAAGTGTTTTTAAAAAGAATTTTAAAACTCACACACTCAAAATGGCTGCCCTGAAACTGCTTTCCTTCTCCTTCCTAGCAGGAACATTTTGTCAACTTAGGGCCTCGGCAGACGACTAATAGGGTCGTCTCCGAGGCAGGGAAGAGGAGAGGCAGATGCACGAGCGGTGCCTCTTCCTCCTCCCGAGGTTGCCCTTGGAGCTGCCGGCCCTCCGCACGGCCAGCGCGCCGAGGGCAACCTCCCACCGCAGCGTCCGCACACGCTGCAGCGGAAAAGTCAAGGAAAGTGCGCCCAACGCGTTTAGGGCGCACTTTCCCTGACTTCTGAAAGGAGCACTGATTTAGCGCTCCCTTCAGAGGCGCCAACGGTGCACTGCGGTGTGGCTGCGTCGCTCCGGCGGTGCACCGTCCCACGGCGCCCCTGACACCATCGTCTGCTTCCCCCTTTAGATGCTGGTTTCAGCCAATGTTTATAGGCTACAAGGCTAACATCAGTTCGTGTATTTCATTAGAAAATTAATTATCTTTTTGTCATGCAGCTTATTTGCAAGACCAGCCACATTCCAGCTACTGGATCTTGGAAATATCATTTTGAAAATACAAAAGAAATTGCTGTTAATACTGCCAACTCTTTATTAAGATTCTATTGGAGCAGAGACGATAAACAGTTTCCACTGGCTATCAAAATTTAAGAGGCCAAAGTTATAGCTCAAAGTTATGAGGCTGAAATTTGGGGGCCTAAGATAAAATCAGATTTGAAAACAGACCAAAACAATTATTTACAATCAATTTTAGGTCTGCTCACAGGAACTGAGACCTCTATCCTTCAGTTGGAATGTAGACTTTGTACTGTAAAGGCTATGACCCAGATACAAGCTATTAAATACTGGCTGAAACTTACTAAAAGAATAGGAACAGTCCTGTATTGTTTGCTTTCAAAGAAATGCTGAAATTTGAAAACAAGATGTTGGAATCTTACAACGTATTGATTCGTACGCTCTCAAGGGACTTGCTGTGTTCTTTAAACTACAATAGAGCTGTAAAATATATGAAGTCCCACATTTTGAAGCAGGACTTTCTTTCTTTTTTAATAAAATGTTATTAAATTATAAAAAGAAACATACATAACATGACATAACAAAACACATGACAATACAATACATGACAATACAAACAATACAATACAAACAATCATAAAATATACTTCCTTACTACTGCTTCTCGAGAACCTTCGCAGAAACCTATATTATAATGATATAACTATTTTATCTTATCTCTTTCTTATTTATATACTCTACATCCGAAACTTTCAGTATTCACCAGATAGTCTTACCAAAGGAGATTTTAAAATCCCCTGCTGATTTCAACTCAAATATATTTCCAAATTCTCTTTAACATCTAGTTGATTACTTCATACCAAATATGAAACAGAAAAAAAGAAAGAAAATAACCTTAAGAGCGACAGCTCCTAGACCTTATGTCCAAATGACTACATTTTAATATGGTCTAGTCCTTCCTTTTTATATACTGATACCATGATTCCCAACTTACATTAAAGTTCTTTATACTCTTGTCATTAATCATAAAAGATAATTTATCCATTTCTTGAATGTCCATCACCTTTGATCTCCATTCCCAAAGACGGGGGATTTCTTTCTGATTCCAATATCTGGCATATACTATTCTTGCTGCAACAATTAACAAAAATAAAAATTTTCCTTTCCCTGTCATTCACCTGTTTATCATCAACAATGTTTAAAAGATACAATTTTGGGTCTGGGAGACCTTGCAAACCAATAATCTTTTTAATTTCATGATGTATCATCTTCCAAAATTTGATTGCCATTGGGCAATTCCATCAAATATGCATATAACTGCCTTGGGCCGATTCACATTTCCAACATCTGGGATTTACATCTTTGAACATTTTTGATAATCTAAGTGGGGTCCAGTACTATCTAAAAATAGATTTATAACAATTTTCTCTTATATGTATATTAGGAGTAAAGTTAATAATTGTTTTCCATAATTTTTCCCATTGCTCAAGTTGTATATTTTGATTCAAATTGATTGCCCATTTAATCATATATTCTTTAATTGTCTCATCTTCCAACTCCCAATTTTTAATCAAGTTATAAAATTTGGCAATTAATTTTTTGGGGTCCGATTTAATTATTTTCTTAAATTCTAAGTATGACAAACCAATTCCAACATTTTTCTTATCCATTTTAAATCTTTCATTTAATTGTCTGTACATAAACCAATTTATACTCACTCCGGATTCTACTAGAGCTGCTTGCGAGTTTATTCCCTTTATATATTTCCCTTTATCAAATTCAACTAGATCTATATACCGGAGCCAGCTATCATAACTATAAATTTCTTTTTTCAGAAAGGCTTCTGCAGGAGATGCCCAGAATGGAATTCTAGTGCACCAATTCTTCTTATGTTTTTTCCAAACTCTAATTAGGGCTTTACATAAATAATGATTCCTGAAATTACTATCAACCTCCTCTTTACCATAGAAAAGATAAGTGTGAAACCCATACTGAAAATCCATTCCTTCCAGGTTTAACATCCTAATTTTTTTTTAAATATAATCCAATTGTAAATCCATTCCAGGGCACATGCCTCAAAATACCATTTTAAATTTGGGACTGCCAATCCACCTCTATTTATTGAATTGTGCATGAGTTTCATCTTAACCCTTGGTTTCTTGTCTTTCCATATAAATTTGCTTATGTCTTTTTGCCAATTTTGAAATGGTGCAAAGTGAGAAATGTCCAGAGATAGATAGATAGATAGATAGATAGATAGATAGATAGATTATCGGATGAGAAAGACAGATTTTATCTTTCTCTCAAATTTATAAATATATAACATTGGATAAGAAAGACATATAAATAGTTATTAGAAATAGAAACAGGAAATGGAATAATGAAAAACAGTATGATAAAAAGGATGCAGAACACTGGAAATTCAATACCCTTACTATGTTGGGAGAACGCTTGGAAGAACAGTATTAAATTCACTAAATGTAATGCTCTAAAAGCAAACTTTCATAAAATCTTCCACAGGTGGTACATGACCCCTTCCAAGGTAGCAAGAATGAATAAAGGTAATGATAACAAATGCTGGAAATGCAAGGAAGAAGTTGGTACTATGTACCCTATGTGGTGGAACTGTAGTAAGATTAAAGAATTTTGGGAGGAAATCCAAAAGTCTATGTGTAAAATAATACAGAAAAATATTCCTTTAAAGCCAGAGTTGTTTCTATTAAATATAATAGATGTAATTTGGATTAAGTTAAGCCAAGATGAAAAGAGTGTTATACTCTATATGGTAACGGCTGTTCAAGGCATTGGAAATTGGAGGTAATACCTAGACCACTGGATTGGGAAGCCAAACTTAATGAGTTGGCAACTATGGGCAGTCTTTCTATGTATATAGCAGGGAAATCAACCCGGCAACATGAAAGGAAATGGAAGGAAGTAAAAGAGGAAAGAAAGATAATAATAATAATAATAATAATAATAATAATAATAATAATAATAATATTTTTAATTATACCCTGCCTTTAGCCGAAGCTATCAAACCAGCTTGCATTAAAAGTATAGCCCACCTTTTATAACAATCATATAACCCCCCTTAAAATTACAATTAAATCAAAATAATTTAAAAAATAACATTTACATAGGAACACAATAAAACAAAACACTAAAACAAAGGCACTGAAACATTGCCAGTTTACAGCAGGGGCAAATTAACCCCTCAGAGATACATATTAGAGGAAAACGGCTCTTAATGGGGGAGGATCAAAACTAACTAACTCTCTTCTGGATAAGCCTTCTGGAAGAGATCCGTCTTGATGGCTTTTTTAAAGCCATCTAAGCTGGATATCTGGCAGATCTCTTCCAGCAAGGCATTCCAGAGTCTGGGAACAGTAGCTGAAAATGTCCTCTGGGAAGTCACTGCCAATCTAGTTCTTGTTGATTGAAGAAGCTTCCTCCCAGAGGACCTGAGGGAACGGGGTGGATTATATGGGAAGAGGTTATCCTTTAGGTAAGTTGGGCCCATGCCATGTAGGGCTTTAAAGGTCATTACCAACACCTTATACTGTGCTCGGAAACCAACAGGCAGCCAGTGAAGAGATTTAAAAATCAGAGTAATATGATCATTCCTAGATCTTCCGGTGATCAACCTGGCTGCCACATTTTGTACCAATTGCAGTTTCCAAGTTAGGTATAAAGTTAGCCCCATGTAGAGTGCATTACAGAAGTTGAGTCGTGAGGTTACCAGTGCATGTACTAGGGTCTCTAGGTCCCTTGTTTCCAGGAATGGGTGCAGCTGGCGTATCAGCCAAAGCTGATAGCAAGCACTCCTGACTGTCGCATTCACCTGCTCTGTCATGTGAAGCGACGAGTCTAGGAGCATCCCCCAGACTGTGGACACAGTCCTTGGTGGAGAGCGTGACCCCATCCAAGACTGGTGGTTGCAACCCAATCTCTGTTTTAGGGGCCCCTACCGTAAGTACCTCCATTCTGTCTCAATTCAGCTTGAATCGTTTTTTCCTCATCCAGTCCATTACCACTCCAAAGCATTGATTGAGGGGAGAACCGCTATCTGCCATCATGGCATCAGACCGAGACATGGAGCAGAATATTTCAGTATCGTCAGCATATTGGTAACATCCTGCTCCATGTCTCCTGATGATCTCTTCCAGCGGCTTCATGTAAATATTAAACAACATTGGGGTCAGTATGGCGCCTTGAGGAATGCAATATTTCAGCTCTGTTTTAGACGAGCAACTGTCCCCGAGTGCCACCCTCTGGAATCTGCCTGAGAGAAAAGAGTGGAACCACTGAAGAACAGTACCTCCTATTCCCAATTCTCTTAGACGTTCCAGAAGGATTCCATGATCTATTGTATCAAAAGCCGCAGAGAGATCCAGAAGCACCAACTGGGTCATGTTTCCCCTGTCAATGCTCAGGCGAAGGTCATCTACCAGAGTGACCATGGCCATCTCCACCCTATATGCAGGCCTGAAGCTGGTTTGAAATGGATCTAGGAAATTGGTTTCATCCAAGATCGCTTGGAATTGAAAGGCGACGGCCCGCTCGATCACCTTGCTCAAAAATGGTAAATGCAAGACTGGTCTATAATTTTTCAGATCCAGGGGGTCCAGGGAAGGTTTCTTCAGGAGCGGTCTAACGACCACTTCCTTTAAGCTGGATGGAACAATTCCTTCCCTAAGGGATGCATTGATGACCCTCTTAAGAAAGGCCATCAAGGCATCATCTCCCTGGATGACCAGCCAAGATGGGCAGGGATTGAGAGAGCACGTCGTCTTCCTTACTTTTCTGAGGATCTTGTCCATGTCATCGGTACTCACCAACTCAAACTAATCTAGTTTAATCTCACAAATGGGTTCACTAGATGCCTCATCAGTCACTTCTCTTATAACTCCAGCATCTAAGTCGGCTCTTATCTGAGAGATTTTATCTGCGAAATAGTTGTTAAAGATGTCACAGATGGCTGTTGTTGGGTTGAGTAAAGGGTTCTGTACAGGTGGAACCTGTGACAGTTCCCTCATCACCCTAAACAGTTCTGCTGGACGAGATTCCATAGACACAATATGGGCAGAGGAGAAGGACCTCTTCACTGCCTGTATTGCCCTCGGCAGGAACAAAGAAAGTTCTTATGACGAGTCTTGTCAGATAAGAGTCGAGTTTTCCACCAGGTGCACTCTAGTTGTTGTCCAACCCGCTTCATTTTCCTGAGTTCTTCTATGAACCAGGGATGGTGATTTGGAGTGGGTTGGAAAGGACGCTTGGGAGAGACTGTGTCGATAGCTCTGGTGAGGTCAGTGTTCCAGGTATTCACCAGGGCTTTGACAGGGTCGTCGGCTTTGCCAACCAAGGAACTCTCTAAGGCTTTCTGGAATCCAATTGGCTCCATTAGCCTCCAAGGGAGGACCATTTTAATGGGTCCTCCACCCCCGGTGGGATGAGGAATGGCTCTTAGTTCAACCTTGACAAGGAAATGATCCATCCATGACAGTGCAGAGGTGGTTTTTACCTCTGCCCACGGATATGCCTGCTCCATACTGAAGACTGCATCAAGAGTATGACCTGCCGAATGTGTAGGCCCAAGAACCAATTGGGATAGCCCATGTCCATCATGGAATCCATGAACTGCAGAGCTGCTCCTGTTAAACTGGTCTTGAGAGGGATGTTGAAGTCACCCAGGACTAAAAGTCTAGGCAACTCCAGCAACAACTCCGAGACCAGCTGTGTCAGCTTGGATAGGGCGTATGTTAGGCAACAGGGTGGATGTTATACCAACAGAATCCCTATACTATCCCTGGTCTTCAGGCTCAGGTACATGCTCTCAAAATGATCTGTTTTCCAGATAAGTATCCTGGTCAAGGAAAGGCTATTTTTGTGAACCAGAGCCATGCTCCCCGCCCCCGCCCACTTTCCCTCACCTGCTCAAACACAGAATACATGGCTGGGAGAGCCTGGTTCCAAGTAATAGCACTGTGTTCCCCAAGCCAGCTTTCTGTAAAACATGCCAGGTCGCCATCTTCATCCATGAGAAGATCATGGATGATATGGGTTTTGTTCTTCACCAACCTGGCATTACAAAGGAGCAAGGTGAGGTTCTGTGGCAAAGTTGGTAAGCTCCCCAACTTACTTTGGGCAACAGAGTGGCCTGAAGGTGGGATCACTTTCAAACATCGAACCCGCCTACTTTTATAACAAAGCTCCATTCTGTTTTCGCCATATCTTCCCCTGCCCTGTATCACTTCAATTCCTGCTCCCAGAAAATCCTCTAACAACTTTCCCCTATATACTGCATCTAATTAAGTCCCTGAAATCCCAACATAGATGCCTGTAACTACACAAACTGGTCATCTATTCACTCTAATTCATAGACTCTCTATATAGATGTTAAACAATTAGGGGAGCTCTCCCAAAATCCTCTATTGCCGCTAGATGCTTCCGCGGCTTCAGCTGGGGGGGGTGCCACTGGTGAGGGCTGGGAAGGGCTCCTAAGAACCCCCCTGGGTCCTCCAGAGTCCTCCATTGCCACCAAGCTTCATCTGGGGGTGGTGCCACTGGTGAGGGCTGGGAAGGGCTCCTAAAAACCCTCCTGGGTCCTCCAGAGTCCTCCACTGCCACCAAGCTTCATTTATAGGATATATGTAAAGACTGTTTAGAAGAGAAACAACAGTATAAAAAAATTCTTGCGTTCAACAGAATTGCAATAATTGGTAATTATAAAGTCTTTTGCTTCCAACGAAGGAAGAATCTGTCATATGAGGTATTGTAAGCAATCAAATCTTGAACTTTTATGTATTTATGTACATTATAATTTGAGATTATGAATTGTTATTTTCTTTCTCTCTCTTACAGTTTTGTAGTGTATTATTGTAAACCAATAAAAATTAAGATATAAAAAAATTATAAAGATATAAATAATGCCTTATTCAAAGATTTAGGTTTGGTACCAAACAACTCTGACTCTTATCTAATCAATCTTTCACTAGGGGGACATCGAATCATGCACTGAAAAGGCAGCCTGTTTTGCTTTTAAAGCATCACTTCTAAGGAGGAAGCTTTGTAAAATGATGGTTGGGTTATAGGATAAATTTGAATCCCAACTATTTTTGAACAACTTTAGTATTGCAAAACAATGTCATATAGTTTCAGTGGATCTAGTCCTTGCTCCTATTTAGATTCATCTCAGCCTGCAGGGTTTTTGGTGTTGTTGTTTTTTTTTGGGGGGGGGGGTTAGATGATTTTAACTATGTAATATAATGTATTATTTTTACAATGTATTTGATGTTTATATTTTATATTTTATATGGATTACTTTTGTAATGGCGTACATTATACAAATAAACTTATTTACTTACCTCCTCTTACCTTCTCACATTCTCTCTAACCTCTTCACTTCCTTTGTCCTTCTTATTACTATTTTCCAACTCTTTTTTCTTTCCTATTATTCTCTTTAGTTTACTTTCTTCCTGTCTTCCCTTTCATTGTCCCTTTTTTTTGTTTCTCTACTCCTTTACTCTTTTCTTGTTCTTCTTTCCTATTTTTTCCTATTTTACCTTTCCTTCCTCTTCATCCTCCTCTTATTCTTCCCGCCCCTCTTTCCTGTCTTCCCCTGATTTCCCACCTTGGATACCAAACAATTTGTTGTAAGATTTTAGCTATTCTTTTTTTCCCCTTTTTCTAGTTACCCAAATACTATATTACCTTCTTAGCTCTTATTTTCCATCCTGTTTGAATCTTTTTAATCCTATAGAATTTTTCAGTAATCTATCTTCATATTTTTTCCTTCTTTCCTACTGTTCCCCCCCTTTGATTTCTTTTATCCATTAACTTTTTGACAATTCTCTTTTTTACTGTTATTAATTATTGTATTTTCTGCACCCCTTTTTTTTCTCTTCCCTACCACAGTTACATTATCCATATTTTTCTTCCTAAAACCTCCTTCTAACTGTATAATTATTTCCTCTCTCCAGTTTCCTTTCCAAAGTTTAGTTGTTTCCTTCCATTCCTCTTTACAATGATCTGTTGATCATTGGAATGGTCAGAAATATCCATTTCATACATCTCGAACAATCTGAACAACCAAGGCTTTATTTGGGCAGCAAGTTTTTGTTTCCAGTTTTTCGCTATTGTCAACCTCACTGCCATCAACATTTGAAGTATAATTTTCCAGTATTTCTTTTCTGATTGATTGTCTACCACCTCCACCATATTCAATAAATATAGCTCTGGTCTCATAGGGAATCTAATGTTTAGGATTTGCTCTATATTTCTATGTATCTTTTTCCAAAAAAATTTAATTACAGGGCAATACCACCACACACGTTATAATGTATCTTTATGTTGCCCACATTTCCAGCATGTCATTTGCATTTTTTGATATTTTGGCAATTCTTTCTGGTGTTAAATACCATCTGAAATATAGTTTGTAAAATGTTCTTTTAATGTACAGCTATCCATAAATTTTATATATTTATTCCACACTCTTTCCCAATCATCCAATTTGATAACATGTCCAATATTTTGAGCCCATTTATTCATATTGTCTTTTATTACTTATTGTTCTTGATCTAATTTTAATAAAATGTTATAAATTTTTGTTATAATTTTCTTACATCCTGGTTGTATTAACTCCTCAAATTCTGAATTTCCTTCTTCAAAACCTTCTAATTTTGAACCTTTCAGTTAATTGTCTGTGGGGCATATTATCCCATCTTCCACAAATTCTTCTCTAGTTTTTATTTGGTACAGTCCTTTATTATTTTTTAACAATACTTTATATGTTATCCTTAGAAATGCCTCATGACTGGAAACCCACAATGGAATTTTTGGTAACAATTTATTTTTGTACTTTGTCCAGGTCCTTATCAATGGTTTTCTTATATAATGACACAAGAATTCCTTATGAACTTTATCTTATTGGTACTATACATATGCATGGAATCTGAGATGGGTATTAAATCCTTCTAATGCTAACATTTTTCTCTCTCCATAAAGTGATCCAATCAAGAATCCACATTAGACAACCTGCCTGGTAATATAACTTAAAGTTCAGCAATCCTAAACTTCCTCTTTTTTTTTTTTTTTTTTAGATCCTGCCTAACTTTACATTTTATCTAGCCTTTTCCCCTGCCCATATGAATTTTGCAAGCTCTTTAATCATTAGTTAAAATTGGGAGATTTTCAAAATAATATAATATCTTCAGTAACATGGTCATTTTGTCCATTGCTATTCTCCCTAAAAGAGAAATTCCTAGTTTATTCCATTTGCTTTAATCATCTTTTATTTTATTCCAGGTCTTTTGATAATTATTGTTAAACAGTTTATTATTTTTCCTGGTCATAATTATACCCAAATATTTCACCTTTTTCTGTATTTTAAAGTTTGGTGTTTTTCCCCTCTAATTCTTCCTTTTCTTTTTTATCTAAGGTTTTTGTTTTTGTTTTGTAATTATAGCTGTTTTTCTTTGTTTACTTTAAAACCCAGCCATTTCCTGGGATACTGTGGATCTCAGGGAATTGAGATGAACCTTGCTAAACTTCAAGCAGTGCTAGAATGGCCCCTGCCCAAGACCTGGAAGCAGGTACAGAGTTTGGGGGGATTCATAAATTTCTAAAGCAATTCATCCCCAACTTTGCACAAGTAGCTCTGCCCATCACTGATTTGTTGAAGATTAAGTCCCACCTGAAACAAAAACTCATGAGGCATCTAGTGAGAAACCCAAGCCATCCATCAAAATCAGGTGGACACTGCAGTGCCAGGAGGCATTGGAGAAGTTACAACAGTTCTTTAGCACCAAATCCATCCTGAAGCACCCCTCCTTCCACCTGGAGCCCAAGCCTGGGAGCGGAGGAGGAGGAGCAGGCTATATAGCCTGATCCTGACCCAGGAGCTTTGATTGGAGAGCCAGGGCTGGGCTGAGTGGGACTCTACATCTCCCCCACCCCCCTCCTTCCACCTGGAGCACAAGCCTGGGAGCGGAGGAGGAAGAGCAGAGGCTTTATAGCCTGATCCTGACCCAGGAGCCGTGATCGGAGAGCCAGGGCTGGGCTGAGTGGGACTCTACATCTCCCCCACCCCCCTCCCAAGCCTGGGAGCGGAGGAGGAGGAGCAGAGGCTTGACAGTGTCTGGGCCACTGAAGATATCAGGCATGCCTTAATCATCAACACCTGGGCAAGGCAGATGACGAATGGGACCTTGAACTGGGACTGTCCCCTCCCTCCCCCCCGAGTGGTTTAAGCAGCAACACCTGAGATTAGAGTTATTGAAGGACTTGGGAGGAGTTAATGCTGTAAATCAGCTGAGCAGGGCTAGCAATAGCATTGTACTGTTCTTAAAGTCCTCATAATGCTAACATAGAGGAATCTATCAGGACTGAAAAGAAATCACAAACTTGAAGAGTCTCTCTGCCCCCCCCCTCCTTTCCTTCCTACTCTAGTAAGATACTGCTCACATATTAAGGGGTGGGAACCAGCTGGAACATTCACTGGTGCCATCATATAATGGAGCCGGGAATAGCCTGGGAGCAGGAATTGAGGTTGTGTGGGGGCAGGGAAGGTATTGTAGTAACAGAGTGAAGAAATGTTACAAAAGAACAGGGGATCAATGCTTAATACTATCCCTGTTTAAGTTCACTCTGTTTCCCAGGATAACTTGGAGAGCGCACCAACCATTCCACAGACCCTTACTCTGCTCCTTTGCAATGCTAGGTCGGTCAAAAATAAGACACATATTATCCATGATCTCCTGCTGGATGAGGCGACCGACCTCGCATGCTTTACCAAGACTGGCTGGGAGATGCCAGCACAGCGACATGGGCGTAGGCTCTCCCAGCTGGGTATACGGTTAGTGAGCAGGTAAGGGAAAGTGGGCGGGGGGGGGTGGCCCTGGTTCATAGAAACAGCCTGGCCCTGACCAGGAAGCCTATCCAGAAAACAACCTGCATCGAGTGTATGTACCTCAGCCTAAAAACCAGGGATGGTTTGGGGATTCTGTTGGTTTACTGACCACCTCATAACCTAACAGGCTCCCTAACCGAGCTGTCTGCCCTGGTCTCTGAGTTGTTGCTGGAGTCACCCAGACTTTTGGTTCTGGGCAACTTCAACATCCCACTTGAGTCCAGTTTGCAAAATCTAACTGGCGCAGCTCGGGAGTTCATGGAGACCATGACAAACTTGGGCCTATCCCAATTGGTTGATGGGCCCATGCATTGCACGGGTCATACCCTCGATGCAGTTTTTAGTACAGAACAGGAATATCCATGGGCAGAGATTACAAAAATGTCCGCATTGTCATGGACGGATCATTTCCTGGTCAAGGTGGAACTATCGCCTGTTTTAATATGTTGTACCCCGCCCTGGTTGCCTAGCAGAGGGGCGGGCTGGAAATATTATTATTATTATTATTATTATTATTATTATTATTATTATTGGGGCAGTGCTTATACAAACAGATTTGGATGGGCACTGAGGCTGTGTGCCTACATATCAAAAAAGTTTCAGGGGGCAGAATTGGACTGGCTTACTGGGATCTGCAAAATTGACACCAATTCTGGAGGGTGTGGCTTTGAGGTCTGGAACTTAAAGGCATTGCAAACCCTGAGAAAGTTGAGCCCAAAGCAGAGTCAGTGGGCAAAGTATTTTTATCACTTTAAATTCATATTGAAAAATTTCCCAGGAAAACAAAATGTTTTGGTAGACACTTTGTTTAGACTTCCCTACTATGAGAGTAAAAGACAGGCTCCAGTAGAGACTGTGTTCACCCCAGAGCAAGTGGGGCTAGCGGTGACCACTCGGAGCCATGCCCACAAAGAGGAGGGAGACAAACCTTCATCCCCAGGCCCTTTGTTTCAAAGTTTCCATGAGGCAGCAGGGAAAGACCAGTGGCTTAAGGAGCATCCAGATGCCCTAGAGTTAAAAGATAGACTCTGGTACAAAGGGTCCAGGGTGTATGTTCTTGAAGAGCTGAGGCTCAAAGTCTTACAATTGTGACATGATACTAATGCAGTGTGACACTGGGGGTTTCTGAAAACCTGGCACTTGATGTGGAAGCAGTACTGGTGGGATGGAATAAGATGAGACATGGAAAATTATGTCAAAGGGTGTCTTGTTTGTGCCTGCGCCAAGCTAGCAGGAGGCAAACCCCGAGGAATCCTGCAACTGTTACCCACATGCAGCACTCCTGGAGACACATAGTGATAGATTTCATCCCTGATTTGCCTGATAGTAGGGGGGACACCATATGGGTGGTGGCAGACTTGTTTTCAAAACAGGCCCACTTTATGGGGTGCAAAGGTTTACCATCTGTGGCCAAGCTGGCGGATTTGTTCATTGGCCATGTATACAAATTGCATGGACTACCAGAAAAAATTGTCAGTGATAGGGGACAGTCAGTTCTCCTCCCAATTTTGGAAGGGGTTGCAGAAAAAATTGGGAATTGAGCAGGTGATGAGTACCCCTTATCACCTTCAATTGGATGGGCAAACTGAGAGTCAATTACACTCTGGAGAAGTATTTGAGATGTTACAGTAATTATTTGGAAGATGATTGGTTTGATTTTTTGCCCCATGCTGAAGTGGCATTTAATGGGGCAGTTAATCAAAGCACAAGACATTCCCCATTTGAGTTTATCTACAGTTATGAGCCAAAGACCCTGCCTTCCTTGACTGCGGAATGGTTCACACAATGGATTGCAAAAATTAGAGACATTTGGCCTCCAATTGTGACTGGTTTAGATGAAGCACAAAGGGACTATAAAAAAGTTCACAGATTGAAAGAGGGGCAAGGAATGGGACTTAGCAATGGGAACCAAAGTCTACCTGTCCACCAAACATTTAAAGATCAGTAAACCAGCTAAGAAGCTGGGATCAAAATACGTTGGGCCATTTGTTGTGAAAAGACTGGACAATGAAGTGATTGCAGAATTGGATTTGCCCAAGTCCTACAGACATTTACACTCAGTGTATCATTTCAGCTTGTTGAAGCAGGCCCTGATGATGGACCCCTGGAGGACTGACCAAGGACCACTTCCACCACTGGTAGTTGAAGGGGAACAGTATTTTGAAGTTGCTAAGATTTGGGATTCAAGAATTCATAGGGGCAAATTGTAATATTTGGTCCATTGGAAACATTGTCCTGAGTCCAAAAATGAATGTGTGTACGCTCATCATGTGGATGCCCCTAAACTGACTCTCTCTCTTTCTCTTTCTCTTTCTCTTTCTCTCTCTCTCTCTCTCTCTCTCTCTCTCTCTGTGTGTGTGTGTATATATCAATTGTTTCATAAAAAGCATCCCAACGAGCCGGGTGGAGTTGGGAAAGATTAATCCTGAGGTGGCAAGTTGTCAGGATTCATTGGTATGATTCTGTCATGATCATTATTGAATATTGGAGAGGACATATGTATTGATCATGCATTGGTTTTGTGTATGAGAAACATATAGAGCCTTAGGTTGTGGGCCTGGTCGTATGTAGGAATGGCAGGCTGGGCAAATGATATGCAGAATGAAGAGGTTTATGGCTTTATGATTCTGGAGATGGTGTCTGTTCTTCCCAAAGTGGTTCAGGTATGTGAAGGATGTTTATTTTCCTTACCTTTATTTCAGTAGAATTGTAGGCCTAGGAATGCTGTGTAGGGGGACAAATGGGAGATAAGGGGACCTTTAGAATTTGCTTTGTTTAGTTTGCATGCCAGTAGACTGGTGGTGAAGCTGGATAGATTGAGTTTTAATGGTAGGGTGGAGGGACTCTTTAGTTCTGACCCAAACACTTTGCTGGCAACTTTTGTCCTGATGTCTTCAATAAAAGCCTTTTGTTTTTCATCACAATAAGACTGTTTATCTATACTGGGAATAGAACTTGCTGGTTCTGACACTTCCCCTGGCTTTCTTATTGATTATTTCTGCAATGATTACCTTGTTCTTCTTGTCGTCATCCAATCTTTGGTAAAAGTTGTTCGCAGTAATATCTTAAACTTTTGTATTAGCCTCTGATAAAGGTTAATTTATTCTGGGAATGGCAAATACTGTTTCCTTTTGTGGGTGGAGGGCAGCGGCATGTTCATGTGTTTGTACATACATGAGGGAGCAGGTGTGGGGGCCATGGCAGCATGTTTGTGCATCCATGGAGGGGGTCGGCATATGGGGGGGGGGGGGGTGACGACAGGTGTTTGCATGTATAAGGAATATCACTTCCCAGCCATGAGTCATGCACCTCCTGGGCCAAGCAACCTTGCCTCTTTTACACTCAGCAGCACAGGAGGGGAGATTAAGGAGGCGGGAGCTGCTGCCACACCTATGCCCATTCTGTGTGCACATGTATGAGGTAATGCTTGCCTCGTTTTGCCACCTGTCCCCACTGCCACCACAGAAGTCTGCCACAGAGTGCCCACTTCCCAAACCTGGGCTAAGGTGCTTGGTCTGCTGTAGTCACCACCACTGACATGGGTTGCCTAACAGCGTCCCAACTTGCCTAAGGCCTGAAGTAGTGGCTCAGGACCTTCCCATTCATCTTTTCCCTTCCCTTTTGCATTCCTCCTCCTCCTCTTCCACTGGATTGAGGCTCAGAGTGCAGTGACAGCAGCAGCAGTGGGAGAAGCAGGCAACAACAACAGCAGGGATAATAATAATAATAATAATAATAATGCAGTGTCTTGAGCTCCTCCTTCTGCCACGACAGCCATGACTGCTCTCCCCCTCAGTCCCCTGAAGGCACAAAGGTGACCATCACCCTAGAGTCCTCTGTGGGCTGCGGAGCAGGTCTGTAACAGGGCCATGTGATACCCTTTGGCATAACTAGGAGCTGAGGGCACAGAGCCAAGCACCTCCATGCCCTTCACACCCCTCTTCCTGTCAGTCTCCATGAATAGTGGAGGAGGAAGCAGGCCCAGTTCCCAGTTTGGAGAGCCCCAATCAAGCTGTGAAGAACCTGCTGGAGCTCAGCATCATCATCAAGAGCCAACAGAAATTGCTGCAGACTCAGCAATTCTGGATTGAGGAACTGGAAAGGCACCAGGTGACACCCCCTCTAAGGGTGTTGTTACTTAGTGTGGTTTGCAGCCCCTGCACACAGAGACCAGTGACACCAGCAATAATACCCATCTATAGCCTAAATCCATATTGTATTGAAGGCTTCTTTTACTGATCTTGTTGATGGACTACATACAATAAAGAGACGGAAGACAATAATGCAGTAAATAAAATCTACAAGTGCTAAAGAATGGTGAATTTATTGAAGATTATATCTGCTGTGTGTGAAGTCAGAAGAATGAAGCAATTTCAGCTAAGAGTGAGCTCGACAGACCAACCCTAATAGGCAGTTCTTCACCGACCTTGGAAACACTGGGTTGGGAACATGGAAACCACATGCTACGCCTCCAACCTGGCAGTGCAAAAAGAAGGTGCAATAGCGGCTCTTTTGCGCAGCAGAAAGGGTGCCCTTGCTGCCACTGTGGCTGCTTTTCTGCACTCTTTTGGCACAGTGTGTGTAGATGCTGAATCAAGGGAGTGCCCTGATGCCTCCCATCATGCAGTGGAGCATGCAGCATGAAACCATCATGGGGGCAGAGTCAGGGTGGCCGGCATGCAGTCACCAC
This sequence comes from Phrynosoma blainvillii, assembly GCA_026167975.1. Classification (NCBI taxonomy): domain Eukaryota; kingdom Metazoa; phylum Chordata; class Lepidosauria; order Squamata; family Phrynosomatidae; genus Phrynosoma; species Phrynosoma blainvillii. Next base: position 19,143,042 of record JANUYF010000006.1, read on the forward strand.
ACCCCCCACTTTGCCTCCAGGCTGGTTCTTTATGCCAGTCTGTACAGCCCTTTAATCAAAAAGGGCATAGGCCTGAGCTTGCAGGACCTGAGTAGAGCAGTGGAGGACAATGGGTCTTGAAGATGTCTCATCTACATGGTCATCATGAGTTCAAGTTGACTCAAAGCTAGTTAATAACAACAAATGATACTTCAGCTCATCATTTCTGTATCAGTCCCCTTCTGCTTAGACTATGGGCCACCCTGGCCTGAAATTAGAGGTAACAAAATTCAGGACAGAAAGAAACCAGAAATGAGGAATGCAAGTCATTTGTTTGATTGTGAGATTGTGAGATTTTGGGTTGGATTCTGGGGAGGGGTGGGTGGGTTCTGTAGTTTTGGATTGTATTAATATATTGTACCGAATGTTAACTGTTGTTAGCTGCTCTGATTGCTTGTCAGAGGGGTGGGATACAAATAAATTTTATTTTTATCATTATTATTAATCTGTCATTAAGGTAACAAACAATCAATCATACAAATCATGACATATTGTGATATGCAAATATATCCATGTGATATAACTCACTGAAAAGACAAGAAACATTCCTTCTCATGTAATCTTCTACAAACATATCTACTCAGAATTAAGTCTTATTGCTTTTAATGAGACCTACATAGTTTCCTAGAAGTAAGCTGCATTTTCTGCTCCCCATTTCCTTTGGAGTAAAGTGTATACAGTCGCCCCTCCATTTTCACTGACTTCACGTCTGCAGTCCATGCTTTACGTGGACTAGCAAGAGGGGAGACTTAAAATGATGCATGGGAGTTCATGCCCATTCAAGTCCATGAGGCTTGAATATGTGCGATATTGAATGGGGCAACTGTAAACAATTTCAAACAGTTCCAATAAGAAGGACAAGTGAGAGGTGCCTCAAGAAATCAGGATGGATGTCTAAAGAGCTTTCAACTGAGCTAAGTTTTAAAAGGGATGTGTATAAGAAATAGAAAAAGGGGGAATCACCCAAGAGGAATTCAAACAAATAGCCAACTTATGTAGAGAGAAAATCAGATAAGCTAAAGCACAGAATTCGTTCAGGCTTGCTAGAGAGGCTGAGGACAATAAAAAGGGCTTTTGGGGTTATGTCTGAAGCAAAAGGAAGAAGTTGGCCTCTGCGTGGAGAAGATGGTGAAATACTAACAGGGGACAGAGAAAAGGACAGAGAAAAACACCTATTCTGCCTCAGTCTTCTCACAAAAAGGAAAGGGTGCTTAACCTCAGTGATGTGGAACAGATGATGCAGTAGATGAAATGCAGCACAGAATAAATAGTAGGTAGTACAGGAATATATGCTTAATCTAAATGAATTTAAGTCTCTGGGACCAGATGGACTACATGCAAGGGTATTAAAAGAGATGGCAAATGAAATCTCAGAACCACTGGAAATATTTTTGAGAACTCCTGCAGGACAGGAGAAGTCTCAGCAGACTGGAGGAGGTCAAACATTGTCCCCATGTTCAAAAAGGGAAAAACAATTACTGCCCAGTTAGCCTGACATTAATACCAGGAAAGATTCTAGAACAGCTCATTAAGCAAGGACTCTGTAAGCATTTAGAAAGAAATATCATAATCACAAAATATCAACACGGGTTTCTCAAAAACAAGTCATGCCAGACTAATCTTATCTTTATATATATATATATATATATATATATATATATATATCAGGTTAATTTCAATAATAGCTTAAAGGAGAGTTATAGTATGAACAGGGCAACAGGTGGTCTTGGGATAGCAACCCAGAAATCACACAGAACTCCAGAGGCAATTCCAAATTTTATATATTTGTTTGGTAGATGAAGGGAATACTGTGAATGTAGCATATCTTGATTTCAGTAAGGCCTTCGATATGTTGGGGGAGTACTTTTATTATGTATTCCTGAATGTCATGGGGTTTGACTTGATGGCCCTTGAAGTCTTGTCCACTATGATGCTATGGTTCTATGAAATCAGTCTTATATGGATTTCTTATAAAAAATATACAGTGGCTGCAATCAAGCAACAAAATGCTGCAACATACATTCAAAAATAAGGAGCAACCACTAACCAAACAATGGCTACAATTCTGTTAGTCCTGTTACCCAAAATGCTGTGGGTCCTTGAAGGAAATCACCAATTAATGTGTTTCAGGTTAATTTCAATAATAGCTTAAAGAAGTATAGCATGACAACAGGTGGTCTTGGGTTAACAACCCAGTGTATATCAGGTCCAAATCACACAGAACTCCAGAGGCAATTCCAAATTAGTTGTAGTTTATTAAGGGAATGAGCAACATATACACAAAAACACATACGCTCAACCACACATGCAAGAGCCAAAGAAACTAAGGTGGTAAAAGGTGAATAGTAAAAGGCTTGCTAATGATAATACTTTACCAAGTGATGAGGCTTGCTTCCAATTGGAAGATTTCTGGAACAGAAATGGGCTCAATAATGAAATGAGAAGAGCAGCTGGCTATTGAGGAATCTAGATGAAAACTGGCAACATGGATGCCTGCTTCCAAACTAGACTGATGAACTGTGGTATAAGTGGTCATATTTATATAAAAATGTGCCTTGCTGATAGAAATCAGGGACTGAAGGGATTAACTATATGCCAAATTTTCCAGGAAGAAAAAATGGGAATTGCAGTAGAGGTGTCTATGATTGTTTGGATAAAATATTAATGGCTGCAGCAAATTTTCTCAGACCGGAAGTTGAGAGTTGCATATCTTCAAGATAGCTGTTATTTCCTAAGACAAAAGTTAAACTTACACCTTGACAATTGAGGTTCTTGTCTTTACAAGCACTGCCATCTTCCTTTGCTGGAATCCCACCATCTTCCTCTATGGATCAAAGGGACTATGCTGATATCTTTGGGTGATTTTATTGTGGTGTATGCCTTCCTTTACACCCTAGCAGGAGCCAACTTGTCTGGGCCAGATGTCCTGCTATGGGGCAATCCCAGGTCATGCATAGGTCACTCCTTCAGTGTCCTTTTCTAATATTGTTGATATAAAGTATATGGGAAGGATTGCAGTCCCGAGTAGATCTATTCAATCAATTGCTGAATAGTGAATGAACACTATCTGATTCAATGAGCTACTCTAGTCAAGACCAACAACAGAAATTAGGCCTTACACTTGTTCTTGGATTCGTATTTAGGTGTTTCAGCTGTCATTGTATCAGCAGAACATGTCAAGATGTTTTGGAATATGTGTCAGGATGTTTTGTAGATTTTTAACTGATCTTGAAATCACTAGGAGCTTAAAGCATTTCTCTGTCTACGCAAGCTGTTTTCTTCAATATGGCTCTACCTAATTTAGACATTATGGTCATTTTTTCATTTTTTCTCTCTTCAGCATACAAAGGTTGTTATCCCACATTAAGCAGAAGGAGAAAAAAGAAGAAAAATAGGAAGGTAGCTGTTATGCTTCTCAACACCAGCACTGCTGCTTCTGCTCTAGACAGTCCAGAAAGGGATATTGCATACCTTGTGCTTTCAATTCAAGTAAAATGGGGAGAATACTAACAGAAAGGGATAGATCAGTTTTGTTGTACAAAAGGTTTTTTTTTCTTTACCATATTTTCCACACTCCAAAATGCAATCCAGTGGATTTACAAAGTTATTGGCATTGCTTCCACATTCACCATAATTGAAAGCTTGACACTTCCCAGCTTTAGTAAAAGTAAAAACTTGGGAGTGATGCATTGCACTTCCTTATTTCTAGAAGGAGATGGCATTTTGCAGGAAAAGAGGATTCTGGAAGAGGGGGAAGAGGGAAAAAGAAACAAAGGAATAGCAAATGTATACTGTCTTGCCATACAAAACAGAGAAGATCATAGCATTAGAAACTATTGGCTGGCATCCTGTTAGTGACTTCCATGTATGTATGTTCCATTTTGGATGGGGCACTTGCCCTTGCACTCCATCCCCAATCTCCCATTGTCCAGCAGATTCTGGAAGGGATCCCTCTTACTATTGCTTACCGAAGGAGGAAGAAGGGAGGAGGAGTTGGCAAGTGAGCCCGTGAAGATCTAGTGCCCCTGTGTTCCCAGTGAAGGAACTGGGAACTTCCCTCACAAGTGAGCTGAGACTAGCTGCTTCTCTATAGAATCATAGAATCATAGAGTTGGAAGAGACCGTAAGAGCCATCAAGTCAGACCCCCTGCCATACAGGAACTCAAAATCAAACCATCCCTGACAGATGGCCATCCAGCCTCTGTTTAAAGACCTCCAAAGAAGGAGACCGCTCTCACTGTCAGGAAGTGCCTCCTAATGTTGAGGTGAAATCTCTTTTCCTGTAGCTTGCATCCATTGTTCCAGGTCCTGTTCTCTAGAGGAGCAGAAAACAAGCTTTCTCGCTTCTCAATATGACACCCCTTCAAATATTTAAACAGGGCTATCATATCACCTCTTAACCATCTCTTCTCCAGGACAAACATATCCATTTCCCTTAGTCGTTCTTCATAGGGCATGGTTTCCAGACTTTTCACTATTTTAATCGGCCTCCTCTGGACATGCTCCAGTTTTTCAACATCCTTTTGGAATTATGGTGTCCAGAACTAGACAAAGATTCCAGATGGGGCCTGATCAAAGCAGAATACAGTGGCACTATTACTTCCTTTGATCAAGATATTATACTTCTATTAATGTAGCCTAAAATTGCATTGGCCTTTTTAACTGCCACATCACACTGTTGACTCAGGTTCAACTTGTAGTCTACTAGGACTCCTAGATCTCTTTCACACATACTTTCATTAAGCCAGGTGCCCCCCATCTCATATCCATGCATTTCATTTTTCTCCCCTAAGTACAGTACCTTACATTTTTCCATGCTGAAATTCATTTTGTTAGGTTTGGCCCAGCTTTCTAATCTATTAAGGTCATTTTGAATTTTCATCCTGTCCTCTGGGGTATTAGCTGTTCCTCCTAATTTCATGTCATCTGCAAATTTGATAAGTATGGCACCTCTTATTTCATCCAAGTAATTGATAAAGATGTTGAATAGCACTGGGCCAAGAACAGAACCCTGTGGCACCCCTCTGGTCACTTCTCTCAAGGATGAAGAGGAGCCATTGCTGAGCACCCTTTGGGTTTGGTTTGTTGATTTCTGTGATGTAAATGTAGATGTAGCAGAGATCAGAAGACTGCTTCCTTTCATCAGCCATTCTCCCAGCAACTTTAGTTTTCCATGGAGACACAATTGTAAATCCAAAGTAAAGCTTTATTGTTGCATAGTAAAAACAGAAAAGAACTATGTACAATCCATCTTGCAGATCATAGAAACTATAGGATCACAACTTGTTGTTGTTAAGTTGAAAAGCAAGGCAAGGAAGGCATAAACCACAATAAAATCACCCAAAGATATCAGCATAGTCCCTTTGATCCATAGAGGAAGATGGTGGTGGGCAGAAGCGTGTTAGTAATCAGACACAGCTGAAGACTGGCTCCTTGCCTTCTTAAGAACCTGGAGCATGTGTGGTGCTTTGCCAGTGGATATCTGACTCCTCTAAGGGAAAGACTCTGTCTCTGGCTCCGTGTCTCCTAGATCATCTTGACCACTCGGAAACCTTGACCTTGGACTGCTTATCGACCTGCCTATCTGATACCTCAAACCTCGGACCGTCTGACAAGCCTTTTGGTAATCCCTTTGGGTAGAGTTACGGTGTATCTCCGAGACTGTGTAGTTAACACTGACTGCTGCACTGGGGATTTTGTTTGTTTGAGAGCTAGCTGTCTTATCAGCCCTTTGGCTGCTTTCCCGGACATCTATATCTGCAAGCTCCCAGAACGATCCCTGGTTTGCCTATTTCTGTGTGTGACATTCTTCTATCTGTCTACTTTCTCTGTGTGTGAAGTGACCTCCTCCCCATCAACTTCCTCTGTGTGGTCCCTGTTCTGTTCATTCTGTTCTGTCCAGGAACACCTTTTTCTCCATAATATGCTGACGTGTAGCTGCCCAGGCATCTAGCTGCTGATCTTTCTCTTCCAAGAGGGTTGCCAACTTGCATTTGGTGCAGATGAAGTTCCCCACATCTCTAGGTAAAAAGACAAACATCCCACAAGTGTTGTAGGTGACCGCAGCAGCTCCCTCAGTGTCAATATTGGGAAATCTTGAGTAAGCATTGAAACATGACTGTGGGTTTCTCCCTTAAAAAGTTCCATGGTGAAGATCCACATAAGGGCCCATGTTGTCTTGGGTTTTTCACCAGACTCTGACATCAAGCTCAATCAACTGAGTTTATACCTTTATAGAGAGCTCCTGGATGCTACCTTACTCTGGAGGCAAGGTTCTGTCACTCTTCCTCTAAGCAGAAAACCCCAAAAGCCCTTTAATTTTTTTAAAAAAAATAATGAGAACGTCTAACCTTCTGCCTGTGCTGTGCTTTCCTTTATCTTGTGAAAAATTCGCACACCAGAAATTGCTTTCTTCTTCTTCCTGGCAGGAACTAGCTTCAAAAGCCTCTGGAAGGAGTTACATAGAGCTAGGAGGCTAGCTCCACCCCCTAGTGACTCACAGGAGCCCCATCCTCTCAACAACAAACACACTCTCCCAAGTGTGTTGTTGTTTTTTAAATTAAACACTCACCCACTCAGAATAGCTGCCCAGAAACTGCTTTCCTTCTTCCTCCTGGCAGGGATCCATGGTTTGGATTGCCTCAACCTCCGCAACCTGCTCCCTTCTTCAGCAGCAACTGATTATAGTAGGGGCTCTCCTCAAGGCTTGAGAGTGGCCAAGAATTGGGAAGATGTGGAACTGCATGTGCAGACCTACGCTGCAATATAGGATCTTGGCCATCATTTTTGTGTTTTTCTACTCCTGAGAGGATCCCTTCCATGTTGGCAATGAGCACAGTGGCAAGATGTTCTCCTTTTCCAGGATGTGTCCTACATTTCAACCTTCTGTTCCAAAATGTGTTCCATTTTGAGCTTGACTAATGTTAGGAAGGGAAGCTTAAAGTGCAGATGACAGGATCAGAATTCACAATTACCTTTACAGATTAGAGTGTTGTGCCAAAACTAACAAAATGGATTTCAACAGGGAGAAATGTAGAATACTACACTTGGCCAGTAAAAATGACATGCACAGATATAGATATGCAGTGCACAGCTATGCAGTGGCCTGATGGCAGTACATGTCAAAGGGATCTAGGAGTCATAGGGCCAGAACAGACAGGCAAGAAAAATCAGCTCACTACTGCTTGTTCCCTTCACTGCCTGTACAGTTCCTCAAATATCTGCCTTTGGGCAAAAATGGGTTGTGGTGTTTGCCTATTCCTCTTTAAAAGGCTAAAGAGAGGGGGTAAGTGGTGAAGCTCAGTGGGAGGAGAAACTAGATGCCCCAGATTTTTAAAAAGTAAAGTTTCAAATTTCAAATAAAAAAAATTAAATTAAATTTTAAAACTTTTCTTTAAAACACCACATTTTACCAATATTTTTACATTAAGCTTAGGAAATAATGTATATGTAAATACATTAATTCTGTGTGTATGATACTGTAATGTAAGGTGTCATTTTATTGGTGCCAATGGTTTTATGTCATGACTATTACCATGACATTCAGTGATATAAGTACTAATGAGTAACATTAGTAAAAAAAAAAAACATTACTAAGGATTCTGTATGGTGTGTAACATAGGAGGATATCAATGGGAGGGTGACACCATAAATACCACACTAGGTGACACCAACCCTAGGGATGCCATTGCTTACAGTCCCTACCTTTTGTTGTGTAAAACTAGAATCCTTGGTACAACACAAATAACATAGGGGGGAAACAGGCAGGGAACCTGATTGGGGCCACAGCAACCACACACCTGGCCCCAATCCATCTTGAATATGGCCTAAAAAGGAGTGGCAAAGATCTGCTCCTTTTGGGGCCTTGGAAAAGCCACCTTTAGTTTCATGCAAGTTCTGTCAGCAATAATGGTTGCATTCCCATTTTACATTTTCCCGAATGCCTTTGGACCACACCAGATGCACTGGCATACAGGAGTATAGTAGAATGGCAGATTATTGGGACAGCGTGAAAACTAGAGAGAGAATGCTGAGAACTGTTTTTTTTAAAAAAAGATTTGTGACTCTGATCTTGAAAAAAATACAACCCTTTACATTATCACAGTGACAATGAAAAGCATTGTATTTTGTTCAGGTATGATGCAGGGCTTCATGGATACAAAATTTGTTTATCAGTGTTTTGTTAATGGATGGTGTGTAGCTATATATTTCTCTCTCTCTTGTTTTTTTCTCTCTCTCTTTACAGGCATAGATGTGCACAAGATGGCTGGTGATCTGACCAAGGATAAAGGATGTGCATATTTGTTTCTGAGCTGCCCATTAGTTTCTGTGCACAGTATAAGGCAGGGGTAGGCAACCTTTCCCCTTTAAGTGCCAAGAGACTTCAGCTCCCAGAATCCCAGGAGCTATTGGCCAATATGGGACTATTGGCCAACATGGCTGAGGCTTCTGGGAGCTGAAGTCCCTCAGCCCTTAAAGGGGAAAGGTTGCGTACCCCTGGTATAAGTTGTTGGTAATGACCTTTAAAGCCTTACATGGCCTGTGCATTTTGTTGTGCTATGTGAGAGGCAATATGAATTTGAGGCATCAAAACCCATCTCTACTTCAGTTTTCTTTCCTCAAAACCAGTATTTTGCAGTGTTTTATGGGGCCAAATGTTAATTTTATTCACATATATTTTTAACCTAAAACAACATACAAGAATAGCAAACATCTAACCCCCAACCCCTTCCCACCTAAACTACAAACCCCATAAAACACAAACAATAAAAAAACACATATAAGGGAATACACATGGCTTTCAACTTACTAGCTGTCAGGATGCAATTACTTCTATTAATCCTGCCACATTTAGGGTTATAGAACTCTGGGGCTATGTTTGGATTTTGTTTGATTAAAATTTGTGTTATACTGTGATTGTACTGATGGACATTGCAGCAAAGGCTGAATGGAAGATTCAAAGGAAATGTTGGATGGGTGGCCTTAGAACAGCTCAAGGACAGCTGTCCTGTTAAGGACTGTTTTAGGCCAAGCCAGGAGTGAAGGGTTATAAAAAGAGTTTATTAACAGTTAAGATTTATGAATAGAATGTTATGATATAATTGTGACATAGATTGTTATAATTAAGGATTAATTTGTTGAGTTATTTGTTGACTGCTATGGATTCTGCTGAAATGATGTATTGTTTCCAATTAAGTTTCATTTGGAGTTAGATATTATAGAAATGCTATAAGAATGTCATTGTTTTATTAGATTGTTGTAAAACCAATGATGACCATGTATTAGAACAAACCTGTATTATAAGTGCCTTTTGAGCAAATGGATGGAATGTATACCTTGGGATAAAGGTCTGGGTGAGTGGCCCTGTGGGATTCTTTATATCAGGGGTAGGCAACCTTTTTGAGCTGGGGGCCGGGCTGCTGTCCCTCGGACAATTGGGAGGCCGAAGCACCATAAATAAATATAAATAAATAAATAAATAAAATATTTTTTTAAAGAAATTTAAAATTTAAAAAATATATATGCATCCCAGCCCCAGAAAGCCATGGCAAAACCCCTGTGGAGATTTTGCCAAGAAAACCCTAAGGACAAGTAATAACAACAATAATCAATATCATCATGGCGGCAGCGGCAGGACCGGCCTGGGGCCGGTCCAAAGGCCTCAGGGGGCCGCATCCGGCCCCCAGGCCTTAGGTTGCCTACCCCTGCTTTATATTATAGCCAGGTGTGAAAACTGTTACTCTGAGAAGAGTGAATTCTTTATTACTCAAAATACTTAAAGGTTGTCTAGTCTCAGTGAGAAAGGGAACACGGAAACAACACGGTTCTCCCGTGTGAAAGAATGTGGTGTTTTGGAATACTACTGTCAACAACATTCTGGTGGGAAAGTTGACTTAGCAGGAACATTTAAAATAAAATGATTAATGGTGACTGTTGTTAGAATTTGGAGGTGGGAACCTAAAAAAACCTGTATAAATGTTTATGGTTTGAACTGTAACTTGAGATCCCTCAATAGTGTTGCAAAATGCCTGCTACTTTCTATTTTCCTTTCTTTTCAATAAATCTTCCCTATTTGACCAGGAATTGTGATATTGGCTGGGGGGGGAGCTGACCAGCAGTGAACCTGACATCATCTTATGGTTATAATTATCACTTATTTCTACTCCCTCTAATTCATAATACAAATTACATGTTTATGTTGATAATAGCTTCTCCAGGAGAGAGGCTCATGGCTTCCTTCTCTTTCTCCCCTCAACCTCATACATTCTATTATATTTCAAATCCTAAACTGTTGCAATGCAGGAGAGGGGCAAATATGTGTTTTGTTTTGTTTTGTTGTTTTGTTGTTGTTGTTGTTTTTGTTTTTAGTGTGTGAGAAGTCTATCTGGTCTCTTTCTTGTCCTCATTTCTGATGACAACATGTATGTCCTTGGTGATGAGTTAGGCCCCAAGAGCAGCCATTTTGTATCCTCACTACACAACTATAGCACTTTGATTATTTTAACTGAGCACACCCACTTGACCTGTGAGACCTGGCTGAATGAGCACTTTAAGCAGCGGCTGGATGGTCATCTGTTGGGGATGCTTTGATTGGGAGTTCCTGCATGGCAGGGGGTTGGACTGGATGGCCCTTGTGGTCTCTTCCAACTCTATGATTCTATGATTCTATGATTCTATGAAGCTGGGACAGGGGGTTAACCTCTCCTAGATCTGTCACCTGGGTTCTTTGTACAGCAGCAAGCAAGGCCTCTGGGCTGGGGAAGCAGAGTGGTAGTGGTCTATTGGGATTACATCTCCCTCTTCTGGATCTGAGCATAAGTTTTCGAAGGTGGGTGGCTGAGGCAAAATAGGGATTCCCATTGTTCCACAGTCTCCCTTCTGAAGCAGTCTGAGCTGAACTCCACAGTGAAGTTGGAGTCTCTTCACCTTGTTGTACTGAAGGAATTCAAAATCCATGCAAAGACTGCTCTGTCAGGAGCAGTTCAGAATTTCATATATGCCATAACAACCATGGAGCTGTCCCAAGAATTATCTGGTGCCATCCATGCTGCAGGACACATTCTGTAACTGGTTTTCTGTTCAGGATGGAATGACAGGGATTTGGGTGTGGAGGAACTTTCCGTAGTCCCATTGTCACAGACAGATCACTACCTAGTGGGATTTAAATTCACTAGGACTCAGAGCCTCTGCAGAGGTAGGGGGCAATTAAGATAGTCCATCCCAGGAGACTTATTGATCCAGATGGGCTCCTCATGGCTTTGGGGAAGTTTCCCATTTAACAGGTGATCTTGTCAAAGCCTTGGCTAAAATTGGGAAGGGAAATAGTCAGGGTGATGGACACGATTGCCCCGAAGCATCCCCTCCCATGAAGTGAAGTCAAGCAGGCTTCCTGGTTCCCTAGGGAGCTGGCTTTGATTAAACATTTGGGACAGAGACTAGATTTACGATGGTGGAAGACTCAGAGGAAGTCTGACTGAACATGGGCTATAGGTCATTGGAAGGCTTACACCATGGCAACGGTGTCATCCAGCAGAGCTGTCTCAAGTGGTCAGGAGCCTCTTACACTCTGGATCCCAAGAAGAAAACAAAGACTACTTGTCAGCTGACTGTGATGAATTTGAAAGAAAATTTTGCAAACAAAACAACTCTGATTTGCTGCAATCTCGGCACCTGCTTGTCTTGTACTGATGGATAACCTATAATTTGTGCAGCTTTAGGATGTGAACAGAATCCTTGGAGAGGTGACAGCTGTCACATTTATACTGGATCCTTGCACTTTCTGGCTTCTAATAGCAGTTAGAGGGGGACTGACTGAGTGGGTAAGACAATAGAGCCTCCCTGCAGCAAAGGTAGTTTCCATTCTGCTGAAAAGAGGCTGTGGTGAGGCTTTAAAAAAAACCCTCTCTGGATCCCTGAATTCTGAATAATTATTGAGCGGGAGGGGGGCAAGGTTCTGGAGTGTGTGTTAGCCTCACAGCTGCAGGGGGCTTTGGATGAAACAGACCTATGCAGGGAACTAGACAGGGGGAGTGTGTCCCTGTTGGTTCTGCTGGGCCTGTCAGTGGTTTTCAATATCACCAACTATGGTATCCTTCTGGGCCAACTCTATGGGATAGAACTTGAGGGCACTCTTATGCAGTGGTTCCAGCCTTTCCTAGGTGAATAAGCTCAGAAAAAGGTGCTGGAACCCTCCTATTTATGCCTTAGTTGTTGGCCTGTAGGGTTCCTCACAGTTATGTTTTGTCCCTCATATATTTTAACATCTACATGAAACTGTTGGGAAACGTCATTTGGAATTTAGAGTCAACTCTGTATCTCCTTCCTATCTGATTCCAAGGATGCTGGAACAATGTCTGTTGTCAGTAATGAACTAGATGCAAATAAATTGAAACCTAGGAGTTTATCACATGGGGGAAATCCCGTGTGGAAATGGGGGTTTAAAGTCGGGGGGGGGGAAAGCAATGTTAGGATATGAATGGGATATATAGTCAAAGGTGAAATGTAAAGATGTGTGTGTGTCTGTAATTTTTCACTTGAGAGCAGTTTTTAGACAAGGCACAAACAATATTTAGAGAAACAGGGTGAATCAACGCCAGGTGGTAACAGAGACATCAACAATGTATTTTCCCAGTGATAGAACTAATGGAACCAGACTTTGTTATGGATAACAAAGAGATATCAAATATGTAAACATCGTTAGCTTGGGAAAGTTACTCACGTGGTGGATGATGGACAACAAGAGGCTGGGTTAACATACATCATACAGTTATTATCCAATTAACATAAAGTTAACACCTAGAAGGTGGAGTATGGGATGGGCTTAGAAAATCCTTTGTCTAAGAATTGTTTATTGTTCAAGATGTGAACATGTGTGGATGGATGCAGTGGTTTTAACTGCAACAAGTTGGGTCCTAATGCTTTTGGGATTGTTAAAGATATAATCTTGTATGGCTAAACTGGACAAGTTCATCACAATGGATTTTACTTAGTTATCTTGTTTTTACTTTTTATATGCATTAATAAAGCTATGCTTTTGGACTTTATAATGTGTCTTCTTGACTGAGGAAGACAGGATTGCCTGGAGAAGAGAAGCTAAGCCAGTTGATGGCAAATCTACACAGTGGCTGTGGATCACAGCAGCCAGCTTGTCCTGCAGACTCTGCTGGGTGCCAAAGTGCATCACTACAACACTCATCATCCACATACCAACAAGCAAAAGCAGATGTTTTTCCAAAAGTAAAAAGAAGCAGTTTCCGTTTGGATTAACCCCATTTTAACATCGCTTTCACTTTTCACACTGAGGAATCCCGTTAATAAATTGCTTCCGCTTTTGTGTTTTTTTCCTACTTAAAGCAGGGTTTCTTCACAAGACTCCCCGTGTGATAAACTCCATAGAGCCTTGTCACATGAAGCCAAAACAGAGTGGGAGATCCGCTTTCTCCATGCCCCTCCGCATGCTGTCATAGCCCTTCCCTTCTCTTCTCAAGGGAGATGGTTGTAAAAGTGTACCTTTTGTCATGCTGGAAAAATCTGTTTGACAAAAGGCACACTTTTAATAACCATCTCCCTCAGGAAGAGGCATGGAGAAACCTCTGCTGCTTTTTTTTGGCTTTCTTTTCTCACATGAGAAGGATCTTAAACCAGACAAGACAGATGAGGTCCTAGTCAGTTATAAGGCAGATTAAGGAATAGGGACTCCACCTGTGCTGAATGGGATTACATCACCCCTGAAACCTCAGGCTTGCAGCTTGAGTAAACACTCAACTCTGACCCTGGGATGTCCAGATTCCAGCAGTGGCCAGGAATGCATTTGCACAGTTAAAACAAGTGTGCCAGCTGTGCCTGTTCCTAGAGATGGCGGATCTGGCTACCGTGACACATGCCTTGATTATATCCCATTTGGACTACTGTAACATACTGTATGTGGGGCTGCCTTTGGAAACTGTTCTATGGGTTCAAAATGTGGTGGCCAGAATGCTGGCTCCAGTTATAGAGACAATATATCTCCCTTGTTAAAACAACTTCACTGGCTACCAATTCATTTCCAGGCACAAGTCAACATGTTGGTCATGACATATAAAGCCCTATATACTTTAGGTCAAGATGATGTATGATGTACAGGGGGAAAACTTTTTCTCAATCCTGCCACCATCATAGGTGGGTTTGGTGGGGACATAAGAACAAGTTTTCTTAGTGGCTGCTCCCACTCTCCCTTTCACAAGAGGCTCGTTTTCTTTGGCCAGCAAAGATCTTTTTGGTTAAGCAAGCTTTTACTGGGTATGGAGGGGAGCGTCTGACTGGGCTGAGTTTTTTATTTTTATTTTTTGTCTTGAATGTTTTAAAATGATTTTATATTGTTAAATTTATTTTTATTAAGTGTTTTTTAAAATTGACTTTCTTTGGGTGCAGCCTTGGGAAATGCTCTGGGAGAATAGTGGTGTACAAATAAAATAAAATAAAAAGTCCATCCCATGAAATTCTGGAATTCTTTGTTTCATGAGTTATTTAGAATTCTATGCCAGATCTGCTGCACAAATCCTAGAACTGTATTGGATAAAGTCATAACAGTTAACGAGATAGCAAATTGCTATAATTGTGCAATGTGGATATATTCCAGATGCACCCAAGAGCCCCAAAATGACAGATGTCTCTATCATTGGTTGAGGAATAAGAGCCACAGGTGGGTGGACAACAAGGATGTTATCTAAGAGTCTGTCTTGAAGACCTCTTTTTTGATGGAATGCTGCAGTGGGTTGAGGAAAACACTCTAAACATGCAAATGAGATAAGAAGCATATTAGTACAACATCTGGTTTAGGGGACTAGTTCAGAGACTGGGAGACTGAACAATTTGTATTTTGTATTTATCACTTCCTAACTGTTCTTCCCATATATAAATAGGCTCTCCTTTGTCTGAATGTGACTTAGTGATGTATTTTTCTGAACACGAGGTGTTGTGGTGAAGATTCTGTCACGGATCACATTTAGGGGAGGAAATACAGGCATAATGAATGCAGCAAAACAGGTGAGTTTATTGACAAGCATATCTACCATGTTTGGAGTGAAAAGCATTCGACATTCCATTTAAGACTGGTATACTTGACTGAAAGTCAGGAAGGATGCACAATTGTTTCATAGGACCTGGTGACATGTTAATGTGCTGAAAGCAGTATTGGCTTATGTTTGTGTAGAAGGACTCACTAGAAACCTGAGGAAAAAATGAAGAATAGGTCACAATGACATTTGAAGGCTAGTCATAGTCTCAGAGCATAACAATAACGAGTTATAAATAACTAATTACTGACTATTTCAGAAATAAAGGTGTATCATCCACCTTACATTACAACTATAACATAACAATGGATATTTTCCTTCCTTTAGTTGTATGTCTGTAAGTTTTTAACATTACTTTTAGAGGAAGAGTCACCTGGTGTTGCATACCCTTACTATGTTATTTGGTTGTTTAAGGAAGCCTTTGTTTTTTTTAGTGTATGGCAGACAACATTTTAATGTGGGCACAGTGTTTTTATTTTATTGAGTTTTTAAGCACTTTTAATGCTAATTTTAACTTGTTTTTAATACTATTTTTGTCAGAATCCATTGCAGATTCTGTCATGACGTATGGAGATGTGTTGGTTTGGTTACTGGGGTGGGTGGGTGGGTATGGAGTGGCTTTGGCTAGGACTTGGGCTATTACCATCACAGGTTAAACTGCTTGATAGAGGAACCTGCTATTGAAGACAGCTTAAGGAATGTGGAGGAGGTACTTTACTGTTGGAATGTAGAGCTTAGCAGTTAGAAAAGGCATGTAGGTGAGCAGGAGGGAGATGGAGACAACCATTAGTCTTTGCTGTGGGAATAAAGTTTGTGTGCCTAATAGCAGGAGTGCAGTTATAGAATTTGTGCTTTTATATTATTGTTGGGGGGGGGGGACCCATTAGATTTGACCTAAATGCATTGTTGATTATTTCTGCTTCTAATCTAATGTCTGCAATAAAAGTCTTTTGTTTTCACTTCACCAAGACTGATTAACCGTGCATTGGGATAAGAGTTCATTGGTTCTGACAATTTTAAACTGTTTATAACTTGTGATTTTTAAATAGAAATTTGGTTTGATTGTATTTTAACTTTTCTATTAACAATTTTTTTTAATTTTATTAGTCAAATACATACATACAAACATGGTAAACCAAACATACATTACATTACAAACAATAACTACATTAAACATACAAACAAATAAATACACCAATAACACATCTAACTGAAGTTATCATATCAAAAATCTACTGTCTTCCAGATTAATGGTTATTTGCAATTTAATGTTGCTTTACTGTACCCCTAATCAAGTAAATATCCTTCTGAACTCAATAATATTTCATACAACACAGTTGTCACTAATTAAACTATTTACATATTATTTTCCTTTCTACTTCAACTTTTTTCCCCTTCTATTTTAGCTTTTTATCATAATATTCTTTGAACTTCACCCAGTCTTTAATAACATCCTCTTTTGATTTATCATTTAATAAGCCAGTTAGTATATCCGAATCCATAGCTTCCCATAAATTTTCTATCCATTCATAATCTGTTGGCGTTGTTGATTGTTTCCATTTCTTTGCATAAAGAATTCTAGCAGTGGTAACCATATATCGCAATACCCTTTTGTTTGTTTTTTACAAATTCACTCTCAAGTACACCAGTCATATTTAACAAAAAAAAGTTGGTTCTAATGGTATTTCAACTTCATATATATTCTTCATTATTCTCTTCCAGTATTTTTTTGCTTCTATACATCTCCACCATAGATGGTAAAAGGTGGCTCCCATTTTTCCACATTTCCAGCAAGAGTCTTTACCTGTCTTATATAGTTTATCTAATTTGACTGGGGATATATACCATCTGTACACCATCTTAGTGTGGTTCTCCTTATAGTTTTGGCATTTTGTAAATTTATGAGTATCTTCCCATGCCTTTTCCCAATTTGTTAATTCAATGGGCTTTCCTACATCCTGCGCCCATTGAATCATAGAATGTTTTATTACCTCTTTTTCCAAATCTCTATTTTTCAACGCTTGATAGAACTTTGATATGTGTCCTTTCTTTTTATCAAAATTTTTTTTATCTATTTCATTGTGTATTCTTGTAATACCTTTATTTTTCTTATCGATCCTATATCTTTCTCTTAATTGATTATATAAAAACCAATTGTCTTTAATTGGTTCTTTCAACTGTTCCTGCGTCTTAATCACTGTTTCAGTACTATCACTCCAATTTACTAATTCTTTATAAGTTATCCAAGGGATTTCCTCCTTCTTAGATCTCCTACAAAATGCCGCTGGGGGGAAACCCAACTAGGGATTTCCCTATAAAAATTATTCTTAATTTGTATCCAAGTTTTCAGTAATGCACATCTCACAAAATGGTGTGAGAATTCCTTGTTTACTTTTTGTTTGTCATGAAACATATATGCATGAAAGCCAAATCTCATATTAAAACCTTCCAAGTGTCTAGCCCACTTTCATTTTTTAACTTAACCCATTCTTCCAACCAATTTAAACAGGCAGCCCTATAATATAATTTAAGATTTGGGAGGCCACAGCCTCCTTTTATCTTTTCTTCTGTTAACAATCTCCAACTGATTCTGGCTTTTTTGCCTTCCCAAATAAACTTGCCCAATTCTCTTTGCCAAACATCCAAACAAGAATAAGTAAAGAGATAGTACAGAAACATCTGGTTAATCTAGATGAATATAAGTCTCCAGGACCAGATGAATTACACCCAAGGGTATTAAAAGAACTGGCAAATGTAATATCAGAACCATTGGCAATAATCTTTGAGAAATCCTGGAAAACAGGAGAGGTCCCAGCGGACTGGAGGAGGGCAAATGTCCCCATCTTCAAAAAGGGGAAAAAAGAGGATCCCAATAATTATCGTCCAGTTAGTCTGACATCAATACCAGGAAAGATTCTGGAGCAGATCATTAAACAGAGAGTCTGTGAACATCTGGAAGATAATTTCATAATCACAAAAAGTCAACATGGGTTTCAGAGAAACAGGTCATGCCAGACAAATCTGATCTCTTTTTTTGATAAAACTACCAGCTTGGTAGATGAAGGGAATGCTGTGGATATAGTATATCTTGATTTCAGTAAGGCCTTTGACAAGGTTCCCCATGACATTCTTGCAAGCAAGTTGGTAAAATGTGGGCTAGACAAAGTAACTGTTACATGGATTTGTAATTGGTTATCTGGTCGAACACAAAGGGTGCTCAACAATGGCTCCTTTTCAACTTGGAAAGAAGTGACCAGTGGGGTGCCACAGGGCTCTGTCCTGGGCCCAGTGCTATTCAATATCTTTATTAATGACTTGGATGACGGTATTGGGGGCATAGTTATCAAATTTGCAGATGACACCAAATTAGGAGGAGTAGCTAATACCCCAGAGGACAGGATCAAAATTCAAAATGACTTGAACAGACTAGAAAGTTGGGCCAAAGCTAACAAAATGAAATTCAACACAGAGAAATGTAAGGTACTGCACTTAGGGCGGAAAAACGAAAAGTACAGATATAAGATGGGGGACACCTGGCTGAATGAGACTACCTGTGAAAGGGATCTAGGAATCCAGGTGGACCACAAGTTGAACATGAGTCAACAGTGCGATGCAGCAGCTAAAAAGGCCAATGCAATTTTAGGCTGCATCAGTAGAAGTATAGTGTCTAGATCAAGAGAAGTAATAGTGCCACTCTATTCTGCTTTGGTCCGGCCTCACCTGGAATACTGTGTCCAGTTCTGGGCACCACAATTCAAAAAGGATGTGGAGAAACTGGAGCGTGTCCAAAGGAGGGCAACTAAAATGGTGAAGGGTCTGGAAAGCAAGTCCTATGAGGAACGACTTAGGGAGCTGGGGATGTTTAGCCTGGAGAAGAGAAGGCTGAGAGGTGATATGATAGCTGTGTTTAAATATTTGAAGGGATGTCATATCGAGGAGGGAACAAGCTTGTTTTCTGCTGCTCCAGAGACTAGGACCCGAAACAATGGATGCAAGCTGCAAGAAAAGAGATTCCACCTCAACATTAGGAGGAACTTCCTGACAGTAAGGGCGGTTCGACAGTGGAACACACTCCCTCGGAGAGTAGTGGAGTCTCCTTCCTTGGAGGTCTTTAAGCAGAGGCTGGATGGCCATCTGTCGGGGATGCTTTGATTGGGAGTTCCTGCATGGCAGGGGGTTGGACTGGATGGCCCTTGTGGTCTCTTCCAACTCTATGATTCTATGATTCTATGATTCTATGATCTATCATTACTTAATACGGGGAGATTTTGAAATAGAAACATGATTTTCGGTAGTACACACATCTTAATGGTCTCAATTCTTCCATAAAATGATAATTGTTTATTAGTCCATCTAACCAATTCCTTCTGGATCGCCGCCCAACTTTTTAAGTAGTTATTTTTAAATAAATCTATATTTCTTTTTGTTATTTTGATTCCCAGGTACTTTACTTTCTTTTCTATTTTAAATTTGGATATTTCTTCCAATTTTTGCTCCTCTCTAGCATTCATATTCTTTGTAATTATAGCTGTTTTATCTTTATTTAAGTTAAATCCCGCTAAATTCCCAAACTCCTCTATGACGTTTATTAATCTTGTTATATTATCCACAGGATCTTCAAGAAAACAAATCACGTCATCAGCAAATGCTTGCAACTTATATGTGTGTCCTTTTATATTTGTTCCTCTTATTGCCGTGTCTTCTCTAATTCTATTATTCAGTACTTCCAATACTAGTATAAACAATAACGGTGAAAGGGGGCACCCCTGTCTTGTCCCTTTTTCAATTTTGATTTTATCAGTTTTTTCTTGATTAATAATAATTTGTGCATTCTGTTCCTTGTAAATTTCTCGTATCCAGTTAGTGAATGTTTCTCCCATCTTCATTTTGTTGATCAATTCTAACAAGAAAGCCCATTTCACCCTATCAAAAGCTTTCTCCGCATCTAATAAAATTAATGCTATTTTTTTTTTTGTTGTTATGATGTTCGTAATACTCTATAATATTTAAAACAGTCCTTATATTATTTTTTATTTGTCTCTCAGGCAAAAAACCATTTTGGTCTTCATGTATTATATTATTTAATATTCCCTTTAACCTAGTCGATATTATTGTCGTAAAGATTTTGTAGTCCGTGTTTGTCAGTGATATAGGTCTATATTTCTTCATCTCAATACATTCTTCTTCTTCTTTGGGGATTAATACAATCCAAGCCTCTTTCCATGAATTAGGTACACCATAATCCTTGATATCATTAAATAGTTCTTTCATTGGTTCTACTAAGATATCCACCATTTTCTTATAATATACCATTGTCAATCCATCCGGTCCAGGTGATTTTCCTAATTTCATTTTCCCAATAGCGTCCTGAATTTCCTTCGTTGTTATAGGTTGTTTCAATTTCCTTACATGTTCTTCCTTTAACACTTTAATATTTTGTTCTCTTAAATATGTCTCTATTTTCTTGTCTTCTTCCTCCTTATTATCTTGGTTTTTATACATGTTCTCAAAGTATTCTTTAAATAGTCTTTTGATTTCCTCCTGCTCTGTGATCTTCCCTCCATTATATTTTATTTCTGTAATAATTCTTTATTCTTTTACTCTCCTCAATTTACTTGCGAGCAGTTTACCTGATTTATTTCCTAGTTCGAAATATTTCTGTTTAACATATTTTAATTTTTTTTCTATTTCTTTTATTGCCATCTCTTTTAATTGTCTTTGTAATTGTTCTGCTTTACATCTTGTCTTCTTGTCTCCTGTTTCTTTCCATTCTTCTTCTTTCTTTCTCAATTCTTTTTTATTTTTAATTCCTGTTCCTTGTCTTTTCTATAAAATTCCTTCTGTAGTTTAATAAATTCTCCTCGAATTACGGTTTTACTAGCTTCCCAAATTATTTTATTGGACATGCCTTCTGTTTTATTTTTGTCAAAATAACATTTCAATATCTTTTTGATTTTATTTACATTCTCCTCTATAGATAGTAAATTATCATTTAATCTCCAAGTCATCACTTTTTTTCTTGTTCTCAATATTAATTCAATCGGATTATGATCAGATACGTTTTTTGGTAATATATCCATTGATGCTATGTTCGTCGCTATATCTTTAGATGTTAAAAAAAGATCTATCCTCGATACAGAATTGTGTGTATCCGGAAAAAAAGTGTATCCCTTAGCTTCATTGTATTTATATCTCCGACTGTCTACTAATCCAAATTCTCCTGTCATTTCAAAAAAAAAAAAAACTTGGTAGCTTTCCTTGATTCATTCTAATTTTTTTCCCTTCAAAGGATTTCCTATCCAGTAATGGATCTGGGACAGCATTAAAATCACCAAACAGGATAATTGAATTATATTTGGATTCCTGCAGTTGTTTTGTTATCTCTTCATAATATTGATCTCTCTTTTCCAGAGGAGCATATATTCCGACTACTAACACTGTCATATTTTCCAATTTAATTTCAATTTCTATTAACAATTTTTAAATTGTATTGTGCTTTGAAAATGTTGTACACTACCTTGGATCCTGTGAAAGGGAAAAGGTGAATATTCATTTATCAATATATATTCTCTCATTCATCCAATCATTCATTAATGAAGGAATATATATTAATATATGAATTTCAGATGTCTCAAATTACAATCAATGGGGAGAGAACAAATTTGTTGTTTGTTACAAAAGGAATTCACCAAGTATGTCCATTATCGCCATTGTAGCTTATCGCACCACACACTTAAAATGGAGCTAGGTTGCTTTAACTGCTCTGGCTGCCTCCTGTTGCATTTTGGGGTTTGTACTTCAGTGAGGCTTAAAGGCTCTCTGGCTTAATATTCTAAATGCCCCTTCCTAAACTACATGTTCCAGAATGCAACAGGAGGCAGCTAAAGCAATTAAAGCGATCTAGCTCTGTTTTAAGAGTGTAGAGCAGGAGTTGGCAAACTACGGCCTGGGGGGTTGAACCTGGCCCCTCGAGGCCTTTGAACTGGCCTGTGGCCAGTTCTGCCGCTGCCGCCACTGCCGCTACCACCACCACCTTTCTAGCATGCGCTCGATGCGGGGCACCATTTTGTGTTCCAAAATGGCACCCACACTCGCCCATGCATGCGCATGACAGCGGGCCCCATTTTGGAACACAAAACGGCGGCGGCATCATGTGTATGGGCTCGCGATGCGCGATGCCGTTTTGTGTTCTACAGCTTCTACAGGTGGTGTATTGGTCATGCAACTGTGTGGTCTGTCAGATGAGGGAGGTAATTGACTGTCTCATGTGATTTTGTGTGATTGTGCACATGCATAAGCAAAAATATCAAGTGGTGTAGCTTGACGTCACATGTTGGGGACTGCCCATGGCTGTTTGGCCCACCTTGCGACTGAACCATGTAGACAGTGGGGGTTCCAGTCAAACTGGGAAAACCCAGGAACAGCCCAGTTTTTCCTCTCGGTCTGCTCAATCCCATAGTATATTTTATTTATTTACTTATTTTGTGTTTTATTTTATTGTTGATCAGAAACAGTATTGTAAGCATATTTGATGGTTGAAAAAATGAATTTAAAATATTGAGAACAAGGTGGGAGAGAATAGAGTCTCTTTTTTTTGTACTAGATCATTGACTTGTAGTGTTTGGTTCCTTTTGAGAAATGGCAAACTAAAAAGTTGCTTTTAGAGCTCTAAATACAACTCTTTGGGGGTTGTTGAGATTATAGGTGTAATTAATTATTTTTAAAAAGTAACTTCCTAAGCTCTGCATAGACCATTCCTAAGATTCATGTCTGAACATCAGTGACAGGCAATAGTGTCACTGTGGTGTGTGTGAATCACACCAGATGACACCTCAGAAGGAAGGTGACACTCAGTCAACCTCTCCCTGCACTATCCCCCATGTTCTGTCCACTGTGCGCATCTCTCCATTACCACATGCACCTCTCCATCACCCAGGCATGCCTGTCCATCCCTGCACACACCTCTCCACCCTCCACGTGCGCCTCTCTATCCCTGCGCATATGTGCGCTGCTCTGTTTACCCGTGGGCACTCTATCTCCCAAGCACCATCCTATCCTGTTCTTCATCAGCCTGGGGAAAGGGAAAACATGCCATCCCCAGGAGCCCCGCCCCCCAAACCCAACCAGAAATCCTGCCCCCCCCCAAAAAAAATGTCCTGCCCCACACACTGGGTGACAGTTAGCAGGAATGCCACTGGTGACAGGGTGAGAGTGCAGTGAGTGTGAGGGATTTATTTTAAAAGTCACCACAGCAAAGTGGTGATGTTAGAGGCCTGTTGCCATACCAGAGGCAGCTCCTGGTGATGTCATTAAGTATGATGTACTGAGCATCAGCCACATGGCACAGACATAATATACTATTTAAATGTGAAACAGCATGTTTGACAGATGAGAAAATGTATATATACTTCCAAGACTCTGCTCTTGCTCTGAAGGGGTGGACTCTTGAATTGCCTCTTTATGTCCTGTGACCTGGGGAATGGGAAAGGGGAACCTGCTAGGGGCTAGTCTAAGGTTTTTGCCCTCATTTGGGGCAGGTTGGTCCTTGGGTCTGCCTTCCAGCAGGTGGCTATTGTTTGCTCTCAGGGCTCAGGTGGTTTGCCCAGGGGAGGGATAACTTCTGCCTCACCCTCTTGCTCCTTTTCAGATTCAACACAGTTTTAATAGGTTAAATAAAGTGGCCCTTATTCAACTCAATTTTATGAGTCTGGTCTTATTCCATGGTTGGTGAGCAATACCTGGCTCTGGGGAAAAACATTGCATTCCTCAAATAGAGGCATTCTGAGCAGGAATAGTGTTTGAAGGCCCACCAAAGGGTTCCTACTAAACCCATTTAAAACATAGCAGAAAGTAGGTCTCTTTTAGTTGCACATGGTCCAATGGATTGAATCAACCATAGGAAACTGAAAAGAACCTTTGTCAATAAAACAGTATTTTCTATTGGAAGATTTTGGCAGTTTTTGCTAAATAGCTCAAACCAGTCTCTATGTGAATCTTATGGGAAAGAGCACAAATGGCAAACCTTAATGTTTCATGTTAAAAATGCAGTTGAAAAAGAACAACAGTTAGCCCTCGGTATCTGTGAATGATCTTTTCCACCACCACCCTGCAGATAACCAAATCTGTGGATGCTCAAGTCCCATTGACCCCGATGGCAGTGTGGGCACACAGCCACACACTACTGGGGACAATGGGACTGACAATCTCCTTCCTTCCTTCCTTCCTTCCTTCCTTCCTTCCTTCCTTCCTTTCCTCCCCCTCCCCCTCTGAGGCTTCTTCTCTGGGCTTGGTTTTGGGGGCAGAGGGTGGAGCTCCATCAGCTGGAGGGAACCAGAATCAGTGCCGGGGCTTGGGGTTTGGGCCTGGAAGTTCCATCCCTGATGTTGGGCATGTGAGAGGAGTTCACAAGACTCAAGCCATGGCCCCGACCCCAGCTCTGGCTTCAACTGCCTCTGGCTGATGGGACTCGAGCCTCCAAACTGCCCCCAAAGCTAAGCCCAGAGCAGAAGGCTTGGATAGGGAGGGGGAAGGAAGGAAGGAGGGAGGAAGGGAGGGAGGGAGGACTTCAGTTCCATTATTCACTGGCTTGCTGTCCAGGGATGCTCAAATTCATCTGTAGTGGATTGGTATTAGAGTAGGAGTAGGCAACCTTTCCCCTTTAAGGTCCGAGGGACTTCAGCTCCCAGAATCCCAGGATCTATTGGCCAAATTGGGACTATTGGCCAACATGGCTGAGGCTTCTGGGAGCTGAAGTCCCTCGGCCCTTAAAGGGGAAAGGTCGCCTACCCCTGTATTACAGAAATTGTCCAGTTTGGGTCGAAGACGTACAGGCCAGGTTAATGGACAGGAATATTACAAATGCCAAGCTTCCTTATCCATTGTAATACAAATTTATTTTGTTGTTTTAAAAGAACTAAAAAGTATTGTTTTAATTCTTACCAGATTTGCATGCCTCATTGCATTGTCTCAGAGTCAAAAAGTTATTACTGTTGCCTCCACAACCTCCATAAATGAACAGCTCACACTTCTGAGTCCCAGCATTGTAATAATAGCGAGGAAAGGATGCTTTGCAACGCCCTACTAATTTCGGGAGTGTACATACTCTTGTGGAAGGTCCTGGAAGGATGGAGGATAGACCAAAAAAAGCAAAAAAAAAAGATTTATGCAAGATGAAGGGGGGTTGCAGACTGCCAGAAATAGTGCAAATTGAGTCCACTTTTAGGGTTAGGGTTAGTGCTAGGGAATCATGGGGATTGTTTTTTTCCTGAGACATTGAGCCTTCTCTGTCAGAGAGCTCTGGTGCCACAATAAAATACAGTTCCTATGATTCCCTAACCCTAACCCTAAAAGTGGACTCAATTTGCACTATTTCTGGCAGTCTGCAACCCCCCGAAGTCTTGTTATTACATGAGCTTGTATCACTGCAATTTAATTTTATAGGGTAAGTAGTTCTGGTAGTATCTGTGGAGTGATTGGCAAGTATGGAATGATTGATGGGGAATATGTATTCTCATATGAATGAAATTGGCTAAAAGAATTAGGTGGGGAGGCATCATTTGGAATTATGTGGACTGAGGCACACCTTCCAACATTTCACAGATGAAAACCAAGACATGTTTATAACTATGGGGGGTGGGAAGTGAATGCCTCCTCAAGATTCTTTTTTATATATATAATCAGACAAAAGATGAAACTGTAACTCTCCTTGCCCCCAACAGCTCAGATACTATCCTTCCCCCAACAGCAAATTCATTTATACCCCATCCTATATAAAAAGACCTTACAGTGGTTTACAAATAACATTAAAACAAATTAAACAGTTTAAAACAATAAAAATACTTAAAATAAGCTAAATATATTAAATATCATAAGAAGTTTTAAAAAACAGATTTAAACATTTTTTAAAAGGACAACAGTATTTGGGACAGATTAATGAGATCCAAAGGCCTGTATGAACAGTCAAGTTTTCACCCAGCACATAAATGAAATGAGTGCTGGCATCAACTGAGCTTCCAAGTGGAGAGCATTTAACTGATGGGGAGGTCATAGCTGAGGAGGCCCTCTCTTATGTCCCATGTATTAATCTCATTGCTGAGACATGAAGTGGTATTGCAAAGGGGTGCCAGCAAAGTAACCATTGCACATCAACACTAATGTTCATCTTTGCAGTTCATGAATGGGATTTCTTAGCATCTCTGCTATGTAGCTGAGTGAGCAAAAAGTTACACAATATAAAGTGTGGTAGATGATTCTAGCCATTAAAAGGGGAGAAATGTTTCTTGGGGGGGGTTCTCTAGAAAAGCTGCACACAGTTATTTACCTTACCTCTGCTTTCACACTTTGAAACACAGCTCCTCAGTGTTTTGAAACTGTTTGCATTGGTGCCACAGCCACCATAAATAAATTGCTGACATAGCCCCTGTTCAATGTCAAAGTAAAAACGTGGAAAGTGTGTTTTGCAGAATCCTTCTTCTTTTGGAAGTTTACATTTCCAAGAATAAGTTGACCTCCCTAGAAAAGAGAGAAAGAGAAAGAAATACAATTTGTTCAAATTGAATGGTAGTTTACTGTAAAGCAGTAAATTGTGAGAAACAGAAAGGGAAAGGGAGTGCCGTGGCACCTTTAAGATTAAGGGCCTTTGCAGACTGCCAGAAATAATGCAAATTGAGTCCACTTTAAGGGTTAGGGTTAGTGCTAGGGAGTCATGGGAATTGAGACATTGAGCCTTCTCTGTCAGAGATCTCTGGTGCCACAACAAAATATAGTTCCCATGATTCCCTAAACCTAACCCTTAAAGTGGACTCAATTTGCACTATTTCTGGCAGTCTTCAAAGGCCCTAAGAGCCTTATTTTATTATTAAACAAACCTGGCAGGCAAACAAAAAAATGCACAGGTTTTTTTTCCTCCTTCCACATGGAAGGAGTACACTGAAGTATTATTACACTGTACACACTTTTGTTTTCTTCAGGTTGTAAAACTGTGAGAGAGGGTCATAAAATTGTCCCATTTGCCAAGCTGAAATAATCTGTTTGGCAAAAATGATGCTTTTACAATAGTCTCCCATGATTTTACCACAGGAGTAGGCAACCTTTCTCCTTTAAGGGCCGAGGGACTTCAGCTCCCAGAATCCCAGGAGCTATTGGCCAACATAGGACTATTGGCCAACATGGCTGAGGCTTCTGGGAGCTGAAGTCCCTCGGCCTTTAAAGGGGAAAGGTTACCTACCGATGTTTTACAACATAAAGAGAATGAAAGTCATGCAGGGGGGTTGACGACTGCCAGAAATAGTACAAATTGAGTCCACTTTAAGGGTTAGGGTTAGTGCTAGGGAATCATGGGAATTGTTGTTTGTTTGTTTTTCTGAGACATTGAGAGCTCTGGTGCCACAATAAAATACAGTTCTCATGATTCCCTAACCCTAACCCTAACCCTTAAAGTGGACTCAATTTGCACTATTTCTGGCAGGCAGAGGGAGAAAAAGCAACATTCATCTTTTCATTTGCTTGCCAGGTTTGTTTAATAATGCAATAAGGCACTAAACCATTTCTTTTAGAATAAGTTTTCATGCACTACAGCCCACTTCTTCAAATACTGCAAGATTAAGAAATCTGAGGGCCCTATAGAATCTAAATACCTAAATACCTTGAAGGCACCGGAACCCATTTGATCTTGGAGCCCTGCTGGCACAGTGCTTAAATGCCTGTACTGCAGCCACTCACTCACAAACCAAAAGGTTGTGAGTTCAATACCAGCCAGGGCTCATGCTCGACTCAGGCTTGCATCCTTCCAAGGTTGCTAAAATGAGTACCCAGCTTGTTGGGGACAATTAGCTTACAATTATAAACCACTTAGAGACTGGTATGAGGTGGTATATAAATGAAGCTGCTATTGCTATTGATCTTGGAAACTTAGGGCCTTTACAAACTGCTAGAAATAATGCAACTTGAGGCCACTTTAACTGCCCTGACTTAGTGCTAGAGAATCATGGGAACTGTAGTTTATTGTGGCACCAAAGCTCTCTGACAGAGAAGTCTCAATGTCTCAGAAAAAAATACAATTCCATAATTCCCTAGCACTGAGTCAGGGCAGTTAAAGTGGCCTCAAGTTGCATTATTTCTGGCAGTTTGTAAAGGCCCTAAGTGGGGTCAGGCATGGTTATTACTTGAGGATGTGATCTAAATAGATCTGGCATTTTCTCTTTGAAAGAGGTTTTAACTGTTTTTCAAAGTTCTTATTTTTGTTTTATTTTTCCTAGCTTTTCCAAACCCTTTTACTTTTACACTGCAAAAGGGATGCAGTGGCTCAAGTTGTTAACACACTGATTCTGTTGATTGCAAGATCAGCAGGTTGGCAGTTCAAGGCCCAGGTGCTGCATGACGAGGCGAGCTCCCATCACTAGTCCCAGCTTCTGCCAACCTAACAGTTCGAAAGCATGCAAAGGCAAATAGATAAATAGGTACCACTTTGGTGGGAAAATAAACAGCATTCTGTGTAATCATGCTGGCCATATGATCACAAAGTAGTCCTCAGACAACTCTGGCTCTTCGACTTAGTAGCAGAAATGAGCACCACCCCCAATGGTCGGACACGACTTGGCAACCTTATCAATGGGGAATACTTTTACCTTTTACCTTTTTCCAAACCCTGTCTCATATGTTTTATTTCATTTTAACTCATCTCTAGTTTGAAGGAGATTTAGCAGAGTTTGTTTATATGCCATTTGCTCTGTCCCCATTGTGAGCAGCTTGTTTGCTTAGCCAGTGGATATTAGTGTCTCAGAATGGATGGATAAGGAATCCTGGGAACTGTATTTTATTGTGGCACCAGAGCTCTCTGACAGAGATGGCTCAATGTCTCAGGAAAAAAAACAACAATTCCCATGATTCCCTAACACTAACACTAACACTAAAAGTGGACTCAATTTGCACTATTTCTGGCAGTCTGTAACCCCCCCAAAGAACTTTCAACTGAGCTAGGTTTTAAAAGGGACAAGTATAAGAAATGGGGGAGGGAGGGGAAATCACCAAACAGGAATTTAAACAACTAGCTGGCATGTGTAGACAGAAAGTCAGGAAAGCTAAAATGAATAATGAGCTCAGGCTTGCTAGAGAGATTGAGAACAATAAAAAGGGCTTTTTAGGTATGTCTGTAGCAAAAGGAAGAAGAGGGAAATGGTAGGGCCACTGCATGGAGAAGATGGAGAAATGCTAACAGGAGACAGAGAAAAGGCAGAACAACTCAACACCTTCTTTGCATCAGTCTTCCCACGAAAGGAAAATGATGCTCAACCTGAGGAAAATGAAGCAGATGATGCAGTAGGTGAAATGCAGCACAGAATAAGTAAAGAGGTAATACAAGAATATCTGGTTAATCCCAATGAATTCAAGTGTCCAGGGCTAGCATTTAGAAAGTAATGTCATAATGGCAAAAAGTCAACATGGGTTTCTTGAATACAAGTCATGCTAGACTAATTTTATCTCCTTTTTTTGATAAAATTACCAGTTTGGTAGATGAAGGGAATGTTGTTGATGTAGCATATCTTGATTTCAGCAAGGCCTTCAACAAGTTCCCCCATAATATTCTGGCAAACAAACTAGTATAATGTGGGCTAGGCAATGCAACTATTAGGTGGATTTGTGATTGGTTGACCACCCAAACCCAAAGAGTTCAGTGACAAGTGGGGTACCACAGGGATCTGTCCTGGGCCCAATGTTATTTGACATAGAATCATAGAGTTGGAAGAGACCACAAGTGCCATCCAGTCCAACCCCATACCATGCAGGAACACACAATAAAAGCACTTTCACAGATGGCCATCCAACCTCTGTTTTAAAACCTCCAAAGAATGAGACTCCACCACCATCACAGAGTGATACTGCAGCTAAAAATGTCAATGGGATTTTAGGCTCCATCAACAGAAGTATTGTGTCTAGACTGAGGGAAGTAATAGTGCCACTGTATTCTGCTCTAGTCTGGCCTCACCTGGAATACTGCATCCAGTTATGGGCACTACAATTCAAAAGGATGTTGAGAAACTGGAGTGTTGGTGATTATTATTATTATTATTATTATTATTATTTATTTATTTATTACCTGCCTTTATCCTTGGCCATCAAGGCGGCATACATCTAAAATCAAATACATAAAACAACCCTTACAATAATAACAAAACAATGTACACTAACACAATTTAACTCCCATTAAAAATACATTAAGTAGAAGTCTCAGTTAAAACTAGAGTTTAAAAAATAGACAAAATTAAAAACAATAGGCACTCTGGGGCAAAGCAAGAAAATAAGAAAAAAATAAGAAAATATCTGATGGCAGGAGATCAAAATAGATGAGTAGTTTATTCTGGGTAGGCCTGCTGGAAGAGTTCCATCTTGATGGCTTTTTTTAAAGCCATCTAAGTTGGTTATCTGATGGATCTCTTCCATCAAGGCATTCCAGAGTCTGAGCGCAGTGGCAGAGAATGTCCTCTGGGAGATTGCCATCAACTTAGTTCTCATCTGTTGAAGCAGCTTCTTCCCAGAGGACCTGAGGGTGCGGGGAGGATTATACAAAAGAAGGCAATCCACTAGGTAGGTTGGATCCAAGCCATGTAAGGCTTTAAACACCTTATAGGTGTTCAGAAATCAATAGGCAGGCAGTGAAGGGATTTTAGAATAGGTGTTATATGATCACTCCTCGTTCCAGTGATCAACCTGGCTGCCATATTTTGTACTAGTTGTAGTTTCTGAGTTAGGTATAAGGGTAGCCCCATGTAGAGTGCATTGCAGAAGTTGAGTTGTGAGGTTACCAGCACATGTACTACATTTTCTAGGTCCCTTACTTCCAGGAAAGGGCATAGCTGATGTATCAGCCGAAGCTGATAACAGGTGCTCCTGACTGTCGCATTCATCTGATCTGTCATGTGAAGTGCCGAGTCCAGGAGCATCCCCAGACTGTGAACACAGTCATTAGCAGAGACCGTGACCTCGTCCAGGACTGGAGGTTGTAACCCAATATCTGGTTTGGAGGCCCCTACTGTAAGTACCTCCATTTTGTCTGGATTCAGCTTGAGTCGGCTTTTCCTCATCCAGTCCATTACCACTTCGAGACAGTGATTAAGGGGAGAGCTGCCACCTGCCATCATAGCAGCTGACCGAGACATAGAGAAATATATTTGGGTGTCATCAGCATATTGATAACACCCCGTCCCATATCTCCTGATGATCCATCCAAGCAGCTTCATATAGATGTTAAACAACATTGGGGACAGGATTGCACCCTGTGGAACACCACATTTTAGCTCCACTTTTGAGAACCAGCAGTACCTGAGTGACACCCTCCAGAACCTGCCCGAGAGGAAGGAGCAGAACCACTGAAGTACAGTGCCTCTGATTCCTAACACTCTCAGGCATTCCAAGAGGATGTCATGATCTATCATATCAAAAGCTGCTGAGAGGTCCGAAAGCAACAACTGGGTCATGCTTCCCCTGTCAGTGCTAAAGCGCAGGTCATCTACCAGAGTGACCACGGCAGTCTCCACTCCATATCTAGGTGAAATGGTGAAAGGTCTGGAAATCATGCCCTATGAGGAGTGACCTAGGAAGATGGGTATGTTTATCCTGGAGAAGAGAAGGTTAAGAGGTGATATGATACCCTGTTGAAGTATTTGAAGGGGTGTCAGGGTGAAGAGGACAGAGCAGATTCACATCTAGGTCTGAAGCCTGTTTGAAATGGATCCAGAAAATAGGTTTCCTCCAAGATCACTTGGAATTGGAGGGCGATGGCTCGCTCAATCACCTTGCTCAAAAATGGTAGATGAGAGACTGGTCTGTAATTTTTCAAGTCCAGGGGGTCCAGGGAAGGTTTCTTCAGGAGTGGTCTAATGACCGCCTCCTTTAGACTAGAACAATTCCTTCCCTAAGGGATGCATTAGTGACCATCTTGAGAAAAGCCAGAGGAGGGCAACCAAAATGGTGAAAGGTCTGGAAACCATGCCCTATGAGGAGTGACCTAGGAAGATGGGTATGTTTATCCTGGAGAAGAGAAGGTTAAGAGGTGATATGATACCCTGTTGAAGTATTTGAAGGGGTGTCAGGGTGAAGAGGACAGAGCAGGCTTATTTTCTGCTGCTCCAGAGAACTGGACCCAGAGCAATGGATTCAAACTAGAGGAAAAGAGATTCCAGCTCAACATTAGGAAGAACTTCCTGACATTAAGAGCTGATCAACAGCGGAACACCTCAGAATATTGTTCAGTCCCTTTCTTTTGAGGTTTTTAAGCAGAGGCTGGATGGCCATCTGTGGGGGTACTTTGATTCTGAAGAACCAGCACAAGATCTATACGAAAGAGTCACATCTATTCTAGCAGACTTTATCAGAATATCCAAGGAAGAGATAACAAGAAATATCGATAAAGTTTTCAGAATCAGCTCTGTGGTAGCGAGGGAGAAAAATGTACCCAGAGATATAGTGATTTCATTCGTTAGAAGTAGGGTGAAGGAGCAGATTTTGCAAAGGAGTTATCAAGAAGATCTTTGAGTTGAAGGGAAAACTATAAGAATTTATAAGAACATTCCAATGGTGGTATTAAGAAGGAGACAAGATGACAAGTTTTTAACACAGGAACTGAACCTAAGGCAAATTAGATACTCTTGGGATAGAATTGAAGGAGTTCTGCTCTGGTACAACCAAAGAAGATATAGAATAAACTCCATTACGAAAGCTAGAGTTCTTGAGAAGACTTCAATCAGAGAAGAAGAGCATGAAGGAAAACAAAAGATGAGAGTAAAGGAAGACATGGAATTAAAACAATCAACAAGGCGAGAAGAGAAAGAGGAAGACTCCCAAGTAAATATAACAGGAGAGCTGTTTTCAGAAGAGGACAAAAGTATAGAAAAATATCCTGGGGGGAGATATAGAGATAGAAAAATATCCTGGGGGAGGGATATCTTGGTTAATTAATTGAGATAAGAAATAGTGACCAAAATCATCTCATGGAACGGGAAGGGCCTGAATTCAAAATTTAAAAAAAGTAAAGTTTTTCACTACTTAATCAAAAAGAAATTGGACATGATCTGTTTACAAGAAATTAAGATTAAGAAAAAGGAAACAAATTATTTGAATAATCCAAAACTCAGTCAGATGTTCATTGCAGCAAATAAAAAAAAAGGTATGAGTGGTAATGTATGTTCAGAATAAGTGGAGCAAAAGAATTTTTTAAGGACCAAAATGGTCATTATATTGGTGTCAAGATACAAATAGAAAATCTTAAATATCTTTTGATTGGGATTTATGCCCCAGCAGAGAAACAGTTGGAATTTTACAAAAGAATAAATGAAGAAATAAAAAAAGAAGACTATATGAAGCTAATTTTACCAGGTGATTGGAATGGGGTAATCGACCCCAAAAAGGACAGATTCTCAACAAGGAAGGTAAAAAAGAATCAAGGGAAATGGCCAGTCTCCTTTTTTGAACTGCAAGAACAACTTAATTTGACTGATGTATTCGATAATCTTTATCCAAAAAAAGATGGTTTCACATTTTTCTCTGAAAGCTTTAAATCATTGAAAGAATGCATATGTTTGTGATAACATCAGAATTAATAACTAAGATTAAAGAAATTGAAATAATGCCAAAAACTGTATCAGATCACAAGCCAATTTTACTAAGATTGGAAACAGAGAAAAACAATTCTTTTGGAAATTAAACGATAGCTTGCTAAACAATAAAAATTTCAGAGAAAAATCAAGGAAGACATTGAATCAATATTTTCTGGGATACAGCTCTGACTTAAAGCTAAAACTATTTGGGATGCTAGAAAAGCCATGTTGAAAGGGGTGATGATACAAAGAGGAGCAGAATTGAAATGACAGTTTGTAATGTTAGGTTTAGATGGGACATAGAGTCAATGTTAAAATGTTGAAATGTAAAGATGTATGTCTGTATTTTTCCTTGCTGAGAAAAGTTGTTTTCTGAGGCCAGTTTCACAATTATCAGCCCAGGTGTGCTTTAGCCCAAACAAGCAGTTAACGAGCTACAGTTCTGTGAGAAAGAGCTTTGTTTACAAAAAGGATTCATAAACATGGGAATGTTATGGGGACTGCAGTCACATGATTTAATATGGTAATTAAAGGTTGGGCTAACACACATCATGCATCATCAACCAATCAGTCTGAAAGGGCTACATCCAAATGGTTGGAGAATTGGGGGCTGAACGTTGTGATCCTGAAAAGTTTGTCACTTGTCTTTTAACCTTTAAGCTGTAATGGACTAATTAAAATATTTTCCTGATGCTGCAACTAACCAATTTTGAATCATGTAGCAAATATGTTTTGTTCCTGTTTAGCCTTCTGGCTAAAGTGAAGATATTATTATTATTATTATTATTATTATTATTATTATTATTATTTGTTTTTGCTCATGCTGATTTTGCAATAAAAGAAAGCTTGCTTGAAGATCTGGATGTCTTGGTGACTTGACTTCATGGACTGTAAGCTGTATATTCATCATCAACACATTTTATCAACAAGTGGTAGCAGAGGATTGTTTCGATCCACCGGAATACTCTGCAGCCAAGCCTGGAATTTTTTAAAAGGCAGGAGCGATTTTCCTCTCAGCTTCCTCTCAGCTTTGCCAGCGTGACGGCAGGAGTGGCCGGAGGGAGAATAGTTGGAATTCCAAGCCTGAATTATGTCAATCAGCACCACAAAAGCCTGTAAGTAGAACCCTTCCTTATCTCAAGGCTATTAATTAAATGGACTGTCTCAGAGCTGTAAAAAAGCAGCAAGAAAAAGGCAGCGATTAGCCGGTTGGCTCTAAAGCTGCAGTTTTAAAGAAACAGTGTCCTGGAAAGGCAGCCGGGAAGGGCAAGCAGTTTTCAAGGCTTGTGCTGGACTAAAAGGGAAATAATTAAACATGGAGCTTGCCAAATTTCCAAAGTTAACATCAGAGAATTATGCCTCTTGGCAAGTGTACAGTAAAAGCCTTTTGATTCGAGAGAATTTGTGGCAGATTACAGAGGCTGGTGTTTCTCAAAATCCATCTGCAGCTGAGGTGGAAAGGAATTCTAAAGCTGTGGCAACCCTCCTTCTCCTTTTGTCTGAGGGGCAATTAAACCACGTAAAGCATTTAGCTTCTGCAAAACAGATATGGGACTCTTTGGCTAGGATTCACCAGTCCACCTCTGATCTAGCAAAGATGATTTGGACAAAACAGCTGTTTTCATGCAAAATGAAAGACAAAGACTCTGCAGAAAGTCATTTAGATCGGATGAGAGACTTGTTTGCCCAGGTTCAAGCAAGGGACATAACTCTGGATGAAAACTTAAAAATTTACATCCTTTTGGGATATTTAAACGAATCTTTTGATAACATTTTGCTAGGCTTGCAAGCGTTACCAGGTGCCCAATTGACTATGGAAACGGTCTGTGGGAGAATTGTAGAAGAGGCTCAGAGAAGGAGATTTGAGACAGAGCAGCGAAAGCAGGGATTTACTGCTGCAAGGCCTCCAAATGCCACAGAGGGAGCTTCAAAAGAGATGCAAACTGAAAAAGCAGCAGTTTCAAAAGGCAAAATGTGTTTTTATTGTAAAAAGTTTGGACATTTAAAAAAGGACTGCAGAAAGCTGGCTGCAGATAGCAGGAGGGAGCAGCAGCAACAACAACAGCAACAGCAGCAGCAGCCACATCCCCCTGGTGGCCAAAAGGGATACAGTGCTAACATGTAATCAACATGTAAAAGGTATGGAAGGATTGGAAAAGGACATATGAAATGCAGAATTAGAACTTACTAATGATCCTACAAATGACAAGAAAAATAAATACTTACAATGGCTTAGAAAACAACTAGATAAGAAAATAATTGAGGAAGCAGCAAGAGGCGGCAGGCCGT
The DNA here is from genome assembly GCA_026167975.1 of Phrynosoma blainvillii. NCBI lineage: Eukaryota > Metazoa > Chordata > Lepidosauria > Squamata > Phrynosomatidae > Phrynosoma > Phrynosoma blainvillii. The sequence continues at coordinate 19,179,013 of JANUYF010000006.1, forward strand.
GGCCGTGGAGGACTGCTCTTCCACCCGCAGTCCTGGGAGCACCACCTGAACGGCCTGAACTGCTGTACCTGCGAGGCAGCCGGGAGGAGCGCCGGCGGATTAAAACCTGCCATTTCCACCTTCAACCAGCACCAGGCAGCAAGAGGCGGTGGGCCATGGCCGCGGAGGACTGCTCTTCCACCTGCAGTCCTGGGAGCACCACCTGAACGGCCTGAACTGCCGCACCTGCGAGGCAGCTGGGAGGAGTGCCGGCGGATTAAAACCTGCCATTTCCACCTTCCACCAGCACCAGGCAGCAAGAGGCGGTGGACCGTGGCCGCGGAGGACTGCTCTTCCACCCGCAGTCCTGGGAGCACTATAATAATAAGAATTTTTGTATTTTTAAATTTGTATATTTTTATTATTGTTATTGATTTTATTATTGTTATTGATTTTGTTTAATATGTTGGGGGATGGGTGGGTGGGTAAAGGAGGGATGGGATTTCAAGTTGATTTGTTGTTTGTAATTTTGTAATGTACGCCGCCCCGATTGCTTGGCAGAGGGGCGGGATATAAATAAAAATTATTATTATTATTATTATTATTATTATTAAACAAAGACATTTTGAATTCGCTAACAAACCAGGAAATTGTTAGCGTACAGATTAAGAAAAGAGAAATCTCAGAGAATGATTACTAAGATAAAAGAAGATGACAAAATCATACATGTAGAAGAGGAGATACAGGGAACATTCCAGAGATATTACAAAACAATTATATAAGGCAGATGATTGTGATGGGGAAGAGATTAGTAAATACCTTGACAAACAAAGGATCAATAAAATAACAACAAAAGAACAAAAGTTATTAAATGCAGAAATGACTGAGAATGAATTAATTCAAGCCATTGGGAAATTGAAAGAAGATAAAGCTCCAAGACCAGATGGCTTTACAGCAATCTATTATCAAATATTTATAGAAGAGTTCAAAGCTCCTTTATTGAGAACATTAAACAATGTCATTAAGGAAGGGATTCCAGATACTTGGAAAAGTGTGAATATCACGATGATTCCAAAAGAAGGTAAAGATGAGAAAGAAGAAATTGGGAATTATAGTCCTATATCCCTTTTGAATAACGACTATAAAATTATGGTATTAATACTGGCAGAGAGACTTAAAAAGATTTTGGTGGATCTGATCCATGAAGATCAGTCAGGATTTTTACCATCAAGGCAATTAAAAAATAACATCAGGTTGATAATGGACACCATTGAGTATTATAAAAAAAAAGATGATAAGATTTTCGTACTAATATTTGCTGATGCAGAAAAAGCATTTGACAATGTGAACTGGAGTTTTATGAAGTAGTTATTTGAAAAAATGGAGATGAGGCCACACTTTAGTGGATGGATAAATGAGATTTATGGAGAACAATCTGCACAGTTGATTATAAATGGGAAACGTACAGATAAATTTAAAATCGCAAAAGGAACAAGGCAAGGTTGTCCATTATCACCATTGTTATTCCTAATGGTGCTGGAAGTACTAATGAGCAGAATAAAGCAAGAGGACAGTATAAAAGGGATGAAATTTAAAGAACAAGAGTACAAATTACAAGCCTTTGCAGATGATTTGGTTATTATTCTAGAGGACTCAAAGTTACAAATCACAAAAATAATGTGATTAGGGAAAACCCATGAATTGAGGGATTTAAGATTTAAAAAACCCAGAGTTTAAGATAACAGGCCTTCGCGGATGACCTAGTAATATCACTAGCAAATCCATCTGAAAATATTGAAGCTCTCACGGAAACAATTCATAAATTTTGTCTATCTTAAGGTTTATCTATAAAATCACCACAAAGAATTCAGATCTATTTAAAAATAATTATGAATTAAAATGGAAAGATATAAAAAAAAGACTTTTAAAAATGGGAGAATATAGGCCTTTCACGGAATGAGAAAATATCAACAATGAAAATGACTATCCTACCAAAAATGATCTTTCTATTCCAAAATTTACCAATAATTACAAATGATAAACCCTTCAAAACATGGCATGGACATTTTTTAAAATAATTTTTTATTAATTAAAAAAACATTCCAAAGACAAAAATACAATACAATACAATACATATACAGAACAACACAAATATACAATCACATACCACAAACAACATACAATACCAAATAACACCACAGAACACAAACCACAAAAATAATAACTTCCTGAACCCAGACTTAGATCTTACATTGAATTCAAAGAAAGACTTTCCTTATAAGGAATCAAGCAGAGCGCCCTCTGACCTAACATCATCCAGTACATCCCTCATCTTAAATTTATTTCATTAATAATTATTCCTTTCAAGTTGAGTGACACCAACAATAAATTACCAGTCCAAAAAGAAAAAACAATAATAATGAAAGTTAAACAACCCTGCTTCTTAAGTTAGCATTATTTTAAAAAAACAAAAAAACAATTTTTTTAACTTCATCTATTTCCTTTCCATATATTCCTGTAGAGTTTTCCATGTCCTATTGCTCCTCTCTCGGTCTTGCCCTCTTAATAGGCTCGTAAGTTCATCCATCTGCTGCAGTTCACATAGTTTCTTTAACCAGCACTCTATTGTCGGCAGTTCTTCTGATTTCCAGTAACTAGCTTAGACAATTCTGGCACATGTAGTCATATAAAATAATAACTTCCCATAAGCCTTCTCTAAATCTGGATTATCATATATACTCAATAGATATAACTTAGGATCAAAATCAATATGGCAGTTTAGAATAGTTTCAACAGCCCTATGGATTTTTCCCCAGTATTTCATTACTTTTTTACATCTCCACCAGATATGCATATATAAACCAATTTCTTTCTTACACCTCCAACATTTATCTGAGGTACCCTTGAATATTTTCCCTATTCTTGCTGGAGTGAGATGCCATCTAAATTGCATCTTAATGTGGTTTTCTCTTAAATTATAACAGGCCATATATTTAAGTCTATCCGACCAAATTTTTTCCCATTGGTCGAGTGGGATATTACAATTGAGGTCTTGTGCCCACTTAATCATAGGTTCATTCATTAGATCTTCTTCCATTTCAAAGCCCATCAGCATTTCATAAAACATTTTAATTTTGTGGGTACTATCATTGAACACAATTTTATCTAATGTATTATGTGTGCTCCTAATACCAATTGTTTTTTGGTCACAAAGACATCTGGCCCTCAATTGTCTGTATAAAAGCCAGCCACATGAAATACCTTCAGCAATTAATTGTTGATGTTCTATAAATTTCATATTTTGATTTGTTAAGTTCCTCTCTAAGAGATCTTCATATGTGACCCATTTATTATCTGTCATAACCTCTCTTTGATGGAAGGCTTTGTGTATTGATGTCCAGCTAGGGAGCTCAGGACAGATTCTTGCTTTATATTTAAGCCATACATTAATAAAGATTTCCGTATGTAATGGTTACTAAATTCATAATGGATTTTGTGTTTTTCGTAAAACAGATATCCATGCCATCCGAATCTGAGTCCTTGACCTTCCAACACAAGTGTGTCTTCATTATTGAGCAAAAACCAGTCTATCATCCACTCTAGACAACAAGCAGCGTAATAAACTTGCAAATTTGGAAGAGCCATACCTCCTCTAGAGGTTTTATTCTGCATTAATTTATATCTCACCCTAGGTCTTTCCCCACTCCAAATAAATTTAGACAATTGTCTGTGCCATATCTTGAATGGTTTAAAGTTACAGATAATAGGGAGATTCTGAAAAAGAAACATGAACTTCGGCAAAATTTTCATTTTAATTACGGATATTCTCCCCAACCAAGACAATTGTAGTTGATCCCAAATTTTAAGCTCTTTACTCATTTCTGATGTTACTTTCTCATAATTATTTTTGAATAAATCAACATTTTTATTTGTCAGAGTAATCCCTAAATATTTTACTGTCTTACTTAGTTGGAAATCTGTAGATCTTTTAAGTTCAGCTTCTTCTTCTTTAGATAAATTCATAGCGAGCATAGCCGTTTTATTTTTATTAATCTTGAGGCCTGAGACCTTGCCAAACTCATTCAAAGTTATTAACAGATGTTCAATGCTTCTCACTGGATCAGCAGTACAGATGAGGAGGTCATCTGCATAGGCACGAATCTTGAAAACCTTCCCTTTACATTTAATCCCTACAATTTCTTCTTCTTCTCTAATTTTTTTATTAAGTATCTCAATTACCATGAGGAATAACAAGGGTGACAGAGGGCACCCTTGTCTTGTACCACTATAAATCTTGATGTTATTAGTTTTTCCCCCATTTATTAAGATTCAAGCGTACTGCTTATCATAGATGGTTTTAATCCAATTGATAAATTTATTAACGACTTGAGCTTTTTCTAAAACCTGGAAAAAATTAGACAATTTAGGAAAAGAAAAGCCCACTCCACTCTGTCGAAAGCTTTTTCAAAGTCGACAAAGGTCATCACTAATTTTTTATCTATATTTTTTTCGTGCATTTCTATCAGGTTAAGTACTACTCTTAAATTATCTTTAATTTTCCTCTGCGGCAGAAATCCGCATTGATCTTTATAGATCCACTCCTGTAAAATCTTTTTAAGTCTTTCAGCCAAAATAGAAACAAAAATCTTGTAATCAGTATTCAGCAGTGAAATAGGTCTATAATTCTTAATATCTTGTGGATCCTTATTATCTTTGGGGAGTATCACAATATTTGCTTCCGACCATGTCTCTGGGAAATTACTGACTTCAAGTTTATTCATAACTTTTTTTAAAAGAAAAGTAGCTATCTTAAAAGAGTAAAACAGTCAAAAAACAAAGAACTAACTAATGAAATTGAGTGGCTAGAATTACAATTTAAACGAAATCCAAACAGCGAAACTTTGAAGAAAGAAATTACGAATTTGCAGTGTCAAATGTCTTCTCTGTTGCTAGAAGAAAGACAAAAAGAGTTAAAGTTTATCAAACAAAAAGCATTTGAATGGGGAAATAAACCAGGAAGGTGGTTAGCCTTTCAATTAAGGAAAGAAAGAGCAAAAAGACAGATAACTAGTCTAGTAGATCAAGGAGAAAAATATATGGATCAAGATAATCTAAAAAGAATTGTATATGAGTTTTACACAACACTTTATAAAAAAGGAGATGATGTCTGTCGGGAAACAATTGCATCATATCTTGAGAATGTGAAAATAAATCCATTTAAAATATCACAAATAGAATTATTAAATAAGCCCATAACTGTTCAAGAAGTACTTGAAGCAATTCAAAGAATTAAATCAGGGAAAGCGGCGGGACCTGATGGTTTTCCCGCAGAGTTTTATAAAAAAATTCGCTAACCAAATAGCTCCCCTACTGGCTGAAGTTATGAAAACATGGCACATGGACATTTTGAAATTTTTATGTTCAGGGGGAAAAAACAGAGTAAAATTTAAATTACTCCAGGGCAAGACAAGCAGAGGAAGCTTAGCATTACCAAATTTGAAAATCTATTACTATGCCAACTCGATGAATTGGATTATAGATTGGTTGAGATTAGAAAATGAAAGATTACTACAATTGGAAGGCAGTGGTATCAGATTTGGCTGGCACAGATATTTGTTTTATGAAAAATTAAAGGCGGACAAAGGTTTCGATGATCATTATATTAGAAAATCCCTTCTGTGTGTTTGGTTGAAATTTAAACTGAGATTATGTAAAGGAGTGCCTAAGTGGGTTTCGATAAATGAAGCATTTTTTTAACAGAACAAAACTAAATGACTTGAAATGGGTAACATATGAGGACTTATTAAAAGAGAAAGAATGGAATTAAAACCATTAGATCAATTAAAGAATGAAGGATTAAACTGCACATGGTTCACATATTTTCAAATAAAAGGAAAATTTGGCTTGGATGAAAAGCTTAATAGAATTCAAGAAGCAGACTGGAGATTGGAAAAGATAGTTAAATCAGAAGAAAATCAAATGATTAGGCAATTTTATAAACTATTATTGTCATTTGAATTGGAAGAAGAGGCGATAAAGCCCCAAATGATAATATGGGCCCAGGATATTGGGACCCCATAAGTTTAGAACAATGGGAGAAAACTTGGGGGGAAAGATCAAAATATATTCAGTTATTACCTGAAAGAAAACTTTTATGAAATGTTATATAGGTGGCACCTTACCCTGTTTAAACTGGCAAAAATATACAAATCTGAGAATAATGGCTGCTGGAAATGTGAGAAAGAACTTGGCACGTTCTAGCATATGTGGTGGAATTGTACGACAGCAAAGAGATTTTGGGATGAAATTCATAGAACATTAGAAAAGATATTAAAAATTAAATTAAATAAAGACCCAGTGAGATATCGTTTAAGTATCAATCAAGAGGAACATATTGAGCGTAAATATGGATCTCTTATTTTTTTTATATGTCTACAGTGGCAAGAATTATTTATGCCTCTAAATGGAAAGATAAGACAAAACCAGAGATAAAAGACTGGTTATTGAAAGTATATGATTTAATGGAGAGTGACAAATTGACTCAGCTAATACAGAAGAAACCAATGGAAGATTTTGAGAATATATGGAAACCTTTTATTATATTTTTGAAACAAGAATAGGGATACAATTGGACATTAGGATTGGAAAATTAAGCTTATAAAGCATACCGCATAGAGGATATTAATACGTAAAACAATCCTCCCCTTGCTAAGGGAGGTAATCTGTGGAGAAGTTATATCTATCAGGTTTAGAAGGATAACGGTTATATATCAACAATGCATAAACAGTATTTAGGTTTAAAATAGCTTACCCTTTTATGGGTTATGACATATACTCCAAATTGATGGGAAGATCAAATAGTTAAAGAATAATCTTGAATCAAAGATTAGGAGTGGGAAGTCATATCTATGTGTAGTAATGTTTTTGTAATTTTTTTTCTTTTTTGTTTGTTATGTCTTTTATGTGTTGTTTGTGTTTCATGTTTTAAGCAATAATTTTTTTTAAAAAACTTTCCAAATAATAGAAGATTTTGGTAAATGCCGGGTTTTAAAATTAATCGGGGGAAACAGTTATAATGACTAAGAGTATGTCAAAAAAAGAAGAGATTAATTTAGAGGAGATTACTAATTGTTCAGTGAAAAATAAAGTTAAATACTTAAAAATTTGGTTAACTAAGAGTAATACGGACTTGTTTGATAATAATTCTAAAACAAAATGGAAAGAAATCAAGAATGATTTGATAACTTGGAATAAACTGAACTTGACAATGATGGGGAGAGTCGAAGCAATTAAGATGGTAGTATTACCTAAAATGAACTTTTTATTTCAGTGTATCCCGATTATGCACAATTCAAAAGTATTCAAAGAATGGCATAGAGACTTGAGAGCATTCATTTGGAAGGGGAAAAGAGTGAGAGTTAATTGGTTAACAACGACGCGACATAAAGAAGCAGCTGGGAAAAGTGCTCCAGACCTAGAATTATGCCACCATGCCAACCCACTCAATTGGTTGTTTGACTGGATCCTATTAAAAATATGAGAATATTAATATTAAATATTGAAGGTTTTAACAACCGATTTGGGTGGCACAGGTATGTATGTTATGGGAAAGTGGCCATGCATAAAGAATTTAAACACCATGTGATAAGGAGAGCACTTTTAAGGATATGAGAAGAAACAAAGAAGATGATATATAGAAAAATTCTGTTATAGATATCTCCACATGAAGCTTTTTTTTGAAAGATGGACTGTGGTGGATGCTTAGTTGAGATATAAGGACATACTCAAAAAGACAGGAGAAAATAAATTTGAAATTAAAGGAATTGAGGAGTTAGAGCAGCTAGATCCTAGAATGCATTAGTTATTGTATATACAACTGAGGGAAAGATTTAAGATGGATAGAGGACTTTGGGGAAAAAGCCAAGTGAATTAGATGTGATCCTGACAAAATCAGAAAAGAAAAGGACAAGTAAACTGTATAAAATGTTGCTGGGTAGAAAACAAGAAAGAGATTTAATTTCAGAAAACATGATTAAATGGGCAATGGATATAGGGAAAGCAATTGATTTGGAAAGCTGGGAATATGCAAGAAGGAAAACTGAGAAATGTATTAATTCGCAAGATTTAAAAGAGAACTATTGGAAGATGGAACAAAGTTGGTATCTAACTCCAGCAAGGTTGAATAGATGCCAACAAGGCACATGGAAAAAATATAGGGAAAGTGGAACAGCTTGTTAAGTCTTTTTCAAGTCAGAGCTGAATGCCACATGCTAGCAAGTTTTTGCTATGAACCTGGCACAACACTCATGTTTCCACTTTTTCTTCCATTCTTGCCTGATTTGCAAGGGGGACAAAAGGCCCAAAGATGCATTCAAGGATAATAAAGATGGTGCTCTTACCTAAATCATTGTGACGGGCATCTAGTGGTTTGACCCAAGATGCCAAAAGTCCCATGTGGAGGAGGAGGAGAATATGATTGCTCTGCATGCCAGTTGTTTGATGTAAATGCCCAGTATTGAACAAAGCTACATTTTATATTTTTAATAGGGAAATACATATAGAGCATTCAGGCAGACAGAACAATTAGCCAATAAGCAAGGGCACTCTAGAATTGCTCTGTTTATTTCAGAATAACTTCATGTACTAGAATAAGTACTATTCCATTCAAAGCTAGGAATATGTTGGAGTCATAAAGTCAGCCAGCATTACCTGGACATTACCAGGAAGAGATTTATTTCTAATTTAAGATATTGATAAAAATGTTACATTTTGTGATGCAAATGGCTGTGGGTTTTAGTGTGTTGCCTGCTACTTCATACAAAAAACAATTCACTAGCATTACAGGAATATACAATTAAAGCACTCCTGACAGATGGTCATCAGAGCTCTAGTGTGCCATGAGATCCCATTCAGAAAAGTTTTTTAGAGAGCTTTTTCCTGTAATGGTAGCAATGACCTTTTTGAACATCCATGACTAGTCTTTTCCTACACACAAATAAACACATTAATCTGGTTATCTACTGTTGCATGGTCACAAAATTATTTATTAACACCTCCCTACCCCCAAATTTTAAATACCTAGAAATGGACGAAATGGGACATTAATTTGCAGGACACCATGACTTCCTCTTTCTATCTGCACCAGAAGTTGAATGAACTTGTAGCCACTTGGTGTTAGAGAGGGTGAGAAGAGGGAATACCACTGTGGGTTCCACATCAGGTTCATTAATGGAACAGCAGCAAGATTGACAACTATTAATGGGTTTCCTCTATCAATTAAAAAGTGCAGCAGAGAAATAGGTTGTATATATGCTAGCTACAGGATTGTCACAATGTCATATGATAATGTTCAATCATAGACATAACTATGCTGTGAAAATTTGGTTGTGTGTGATAATCTCATAGTGAGTCAAGAAGCCAATGTCTCTGTTCAGCCCACTGTTGATGGGTTAGAGTTTGTGGATCCTGTCTAGTTGCAGCCCGAGTGACCTCAAGCAAGACACATTTTCTCTGGACTCTTTCACATGGGAGGCACAGCATCCTCCTCCCATCATTAAATTGAATTTAAATCATCCTAATTGTGCTATCAGGGTTCACACCCCAGCATGCTTCTCCCATACTTTTCCCAAGTTTAAATCATAATGGAAGTGTCTCCACATGAGACCTACTGTTATTGCCAAATGGCGGCTCCATGACTGTCGGGACAAGTCTGCAGTGCTCTAATAATAATAATAATAATAATAATAATAATAATAATAATTTAATATCCCGCCCCTCTGAGAGCAATCGGGGCGGCTTACATCATAAAATCATCACAAAACAATTAAGAACAATTTCCCCCCCCTCTTCCCCCCTTAAAAAAATATTAAACCAAACACAGTTTAAAAACAAATTATCAAATAGCTAGTCAATATAAAATCCAAGCACAACATAATAAGGAAAGGATGGTGGCCGGGGTAATCAGACTGATACATAAAGAAGAATTATTTATAAAAGCATCTAGTCGGGGGGGGGGGTAGGATACTAACAATTAAGGGGTGATATGATAGCCCTGTTTAAGTATTTGAAGGGTGTCATATTGAGGAAGGAGGAAGCTTGTTTTCTGCTGCTCCAGAGAATCCTCCTTTGGAGGTTTTTAAACAGAGGCTGGATGGCCATCTATCATGTATGCTTTGATTGAGAGTTCCTGCATGGCAGGGGTTGGACTGGATGGCTTTTGTGGTCTCTTCCAATTCTATCACTCTATGATCTTTTTCTTTGTATAGTCCTTATTAGTCCTTCTTGTATTTACAATATTTTCTAGTAAATGTTCCCTCGTATTCTTCTTTATTTTTCCCATTTCCTCCATTTCATTGCTGTTTCTTCTTCTCTTCTTTCCACTTCTTCTTTTATCAATGTATTCATTCTACTTTATCATATAAAAAATTTACCCTCCCTTCTTAATAGAGAGAGGAGCAAAAAAGGAATCAGATGATTGAAAGAGACAAACATCCAGAAGGAATGATAAGTCCCCCCAAAAAATGCGAAGAAAAAGGGAAAAGAAAAAACACACAACAATATACAACCAAACATATAACCTCTTCTTCCCTTTCTTATAATATTTTACACATGTATTTATTATTACTAACTACAAGCTTGCCAATCTAAATTGAAATACTTTTGTCTTATTCTATTTTTTTATTCTTTTAAGTAAGAAGGGGGGGGGAAGAATTTTTATCTTATCTTTCTCTCCCTAATTCCTTCCTCCTTATTATTCCCTGCTACTTTATTTAGTTCTGCCATCTTGATTACTTCCTTTTTCTCCATTCCCTTCCCTTTCCTTCTATTTGTATTTCTGACACTCTTTTACATCACATTCAGATCTCTCCTCTCTTCTTAATCTTTTTACACCTTGCCTTCATCTCTCCTTACTTCTCATTCTTTCTACTCTTCTGCTCTTTTCTACTTCCTATAATATCTTTCTTCTATATCTTTTTCTACCTCCTCTTCCCAGAGGTGTTCTCTACTGATAGAGGCAAAGGCTGCTTTAAAATTGATGAATGCAACATAGGACAGTATCACACGGGGGAAATCCTGTGAGGAAATGGGGGGTTAAACTGAAAATACCCCGCAAAAGCAGGTTTATTTTCAGATGATGTCGCATTTAAAAACAGGTTAATCCAAACAGAAAGTAGTCAGAAACTGCTTCTTTTTATTTTCAGGGATCTTCCGAAAATAAAAAGAAGCAGTTTCTGCCTACTTTCCGTTTGGAGTAACCTCCTTTTAAATGCACAGGAGGTTTTCACACGAGGAAAGACGGCTAATTAATTGCTTCCGCTTTTGCGGTAGCACTTTCACTTTAAAGCCAGCTTCTGTTCAGAGCTCCCCATGTGATAACATCCATATAGACACTTTCATTTTAATCTGACATATTTGTGCATCAAGTAGCATAATACAGAACAGTGATCTATTGTTGAGCACTTCCTTGGAAAACCCACCGTTCTTCTGCTATTATCTCATTAGATTCAAGCCAATCATTAAGTTTTTTTGATAGCTATTTGGTATATATTTTGGAAGAAATGTCCAATAGACTGATGGGATGAAAATTGGCTGGGTCGTTTGGATCACATTTTTTGAATATAGGTACAATAATACTTATATTCCATTGGGGAGGGTAGTGATTATTAATTTCTTTAAATAAAACTGAAAGAATAGAAGCCCACCAATTTGGAGCTGCTTTATAGACTTCACCTATAATTCCACCTTCACCTGGGGCCTTCCCATTCTTTTAAGTTGCAATTATTTCACATATTTCCTTAGAAGAAATGGGATCCTAACTGCTAAATCTTTTTTCTCTCACAGGTATAACTATTAATCTTTGAGTTATTTATAGAAACCTCCAAGGAATTATTTCTAGGGATTTCATTAAATAGATTATAAAAATGAGACTCCAAGACATGTGAGGTAATTTTGGGTTCAGTTAATGTTTGAACTTGATTTATTAATAAGTTTCCAGAATTGCTGGGGATCTTTGCTTTGAACTGCTACCATAAGTTCCTTCCATTGTGAACTAATATAAACCTGGGGTTTGTTTGTTTTTTTGGTACTATAATAACTTCTTGTAATTGCTTCATACTTGACAATAATAGTAAGGTATTACGTGTAAGCTATTTGTTTGAATTCCTCTTTAGTGATTTCTCCCCTTTTCCGTTTCTTATACATCTCCCATTTAAAACTTAGCTCAGTTGAAAGTTCTTTTGTCATCCAACCCAGTTTCTTGAGACATTTCCCATTTTTCCTACTCAGTTTAAGATTGTGCCTTCAGTATCTCCCTTTTGAGAAACTTCGATCCATCCTGAACTCCCTTCTCCTTTAGTATTCCCGACCATGGGATAACTCCCAGTATTTCCCTAAGTTTGTTGAAATCAGCTCTCCTAAAGTCTAGAATGAGTGTTTGACTATGCCTAGCTTCTCCTTTCCACTGTATAAGAAACTCCAGGAGAACATGATCACTCCCACCTAAGCATCCCACTACTTGCACCCCCATTGACCAGGTCATCCTTGTTGGTTAGGAGCAGATCTAAAATAGCTGATCCTATTGTAGTCTCTTCCACCTTTTGGACAAAGAAATTATCTTCAAGGAAAGTGAGGAATTTGCTAGACCTTGAAGTATTGGCTGAGTTTTACTTCCAGCGAATATCAAGATAGTTGAAGTCACCCATCACTAGTACACCTCTCCTTTCTGAGTGTGTGGTCATCTGTTCTAGAAAGGCATCATCCAATTCCTCAGTCTGACTTGGGGGGTCTGTAGTAGACTCCTACTATAATGTCCCTGTTGATTCCTTCCCCTTTAATTTTTATCCAGATGCTTTCCACCTGATTTCCAGGATTTAAGTCCTGGATCTCTTCACAGGTGTAAACATCCCTGGAATATAATGCTATTCCTCCTCTTTTCCTGTTTGGCCTATTTCTCTTAAAAAGGTTATACTCCTCTATTCCTACATTCCAGTCATGAGACTTGTCTCACCAGGTTTCAGTGATGCCTATTATATCATATTTGCTTAGTTGGCTGGAAGTTCAAGTTCATCTTGTTTATTTCCCATGCTCTGTGCATTAGTGTAGAGACATCTAACAGCATTTATCCTTCCCACTTGCTGCCTGTGAGGTTTTTTCCTTCCACTGTTATGCCCTTGCATCATTTGCCTTGCTCTCTCTATAACACTTTCAGTATTATCTCCAGACTATGATGTACTCCTGCTTTCCAAGATACCTTCCAAGATATTTTCTTCCTCCCCAACATGACTCAGCTTAAAGCCATCCTGATCAAATATTTGAGACTATTAGCAAAAACGCTTCTGCCATCTGGTGTGAGATGCAGCCCATCTCTAGCTAGAAGTCCACCATCATGGAACCGCAGCCCATGATCCAAGAATCCAATTCGTTCTTGGCAGCACCATCTTCGGAGCCAGACATTCATGTCTGCTATCTTCCTCTCCCTTCCAGGACTATGCCCTTCAACTGGGAGAAGATATGAGATAACAATCTGTGTGTTCAGCTCTTTCAGCTTCCTGCCCAAAGCCTCATAATCCCTTCTGGTATTCTGAAGACTATGCCTTGCAGTATCATTGGTTCCCATGTTGACTAAGATGAAGGGGTAATGGTCAGTAGGCTTGACAAGTCTTGTCAGTCTTGCTGTCACATCACAGATTTTTGCCCCAGGGAGACAACACAACTCCCAGGACATTTTGTCAGGGTCACAAATCACTGCTTCTGTACCCCTCAAACAAGGAGTCCCCAACCACAACCACATGCCTCCTCCAAGGCTTAGCAGTGGCTGTTCCCTGCGGTGGTGCACTTTGGGTTTCCTGCACTGTCCCTGAGGACTGTCCCTGCTACTCTTCCTCTTCATCCTTGATAAGGGAAAGAGCTTCAAATCGATTCTGTAGCTGCAAGCTCCCAGAATGATCCCTGGTTTCCCCACTTCTATGTGTGACATTCCTCCAGGTGTCCATCTGCTGTGTGAATGAAATTACGTCCTCTTCAACAACTTCCTCTGTGTGGTCCCCATCCAAGACCGTTCTTTCTGCTCTGTCCAAGAAAACCTCTTGCTCCCTAATATGCTGAAGCATTGTTACCCAGGCCTCCAGCTGCTTGACTTTCTCTTCCGAGGGCTACGAACTTGCACTTGGTGCAGGTGAAGTTCCCCACATCGCTTGGCAAGAAGACAAACATCCCACATGTGTTGCAGGTGACTGCAGCAACTCCCTCGGTGTCCATATTGAGAAATCTGGAAGAGGACTGTGGGCTTCTCCCTAAAAAAAGTCCCCTGGTAAAGACCCATGTAAAGGGCCCCTGTGCTCTTGGTCTTTTCACCAGGCTCTGTCAGTGAGCTCAGTCAACTGGGTTTCTAACTCTACAGAGAGCTCCTGGATGCTACCCTATTCTGGAGGCAAGTTTCAGTCTCTCTCCCTCTGAGCAAAAAACAACAACCTCAAAACCATTTAAATGAGGAGGAGGAGGAGGAGGAGGAGGAGGAGGAGGAGGAGGAGGAGGAGGAGAACCTGTAAGGAGAAAGGTCAAAGCCCCCTATCTACCTGTACTGTGCTTTCCTTTGTCCTATGAAAAAAATTGCATGCCGTTAGGTGCGCACCTCTGGGAGTAGTTGTATAGAGCTAATTGGCTCTATTGATTCACAAATGTGACTCACCAAGGCCCCACCCATTCAGCAACAGTTGCACTCTCCCCAAGTGTTTTTTAAAAGAATTTTAAAAATCAGCCACTCAAAATGGCTGCCTAGAAACTGCTTTCCTTCTCCTTCCTAGCTGGAACTCACCTCTTTCCTTTTCTTTTCTTTTCTTTTCTTTTCTTTCTTTCTTTTTTTTTTTTTTTTTTTTTTTTTTTTTTTTTTTTGTATACTAGTATACCTTTTAGCATTTTCTGCTTTACTTTCTGTATTCTTATTGGATATGTATAAGTGGTATTTAACTGATATATAATTGGTACACAATTGGTATATGTTCCGGTTTCTGTCAGTTTTGTATATGTCTCTGTATTTTACATTTTATATAGTATAGGAACTGATTATTGTCTTTTTGGATTATTTATAGTTTATTATGTGTATTTCATTATGATCATGATATTGTTTTTATTACTATGTATTTGCTATTTTGAAATGGCCCTTGGGCTACTCAATAAACTTGATGTTGTTGTTGTTGTTGGAACTCACCTAGAAAGCCACTGTGAGGAGTTATATTGAGCTAATTGGCTAGCTCCACCCTCCTATTGACTCACAAATGTGACTCACCAAGGCCCCACCTGGTCAGCAACAGTCACACTGTCCACAAGTGTTTTTAAAAAGAATTTAAAAACTCACCTACTCAAAATGGCTGCCTAGAAACTGCTTTCCTTCTCCTTCCTAGCAGGAACATTTTGTCAACTTACATGCTGGTTTCAGCCAATGTTTATAGGCTACAAGGCTAACATCAGTTTGATTAGCACAGACACAAGTCTCCGGCAAATGTATGACTGTGTATTTCATTAGAAAGTTAATTATCTTTTTGTCATGCAGCTTATTTGCAAGACCAGCCACATTCCAGCTACTGGATCTTGGAAATATCATTTTGAAAATACAAAAGAAGTTGCTATTAATACTGCCAACTCTTTATTAAGATTCTATTGGAGCAGAGGCAATAAACCGTTTCCACCGGCTATCAAAATTTATGAGGCCAAAGTTATAGCTCAAAGTTATGGGGCTGAAATTTGGGGGCCTAAGATAAAATCAGATTTGAAAACAGGCCAAAACAATTATCTACAATCAATTCTAGGTCTGCTCACAGGAACTGAGACCTCTATTCTTCAGTTGGAAGGTAGACTTTGTACTGTAAAGGCTATAACCCGGATACAAGCTATTAAATACTGGCTGAAACTTACTAAAAGAATAGGAACAGTCCCGTATTGTTTGCTTTCAAAGAAATGCTGAAATTTGAAAACAAGACACTTTTATCTTGGAATCAAGAAATTACAACGTATTGACTCGTACAGGCTCTCAAGGGACTTGCTGTGTTCTTTAAACTACAATAGAGCTGTAAAATATATGAAGTCTCACATTTTGAAGCAGGACTTTCAATTAGATTGGTCTATCAAAATGTGCTCCTTGGTATGCCAAATTCCCTTCCCAGCCAAGTCACCTAAATAGTATAACGAACGTCAAACAAACTTTACAGCACTTAATTTTCAGTCAATGATCATGGCTGTGGTGCAGCGGCATTATCAAAGGACAACCTGGGAAGAAAGAGTCTGCCCATGTGGCTCCAACTCAGATTTTATCTTTCTCTCAAATTTATAAATATATAACATTGGATTAGAAAGACATATAAATTGTTATTAGAAATAGAAACAGGAGACAAAATAGTGAAAAACAGTATGATAAAATGGATGCAGAACATTGGAAATTCAATACCCTTACAGTGTTGGGAGAACGCTTGGAAGAACAGTATTAAATTCACTAAATGTAAAGCTCTAAAAGCAAACTTTCATAATATCTTCCACAGATGGTACATGACTCCTTCCAAGGTAACAAGAATGCATAAAGGTAATGATAACAAATGCTGGAAATGCAAGGAAGATTTTGGCACTACGTACCATATGTGGTGGAACTGTAGTAAAGTTAAAGAATTTTGGGAGGAAATCCAAAAGTCTATGTGTAAAATAATACAGAAAAATATTCCTTTAAAGCCAGAGTTGTTTCTATTAAATATAATAGATGTAATTTGGATTAAGTTAAGCCAAGATGAAAAGAGTGTTATACTCTATATGGTAATGGCTGTGCAAGGCATTGGAAATTGGAGGTAATACCTAGACCATTGGATTGGGAAGCCAAACGTAATGAGTTAGCAACTATGGACAGTCTTTCTATGAATATAGCAGGGAAATCAACCCAGCAACATGAAAGGAAATGGAAGGAAGTAAAAAAAAAAGATACATAATAATAATAATAATAATAATAATAACAACAACAACATTTTATTTATACCCTGCCTTTGGCTGAAGCTGTCAAGGCAGCTTGCATTAAAAGTACAGCCCACCTTTTATAGCAATTATATAACCCCCCCTTAAAATTACAATTAAATCAAAATAATTTAAAAACTAACATTTACACAGGAACACAATAAAACAAAACACTAAAACAAAGGCATTGAAACATCGCCAGTTTACAGCAGGGGCAAATTAACCCCTCAGAGATACATATTAGAGGAAAGGGGCTCTTAATGGGGGAGGATCAAAACTATTTTCTGGATAAGCCTGCCGGAAGAGATCCGTCTTGATAGCTTTTTTAAAGCCATCTAAGCTGGATATCTGGCAGATCTCTTCTGGCAAGGCATTCCAGAGTCTGGGAGCAGTGGCTGAAAATGTCCTCTGGGAGATCGCTGCCAATCTAGTTCTTGTTGATTGAAGAAGCTTCCTCCCAGAGGACCTGAGGTAAGGGGATGGATTATATAGGAAGAGCTGATCCTTTAGATAAGCTGGCCCCATGCCATGTAGGGCTTTAAAGGTCATTACCAACACCTTATACTGTGCTTGGAAACCAACAGGCAGCCAGTGAAGAGATTTTAAAATCGGAGTAATATGATCACTCCTAGATCTTCCAGTGATCAACCTGGCTGCCATATTTTGTACCAATTGCAGTTTCTGAGTTAGGTATAAGGATAGCCCCATGTAGAGTGCATTACAGAAGTCAAGTCGTGAGGTTACCAGTGCATGTACTAGGGTCTCTAGGTCCCTTGCTTCCAGGAATGGGTGCAGCTGGCATATCAGCCAAAGCTGATAGCAAGCACTCCTGGCTGTCGCATTCACCTGATCTGTCATGTGAAGCGACGAGTCTAGGAGCATCCCCCAGACTGCAGACACAGTCCTTGGTGGAGAGCGTGACCCCATCCAAGACTGGCAGTCGCAACCCAATCTCTGTTTTAGGGGCCCCTACCTTAAGTACCTCCATTTTGTCTGGATTCAGCTTCAGTCGGTTTTTCCTCATCCAGTCCATTACCACTCCAAGGCATTGATTGAGGGGAGAACTGCCATCTGCCATCATGGTAGCAGACTGAGACATGGAGCAGAATATTTGAGTATTGTCAGAATATTGGTAACATCCTGCTCCATGTCTCCTGATGATCTCTCCCAGTGGCTTCATGTAAATATTAAACAACATTGGGGACAGTATGGCACCTTGAGGAAAACCATATTTCAGCTCTGTTTTAGATGAGCAACTGTTCCCGAGTGCCACCCTCTGGAATCTGCCTGAGAGAAAAGAGAGGAACCACTGAAGAACAGTGCCTCCTATTCCCAATTCTCTCAGATGTTCCAGAAGGATTCCATGATCTATTGTATCAAAAACCGCTGAGAGATCCAGAAGCACCAACTGGGTCATGTTTCCCCTGTCAATGCTCAGGTGAAGGTCATCTACCAGAGTGACCATGGCCATCTCCACCCTATATCCAGGCCTGAAGCTGGTTTGAAATGGATCTAGAAAATCGGTTTCATCCAAGATTGCTTGGAATAGTTGTTAAGGGCGTCACAGTAGGCTGTTGTTGGGTTGAATAAAGGGTTCTGTACAGGTGGAACCTGTGACAGTTCCCTCACCACTCTAAACAGTTCTGCTGGATGAGATTCTGCAGACACAATATGGGTAGAGGAGAAGGACCTCTTCACTGCCTGTACTGCCTCTCAACAGGAACGAAGAAAGTTCCTATGACGAGTCTTGTCAGATAAGAGTCGAGTTTTTCAGCACATGCACTCTAGTTGTTGTCCAACCCGTTTCTTTTTCCTGAGTTCTTGTGTGAACCAGGGATGGCGATTTGAAGAGGGTTTGAAAGGACGCTTGGGAGCGATTGTGTCGATAGCTCTGGTGAGGTCGGTGTTCCAGGTATTCACCAGGGCTTCGACAGGGTCATTGGCTTTGCCAACCAAGGAACCCTCTAAGGCTTTCTGGAATCCAATGGGCTCCATTAGCTTCCAAGGGCAGACAATTTTAATGGGTCCTCCACCCCTGGTGGGATGGGCAGTGGCTCTTAGTTCAACCTTGACAAGGAAACGATCCATCCATGACAGTGCAGAGGTGGTTTTTACCTCCGCCCACAGATATGCCTGCTCCCTGAAGACTGCATCGAGAGTATGACCTGCCAAATGTGTAGGCCCAAGAACCAATTGGGATAGCCCATGTCTATTGTAAGCCTGAGGGCAGGGAACCGTCATTAATCCATTTGTAAGCCACTCTGATAGTCTTTGGCTGAAGAGCGGGGTATAAATACTTCGTATTATTATTATTATTATTATTATTATTATGTCCATCATGGAATCCATGAACTGCCGAGCTGCTCCTGTTAAACTGGTCTCGAGAGGGATGTTGAAGTTGCCCAGGACTAAAAGTCTAGGCAACTCCAGCAACAACTCCGAGACCAGTTGTATCAACTTGGATAGGGAGTATGTTAGGCAACGGGGTGGACGGTATACCAACAGAATCCCTATACTATCCCTGGTCTTCAGGCTCAGGTACATGCTCTCGAAATGATCTGTTTTCCGGATAAGTATCCTGGTCAAGGAAAGGCTATTTTTGTGAACCAGAGCCATGCTCCCCACCCCCGCCCACTTTCCCTCACCTGCTCAAATACAGAATACCCAGATGGGAGAACCTGATTCCAAGTAATGGCAGTGTGTTCCCCCAGCCAGCTTTCTGTAAAACATGCCAGGTCACCATCTTCATCCATGAGAAGATCATGGATGATATGGGTTTTGTTCTTCACCAACCTGGCATTACAAAGGAGCAAGGTGAGGTTCTGTGGCAAAGTTGGTAAGCTCCCCAACTTACTTTGGGCAACAGAGTGGCCTGAAGGTGGGATCGCTTTCAAACATCGAACCCGCCTACTTTTATAACAAAGCTCCATTCTGTTTTCGCCATATCTTCCCCTGCCCTGTATCACCTCAATTCCTGCTCCCAGAAAATCCTCTAACAACTTTCCCCAATATACTGCATCTAATTAAGTCCCTGAAATCCCAACATAGATGCCTGTAACTACACAAACTGGGCATCTATTCACTCTAATTCATAGGACGTTATCACACGTGGGCCAGAAAGCGATAATGAAGTGGAAATGAGGCATTCCAAAAATAAACCGAAAATAAACCTTGATTCCACAAATGGCTTTCACACGTAATTACCTTAATTGCAAAATTACAGTAAGCGCATTTAGCATTCACGCACAAGTGAGAAAAGACCATAAATGTACTAGAAATGATCTTCTTGCACATGCGCAGATAGAGGAATGTTTGCTGGAACCATGGGAACAGCATGGAAATGCTCCCAAATGCGCATTTGCTTTTCCCGTTATGGTAAATGTGAAATTACCTTAATTTCGCATTTGCATTTCCTCCAAACAACCGAATTTCAAAAGATCCCGGTTAACACCAGTTTCTGACCACTTTCTGTCCAGTTTCTGTGTGACGTCATGTGAAAATGCGAGGCACAAATCCAGTTTCTGTTTGGGATTTGTGTGGATTAACCAGCAGATTTGCCCCCGTGTGATAACGTCCATGGACTCTATATATAGATGTTAAACAATTAGGGGAGCTCTCCCAAAATCCGCTATTGCTGCTAGACGCTTCTGCAGCTTCAGCTGGAAGTGGTGCTACTGGAGAGGGCTGGGGCGGGCTCCTAAGAACTCTCCTGGGTCCTCCAGAGTCCTTTGCTGCCGCCAAGCTTCAGATGGGTATGGTGCCACCGGTGAGGGCTGGGAAGGGCTCCTAAGAACCCCCCTGGGTCCTCCAGAGTCCTCCACTGCCGCCAAGCTTCGGTTGAGGGTGGTGCTGCTGGTGAGGGCTGGAAAGGGCTCCTAAGAACCCCCCTGGGTCCTCCAGAGTCCTCCACTGTCACCAAACTTCAGCCGGGGGTGGTGCCGCTGGTGAGGGCTAAGAAGGGCTCCTAAGAGTCCCCTTGGGTTATTAAGCGTTCGCCGCTACCGCCAGGCTTCAGCTGGGGGCGATGCCACTGGTGAGGGTTGGGAAGGGCTCCTAAGAACCCTCCTGGGTCCTTCAGAGTTCGCCCCTGCCGCCAGGCTTCAGCTGGGGATGGTGTCATGGGTGAGGGCTGGGTCCTCCTGAGTCCATTGCTGCCACCAAGCTTCATTCATAGGATATATGTAAAGACTGTTTAGAAGGGAAACAACAGTATAAAAAATTTCTTATGTTCAACAGAATTGCAATAATTGGTAATTATAAAGTCTTTTACTTCCAGTGAAGCAAGATTCTGTCATATGAGGTATTGTAAGCAATCAAATCTTGAACTTTTATGTATTTATGTACATTATAATCTGAGATTATGAATTGTTATTTTCTTTCTCTCTCTTTTACAGTTTTGTAGTGTATTATTGTAAACCAATAAAAATTAAGCTATAAAAAAATTATAAAGATATAAGTCAGGGGTAGGCAACCTAAGGCCCAGGGGCCAGATACAGCCCCTCAAGGTCTTTGGACTGGCCCCAGGCCGGTCCTGTCACCGCCATCACCGCCGCCCCCATGCCCCCCACCACCGCCGCTGCCTGCCATGATGATATTGATTATTGTTGTTATTACTTGTTCTTGGGGTTTTCTTGGCAAAATCTCCACAGGAGTTTTGTGTGGCTTTTCTGGGGCTGAGAGAGTGTGCATGCATATTTTTAAAATGTTTTCATTTTTTATTTTTTATTATGTATTTATTTATTTATTTATGGTGCTTCAGCCCCCAATTGTCTGAGAGACAGCAACCCGGCCCCCAGCTCAAAAAGTTTGCCTCCCCCTGGGGTATAGGATAGATTTGAATCCCATCTATTTTTGAACAACTTCAGTATTGCAAAACAATGTCATATAGTTTCAGTGGATCTAGGCCTTGCTCCTATTTAGATTCATCTGAGCCTGCAGGATTTTTTTTGGGGGGGGGGTTAGATGATATTAACTATGTAATTTAATGTATTATTTTTACAATGTGTTTGATGTTTATATGTTATATTTTATATGGATTACTTTTGTAATGGCGTACACTGTACAAATAAACTTATTTACTTACTTCCTCTTACCTCCTCACATTCTCTCTACCCTCTTCACTTCCTTTGTCCTTCTTATTACTATTTTTGAACTCTTTTCCTTCCTATTATTCTCTTTAGTTTACTTTCTTCCTGTCTTTCCTTTCATTGTCCCTTTTTTTTCTTTCTCTACTCCTTTACTGTTTTCTTGCTCTTCTTTCCTATTTTTTCCTATTTTACCTTTACTTCCTATCTTTGCCCTCCTCTTATTCTTCTCAACCCTCTTTCCTGTCTTCCCCTGATTTCCCACCTTGGATACCAAACAATTTGTTGTAAGATTTTAGCTATTCTTTTCTCCCCTTTTTCTAGTTACCCAAATATTATATAACCTTCTTAGCTCTTATTTTCCATCCTGTTTCAATCTTTTTAATTCTATAGATTTTTTTAGTAATCTATCTTCATCTTTTTTCCTTCTTTCCTACTGTTCCCCCCTTTTGATTTTTTTATCCATTAATTTTTTGACAATTTTCTGTTTTATTGTTATTATTGTATTTTCTTCACCCTCTTTTTTTCTCTTCCCTACCACAGTTACATTATCCATATTTTTCTTCCTAAAACCTCCTTCTTACTGTATAATGATTTCCTCTCGTCAGTTTCCTTTCCAAAGTTTAGTTGTTTCCTTCCATTGCTCTTTATAATGATCTGTTGATCATTGTAATGATCAGACTTACCTCTGATCATTTGGGCTAAAATATCCATTTCATACATGTCGAACAATTTGAACAACCAAGGCTTTATTTGGGCAGCAAATTTGGGCAGCTTTTGTTTCCAGTTTTTCGCTATTATCAACCTCGCTGCCATCAACATTTGAAGTATAGTTCTCCAGTATTTCTTTTCTGATTGATTGTCTACCATCTCCACCATATTCAATAAATACAGTTCGGGTCTCATAGGGAATCTAATGTTTAGGCTTTGCTCTATATTTCTATGTATCTTTTTCCAAAAAAAATTAATTACAGAGCAATGTCACCACACATGATATAATGTATCTTTATGTTGCCCACATTTCCAGCATGTGTTATTTGCATTTTTTTTATATTTTGGCAATTCTTTCTGGTGTTAAATACCATCTGAAATATAGTTTGTAAAATGTTCTTTTAATGTACTGCTATTCATAAATTTTATATATTTATTCCACACTCTTTCCCAATCATCCAATTTGATAATATGTCCAATATTTTGAGCCCATTTATTCATATTGTCTTTTATTACTTATTATTCTTGATCTAATTTTAATAAAATTTTATAAAATTTTGTTATAATTTTCTTACATCCTGGTTGTATTAATTCCTCAAATTCTGAATTCCCTTCTTCGAAACCTTCTAATTTTGGTCCATCTTGAACCTTTCAGTTAATTGTCTGTGGGGGAACCAATGGCATATTATTCCATCCTCCGCTAATTCTTCTCTAGTTTTTATTTGATACTGTCCTTTATTATTTTTTAACAATACTTTATATGTTACCCTTAGAAATGCCTCATGACTGAAAACCCATAATGGAATTTTTGGTAACAATTATTTTTGTACTTTGTCCAGGTCCTTATCAATGGTTTTCTTATATAATGATCTGAGAATTCTTTATGAACTGTATCTTCTTTGTACCATACATATGCATGGAATCTGAAATGGGTATTAAATCCTTCTAATGCTAAGAATTTTTCTCTTCTTAAAGTGATCCAATCAAGAGTCCACATTAGACAACCTGCCTAGTAATATAACTTAAAGTTCAGTAATCCTAAACTTCCTCTTTGTTTTAAGATCCTGCCTAACTTTACATTTTATTCTAGCCTTTTCCCCTGCCCATATAAATTTTGCAAGCTCTTTAATCATTAGTTAAAATTGGGAGGTTTTCAAAATAATATAATATTTTCAGTAACATGGTCATTTTGTCCATTGCTATTCTCTGTAAAAGAGAAATTCCTAGTTTATTCCATTTGCTTAAATCATCTTTTATTTTATTCCAGGTTTTTGATCATTATTATTAAATAGTTCATTATTTTTCCTGGTCATAATTATACCCAAATATTTCACCTTTTTCTGTATTTTAAAGTTTGGTGTTTTTTTTTCTCTCTAATTCTTCCTTTTCTTTTTTGTCTAAGGTTTTTGTTTTTGTTTTGTAATTATGGCTATTTTTCTTTGTTTACTTTAAAACTCAACCATTTCCTGGGATACTGTGTGTCCACTCAAGGAATTGAGATGAACCCTGCTAAGCTTCAAGCAGTGCTAGAATGGTCCCTGTCCAAGACCTGGAAACAGGTACAGAGTTTTGGGGGGTTCATAAATTTCTAAAGCAATTCATCCCCAACTTTGCACAAGTAGCTCTGCCCATCACTAATTTGTTGAAGACTAAGTCCCACCCAAAACTAAACCTCATGAGGCATCTAGTGAGAAACCCAAGCCATCCACCAAAATCAGCTGGACACTGCAGTGCTAGGAAGCATTAGAGAAGTTAAAACAGTTCTTTAGCATCAAACCCATCCTGGAGCACCCAGACTCAGACCTACCCTTTGGCATACAGATTGACATGAGTGATGTGGTACTGGAGGCAGTGCTTATACAAACAGATTTGGATGGGCATTGAGGCTGTGTGCCTACCTATCAAAAAAGTTTCAGGGGGCAGAATTGGACTGGCTTACTGGGATCTGCATTGACACCAATTCCTGGAGGGTGTGCCTTTGAGGTCTGGATGGACAACTGGAACTTAGAGGCAGTGCAAACCCTGAGAAAGTTGAGCCCAAAGCAGAGTCAGTGGGCAAAGTATTTTTATTGCTTTAAATTAAAATTGAAATTTTTCCCAGGAAAACAAAATGTTTTGGTAGACACTTTGTCTAGACTTCCCCACTACGGACGTTATCACACTGGGACCGAAAATGAAAAGATCCGGTTTTTGTTTGAATTAACCCCCTTTTAAATTCGAATTTAGTAATCAGACGAGGCGGAACGGGACAAATCCCATAAATTAAAGACTTCCGCTCATGCCCGTTTATTTCCACTTTCTCACCGCAACTCCCCATGTGATAACATCCTATGAAAGTAAGAGACAGGCTCCAGTAGAGACTGTGTTCACCTCAGAGCAATTGGGGCTAACGGTGACCACTCTGAGCCATGCCCACAAAGTGGAGGGAGACGAACCTTCATCTCCAGACCCATTGTTTCAAAGTTTCCATGAGGCAGCAGAGAAAGACCAGTCGCTTAAGGAGCATCCAAATGCCCTAGAGTTAAAAGATAGACTCTGGTACAAAAGGTCCAGGGTGTATGTTCTTGAAGAGCTGAGGCTCAAAGTCTTACAATTGTGACATGATACTAATGCAGTGTGACACTTGGGGTTTCTGAAAACCTGGCACTTGATGTGGAAGCAGTACTGGTGGGATGGAATAAGACAAGACATGGAAACTTATGTCAAAGTGTGTCCTGTTTGTGCCTGGACCAAGCCAGCAGGAGGCAAACCCCAAGGACTCCTGCAACTGTTACCCACACGCAGCACTCCTGGAGACACATAGTGATAGATTTCATCCCTGATTTGCCTGATAGTAGGGGGTGGGAACACCATATGGGTGGTGGCAGACTTGTTTTCAAAACAGCCACACTTTATGGGGTGCAAATGTTTACCATCTGTGGCCAAGCTGGCCGATTTGTTCATTGGCCATGTATACAAATTGCATGGACTACCAGAAAAAATTGTGAATGATAGGGGAGGTCAGTTCTCCTCCCAATTTTGGAAGGGGTTGCAGAAAAAGTTGGGAATTGAGCAGATGATGAGTACCTCTTATCACCTTCAGTTGGATGGGCAAACTGAGAGTGAATTACACTCTGGAGAAGTATTTGAAATGTTACAGTAATTATTTGGAAGATGATTGGTTTGATTTTTTTGCCCCATGCTGAAGTGGCATTTAATGGGGCAGTTAAACAAAGCACAAGACATTCCCCATTTGAGATTATCTCCAGTTATGAGCCAAAGACTCTGCCTTCCTTGACTGCGGAATGGTTCACACAATGGATTGCAAAAATTAGAGACATTTGGCCTCCAATTGTGACTGCATTAGCTGAAGCAAAAAAGGACTATAAAAAGTTCACAGATTGAAAAAGGGGCAAGGAATGGGACTTAGCAATGGGAATCAAAGTCTACCTGTCCAGCAAACATTTAAAGATCAGGAAACCAGCTAAGAAGCTGGGATCAAAATACGTTGGGCCATTTGTTGTGAAAAGACTGGACAATGAAGTGATTGCAGAATTGGATTTGCCCAAGTCCTACAGACATTTACACTCAGTGTACCATTTCAGCTTGTTGAAACAGGCCCTGATGATGGACCCCTGGAAGACTGACCAAGGACCACTTCCAGCCCCAGTAGTTGAATGGGAACAGTATTTTGAAGTTGCTAAGATTTTGGACTCAAGAATTCATAGGGGCAAATTGTAATATTTGGTTCATTGGAAATATTGTCCTGAGTCCGAAAATGAGTGGGTGTATGCTCATCATGTGGATGCCCCTAAACTGACTCTTTCTCTTTCTCTTTCTCTTTCTCTTTCTCTTTCTCTCTCTCTCTCTCTCTCTCTCTGTATCAATCGTTTCATAAAAAGCATCCCAACAAATTCAAATCATTGTTCTATAAATGTCTATTGTGAAAAGGCCTCCAGACTTATGACACTGTAAAGATTGAAATTCACATCTATTGTCATAGTAATATTGCAATGGCAGCAAATAACCCCCCACCCCATCTAGATACCAGGCTGAAGGAGTTTTGAGGCACTGGCAAGCAGAAGACTGGGTGCTATTTTTCACACCATGCCTTGCTGGTGGCAGGGGCTGGACATGTAATCAGTCACTCAAGGGACTTGGAACCTCTTTACTTGGTGTGACTTCCTGACTTCAAATGTGCGGTTTGCCCTTGCCCTTCATGGCTGGCTGTCCGGCGGGAGGGTGCCTTGAGGATGTTCAGGGAAGGTCTTGTTCCATCTTGTTTAAAGGAAGCAGCGGTTAAGCTGCTTCTGAAAAACCTTCCCTGGACCCCCTGGATATGAACAGCTATAGGCCAGTGTCTATGTTACCCTTTCTGAGCAAAGTGATTGAGAGGCAGGTTGCTCTTTAACTTCAAGCTGTCTTGGATGGAACTGATTATCTAGACCCATTTCAAACTGGCTTCAGGGAGTTGAGACTGCCATGATTGCCTTGGCTGATGACCTACGACTGAGCATTGACAGGGGTAGTGTGACCCTGTTGGTGCTTTTAGACCTCTGAGAGGCTTTTGATATGATAGATCAGGGGTAGGCAACCTTTCCCCTTTAAGGGCCGAGGGACTTCAGCTCCCAGAAGCCTCAGCCATGTTGGCCAATAGTCCCATGTTGGCCAATAGCTCCTGGGATTCTGGGAGCTGAAGTCCCTTGGCCCTTAAAGGGGAAAGGTTGCCTACCCCTGTGATAGACCTTAGCATCCTCCTGAATTGCCTGAGTTGGCTAGGAATCAGAGGCACTGCATGGCAGTGGTTCTGTTCCTTCCTCTCGGGCAGGGTGCTGCTCGGGGACAGCTGCTCTGCAAAAAAAGACCTTACATGTGGCGTCCCTCAAGGTGCCATTCTGTCCCCGATGCTGTTTAACATCTATATAAAGCCACTGGGTGAGATCATCCAGAGACATGGGGCTGGGTGTTATCAGTACGCTGATGACACCCAAATCTATTTCTCCTTGTCTCGATTGTCGGCTTCGACTCCCAGTGGCGTCTCTCCTCTCAATGACTGTCTTAAGACAGTAATGGACTGGATGAGGAAAAACAGATTGAGACTGAATCCAGACAAAACAGAGGTGCTCACAGTAGCAGCCACAAACCAGGAATTGGGTTGCAACCTCCAGTCCTGGATGGGATTACACTCTCCATGAAGGACTGTGTTCTCAGTCTGGGGGTGCTCCTGGACTCGTCACTCCTGATGACCAATCAGGTGAATGCAACAGTCAGGAGTGCCTGTCATCAGCTTCAGCTGATACACCAGCTGTGCCCTTTCCTGGAAGTAAAGGACCTTGAGACTGTGGTGCATGTGCTGGTAACCTCTTGTCTGGATTTCTGTAATGCACTCTACATGGGACTACCCTCATGCTTGGTCTGGAAACTCCAGCTAGTGCAAAACATGGCAGCTAGAGTTGTCTCGGGAACATCAAGGAGAGACCACATAACACCGGTATTAAAGTCCCTTCACTGACTGCCAATTAGTTTCTGGGCCCAGTATAAGGTGTTGATTATTACCTTTAAAGCCCTAATGGCTTGGGTCCAACCTATCTTCGGGACGGCCTCCTCCCATACAATCCTCCCCGTACACTCCGGTCCGCTGGGAGGAATTTGCTGCAGCCAATGACAACAAAGCTGTCTGCAATCTCCCAGAGGGCATTCTCAGTAATTGCCCCCAGAGTATGGAATGGCCTTCCGGATGAGATCCATCAGATTACAACCTTAAGTATGTTTAAAAAGGCTGTGAAGATGGATCTCTTTCAGCAGGCCTTTCCTGACTAGATTCCCAGCCTCAGGAGTTTACCCAGTTCTACTTCTTCCATTTTCTGGCTCTTGTCTCTGCTCCACTTTGTTTATGGTTCTTGTACTTACCTCATTTTGATCTTGTGTTGTTTTAGGTTAATATATTTTAGCAGATGTGTAGTTTAATACTTTTTTAGGGGTGGGGTGGGATGTTTACCCTGTATTTTTGTATGGAATTTTAATTGTTGTAAGCTGCCCCAAATGTTCGACAGAAGGGTGGGATATAAATTATTATTATTATTATTAGATGTAGCTATGACATTGAAACTCTATAATTGTAGCTATATCTGACAATGCACACTTTTGGCCCAAATGCCTTTGTAGAAAGCATCCTGCTTCCAGATAGCCATGGGGAGGGGGGTGTACAAAATTGCTTTAAAAAATCATATGGAAAACATTTTTTGGTGCAAGCTTATTCTTATTTTCTGCACAACCCCCCCCCCATAGAAAACCTGTAAAAATATACTCGTATGGATATGGTTTTCATGCAAGATTGTTGTATTCTGCACAAAATCCAGCAAACTTGCTCCAAAAATTCTTACAGAAAACACAACTATCTTGTACAAAACCCACACAATTGTAAAAAAAAAAAAAAAAGTGTTGGGTTTTTTTTGTTTTTGTTTTTTTGTTTTTTGTGCACTTGCCATTCTTATGTAAAATCACAGAATAATTTCCCAAAATACTTCAGGATAGCAAATACTGTATGAGAACAGTGCAGAAATATTTGTTTTCTCCATAACAGGGAAAAATGGTGAAAATTATTCACTCTTACTTATGAGGATGAAATAGTTAGATAAATATTTATTTCCCCAAAGTCTTATCTGAAGGTACAGCTGAATAGACTACTGAACAACAATCTGACCTTCTCTCTGACAAGATTTCACAGTGTCTATGCAATGTTATATGCATACAAAGGACTGCATCTAAACTTAATCAAGAACCCTCCTGTTGAAGTGCACCCAGTGAAATCAAGGGATCTTAAATTAATCAGCATGACTAGCAGGGTTGGCCCAAGATATATTGCTGTCAGAGATGGCATCTCCCACATTCCAAATACCCCAATGAATGGACTGGCACTTGAATCTTACTTTGGCACTGGTAATGACACAGCACCATGTGCTGCTGAGCCTAGTAGATGGATCACAGGGAGGGCTGTGTGACAAACCATTTTTTTGCCTCTCTTTACACTGGGTCTTTAAACATGGCTAAAGTCCGGGTTTAAGCTAATACAAATGTGTTTTTCATGTCCTAAATAGAGCAGGTTTATAAAAAGTGTTAACTTGCCAAGTCCTCATTGATCTAATGGGTCTACTTGAGTTGGTATTAAAAAGTGGATTTATGCTTCTCTTTTTAATTTGTACACCTTTTACAACTGCATTCAATCTTAAAAGCGCTTCATAGAATCCCAGAATTGAAACAAAATGGAAAAAAGAGGTGACCATTATTTACACTTGTCTCCTAAATGGTATGATTGATAAATGAGTTTTAATAGAGATCCTTGTGATAGATTTTATCACAGATTCCTGAGAAGCATTGTTTTATCTGGGCTTCTAAGCCAGTTTTAAATAACTATTGCTTTATGAAAGAAACAAAGTGTAGGAAGGGTTGAATGATTTTGTTTAATGGTTGCCTATGTTCCCCAGGTGGTATTTTGTTTGGCACCTGAAGGACAAGATATAAATATTTTAAGAAATAATAAATAAATGCTTTCTAAGCTTCCACAATTACACTTTCCATCAGCTGTTTCTTAGCTATATCACAATCTCCTTGCATTATCCACTTATTTTTTTCCCTTACAAATATTTTTAATAACGTTGTAACAATATACAAAAAGTATAAACATCTTAAAACATGGTAAATTAAATGTAGGATATTAAACTGCAATAGCATTAGTTGTCATGGATTTATATAACTGTGTGTTAAAGCCTTCCTGATTTTCCAAGCTATATCAGGTATAAAGATATTTAACCATCTTCCAGTTGATTTCCCCCCTTGTCATCTTCCTTCACTGTCCAGCTTTCACATCCATAACTTGCAAAACCCACACTGTAACTTGGAATGGGGGGGAAAAAAGTGCTGCAAAATCTCTATATCCTACTAACAATTCTTCTTTCTCTTGTATCATTTTATGGCTTTCTCTAGTTCTTCTAAATGGTACAGCAGCAGTCCACCTCCAAGTGTACTTTTACCATAGATTTTCATACATCATTTACAACAATGGCAGTTTCACATTCTTGCCCTTACCAAATTGTGCACACTCCAGAGTACATTCCTCAATATTTGGAAAGTTGTTTTCATTGCCTCCAGTGCCACAATAAGTGAACTTCCTGCACTTTTTTTTTCTTGGAATCATAGTAGTAGTGCTTTAAGGATGCTTTACCCTTCCCTTTTGCTCGACAAAGTTTACATTTTTCAGGTAGACGGCCTAGAGGCAAAAATATCCCAGCTTTTGAGACATTTCTTCCAACATATCACAGATGAAAACTGGAACACATGTGGTTGTCTAACATTACAGTGTGGTCAAAGAGGTGTGGCCAGGCAACAAGAGGGCAAAGGGTCTTTAATGGGGAGAACATGCAAAGCTACTTTTTAAAGCAAAGAAACCCTGGGATTTATGTATAAGTTGGGTCTCCATTAACCAAAATGCTAGGAACCAGAAGCATTTTGGATTAGTTTGGATTTTAGAATACCTGGATTTGCATATATGTAGATAATGAGATATCTTGGAGATGAGATCCAAATCTAAATACAAAATTCATTTATGTTTCACATAGACCCTAAACACATAGGCTGAAGATAATTTTATACAATATTTTTAATAATTTGGTGCATGGAACAAAGTTTGTTTATACTGAACCATGGAGCTCTGGTTGCACAGTGCTTAAATCCTGGTACTGCAGCCACTCACAGCCACGAGGTTGTGAATTTGATCGAAGGCAGGGCTCCAGGGTCCCATCAGCCTTCTACCCTTTCACAGGTCAGTAAAATGAGTACCCAGCTTGTCAGGGACAATTAACTTACACATTGTATGTTAGGATATAGATGGGTTATACAGTCAAAGGTGAAATGTAGAGATGTGTGTGGAAATTTCCACATGAGAACAACATCTAGAGAAACAAAGTGAATCAACACCAGATGGCCAACACAGACATAAACATGGACTTTCCCAAAGATACAACTCATGGACACAGAATTTGTTATGGGTAGCAAGTGATATCAAAAGGTAAACATCATTAGGCTGGGAGAGATAGTCACGTGGTGGATGATGGACAGCAAGAGGCTGGGTTAACAATACATCATACAGACATTATCCAATCAACATAAGGTTAACACCTAGAAGATGGAGTATGGGAAGGGCCTAGAGAATCCTTTGTCTAGAATGTTATTGTTCAAGATGTGAGTGTGTGGCTGGCAGCAGTGGTTTTAACTACAACAAGTTGAGATGCTAATGCTTTGGGATTGTTAAAGATGTAATCTTTTATGGCTGAACTAGACAAGTTCATCACAATGGATTTTACTTAGTTATCTTATTTTACTTTTATATGCATTAATAAACTATGCTTTTGGACTTTACAATGTGGGGTTTTTTTACTGAAGAAGACAGGATCCTGAAGAAGGGAAGCTGAGCCAGTTGATGATAGGAGATACAAAGTGGCTGTGGATCACAGCAGCCAGCTTGTCCTGTAGATTCTGCTGGGTGCCAAAGAACATCACTGCAACACTCATCATCCACACACTGACATTGTAAACCACTTAGGGAGTGCTAGTTCACTGATAAACAGTACAGAAATGTACTTGCTATTTCTATTACTATTGCTATTCCTATTGAACCATCAAAAAGCAATGGTGTTACTATCTCAGCTATCCATGAACAAAGTTTTGATTGAATATTTTAGATTTCAGAATTCTGGATAAGGGAGGATGCAACCTGTACTGAGTTTAGGGAAACCTAGGGGGGGAATCAATTCCAAATGAATAAATACAATACTCTCTGTGTGTGATTTCCAGAAATCATGAAGAGCCCAGGGTTGTCAGATGAGTTTCATCCTTGTTGTTGTTGAAGTGTTGCTACATCCAACTCTAAAAGAAAGGCTGTCTGAAGCCATTACCTAACGCCATTGCAACCGGGTCTAACAGCAGTCAGCTCAAACTGCAGTTAAAATGGACACTGTTGTTCTGAACTTCCCCATGCTCTCACACATAAAACTTCCGGGTGCCCATTTATTCCACACCTTCGGGGAGCTTTCTCAGGAGGACTCCCTTCACTCCCTCCAGAGCCCATTTCCCTTCCGCCTCAGAAGTCATTGCCATTGGAATTAGCTTAGATAGTATATCACCAACCCCAAAACTTCTGTTTCCACTCTACCTGAATTTCTAGCAAGTCTTGAAAATATCCAAAGGGTTTTTGGAAGCTTAACACAGTCTACATCTCTTTCTCCAAATCCCTCACCCCATGCCAATTTCCACATAAGACACACAGGGACAAATCTCCCCCACCCCACAAAAATACTGGCCTAAAACCTAAGGAATCCCTCCCCTACCATATCTCACCCTGTTTTAAGGTAATTAGAGGTAGAGATGAAATCCATATGTTTGAGAGAAAGAGATTGACAGAGCACCTGGTGCAGTGCACTGTTCCAGGGATGACATAATTCAGAGGGGATCTTCTCAAGAAAAAGTCTCTTAACTGGAAGGGCTCAACCTTTCCCCTGCACTTTACAAGGTTTATTTATTATTGCAAGATGTAATATGGAGTCACATAGCAAAAGGAAGTACAGGAATATCTGGATACTCTAAATGATTTTAAGTCTCCAGGACTAGATGAACTACATCCAAGGGTATTAAAAGAACTGGCAAATGTAATCTCAGAGCCATTGGCAATAATTTTTGAGAACTCCTGGAGAACAGGAGTAGTCCCAGCAGACTGGAGGAAAGCAAACATTGTCCCCATCTTCAAAAAGGGAAAAAAAGGAAGAGCCCAATGATTGTCATACAGTTAGTCTGACATGAATACCAGGAAAGATCCTAGAGCAGATAATTAAACAGAGAGTCTGTGAAGATTTAGAAAATAATGCCATCGTCACAAAAAGTCAACATGGGTTTCTCAGAATCAAGTCATGCCAGACTAATCAGATCTCCTTTTTTGATAAAACTGCCATCTTGGTAGACAAAGGGAATGCTGTAGATATAGCATATTTCAATTTCAGTAAGGCCTTTGACAAGGTTCTCCATGACATTCTTGTAAGCAAGCTTATAAAATGTGGGCTAGACAAGGCAACTGTTAGATGGATTAGGAATTGGTTGACCAGCAAAACCCAAAGGGTGCTCAGCAATGGTTTTTCTTCATCCTGGAAAGAAATGACCAGTGGAGTGCACAGGGCCCAGTGCTATTCAACATCTTTACCAATGACTTGGATGAAGGAATACAAGGCATGCTTATCAAATTTGCAGATGACATCAAGTTAGGAGGAGTAGATAATACCCCAGAGGACAAGATCAAAATTCAAGAAGACCTTAATAAATTAGAAAGCTGGGCCAAACCTAGCAAAATGAATTTCAACATGGAGAAATGTAAGGTGGGGTGGAAAAACGAAATGCATAGGTGTAGGATGGGGGAACTTGGCTCAAGGAGACTACATGTGAAAGGGATCTAGGCATCTTAGTAGACCACAAGATGTACTTAAGTCAACACTGTGATGTGGCAGCTAAAAAGGCCAATGCAATTTTAGGCTGCATCACTAGAAGTATAGTGTCTAGATCAAGGGGAATAATAGTGCCACTTTATTCTGTTTTGGTCAGGCCTCATCTGGAATACTGTGTCCAGTTCTGGGCACCACAATTCAAAAAGGATGTTGACAAATTGGAACATGTCCAGAAGAGGGTGACCAAAATGTTGAAGTGTCTGGAAACCATGCCTTATGAGGAAAGACCTAGCCAACTGGATATGTTTAACCTGAATAAGAGACGGTTAAGTGGTGATATGATATCTCTGTTTAAGTATTTGAAAGGGTGTCACATTGAGGATGGAGCAAGCTTGTTTGCTGCTGCTCCAGAGACACGAACCTGGAATAATGGATGCAAACTACAGGAAAAGAGATTCCACATCAACATTAGGAGGAATATCTTGACAGTAAGAGCTGTTAAGACAGTGGAACACACTTCATCGGAGGGTGGTGGAGTCTCCTTCCTTGGAGGCCTTCAAACAGAGACTGGGTGGTCATCTGTTTGATTGTGATTTCCTGCATGTCAGGGAGTTGGACTGGATGGCCCTTGTGGCTTCTTCCAACTCTATGGACCTTATCACACGTGGCCCAAAGCAGTCAGAACCCAAATGAAATCCTGACCTGATACGTATTATTTTTCCGTGTGTTCACATGACGTCGCACAGAACCGCACAGAACCCCGACAGAACCCCGACAGAATGCAGCAAGAACCGAGATCTTTTGTATTTCGGTTTCTTCAGGAAGTACAAGTGCGCGACGGGAATCATTTCACTTTCACCGTAAGTTTGAAAAGACAATACATATTGGGGAGCATTTCCCCAATATGTATTGTGGAGCATTTCCCCGCCCCCGCCTCTGCTCCAAGGAGGCCCAAGCTCCAAAGAGGACGTCCTCAGAGAGGTGCCTCTCCAAGGACGTTCTGCTCGGAGCTCAGGCCCAAGCTCCAAGGAGGACGTCTCAGAGAGGTGCCTCTCCGAGGACGTTCTCCTAGGAGCTCAGGCCCGAGCTCCAAGGAAGACGTCCTCAGAGAGGCGTCTCTCTGAGGACGTTCTCCTCGGAGCACGGACCATGTGCCAGCTTGGGAAGGGGTTTGGGGGACAGCTGGCTTGGGAAGGGGTTTGGGTGACAGCCGCGGCAAGTGACAGCCACGGCTGTACTGAGCATGTGCAGGGCATCATTGCTTGCTTATGTCAGGGATTTTCTCACTTGTGTGCGAACAGCAAATACGGCTCATCGCGCTTTCCTTAATTGCACGCTGATGCTAGTTGCGTCTGATAGCCATTTACGTATTGTGGGGTTTCTTTCGGTTTATTCCTGGATTTATTCTTATTTCACTTTATTATCGCTTTGTGGCCCGCGTGTGATAAGGTCCTATGATATGATTCTAGCACAGGATATTCTGTTCCAAAGCTAGAAGGGGCTGCAGCAATTTACTTTTGCTCAAGCATACTGGCAAGAATAAGGCTCTGGTCCTGTCTGCACTGGTGAAGGGCCAGTCTGGAGTATCCTGACCCAGAGCTGCCTCTACCCTACCTTGTTGCAAAGGTCTCCTATTCCAAAGTGGAGTGGCTGTTTGTACGCATGTCCTGGTGAGCCACTCAGTGTGTCTGCCTCTGTTGTGGGACACTTCATTCTGAGGTCAGAACAAAGGACCCAGTTATGATCACATGACTGGGCACCTCGTTCTGACCTCAGAGCAAATAATTCATGGCAGTGGCAGATGCACCGGGTAGCAGAGCAGGACATGTTTCAAACATCTCCCCAGTGTTAGAACAGAGCAGCTGGGGTCTTTTTAAAATCCACAGTTCTAATTCCCCGGTTCATGTGCTTCATGAGCTGGCCATCATCCAATCTATTTGCACTGGAACCACTGGTTAGGCAGTGCATCATCCACTCCCAACCAAGAGGATGGGGAGAGGCCATTTTATTTGATCCATGTAGTCAGGGCCAGTCTGCCCCTCTGCTCCTTTCTCTTCTGCTGAGTTAATTGAGTGAAAACTACATTTGCAGTTTGACTTTAGTTTGCAGCAATTGAAGTAACCTGGAGATGAAGGAAGAAAGTGAAAGAGGGAGAGGAAAAGGAAAACCAAGTCATTGAAAGGGTTTCTAAAAAGTGGACTGGCAAATGATTAACCAGGGATATCCCTGCCAAACTGGAACACTTGAAAAGTATGTTGAAGTATTTTTCATGTGAACAAAGAAAACTGCACTGCAATGAAAACTTCTTCAGGTTCTGCAATAGCCCTTGAGAAAGATGTGGACATCTTTCAACAGGTCCTGGCACCAAATTTCCTGGACTCTGGAGCTGCTCACACACATTCCCAAAATCTAAAACCAAAAACAAATCTAAAAACAAACAAAAAAATGAAACTAAAACTGTCCAGTACACTTTTCATTTTGAAAAATGGGTCATTTCTAGGTTAAACAATATAGGAGAACCTCTTTCAAAAGGAATTGCAATTCCTAAGGGCTTCTAGAATAGGAAGTTCACTCTTCTTGCCTGAAAAGTGGCAGTGTGGAGTGATTAAGGTCCACAAAACCAGCTTTAAGAATGCATACAACCCTGTGCGTACATTTTGTCCACACTGCATTATGATGAATGGCCTAAATTCAGTTGCCAGTCCCACAATAGACCCTTTGACTCAATTGAACTAAGGCTGCATCTGCACTGCAGACATTATGCAGATTGATACTGCTTTAACTACCATGGCTCGATCCTATGAAATCCAGGGATTTGTAGTTTGTTGTGGCACTAGAGCTCCCTGACAGAGAAAGCTAAATATCTCACAAAACTATAAATGCCAGAATTTCAAAAACATTAACCCATGGCAGTTACAGTGTGGTCTAATTGCATTATTTCTGCAGTGCAGATGAAGCTATATGCAGAAAATATTGTATGAGGGCAGGCTTAGACACAAAGGCAGTAGAAATGAAGATTAGAGGAAGGCACATTTACAGCCTAAGATATGCAGATGAAACAATACTACTAGCAGAAATCAACAAAGACCTGGAGCATTTTGTGAAGAAGGTCAAGGAGGAAAGTGCCAAAGTAGGCTTAATGTTGTACATTAGGAAAACAAAAATAATGACCAAGGAAGATGTACAAGAATTCATCCTAGAAAATGAGAAAATTGAAATACTCAAAAAGTTCCCAAATATTGATCACAATGGAAACTGCAGTCAAGAAATTAAAAGAAGACTAGGATTGTGAATGACAGCTATGAAAGAACTGGATAAGATCCTAGAATATAAAGATGTAACTCTGAAAAGTAAAGTAAGGATCATCTAAACCAGGGGTAGGCAACCTGCCCCCTTTAAGGGCCGAGGGACTTCAGCTCCCAGAAGCCTCAGCCATGTTGGCCAATAGTTCCATGTTGGCCAATAGCTCCTGGGATTCTGGGAGCTGAAGTCCCTCGGACCTTAAAGGGGACAGGTTGCCTACCCCTGGTCTAAACCATCATATTCCCCATCACCATGTACAGGTGTGAGAGCTGGACAGTGAAAAAAGGCAATAGAAAGAACATCAACTCATCTGACATATGCTGTAGAATAATCCTGAGGCTACCATGGATGGCCAAGAACACAAACAAATGGGTATTAGAACAGTTCAAGCCCACACCCTCCCTGGGTGCCAGGATGACTAAATTGAGGCTGTCATACTTTGGCAACATCAGAAGAAGGCATGAGTCACTAGAAAAGATAATGACAGTAGGAAAAGTAGAAGGCAGCAGAAAGAGAGGAAGACCACAGGCCAAATTGTTCCACTTAGGAGCTTGACAGACCAACCCTAATAGGCAGTTCTGCACCGACCCTGGAAACACTGGGTTGGAGACATGGCAACCACATGCCATGCCCCCAAACTGGCAGTTCTGCAGTGCAAAAAGAAGGTGCAATAGCGGCTCTTTTGT
The DNA here is from genome assembly GCA_026167975.1 of Phrynosoma blainvillii. NCBI lineage: Eukaryota > Metazoa > Chordata > Lepidosauria > Squamata > Phrynosomatidae > Phrynosoma > Phrynosoma blainvillii. The sequence continues at coordinate 19,217,224 of JANUYF010000006.1, forward strand.
GCAGCAGAAAGGGTGCCCTTGCTGCCACTGTGGCTGCTTTTCTGAACTCTTTTGGCACAGTGTGTGTAGATGCTGAATCAAGGGAGCGCCCTGATGCCTCCCATCATGCAGTGGAGCATGCGGCATGAAACCATCATGGGGGCAGAGTCAGGGTGGCCGGCATGCAGTCACCACACCCCCACTTTGCCTCCAGGCTGGCTCTTTATGCCTGTCTGTACAGCCCTTTAATCAAAAAAGGCACAGGCCTGAGCTTGCAGGACCTGAGTAGAGCAGTGGAGGACAATGAGTCTTGAAGATGTCATCATGGTCATCATGAGTTCAAGTTGACTCAAAGCTAGTTAATAACAACAAATGATACTTCAGCTCATCATTTCTGTATCAGCCCCCTTCTGCTTAGACTATGGGCCACACTGGCCTAAAATTAGAGGTAACAAAATTCAGGACAGAAAGAAACCAGAAATGAGGAATGCAAGTCATTTGTTTGATTGTGAGATTGTGAGATTTTGGGTTGGATTCTGGGGAGGGGTGGGTGGGTTCTGGGGTTTTGGATTGTATTAATATATTGTACCGATTGCTTGTCAGAGGGGTGGGATACAAATAAATTTTATTTTTATTATTATTAATCTGTCATTAAGGTAACAAACAATCAATCATACAAATCATGACATATTGTGATATGCAGATATATCCATGTGATATAACTCACTGAAAAGACAAGAAACATTCCTTCTCATGTAATCTTCTACAAACATATCTACTCAGAATTAAGTCTTATTGCTTTTAATGAGACCTACATAGTTTCCTAGAAGTAAGCTGCATTTTCTGCTCCCCATTTCCTTTGGAGTAAAGTGTATACAGTCGCCCCTCCATTTTCACTGACTTCACGTCCGCAGTCCATGCTTTACGTGGACTAGCAAGAGGGCAGACTTAAAATGGTGCATGGGAGTTCATGCCCATTCAAGTCTATGAGGCTTGAATATGTGTGATATTGAATGGGGCGACTATAAACAATTTCTTTTTTTTTTTTTCATTTTATTTTTATTTGAAACAGTATTTACAATACATTAAAAAAAAAACTGTTATTATCTATCTATAATTGTATTCACATATATTGAGGCAATTAAAATGATGATTTTGCCTAAGATGAACTTTTTATTTCAATGTATTCCGGTTATACATAACAAAAAACCATTTAATGAATGGAATAAAGATTTAAGGAAATTTATTTGGAAGAGTAAGAAAGCAAGGGTGAATTGGAAGACTTTGACAAAAAGTAAGAAAGATGGAGGAAGAAACGTCCCAGATTTAGAATTGTATCACAAAGCGAATGTACTAGATTGGATATCGGATTGGATAACTTTAAAAAGAAAAGAGATATTAGAATTAGAAGGTTTTAACAATAGATTTGGGTGGCACGGATATCTATGTTATGGGAAAGAGAAGGTGCATAAAGATTTTAAACATCATGTGATTAGAAGAGCTTTACTAACTACATGGAATGAGATAAAAAATAAAATTTATAGAAGAATACCTTTATGGACCTCGCCACATGAAGCTTTTCATGCAAAATGGACAACAATTCAAACCTGGTTGAAGTATAAAGAAATTTTGATTATGGGGGAAGATATGGAACCAAAAATTAAAACGATAGAGGAATTATCCAAGATAGATCCAAGTATACAATGGTTTAATTATTTACAATTAAAAGAAAGATTTAAGATAGACAATAAACTTTATGGCTTTGAAAAGGAATTAACAGAAATTGATAAAATAATGTTACAACCGTCGAGGAAAAAAACAAGCAAGTTTTATAAGATTCTATTGGAAATGCAACAGGAAACAGAAATAATTTCTGAAAATATGATTAAATGGGCAACGGACATTGGCAGAGTTATTAGTGTGGAAGAATGGGAGAAAACTAGAAAGAAAACAGAGAAATTCACAAACTCGCAAGACTTGAAAGAAAACTTTTGGAAAATGGAGCAGAGATGGTACCTGACACCTGCTAGAATAGCTAAAATTTATAAGAAAAAAGAAAAAGAATGTTGGAAATGTAAAAAGAATGTGGGTTCATGGTACCATGTATGGTGGAAATGCGAGGAAATGAAGAGGTTTTGGAAAAAAATACATATAAATATACAGAACATTTTAAAAATCAAATATGAGTTAAGGCCAGAAATTTATTTATTGAACATGACTTGCAAACTAGAATCAAATATAGAGAGGAAATGGGGAAATGTGATTATTTATATGGTTACAGCGGCGAGAATGGTGATTGCTCAAAAATGGAAACAACAAAATATGCCGACTGAACAAGAATGGTTGATAAAGTTATTAGAAATGAAAGAAATGGATGAATTAACTAAAATATTAAAAAATGGTGATAAGGAACTGATAAAAGAAAAATGGGCTCCAATTGAGATGTATATAAAAGAAAGATGGTATAAATAAATAATCCAAGATAAAGAGTTTGAGTAATAAAGTGAATATAGTTCTAGCAAAGGTAATTAGGATGTGAAATATTAAGATGGAAAGGTTAACAATAGTTTTGTTTAAACAAATGTACTCATAATATTCCGAACTAAGGGAAGTTATGTAAATATGCGACTATAAACAATTTCAAACAGTTCCAATAAGAAGGACAAGCAAGAGGTGCCTCAAGAAATCAGGATGGATGTTTAAAGAGCTTTCAACTGAGCTAAGTTTTAAAAGGGATGTGTATAAGAAATGGAAAAGGGGGGAATCACTCAAGAGGAATTCAAACAAATAGCCAGCTTATGTAGAGAGAAAATCAGATAAGCTAAAGCACAGAATTAGTTCAGGCTTGCTAGAGAGGCTGAGGACAATAACAAGGGCTTTTGGGGTTATGTCTGAAGCAAAAGGAAGAAGTTGGCCTCTGCGTGGAGAAGATGGTGAAATACTAACAGGGGACAGAGAAAAGGACAGAGAAAAACACCTATTCTGCCTCAGTCTTCTCACAAAAAGGAAAGGGTACTTAACCTCAGTAATGTGGAACAGATAATGCAGTAGATGAAATGCAGCACAGAATAAATAGTAGGTAGTACAGGAATATCTGCTTAATCTAAATGAATTTAAGTCTCTAGGACCAGATGAACTACATGCAAGGGTATTAAAAGAGATGGCAAATGAAATCTCAGAGCCACTGGAAATAATTTTTGAGAACTCCTGGAGGACAGGAGAAGTCCCAGCAGACTGGAGGAGGTCAAACATTGTCCCCATGTTCAAAAAGGGAAAAACAATTACTGCCCAGTTAGCCTGACATTAATACGAGGAAAGATTCTAGAGCAGCTCATTAAGCAAGGACTCTGTAAGCATTTAGAAAGAAATATCATAATCACAAAATATCAACATGGGTTTCTCAAGAACAAGTCATGCCAGACTAATCTTATCTTTTATAGATAGACAGATATATATATAACTGGTGAAGGCCTTACTGAAGGAAATCCTTGAAGGAAATCGTCAATTAATATGTTTCAGGTTAATTTCAATAATATCTTAAAGGAGAGTTATAGTATGAACAGGGCAACAGGTGGTCTTGGGATAGCAACCCAGAAATCACACAGAACTCCAGAGGCAATTCCAAATTTTAGATATTTGTTTGGTAGATGAAGGGAATACTGTGAATGTAGCATATCTTGATTTCAGTAAGGCCTTCGATATGTTGGGGGAGTACTTTTATTATGTATTCCTGAATGTCATGGGGTTTGACTTGATGGCCCTTGAAGTCTTGTCCACTATGATGCTATGGTTCTATGAAATCAGTTTTATATAGATTTCTTATAAAAATATACAATGGCAGCAATCAAGCAACAAAATGCTGTAACATACATTCACAAATAAGGAGCAACCACTAACCAAACAATGGCTACAATTCTGTTAGTTAGTCTGGTTACCCAAAATGCTGTGGGTCCTTGAAGGAAATCACCAATTAATGTGTCTCAGATTAATTTCAATAATAGCTTAAAGAAGTATAGTATGACCAGGGCAACAGGTGGTCTTGGGTTAGCAACCCAGTGTATATCAGGTCCAAATCACACAGAACTCCAGAGGCAATTCCAAATTAGTTGTAGTTTATTAAGAGAATGAGCAACATATACACAAAAACACATGCACTCAACCACACATGCAAGAGCCAAAGAAACTAAGGGCCTAAGCAGACGGGTGGCCGTGGGCTGCCCTGGGAAGGTGCGCCGTGGGACCGAGGCATCCCCACGCCTCGATCCCGTGGCGCACCGTCGTCACCCCTGGAAAGGAGCACTAAATCAGCGCTCCTTTCATATATTGCCGAAAATGTGCCGCAAAAGGCTGCGGCACACTTTCAGCGACTCTTCCGTCGCAGCGTGTCTGGACGCTGCGGCGGGAGGTCCTCCTCGGAGCACCGGCCATGCAGAGGGCCAGCTGCTCTGAGGACGACCTCGGGAGGGGGAGGAGGCGCCGAGCGTGCGGCTGCCCCTCCCCTTCCCTGCACCGAAGACAGCCCAATAAGCCATCTGCTTAGGCCCTGAGGTGGTAAAAGGTGAATAGTAAAAGGCTTGCTAATAATAATACTTTACCAAGTGATGAGGCTTGCTTCCAATTGGAAGATTTCTGGAACAGAAATGGGCTCAATAATGAAATGTGGGGAGCAGCTGGCTATTGAGGAATCTAGATGAAAACTGGCAGCATGGATGCCTGCTTCCAAACTAGACTGATGAACTGTGGTATAAGTGGTCATATTTATATAAAAATGTGCCTTGCTGATAGAAATCAGGGACTGAAGGGATTAACTATATGCCAAATTTTGCAGGAAGAAAAAATGGGAATTGCAGTAGAGGTGTCTATGATTGTTTTGATAAAAGATTAATGGCTGCAGCAAATTTTCTCAGACCAAAAGCTGAGAGTGGTAAATCTTCAGAGATAGTTGTTATTTCCTAAGACAAAAGGTAAACTTACACCTTGACAATAGAGGTCCTTGTCTTTACAAGCACTGCCATTTTCCTTTGCTGGAATCCCATCATCTTCCTCTCTGGATCAAAGGGACTATGCTGATATCTTTGGGTGATTTTATTGTGGTGCATGCCTTCCTTTACACCCTAGCAGGAGCCAACTTGTCTGGGCCAGATGTCCTGCTATGGGGCAATCCCGGGTCATGCATAGGTCACTCCTTCAGTGTCCTTTTCTAATATTGGCATAACAGTCCCAAGTAGATCTATTCAATCAATTGCTGAATAGTGAATGAACACTATCTGATTCAATGAGCTACTCTAGTCAAGACAAACAACAGAAATTAGGCCTTACACTTGTTCTTGGATTCGTATTTAGGTGTTTCAGCTGTCATTGTATCAGCAGAACGTGTCAAGATGTTTTGGAATATGTGTCAGGATGTTTTGTAGATTTTTAACTGATCTTGAAATCACTAAGAGTTTAAAGCATTTCTGTGTCTGTTTTCCTCAATATGGCTCTACCTAATTTAGACATTATGGTCATTTTCTCATTTTTTCTCTCTTCAGCATACAAAGGTTGTTATCCCACATTAAGCAGAAGGAGAAAACAGAAGAAAAATAGGAAGGCAGCTGATATGCTTCTCAGCACCAGCACTGCTGCTTCTGCTCCAGACAGTCCAGAAAGGGATATTGCATGTCTTGAGCTAGCATAGCGGTAAAATGGAGAAAATACTAATAGAAAAGAGGAGATCAGTTTGTTGTACAAACAAGGTCCCCAAAGGTTTTTTTTTCTTACCATATTTTTCACACTCCAAAATGCAATCCAATGGATTTACAAAGTTATTGGCATTTCTTCCACATTCACCATAATTGAAAGGTTGACACTTCCCAGCTTTAGTATCAAAGTAAAAACTTTGGAGTGATGCATTGCACTTCCTTATTTCTGGAAGGAGATGGCATTTTGCAGGAAAAGAAGATTCTGGAAGAGGGGGAAGAGGGAAAAAGAAACAAAGGAAAAGTGAATGCATACTGTCATGCCATACAAAACAGAGAAGATCATGGCATTAGAAACTATTGGCTGGCATCCTGTTAGTGACTTCCATGTCTGTATGTCCCATTTTGGATGGGACACTTGCCCTTGCATTCCATGGTCTGGATCACCTCACCCTCCTCCCTCAAGTATTAACTGATACTAGTAGGGGCTCCCCTCAAGGCTTGAGAGTGGCCAGGAAGTGGGAAGATGTAGAACTGCATGTGCAGACCTATGTAGCAATATAGGATTTGACCATCAGTTTTGTGATTTTCCACTCCTCAGAGGATTCTTTCCATGCTGGCAATGAGAAGGGTGACAAGATGTTCTCCTTTTCCCGGACGTGTCCTACCTTTCAAACTTCTGTTCCAAAATGTGTTCCATTTTGAACTTGACTAAGAGGCCCATTGAGCAGTATCATATTTGCTGTTCCCTTTGAAGAAATGTGTCTACTTGGCAGGCTGTCCTCATTGTAAATAGGAGGATGGGATGGATGTTTTTAAAGTTCTTTTTTCCTAGGGCCAGCAGCAGACACGGCTTGCCTCCCAGAACTTGGGATGTGTTTGTTTTTTGGAGGGAAAAAGGAAGCAAACATAGGACGTTATCACACGGGGGCAAATCTGCTGGTTAATCCACACAAAATCCAGACAGAAACTGGATTAGTGCCCCGTATTTTCACACGATATCACACAGAAACTGGACAGAAAGTGGACAGAAACTGGTGTTAACCATGATCTTTTGAAATTCGGTTGTTTGGAGGAAATGCAAATGCGCAATTGAGGTAAAATCACTTTAGTGTGGAAAGCAAATGCGCATTTGGAAGGGGGACCTCCTCGGAGCTCTAAAACAGGAAGGAGTTGTGGGAAGAGTATGTAGGAATTATTCCAGCACTATTCCAGGACCTCCTTGGAGTGCCAGCTCTCCAAGGGAGACCTCCTTGGAGCACCGGCTCTCCAAGGGGGATCTCCTCAGAGTGCCGGCTCTCCAAGGGGGATCTCCTCAGAGTGCCGGCTCTCCAAGGGGGACCTCCTCGGAGCGCCAGCTCTCCAAGGGGGACATCCTTGGAGCGCCGACCCTATGCGGGGCCAGTGCTCCAAGGGGGACCTCCTCGGAGCACCGACCCTACGCACAGTCAACGCTCCAAGGAGGACCTCCACGGAGAACGCTGTAGCGGGAGATCCTCCTTAGAGCGCCAGCCGTGCCGAGGGCCGGCTGCTCCGAGGATAACCTGGGGACGGGGTGACAGCCGCGGCAAGTGACAGCTGCGGCAGCCGTGGCGAGCATAAAGTGCGCATGTGCTAGAAGATCATTTCTAGTACATGTATGGGATGTTCTCACTTGTGTGTGAACGTTAAATGCGGTTTCAGGGGGAGCGTCCCTTAATTGCGCAATTAATGTAATTACGTGTGAAAACCATTTGCGGAATCAAGGTTTATTTTCGGTTTATTTTCGGAATTTGCCATTTCCAGTTTATTATCGCTTTGTCGCTCATGTGTGATAATGTCCATAGAGTTAGGCAATGGGCTGCTTGAGGACACAATGCAAATGTTGGGGAAAAACCCCACCTTATTTCTGCACAGTGATCAAATGAAATGAATAATTTACATTTAGATTCAGTCCAGGGTTTGTTGCTAGTAAATTACCATTTTAAGCATTTGTGTTGGTCAGAGTTCTGTAAGTGTACTGCAAGCCAACAAGGCATTTTAGCAAAGATAAGTTCATCAGAAAAAAATAATTGAGTGCAAAATAAAGTACAGCATATGTAATATAGCTGTAAATAAACCATATTAAGTGAAATTATATTTATATTAGTGTTTTTTGCTTTTAATTTGGAATGGCCTACATTTTTCATGAATGTTCTACATTTTGCAGTGCCTTATCCTCCTTTGTGGTTGTGACATCTAGTCACCTTGGCAATGAGGAAACATCCAGGCCTCCAGATTTAGTTCAAATATTCACATTGTTGTTGTATGACTTCAAGTTGAGACTGTAAGGCAAAGCTATAATGGGATTTTCTTAGTAAGATTTGTTCAGTAGGGTTTGCCATTGCCTCTCTCTGAATGAGAGAGTGTGACTTATACAAAGTCACCCAGTGGGTTTCCATAGCCAAGTTGGGATATGGACTCTGGTCTCCAGAGCCTTAGTCCAACATTCAAACCACCCCACTACATTGACCCTTTGGTTCATACTGAGTAATGGGTAAAATTGCACCACAAAGAAGACCCTGAAACTGAGGCTGTACAGCACAGTTGAGGCTCTGTTGTTAAGCTGCCCTTTGCCAGAATCCTTTCACAGAGGTAGAGGCAGGAACTAGCAGCCACTAGCTTTTTCTATATAGTTACAGCCCCAGTCCGTGGAGTGGGGCTAACAGGACATAAGGTGAGGTTGTGTCTGTTGAGTTAAACTTCTTCAACTACACCAGCAGCAAGTGTAAGTTGGTTATCTTGTTGAAAAGTCTTGTAGCTTGATGCCCATTTATACACTCTGTAACATATTAGAGAGCAGGAGGTTTTCTTGGACAGAGGAGAAGAGACTATCCTGGTTGGAGAACATAGGAGATGTCTTTGTGGAGGAGGTCAGATAGACAATTGGATAAAAGTGACATATACAAGTTGAAGCACTGGGGTTCATTCTGTGTGTTTAGTACTACAGAATTTATTCAAAGCTCTCTCTCCCTTATAAGTGATGATAAGGGGAAGCAAGAAGAGCAGCAGAATCATTCCTTGGAGATAGTGCATAGATTTTGGAAGGTTCAGAACATGGAATGGCCTCTGCAAATCCTCAGAGGAGTTGGGTGCTGGTGGTAAGGGAGTCCCTCATGAGAGGTAGAGAATTAATAGTTTCTGGGCCTGACAAAATTTTCCCTGGGGCAAAAATCTGTAATGTAACAGAGAGTCTGACAAGACTCATCAAACCCACTGACTGTTATCCCTTCCTTTTGGTCCATGTGGGAACCAATGATACTGCAAGACATAGCCTTCACAATATCACAAGAAATTCACTGGCTCTGGGTAGGAAGCTGGATGCACAGGTAGTTATTTTGTCTATCCCATGAAGGCAAAGAAATATCGTGGAGGTGAACAACAAAAAGCAGATGGTTTTGCCAGGAATGATTTGGCTTCCTGGACCATGGTGTACAGTTTTATGGAGGTGGACATTTGGCAGAGATGGTTTGCACCTAACAGCAGTTGACAGGAACATTTTTTCCAAGAGTAAAAAAAAAAACTGATCAAGAGGGCTTTAAACTGAGTTATGGGGGGGAAGGAGACAGTATACTTGAGGACAGCATGTAACAAATGCTGGAGATAATAGCCCAAATGTTATAAAGAGAACAAGGCAAATAGTACAAGAACCCAACAGTGGGGGGGGGGGCTTTAAAAGGCAGCTAGGGGTAATGACATCTTAAATGTCTCTATACTAATTCATAGAGCATGAGAATTAAAAAGAATGAACTTGAACTCTTACAACAGCAAAGCAAATATGATATAATAGGTATCAATGAAACCTAGTGGTTTCGTGACTGGAATGTAGCAACAGAGGAATATAACCACTTTCAGAGATATAGACCAAACAGGAAGCGGGGAGAAGTAGGGATGTCAGGGATATTTCCACCTATGAAGATATCCATGACTTAAATCCTGGAAGCCAAGTTGAGAGCATCTGGGTAAAAAATAAAAGGGACAGAGGAACAGGGATGTGGTGGCCAAACTGAGGACTTGGATGATGCCTTCCTGGAACAGTTGACCACACATTCACAAAGAAGAGATGTAGTAGTAATGAGGGATTTCAACTATTCTGATATTTGTTGAAAGACAAACTACCAAAAATTAAAGTCTAACAAATTTCTCACTTGCCTTGCAGACAATTTCATTGTCCAGTAAGTAGAAGAGGCTACAAGAAGATCAGCTATTTTAGATCTGATCAGTGATGCTTGTAGTTATTGGGATGGAATTGATAGGATTGTGAGTGAATGGCTGAATTTCTGAATGGTTTCCAGGTGTGACAATTATCAAGTGCTGTAGTTTGATGCTGCATGATGGGGACTGCCTATGGGTGTTCGGCCCATCTTGCGAATGGGCTGTGTAGACAGTGGGGGTTGCAGCCAAAGTACAAGGTAGGTGAGAAGAGAGTCTGTTTTTTCATACTAGATCAGGGACCAGCAACCTTACCAGCCCAGGCCGAAGGTTGCCACCGTTGGGGCACGTTTTCAGCCACGCTCGCTGTGGCCGCCATTTTGGAAGTCAAAATGGTGGCTGTGATGCATTTGCGCATGCGCAGTACTCTTGCGCATGCGCAAACGCTTTGTGGCTGTGATTTGGACTTCCAAAATGGCGCCCGTGACATGCGCTGTGGCGGCTGCGGCCACGCGTGCTACGGTGGCAGCTGCGGTAGTGGCCGCGGTGGCAGCATGCGCAGGGGGTTCACACGCGATGGTGGCAGCAGATGCGTGTGTGCACGCACGCACCGCCAGTTCCCCCCCCCCCCTTGGCCCAGCCGAGACCTGGGCTACGGGAGACTGGCCCAGGTCTCAAAAAGGTTGCCTGTCCCTGTACTAGATCATTCACTTGTAGTGTTGGGTTACTTTTGAGAAATGGCAAATTAAAAAGTTGTCTTTAATGCTCTAAATATAAGACAATTTAGTTCTGTTGGGCCTGCTGAGACTATAGCTGTAATTAATTATTTTCAAAAAGTAACTTCCTAAGTTCTGTATAGATCATTCCTAAGATTCATGTCTGAGCATCAGTGACAGGCAGTAGTGTCAGAGGGGGGTGGGGGGTGGATCATACCAGATGACACCCCAGAAGAGGGGTGACACCCAGTCAGGGCCCCCCTGCACTATCCCCCATGTTGTGTCCCATGCACACCTCTCCATCTCCCATGTGCACCTCTGTCACCACATGCACCTCTCCATCACCTGTACGTGGCTCTCCATCACCTGGGCATGCCTCTCCATCCCTGCATGCATCTCTCCAACACCCACATGCGTCTCTCTGTCCCTGTGCACATGTGTGCCGCTCCATTCTCCCATGTGTTCATCAAGCACTGCCTCATCCTTTTCCTCATCAGGAAAAGAACAAGCTGGCTCAGGGAGACATGAGCCTTTGCTAAAGTCAAAATATAGAAAACAAGCTTGAAGTTACTGGGATAAAGTACAGTGGGCCCTGGCATCTGCTGGGATTTGGTTCTAGGACCACCACCATCACACCATTAAGGACCTTATCACATGGGGTCTGAAGCAAAGCTAATCCAAAGGGCATCCACAGCTAATACATATTAGTCCCCCGTGTTTACACACGACGCTGCCCCAGAACACGGAGCTAATCCGTATTGTTCCCCCGTGTTTACACACTACGCTGCCCCAGAACACGGAGCTAATCCGTATTGTCCCCCGTGTTTACACACGACGCTGCCCCAGAACTCGGCAGAATACGGAGCTAATCCGTAAGGAGTAGGGAGATTTTGACATTCGGTTTGTAGAGGAAGTACCTAGGGAGCCTTCGCATTCATTGCGAATTGGTGGGCAGGGCGAAAATCCCAGCGAGGGGAAGGGATTGCCTTGGCAAAAGGCAAACCGGATTGGAAAGAAGAGGAGGAGAGGAAGAGGGAAGAGGGAAGAGGGAGGCGATCTCTCTCTCTCCATGGGCTGCCTTCCCTTCTCCAGTCCTCCAGCCCTCCTCCTCCTCCCCGGTTCCCATGGCTGCCTTTCCTCCCGGCTTTTCGTGACGGGAGAGAAGGGAGCCTATTGCGAAATGGCCAAAAGGGCGATATTCCCTTCGTTTCGCTATGGAACCGAATTTATTCCTACTTCTGTTTTTCTTCGCTTTTTCTTTGCTTCGTGGCCAGCGTTTGATAAGGCCCTAAGACAAAAATCTGTGGATGCTCAAGTTGCATTATATACAACAACGTCTCTTATATAAAATGGCAAAATCAAGGTTTGTTTTTGGAGAGGTTTTAATTTTTTTATTTTTCAAGCTGTGGATGGTTGTATCATGGAAGAGAAATCCATGTATACAAAGGGTCAACTGTATTAATTTCATCAAATATAGAAGAATCTTGCACATTTCTGGAGACAGGTTCAGAAATGCCCTGTGACAGCAGACAGCTCAACAAATAGTGAGATTCTCAACTACTGATTTTTAGAGATATGAGGCTGTAAATTCTCCATGATGAAGGAAAGCAGCCCGATTAGGAGCACAGCTATCTCTGAGCAGAAATACTGTTTAAAGGCCCACCGAAGGGTTCCTAGTAATCCCATTTAAACCATAGCAGAAAGTAGGTCTCTTTTAGTGACACATGGTCCAATGGATTGGATCAACCATAGAAACTGAAAAGAACCTTTGACAATAATAAAAGTCTTTTCTATTGGAATTTTTTTTAGCAGTTTTTGGTAAACAGCCCAAACCAGATTCTACACAATTTTATGGAAAAAAGTACAGATAGCAAACCTTAATTTTTCATGTTTAAAATGCAGTTGAAAAAGAACAACAGCTGGCCCTCAGTATCTGCTGGTGATCTGTTCTTGACCTCCCCCCCCCGGCAGATAACCAAATCCGTGGATGCTCAAGTCCCATTGATCCAAATGGACATGTGGCCATACAGCCATGTCATCACTGGGGACAATGGGACTGAAGTCCTCCCTCCCTCAAGCCAAAGCTTCTTCCCTGGGCTTGGCTTCAGGGCTGGAGGCTGGAGTCCCATCATCCAGAGAGAGCCAGTGCTGGCACGAGGTCTTGGGTCTCAAAGCCTGGAGGCTCCATCCTGTGTGATGGGCCTGGGGGGGGGGGCTCCAAGACCCAAGACCCAGGCCCAGCTCCAGCTGTCTCCAGCTGTCTCCAGCCGATGGGGCTCCAGACTCCACCTCCAAACCACCCCCAAAGCCAAGCCCAGGGCAGAAGCCTTGGATAGGGAGGGAGGAAGGGAGGACTTCAGTCTCATTGTCCCCAATGGCAGCATGGCTGCGTGTACACACCACCATTGGGGTGCTCAAATCCATGGATGGCAAGTCTGTGGATACCAAAGTCCCACTGTAGAGGATTGGTATTGGAGAAATTGTACAGTTTGGGCTGAAGACATACAGACCAGATTAATGGACAGGAATATTAGAAATGTCAAGCTTCCTTATACATTGGATGCAACTTGGATGCAACAATGGATGCAACTTGGAAAATACAATGGATGCAACTTGGAAAGAAGTGACCAGTGGGGTGCCACAGGGCTCTGTCCTGGGCCCAGTGCTATTCAATATCTTTATTAATGACTTGGATGACGGTATTGGGTGCATAGTTATCAAATTTGCAGACGACACCAAATTAGGAGGAGTAGCTAATACCCCAGAGGACAGGATCAAAATTCAAAATGACTTGAACAGACTAGAAAGTTGGGCCAAAGCTAAAAAAATGAAATTCAACACAGAGAAATGTAAGGTACTGCACTTAGGGCGGAAAAACGAAAAGTACAGATATATGATGGGGACACCTGGCTGAATGAGACTACGTGTGAAAGGGATCTAGGAATCCAGGTGGACCACAAGTTGAACATGAGTCAACAGTGCAATGCAGCAGCTAAAAAGGCCAATGCAATTTTAGGCTGCATCAGTAGAAGTATAGTGTCTAGATCAAGAGAAGTAATAGTGCCACTCTATTCTGCTTTGGTCAGGCCTCACCTGGATACTGTGTCCAGTTCTGGGCACCACAATTCAAAAAGGATGTGGAGAAACTGGAGCGTGTCCAAAGGAGGGCAACTAAAATGGTGAAGGGTCTGGAAAGCAAGCCCTATGAGGAACGACTTAGGGAGCTGGGGATGTTTAGCCTGGAGAAGAGAAGGCTGAGAGGTGATATGATAGCCGTGTTTAAATATTTGAAGGGATGTCATATCGAGGAGGGAACAAGCTTGTTTTCTGCTGCTCCAGAGACTAGGACCCAAAACAATGGATGCAAGCTGCAAGAAAAGAGATTCCACCTCAACATTAGGAGGAACTTCCTGACAGTGAGGGCGGTTCGACAGTGGAACACACTCCCTCGGAGAGTAGTGGAGTCTCCTTCCTTGGAGGTCTTTAAGCAGAGGCTGGATGGCCATCTGTCGGGGATGCTTTGATTGGGAGTTCCTGCATGGCAGGGGGTTGGACTGGATGGCCCTTGTGGTCTCTTCCAACTCTATGATTCTATGATTCTATGATTCTATGATTGTAATACAAGTTTATTTTGTTGTTTTAAAAGGATCAAAAAGTATTTTTAATTCTTACCAGATTTACATGCCTGAATGCATTGCTTCAAAGTCAAAAAGTTATTACTGTTGCCTCCACAACTTCCATAAATGAACAACTCACACCTCTGAGTCTCAGCATGGTAATAATAGCAAGGAAAGGATGCTCTGCAACGCCCTACCGATTTAGGGAGTGTACATACTCTTGGGAAAGGTCCTGGAAGAATGGAAGATAGGCAAAAAAGGCAAAAATAAAATTTATACAAGAAGAAGTGTTGTTATCACATGAGCTTGTATCACTGCAATGTAATTTTATAGGGTAAGAAGTTCTAGTATTATCTGTGGAGTGATTGGAAAATATGGAATGATTGATAGAGCATGTGTATTCTCATAAGACGTTATCACACGTGGCCCAGAAACTGAAAATAAAGTTGAAATGAGGCATCCCGAAAATAAACGGGAAATAAACCTTGTTTCCGCAAACGTCATTACCTTAATTGCAAATTTACAGTAAGTGCATTGAACATCCACACACAAGAGAAAAAAACCCGTAAATGTAGTAGAAATGAGCCTCTTGCACATGCGCAGATAGAGGAATGCTAGCTGGAACCATGGCAACAGCAGGGAAATGCTCCCCAATGCGCATTTGGCGATCACATTACGGTAAATGCGTAATTACCGTAATTACGTAATTGCATTTCCTCCAGACAAGTGAATTACAAAAGATAGCGTTTCTGTCCACTTTCTGTCCACTTTCTGTCCAGTTTCTGTGCGACGTCGTGTGAAAACACGGGCCACTAATCCGGTTTCGGTCGGGATTTTGTGTGGATTTTGTTTGGATTTGGCCCCGTGTGATAACGTCCATAGAATGGGATTGGCTGAAAGAATGAGGTGGGGAGGCATCATTTGGAATTATGTGGAGTGAGGCATACCTTCCAACATTTCACAGATGAAAACCAGGACACCTATATAAAAATGAGGGTTGGGGAGTGAATACCTCCTCAAAATTCTTTTTTAAAACTAGAGGAAAGATAGAACTGTAACTCTCCTCACCCCCAACAGCTCAAATACTATCCTTCCCCCAACAGCAAACTCATTTATACCCCACTCTATATCAATAGACCTCATGGTGGTTTACAAATAACATTAAAACAAGTTAAACAGTTTAAAACAATAAAAATAATTTAAATAAATTAAAAACATATTAAATATCATAATAAGATTTTTTAAAAAACATGAAGTAGAAGGCTTTCTCAGCCAACATCCATAGGTTTTTTTGTGTGTGGGTTTTTCAGGCTATGAGACCATGTTCTAGAAGAATTTATTCCTGGTGTTTTGCCTGCATCTGTGGTTGGCATCTTCAGATTCTCTGAACTTTTATGTTACTACAAAGGTGTGACATTGCTCATCAGCACTAATGTACAACTTTGCAATTCATTAATGGAATTTCTTAGCATCTCTGCTATATAGCTAAGTAAGCAAAAAGTTACACAACATAAAGTGTGGTAGAGGATTCTAGCCATTAAAAGGGGGGAAATGTTTTTTTTGGGGGGTTCTCTAGAAAATCTGCACACAGTTATTTACCTTACCTCTGCTTTCACACTCTGAAAGGCATTCCCTCAGTGTTTTGAAGTTATTTGCATTAGCTCAACAGCCACCATAAATAAAACGCTGACATAGCCCCTGTTCCATGTCAAAGTAAAGACGTGGAAAGTATGCTTTGCAGATTCCTTCTTCTTTTGGAAGTTTACATTTCCAAGAATATGTGAACTCCTCTAGAAAAGAGAGAAAGAGAAAGAAATACATTGCTTTTTGTGGGTTTTTTCGGGCTGTGTGGCCATGTTCTAGAAGAGTTTCTTTCTGACGTTTCACCAGCATCTGTGGCTAGCATCCTCTGAAGATGCTAGCCACAGATGCTGGCAAAACGTCAGAAAGAAACTCTTCTAGAACATGGCCACACAGCCCGAAAAAACCCACAAAAAATCTATGGATGCCGGCCATGAAAGCCTACGACTTCACAGAAAGAAATACAATTTATTTGAATTTTATGGTAGATTACTGTAAAACTGTAGATTATAAGAAACAGAAAGGGAAAAGGAGTGCTGTGGCACCTTTATGACTAAGAGCCTTATCACATTATTAAACAAAGCTGGCAGGCAAATAAAAAGATGCATAGTTTTGTTTTTCTCTTTCCACATGACGTTGTTCACTTTCATTCTTCAGGTTGTAAAACTGTGCGAGCAGGTTGTAAAAGTGTCCCATTTGCCAAGCTGAAGTAAACCATTTGATGAAAATGATGCTTTTACAATGCTATCCCACTCTTTTACAACCTGAAGATAATGACAGCTATGTAGGATGGGAAAAAAACACATCTTTTTGTTTGTCTTCCAGGTTTGTTTAATAATGTGATAAGGCTCTAAAACTTATGGAGCAGAGGACACAACAGGAAAAACACAGCACAGAATAAATAAAGAGGTAGTACATGAATATCTGGTTAATCTATATGAATTTAAGTCTCCAGGACCAGATGAACTGTTAAGTGGATTAGTAATTAGTTGGCCATCCAAACCCAAAGGGTGCTCAGCAGTGGCTCCTCCATCTTGGAGAGAAGTGACCAGTAGGGTGCCACAGGGTTCTGTAATGGATCCAGTGCTATTCAGCATCTTTATCAATGACTTGGAAAAAAGAATAGATTGCATGCTTATCAAATTTGCAGATGACACCAAAATAGGAGAAGTAGCTAATACCCCAGAGGAGAGAATCAAAAGTCAAAATGACTTTAGAAATTAGAAAGCTAGGCCAAAACTAACAAAATGAACTTCAACAGGAAGAAATGTGTGGTACTGCAATTAGGTAGAAAAAAATGAAATGCATAGATATAGGATGGGGACACCTAGCTTAACAAAAGTACATGTGAAAGGGATCTAGGAGTCCTAGTAGACCATAAGTTGAATATGAGTCAACAACGTGATGCAGCAGCTGAAAAGGGTAATGAAATTCTTGGCTGTATCAATAGAAGTATAACATCCAGAACAAGAAAAGTAATAGTGCCACTCTATTCTGCTTTGGTCAAGCATCACTTGGAATACTGTGATCAGTTCTGGGCAACACAATTCAAAGAGGATGTTGAGAAACTGGAGTGTGTCCAATGTAGGGCAACTAAACTGGTGAATGGTCTGGAAACCATGCCCTGTGAGGACTGACTTAGGGAACATTCATTCAACAATTGGGCTCAATGCATGTTCAAGCACATCTGTGAATCTAGCTTCGGCCCTAACTCCAAGTCAGCATGCTTCCGCATCCCACAGCCCAGCAGCCCTTTCATCAGAAATGCCTCAATCCCAGCTACCAGTGGAAAGAAGGAAGGGCAGCAATATGGGAGGTGGCACCAAACAAGGGGTCACCAAGTAGTGGGGCAGGATCTGAGAGCAAGGCTGGCCTGTATACCTGTGCAGCTGGCTGCATTGCTCTCATTGCTTAACAAATACCCCAACAAAATGGCCACCAATTTCTGGGTGGTTTTCAATTCTGGGAATCTTAAGTCAGTCAAGGAGCTGTCAAGGAGTGCAAGATAGAAGGGTGGCAGGTTCTTTCTTCTAGCCACCTTTCAACAACCTAAACATTAGGAGCAAGTTCCTGACAGTAAGAGCTGTCTGATAGTTGAACACACTTCCTTGGAGTGTGGTAAAGTCTATTTCCTTGGAGGTTTTTAAACAGAGACTAGATAACCATCTGTTGGGGGTGTTTTGATAGTGAGTTCCTGCATGGCAAGGTGTTGGACCAGATAGTCCTTGGGGTCTCTTCCAACTCTATGATTCTACTATTATGATTCACTGCATATCCCATTACTATCATGGCAGGACAAAATCATATGCAACTTCCGGCACTGAGAACTATGAAGAAAGCAAAATGGTGGAAGCGTGGATGAATTGTAAAATAAGGCCTGGAGAAGGGGCAATATTATATATTTTTAGACATTCCCAAGAGCTTTGGATTCAATTAACAAAGAGGCATGGGGGCTTTGTTTGGCATAATATAAATATCAATTCATTATGTAGAGATGCCTTTTTTCCATCCTAGGAGAACCCTTACCTTCTAAAATTTCACAGATAAAAACTGCAACACATAAAGCCAAGCAAAATCATAGTGTGGTCAAGATGATAAAAGTTATTAATAATGATGAACATACAAGCAAAGAGAGGTTTCAGCAGTTTGCTTCTGCTGGAATTCGTAGGCAAGGGCAAGGCTCTTCTCTTCTCCTCTCCCTGCTGTTGTCATGCCCAGCATGGCTGAGGACTCAGGGGAGGACTCAGAGGTTGAATTGGAGCCTCAGTTTGAACCTGAGTCTGGCCCTAGTTCTTCCCCGAGAGCTCCAGCAGAGTCTGTGGCCTCAGAAGATACTCAGCAGCCAGGCCTTCAGGCAAAAAAGCCTTCAGGCATGAGAGACATGGAGGAGGAGGAGACTGACATACCTACCCTCAACCAGAGAAGACCTGAAAGGGTGTGCCTTCGACGTTCGTGGACGCTTTATGAGAAATGCCAGCTAATCTCAGAACAGATGAGCTAATGAGGGCTGATTATATAAACATGGCAAGGATGCCAAACTGGTTGTCAGAGATTATCTGAGTTGGTTGGTGAAACCACACTTGTTCCTGACCTTCCTTTGTCTTCTCAGCTTGGACTGTTGGACTCGCTAATCATCTTGCCTCTCTGGAAGTCTTGATCTTGGACTGCCTGATCATCTTGCTTCTCTGAAACCCTTCACCTTGGACTGCTTGATTAGACTCTCAATTTGATTTCTTGGCTTGTTATTACAGACTCTTGGTATGGGATTTTGCCTTGCTTTAAACTTCACAAGCTCCATGAGCAATTTCTTAGTTTATTGTTTAAAATGTGGCTATCAGCATTTGGTTGCTTTCCTGGACAGCTGCTGACTTAATTGAGTAAAGGCTAAGCTGAGGACATAGCGGGATAGTGAGAGAAGGGTACAGAAATGGGGACATTTTAAAATCAGATGAAAAAGTTGAACGATTGATCATTATTCAGGACTGTCTTTACCACATCTGGGCAATTCAAAATATTCCCAATATGTGCCTCCCCATGTAATTTCCTGTTGCAGGGAGGACTTTGAAAATGCTCTAGAAAAATTCCTCTTTCTAACAGCCCCCCAGTGCAATGCCTAACACACCTTCTGATTATGACAAAAGTGGGGCAGTGGGGGAGGGTAGAGTCAGGCCAAATGACCATGGAGAATATGGGTGAAAGTGACATTGATGGAGATGTACCGCCTTCTTTCTAACTTTACAAAGCTACCCACCAAGGGTCTTCCGGTTGGTTATGGCTCCTCGATAGGACGTGCATTGACAGCGTTCCGTGCCCGTCCTGTGCTGCCGGGGTCCCCTGTGTCTCTATCCAGCTTTAGAGGTACAGAAATTGCCCACCACGATCCGGGGGCTCAGAGGGGGCTCGTAGCAGGTCCAATCTGAATCAGACTAAGAGAAGTGTCCGGAGCAATCAGAAGGACGCAAGAGCAAGCCACGGACCCTGCAGCAGAACGGCTCTCTTTTTTTTTTGAGCCGCAGAGGAGCCGCCAATTATATTTTAATAAGGATTTTAAAGATTTAAGATTGACGATAACAGCTTTGGATTCGGAAGAGAAGCTAAGAGACCTGGGACGAGAAGGTATCTTGTTAAGGTTCCTTTTCTCTGATTTGGTGCGCTGTCTGGTTATAATTAACAGTTAGCAGAAAGTGAAAGTGGAAGTATTCACTCAGAGCTATATACGGACATTTCAATTTTGGATACTATAAGCTATAAGCTATAAGCCTTGGACTTTCAGAACGCCTAATTTTCGGAATCTACAAGTTGCTGAGTTAAGTTAATGTAGAAAAGAAACAAAACGGATATAATAAGTATATTGATTTGGGAAGGTAACTAAATAAAAGTATTGACGCTATTTAAAGGGCGAGTTAAACTGAACTGAATTCTGGACTGGACTGGTTTAGTGCCCTTGAGAAAGAGTATATCAAAGTGACTCTGGCCTTGCTGAGTATACATACTCCTATTCACACCTGCTAGTATCTTGATAATTTCAAGGTTAAGATGACGACACGGTCGCAAACACAGAAAATGGCCTCTCAACCTCAAAGAAGACTTTCTATGGACAAATCAAAGAATATAGACATGAGTCACTTAATACTGGAAAAGATAGATTCGCTGTCTGACAAATTCTCCTCACAGCTTATCGATTTTAAAAAAGAGATACGTCAGGAGATTAGATCGGATTTGCGGGAGATAAATCAGAAAGTAGATGTACTGTTGGGAGAGATGCAGAATGTGAAGAAGCGAGTGGAGATATTAGAATGTACTGTGGAAAAATCTGAGCGACAGATAACAAGAATGGAAGATATCCGAGAGCAGGATTTAGATGAAGTGTCAGCCTTGGAACAGAAACTTAGAGAGAAGGCAATAAAAGTTCGGGGGCTGACTGAAGAGAAAAATGAAAAGCTGCTAGAGAGATTGATACCGAGAATGGCAGAGTTTATGAATAAAAGCGTTCAGGAAATGTATGGGGATATCGATACTCTCTTTCGTGTGAATTCAATTGTCGCAAAGCAAAAAGGTTTACCCAGAGACATTGTGATCAATTTTGTTAAGAAACAAACTAGAGATGCATTTTTGGCAAAAAATAATCAAGACACATTTAATATAGATGGACAAAACTTAAGAGTGCTGAAAGATGTACCGGGGAGAATTTTGAGGAAGCGACGGAATTATACCACTTTAACTGCTTTCTTGAGAAAAGAAAGAATACAGTACCGATGGGAGATTCCAGAAGGTTTGTCATTTTGGTGGGGCAGAAAAAGAATTAGAATAAACAATATTGATCAAGCAGCTAAATTTTTGAAACACGCATTTGCTATGAAGAAGAAACAGGATAGAGATAAAAGAAAGGAAAAACAAGGAGAGGAAGATAAAGTTGACATTACCGGGAACAGTAGTGAATTGAAGAAACCTAAAAGTCATCGCCAGGGAAAACACGATTTAGAGACATCATTAAATAAAGATTATGATCTACTGGAATTACTGCAAGGACATGACGGCGATGACGAAGACAAAAATGACGACGAGGAAGACGAGGAAATTTATGATAATGATGATGAAGATAGCTCCAAAAACCTAGGTGAAATTGAAAGTTTTAGGCAGGCTTTGGGGGAATTTGATAAAGGGGATTACAGACTTCACTCCATTACCTCCCCAATTGGTACTGAGGAGTATTTTGATAACTGAGTAAGTTAAGAGGAGACAAGCGTTTCCGTTTTCTTCCTTCCCCTTTTCTTCTCTTCCATTATTATTATTTGGTTTTACATTATTAGAAACATTAGTTATGGCATATGCTAAACAGCTTAAAATAATTTCTTTAAATGTACAGGGATTAAATACGCCACAAAAACGGAAATTTTTTTTTCATTATTTACAGAAATTAAAATTTGATATTTATTGTCTGCAGGAATGCAGAATTAAGAAGAAGGATGTGAAGTATTTACGAAATTTAAAATTAGGCTTAGAATTTACCGCTGCAAGTATGTTTAAAAAGAGAGGGGTCACCTTTTATATAAATCCTATCTATGATCCCAAATTGGTTTATAGTGACTCGGAAGGATTTTTCCTAATGGTTGAAATCACGATAGAGAACAAGTCCTTTTTGTTAGTAGGTATCTATGGTCCACTTAATAATAAAGGAAAATTTTATAAAAGGTTGAAGGACAGACTACTGGATTTACAACAGGAAAACGTAATTATGCTTGGTGACTATAATGGGATAATAGATCCGACACTCGACAGGACATCAACAAAGCCAATTAGAAAGAATCATGGGAAATTACCCAGGGAGTTTTTCAACATGGTTGATATGTTACATTTGAGTGACACATTTAGAGCAAAGAAAGGTAAAGAGAAAGATTACACCTTTTATTCAAACTGCCACAAAACTTACTCCAGAATCAATATGATATGGATGTCGGATCATTTATTAAATAAAGTATCAAAAGTGAAAATATTACCAAAAATATGGTCAGACCATAATCCCATAATGATGGAATTAAAATTCGGCCAGCCAAATTTCCAGTGGAGATTAAATCTTAACGTTCTAAAAGATAGTGCAGTATATGAGGAGATCAAAAAGCACATAACATATTACTTTAAGGAAAACTGGAATAAGGAAGTAAGTATACAATCGGTCTGGGATGCTCATAAAGCTGTGATTAGAGGATTAATAATACAAAAAACAGTAGAAAAGAAAAGACAGAAGCAACAAAAAGAAGAAGCACTTATTAAAGAATTAGTAGAATTGGAGATTAAGTTGAAGTCGGCCCCAAACTCGGCAGAAATTAAAGATAAAATTAGGATTACACAAAAGCAAATACAAATTCTTAACATGGAACAAATTGAGAATAAAATAAAATTTACCAAACAAAAATATTATGAATTTGGAAACAAATCAGGAAGATTATTATCTTATCTGGTCAGAAAAGAAAAAGCCAAAAGATCGATTACAAGAATTAAAAAAGGTACTGAGATATTTTCAAAACAGTCGCAGATTAAAAAAATCTTTACGGCTTTCTTTGAAAATTTATATAAAGATAATAATACACAAAACTTGGATATCAAGAATTATCTGAGGAATATAGATATGTTTAAAATTACAAAAGAACAACAAGAGGCTCTTAATAAACCAATTACAGCAAAAGAGCTTGAACAAGCAATTAGGTCATCAAAATCCTCTAAATCCCCAGGCCCAGACGGTTATCCCAATGAATGTTATAAATTATTTGCAACAGAATTAATCCCCCCTCTTGTAAGTACCATGAATGCTATTGTAGAAGGGAAAATACCACAATCATGGAATTCCGCAAACATTTCATTAATATTAAAACAGGATAAAGATGGATTAGATCCAAGTAATTATAGACCAATATCATTATTAAACACTGACTATAAATTGATGGCTGCAATTTTAGCTGATCGTTTGAAAGTTATTTTAGGGAATTGGATCCATGACGATCAGAATGGCTTTCTTCCATCCAGGGGGACAAAACAAAATTTTAGAAACTTACTAAATATAATTGATTTTCACCAAAAAAATATACATAGAAAATTGGCACTGTTCTTCCTGGATGCGGAGAAGGCCTTTGATAACGTCAATTGGAATTTCATGACTGCGGTGCTTGAAAAAATCGAAGCAGGAGATACTTTTAATAACTGGATTAAAAAAATTTATTCAGATCAGAATGCTTCTATTATTATAAATGGGGATAAGACTCCGGTATTTAAGATTAGGAAAGGAGTAAGGCAAGGATGTCCCCTGGCCCCTTTATTGTTTATTTTGACACTTGAGGTGATGCTCGTTCAAATTAGGGGGGAGAAGAGAATTCAAGGGGTTGAATTTGGAAAACAGTCTTATAAACTCCGTGCATATGCGGATGATTTGGTTTTAACAATTGCCAACCCATTGCAAGGTACTCCGCTACTTATGGAGTTGCTACATGATTTTGGAAAAGTTTCCGGTTATAAAATAAATCGTAACAAATCAATAATGATGACTATGAATGTTCCTAAGACGGAAATTGACAAATTAAGGGAAATAACTGGGTTTAAACTTGAAAATAAAACTAAATACCTGGGGATTTGGATTAGTACTAAAAATGCAGATCTTTTTCAAAATAATTATCAAAAAATTTGGAACGGGATGAAAGAAAATATGAAAAAATGGGATCAGTTAACTGTGGGGGGTTGCAGATTGCCAGAAATAGTGTGAATTCAGTCCACTTTTAGGGTTAGGGTTAGGGTTAGAGTTAGGGAACCATGGGAACTGTATTTTATTGTGGCATCAGAGTTGTCTGACAGAGAAGGCTCAATGTCTCAGAAAAATAACAGTTCCCATGACTCCCTAGCACTAACCCTAACCCTAAAAGTGGACTGAATTCACACTATTTCTGGCAGTCTGCAACCCCCTTGTGTCATGGATGGGAAGAGTAGCTCTGGTTAAAATGGCAATACTTCCAAAATTAATGTATTATTTCCAAAATATTCCGGTAATAGAAAATGAAAGAATCTTAAAAAATTGGGACAAGACTATATTAAATTTTATCTGGAAAAATAAAAGACATAGATTAAAAGCCATAGACCTACAGGACTCACCAAAAAGGGGAGGATTAAGTGTACCAAGTTGTTTATGGTATTACGATGCATGTGTTCTGGACTGGCTACGAGATTGGCTGGTGCTAAAAAATCAGAGAATTCTTGATTTGGAGGGCGGGGATTTAATATATGGTTTTCATGCTTATTTATTTTATGAGAAATATAAAGTGGATGGAAAATTTAAAGATCATTATATTCGTAGGTCTTGCCTACGAATCTGGCTAAAATATAAGGCGAAATGGTGTGTAAAAGTTCCATTATGGGCTTCTCCAGTAGACTCGGGGTTAATGAAAAATATTTATAGAGAAAATACTCGTTACAAATATAAGGATTTGATTGATTGTGACGGTCCAGATATTAAATTTAAGACAAGAGAGGAACTAAAGAATATAGGTATTGATTTAAATTGGTTCGCATATATGCAAATACGCGAACAATTTAAGACCGATATAAAAGTAGATAGGATAGCTCCCGCAGACAAAAATTTTGAAAGTGTGTTATTTGGCGAGGAGAAAAAGATAATTTCAAAGTTTTATATATTAATTAGAAATTGGGAAACAGAAGAAAATACTGTCAAAACATATATGATAAATTGGGCTAAAGACCTAAATCAAAACGTGAATTTGGACGAGTGGGAAAGAAGCTGTGAAAAAGTAAGAAAATTGGCAGTCAATATTGATCAAAGGGAAAACGCTTATAAAACCATGACTAGATGGTATTTAACTCCATATATATTGTCTAAAATTTATAAGGGTTGTAATCCCCTATGTTGGAAATGCGGTAAAGAAATAGGATATTACTATCATGTTTGGTGGAGATGTAAGGAAACACAAAAATATTGGGGTATGATAAATAAGGAAATTGTTGAAATTCTGAAAATAGATCTAAGATTAGATTCAAAAATGTATTTGCTGAATATGTGGGGAGATAAGATTGGAAAAGAAATAGAACATCTTTTTTTCTTTTTGACTACCGCAGCAAGAAGTTTGTTCGCAAAATATTGGAAGAAAAAAGAAATTCCAAAAATTGAGGAGTGGAGTTTTAAGGTTTGGGAAATTTATGAATTAGAGAAATTAACCTGGATGTTGAAGAATAAATCATTAAAAGAATTCTATAGGATTTGGAAACCGTGGTTAACACATGAGAAAGAAAAGACAAGGCTATTATCTGATTTTATGTAATAGAAATACGATTAACTGATGTATTATGTACATTGTCAGCTTGAGAAGGGAAAGTGCAAGATTATGAATATAGAGCGCAAGATTATGAATATATCCGATTTGTGTAATATAATATAGCATAGAGATTTAGTAATATGGTAATAAGTTTATGGTTAATATGCTAAGAATTTAAGAAATTATTATTTTGTTTAATGATAAGATGATAAATGAATCTTGGAATAAATACAATAAATAGTCGGTGTAAATAGGTGATGATATAGATGTACTATATTTACACTTGTCTGTAGGTTACCGGGGGATAGTGATAAGATTATATAAAATGATTATCTTGCTTTCTGAGTAACTTAAATAATTAAAGCACCGAAGTGGGAAAATAGATTTAGATACATACTAATAATATTTATTATAATAATAATAATATTTGATATAGATGTAGAATAAATTGAGAGGTCATGGGATAGAAAGATAAATGTTTCTCTTCCCCCCCCCCCCCAAAGCTGTGGAAGTATAACTGTTTGTTGTATTGTAATGTTTGTTATTTGTTATTTGTTATTCGTAAGTGTGTTAATTTTGTTAGGTGTTTGTATATGTATGTTTGTGTTTTGATTATACAATTTTTTAAAGAAATTTTTCTAATAAAGATATTAAAATAAAAAAAACAAAGCTACCCACCAAGCAAGTGACCCCAGAGGAAAAGGAAAAAGGGTAGAAGAGAGTCCTGGCTTGAAGTAAGGGGGAGCTTGGAGTGCATGATTTTATTTATTTATTTATTTATTTATTTATTTATTTATTTATTGGATGCATAATGCATACCTCCATTGATGGGCACCTCGTGTATAAGCTGAGATCAGGTTTGGGGGGCAAAATTATTGATTTTGACATGACTCATGGATAAAATTTAGGGGCATGTAATAAATAATGTAAAAGATGAAGCAAAGGAAAGCAATGCCAAAATACAAAATTACAGCAGGCATAACTGTTCAGCAGGCATAACTGTCCCCAAAGGCTGGATAGATAAGAGAGTAGAGGGGAGATCAGTGCTTCCAGGACAAATTACACTTTTGTTTTTCACCAGGGGTGGCTCATTTTTATGAATGAAAGTACAATACTTACATTGACCCATGGATAAGTCAACTCAGATTTTATTTGTGTCAATTTTTTGACCAAAATTTCTAGACTTATACATGAGTGTACACAGTAGTCTGATTGTCTGCTGTTTGGGGTGACAGTGGCAAAGCAGTAGTGCATTTGAAACTACTGCATGCTCAATTGCTTGAGATGATTGTCTCATCAGGCCTCATGGCAGAGCTGGCTCTGCCCCTATTATGTATAATTAAAGACTTGCTTGCTACAACAGGTGTGAAAAGAAGGTGGGCAAAACAGGGTCAGAGGAGAAGCAATTCAATGTGTCCTGTATTTTTGTCTTGGAACATGTTATGGGTAAGGGCATGGGAATCTTTCCGAGTCTAAACCTGCTCTTCTTATGATATTTTCTCTATAGAATTTGATAGTGTGATAGTGTGCAGTCTTTACCAATTGAGAACCATTCTGTTTCTCCATATTTTGTTCTAACAGTAGCCTCTTGTCTTAAGTACAAATTTCACATTAGGACTATCAAATTTCCATAGCTTTTCATGATCTATGCAGTCAGAGTTTGCTATAGTAGGGGGATGCGCATGCGCAGGGAAAGAAGATAGACACCTTGAAATCCTCTCCCTTCTAAAAGATATTAAATAGATTTATGATTGCTCCATTAAAAGTTTAAAGTTCATAAAAAATGCAAAGCAGTTAATTTGGACACTAGAAATTAAGATTTAGGACAGCAAGATCTCACTGAAAAGAGGAAAAGCAAGTGGGAGAAAAAAAGCTGGTCGCAGTGTGATTAATGGACAATATGGAGAGGAGAAGCAAAATGGTGAGTCCACAAAAATATCTCTTGAAGCACTGGATCATAAATTAGACAAGCTGTTTGATGCCTTTCAAAGCATTGGGAGTACAATTAAAGCTCTCACAGGTAAAATAGATAAGTGGAATAAAAAAGACAGCCGAAGAAGCTAAAGAGAAAGCTGAAAATAATGAACAACAAATAGAGACGCTGAGAAGTGAAATAGGAGTCCTTCTGGAGAGACGTGTAGATGCTGTGAACAGACAAAGGAGAAATTTAAGAATAAAGAACTTTCCTGAACAAGACAATCACTACATTGACAACATGGTGGGAAAGCTATGATTTAAAAATTTCTCCAGAAGATCTAGGAAGAGCCCATTGGAGCATTGGAGAGAAAAGAAGTAGAAGAAAGGATATAATAATAGTTTTTGGAAGAGAAAATATTAAAGACCTGGTCTTCAAAAAATTGAGATCAATACAAAATTTGGAATATAATGGACAAAAAATTCAGATTTATCAAGATTTGGCACCAGAGACTATTAAACAAAGGAACTTGTTCCGAGATATAACAAGATACCTTCAAGAAGAAGTAATTAAATATACCTAGAGCTTCCCTACAGCTCTCTTAGTTTTCAAGGACAATACTTTACTTAAGGTAACTAACGTGGAGGAGGGACAGCAAATGTTGAAAACAGCTGGGACTTGGAGAGAAAAGTGAAAAAGGAACTCACAGCAGAGAGGAAGAAGAAGAAGAGGACAGAGCTATGTTGGCCAAACAAGTGAAGGACATTAGAAGGAAAGACAAAGAAGAAAGATTTATCAGAAGAGAGAAATCTGATAGACAGTTGAGAAGCATGAAATAAAAGGGAAATATAATGATCTCTGAAAAATTGTAAGAAAGACTATATAGTACAATAGCTGTGATATGGTATTAGGAAAGTAAAAATAGACCTGAGTAGTATTAAACATGGAGTAATAAAGGTTAAAATATGAAGGAAATAAGGAGGAGGGAGGGGGAAAGTGAAGAACACAACCCCCAAGGGAAGGGAATCTGGCATGTGTAATGAGCTGGGAAGGCTTCGTCTCCCTTCCAAATGAGAGGGAGAACTTAAATTCAGAAGGGGAAAGGGGAGGGAGAAGGGAAAGGGAGGAGAGGAGAGAGATGAGGGAAACAACAGATAAAAGAATAAGAAAGGAGAGTGGAAGAAAAATGAAGGGAAAAGGAATAGATTAAATGATTGATATGAATATTATGTCTATAAATGTTAATGGATTGCATACCCCAGTGAAAAGATACAGGTTAAATAAGATGCTAAAGGAAAAGAGAATTGAGACAATTATGCTTTAGGAAACACATCAATCAAAATCCAGAGCTAAACTTTTTAATTATGATGGATGGGACTTGCAGTTTGAATCAAGGGGAACAAATAAAGTGAGAGGAGTGGCAATATTAATGAAAGATGGAGTTAACTTTCAAGTAGATAAGATTTAAAAAGATAATGAAGGGAGATACATTTTTGTTAAAGTAAATGTAAAGAAGATAAAAGGTACATTTGCTTGTATCCATGTCCCAAATAAAAAATAAGTTGAATTTATAAATAAGGTGTTAAGGTGATTTTTATGAAGGGGATCTATTTCTGGGAGAGGACTTTAATCTTGACATATATATAATAAAAAGGGGAATATAAGGGGAAGAATAGGAAAGAAAAAGAAAAGTAGAAATTCTAAAGTTAATTTGGAGAAATGGAATATTATTCATGGTTATGAAAGCACGGGCAATAATAATTATGAACATTTATATTATTCAGCTAGACATAAAAAATTTAGTCGTATAGATTAATTTTTAGTTAAAAAAGATAATAGTTTGAAATTAAAAGAAATTAATGCAAGAGGTGTCTGGCTTGCAGATCATGCACCATTATATATAAAAATTGAAGGAACAAATATTAAGAGATGTAAAAAATGAATTTTTGATCCTATGGTTATTTTGAAGGACGAAAATAAACAAATTAGTGAGGAAATTAAAAATTATTTTGATTTAAATGATAGGGGAGGTACTCCAAAACATATATTATGGGATGCATTTAAAGCAGTTATAAGGGGGAAATGTATAAGTATGGAAATAGAAATTAAAAAAAGAAAAAATTATACAGAAAGGAATTGATAGAAGTGGAAATGTTACAAAAAGAATAAAATAAATATAAGAGTATATCTACAAAAGAAAGGTGGGATAAAAAAAGAGAAGAAATAAAAGAATTGGACCAGACAGCTATATTAAGAAACCAAATCTATATTAGGAATGAATTTAAGGTATGGGATACTAGAAGTATGAAGAGTTGGTTCAAATCTCTTAAAAAAAAGAAGAGGGAAAAGATGATTAGTAAAATAAAAGGGGACAAAAATGAAATAATAACTGATGGTGAGAGAATAAGAGAAATTTTAGTTAAATTTTATGAAAGATTGTATGGAGAGAAGAAAGTGGGGGATCAGAAAACAAATATAAAAATCAAATTAACTGAAATACAGAGAAATTATATAAATTCCCCAATAGCTAAACAAGAGGTAGAAAGAGTAATACATGATTTAAAAGGGATTAAATCACCTAGCCCAGATGGATTTACATCTATATTTTATAAAACCTTTAAAAATGAATTTGAGTGAGTATATGACAAAATTTTACAATGATATATTAGATAATAATATAATCCCAGAAACATGGAAATCATCTGAAATTATATTAATACTTAAAATGAATAAAGACCCAGTCAATCATGAATTGTATCGTTCCATCACATTAAGCAATCAAGAGTATAAAGATTTTATGAAAATTTTAGCTAATAGAATAGAAGAATATTTACCTATTTTAATTAAAGAAGAACAATATGGATTTGTGAAATGAAGGTATATCCAGGAACCTTTAAGGAATATATTTAATATATTACAGTACATCATGCTAAATAAAATAAAAATAAATTAGCTTTTATAAAATTTGATGTTTACAAAGCATTTGATTCAATAAATCACCAATATCTTTATAAAATTTGTAGGGATTATAGACTAGGGGAAAGGTTCAGTGAAACCATTATGGAAATATATAGATACAGAAGCACAAATTATGGTAAATGGAGAGAAATCAAGAAAATTTAGAATTAAAAGTGAAGTAAAACAGGGTTGTCCACTTTTCCCTCTATTATTTATATTAGCAATGTAACCTTTTGCAAATATGATTAGGGAAGCAGAAGAGATAAAGGAATATAAAATAAGGAAAGATGAGATAAAGTTAAATTTATTTGCAGATGATGCTTTGATAATGACACAGAAACCATGCCAAGCTGTGATTAAATTATTGGAAGTATTTCTGGGCTTAAATTTAACATTGATAAATCTGATATAATGTTTATTGGTGTGAACAAAAAGAAATTCAAACTGTATCAGGATTGAAATTGGGGATAAAAAACATGAGATATTTAGGCATAAATTTATCAATTAAGTTAGAAAATATTGTACAAGGTAATTATAACGAATTATGGAAAAAGGTTAATAATCAAATCTCCAAATGGCCTAGTAATAATTGGAAAATGCTAACAAAAATTAGGATGTTTAAAATGATATTATCAAAGTTTTTATATTTATTTCAAACTATTCCAGAAATCATTCCTAGTTATGTTTTGAAGAAATGGGATAGATCAATATTAAAATGGATATCAGGAAATTAAAAAGGAAGATTATCTAAGGCATTATTATAAGAGCAACAAAAAGAAGGAGCATGGTGGGTTCTATCACTTGAATTATATTTTGAGGCAATTCAGTTATTAAGAATGGTAGAGGTAGACTATAATCAAAATACAAAGTAGGTTAAAATAGAAAGACAGAGAAATCAAATGGAATATATTTCTATCTTCCAGCGAGGAACATAGGGAAAGAAAGAAAAAGAGAAAATAATTGGTCCTATGATGGTGAATTATAAAATATGGGAGAAGTGGCATAAAAGATTGGGTATAAAAAGCTGGAAATGGTTACCAAGGGAATAATTAAATAAGAGTAACAATGAAGAATTTGGGAAGATAATAAAAAAAATTAAAGACCAAAGGATTTAAAATAATTGGAGACATATGATTCAACAGGAATATGGACAGAGGAAGAAGAATTAATTATATTAATTGGAAATCAGTATTAGATTCAAATAAAAGGGATAATAAAATTATTAGATGAAATAAAAGTGAATATTTTAGACCAGAATGAATTGTTAGAAGATATAATTTTTAAAAAGTTAGAAGGTGGAAAAGGATTAATAGGGAAAATTTATAAGATTATGTTAACAACCCAATTTAGAATGGTAAAGGGATTGCCAATGAACTGGGAAAAGATGCATTGATTGATGCAGACAAAATTAAAATTTGGTTACAAGAAATTGTTAAAATTAAAAATACAAATGTAAAAGAACAATGAATGAAGATGATTGGAAAATGGTATAGGATGCCATATCAATTAGCATTTATAAATGATAAATTTCAGTCAAAATGTTGGCATGGATGTGGAGCTAAGGGAGTATATATATACACGTGGTGGAAAAGCCCATTTGTTCAAGAATTTTGGATAGAAATTAAGGAACAGATAAATTCAATAATAGGGATAAAAATACAATTAAGCAAAGAAAATTGTTTAACTCTTAATTTAGGAGAATTAGGATTGAATAGTAACCAAAATATGTAATAAAACAAATTCTAAAAGCTGCCCATGCAGTGATTGCTTTTGGATGGAAAAAGAAATCTAATTGGAATAAGTTTTATTTGTTCAAATATATAAAAGAGTATATATTATTTGATTTTCTTAGGAAAAGAAGACTTAAATATACTGGGGAAAGCAATAAAGAATCATGGAATGATAAATGGGAAATTGTGATTAAGAAAGTGGAAAGTAAAATGGGGTATGAATAAGTAAAAAATTAACGATATTTTCCACATCTCTGAAAATGCTTGTTACATTTTGTTAATCAAATGACGGTTAATTTAAATGGAATGTATTTTCTCCAAATGCTGTTTGTGGGAGGGGGGATAGGGGAGAAAAGCATATTATGAATTATGGATTGAATAATTTGTACTATGTACTGTGTTAATAAAATTCTTTAAAAAAATTAAAAGGGGGGGAAGAGTTTGCTATAGTCTATATAGCACATGCTGACTTTCTTCTGGAATTCTTTGGTTCACTCCATTATTCATCATGTAAGCAATGTGGTCCCTAGTGCCTCTTCCTCTCCTGAACCCTGTTTGCACCTCTGGGATTTCTCTGTCCACATATGATTGGAGTCTATGTTGCAGAACTTTGAGCATAATTTTGCTTGGGAAAATTGCATGGCAAATTAATGCTATGAAAATTACTGCAGTCTTTTGTGTCTCCTTTTTTGTGGATGATGTATATTGAACATTTCCAGTCTGTTGGCCATAATTTTGTTTTCCATATTTGTTGGAATATTTTAGTTAACACTAAAGTTGATTCTGTCTTTGTGGACTGTAGCAATTCAATTGAAATATCATTTGTTCCTGGTGATTTATTCTTCCCAATTTCTCTTATTGCATCTTCCACCTCATTTTATAGAAGGTGGGGTTCATCCTCATATGGTTCCTTATTCCATGTGTCATTCATTTTATCATCTCTTTTACATAGCTCTTCTGTGTATTGCTTCCACCATCTTTTTATATCTTCTTGGTCATGTAGTATGTTCTTATTCTGTTCATAGAGCATCTCTGCTCTAGGTCTCAACTTCCTTTTGAGTTCCCAGATCTTGTGGGAAAGGTTTCTCATGCTTCTTTTTTGTTGTTCTTTCTCTACATTGATCATCACAGTAGTTCTCCTTATCCTTGAGCACTAGTCATTGAAAAGTGGAGTTCATGGTTCTAGTTTTGTTCCTATGTCCCTTTTCTTTTGATTCTCCTCTTTCTTTTATTGCTTGAAGCATTCCATCTGATAGCCATTGTGCCTTCCTTTTCTTTTTGGCAAATAATAATGTTGTTCTGCATTCTTCCTTGACTATGTCAATGGTTTCTGGTTAATGATGCTTAATTAAGATACAGCAGATACAGCAAATCTATTTCTTACATTTTCTGTAAATTCTGTTGAGATGTTATTCAGATCATATTTTGGTATGATGACTGGTTTTGTCTTCTTCAACTTTACTCTAATTTTTGATAAGAGACTTCATGATTATAAATATCATAAGGTCATAAGATCAAAATAAAATATAATAGGAAGAGCATGTTTATGTTACCCAAAATGGTAGGGTCCCAAGAAAGCACTCACAATTAATACTTAAATAGGGGAGTTTTATTAGCTCAAATGACAGCAGCTGAGAGGGCTCAGACAACTAAAGTGGGGATCAAGCCTTTGCATAATGGTTCTGAGAAACAGAATTCCAGAGTGCAGGTCCAAATGTAATTTTATTTGTAATCAAAGGAAATCATTGTTCATGCAAGGCACTCACTCACACTTCCATAACTAACAATATAAAAGGTGATAGCAAATAGTGCTTAATATAAAGATTGTAATGGGGGGTTATATAATATGCTTTGATATTTTCTATATTACGTACTTACTCTTGGATGTAGTTCATCTTATCCTAGATTCATTTATACTGGATCTAGTTGATCCTGTCCTGAATTCATTTATATGGAATTACTCCTGTACCTATTCTGTGGTGCATTTCCCCTACTGCATAATCCGCTCCATTCCCCCAATGTTGAGCACTGTTCTCCTTTTCAGAGAAGACCAAAGCAAAAGAGATGTTGAGTAGTTCTGTCTTTTCTCTGTCCCTTGTTAGCATTTCTCCATCTTCCCCATGAAGCAGCACTACCATGCCCTTGTTCTTCTGGACATAACGCAAAAAAAAACCCTTTTTATTGT
The DNA here is from genome assembly GCA_026167975.1 of Phrynosoma blainvillii. Classification (NCBI taxonomy): domain Eukaryota; kingdom Metazoa; phylum Chordata; class Lepidosauria; order Squamata; family Phrynosomatidae; genus Phrynosoma; species Phrynosoma blainvillii. Next base: position 19,251,562 of record JANUYF010000006.1, read on the forward strand.
TTTAGTCTGTCTAACAAGCCTGAGCTTTTTCTGTACTTTAGCTTTAATGGCTTTCTCCATAAACATGCTGGCTATTCATTGGTGATTTCCTCCTTTTAGTATTTCTTGTACATGTTGCAAGATGAAGTGAATATTTCAGACACCCATCCTGGTTTATTTAGACACCTCCCATTTCTCCTTCTTCATTGGAATGGATTGAAATTGTGCCTTCAATATTTCATTTATAAGAAATCCCCATACATCATGAATCCCCTTCTCTTTTAGTGTTTCCCTATGTTTTCTGAAATGAGCTTTCTTAAATTCTGGAATGCATGTCTAACTACTCTCAGCTTCTCCTTTCCATTGTATAATAAATTCCAGGAAAACATGATCACCTAAGGATCTGACTCCTTCCACCTTGTTAACCAGGTCATCAATATTGGTTAGGATCAGATCAAAAATAGCTGATTACCCAATTGCCTTGTCCACCTTCTGGACAATGAAATTGGCTGCAAAGCAAGTGAAGAATTTGTGCACCCTTAGATTTCTGGCAAAGTTTGACTTCCAACAATAATCAGGACAGTTTAAATCCCCCATTATTACTACATCTCTCCTTCTCAATATGTGGTCATCTGTTGCAGGAAGGCTTCATCCAAGTCCTCAGTCTAGCTTGAGGATCTCCACAATTACATCACTTCTCAACCTGGCTTCTAGGATTTAAGTCATGGATCTTTTCACAAGTGTAAACACCCCTGACATATAATGCCACTACTACTCCCTTCCTGTTTGGTCTATTTCTCTGAAAGAGGTTCTCTGAAGTAAAAGTAGACTGCATTGGAGCTCTTACCACTGCCATTTGTGTTCTTTCCTGTGATCAAAACAAAGGAAACAGTTATTGTAGGATCTGGTTGCTCTTTGATCGAAGTACTCCACACCAAGCTAAGCCACTTTATACAGTCTTCCAAAACACACACACACACACAGATGTTTGAGCAGAATAGCAATTTTACCAGACACATTGGATTTGTTCTTAGTCCTGTTTAGCATGATGTTCTTGAATTGATGAGATGGTATTTTAGCTAGAGACTTACTGAGCTTGGTAGCCATTTATCCAAAGTGCTTTCTGTTTCCTCACCATAATCTCTATTTTTTAAAAAATGTACCCTCATCCAATAGCCATCAAAGAGTAGGAGGAAAGTCACATGAGATAATATCATTCTTTCCCCATCTATGGAATGATTTCTTAAGGGTTTCTTATCAGATATCTACTCTGCTATGTGCAATCTTGTCAAATACAAGATCGATGATATAGATAGCAAAAATACAAAATAAATTTCAAGAAGTAACATACTTGTTCTTCCCAATGAAACATGAACAGCATATGGCCTTTAACCACCTTCAAACTGAGCAGATGAACACAATAATGCAACAACATATACAATGCTTTGTATATGTTGTGCAAGTGATGCGGAAGATCTGGTTCACTACTTATTGAAATGTTAATTGTATTCCAGTCCTAGAGAACATTATGTGGAGAGGGGAGAGGTACAAATAATTTTTTCTTCTGCTAGACTCCAATGAGTTAGTGATGCAGAAGTTTCCCTTTTTTGCAATTAAAGCAGCCATTTTAAGGGGGTGGTGGAGAATGTTTGATTAAAGTAGCAATAGCAATAGCATGTACATTTCTATGTTGCTTACCAGTGCACTCGGCATTCCCTAAGCTGTTTATAATCTGTAAGCTAATTCCCCCCAACAAGCTGGGTACTCATTTTGCCAACCTATGAAAGGATGGAAGGATGGACCTCGGAGCCCCTGGGATCAAACTCACAACCTTGTGGCCACAGTATCAGCATTTAACCACTGAGCCACCAGGAATCTCTTCAATTTCTTTCACATTTATTACATTTTGCATGTATTTGGCATATTTTATTGTCTATTTTTGATACAGTCTCTTAATTTATTCAATAAACCTTTTGCTTATTTTCTTATCCTGATATGGTTTGCATAGATGCCAACAAGGCACATGGAAAAAATATAGGGAAAGTGGAACAGTTGGTTGAGTCTTTTTCAGGTCAGAGCTGAATGACACATGCTAGCAAGTTTTGCCATGAACCCGGCACAATACTCATGTTTCCACTTTCTTTTCCATTCTCGCCTGATTTGCAAGGGGGACAAAAGGCCCAAAGATGCATTCAAGGATAGCAGAGATGGTGCTCTTACCTAAATCATGGTGATGGGCATCTAGTGATTTGATCCAAGATGCCAAAAATTCCATGAGGAGGAGGACAATATGATTGCTCTGCATGCCAATTGTTTGATTTAAATGCTTACTATTGAACAAAGCTACTTTTTATATTTTTCATAGGGAAATACAGATAGAGCATTCAGGCAGATAGAACAATTAGCCAATAAGCAAGGGCACTCTAGAGCTGCTCTGTTTATTTCAGAGTAACTCCATGTCCTAGAATAAGTACTATTCCATTCCATGTAGAGATATATTGGAGCCATAAAGTCACCCAACATCATCTGAACATTACCAGGAAGAGATTTATTTCTGATTTAGGATATTGATAAAAATGTTACATGTGGGAGTCTGTTAAGAGAAAGATGTTCATCAGGCAATCTGAGTCAAGACAGCAATAGCAATCAAAATCAACACAGTCCAAGGGTTGAAGAAGCCAGGAAGTCTGAGGTATGAGTTTTAGGAGTCTTGAAAAAGGCATCAGGGACAGGAATGCTGGCCAAGAAACTGATGAGTTGTTTCCAGCACTAGCCTTTGGCAGACTCAACTCTTAAATGGCCTGACACCAGCTAGTCCTAATCAGTGCTTCTCAGTTGCTACTTGGCCTGCAGCCTGGCTGAGCATCTTTACTTCATATTTTTCCTTCCTCCTTGATTGTGCTTGAGTCCTGCCTGTGTTCTGCTGGCTGAGGCTACACTTCAGCAGGGAGAGCTGGCTGAGATTGCTCTGCAGTAGGGAGAGCTACAGGCTGTTCTCTATCTGGAAGACTTGCTGGGATCCCTTCTTCATCCTCCTCCTCAGACTTCCTTTAGGTCCCAGTCTTGCAGCTCTTGGCTCACACCAAGGCCCTCCTCACCCACCAAAGGAGGATCCAGAACTTTGGATCTGCCAGACCAGCTGTGGAACATGGGCATCGTCCATGACTACTCTTCTAACCTGTAATCTTTCCAGTCCAACAAGTACTGCAACCAGTGGCAGCAGCATCAGGAATCCAGGATTTGTGCCACTTCATATTCTAGTTCACTTTCCACCATAACCAGTGGGGGGTACAGGGCATCAGTCTGGGGGAGGCTGGTGGGAGCTTCAGGGGTCAGCAAGGACCAACGGAAGATTGGGTGTACCTTGAAAGATACTGGCAGTTTGACCCAATAGACAACATGGTTGATCATGGCATCTTTGAGGAACAGACCAAGGAACCAAGGTTCCAATGTCTTTGAAGGGGCCTGGACTAGCAAATGCCAGGTTGAGATCCACACCAAGGTCCCAACAGATAGGGATGTTCCCACCTGTTGATGTCAGTCAGCAAAGTGTTTGTAGGCTTCCTTTGCCATTCAGAGATGTTCCTGGAGGACCTGCAAAACAGCCTATAGTTTTTATAAGAAGTGGTCTGGATCTGGGATAGGCAAAGTAGGAAATGTCAAAGGAAAGAACTGGAGATGGAACTCATAGTTTGCCAAGAATAGGGTCATCTTTGTCGAGCTGTGCTGGTCATTGTTATAAATCAACTCAGCTGCAGCCAGGAGCGTGATCCAGTTATCTTGGTGGAAACTGATGAAGATCAGAGATACTGTTCCAGGATAGAATTCTCTCATTCTGTTTGCCCATCAGATTGGGGATAATGGGCTGAAGACAGATGGATTTGCACCTCAAAACCCCTCAGGAGTGCCTGCTAGAACTGGCCAGTGAATTGTGGCCCATAATCTGATGCCAAATTGTCAGGCAGTCCATGCAGGCAGAATACATCCTTCAGAAAGAGGCCTGCTATTTCCTGAGCTGTGGGCAAGCCCAGGCAAAGGATGAAATGAGCCATCTTAGTCAGGGTGTCCACAACTACCAAAATGGTTGTTGCTGCATGTGATGGGAATAAGTCTATGATAAAGTCAAGGGACACTATTTGCCAGGGTCATCCACAAGTTGATAAGGAGAGTAGCTGCCCCACTGGCTTGCCTGGGGTGTCTTTGGCTTGACAGCAGACAGAACAAGAGGGCATGTATCATTCCACTTCTGCCCAGAGGAGGGGCCACCAAAAGTTTCAGGCCACCAAATGTAAAGTCTTATATGTAAAGTCTGAAATTCTGTGTTGGGATATCATGGCACAACCTCATTACAACATCCCACAGGGGGGCAGGGGGGTATATAGTACCAGTCTTGGAATTGCACCAGGTCCTGAGCTAAAATCCAATCTCTAGGAGGGTTCTTAGCTGCCACCTTGATTTCCCTTTGCAAGGCCTACACATAGCGATCTCTCTGCTGTGAAAACCTGGGTTGTTGCAAAGCTCTCTGAGGGTAGGACTATAGCTGGTTGAGAGTCACCATTGTCTCACTCATACTCTGGCTTCCTAGAGAGCATATCAGCCAATTTATTCTGACTACTTGGTATACAGGTTATCTTAAAGTTGAAATGAGAGAACTGACCACTGGATCTGTCTCTGGGTTAGCTTTTTGGTGGACTGGAAATGTTCCAAGTTACAGTGGTCTGTCCAGACTACAACTGAGTGTTGGATCCACTCCAGAAGATGGCGCCAGACCTTGAAGTCCACTATAATTACCAGGAGTTCCCTGTCCCAGATGCTGTAATTCCTCCAAGAGGTCTTGAGCTTCTGGGGGTAATAACCCCAGGGAAAATGTGTAGAGGACATTCAGTCAGCTTGCAACAGTAGTGCTCCTATGGCCATGTTTGAAGCATCCATTTCAAGCACAAAAGGGTGTGTTGGTTTTGATTGTTGAAGGATGGGTTATGAAGCAAATACAGCTTTCAGTGTGTCCAAGCCCTCCAGGGTCCTTCCATCCCAAACAAAGGCCACCTTCTTCCTGAGAAAATTGTTCAAGGGAGCCATCAATTGGGCAAACTGGAGAATGAAGGTCTGGCAATAGCAAGCAAATCCCAGCAGTCATTAAAGCAAAGCAGCTTCATTTATATACCACTTCATATCGCACATGGGATGTCTAAGCGGTTTACAACTGTGATCTGATTGCCCCCCAACAATCTGGGTACTCATTTTAGCGACCTCGGAAGGATGCAGGCCTGAGTCAAGCCTCAGCCCTGGCTGGTATTGAACTCACAACCTTGTGGTCTATGAGTGAGTGGCTGCAGTACAGGCATTTAACCACTGCGCCACCAGGGCTGATTAGACATCCTTGGGTTTACGTGGAGGCTTGCAGGTTAAGATTGTCTCCACCTTGTTGGAGGAACTTCCTGACAGTGAGAGCTGCTCAAAAGTGGAACACAGTCTCTCAGAGTGTGGTGAAGTCTCCTTTTTTGTATGTCTTTAAACAGAGGCTGGATGACCATCTGTTGGGTAAGGTTTGATTTTGAGTTCCTACATGGCAGAGAGTTGGACTGGATGGCTCTTGTGGTCTCTTCCAACTCTATGATTCTATGATTCTATGTCTTCTCATGATGTGTCCAAAGTATGACAGTCTTAGTCTTGTCATCTTAGCTTCTCAGGATATTTCTGGTTTGATCTGCTCTAGGACTCATTCATTTGTCCTTTTGGCTGTCCATGGAATCCTCAGCATTCTTCTGCAGCAGTACATCTCAAAGGAGTTGATTTTCCTCTTATCTTCTTTCATTACTATCCAGCTCTCACATCCATACATGGTAATAGGGAATACAATGGCTTGTAGGATTCTGACTTTTGTGCTGAGTTGTATATCTTATCACTTTGTAATTATTTATTTCTGGAAGCAATTCAAAGTTACACAGCACTGGATGTTTGTTGCAACAGGAAGATAGAGCAATTTGTTTTGTTTTTGCCTGATCTTGTTGGAAAAGTTCCTCTCCTCTCCTGCTTAGTTAACTGAGGGGCTAAAACAGGCCTCCCCGATAGGGTGGCTTCCTGCTGCCCCCATCAGTGCTGGATTGGCAACCCAATCTGGCATGTTTCAGCACCAAAAAGAAGCATCAAAATGCCACTCCTTTTTAAAATAATGAAAGGGCATATTTGCTGCCACGGTGGCACTTTTCAGTGGTCCTTTCAGTGTTCGGCATGCAGTTGCCATGCCAAAGGAGCACCGTAATGCCACTCACCATGCAATCAGGTGGACAGCATTACACCGACATCAGGGCAGAGTAGGTGGCCGTCATGCAATTGCCACTCCACCTTGATGCCGGTATATAATGATGGTTAGTAGAGGCCCTGAGTGCAAATTACGTTTATATTTTGAATCTAGCTTGTAGTATCAAAGGCCTAAATATCCTAAAGGCACCAGATCCTGTCTGATCTTAGAAGCTAAGCAAGGAGAGTCCTGGTTAGTACTTGGATGGGAAACTACAATATCACATGTTGTTGTTGCTGTTATGTGCCTTCAAGTTCTTTCTGACTTATAGCAATCCTAAGGTGATATAATAGAGTGTCTTGGCAAGTTTCTTCAAAGGAGGCTTGCCATTGCCATCCTCTGAGGCTGAGAAAGTGTGAACTGTATCCTATATTTCAAAGGAAGTAACTGGCAAAACCACCTCTAAGTATTCCTTGTAACAATATACCAGATTATTATGGGGACTATTATGACTGCTCAAACATATAACATTGATTTGTATTTTGCATTTATTACTTCATAACACTTATTATAACTCATCTGAATATTTTCTCCTGTCTGGATATTGCTTGATGATGTATTCTTTGCAACACTACTCACTGTGAAGGTTCTGTCATCCATCAATTTTTTTTGAAAAAATAAACAGTTCAGGCACAGTAATACTCAGGAAGTAGAATCCATAGATGCTGAGGAACAGATGAGTTTATTGAAGATCATATCTCTGAATTCAGAGTAACAAGCATACAGGATATTTCAACTCAAACTAGTACAGCCAACTGGAATTCAGTATAGATTTGCCATGGGACCCAGAGGCCTTTCTTTGAGCTGGAAGTGGAAGTAGCTCAATTCTCTGCAATAGCTAAAGAAACAATGGAGAATTTATCACAATGATGTGAAAAGTGGGGGCACAGACTCAGAACTTTGTTGTAACCAAATACGAAAACTAGTTGTCAGTTCTTTTTCTATGTAATGAGGGATAACAGATGCATCATATTATGACTGTGACTTAAGTTACTTGACTCTAGAGAAGCCCCCCTATGTATGTCGAAGCAAGACACAGTGAGTACCACGGGATTCCTGCACTGGTTCTAGTAAAAGTTATATATACGTAAGAGTGAGGAAGTTTCTTTTAATCTCATGTAGCACAATGGCTTGACCTTATCTAAAGCAAATGAAAAATATATTTCGACAATAGGAAAATGCTTTCCCTCAACTGTAGAAATTTTGGCAGGGGGTTACTTTACAAAAGTATAGATTATATTCCTTATTTGTTCATATTAGAAAAGTAGTTCAGAAAAATACAAAGAATATTGGTGTTGCCTAGTATGGGTCCAAGACAAATGAAGTCCAGGAATTGGGTGCTAGAAATTTTACTCTTGCAAATTTGACAATGACTACATTGTGGAATTGGCTCCAAAGTGCATCAGAGAAACCCTTGGGATTGGGCACTAAAGCCAAGAAGAGAAACTTTGCCACATTCCTATGCCATTCATATCACACTGACCCAAACTTTGCTTATTTTTTGTTTTATTTTATTTTATTCCTGAGAGATTGAGCTTTTGTTCACTGTGCTAACCAAGGATTGTTCACATGCAGCCTCAGAGGAGAGATTGTGAAAAGTGAAATAGAAAGCTACTATCCCTGGAACAGCATACTCTCCAACTGTCCCAATTTAGCAGGGACAATCCCAGCTGCTCTTCTGCTGTCTCACATTCTCAGCTATTTTAAAAAATTTCCTCCCACTTTTGCCTTCATCTTCAGCTTACTTCAAATTGTAAAAGTAGTTCACACTCAATTAACATAACAGGAGGGAGAGGAGAGGAGATGGCAGAGTTTTGCCCTCCCTATATGCAGTAGATAAATACCAGAATTTCTCAGCTTAAAGCAGTAGTTTTGTATGTTCTTCTTTGTTAACCATTGTTGCTATCTTCTTGTCTGGCCCATTCTTTGGCCCCACTCTGATATAGCTCAGCCACATGTGACCTAATTTTCAATTATTTTAAATATTGAAGGAGACCAAGCAATGCCCTGCCTTTGTCTTGGTATCCTACTTCTTTCTTGACTCTTAAAGCTATGCCTGTCTCCTCTCCAGAACGAAAACAACTTCATCTATGATTTTCTCTTTGAAAAGCAGCAGAGGTGGATGTCTACTTCTACCACCTTCATGCTTAATACCAAGGCCAGAACCTCTCTCCTCCACACACAAAGTGGGGCTCTCCCTTTCCATGAAAACAAAATGCTGTATTACTGGAAATGGGACAATCCTAGAGTCTGGATATTATTAGAAAATAGTAACTTATTTTGATGTTAAGGAAAGGACCTAAAGGGGAGTTTTACCTAGGCATGTCTCACGGCAATCTTTTTCACTTGCAAAGTTGTTGTTGTTGCCACCACAGCCACTGTATCTGAACTTCCCACACCTCTTGCCATAGAAATCGAAGTAAAAGCGAGGAATGGCTCCTTCGCATGGGCCTTCATCTTTAGGCAATGTACATACTTGAGGCCAAGATCCTGAGGTAGTAGTGAGGTCAAAGATAGTCAAAGGGGAAAAAATATTTCAACAAGATGTGATGACACATAACAGAGACAGATCCAATTATTTGTACCACAATAAAGTGTACTTACATGCTAACTAGTTCCAGTGATGTGTTAGGAGTGATTAACAGAGAGTGTGCATTTGAATATGTTGGGAGGAAGGTGAAATAAATAATAATAATAATAATAATAATAATAATAATAATAATAATAATAATAATATCAATGGTGAAAAGAGTGTGTTATCTGTCACCCAAAGAGATAACAGTTTGGCATATTACAGATCAATGAAAACACTGACACACCATTTTTAATATACTGATATATGTATAATACACAAAGTAGACTGCTTTTACTCAGCTATGCAGACCTTATGCTTATGTAAGAAACTGCCTCCTTTGTAGACAGCCTTGCACATTCATCAGAGATAAAGTCCTTTATATTCCTGAAAAACTGGGGACTTTTCTTCTTATCTTTTTGAAGCTTTACACAGAAACCTCTTTGAAGGTTAGAACAGATGTAAGTTTTGCTTTGACAGATATGATTCCAGCACACAAAGGGGTTTGCTAAAGCTGCATCCTAGCACCTTTTGTTTTTAATTTTTATATTAATGATATTGTTGTTTCATTACAAAATTAGGATTATGCCAAAAATTTTAAATCGAGCAGTAAACATATTATTGTACAGAGATGATAGGAGTCTTCTTTCAACATCTCAAGTTGGTTTGAGAAGACTGCTAAAACACTTACTGCTTATTTGCAAGGAAAATGACATGGTCATTAACAATATTAAGTCTAAAGTAGTCATTTTTGGTAAAAAGAGGAAATCATATAGATGGTTCATAAACTCAAAAGAGTTAGAGCAAGTAAATTATTAGTACTATCTTGGTATTATTTTCTCATCTTCAGGCTCTTGGACATCACAAATAAGAAAAAATGAAATGAAATCTGTTGTCAGTTTGCAATCTTTAAACAGATTACTGAATTCTAGATATCCAGGTTCTTTAAAGCCCAGTTATAAATGGGCCTTTGCAGACTGCCAGAAATAATGCAGCTTGAGCCCACTTTAACTGCCCTGGCTCAGTGCTAGGGAATCATGGGAACCCTAGTTTATTGTGGCACCAGAGCTCTCTGACAATGTCTCAGAAAAAAAATACAATTCCCATGATTTCCCTAGCACTGAGCCAGAACAGTTAAAATGGACTCAATTTGCACTATTTCTAGCAGTCTGCAAAGGCCCAAAATTTCTATGCATGATTTTAGGGGTTTCTAATCTACTCCAGCTAGTTTGACTAGAGCTGAATTGAGTATGGACAATATTGCTGGGCTAATATATGTTAGGATGGAAAACTTTTGTTGCAGAATACATAATTTATCAGAAGAAAGGCTTCCCAAGATCTGTTTGGATGAACAGAAGACACCTCCTCAAGGAAATCTTTGGTATCATAAATTTTAAGCTTACTGCCAAACTTTGGATTCTCTGCTCATCATTGCATCCAATGATGAATGATACTAAAAAGATATTTAAACAAAGAGTGACTGATGTGGATGCACAGACTAATATAACTGCCTTAACAACCATAGGAACAGTGAAATGTGAACGTGAATGTGAAAAATATCTGACAATAACTCTGCCAATGGAATCAGGTAAAGCCCTTACATATTTACATTTTGAACAAATGGACACAATGATGAAATGCAGAAGATTTTATGTTATCCCAGTTAAAGAAAGACTTTGTATCTGTGGAGAGCCATCTTTGGAGGACTTGGCTGATTATATACTTAGGTGCCAGATATATGCTGGTATTAGGGGAAGTTATTTAGAGCCTTTCCTAAAGAAAATGAAATACTGGGGTGTGAAAGAGAAACCTTGAGACCGCTTTAAGTGCCCTGGCTCAATGCTACGGAATCATGGGAACTGTACTTTTTTCTGAGGACCTTATCACACGGGGCTCAATGCAGACAGAATCCAAACGAAATCCCGACCTAATATGTATTATTTTCCCGTGTTTCCACACGACGTCGCACAGAACCCCGACAGAACCCCGACAGAATGCGGAAAGAACCGAGATCTTTTGAATTTCGGTTTCTTTAGGAATTGCAATTGCGCAACGGGAATCATTTCGCTTTTACTGTAGGTATGAAAACCCAATACGTATTGTGGAGCATTTCCCCGCCTGCGCTCCAAGGAGGACCTCCTCAGAGAGCTGGCTTTCTGAGGAGGACCTCCTCGGAGCGCGGACCCTGCGCGGGGCCTCGCTGCAAGGAGAACCTCCTCAGAGAGCCGGCTCCTCAGAGAGCCGGCTGGATTTATTCTTATTTCACTTTATTATCGCTTTGTGGGCCACGTGTGGTAACGTCCTGAGACATTCAGCCTTCCCTGTCAGAAAGCTCTGGTGCCACAATAAACTACAGTTCCCATGATTCCCTTGCACTGAGCCAGGGCAGTTAAAGTGGTCTCAAGTTGGATTATTTCTGGCAGTCTGTTCAGGCCCTTAGTTACTTGTTACAATCAACTAATCAATATGTGATCCAAAGGGTAGCAGTGTTTGTGGCAAAGGCTACCAGCTGTAGAGAAAGGTTCTTGGAGACCATAGTCCCTTTGCAGACTGCCAGAAATAGTGCAAATTGAGTCCACTTTAACTGCCCTGACTCAGTGCTAAGGAATCATGGGAACTGTAGTTTATTGTAGCACCAGAGCTCTCTGGCAGAGAAGGCTCAATGTCCCAGAAAAAAATACAATTCCCATGATTCCCTAGCACTGAGCCAGTGCAGTTAAAGTGGACTCAATTTGCACTATTTCTGGCATGCTTTTTGTTATAACACCAATGGTTGTTAAGCTTCTTTCTTTATTATTACAATGTGATCTGTTTTCATAGAATCATAGAATCATAGAGTTGGAAGAGACCACAAGGGCCATCCAGTCCAACCCCCTGCCATACAGGAACTCCCAATTAAAGCATCCCCGACAGATGGCTATCCAGCCTCTGCTTAAAGACCTCCAAGGAAGGAGACTCTACTACTTTCCGAGGGAGTGTGTTCCACTGTCGAACCGCCCTTACTGTCAGGAAGTTCCTCCTAATGTTGAGGTGGAATCTCTTTTCCTGGAGCTTGAACCCATTGTTCTGGGTCCTAGTCTCTGGAGCAACAGAAAACAAGCTTGTTCCCTCCTCAATATGACATCCCTTCAAATATTTAAACATGGCTATCATATCACCTCTTAACCTTCTCTTCTCCAGGCTAAACATTCCCAGATCCCTAAGTCGTTCCTCATAAGGCTTGGTTTCCAGACCCTTCACCATTTTAGTCGCCCTCCTTTGGCCACGCTCCAGTTTCTCCACATCCTATTTGAATTGTGGTGCCCAGAACTGGACACAGTATTCCAGGTGAGGCCTGACCAAAGCAGAATAGAGTGGCACTATTACTTCTCTTGATCTAGACACTATACTTCTATTGATGCAGCCTAAAATTGCATTGGCCTTTTTAGCTGCTGCATCACACTGTTGACTCATGTTCAACTTGTGGTCTACCTGGACTCCTAAATCCTTTTCACAAGTAGTCTCATTCAGCCAGGTGTCCCCCATCGTATATCTGTGTTTTTCGTTTTTCCGCCCTAAGTGCAGTACCTTACATTTCTCTATGTTGAATTTCATTTTGCTAGCTTTGGGCCAGCTTTCTAGTCTGTTCAAGTCATTTTGAATTTTGATTCTGTCTTCTGGGGTATTAGCTACTCCTCCTAAGTTGGTGTCATCTGCAAAATTGATAACTATGCCCCCCCCCAATACTCTCATCCAAGTCATTGATAAAGGTATTGAATAGCACTGGGCCCAAAAAAGGTATTGAATCCCACTGGTCACTTCTTTTCAGGTTGAAAAGGAGCCAATGCAATACATGTATTTTAAGCTTAGATGTGTATTTTATTTAGTTAGTTAATTCTAATTTTATTGTTTTAATGTTGATTCTGCAATTGTAAATGTATGAAAGCTTGGATGATTTGTTTGCAATGGTCTTTGGACTAAGCAATAAACTATCTATCATCAGAGATAAAGCCCTTAATATTCCTGAAAAACTGGGGACTTTTCTTCTTCCTATTTTTGAAAGCTGTGATCCTTGTTGGATAGCTGAGATCCCACACACCTACTAGAAACTTTTGGAACAGAGTCGCAGGTATATAAATTTGGGATGAAGGTGGATAATTTGGGTCCTGTTCCTGAAGGTGTTAAGCAAGAAGGTCTTCAGAGTGTGTTGCTGCAACTGTGTTGCTGGAGTGTAAAAACATAAAAAATTAAGAAGGCACATGGAAGAAAAAGAGAGAGAGAGGATGGACAGAAAGACTTTCAAAGAAACAAGGAGAACATGAGAGAACATAACAGGAAGGGACACCAGAGAGGTGAGAGGAAGGGGCAATCCACAGCACAACAGAGAAGACATCAGAAGAAATAATAATAATAATAATAATAATAATAATAATAATAATAATAATAATAAATGTTTGTTTGTAACCCGCCATGGTGTACAGCATGGTTAAAAAGACAACAGTTAAAACATCCATTATCCCACACCCTAGGATAATAAGGAGACATCACAAACAGTAAATGCATGCATCTGAGGAGGTAGTCAAGTCTACAAAAGCTCATGCTATTAGCTTCTCCCTTTCAGTTAGGTCCTTTATAGACTGCCAGAATTAATCCAGCTTGAGGTCCCTTTAACTGTCCTGGCTCAGTGCTAGGGAATCATGGGAATTGTAGTTTTTTTCTGAGACATTGAGCCTTCTCTGTCAAAGAGCTTTGGTGCCACAATAAACTATAGTTCCCATGATTTCCTAGCACTGAGCCAGGGCAGTTAAAGGGGACACTGGGCCTCGGCAGACGGCTAATTGAGCCATCTTGGAGGCCCGGAAGAGGAGGGGCAGCCGCACAAGCGGCGCCCCTTCCTCTTCCTTAGGTCGCCCTCGGAGTCGCCGGCCCTCCGCACGGCCAGCGCTCCGGGGATGACCTCACGCCGCGGCGACCGGAAGCGCCGCGGCGGAAGAGTCAGGGAAAGTGCACCCGCCGCTTTTAGGGCGCACTTTCCCTGACATCTAAAAGGAGCACCAATTTGGTGCTCCTTTTAGAGTCGCCGGAGGAGCGTCCCGGTGCGGAGGCTGAGCTCCGCCGGCGCTCCGACCCACGGCGACCCGGAAGCAGTTGTCTGCTTCCCCCCTCAAGCTGCATTATTTCTGGCAGTCTGTAAAGGCAGTCTCAAAGGTGCTACAAGATCCCTTTGCATGCACATTATTTATTCAGGGGGCAAGCAGACAGGCAGCCCTGGGCCGCTCTGGGAAGCAGAGGATTGGGACTGAGGCTTCCCCACGCCTCGGCCCCAATCCACCCTTTTGCCGGCCCTGAAAGGAGCACTAAAATGTCGGTCCTTCCAGAGCCGGCAAATAGGGCACCCGAAGACGCGCTGCACGGCTCTTCTGCATCCCTTCCAGCGCAGCACGTTAAGACGCTGCGCCAGGAGGATGCCTTGACAGCACGCACCATGCATAACGGCGCACAACATGATCATGTCCTCAGGAACGGGTTGGGGCACCTGGCGTGTAGCTGCCCCTCCCCTTCCCTGCCTCCAAGCCGGTGCAAAGCTCCATCTGTAGAGGACCTCAGTCAAGGGAGCCTCATCCCTGAATTTTCAAGATCTGAGCAGGGCTGTTGGAATTCTCTCATTTATAGGATCATTGTAGTTGAAGCCAACTTGGCAACAAATAACAATGAATAGTGCTATAGTACAAATACCATTTCATTGATCTTCTAATAAACAAAAGCACTATAACAAAAAAACAAAGAGGAGGAGAGAAAGAGAAAGGTTCTTTTTTGTTTCAATATGTCTTGGATTTTTTTAAAAAAAAAATGCATTTGAGGAGAGAAACAAAATGCTGCATAAGGTGCTGGGAACTTCCAGAAGACAGTCCAGGACAACAGAAATGTTTAGGTATTTTTTAAAAAATGCTACAAACCCATGAACTATTTGTCCCATTCAGAGGAGCTCTTCACTAAAAGAAAGGGGAGAGTTTATTTTGCTACTCTGAAAAGGAGCTGGAAAAGCACTTACCATATTTTTGGCATTTCTGCATACACTCATTCCTATCCATAAAGTTATTCTTGTTGCCTAGACAGCCACCATAAATGAATGGCTCACACATCCTGCTCTCAACATTGTAGTAAAAGCGACGAACAGATGCTTTGCACCATCCTTGTTTTTTAGGATATGTACATATTATCGGCAAAGACCCTGGAGGGGTGGAAGGCAAACAAAGAAAAGCCAACATTTGTATAAGATATAAATATCATGTATATAATGTCACATCACATGAGCTTGAACCATTTTAAAGTAAATGTACATGATCAGTAGTGCCAGTGGTATCAAATGTGGAATGACTGACAGTGGGTATTTCATAGAATCATAACACTGGAAAAGACCACAAGGCCCATTTAGTCCAACTCCCTGCCATGCAGGAATAAACAATCAAAGCACCCATCCAGCCTCTGTTTAAAAACCTCCAAAGAAGGAGACTCCACCACTCTCTGAGGGAGTATGTTCCACTGTCAAACAGTTCTTGCTGTCAGGAAGTTCCTCCTAATGTTGAGGTGGAATCTCTTTTCCTGCAGCTTACATCCATTGTTCCATCTAGTCTCTGGGCCAGCAGAAACTACACACACACACAGAGGAATTTATCACACGGGGGAAATCCCGTGCGGAAATGGGGTTTTAAATTAAACAAAACCCGCAAAAGCGGGTGTTTTTTTTTCAGATGACGTCGCTGTTAAAAGGAGATTATCAGCTTCGGCTGATACGCCAACTGCGCCCTTATCTGGATAGAAGGGACCTGGAAGCTGTGGTACACGCCCTGGTAACCTCACGTCTGGATTTCTGCAATGCACTCTACATGGGGCTACCCTTGTGCCTAACCTGGAAACTTCAACTGGTACAGAATATGGCAGCCAGGCTAATTATGGGAACATCAAGGAGGGAGCACATAACACCAGTGCTTAAATCCCTCCACTGGCTGCCAATTAGTTTCCGGGCATAGTACAAGGTGTTGGTTTTGACCTATAAAGCCCTACATGGCTTGGGTCCATCTTATCTTAAGGACTGCCTCTCCCCATATGACCCCCCCCCGCGCCCTGCGGTCCTCTGGGGGGAATCTGTTACAGCCAATAAGAACTAGGCTGTCCCAGACCTCCCAGAGGACCTTCTCTGCAACCGCTCCCAGACTCTGGAATGGCCTGCCGGACGAGATCCGTCTTACTACCACTCTTGCTGCTTTCAAGAAAGCAGTAAAGGCGGATCTCTTTCGGCAGGCCTTCCCGGAATAACGGTCGGCCCATAAAGGGGCCCCATTTGTCTGTCTCCTCATAAAAATTTGCTTTTAATTTATTAATTTAATTAATATAGCATTTTAATTACTCTTTGGTTTAATTCTATTTTAAGGGGATGGGGCGGGGGGAGGAAGGGATTATGGGGAGAGGGAATGTTTTAACGCTGTTCTTTTTTAAATGCTGCTGTCCCCCGCCCCGATTGCCTAGTAGAGGGGCGGGCTACAAATAAAAATTTATATTTTATTATATTTATTATTAATCTGAATGGAAATTAGATAAAATCTGCTTCTTTTTACTTTCAGAAGATCCTGAAAATAAAAAGAAGCAGTTTTTGTCTAATTTCCATTCAGATTAACCTCCTTTTAACAGCGCTGGAGTTTATCACACGGAGAAATCCTGTTGATAAATTGCTTCCGCTTTTGCAGGGGTTTTTTCTCTTTAAAGTACCATTTCTGCACAGAGCTCCCCGTGTGATAAACTCCACACACACAAAGCTAGTAGAAATCGAATAAAGAGTTCATACTTTAGATGGGCTTCCAGTATATAAAGGCAGACATGATTTTTAAAATACACACATCACACACACTCCCTGTAGAAGTGGTTTTGGATTCCAGGGTCCTGCTGGATGAAAAGCTGATTATCTTTTGAATTCCACACAAACTTTGGAGAGAAGGTAAAACACTAATTAGATGGATGAAGTTATCTTTTGGCAGAAACTTTCCAGATGACTGGGGTAGCTTTCTGAGCAAATGAAACTAACAAGAAATAGTGAAAACATGAAAAGAAGAATAGGATAGTTAATAATGAGACTTTGGGTTGAAATCATGGTTCAAGCTTTGGTTAATTGCATAGCTTTAACTATAGTTAAAATTAAGCCAAGCAAGTATCTTAAAAGGAGATTTGTAAATAATGTTAAGGGGATTTTGAATTTGAGTTGGTGGGAGATGTAATCAGGGATGAGGAATAATATATTTGTGTTAGGCAGACATGGCAGGCTGTAAACCCCTGACCAATGGGGACATGAGGGAGGGAAAATACTGCAGGGAAAGAGGATTAAAAACTTGCTGTGTCAAGTTTGGGGTGTGCCTACTTGCTTAGGTCATCCCTTCTTACAAGATTGTAACTAATAAATTGGATATCGCTGCTTCAGTTAACTAGGTACTTTGGTAGTTAGAAACTATATATCACACAACAAAAAATGTCAAGTCTCATATGAATTAAAAGGAGTCTTATCTTTACAAATGCTTCCCCCCCCCCCCAATTGCATTGAGACATGCCTATTTAAAATTCTTCTTTAAGTCCTTCCCCAAACATCAAAGTACAGGGCACCCACACCAACTGCAGGCTTGCCATTTGTGGTTTCAGCTTCCATGGATGGCAAGCCCTGCCTTTTTCAATGGGCATGTGCACACGTGATGGCATGAGCAGGAGTGTGTTAGCATTGAAAAGAATGAGATTTAAGGTCCTGAGTTTTTTTGCTATCTGTGGGGCGGGGTTCCGGAACAGATCCCCCACAGATAGCAAAGGCGCACTGTAACTCACTATTTTCTCCTAATAATATCCAAACTCTAGGGGGTTCCTGATTCATGAGAAACTAAGGACGTTATCACATGGGGAGTTGTGGGGAGAAAGTGGAAATAAACGGGACGAGCGGAAGACTTTAATTTACGGGATTTGTCCCATCCCGCCTCGTCTGATAACTAAATTCGAATTTAAAAGGGGGTTAATTCGAACAAAAACCTGATCTTTTCAAATCCTCAAAAATCCCTAAAATGAAAAGTTCAGGTTTTCGTTCGAATTAACCCCCTTTTAAATTCGAATTTAGTTATCAGACGAGGCGGAATGGGACAAATCCCGTAAATTAAAGACTTCCGCTCATGCCCGTTTATTTCCACTTTCTCCTCGCAACTCCCCGTGTGATAATGTCCTAACTGATGGTAGATGAAAGCAATTTCTCTGCCAGTGATTAATCTTGTTTGCCTAACTCAGGAACTCCTTCATCCCTGATCACTGGCAGGCAAAGGGCAAGCAAACACCTAAAGCCTGCTCACCCAAAATAAGGATTAAAACTGAACTGATTTATCACACTGCAAATACTAGCATGACAGAACCAGGAAAGGCAGTCATTCACAGAAGTTCTGTATGAAAGAAAATGTATGCCAAACAGTCTCCCATTGAGATTAAATCAGAAGGAGGTGAGGTTGCATGCAGCAAGTGCTATTAACTAGCTGTTATTCTGTTTTATTGCCTCATGTGATAAAGTCCTCCAACCCAAACATGGTTTAAAAAGTCTTCTGTAGAAATTTGTACTCACCAGGTGAAAGTCTTTGTTGCTTCCAGGTGTATAAAAGATATTTGGGGTGGAGCTTGCCTGTGTGTTCATGTCACCACTGCCCATTAAGTCATTCACACATTCAAGTGAATGTCTGAATGGGGCTTTTGTGTTATGAGAAGAAAGCCCATCTAAGAGTGATGCCATTAGGACCGATTGTGAAGCACAGTATGTAATAATATAGTTATTTAATATAGAAATCTGGAGTAGGCTATCATTGATATAGTATAACCTGTGCAACATGTTGGGAAGGGAATTAAGTGAAATAATAGCCACTAGAGATGGTCACAGAGACAACAGAACATGATCTAATCTTTTGCTCAGTTGAAGATAATGGAATTTGAAAATGATGTCGTTGTGAAATACCTCCGATAGTGGTATCCAATGTTCGTTCTACTAAATGAACATTAAAACCACATGGTGTACAGCAGAATTGTGGCAATGCTGCTACTCTGATGGCTGGCATAGTCTTTCAAATGGGTTAAGCATGCCACCACAGGACATTCAGTGAACACATTTTAGATTTTAATTTAATGCTGTCCAGTTTGGTTAAGATACATGAAAACAGACAACCTTGTGATCCAAAAATATCTACTGAAGGCCTGAACAGACAGGCAGGATACAATAGGCAAAATCCGTGGTATCCTGCTCCAATTCTGACCTAGTTCAGGGCATCTTCTCAGGTCAGTATGACAACAGGCAGGTATAATTCAAATATATAGACGTGTTAGTCAGTAGAATCAGTATGCAGAGATATTTTGTAGCACCTTTGAGACTAAAGAAAGGAATTGGCAGCATGAGCTTTCGTAGACTTCAGTCTACTTCCTCAGATGCATTTGGTGGAGTGGAGGCCATGCACTGACATATAAATGGGAAGATGTATATGTCTGTGCCTGGCCTCCACTCCACCAAATGCATCTGAGGAAATAGACTGAAGTCTTATGAAAACTCATGCTTTCAATTTCTTTCTTTCAGTTAGTCTCAAAGGTGCTACAAAATCTCTCTACAACAGGCTGGTATATATACATTCACCTGTTCCCACGCCAGTGCAGTGCATTCCTCAAGATGTGATTGGGTCGTAACTTATAACTCCTCTGTTGAAATAGCTACTTTGGCTAACAGTTCGTTTCCTAGCAGAATGCAGAGCGCTGGCTATGGCCTACAGTCCTTGAACAGCGATAAGAAAGAAAGCTTTTTCTGGGTTACCATTTTGACTGAGTGAGTTTTTAGATTTTTTAAAACTCTGAGTCACTTCTGTGAGTCATGGGAGGGGGGGGGCAGAACTAGCAACCTAGCTCTATATAAGTGCTGCCAAAGGTTTTTCAGTTCAGTCTTTGCACAGGGAGAAGAAAAAAAGCTGTTTCTGGGTGGCCATTTTGAGTGAGTTTTTAATTTTTTTTAAACTGTGAGTCACTTCTGCAACTCACTGGGGAGGTGGAGCTAGCAACTTAGTTCTATATAGCTGCTTCAAGATTTTTCACAGTCAAGGAAGACATAGAGTACAAGGGAGAATATGAGTTGGGAATGGTGTTTGAAGGCTTCTCTTTTAATTTTTTTCCTTTTCACTTTTTTCACCTGAGTTCAAAAAAAGGGGGAGAGTGAGGGACTTTTAGCAGAAAAGAGGGTCTGGGTTTAAACTAGCCTCAGTGAATTCGCTCTTCATAGAATCATAGAGTTGGAAGAAGCCCCAAGGGCCATGCAATCCAACCCCCTGCCATGCAGGAACTCAAAAACAAACCATCCCCGACAGATGGCCATCCAGCCTCTGTTTAAAGACCTCCAAAGAAGGAGACTTTACCACACTCCACTCTCAAACAGCTCTCATTGTCAGGAAGTTCCTCCTAATGTTGAGGTGAAATCTTTTTTCCTGCAGCTTGCATCCATTGTTCCAAGTCCTATTCTCTGCAGCAGCAGAAAACAAGCTAGCTCCCTCTTCAGTATGACACCCTTTCAAATACTAAACTGGGCTATCATATCACCTCTTAACCCTCGCTTCTCCAGGCTAAACATCCCCAGCTCCCTAAGTCATTCCTCATAGGCTGGGGTAGGCAACCTTTTTGAGCCAAGGGCTGGGTTGCTGTCCCTCAGACAATTGGGGGAGCCGAAGCACCAAAAATAAATAAATAAATAAATAAATATAAAAATATATTTTTTAAAAAAATAAAAAAAATATGCACACACACACTCTTAGCCCCAGAAAAGCCATGGCAAAACCCCTGTGGAGATTTTGCCAAGAAAATCCCAAGAACAAGTAATAACAACAATAATCAATATCATCATGGCGGGGGGCGGTGGTGGTGGCGGCAGGACCGGCCTGGGGCCGGTCCAAAGGCCTCGGGGGGTCGTATCTGGCCCCCGGGCCTTAGGTTGCCTACCCCTGCTCATAGGGCTTGGTTTCCAGACGCTTCACCATTTTAGTTGCCCTCCTTTGAACAAGCTCCAATTTCTCCACATCCTTTTTGAATTGTGGTGCCCAGAACTGGACACAATATTCCAGGTGGGGCCTGGCCAAAGCAGAATAGAGTGGCACTATTGCTCTTGATCTAGACACTATACTTCTATTGATGCAGCCTAAAATTGCATTGGCCTTTTTAGCTGCTGCATCACACTGTTGACTCATGTTCAACTTGTGGTCTACCTGGACTCCTAGATCCCTTTCACATGTAGTCTCATTCAGCCAGGTGTCTCCCATCGTATATCTGTGCTTTTCGTTTTTCTACCCTAAGTGCAGTACCTTACATTTCTCCGTCTTGAATTTCATTTTGTTAGCTTTGACCCAGCTTTCTAGTCTGTTCAAGTCATTTTGAATTTTGATCCTGTCTTCTGGGGTATTAGCTACTCCTCCTAATTTGGTGTTGTTTGTAAATTTGATAACTATGCCCCCAATACTGTCATCCAAGTCATTGATAAAGATATTGAAGAGCACTGAGCCAAGGACAGAGCCCTGTGGCACCCCACTGGTCACTTCTTTCTAGGTTGAAAAGGAGCCATTGTTGAACACCCTTTGGGTTCAGCCAGTCAACCAATTACAAATCCATGCAACAGTTACTTTGTCTAGCCCACATTTTACCAGCTTGTTTGCAAGAATGTCATAGGGAACCTTGTCAAAGGCCTTACTGAAATCAAGATATACTATATCCACAGCTTTCCCTTCATCTACCAAGCTGGTAATTTTATCAAAAAAAGAGATCAGATTTGTCTGGCATGACCTGTTTCTCTGAAACCCATGTTGACTTTTTGTGATTATGGAATTACTTTCCAGGTGTTCACAGACTCTCTGTTTAATGATCTGCTCCAGAATCTTTCCCGGTATTGGTGTCAGACTATAACTGGACGATAATTGTTGTGATCCTCTTTTTTTCCCTTTTTGAAGATGGGGACAACGTTTGCCCTCCATTCTGCTGGGACTTCTCCTGTTCTCCAGGAGTTCTCAAAGATTATTGTCAATGGATTCGATCTTACATTTGCCAGTTCTTTTAGTACCCTTGGATGTAATTCGTCTGGTCCTGGAGACTTAAATTCATTTAGTTTAATAATCTTTATTGATTTACATTAAAAGAAGAAACAAACATAGACACATTATACAACAAAATACAATACATTCATATACAATACCCAACACTAACATAAAACAAACATAAAACTCTTCCTTGGCCACATATCATATAGTATATTTTTTCTCTTTTCGTCCTTTTCTTCTTAATAATGTTGCTTATCATATTATTATTTACAAGCTAGAAACCATTTACTTTTGTGATTCTGCCTCTATCAAATATACAAATAAATAATAAAAGAGAACAAAATGAAGGAAAAAAGGAAAAAAGGAAAATATTTTCTACTAGGGCGCACTTTAAGTAGATTGTTATTTACAAAGTACAGGAGCATGGACTATTCAACCATTATTGATTATAAAGTTTATCACTTTCTCCCAAACTTTTTCAAATTTCTCTTTTGGTAAGTCCCTCAGTAACATCGTTAACTTATCGTTCTCTATATACTAAACAATTTTTAATATCCATTCATTTACATTCAGATTTAGTTTATCTTTCCATTTCCTGGCGTACACCACTCACACTGCCGTGATCATATAAAACAAAACTTTCCCATACTCCTTCTCATATCTATTATTTACCATGCCCAATAAATACATCTTGGGAGTGGCTCTTAGCTTTATCTGTAGAATTTCATTAACCTTTTTATTAATCTCCTTCCACCACTCTTTGGCATTCTTACACGTCCACCACATGTGGAATGTTGTACATTTCTCTTTCTTACACTTCCAGCATCTATTTGATGCTGGCTTATAAATCTTACTGATTCTTTCCGAAGTTAAATGCCACCTAAACTGTACTTTTTAATAATTTTCATTTAGATTAAGCAGGTATTCCTGTACTATCTCTTTACTTATTCTGTGCAAAAATTCTCCTATTCTGTCCTCTGCTCCATTATCCTCAGGTTGACACCCTTTGCCTTTTCTGAGAAGACTGAAGCAAAGAAGGTGTTGAGTAATTCTGCCTTTTCTCTGTCCCCTGTTAACTTTTTGCCCCCTTCCCCACACAGTGGCCCTACCATTTCCTCCTTCTTCCTTTTGCTACGGACATACCCAAAAAGCCCTTTTTATTGTTCTTAACCTCTCTAGCAAGCCTGAGTTCATTCTGCACTTTAGTTTCTCTGACTTTACTCCTACATGTGCTAGCTATTTGTTTGAATTCCTCTTTGGTGATTTCCCCATTTTTCCATTTCTTATACATGTTCCGTTTAAAACTTAATTCAGTTGAAAGTTCCTTAGTCATTCATCCTGGTTTCTTGAGGCACCTTCCATTTTTCTTCCTCATTGGAACTGTTTGAAACTGTGCCTTCAGTATCTCCCTTTTGAGAAACTCCCATCCATCTTGAACTCCCTTCTCTTTTAGTATTCCTGACCACAGGATCACCCCCCAGTATTTCTCTAAGTTTACTAAAATCACCTTTCCTAAAGTCTAGAATGCGTGTCTGACTGTGCCTGGCTTCTCCTTTCCACTGTATAATAAACTCCAGGAGAACATAATCACTCCCACCTAAGGATCCAACCACTTGCACCCCATTAACTAGGTCTTCCCTGTTAGTTAGGATCAGATCCAAAATATCTGACTCCCTTGTTGCCTCTTCCACCTTTTGGACAATGAAATTGTCTTCAAGGCAAGTGAGGAATTTGCTAGACCTTGAGGATTTTGCTGAGTTTGAATTCCAGCAAATATCAGGATAGTTGAAGTCACCCGTCACTACTATATTTCTCCTTTCTGACTCTGAAGCTGTGGAGCGGGACCACGGGATAGGATATTTTTTCTTACACAATGATTATTAAATGCCTGATTAATCCTTTCTTTATCATATGCAAGGTAGGCATGTAATCCAAATTTTATCCCCTCTCCTTCTAATTCTAACAGTTTTTTTATCTTCTAACCTTATCCAATCCTTAATCCATTCTAGCCCACAAGATTCAAAATACAATCTTAAATCTGGAAGCGCAAATCCTCCTCTTTCCCGAACATCTTGCAGTGTTTTGAATCTTACTCTGGTTTTTTTCCCTTGCCAAATGAATCTTGAAATATCTCTATGCCAATTAATAAAGGGATCCTTATTATTTATATTTGGTAACATTTGGAATAAGAATAACATTTTGGGTAGAACTATCATTTTTATTGCCGATATTCTTCCAACAGGGAAAGCTTCAGCCTATTCCAATAATTCCATAATCACATAAAGTCAACATGGGTTTCAGAGAAACAAGTCATGCCAGACAAATCTGATCACTTTTTTTGATAAAATTACCAGCTTGGTAGATGAAGGGAATGCTGTGGATATAGTATATCTTGATTTCAGTAAGGCCTTTGACAAGGTTCCCCATGACATTCTTGCAAACAAGCTGGTAAAATGTGGGCTAGACAATGTAACTGCTACATGGATTTGTAATTGGTTGACTGGCCGAACCCAAAGGGTGCTCAGCAATGGCTCCTTTTCAACCTAGAAAGAATTGACCAGTGGGGTACCCCAGGGCTCTGTCCTGGGCCCAGTGCTCTTCAACATCTTTATCAATGACTTGGATGACAGTATTGGGGGCATAGTTATCAAATTTGCAGATGACACCAAATTAGGAGATGTAGCTAATACCCCAGAGGACAGGATCAAAATTCAAAATGACTTGAACAGACTAGAAAGCTGGGCCAAAGCTAACAAAATGAAATTCAACATGGAGAAATGTAAGGTACTGCACTTAGGGCGGAAAAACAAAAAGCACAGCTATACGATGGGGGACACCTGGCTGAATGAGACTATGTGTGAAAGGGATCTAGGAGTCCAGGTAGACCACAAGTTGAACATGAGTCAACAGTGTGATGCAGCAGCTAAAAAGGCCAATGCAATTTTAGGCTGCATCAGTAGAAGTATAGTGTCTAGATCAAGAGAAGTAATAGTGCCACTCTATTCTGCTTTGGCCAGGCCCCACCTGGAATACTGTGTCCAGTTCTGGGCACCTCAATTCAAAAAGGATGTGGAGAAACTGGAGCATGTCCAAAGGATGGCAACTAAAATGGTGAAGGGTCTGGAAACCAAGCCCTATGAGGAATGACTTAGGGAGCTGGGGATGTTTTCCCTGGAGTAGAGAAGGTGATATGATAGCCAGTTTAGTATTTGAAAGGGTTTCATATTGAGGAGGGAGCTAGCTTGTTTTCTGCTAATCCAGAGAATAAAACTCAGAACAACGAATGCAAGGTACAGGAAAAGAGATTCCACCTCAACATTAGGAGGAACTTCCTGACAATGAGAGCTGTTTGAGAGTGGAACACATTCCCTCAGAGTGTAGTGGAGTCTCCTTTCTTGGAGGTCTTTAAGCAGAGGCTGGATGGGCATCTGTCGAGGATGCTTTAATTGAGAGTTCCTGCATGGCAGGGGGTTGGACTGGATTGCCCTTGCAGTCTCTTCCATCTCTCTAATTCTATGATTCTATTATTCTTCCTGGGGTGGCCCAGAGCCGCCCGTCTGTACTCCTACTTGCAGAGGAAATCATCCAGGGTCATCATGCCTTAAAGGCAAGAAAGCAGGAGGAGGGGCCTCCTCTCAGCAGTCTTCAATCGGGGGAAAGAGCACCAACACCAATTAAGTTGGACGTGTTGGCTGCTTGGTTGCAGATATACCCAAAGGGGGATGCTGCACAGTATTTGTTTGAGGGTTTCTCACAAGGTTTTCGCATTCCTTATGCTGGTTTTAGGATGCACAGTTATGCACCTAATGCACGCTCGGTAAGGGATCTGCCAGGGATTGTGAAGGACAAGCTGGCTAAGCAGCAGGTAGGATTTCAGGCCCCCATGATCAACTGCCAATGCCAACTTTGAGACTGTCTCCCCTTGGTGTCATCCCTAAGAAGGCACCAGGAGAATACAGGTTAATCCACAACCTATCTTACCCTAGAGGCGAATCAGTAAATGATGCTATTGACCCTCAGTTAGCGTCAGTTAAATATGCATCATTCGACTCGGCAGTAAAAATGGTTAAGAATTTGGGCAAGGGAGCCCTATTGGCAAAATGTGACATTAAATCGGCTTTTAGATTACTACCAATTCACCCTGAAGACTTTGATCTCATGGGTTTTCAATTTGAAAGGAAGTATTACTTCGATAAAGCTATGCCAATGGGGTGTTCCATTTCTTGCTCAGCATTTGAGACATTCAGTACTTTTTTGCATTGGTGTGCCACTAAGAGATCTGGTAATCCAGCAATTACCCATTACCTTGACGATTTCTTATTCGCTGGGGCCTCTGGGACAACTGGTTGTGTAGATACATTATTGGCATTCCAAGGATTAATGAACGAAATGGGGGTTCCTTTAGCCAAGGAAAAGACAGAGGGTCCTGACACAAGTCTTATTTTCCTTGGAATTGAGTTGAATACTATGGAAGGTGTATCACGCCTTCCATTAGATAAGCTCCTGTCTATGAGGTTGCAGGTTAAGATGATGAAAAACAAATCTAAGGCTACGCTATGAGAATTTCAATCCCTGACAGGTTTATTAAACTTTGCTTGCAAGGTGATAGTGCCGGGCCGGGCATTTTGTTCACATTTGTATAAAGCCACCAAGGGTGTAAAAGCTCCCCATCACCATATCAGAATTACTTCTGGGATAAGAGAAGGTTTAAGCATCTGGGAGTAATTTTTAGAACAATTTAATGGGGTTTCCTTTTGGAGATCTGAAATGCTCCTAAGGGCAGACTTTCAGGTACACTCCGATGCTTCAGGGGCTCATGGTTTTGGGGTATATTTCAATGGACAGTGAGCAGCTGAGAGATGGCCGCAGGCTTGGGTGGATAAAGGGTGGACAAGGGATCTCACCTTTTTAGAACTTTTTCCTATTATATTAGCGGTTCATTTATGGACTGAACAATTTACAAACAAAACAGTGTGGTTTTGGTGTGATAACCAAGCTGTAGTATACATAGTGAACTCCCAAACTTCTAAATCCACTAGAGCAAGTGTAGGCAACCTTTCCCCTTTAAGGGCCAAGGGACTTCAGCTCCCAGAAGCCTCAGCCATGTTGGCAAATAGTCCCATGTTGGCCAATAGCCCCTGGGATTCTGGGAGCTGAAGTCCCTCGGCCCTTAAAGGGGAAAGGTTGCCTACCCCTGCACTAGAGTAATGACATTGGTTAGGGAAATGGTGGCTCAATGTTTGAAGTTTAATATTTTGTTCCAAGCGCAACACGTTCCTGGTTTACTAAATCCGTTGGCAGACGCCCTTTCACGTTTTCAGTTTTCCAGGTTCCAGCAACTGGCGCCAGAGGCAGCAACCCAGCCATTGGAGGTACCGAAACATCTTTGGAGCCTTGGAGAATAGAAATCGACAAGGTGATTCTCCAGTCCGTCGCCCCATCAACACGCAAGTCATATCAGCTTGCGTTGTGAGCATTTAGATGTTTCTTGTTAACTGTCGGGGAGGTAGAGGTCTGGCCATTGAAGGTGGAGGTTATCCTCCGTTTTGCAGTACATCTTAGACAAGCGGGTTTATCGCCAGTCATCATCAGAGGCAGAATAGCTGCACTGTCATTTTATTCTAGAGCAGGAGGTTTTAATGACCCGACGGTCGATTTTAGAGTTCGTAGGGCGTTAGATGGTTGGGCTAGAGAGTCCGTCACATTTCGGGATAACCGGTTGGCAATAACATGTCCTATCCTGGTTAAAATTTGGCAAAACCTCCCGTCTTCATGTTTCACACCCGAAGAGGTAATGTTATTTAGAGCAGTATTTTCCTTGTCATTTTTTGCGGCATTGAGGATGCGACTTCACATAATGATGAATCTGGCAGGGCTCTGTCAATTTCAGACGTACGTATTTCTGAACAGGGGCTACAAATGACTATTAGGCGGTCAAAGACTGGTCAACTAGGGAAGGGACAATCTGTATTTTTGGCTAGGGCACCTAATGGTCATATTTGCCCAGTATTGGCTTTATCTGACTACCTCAAAATAAGGCCGAGGGGAACAGGATATTTATTTTTACATAGTTTCGGCCTCCCGTTGACGCAGTTTCAATTTAGGGCCGTGTTGCGAGAAGTTTTGAGACATGCTGGTTTGCCAGTGGCTCAATTTTCTTCTCATTCTTTCAGATTTGGGGCAGCAACATCAGCAGCAATTCATGGTTTAAGTGATGCTACAATTCGAAAGATTGGTCATTGGCGCTCTAGAGCATTTATATCTTATGTGCACACATCGGATAAACTGTTTTGCTAACTCTGATTTCTTCTGACTGTATTTTAGCAGAACTGATGGGTGAAGACGTATGGATTCTGGGCCACAGCTTGGTCTTTTGGGCTGAGCGGCACATCATTCAGCACTGACGGGATATTACCATGGGTTTGAGAGACACTGGAACTGTAAGGTGGTTCGGTCGTAGAGGAATGCTGTGGGGAGCTCTACTACCTAGAATCATTGAATTGCTGGAGTCTTTCAATCATCCCAAGATCTTGATAATTCATTTAGGAGAAAATGATTTGGCAAAATTGACTTCTTTAAAGCTAGCTAAAATAATTGTTAATGACATGCAAGAAGTTAAGAGACTGATGCCAAATACTGTGCTCATGTGGACAAAGTTACTGCCTTGGAGATCTTGGTATGGTGCTCGGAGCGATGCGGCCATCAACGGAGCTCGATGTTGGCTGAACAGATCCATGGCTAAGACTTTGGGGAGACTGGGAGTTGTTATTGTGGAACATGATGGGATTCAGGTTACATTGCCACATTTGTACAGGGATGATGGTGTGCATCTCTTCTCATTGGAGAATGACATATACTTGACTTCTTTGGAGTCATACATTAAAAGATCAATTTTTTTGCGGGGGAGGGGATGCCAAGCTAGGCTGGCCCCCTCCTGTGGCGGGCAGGGACCCCCCCCTCAGGGGTATAATTAGGTTAATTGAAAAATACTAATTGGGTTAATAAAATTCTAAATTCAGTATATGTCATTAGGTTAACCAAATTGGTATGACATCATTTTAACCTTGGATGATGTCATATTGTTAAGATGTCATAAGATCACTTATGACATCATATCCGGTTGGAGGAGGGATTAGTTATTGTTGTTATATATTACATAAACTGATAGACTTGACGCATGACGTGTTAGAGACAAATTAAACAGCAGCGCTTGCGCTTAACCACACGAATGCATGCGTCAAGAACAAATTCTTGTTTTCTAAAACTGTTATTTAATTGTAGAATTGATTAATATCAAGACCCTGTACAAAATAAAAGTTGTGGCCAATGTTTTACCCAAATAATTGCGTTCAATGTCCTTTATGCCAATGCAACAGCCTTAACTGGGCAAATGAATTCCTAGACTGAGCTTCCAAGCTCAGGGTTGAATCCAAACCCAAGCTCACTCCTTCTTTTTCACTGTGACAGCAGCAGCCTTGACCACAGCAAAGCATGAGCAAATGCACCATTTGGGTAGGTGAAGGGAGGCCCATAGGTGGAAACATGGGACAGAAGCCCCATGGAGGGACTGGCAGCAGAGGGGACCATTAGGGCCAAGAGCCCTAGTGGGGCTCCTGTGACTCTCTGGCCCCATCGAAAGAGGGATGGAAGGCTGCCCCACAGCTCCAATCCCGCCCTCTTACCCACCTTCCCAGGCTGGTGGCAGCTGGGACTCTTATTGAGCTTGGTGCCATGGCCTCCCTTCCAGGCCAGGCCATGGAGACACAGCCCAGCCAAGACCAGATAGTAGGCGCCTCCAGTTGCACACACACCCTGACAGAAGAGAACACTCAGAGGCCTCATCCACCCTTGGCAAGAGAGATAGAGGGTGAGGGCCTCAGGCTTCCCCACTACACTCCTCCTGCTCAGCATTGTCTTCTGCCATGGTGGCAGTGGTTCCTTGTGAGGAACTGCCACACTGTGGCGAAGCAGGGCTGACATGCTTGCCACTCCCCTCCATGGGAAGAGGGCCTGATCGGGTGTCTCCCCTCTTCTTGGGTGTCACCCGCTGCAGGCCACACCACCACACCCCGTTTAGTGATGCAACTGCAGTCACTTCCAAATAGTGTAATTCCCTGTCTCTGAAAACCAGCTTGGCCCCTTCTCCGCTCAGTCTCTGTTAGCAGGCAAAGACCTTTCTGTTTGCTCATGATCTGGACTGTTAAACATGTGATGCAAAATTGAGCTGTGCTGTCTTTTTATAATTTCAACAGCCTTTTAAACCTTGTTTTAAATATGAGCGTTTGTCTCATTGGGATTTTTCACACAAAAAAACTGTGTACTATCTATGGTTTTAACTGCATTTTTTAACTCATATTATGATGCATGCTTAGTCTAATATTGGGAGAAGGGCAGACTATAATTTAAACTAATCAATCAGTTAGTAAGTCAGTCAAATAATCAGTCAGTCAGTATTGAAAGCCCCTGCATAGTCTAAGGCTTTAAAATTTAGCTTACCTGGATGCTATATTACCCCAGTGAGATTAGCCAAAATGTATAAAAACAGAGACGTAAACTGCTGGAAATGTAATGAAACACCAGGTACCCTTTATCATATGTGGTGGCCATGTCCCAAAACAAAACAAAAAATTGGGTCTCAATCCATAATATAATTTTAGAAATTCTACAGATTAGGATTACAATTAATCCCAAAATGTATCTGTTCAATATGGTATGTTAAAAGGGAAAATTTTAAGAAAACCAAAAAACCCTACTATATATGATAACAACTGCTCATACAGTATATGCCTGGAAATGGAAAAATCAAAGCATCCCCACCATTGAAGATTGGTTATGCATACTGTATGATATGTTAAGCTTAGACAAACTAACAATGATGCTTAAGGATGGTAAATTACATAATTTAAAAGAAGAATGGACTGAAATAATACAGTTTTGGAAAGAAAGATGGAGGAGCTCTGCTAGACAATTTCTAGGGAATTGAGCAAACTGGAAAAACTAAAGGATGGATAGTTTAAATATGAATGTGTTGCATAGAGGAACTTATTTTTTAAAAAAAAAAGAATAGTAAATGTTGCAAATAGTAAATAAAGTAAATTTTGGTAGTAATCAACCAGATAGATGAGAAGAGGAAGTCATTTCTATGTAATTTTATGTTTAGATATTTATATGGCAGATGGCAGATGACACAGTGTCTTATATGTACTTTTGTACTGTGTGTTTTGTTTATATTTTGAAGTATGTGCATGTTTGCTTTATGTTGAATATAAATTAAATTTTAAAAAAAATTAGCTTACTTGCTTTGTGCCAAAATCCAGCACCACATAAACCATTTAAAGAGGGTTTTGGGAAATGGGCAAACATGAGAAAGTTTTCTGCAAACTGTTCATCACTATAAAGCCATTTCATAGGGTGGGGATTGTGGATTTCAGGGTAGAGGATGGTAGAGGATTCCCTATTAACTACAAGCTATGTAACCAATGCAGTTATCTATCTACGTAGTCAGAAACGTCAGAAAGAAACTCTTCTAGAACATAGCCACACAGCCCAAAAAACCCACAAAAAACTGTCTACATAGTGTCTCCCAGCCAACCCCCCAATCCCCACTTAGCAGGAAGCAGTCTGATCAACAGAGGTTTGTTCCCCTATTGATCAGAAACAGCTGACTGACATTTCCATGACTTCCCACCAGTGATCTTAAGTGTGATAAGTCCCAAGCGGTTATTTTCCTTACCCATGGTTTCACAGCTAAGAAGACATTCCAAATGTGTTCTGAACCTATTCGCATTGCCTCCACAGCCACCATAAATGAAATCCTCACACTTCTTAGTTTTCATGTCAAAGTAATGGCGTTCAAAGTGTGCTCTGCAACGTCCAACTTTTTTGGGCAGTTTGCAACGTGGAGGGTAAGAAACAGACACTAGGAGGAAAAAGAGAAATAACATTTATATAAACCTTATATCAGAAAAAAAAACATAGAATATTATGACAAATACAAAGTTAAAGGGAGTGCTGTGGTGCTTTTGTCATCTTTTTAACTATCACGGCTGCACCAAACTACAAATCCCAAGGGTCCATCAGAAGTAGCCATGAGAATTAAGCTGGTACAAACTGCTGCAACTCTGGAGTGTAGATAAACTTCAAGACTAATCATTTATTTCAGCATAAACTTTCATGGACTACAGCCTGCTTCTTCAGATATGAAAAGGTACTATCCTGGTTTTTGAAAATACCATTCAGTGGCTTCCAGCTCTTCATTCTTCATTCTGGGAAATGATGTTATCTGGACTTTATTATAGTGGTTATATTGACAGATGCTTAACACTGTAGAGCAAAGAATCCAACTGAAGGTCTAAGTTAATATGATTCCTGCCATAGCTCTTTAGTTTAATCTAGTACAGGGGTAGGCAACTTTTTTGAGCCGGGGGCTGGGTTACTGTCCCTCAGACAATTGGGGGGCTGAAGCACCAAAAATAAATAAATAAATATAAAAATTTAAAAAATATATGCATGCACACTCTCTCAGCCCCAGAAAAGCCATGGCAAAACCCCTGTGGAGATTTTGCCAAGAAAACCCCAAGAACAAGTAATAACAACAATAATCAATATCATTATGGCGGGCGGTGGTGGGGGCAGCAGCGGCAGGACTGGCCTGGGTCCGGTCCAAAGGCCTCGGGGGGGGCGCATCCGGCCCTCGGGCCTTAGATTGCCTACCCCTGATCTAGTATATCCTTGACGTAAATCTATAGGCAAACATAATTTACCTTGAAGTAAATCTATCAGAGAACTATAGGAGAACAGTTTATAGTGAAGGTCAGGGGACAGGTGATTTTAAGTCTCTGTGCCAGCCAGTTTATTACTCTTAAGTGCCTAACTGCACAACTAAAACTGTCCTTTTCCCACCACACAATTAAGTTATGGAATCATAGAAGCATAGAGTTTGAAGGGGCTTTTAAAGGGTCATTTGATCCAATCCCCTGATCAATGCAGGATCTCTAGCTAACACATCCCCAGCAAATAGCTGTCCAGCCTCTTTTTGAAGACACCCAGAGGAGACCTCACCACTCTCTAGGCAAGTAGTTCCATTGCTGAAGCAATGGTGAAGAAAATCACTAACTTTAGTGTCAAGTTTTTTTCTCATATTCAATCGAAATCTACCCTCCTGTAGCTTCAAACCTTTGAGGCAGTAGAGAAATGGCCTGCACTTGACTCTTTGTGTTTGCCCTTGAGGTATTTAAAGAGTGTGGTCATTTCACCCCTCAGTTTTCTCTTCACCAAGCAGAACATGCCCAGCTCCTTCAACGTCTCCTTACACGTTTTGTTCTCCATACCTCTTATCATCCTCATTACCCTTCTCTCAACTCACTCCAGTTTGTCTATACTCTTTTTAAAATGAGGTGTCCAGAAATGAATGCAGTAATACAGATGAGGCCTGACCAGTGCAGAATATAGTGAGACTATTACTTCACTCAACTTGGAAATTATACTTCTATTAATGTAGGCTAAGATAGCATTTGTCTTCTTTGCAGCAGCATCACGCTGCTGGCTCATGTTCAACTTATGATCAACAATAATCCTAAAGTCCTTTTCACATGTAGCACTGCTGATCCAAGTGTCCGCCATCCTATACCTGTAAATTTGGTTTAAAAAAACACTACACAGATGTCCACTTTCACCTTTGTTATTTATAACAGTACTAGAAATTTTAAATAATAAAATCAGAGAATGTGATGAAATAAAGGGACCTAAAATTAAACAACAAAAATACAAAACAAAAGCATTCACAGATTATACAGTTATTATTCGAAGAAGATCTCTTGAATGAAATAGGTAAATTATTAGAAGTATTAAAAGAATTTGGAAAGTTTGCAGGATTCAGAATAAAGAAAGAAAGAAAGATCTTGACAAAGAATATGTGTCAGACCCAGCAAGCTCAAACTCCAATGTACAGTCAATTAGTCCAGTTATGATGAAAAAATGATTAGAGTAACCTAATCCCTGAATATTTCACTTTTTCCTCAATTTTGAATTCTGATTTTGCTGTTAATTCTGTTTCTGCTTTTTTGTCCTATTGTAAGAATCCAAGTTTGATTCTGTCATGTTGCTTCTATTCTGGGGGTGGGTGGGTTATGTTGCATTGTGTGTATGGGGAGGCTGGTGGTGTTATTGGGGAGGATGGGAGGGGCAATACTATGAGCTATATGGGGGTTCAATTGCTTGGCAATGGTACCTGTCTTTGAATAGGATTTAGGAATGTGGAGGAGGTTTCTTGCTTTCTGTAGAGCCATAGAACGCTAGACCTAAGGAATGGCAAGCAGGGGCAGAGGGGTGATAAGAGAACTTATAGGCTTCTGCTGTGGGAATAAAGTTTGCGTGCCAATTAGCTGGGGGTGGAATTATAATAATTTGTGTTTTAATATTATGGTAGTGGGTGGAACTGGTCAGATCTGACCTAAATGCTTTGCTGGCAATTTCTGTTCTGATGTCTGCAATAAAAGTCATTTGTTTTCACCAGAATTGGACTAATTGACTGTACAATGGAATTTGAGCTTGCTAGTTCTAACAGTAGGTCAGATCTCACCAATATTGGATGATGTAAAAACATTTGGAGCAAGATGATCTCACAATCAAAATGCCTTCGGATGAAGGGTGAGAAGATGACCAGGGAGCTGAACCCTGGTGGAAGATACAGCGTGAGGTATGGGAGCCAGGCCTTGGGAACTTACATTACCAAGGATGGAGCAGGAGCAGGAGCTGGAGCTGGAGCTGGGCTCAGGAAGGGAGCCTGGAAGGACGCACCGGTCTGAGTGGACAAAGACCTCTGGTTCCAAGTGGAGGCTTTCACTAGGGTCAGAGAGTGACGGTGTGTTGGGAGAGTTTCTGGCTGGGATGTTGGGTGGATGGGGTGGATGGGCCCTTGGAACCAGGAAGGGGAGGACTACATGACTCAAATATGACAGCTGCAGGCAGAGCTCTCTTTGATGCAAGTTACTATGAACAAATGGATGAGTAGAGGCAGAGGGACCCCCGAAGGGCAGATGGCCCACCATGATGCAGAGCCTGCCCTGATGCTGGGGCCCACTCCACAACCACAGGGGCTGCCCCATTCTCCAGCAGCAGCAGCTTTTGGAGCAATGGCTCCACAGGCACTGCTGACTCCACCAAGCCCAGGCCTTAGACCTCAAGTGGCCCAACACCTGGAAATGAAGTTTGATGAGAGAGAGAGCCAATTGCCTTATTTCCTTGCCAAAGTAGATGGCCACATGAATGAGTGGGGGCACACTTTCCCCAAGGTGAGATGTGTGGCCTCTAATTTGGGGGGTAAGGGCACAGACTAGTTGGTGCAACTGTATGGACCTTATCACACGGGGCCCAAACCAGACAGAATCCAAACGAAATCCCGACCTAATACGTATTATTTTTCCGTATGTCCACACGACGTCGCACAGATCTCCGACAGAACCCCGACAGAATGCGGAAAGAACCGAGATCTTTTGTATTTTGGTTTCTTCAGGAATTGCAATTGCACGACGGGAATCATTTCGCTTTTACCGTAAGTATGAAAACCCAATACGTATTGGGGAGCATTTCCCCAATACATATTGGGGAGCATTTCCCCATCATTACCCTGGGCGGGGCCTGCGCTCCGAGGAGGTCCCCCTCGGAGAGCCGGCTCTCTGAGGAGGTCCTCCTCGGAGCGCAGGCTCCAGCCAGGGCCTGCGCTCCAAGGAGGATGTCCTCAGAGAGCCAGCTTTCTGAGGAGGACCTCCTCGGAGCACCGACCCTGCACGGGGCCTGGGCTCCAAGGAGGTCCTCCTCAGAGAGCCGGCTTGGGAAGGGGTGACAGCCGCGGCAAGTGACAGCCGCGATTGTATTGCGCATGTGCTAGAAGAGCATTTCTAGTACATGTGCGGGATTTTCTCATTTGTGTGTGAACGGCAAATACGGTTCCCGGGAGCGCTTTCCTTAAAAGCGCAATGAAGGTAAATGCGTGTGATAACCATTTGCGTATTGTAGGGTTTCTATCGGTTTAGTTCTGGATTTATTCTTTTATCGCATTATTATCGCTTTGTGGCCCACGTGTGATAACGTCCTATGACAGAGGTGCACTGGAACTACAAGACCTGCAGGCCTTCAGGTGGGACTACAAACCCAATTTAAGGACCCTTTCCATGCCGGGAAAGCCCAAACATGTTTGATGGCTTTGGATCAAAGGAGCCACTCCCTTGTCTCAGAGTATGCAGTTGCATCCCACAGCCAGGTGGCACAGGTCTCAGAATGGTCGGAGGAAGTCAAGGTACAGTACTTCAAAGAAGGACTACAGTCAGACCTCCTGGCCCTCTCTAGAGATAACCAACCCACCATGAGAGAGTGGATCAGACTTGTGGGGGAAGGGGAGATGATTAAAGAAGAGTTCAGGCTGATGAAGCACTGCAAGAGTGGTGCCACCAAAGCAGTGAGCCAGAAACCAATTTCCACCAGTAGCTGGCCCAAAGGAGCCACCCGAGACCCTGAAAGTGAGTGGTGCATGAGGCTGGGGCTCTGCTTGGCATGTGATAAAGAAAGGTCACAGTGAGAGCTGTTCAACAGTGGAACACACTTCCTTGGAGTGTGATGGAGTCTCCTTCTTTGGAGGTCTTTAAACAGAAGCTGGATGGCCATCTGCCAGGGATGCTTTGATTTTGAGTTCCTGCATGGCAGGGGGTTGGACTGGATGGCCCTTGTGGTCTCTTCCAACTCTATGATTCTATGATTGCAGACTGCCCCGAAAAGGAGACCAGTCCCCAGGAGACCACGACTAAGAAGTCTTCCACACTAGCCCCATTGGGAGACAAGAGGTGCTCAAGCAAGGGACACCAGCCAATCAAGCTCTGAAAGCTGCCAACGAGAATGAAATGGAGATGGAGAGGACCCTTGATGGCATGGACTCAGAGGACAGTGTAGAGCCATTGGGAAACTTCCCAGGCCTGCCTTAGACAGCAGTGGAAGGCAGGAGGCCGAACCAAGCAGCTGCACCCCTTTACACCATCCAAGCTGAGCCACTGCCTCAGGCTGTACCTGATGCTTCATGAACCCAGTCATAGCCATGGGGTTGAATTTAGGCCCCAGATGGTTGGAAGCCCCAATCACCTTCCAACACATGGACAACTCCATGATGGAGGAAGCATCCACCACAGAACAAACCATGACTGTCTGGTAAGGAGTGGAGAGAAAAACAGGTTCATTTTGGGCCCCATTTCAAGCTACACATTGATTTTGGGGGTGGACTGGTTGCATTTCCATAACCCCAGAATCAAGTGGAGGCTGGAGGAACTGATCTTTGATGAACACACCAGAGGCCCTGACCAGGGCACAGAAGAGAGGGGGGTGGCCACACTCATCCAGCCAGCCCCTCAATGAGAGTGAGCAGGGAAAGCTACCCAGGGGGACGCATCACATTAACCCCCCCCCATCTACTGAGACCTAGAAGAGGTGTTTGCAGAGAAAGAGAGTGATCAGCTTCCCTCCCACTGGGAGACAGACTGTGCTATTGAATTGGAACCTGGGGCCCAACCCACCAAGCCTGAGCTGTACTCTGTGACTCATCTGGAACTGAGAACCCTCAAGGAGTTCATAGAGAGGACCTTAACTAGGGGCTTCATCTGCCCTTTGACCTCCACATTTGCAGCACTGGTATTTTTTAGAAAGAAAAAAAGATGGGTCACTGAAGGTGGTCAGAGACCACCACAACCTCAATAGGATTTGTAGCACCCCCTCCCACTTATGCAAGACATGTTGGGGAGGTTGGCAACGGGGAAGATTTTCACCAAGTTGGACCAGAGAGATGCTTATTACAGAGGGAGGATTCAGAAGGGGGGTGCACACAAGACTGCATTTAATTGCTCACTTGGGGTATTTTAATATTTGGTTATGCTGTTTGGGCTAGCGGGAGTGCCTGAGATTTTCATGAGGCTTGTCAACCAAATTCTGCATGACCTGTTGTTTGAGGGAGTTCTAGTATACCTCGATGAGGTATTGATTTACTCTGAGGACCTAAATCCCATGTAGGACTGGTTAAGGAGGTACAGAGGCACCTCCTAGACAATCAATTATATGCCAAATTGTCTAAATGTAAGTTTCACACTGACAAGCTAGACTTTTTGTGGTATAGGATGTCTACTGAAGGAATAAAAATGACCCTGCCAAAGTCCAAGCCATGCTGGAATGCCCCCCCCCCCCAAAAAAAAACCAGGAAACAAGTACAGAGCTTTTTAAAGAGACAGTTTATCCTCAACATCACTCAGGTTACACTACCCATAGCTGACCTGTTGAAAACCAAAAGCCACCCTAAATAGAAACCTAATGATAGGGGGCTCAAACTCAAGCCCTCTGCTAGAATCCAGTGGACCACAGAGTGTCAAGAAGCATTTGAGAGAACAATTGTTTAGCACTGAATCCATCCTAAAACACCCAGACCCATTTGTCATTCAGCGATGTGGCATTGGGGTTGGTGCTAATGCAAAAGGATTCAGAGGGGGTCCTGAGGCTGTGCACCTATTTGTCAAAGAAATTCCAGGGGGCAGAGTTGGACTTGGGAGCTGGAGGCTTTCACAGTGAAATTTGCCCTGAAGAAATGGCAGCAATTTCTGGAAGACATGTCCCACCTCTTTGAGGTCTGGATGACAACCATAACCTAGAGGCATTACAGACCCCTAGAAAGTTGAGCCCCAAACAGTGTCAATGGGCCAAATACTTCTATAGATTTAAATTCAGTTCTTTCCTGGCAAACAAAATGTTTTGGCTGATGCTTTATCTAGGCTCCCACAACATGAAAGTAAACAGCAAGCCCCAGTGGGCACGGCGTTTACACCACAGCAGTAAGGAATGGTGATAACTACCTGAAGTCAAGCTCGTAAAGATGAAATAGGGGAAACCTCACCTCCTGACCCCATATACTCTGGCCACAGCCAGAGACCAGTGGCTGAAATATCACCCAGACACCCTGACCCAAAAGGATGGATTGTGGTTCAAAGGAACTAGGATATATGTCCCTGAGTAATTAAGAATGAAAGTGTTACAGCTTTGCCACAACACCAAGGCATCAGAGCACTAGGGCTTCCTGAGAACTTGGCACCAAATACGCAAACACTATTGGTGGGATA
The DNA here is from genome assembly GCA_026167975.1 of Phrynosoma blainvillii. Classification (NCBI taxonomy): domain Eukaryota; kingdom Metazoa; phylum Chordata; class Lepidosauria; order Squamata; family Phrynosomatidae; genus Phrynosoma; species Phrynosoma blainvillii. The sequence continues at coordinate 19,290,646 of JANUYF010000006.1, forward strand.
GGAATCGAACAGATGTGGAAACCTATGTAAAGGGGTATTTCGTGTGTGCTCAGGCCAAACCAGTTGAGGGAAAAGCCCAAGGACTACTGTGACCTCTACCCACTCTGAGTGCCCCTTGAAAACATATAGCTATGGACTTCATCCCAGACTTGCCTGATAGCCATGGATGCAACACCATTTGTGTGGTTACAGACTTATTTTCTAAGCAAGTACACTTTGTAGGCTGCAAGGGACTACCAACCGCAGCCAAACTGGCAGATATGTTCATCTCCCAGGTATACAGATTACACAGGCTGCCCTCCAGAATAGTGAGTGATAGAGGTAGATTGATAATAATTATAAAGAAACATGGGAAAAGATTTTAAAAGATATGGAATATGGTCCAAGATGCAAAGGTCAGTGTGTGGAAGAATAGCATTAATAAAGATGAATATCCTCCCTAAAATGATGTTTCTGTTCCACAATTTACCAATTATATTAAACAATGAACTATTTAAACAGTGAAAAAAAGATTTGTCAAAATATGGATAGATGGGAGGGAAACAGAGGACGTTATCACACGGGGTCTAAAGCAGCCCCATGCCTGCACCGTTGCTGCATCATTCTGGATCCTTTGCCCCTGTGATCATAATAATAATAATAATTTTTATTTATAACCCGCCCCTCTGTGTGGCAATCGGAGCGGGGAACAACAAGTATAAAAACCGAACAAATCAGACGACGTCGCAGCAAACCCCGCCCATCCCTGCATCATCCCTGCGCCATCGCTGCATCATTCTGGATCCTTTGCCCCTGTGATCAGACGACGTCACAGCAAACCCCGCCCCTCCCTGCATCATCCCTGCATCATCGGTGCATCATTCTGGATCCTTTGCCCCTGTGATCAGACGACGTCGCAGCAAACCCTGCCCATCCCTGCATCATCCCTGCGCCATCGCTGCATCATTCCAGCTCTTTGTAATTCCTCTTTCATATTACGGCTGCACGACCAGAATCATTCCGGTATGGTTCTGGATTGATTCCATGCCACTTTTCTTGCTGCTTTGAGACCTCTGGTGTGATAACGTCCAAAGAGTAAAATGGAAACTGTTATCAGAAGAAAAAGAAAAAGGAGAGTGTGGCCTGTCAGATCTAAAACTGTATTATTTCATAACCAGCTTAACATGGATTATGGATTGGCTGACATTGGAAAATGAGAAAATGTTGAAATTAGAAGGATTTAATTTAAGATTTGGTTGGCACACATGTGTGGTATGGAAAAACTAAAGGTAACAGAGAATTTGAGAACCATTACATAAGAAAAGCATTATTAAGAATTTGGATAAAACAGAAACAAAAAAAATATATAGAAAGAGCCCACTTTGGAAATCACCCCAAGAAGCCTTCTTTGAAAAATAGGAAGATAAAGGGGGGAAATGGTTGAAATACAAAGATCGTCTGAAAGAAGGTGGTATGGAAATCACATCAGGAGAAGAACTAGAAGCAATGGTACACATATAAACAACTGAAAGAGAGATATAAAATGGACCAAAAACTAGAAGAATTTGAAAAAGAAGGAAAAGCTATAGAGAAAGGAATGAAGAAAAGATGTACAAATAAAATGGTTAAATTTTACAAATTATTACTACAACAAGAATTAGAGGAAGAAACTATTAAGGAAGTAATGTTAGAATGGGCACGGAATGTAGGACACCCAATTGAACTTGAAAGATGGGGAAAATCTTGGGAAAAACAAATTTACATATTGCCAAGATTTAAAAGAAAATTATTTTAAAATGTTACATATTGCCAAGATTTAAAAGAAAATTATTTTAAAATGTTACATATATGACATCAGAAAAATTGAAAAAATGTACAAAACAGGTAAAATAAATGTTGAAAGTGCACCAAGAATGTTGGAACTGTTGTGCTAGCTGGATGTCTTCCATTTTAATATCAGAAATATAGTGAAGTTCACCCCTTTATGACCTTGGATGTAGGCTCAATAAACTCTCAAGCGTAGGGTCATTTTGCTAAGTTTAGGAGTTGCAACAAGGATGACTCACTCACATACACCTCAGGAAGGCTAGGCGATCCAATCAGGGAATTGTACACCAATTTCCAGGTGTTATGTTTGTTCCCATTTCACACTCCTGCAGATTAACCAAAGCAGGAATTTGTTCATTTACATTATAATTCTTGCCTCGGAAGCCCCCTCCCCCAGCAATTACCTCATACAATTTGAACCTTTTGGCTGTAGGCCTCCTGCTTTTTGCCCCAGGACCCCCCTATAAAAAAACCAAATTCCCAGTGTCCCTCGGACTAGTTTGGTTCACAGGTAGACTTGCTGTCACTTTAAAATCCGCTAGACACAGCTCACCGCTACCCCTCTGAGCACTCAAGAATGGCCAAGTCCCACAGCCCATCTACCAAACCACACCTACAGGACTTGTAATTATTATTTTTTAAATCTTAAATATATATATTAAGAAATCTCATATAAAGTTATAATCCTTAATAATATAACACTTCCTTTGTTTCTTTGACAATAAATACCTTCTTAAAGTCTTGCTTCATCTGTGTCTTTTTCTTCATCTAGTTATTTAATAGATTTTCTCAATCATAAAACAAATAATAAGTACTAAATGTTTTTATTACAATTATAATTCTTTCCCACTTCTATGTATCATTATCCCTGAACTCTTCATAATTTTACTTGCCATATTATTGTCATCTTCTATTGCAATATTCGGTTACCGGAGACCATTCTTCTTCCATCTTTTCCACATCTTTTTGATTTAGCAAAGTAGTTAATCTGTCCATTTCAACCATATCTGCGAGCTTCAAGAACTATTCATCTATTGTCAGTAAATCTTGTTTTTTCCACATTTGCACTATTAATAACCTAGCTGCTGAAATCATATACAATAGAACTCTCCAATATTTCCTCTCCGATTGTGGGGGTATCTTATTAAACATATTTAATAAGCAAATGTCTGGTCCTAATTCAAATTTAATTTTCAAAATGTCTTGTATCAAATCACAGATTTTTTTTCCCAAAAAGCTTTCAATTTGGAGCACCTCCACCATATGTAAAACTAAGATCTGACATTTTGCTTACATTTCCAACATTTATTTGTATCCGTATTGTAAATTTTTGCCATTTTTGCTGGGGCTGTGTGCCACCTCTGTTCCATTTTCCAATAGTTTTCTTTTAAGTCTTGTGATTGAGTAAATTTTGCAGTTTTCTTCCTTGTATATTTCCAGCTAGGTGGACAGGACTGGTAATTGTCACCGTTAGTGGAACTTTAACTTATATTCCAACCTAGCACCTTTATTTCCTAGTCTCTTGTATACTTGTGTGAGAATGTGTGCATTTGCATCCATTTAATAAAAGATAACTAATAGAGGAACTCTGCCTCTGGGGTCCTTTGTCTCCTCACTTCCGTAAACTCAGGGACAGTATCCTGGGCTGCTTGTAACCCAGCCCTACATTGAGCTAATATTAAAAATTCCATAGACTTCTTGGTTACAGAACCTTGTACCATTAGTAGTGGACATGCCCAATCACTAAGAAATATTGGAAAGAAATACATAATTTGATCATAAATATAATTGGCAGAAAATTCCCATTACAACCTGAACTATAGTTAGTCTGGCATCAATACCAGGAAAAATTCTAGAGCAGATCATTAAACAGAGAGTCTGTGAACATTTAGAACATTTAGAAGGGAATGCCATAATCACAAAAGGTCAACATGGGTGTCTGAGAAAAAAAGTATGTTAGACTAACCTGATTTCTTTTTTTTTCTTTTTTTTTTCTTTTTTTTTTATAAAATTACCAGCTTGGTAGATGAAGGGAATGGTGTGGATGTAGCATATTTTGACTTCAGTAAGGTCTTTGACAAGGTTACTCCATAACATGCTTGCAAACAAGCTAGTAAAATGTGGGCTAGACAATGCAACTATTAAATGGATTTGTAATAGGTTGACTGGTTGAACCCAAAGGGTGCTCAGCAATGGCTCCTCTTCATTCTGGAGAGAAGTGACCAATGGGATACCCACAGGGTTCTGTCCTGGGCCCAGTGCTCTTCAACATCTTTATCAATGACTTGGATGAAAGAATAGAGGGCATGCTTATGAAATTTGCAGATGACACCAAATTAGGAGGAATAGCTAATACCCCAGAACAGTGGTCCCCAACCCCCGGTCCGTGGCCCGGTACCGGTCCGCAGAACAAATGGTACCGGGCCGCCCTGCTACTGCGTCTTCTGTGCTTAATAATCAATGCGATGCCGCAAACCCCCCCCCCCGTGGGCCGTGGAAAAATTATCAAACGTTGACCGGTCCACGGCAATAAAAAGGTTGGGGACCACTGCCCCAGAAGACAGGATGAAAATTCAAAATGACCTTAATAGATTAAAAATCTGGGCCAAAGCTAACAAAATGAATTTCAACCAGGAAAAATGTTAGATACTACACTTGGGGCGAAAAAATGAACTGCATAGATATAGAATGGGAGACACATGGCTTAATGAGACTACATGTGAAAAGGATCCAGGAATCCTAGTAGACCACAAGTTGAACTTGAGTCAACAGTGTTATTTGGCAGATAAAAAGGTCAGTGAAATTCTAGGCTGCATCAACAGAAGTATAGTGTCTAGATCAAGGGAAGTTATAGTGCCACTCTATTATGCTTTGTTCAGGCCTCACCTGGAATACTGTGTCCTGTTCTGGGCATCACAATTCAAAAAGGATGTTAAAAAACTAGAGCATGTCCAAAGGAGGGCGACTAAAATGGTGAAGGGTCTGGAAACCATGCCCTATGAGGAACGTCTTAGGGAACTGGGTATGTTTAGCCTGGAGAAAAAATGGTTAAGGATGATATGATAGCCCAGTTTAGTATTTGAAAGGGTGTCATATTGAGGAGGGAGCTAGATTGTTTTCTGCTGCTCCAGAGAACAGGATTTGGAACAATGGATGTAAGTTACAGGAAAAGAGATTCCACCTCAACATTAGCAAGTTCCTGACAGAAAGAGCTGTTTGACAGTGGAATACACTCCCTCGGAGTGTGATGGAGTATTATTCTTTAGAGGCTCTGTTTTTAAACAGAGGCTGGATGGCCATCTGTCGGGGGTACTTTGTGTGTTCCTGCATACCAGACAGTTCAACTGGATGGCCTTTGTAGTCTCTTCCAACTCTATTATTCTGTGATTCTATACCTCTTAAACAGTACAGATAAAATTGAAAAAAAATGGGGAAAGGATCTGGAGAACAATCTTGTACATATTCACATCTGCAAAAATCGTATATGCTCAAACATGAAAAATACAGGATCCACCTCTGAGAGAAGAATGGCTGATTAAGTCAGCAGACACAATGGAAATGAACACACACAGTGTCTTAAAAATAAATCCTTAGAAAAAAAAAATAAAAAATGGAATCCAGTACTAAAATTATGGATAGAAAAATGAACACGTTTAAAAGGAATAATATGATAGAAGACTAATAGATTAATAGAGAGATGGTGGTAGTGACAAACAAGATCCAGAGGAGTTATGAAAGGTCATAGAAAACAACAGAAGTAAATAAACAAATAAGTAAAGGATTAAAACAAAAGGAATAATAAATTATATAAATAGAACCTAGAAAGGGGGAATTACAGAGGAACAAAATGTTAATGAGAATCACTGACAAAACTGGATGGGAAGTTATTATAAGCAACAATGAAGATGTACAAAGTAAATGGTTATTCTATTTTTTGTTTGTGTTTGATGTTATATGGTGTGTGTGTTCCTTTTATGTTATGTGTGTGTTATTCTTATGTTAGTAAAAATATTTCAACAAACAAATAAATAAATAAGAATATATTATGTGACATGGTGATGTTAAATGCAGTGGTTTGAGTTTGCTACAAGGTAATATCGTGTTAGGCCAAGTGAAAAGAAAGGAAACATGTGTTCCTTAAGATGCTGTGGTACTACAGCTCCTATCAGCTTTCACAGTGGCTATGCTGGATAAGGCTGAGGGGTCTGCAATGCAACCACATGTGGAGGGCAAGCTATTCCCCTGGACAGTACCCATTTGAGGCACCCACCCTATTTTGTCCACTCTGATTATTGTTACTCTAAAGTGGTTGGCAAACTACAGCCCATATGTGCCATCCCTGGGCATTTTGTGGCCTGAGGGCTTATAAAGGACATTTGGGAGCAAAACATATTTTTAATTTTTGACAGGAGGTTCTGGGGGTGTCATCCACCAAGGTTTCCCAGGGGAGGCTAATGCTACCCCTAGCCTTCCACAGTTGTTTCCCCTCGTCCCACAATAAAGACCTGTGATCAGCTGCAAACTGCTATTCCACCACTCTGACTAAGCTAGAAGAGATATCTGAGTTAAAGAACACTGTTCAGACTAAGATTATCCACTGGAGTTGCAGAATGCAAATCTAGACATGCACAGAATTCAAACCTATAGCTGTGTTATAGAATCAGTACATAGAGAGATCTTGTAGCACCTTTGTTGTTGTTGTTGTCATTAATTGCCTTCAAGTCAGTTCCGACTCACAGAGACCTCATAGATGAGACATCCCCAAGAATCCCTATCCTCCACTGCCTTGCTCAGATTCTGCAAGCCCTTGATTGAGTCTACCCATCTGGTCTGTGGTCTTCCTCTCTTTCTTCTACCCTCTACCTTTCCTAGCATTATTGTTTTTTCTAGTGATCCATGCCTTCTCATGATGTAACCAAAGTATGATAGTCTCAACTTGATCATCTTAGCTTCCAAGGAGAGCTCTGGTCTGATCTGTTCAAGAACCCAGTTGTCTTCTTGGCTGTCCATGAGTATCCTAAGTACTCTTCTCCGGCACCACATTTCAAATGAGTTGATTTTTTTCTGTCTGCTTCCATCACTGTCAAGTTCTCACATCCATACATGGTAATTGGGAATACAATGGCCTGGACAATTTTGACTTTAGTGATTAGCTGTATGTCTTTGCTCTTCAGTATCTTTTCCAGTTCTTTCATAGCTGCCCTTCCCATTCCTAGTCTTCTTATTTCCTGACTTATTTTTCCATTCTGGTCAATGTTTCATCCTAGATATGGGAATTCCTCATTGTCTAGATTGAACTTGTGTATTTCTTCTGTTGTCATTATTTTTGTTTTCTTTATGTTCAGCATCAGATCTGCCTTTGCTCTTTCATCTTTGACCTTCCTTATTAACTGTTCCAGTTTCTGAATGTCTTCTGCTAATATTATGGTGTTATCTGCATATCTTAGGTTGTTAATGTTGTTTCCTCCTTTTTCTGATTCTAATTCAGCTTTTCTTATGATGTTTTCAGCATGTAAGTTAAACAAGTAAGGTGATAGGATGCAACCTTGCCTGACCCCTTTGCTTATTGGGAACCACTCTGTTTCCCTGAATTCTCTTCTAACAGTAGTCTCCTGTCCTTTGTACAGATTTCTCATCAGGACTATCAGATGTAGCAGCACCCCCATGTCTTTGAGCATGTTCCATAGCTTTTAGTGATCTATACAATCAAAAGCTTTGTTGTAGTCTATGAAACACATGCCGATTCCTTTTTTGGAATTCTTTGATGCGCTCCATTAGCTACCATATGTTTGCAATGTGGACCCTAGTGCCCCTTCCTTTTCTGAATCCTGCTTTCACCTCTGGAATTTCTCTCTCCATGTATGGTTGGAGTCTATGCTGCAGAATTTTGAGCATTATTTTGCTTGCATGTGAGATTAGTGCTATTGTCCTATAGTGGCTGCAGTCTTTTGTATCTCCTTTCTTGTGGATTGGTATGTACATCGAGTGTTTCCAGTCTGTTGGCCACCACCTTGTTTTCCATATTTGTTGGCATATTTCAGTTAGCACTAAAGTTGCATCTGTCTGTGGGCATTGTAGCAGTTCAGTTGGGATATCATCTGTTCCTAGTGATATATTTTTTCCCATTTCCTTTAATGCAGATTCCACTTCACTTCTTAGCACCTTTGAGACTAACTGAAATAAAGAAGTTGGCAGCATGAGCTTTTGTAGACTTCAGTCTACTTCCTTAGATGCATATAACATTCCTACATCTGAGGAAGTAGACTGAACTCTATGAAAGTTCATGCTGCCAACTTTTTTATTTCAGTTAGTCTCAAAGGTGCTACAAGATCTCTCTACACAGACATGCACAGTTATGCATTAAATGTGCTGTATTGAATGACAACACTGTACAGCTGAACCAAGGTTTACAACCCAGTATGCATGCTTACACATGTACAATGTTCATGTACATCCCTTTACAATTTGCATCCATACATAATGCACATCATGCACAACTCCACTTTCTTAACCTGGAATTGAATACAGCCATTCCACATAGAGGGAAATGTCCAATCATTTCTGTAGTGGAATTTATGCATGTCTAAGACACCAGTGTGGTGTAGTGGTTTGAGCATTGGACTATGAGTCTGGAGAGCAGGGTTCAAATCCTGAGTCAGCCATGAAAACCCACTATGAGACCTTGGGCAAGTTACACTCTCTCAGGAGATTATCGCACTACCTTTAAAATGCATTAAAAAGAGACTTACAATGCCCAAATCAAAGTAAAATTCAGGCTGCATCCAGATGCTATCGCATGGATTTTCCCCAAAAAAAAGTCATCTGGATGCAGCCCAAATTCAGCCAGGCTGACTTAACTCTCTCCGGTGGCCATTTTTCAAAGTTGGAAGTGAAAAATGGCTGCCAGAGTGAGTTAAGTCAGTCTGGCTGAATTCAGGCTGCATCCGGATGGTGGTTTTGGGGAGGAAATCCATGTGATAGCATCCGGATGCAGCCTAAATTTTACTTAAATTCAGGTAATAATTAAAGGTAGTGTGATAATCTCCTCAGCCTCAGGGAATGTCAATGGCAACCCCCCTCTGAAGAAACATTCCAAGAAAACCCTGTCATGGGTTCACCTTAGGATTGCCATAAGTCAGAAATGACTTGAAGACAAACAAGACACACACACACGCGCGCACACACACACAATATCAACAGGATTCCAGCCAAAATTCTTCATCAGCCAAGCTTAGGATAGTTGTGTGAATTCTTTGGAGCATCCTGATTACTTAAAGTTTGTCTAGTCTGATGCTGGCCACACTGAATCCAAGCCCTTCCCAGTCCTCCAGACCATTTTAACATGACCAGAAGCTACAGTTTTGGTGAGGAAATAAACAAAATTGTATTCCTAACACTTAAGTGGGAACTCCCATATAGGGTAATAAGAGAAGAATGCCTTGAGTAGCGAGCAGGCTCCATTGCTGAAGAGAGGGTATAGGGATGGCAGGCCACATGTATATTGGAGTTAAACGTAGGCTACATGTCAGTTCTTGCCTTTTTGGCAGCATAACTATTTCCTATAATAAAGAGAAAGAAACACTTACTCTGGCATCTGTTTGTTAAGCCACTTTATGCAGTCTTGCAAAAAATGAGAGAGAGCGACTAAAAAATGAAGAAAGGTATTTTGACAGCCATGACAAATTTCCAAGACACTTTGGATTTGTTGTTAGTCAAGTTTTCCATCCTGTTCTTGAATTAGTGTGATAGCATTTGAGCTAGGGAATTATTAAACCTTTCTTGGCACTAATTTACCTGGAACACCTGCTTTCACCTGAATCTGCCTTTTTGTGCCCTTCTTTAGGAACCATCAAAGATTAGGCAGAAATTCACATAAAATAATATCATGCCTGCCTCAACTAATGATGTCATAAAGGCTGTTTATCAAGCTCCTGCAGTGATTTTGTTTTGGATGCCAACAAAACAGAGGAAAAATGATGGGGAAAGTGGAACATATGGCTGAGTCTTTTCAGGTCAGAGCTAATTGACATATGCCGGTGCATTTTTGCCATGAAGCTAACACAATGCTCCTTTGCCTCCCTCCATTCTGCAATTTTCACCTAATGTGATGTAGTTTGAATGGGACTAGGAACCTGGGAGTTTAGAGTTCAAATCCTTCTTCAGCCAGGGAAACACACTGGGTGACTTTGAGCAAGTGAAATTCTCTCAATTTCAGAGGAAGGCAATGGCAAACCCTCTCTGAAAAAATCTTACAAAGAAAATCCTACAATTGGGTAGCCCTACATTGGAGTCAACATGGAGGCACATGACAGCAGCAAAGGGAGTTGCAAGCATGATGCTCAGCTACATAGAAGGAAAAGGGTTTCTGTATGGGGTGGATTATCTAGATCCATTTCAATCTGGCTTCAGGCCTGTTATGGGACAAAGACAGCTTTGGTCATCTAAAAAGGAAACTGGACAATCCCTGTGTCCCTGTTGGTTCTGCTGGACCTCTCAGCAGCTTTTGATGCTATCAATCATAGTGTTCTTCTGCACCACCTCTCTGGGATGGGATTGGGGCATATGGGATTGGGGCACTGTTATGCAGTGGTTCCAGATTTTCTTAGGACGTTATCACACGTGGGCCAGTTTTGTTGTTAAAGAGATAATCAAGTGGAAATGAAGCATCCCGAAAAGAAAGTGAAAATAAAGCTTGATTGCACAAAAGCTTTTCACACATAATTACAGTAATAACGGAATTAAGTTAAAAGCAAAAAAAAAGACGTTTTTAACTTTCATGCACAAGTGAAAAGAACCTGTACATGTACTGGAAATGGGTGTGTTTCATGAACAGACTCCTCCTTTTCCAGGGCAAGTCCTGCATTTCCCAAGAGGAAATGTCAGACTGTCCTCCATTTGGGGTCATGTCCTCCTGCACAGGTCCTAACCCCCTTCCATTGGGGTCAGGACCTCTCAAGAGAGCAGAGGAGGACATGAGGAGGAGGAGGAGGCTGGAAAGGCAAGGCAAGGCAAGCTGAGGCAAGGGAGGGATTGGGATGGCTCACCCTCCCTTTTCTCTCTCTCCTTTCCTGGCATTGGAGGCTGTCAGCTGCTGAGGAGATAGGCAAGGAGGGCAGGATCACAGGCAGAGCTGGCAGGGAAGGAGGAGGAGGAAAAGGAAGGGAGGGAGGGAGGGAGGGAGGGAGGGCTGGGTGTTCCCTGGGGAGAGCCAGAGCCTTGGATGATGCCCAGAAGAGGGGGAAACTGGAGGTAGCTCCCATGCCCCCCATAAGCCTTTCCCCTTTGTAGGACCTGCAGGGCAGAACTTCATGGTGAGATGGATCTCCAAGTTGCTCCACAAGCACACCCCACACTTGCACCCACATCCACCCACAGCTGCTGCGAGGGAAGCCTTCTTTCCCCTCCTTTTCCCTCCATCCCAAATGCCAAACTTCTCCTCCGTCCCAAACTTTCCTCTCCTGGACTGCCTTCCCTTCCCTTCCCTTCCCTGTATGGCACTGAGGAGGAGCCAGGGACTCTCCCTCCCTGGAGGCCCCTCCTCCTCTTCCTCTTGGCCCTTCTCCAGGTTTTAAAAGAGAATTGTCCATGCGTATTTGCTTTTCAGATTAAAGTAAATGCGCAATTACTGTAATTTCGCAAATGCATTTCCTCTAAACTCTTGAAATTAAAAAGATCTCGGATAACACCACTTTCTGTCCACTTTCTGTGCGATGTTGTGTGAAATCGTCAGGTGCAAGTGTGGGTTTTTTTGGGATTTGTGTGGGATAACCTACAGATTCTCCCGTGTGATAACGTCCTAAATTCCTGAAATTAAAAAGATCTCGGATAATACCACTTTCTGTCCACTTTCTGTGCGACGTCGTGTGATAACGTCCTTAGAGGAGCAAATGCAAAAGGTGGTTCTGAGAACTCCTGTTTGACTACCTGGTCATTGGCCTGTGAGGTCCCACGGGGTTCTGTTTTGTCCCCTATGTTGTTTTTCATCTACCACTGAGAAAGGTCATTCTGAGTTTCGGGGTGTGATGTCACAGTGTGCTGATGACACCAAACTCTATATCTTCTTCCCATCAGATTCTAAAGAAGCTGTCTCAGTACTGTACCTATGTCTGTTTTCAATAGTGGACTAGATGGTGGCAAACAAATTGAAACTTAATCCAGACAAAACAGAGATGCTCCTGGTCAGTTGAAAGGTATATCAAAGAATAGGGACTCTACCTGTACTGGATGGGGTTACACTCCTCCTGAAATCTCAAGATGACAGCTTAGATATTTTCCTGGACTCAACTGAGCCTGGATGTCTAGGTTTTAGCAGTGGCCAGGAGTGCATCTGCACAGCTAAAACCAGTATGCCAACTGCACCCATTCCTTGAAATGTTAAATCTAGCTAGGCAGACACAGAACTTGATTAATGCCATTTGGGCTGCTGTAACACACTCTATATGGGGCTTCCTTTGAAAACTGTTTGGAAACTTCAGCAATTTCAAAATGCTGTAGTCAGAATACTGACAGGGGCCAGTTATAATTCCCTCATTAAAATAGCTTCACTGGATACTAGTTTGCTTCTGGGCACAATTCAAAGTATTAGTCATGACCTATAGAGCCCTATACAGCTTGGGTCCAAACCATATCTCCCTATACAACCTTGCCAGAACTTTAGCGGGAGGCTTTCTCTCAGGCCTCCCACTGTCACAAGCTCACTTGATTTGGACATGAGAGAGAGCCTCCTCAGTGGCTGCTCTCACACTTTGGAACTCCTCTCCACAGACTGGCAAAGACAATTCTGTTTAAGCAGGTGACATATAAATGAAATAAATAAATGAAATAATAAATTCTTACCAAATCCCAGAAGTTCCATGAAGAGAATGAAGAGGACAATGTGATTGCATTGCATGGTTCCTCTTTGATGTGAGATTTTGGTGCTGAATGAAAGCACTTTTTATAGTTTGCTATAGGGAAATATAGATGGGCATTGAGGCCGCTAGAACAATTAATAAGTAGGAACACATTAAAGTTTGTTTACTTTTGTTAAGCTCTGTTTGCTTCAGAATAAGTTCCTGTTCTACAATGGGTACTATTCCATTCCAGCTAGGGATGTGTTAGAGCCATAAATTCAATCAACAGCAGTTTGTCATAGCCAGAAAGATTTGAGACCCTACAATCTGGTTTCCATTGTTGTTTACCAGTGATATAGAATCAAGTTGATTGATTTGGACTCAAATCAGACTCAAGTCGCTTCAGTGACTTGGATTTGACTGGGCAAAAAGTGACACACTGACTCGACTCAAGACTTGTATATTTTTAGTGACCGACTTGCTGGTATCACTCACTTTGAGCAGTAGCAAGACCCACTGCCAGAGTGTGGTGCACATTTCTTGGATGAGAACAGCAAATGCATTAGGCAGAAAGATCCTTCTAAAGCTTTTGAAATGCTTTAGAAGACTCTTCTGGTGTAGAACAAGGACAGACTGCTGAGCAGACCTCAATCTCTACCTCTAGCCCATTGCCTAAAACGTTTGCTGACCCTCTCAAAGAAACATGCAATGCCTCTTTTTTCTGTTAAAGTTGGCTGCTAGACTTGAGATTTGACTTGAGACTCGAATGTATCTTGCAAGACTGAGACTCAAGACTTGAGACTTGACTTGAGACTTGGACTAAATGACTTGAATACCTCATTGCTATTTACCTCTTGATGTACAAATGACCCCTTCTCTTTCTTCCTGCTGTGTGTATAGATGTGTGCAGTTTTGTTAACTGTGTGCAAATAAGATTCTGATTGATGCTAGGCTCTGTTAGTCATTGGAGATTCCAAACATCATGCTCAGAATCCTGTTGGAAATAGGGATAATGTTATAAAGCCAAATATATATTTTTTAAAAAGCAAATAAGGAGTATTTAGGCTCATAAACAGTTTTATCTGCAGAGAGAAATAGCATCAGTATGATTTCAGCATAAAGTGTATATACAGAAATATTTGGAAAAAGCATATGTAAAATAATTGGGAGGAAACACTAAGAGAAATGTATATGAAAGATAAACAAAAGACAAAAAGAGAGAATACTCTGAAGGCCATAGACACGGAAGTAGTGTTTGATATATGTATTGTGATATGTTTTTTGAGAATTCTTTTTGTGGAGGGTGGATGGAAAATGTGAAGGAATGTATGATCAGTGTATATATGCTTTTTAAAAATTTTGTTGGAAAAACAATAAAAAATAATGTATAAAAATGTAAAAGAAATGAGAAGAGAAACTAAAACATGTCCAATAGATGGTGCCACATTCATGAGAAATGCCTGAGTGTTCAGTCATAGCCAATGCTGAATGTGAAGAGCTGAACAGGTAGGCTTTTCTCGTGAATGTGGCACCATCTAGTGTAACCACTTCCTTGCCCAAAGCCACTTTAAAGTCTTTTCCAGATGAAACAAATGTGTCAAGAGTGTGTTATTTATTACTGCAGTACTTCCTTTAAATACATACATACATACAGTTGCATTGTCCTGGACAACAGTTGCCAGCTCCAGCTACAACATTTTATTCCCATCTTTGAGTGGGTTTGCTTTTAATCCTGAGACATATTGGAACAACATGTTACCTTCTCTCCTCCTCCTTTCTTTTACAAACTTTTTAAAGTTCATAATGATATAACACCTAAACATCAGAAACAATTTCATGATGGTAATAGGTGTTTGACAGTGGAATACGCTGCCTTAGAGTGTGGTGGAGTCTCTTTATTTGGAGGTTTTTAAACAGAAGTTGGATGGCCATCTGTTGGGAGTGCTGTGATTGTGTCCTCCTGCATGGCAGGGGGTTGGACTGGGTAGCCCTTGTGGTCTCTTCCAATTCATGATACTATATAATGATATAGCACTTTAGCACTAGAGACATAGGGCCAAGCCCTAAGATCTCACAACCCTATTTTAAACTTCTCTACCACTATTCTTAGGTAAGCAGGCATGGTCTGAGACCCAGCATCATGTGGCTAGAACAGAAATCTTTCTGCCTGCTATGCCTTCCATCCCCTGTGAAAGGCAACTTCCTCACACTAGAATGCACCCTCATTGCCATTTAGTGGCTGGGATAGGACAGCAATGTCTGGACAGCATACAGCAGCAATTCTCTCCCAGAACATCGCTCTGGTGAATTTGCTGGCATACACTGGAGATCTATTATCTTCTTGTGGTTGACGAACCTTAGCCAGATGCTGCCCAGATGCTCCCAAGCTCCCTTGGCCATGTGTGCATCCCCATGCTGTGGAGCTGGGGTATTTTGTAAGCAAGCCTTGAATACCTCCACCTGCAGTGTCCCAATATCATTTACACTAGTGTAATGGACAGGTTGCTTACCTATAACTGTAGTTCTTCATGTGGTCATCTGTAAAATTGGGTTTCACAATTGGGTTTTACTGCACCTGCACTGTGCAAGTTTGGAACAATCTAGAATAGCTAGGCAAGATTTTTGGTGATAACTGGCTGGTGCAACTGTATGACTGGGAAGCCACAGAACTGCAAGACCGGCAGGCTTTCATGGTGGCCTTGCAGACCAGGTTTGTGGATCCATTCCACACAGAGAGAGCCCACACGGACTTGGAGGACAGTGAAGAGCCATCAGGAAACTTCCCAAGCCTGTCTTAGACAGTGGTGGAATGCAGATAACAGACACAAGCAGCCACACCCCCATGGTGAGTTGAAAAGTTCCCTTTTATATCCTATAAGTCAAACTAGTGAACCCGAAGTGGGGGAAAGTATGGACTTGGTGGCAGCTATAGATTCAGGCTGCACCTGATGCTTCGGAAACCCAGTCATAGCTACAGGTTTAAATTTGAGCACAAGAAAGCTGAAGCCCCCAATCACCTTCCAGCAGATGGATGGTTCCACAACATCCACCACAATGCAGACTAGGACAGTGTTTTTAGGGGTGGCGGATCACTGGGAGAGGATTAGGTTTACTTTGGACCCCACCTCAAGCTATCCGCTGATCTTGGGAATAGACTGGTTGTAATTCCACAATTCCAGGATCAGGTGGAGTCCAGGAGAACTTATTTTTGATGGACCACGGTGTAGGGAACACAGCAGAACCCCTGATTTGGGCCCAGAAAATAGGCTGGTGGCCATGCTCACCCAGCTGGCCCATCTGTGAGAGTAAGCGGGGAAAGCTGCCCAGGGAGTTCCATTACCTTACCCCTCTATTTATTGAAACCTAGAGGAGGTGTTTACTTTCTCCCCCAACCAAGAGACAGACTATGCCATTGAATTGAAACCCAAGGCCCAACCTCCCAAGCCCAAACTGTACTCTATGACTCCCCTGGAACTGAAAAACCTCAAGGAGTTCATAGAGAAGACCTTGGCCAGGGGTTTCATCCTCCCATTAACCTCCATGTTTGTGGCCTCAGTGTTCTTTAGGGAAAAGAAGAATGGGACTCTGAGGTTAGTCATGGACTACCACAACCTCAAAGGGATTTGTAGCACAAACAAGTACCCTCTCACACTTACGAAAGACAAGCTGGGGTGAGTGGCCACCAGGAAGATTTTTACCAAGCTGGACCTGGGGGATGCTTACTTCAGAGTGAGGATTAGGGAGGGGGATGAACATAAGACTGCATTTAATTGTCTGCTTGGGGATTTGAATATTTAGTGATGCCTTTGGGCTAGTGGGAGCACCAGGGGTTATCATGAGACTGGTTAATCAAATTATGCATGACTTGTTGTTTGAGGAGGTTCTAGTATATTTGGACAATGTGTTGATCTACTCTCGAGACATGGACTCCCATGTTAAACTAGTGCTAAAACATCTCTTGGACACCTAATTGTATGTCAAGTTGTCCAAATATAAATTTAATAATGACAAACTGGACTTTCTGGGGTACAGGGTGTCCACCAAAGGAATAGAAATGGATCTGACCAAAGTCCAAGGTGCTAGAGTGGGCCCCTCCAAAGACCAGAAAACAAGTACAGAACTTCTTGGTGTTCGCTAACTTGTACAGGCAGTTTATCCCCAACTTTGCTCAGGTGGCTCTGCCCATCACTGTTTTGCTGAAAACCAAGGCCCACCCAAAAACAGAAGCCCAGTAGTGAGGGGTTCAAGCCCTCCACCAAAATTCAGTGGACCCTGGAATGCCAGGAGGTGTTCCAGAATCTGAAACTGTTGTTCAGCACTGAGCCCATTTTGAAACACCTGGACCCATACCAACCCTTCATCATTCAGGTGGATGGCAGTGATGTGGTGTTAGAAGCACTGCTTATGCAAAGGAGCTATGAAGGGGCTCTGAGGCCTTTTGCCTATTTGTCAAAGAAATTCCAGGGGCGGAGTTGAACTGACCCACTTGGGAGTGGGAAGCTTTTGCGGTAAAGTGGGCCCTGCAAAATTGGCACCAATTTTTGGAAAGCACGCCCCATCCTTCTGAGGTCTGGACAGACCATCATAACCTACGGGCATTACAAACTCCAAGAAAGCTGAACCCCAAACAAAGCTGGCAGGCCAAGTATTTCTACAGGCTCAAATTCAAACAGGTTTTTTCCAGGCAAGCAAAATATGTTAGCCAATGACCTATCTAGGCTCTCACAACATGAAAGTAAATGGCAAGTCATGGTGGAGACAGTGTTTTCCCTGCAACAATTGGGATTGGCAGTAACTACCTGAAGCTAATCCCATAAAGAGGAAGTGAACAAACCCTCACACCCAGACCCTATACATCAAAGTTTCCACAAGTCAGCAGTAAAGGACCAGTGGTTAAAAGACCATCCAAACACACTGGATCTAAAAGATGGACTGTGGTATAAAGGGACTGAGAACATTGCATTTGATATGCAAACAGTATGGGGGGGGGGCATCCGGCAAGATGTAGAGACATATGTAAAAGAGTCTGGTGTGTGCGCATGCCAAGCCGGGGGGGGGGGCAAGCCCTGAGGATTACTGCAACCATTGCCCACATCTGGAGCCCCTTGAAAACACATCACAATGGACTTTATCCCAGACTTGCCTGATAGTCATGGGTGAAATACTATTTGGATGGTGACAGACTTATTTTCAAAACAGATGCATTTTGTGGTGTGCAAAGGCTTACCAACAGCAGCCAAGCTGGCACACTTGTTCATCACCCATGTGTATTGATTATATGGATTGCTCTCTAAGATTGTGAATGACCAAGGTAGCCAGTTCACCTTCCAATTTTGGAAGTTGTTCCAGAAAAAACTGGGGGTTGAACAAGCAATGAGCACCTCTCATCCCCCCCCCACAAATGGATGGGCAGATGGAGAGAGCAAATTCCACTTTGGATCAATATTTAAAGTGTTATACTAATTACTTACAAGCTGACTGGTTTGATTTGTTGTCTCATGCAGAGGTGGCTTTTAATGGAGCTATAAATCAAAGCACAGGACATTCACCTTTTGAAGTTGTTTATGGCAATGAACACCAGACATTTCCTTCAGTGGCAGTACAGACAATGGACCTTGTGCCACTGACACAATAAATTACAAAAATCAGAGAAGCTTGGCCCCAGATAGTAACTGCTTTAGATGAAGTGAAAAGGGACCACAAAAAATTTGCAGACCATAAAAGAGACAAGGAATGAAACTTAGCTCCAGAGAGCAGTTTATTTGTCTACCAAACACTTGAAAACTAGACAGCCAGCTAAAAAGCTGGACCAAAATTTGTTCGGCCATTTACAGTTAAAAGACTGGTTAATGAGGTGGCTTCTGAATTGGATTTGCCCAAATCATACAAATACTTGCACTCTGCTTTCCATTTCAGCCAGCAGTAGCGATGGACCCTTGGAGGACTGATCAGGAACCACCCCCACCCCTGGTGGTTGAAGGAGAGAAACATTTTGCAGTGGCTAAAATCTTGGACTCCTGATTTTATAGAAACAAACTGCAATATTTGATTAGGTGGAAGCATTTTCCTGAGTCTGAGAATGAATGGGTATACACCTATTATGTGGACACTCCAAGATTGACCCAGTTGTTTCACAAGAAATACCCAGAGAAGCCTGGGGGAGATGGGGAGGTTAATCTTGGGGTGGTGAGATGTCAGAATCCATGTTTGGTTCTGTCATGTTGGTTCTGTATGGGGGGAGGTATTGGAACAATTTATGATGGTATATTCTGGAAAGGGGGGCTGGGTGATGTTATGTACAGTCAAGGTTTAATGGGCTTGCAGCATCCATAGAACCAGAAAAGGCAGGACACACCAGAGAGGAGGATGGGTAGGTTTGTATGATTTCACAGATAACCACTCAAAGAACTACAGTTACAGGGAATCAACCTGTCCTCCTTCTTCACGGCCTCTGTGAATCACACAATTAGGTGACTAGCAAGCTACAACACCTGGAGGTGAGAATGTCATGCCAGGACAAAAAGTACACCTGTAAGAGTGCAACAAGAAACTTTATTAAACAGCCAGAAAAAGGAAAAGAGGTATCACCCAAAAAAGATGGGTTAAACCAGAGACACTTCAAAGTTGACAAAATAACTTCTCTCCCAAAAGCTGCATCTCCTCTTGACTGAGCATTTAGTCTATAATGTGAAATAAAAGTCAAAGGGACCACACTGCAAAAGAAAGCAGAGGAAGCAGCTACCACTCTGATGGAATGAGCACATACTGTCACGGGACTCCTCCTTAGCCCATTGGTAGGTGAGATGTATAGTGGAGACCACCCATTTTGAAATATTGCATTCTATTATTATTATTATTATTATTATTATTATTATTATTATTATTTCTATGCTGCCTTTCACCCAGAAGGGACCCAAAGTGGCTCACAAACAAAAACACATTAAAACTTGTTACAATTAAACAATGAAAACTTCACATAAAAACAATATAAAATTACAAACATTAAAACCACAATAAAAGCATGATACCCACTTACAATTCAAAAAGGATGTGGAGAAACTGGAGCGTGTCCAAAGGAGGGCAACTAAAATGGTGAAGGGTCTGGAAACCAAGCCCTATGAGGAACAACTTAGGGAGCTGGGGATGTTTAGAGAAGAGAAAGTTAAGAGGTGATATGATAGCCTTGTTTAAATATTTGAAGAGATATCATGTTGAGGAAGGAACAAGCTTGTTTTATGCTGCTCCAGAGACTAGGACCCAGAACAATGGGTGCAAGCTCCAGGAAAAAAGATTCCACCTCAACATTAGGAGGAACTTCCTGACAGTAAGGGTGGTTCGACAGTGGAACACACTCCCTCGGAGACTAGTGGAGTCTCCTTCCTTGGAGGTCTTTAAGCAGAGGCTGGATGGCCATCTGTCGGGGCTGCTTTAATTGGGAGTTCCTGCATGGCAGGGGGTTGGATTGGATGGCCCTTGTGGTCTCTTCCAACTCTATAATTCTATGATTCTATGATTTTATGATATAACAAACACCCCATATAAAAAGCCATCCAATGATCACACATTAAAAGCCTGCCTGAATAAAAGTGTTTTTGCTTGCTGCTGGAAGGCAAGCAGGGAGGGCGGCAGCCTTGCTTCCCATGGAAGGGTATTCCAGAGGGCAGGAGCAACCACCAAGAAATCTCTCTCTCGTATCCTCATCAGGTGAGCCTGTGATGGGGGTGGGACGAAGAGAAAGCCTCCTCCTGAAGATCTTAGGGCTCTGGTAGGTTCATATGGGGAGGTATGGTTTCTCAAATAGTCTGGACCTAAGCCATGTAGGCTTTATAAGTCATGAGCATAGGTCATGAATTGTGCCCAGAAACGAACTGGCAGCCAGTGAAGTTGTTCCAACAAGGGAGTTATATGCTCCCTATAACTGGCCCAGTCAATTACAATGATATGTATTAATAACTGTTCATAACTATTAATTATTATCATTAACCTCATAATTACTGCCTGAAGAAAGCCAAAACATGTCAGGCTGATTTGTGGAATGCAGTGTATTTTTAAAATTCATCCTGGGTCATTATTTCATTTCAAATTCATTGCATGTTTCCAGTTCTTTCTGGTTTGGTTTTTTTTTTTCCCCAGCTTAAGAAATATTAGACAGTCCATCTGGCAGCCATATCCAGCTGGCACCTTTTCTCCCACTCCTTTGACTACCTGAGGCAGCAATCTCACTCTGCCTAATGGTAGAGCCAAGTCTAAAGGACATAAAGGGGTGAAACAGATAACCCTGAAGGAGCGGCTCTGTGCAGTCCCTTTGTTTACCAGATTGGGGTCATGGCAACTGCATGCCATGGCCCCAATTTGGCATTTTCCCAGTGCAAAAAGAAGTGGCAGAAAGCTGCTCCTTTTTGCACCAGGAAAAAGATGCCTTTGCCACCATGGTGGTGGCTTTTTAGCAGTTTTGCGGTGCAGCGCGAGCAGTCACTGTGCTGCCAAAACACTATGAAGCTGCTGCCTGTTGTTGTCTGAACACCATGCCCCCACACCGCTGGGATGCTGGCTCTTACTGCTGGTCTGCTTCACTCCATAGTTACCTTCAATTATTTCATAAAACACTATACAGAAAGATGAAAAGCAAGATAAGAAAAAGAAAGGAATAGAGGAGTTACAATGAGTGTGCAAGGAAGCTTACTTATTTGTCTCACAAACACAGAAAGAAAAGGCAAGTCTTCTGCTTTTAAATATTTTTACAAGGAAATGGCAAACCAGTTTTCCAGTGCTAAGCCATGCAGTCCTCAAGGACTGACTACAAAGGAAAGAAAAAGTAAATAATTCACAAAACAAGATAGGTTTCCTTCAGGCGGCTGCTTTCTAAGTGGGCTCAATTAACATCCTACACTCTGTGTTCAGTTCAGATTCACACAAGACCTTCAGAGGAATTCCAGTAGAGCCGCAGGTGTTTTGGACTTCAACTCCCAGATGCCCCAGCCAGCTTGGCCAACAATCAGGAATTCCGGGAGCTGAAGTCCAAACCATCTGGAGCACCAAGGTTTGGAAATCACAGCCCTAGATGCTCCCCCTCCTCCCACTTTTTCCAGTGCTAGAAGCTGACCCACAATTAAGTCTAACTGTGCAGTAGTCACTTTAAGAGTCTGGCTTTTACAGGATGAAAGACTTGCATTATGTATTAATATTATCATCACACCCAAAGTTCTAATGTTAACTGAATAGGGGTACATTGTCAGCAAGTGGAAATATTGGCAAGGAAGTATAACATACAAAGACAAGATCTAACAGGAAATGGAACAGGGAGATATCTCCTGTCCATATCCCTGTCTCTTTTGGGTCATTGCTGTGAACAGACTCCACCACCTCTTTCCCATCCTGTATCTGCCCTCACTTCTTTCCTCAGTGAAGTCACCAGAATGAGAATCAGATGAATCCATTGCTTGGGAAAATTACTTGTTTGGACTACACTTCCCAGAATTTCCAAGACAGCATGACCACTGGTTGCTGTTTGAGAGATGAAACCTAAGTGGTTCAAGTTAAGAAGTTTAAGAGATGATATGATAACCCTGTTTAAATATTTGAAGGGATGCCATACTGAAGATGGAGCAAATTTCTTTTCTGCAGCTTCAGAGAATAGGACCCAGATCAATGGATGCAAACTACAGGAAAAGAGATTCAACATTAGGAACATTAGGAAAAAAGTCCTGATAATAAGAACTATTTGACAATAGAATAGACTGCCCTGGAGTGTGGTGAAGTCTCCTTCTTTGGAAGTTTTTAAACAGAAGCTGGATGGCCATCTAATGGGAGTGCTTTGATCATGTATTCCTTCATAGCAGGGGGTTGGACTTGATGGTCCTTGAGGTCTCTCCCAACTCTATGATTCTATGATTCTAAATGCAAGTTGATTGGACCATCACCCAAATGGCCACATTAAAATACATTTGCTTTTCTCTATTTGGCAGCTATGCAGACCAAAAACAACAGTTTTAAAAATAAGGAGCATCTAGAACAGGGGTAGGCAACTTTTCCCCTTTAAGGGCCGAGGGACTTCAGCTCCCAGAAGCCTCAGCCATGTTGGCCAATAGTCCCATGTTGGCCAATAGCTCCTGGGATTCTGGGAGCTGAAGTCCCTCAGCCCTTAAAGGGGAAAGGTTGCCTACCCCTGATCTAGAACAATGTACTCACAAGAAGGATCTACATCAGTTCTTCCTACATAATTAAATTATTCTCTTCTATGTCTGGAAATGGTTAGATTGTATATTCTTGTGAACTCTATTTCCGGGGGGGGGGGGGGAATGTCTACCATTTAAAAGTGGGAAGCAGCAAATCTGCTTATAAAAACTATCACGTCTTACCACAGTTACCCAGAACTTGTTACCTTTTCCAACCACAGTTTCCAGAACCCAATAGGTATCCTAAATTGAATATTCTGTGAGTTATAGTTCCCAAAAGTAACTTTTCCAAGTCTTTTCCAAACCCTAACCCTAACCCCAAGTCCTACTCGCATCAGCACAAGAGTGTATACCTTCAGAACATGAAGACATGTAGGATCATATTCAAGAAACAGAATTCACAAAAGCCAGAAGAGCAAGCAGGTTTATTGGTCAACATGCAAAGCCCGTACAACAGGATGAAAAGTCTTTATGGTACAACTAATGCCTTTGTTTCGTGCAACCCAGTAGCATGTTAATTGGGCTGAACATGTTACAGGCCCAGGTCTGTGCTGTAGCTCTCACGTTAACCTGAGGAAAGAAGTGAAAACACATCACATTGGGAGAATGAATTCTGAAGAAGAGGTAAAGACTAATTTCCCCGGGGGGGGGGGGTTGTCAAATTAGAGCAAAGCTTTTGATTTTGTAGATCATGAAAAACTATCAATTCCTCTAAAAGAAATGAAAATGAGTAATTCTGCCTTCTCTCTGTCCCCTGTTAACTTTTTGCCATCTTCTCCACACAGTGGCCCTACCATTTCCTTCTTCTTCCTTTTCCTGCGGCCATAACCAAAAAAGCCCTTTTTATTGTTCTTAACCTCTCTAGCAAGCCTGAGTTAATTCTGCGCTTTAGTTTTTCTGACTTTACCCCTACATCTGCTAGCTATTTGTTTGAATTCCTCTTTGGTGATTTTGTTAGAATCCTGTTAGTATTCTATCAGATATGTAGTATAGTGTGGGGATGATGGGATGATGGGTTAGTTATGTGAGAGTGCAGGTGCTTTATCAAGTGACCTTGGGTGGCTGGCTTGGCTGGCTGGGAACGGATGAGATGTTTGGGAAAAGGAAGGAGGGGTTGAGAGCGCGGGCTTTTTGCACATTCTTTTCACTAACTGTAGGGGGGGATTTTTTCAGTCTCAGCTAAAACGTCTGATAGCCAGGACTGACCTATGGATCTTCCAATAAAGTTCTGTTAATTCGTTAATTAAACTGACTGGTTGGTTGTCTAAAGGTGCTGCTGTCTATTTCATGACAGTTAGCTGAGACTCACACCAAGTTCAACTTTATTTTTGGTATTTTGTTCCTCCTCCTGGAGAGATGGAGGCAGGAGCGGAGATGTCCTCCAAAGAGGGTCAAAACCCAGAGGATGGAGGGGAACCTCGGCCGGAGGACAGAGGAACCGGAGCGGTGCCAAAGACCGGAGGGCCACAATTGCCACAGACCCCACTAGTGTCTGGGAGATGGTTCGGTGCTCCGGTGGCCCCAGTGCACACAAAAGAATGCCGGGGGGCGGCGAGGTGGTCGGATTGGAACACCGGGTTCACGCAACCACTACAGCTGTCCTCGGGAGAGGGGACCGACATGGAGATGCAGGTACAGCAGCTGAAATCTGAGGTGGAGGGGATGCGAGGTACCATGACCATGATGCTAGAGATCCTCCAACAGATTGCTGGAGATGGAGTAGGGGGTGCAGGAGCAGGAGCAGGAGCTGCCCGAGCCCCAGCCCCAGGTGGGCAACCCCAAGAGATGGGAGCAGGGGGAGAGGAAGCCTTGCCCCCAGGGCCCCCACCAGCAGTCCTCCCGCAGCCGAGGGCTCCAGATGCACAGGCTAAGAAGATGGGGGTCAAGTTCGATGGGGATTCCCAAACGCTGCCTTATTTCTTATCGCAAGTGGCAGATCATATGGAAGAGTGGGGCCCTGTTTTCCCTTCGGAATCAGCCAAGGTAAAGTGTGTGGCAAGGCATCTGCGGGGGGAGGCGGCCCGCTGGCTGGTGCAGCTCTACGATCGACGAGCGCCGGAGCTGGGGGACCTAGACGAATTTATGAGGGCCCTTAGGACTAGATTTGAAGACCCTTTCCAGGCCACCACTGCCCTGGCTGAACTAAAAGTTTTAAAACAAGGTTCCATGACAGTGGCTGCATATGCAGCAGAATTCAGAAGGCTGGTGGCCCAAGTGCCTGACTACCCGGAGGGAATGCAGATCCAATATTTTAAAGATGGACTGCGCCCAGAGATAGCCAAATGGGTGTTGATGATGGGAAAACCCCTCACAGCTATGGAATGGATCAGAGTGGCGGGAGAAGCGGAAGCCATCTTACATGAAGTGAAGATGTTAGATCAAAGACAAACCCAAGAGACCAAAGCGAAGGGGGGCCGAAGCCAAGCCCACAAGGGAAAACTTCCTACCGGCACTACGGAGACTGAGAGGGAGAGACGGCGCCGGTTAGGTCTATGCTTAAAATGCGGCCAAAGGGGACACTTAATTGCTGCTTGCCCGGACATGGCCCAGGAGGGAAAGACCGGCTCCTCTCAGGGCCCCCCCCCCCCGGCAGAGGCTCCAAGAAGGAAAAGAGTCAGCCGAAAAGAAAATCTTCTACTGAGCACAGCCTGAAAGTAGAAGAACCCAAAGAACAGGAGGTCTGGACAGACTCAGACGACTCAGACAGTTTTACAAGCTCAGGAGGGGAGCCTTTAAACTTCCAGAGCCTGCCTTAGGAAGCGGCGAAAGGCGGGCTGTGGGAGCAGAGAGCCGCAAAAAGATGGTGAGTGGGGCATTCCCCTGTTGTCTGTATCAGTGACTTTGATGGTGGGGCCCAAGAAAAAAGCTATGCAATTAATTGCAGCCATTGACTGTGGGTGTACAAGGTGCTTGATAAACCCTGCAGTAATAGACAGTTTGAACATAGCCACCCACCCTCTGAGAGAGCCCATTTCCTTTGTTCAGATGGATGGGTCTCTGATGGGGGGCCGTGCTGCAGAAAGAAAAACTGCTCCTGTGTGGCTAGGGATAGCAGACCATTGGGAACAGCTCCAGTTGGTGGTGGGAAATACTTATAATTACCACCTAATGTTGGGCATAGACTGGCTACACCATCACAACCCTGAGTTGCGCTGGAGGGAGAGACAGTTAATTTTTAATGATCCGGATTGTGCAAACCATTGCCTTGCCCACGGGATGGTGCTCCCCCCTCTTCTCCCCACGGTGGCGCTTCCCGGACAAATAGAGAAAGACGCAGCTACTCACTTGGAAGGGCTGCCCAGAGACAGAGACATTGAGCACGGCGGGGAGGGGTCGCCAGTCATCCCTCCGGTTTACCGAGATTTAAAAGGGGTGTTTGAAGAGAGAGTGTGTGATGTGTTGCCTCCACACCGAGAAACAGACTGTGCTATTGAAATATTGCCAGGGGCACCCCTTCCTAAACCCAAACTGTATTCAATGACCCCAAAAGAGCTGGCCACATTGAAAGACTATATAGAA
Organism: Phrynosoma blainvillii; assembly: GCA_026167975.1. Lineage (NCBI taxonomy): Eukaryota > Metazoa > Chordata > Lepidosauria > Squamata > Phrynosomatidae > Phrynosoma > Phrynosoma blainvillii. Next base: position 19,316,978 of record JANUYF010000006.1, read on the forward strand.
AAGAACTTGGCTCGAGGGTTCATTCGACCCTCCACTTCTACATTTGCTGCTCCAGTATTTTTTAGGGAAAAAAAAGATGGTTCGTTGCGGCTGGTGGTAGATTATCGCAATCTAAATGGGATTTGCAACACCAACAAGTACCCTTTGCCCCTAATGAAAGACATGTTGGGGAGACTGGGCACGGGCAAACTCTTTACAAAATTGGACTTAAGAGATGCTTATCATCGAGTTAGGATTAAGGAGGGAGATGAATATAAGACTGCTTTCAACTGCCCTTTGGGGGCATTTGAGTACTTGGTCCTTCCTTTTGGACTGTCGGGGGCTCCCGGGATTTTTATGAGGCATATAAATGAAGTACTGCATGATTTGCTTTTTGAAGGTGTTCTGGTATATTTGGACGATGTGCTCATCTATTCTAAGGACTTAGACAGTCATGTCAAACTGGTGCGAGAGGTACTCAAAAGACTGTGGGATAACCAACTGTATGTGAAACTGTCCAAATGTCACTTTCACACCGAGAGACTAGATTTTTTGGGGTACCGAGTGTCTAACCAGGGCTTAGAAATGGATCCAGCTAAAGTACAAACAGTGTTAGACTGGGCACCCCCGAGAAATAGGAAAGATGTACAAAAGTTCCTGGGCTTTGCAAATTTCTACAGAGAGTTCATTCCTGACTTTGCTAAGATTGCATTGCCCATTACAGACTTACTCAAGACTAAAGATACGCCCAAAAGTGGGGAGGGGGTTGCGTCCAAGCCTCCCAAGCCCTCCACTCCGATTCAATGGTCTGAAAAATGCCAGAGGGCTTTTGAACAACTAAAGATGTTGTTTAGTTCTGAACCTATTTTAATTCACCCAGACCCAGCCAAACCCTTTGTGGTTCAAGTTGATGCCAGTGACTTTGCTATGGGGGCTGTCCTGCTACAAAAAGATGATAAAGATAAGCTTAGACCTTGTGCCTACCTGTCCAAAAAGTTCCAGGGGCCCCAATTATCTTGGCCGTGCTGGGAAAAAGAAGCTTATGCAGTTAAACATGCCCTAGAAAGCTGGAGACAATTCCTTGAGGGGGCGGCACACCCTTTTGAGGTATGGACCAATCACAGGAACTTAGAAGCATTACAGACTCCCCGCAAACTGAGCCCCAAACAAAGGAGATGGGCTAAAGACTTTTATAAATATAACTTCAAGTTAAAGTTTTTCCCAGGCCATCAAAACATTTTAGCAGACGCATTATCCAGATTGCCACAGCATGGGGGAAAAGAGGCGGTTCCTCTTGAGACCATCTTTTCCCGGGAACAGTTGGGTTTGGCGGTCATTACACGCAGTAGAGCCAAGGCTTTAGTTCAACCCCCTTCACAGGGTGACTCACCACCGCCATTAGATGACCTGTTGCTAAAAATCCAGCAGGGGGCAGAAACAGATGAGTGGCTGCAACAGCATAAAAATCAACTGTCTAAAAATGCACAAGACTTATGGGTGTGGAATTAAAAGATCTATGTTCCTGCTTCCTTAAGAAAAGACATCCTTCAGATATACCATGACTCTAAGGCAGCAGGGCATTGGGGATATTTAAAAACTTGGCACAAGATCCGCAGCACCTACTGGTGGGATGGAATTCGTGCAGATGTAGAGGCTTATGTTAAAAGTTGCCCGGTTTGCGCTAGAGCCAAACCAAGAGTGGGCAAGCCTAGAGGACTACTTCAACCTCTGCCTACACCAGAAGGACCTTGGAAACACATTGCTATGGATTTTATAACAGACCTGCCTCCTAGCAAGGGCCGAGACACTATTTGGGTGGTGGTAGATTTGTTTTCCAAACAAGTACATTATGTGGCCTGCAAGGGGATGCCTTCGGCCCCCAAATTAGCTGATCTGTTCATAGCGCACATATATAGACTCCATGGCCTCCCAGACCGAATAATCTCCGATAGAGGCAGTTCGTTTACTTCTAAATTTTGGAGGGTGCTACAAGACAAATTGGGGGTTCAATTGGCCCTTAGCACGGCTTTTCACCCGGAGACTGACGGTCAAAGCGAGAAGACTAACCAAAGTCTCCAGAGATACCTGCGTTCTTATACTAACTACCTGCAAGATGATTGGTTTGATCTACTTCCACATGCCGAGGTTGCTTTCAATAGCGCAGTACACAGCAGCACTGGGAGCTCTCCCTTTTCGATTAACTATGGTTTTGAACCTAAGCTCCTCCCTGCCCTGCCTGTAAATAAAACTGACCCGGTTCAGGTGACCCAGTGGGCTGACAAAGTCAGAGGGGCTTGGCCCACCATTGTCAAAGCTTTGCACGAAGCTAAAAAGCAGTATAAAAATCAGGCTGACAAAAAGAGGGCAAAAGGTTGGGATATTAAGCCTGGTGATATGGTTTACCTTTCCACCAAGAACTTGAGGTCTAAGTTTCCTTCCAAAAAGCTAGGCCCAAAGTTTGTGGGTCCTTTTCCAGTTAAGAGACTTGTTAATGATGTTACTGCTGAATTGATTCTTCCTAAGACCTATCGTCATCTTCATCCAGTTTTTCATTTCAGTTTGTTAAAGCCTGATTGTGCGGTTGACCCCTGGAAACCCGTTGACTCACCACCCCTGCCTTTGATGGTTGATGGACATCAACACTTTGAAGTTTTGAAGATTCTGGACTCTCGGGTTCATCGAGGCAGACTACAATACCTGATCCGGTGGAAACACTTTCCTGTTGACCATTCTGAATGGGTGTCTGCTGGTCATGTCAATGCTCCTGATTTGATTGCTCATTTTCATGAACGCTATCCAGACAAGCCTTCCTTGTCTTCAATTGCTTGATGTGTCTTTCATTTTTTTGGGGGGGGGGTTCTGTTTTCAGGGGGGCAGACTGTTAGAATCCTGTTAGTATTCTATCAGATATGTAGTATAGTGTGGGGATGATGGGATGATGGGTTAGTTATGTGAGAGTGCAGGTGCTTTATCAAGTGACCTTGGGTGGCTGGCTCGGCTGGCTGGGAACGGATGAGATGTTTGGGAAAAGGAAGGAGGGGTTGAGAGCGCGGGCTTTTTGCACATTCTTTTCACTAACTGTAGGGGGGGATTTTTTCAGTCTCAGCTAAAACGTCTGATAGCCAGGACTGACCTATGGATCTTCCAATAAAGTTCTGTTAATTCGTTAATTAAACTGACTGGTTGGTTGTCTAAAGGTGCTGCTGTCTATTTCATGACAGATTTCCTCATTTTTCCAATTCTTATACATCTTCCATTTAAAACTTAGTTCAGTTGCAAGTTCCTTAGTCATCCATCCTGGTTTCTTGAGGCTCCTATTTTTCTTCCTCATTGGAACTGTTTTGAAATTATGTCTTCAGTATCTCCCTTTTGAGAAACTCCCATCCATCTTGAACTCCCTTCTCTTTTAGTATTCCTGACCACGGGATCACCCCCAGTATTTCTCTAAGTTTACTAAAATCAGCTTTCCTAAAGTCTAGAATGCATGTCTGACTATGCCTGGCTTCTCCTTTCCATTGTATAATAAACTCCAGGAGAACATGATCACTCCCACCTAAGGATCCAACCACTTGCACCCCATTAACTAGGTCTTCCCTGTTAGTTAGGATCAGATCCAAAATAGCTGACTCCCTTGTTGCCTCTTAAACCTTTTGGACAATGAAATTGTCTTCAAGCAAGTGAGGAATTTGCTAGACCTTGAGGATTTTGCTGAGTTTGAATTCCAGAAAATATCAGGATAGTTGAAGTCACCCATCACTACTATATTTCTCCTTTCTGAGTGTGTGGCCATCTGTTCTGGAAAGGCATCATCCAATTCCTCTACCTGAGTCGGGGTCTATAGTAGACTCCCACAATAACATCCCTGTTGTTTCCCTCCCCTTTAATTTTTATCCAGATGCTCTCCACCTGGCTTCCAGGATTGATGTCCTGGATTTCTTCACTGGTGTAAATATCCCTGACATATAATGCTATTCCTCCTCCTTTCCTGTTTGGCCTGTTTCTCTTGAAAAGGTTATACCCCTGTATTTCTATATTCCAATCATGAGACTCATCCCACCAGGTTTCAGTGATGCCTATTATATCATATTTGTTTTGTTGTGCTAGGAGTTCAAGTTCATCTTGCTCATTTCCCATGCTCTGTGCATTAGTGTAGAGACATCTAAGACCATATGTTCCCCTTTACTTGCTGCCTGTGCACGTTTCTTTGCCTCACTCTGTTGGGTCCTTGCACTGTTTGCCTTGTTCCCTCTATGACAGTTTGACTGTTTTTTCCAGTCCTTTTGTCTTCCAGAACACTGCCTCCCTTCCCCAAATAATTCAGTTTAAAGCCCTCCTGATCAAATTCTTGAGACTGTTGGCAAAAACACTTCTTCCAACTGGCATGAGATGCAGCCCATCCCTTGCCAGAAGTCCGCCCTCATGGAACTGCAGCCCATGATCTAAGAATCCAAATCATTCTCGGTGACACCATCTGCAGAGCCAGTTGTTGACATCTGCTATTTTCCTCTCTCGTCCTGGACCATGCCCTTCAACTGGCAGAAGAGATGCATCAATTTCTGTGCATCCATTTCTTTCAGCTTCTTACCCAGTGCCTCATAATCCCTTCTGATGTTCTGAAGACTGTGTCTTGCTGTGTCATTCGTTCCCACATGGACCAAAAGGAAGGGGCATTGGTCAGTCTTGTCAGCCTCTCTGTCACATCTCGTATCTTTGCCCCAGGGAGACAACACACATCCCGAGACATCTTGTCATGCCCACAAATCACTGCTTCTGTACCCCTCAGCAAGGAGTCCCCCAGCACGACCACACACCTCCTCTGAGGCTTAGCAGCTATTGTTCCCTGTGGTGGAACTCCCAGGGTCCCCTGCTCTGTCCCCTCTGTCCCATGCTGCTCTTCCTTGTCTTCCTTGATAAGGGAAAGAGCTTCAAATCGATTCTGTAGCTGTAAGCTCCCAGAACGATCCCTAATCTTCCTACTTCATGCGTGACATTCCTCCAGTTGTCTACCTCCTGTGTATGTGAAGTAACCTTCTCTTCCCCAGCAACTTTTTCTGTGTGGTCCCTGTCCAAGACAGTTTGTTTTGTTCTGTCCAGGAAAACCTCGTGCTAGGACTGCTCCCAGCCCTAATAGAGATCACCTGAGGTGGCCTGTATTTGCCGCAGTGACACCGGAGCCGGGAGGAGCACCGGCGGGGGATAAAAGCCCCACCTGAGACCATCTCTTCCCACAGCGACATGCGGCTGCGGCGGCAGCGGCAGTGACAGGGGCCACTAGGACTGCTCCCAACCCTAATAGAGATCACCTGGGGCGGCCTGTGTTTGCCGCAGTGACAGCGGAGCCGGGAGGAACACCAGCACAGGATAAAAGCCCCACCTGAGACCATCACTCCCTCCAACGACATGCGGCAGCAGCGGCAGCAACAGGGGCTGCCAGGACTAGGCGGGGCCAGAACTACTACTACCAAATCCACTATTAATTCGAGGGTGACATATGTACCTTTTATTAGCCTTTGCACAATGTTAATAGTGGGAATTGTTATAACTGGGAAGAATTTACTATTTGAGAGACCCTCTAAGCCCCTTTTCTACAGTTTACAAGACTCTGCCCACCTACCAGGGTGACAGGAGTTAGTTGGATTATCTACTATTACCATCACATAATGGAGCTGGGAATAGTCTGGGAGTGAGTATTGAGGTTGTGTGGGGGCAGGGAAGGTATGGTGGCAACAGAGTGAAGAAATGTTACAAAGGAAGAAGGGATTGATGCGTAATACCTATCCCTTCTTCAGTTCACTCTGTTTCCCAGGATAATTTGGAGAGCGTACCAGCCATTCCACAGACCCTTACTCTGCTCCTTTGCAATGCCAGGTTAATCAAAAATTAGACGCATATTATCCATGATCTTCTACTGCAGGGGTAGGCAACCTTTCCCCTTTAAGGGCCAAGGGACTTCAGCTCCCAGAAGCCTCAGCCATGTTGGCCAGTAGTCCCATGTTGGCCAATAGCTCCTGGGATTCTGGGAGTTGAAGTCCCTCGGCCCTTAAAGGGTAAAGGTTGCCTACCCCTGTTCTACTGGATGAGGCGGCTGACCTGGCGTGCTTTACTGAGACTTGGCTGGGAGATGCCAGTGATGCAACATGGGCGCAGACTCTCCCAGCTGAATACATGGTCAATGAGCAGATAAGGGAAAGTGGGCGAGGGAGCGGTGTGGCATTGGTTCATAGAAACAACTTAACCTTGTCCAGGAAGCCTATCCAGAAAACAGCCTACATAGAGTGCATATACCAGGGGTAGGCAACCTTTCCCCTTTAAGGGCTGAGGGACTTCAACTCCCAGAATCCCAGGAGCTATTGGCCAACATGGGACTATTGGCCAACATGGCTGAGGCTTCTGGGAGCTGAAGTCCCTCGGCCCTTAAAGGGGAAAGGTTGCCTACCCCTGGCATATACCTTAGCCTGAAAACCAGAAATAGTTTAGGGATTCTGATGGTATACTGGCCACCCCGTTGCCTAACAGACTCCCTGACCATGCTGACCCAACTGGTCTCTGAGTTGCTGTTGTAGTCGCCCAGACTTTTGGTTTTGGGCGACTTCAACATCCCACTCGAGACCAGTTTGTCATATCTAACTGGTGCAGCTCGGGAGTTCATGGAGACCATGACAAACATGGGCCTATCCCAATTGGTTGTCGGGCCCACATATTGTGCTGGTCATACCCTCGATGCAGTCTTTAGTACGGAACAGGAATATTCGTGGGTGGATGTTATAAAAACTTCCGCATTGTCATGGACGGATCATTTCCTAGTCAAGATAAAACTAAAAGCCACCATTTGTCCCCCCTGGGGGTGGCGTACCTGTTGGAATGGTCCACTCTCAAAGGCTAATGGAACCAATTGGTTTCCAGAAAGCCTTAGAGGGTTTAATGGTTGGTGATGCTGGTGATTCTGTCGAGGCCTTGGTGAATAACTGGAACACCTATCTTGCCAAGGCTATCGACATAATTGCTCCCAAGCGTCCTTTCCAGCCCACTTCTAATCGTAAGCCCTGGTACACAGAGGAGTTTAGGAGGATGAAGCGAACTGGACAATGACTAGAGCGCAAATGGCGGAAGACTCGACTCTTATCCGACAGAACTCACCATAGGAAACATCTTGATTCCTATCGGGAGGCAATACGTGCAGCACAGAGATCCTTCTGTTCTGGACGTATTGCGTCTGCAGAGTCCCGTCCGGCAGAGCTGTCTAGGGTGGTGGGGGAGTTGACGAAGTTTCCGCCTCCGCCAAACCCCCTACTTAACCCAATGACAGCCTGCTGTGACACGTTTAACATCTATTTTGCAGATAAAATCTCTCGGATAAGAGCCGACTTGGACGCCAGTGTTTCGTCAGAATCCATGGATGAGGCGTCCTGCAACTCTGTTGATGGCATTTTACTGGATCAGTTTCAATCTTTGAGTACCGATGACGTGGACAAGCTCCTTGGAAGAGTGGGGAGGATGACTAGCTCTCTCGATCCTTGCCCATCTTGGCTGGTCGTCCGGGGGGATACAATCAATGCATCCCTCAGAGAAGGGATTGTACCATCTTTTTTGAAGGAGGAGGCTGTTAAGCCACTCCTGAAAAAACCTTCCCTGGACCCCCTGGATAGAAACAACTACAGACCAGTCTCCTTGCTACCTTTTTTAAGCAAGGTGATTGAGAGGGCAGTTGCCTCCCAACTCCAAACTGTCTTGGATGAAGCCAATTATCTCGATCCATTTCAAACTGGCTTCAGGACAGGATTTGGAGTTGAGACTGCCATGGTCACTCTGGCCGACGACCTCCGCCTGAGCATCGACAGGGATAGTGTGACCCTGCTGGTGCTCTTGGATCTCTCAGCGGCCTTTGATACTATAGATCATTCCATCCTTTTGGATCAGCTGAGAGAGTTGGGAATTGGGGGCACTGTTCCTTCATCTTGGGCAGATCCCAGAGGGTGAGGCTCAGGGACAATTGCTCTTTCAAAATGAGCTTAATTGTGGTGTCCCTCAGGGCGGCATCCTGTCCCCGATGCTATTTAATATTTATATGAAGCTGCTGGGTGAGATCATTCGGAGACATGGAGGGTGAGATCATTCGGAGACATACACCCAGATATACTTCTCCATGACCAGATTGTTGGCTCAGACTTCAGATGGTGTCTCTCCTCTCAATGACTGTCTCAGAGCGGTAATGGATTGGATGAGGAAAAACAGATTGAAACTAAATCCAGACAAAACGGAGGTACTGACAGTCATGGGCCCGAAACCAGGTCTGGGAATACAACTTCCAGTACTGGATGAAGTCACACTCTCCTCTAAGGACTGTGTTCCAGTCTGGGGGTGCTCCTAGATTTGTCGCTTCACATGACTAGTCAAGTGAATGCAACGGTCAGGAGTGCCTGTTATCAGCTTCGGCTGATAAACCAGCTGCGCCCTTACCTGGATATAAGGGATCTGGAAACTGCGGTACACGCCTTGGTAACCTCATGTTTGGATTACTACAAAGCACTCTACATGGAGCTACCCTTGTGCCTAACCCAGAAACTTCAACTGGTACAGAATATGGCAGCCAGGTTAATTACAGGAACAGCTAGGAGAGAGTACATAACACCAGTGCTTAAATCTCTCCACTGGCTGCTGATTAGTTTCGGGCACAGTACAAGGTATTGGTTTTAACCTTTAAAGACCTACATGGCTTGGGTCCATCTTATCTCAGGGATCATCTCATCCCATATGATCCCCCCACGCACTCCGGTCTTCTGGGAGGAATCTGCTTCAGCCTACGAAAACTAGGCTGTCACAGACCTCCCAGAGGGCCTTCTCGGCGACCACTCCCAGACTATGGAATGGCCTGCCAGACGAGATCCATCTTATTACCACCCTTGACAGCTTTAAAAAAGCATTCAAGACGTATCTCTTCCGGCAAGCCTTCCCAGAAGAACTCCCGGCTCATAGGAGGTGATCGCTTACCGTCCTCCCCCTTGCTGCTATAGCCTGTTGCTCTAAGTTGATTTTATACAGGATGAATATGTCATTTTAACTATGCACTAGTTTAATTTAGTTTTAAGGGGAGGGAGGGTTAGGGATTGGTTGATGGAATGTTTTACTTTGTATTAATTTTAATCTGTTGTACGCCACCCCAGTTGCTGAAGCAGAGGGGCGGGTTAGAAATAACATTTATTATTATTATTATTATTATTATTATTATTATTATTATTATTATATGCTGAAGTGTAGCTACCCATGCCTCCAGCTGCTGTACTTTCTCTTCCAAAAGGGCTACCAACTTGCACTTGGGACATGTGAAGTTCCCCACCTATGTAGGGAAGAAGACAAACATCCCACAAGTGTTGCAGGTAATGGGCAGCAGTTCCCTCAGTGTCCATACTGAGAAGTCTTAATTAGTCCCTGAAACAGGACTATGGCCTTCCTCCTCAAAGAAAATCCCTCACTAAACACCAGTGTTAAAGGCTAATGATGACCTGAACTTTTCACCAATCGCTGCCGGTGATAAAAATTTGTGCACCTTTAGGCGCGCGGCTCTGAGAGGAGTTATGTAGAGCTACCTCCATACCCTAGTGACTCACAGGTGTGACTCACAGAAGCTTCACCCCCTCAGCAACAACACACTCTCCCAAGAGTTTTTAAAAGTTCAAAACTCACCCCCTTAAAATGGCTGCCCAGGAACTGCTCTCCTCCTTCTCCTCCCCCTCCTCCTTTCTAGCAGGAACTTGCCTAGAAGAGACTAGAAGGCTCTGAGAGGAGTTGTATAAAGCTAGACTGCTACCTCCACCCCCTAGTGACTCACAAGTGTGACTCACAGAAGCTCCACCCCCTCAGCAACAATACACTCTCCCCAAGAGTTTTTAAAAGTTCAAAACTCACCCCCATAGAATGGCTGCCCAGGAACTGCTCACCTCCTCCTCCTCCTATCTATCAGGAACTTGCCTAGAAGAGAAAATATGCATCATATGCCACTTCTGCATTTGCAGCCAAAAAAAAAAAAAAATGCTGCTTCCAGCAGCAAAGGTTTCTTCATCCTGCATAGTATTTCATTGTTGTTGTTAACTGCACTCGAGTTGACTTTGACTTATAGTGACCCCCGTGGATGTTGTTGTTAACTACCCTCGAGTTGATCTTGACCCTATGGATGAGATCCCTCCAAGACCCCCTGTCCTCCACTGCTCTATTTAATTCCTGCAACTCCTTAATACTCGTGACCTCCTTAATATAGTCCATCCATATGGCATGTGACCTTCCTCTCTTCCTACTTCCGTCCACCTTACCCAGCATTATTGTCTTTTCCAATGAGTCCTCCCTTCTCATCATGTGTCCAAAGTATGACAGCCTGAGTTTGGTTATCTTGGCTTCCAGAGAGATTTCCAGATTGATCTACTCTAGGACCCATTTGTTTGTACTTTTGGTTGTCCATGAGATCCTAAGCACTCTTCTCCAGCACCACATCTCAAATGAATTGATTTTCTTCCTATCATCTTTCTTAACTGTCCAGCTCTCACATCCATGCATGGTAATGAGATATCTCCAAGACCCCCTATCCTCCACAAGCCTCTCTGATTAAATCGAACCACCTGGCATGTAATCTTCCTCTCTTTCTGCTGCCCTCTACCTTTCTCAGTATCGTTGTATTTTCTAATGAATCATGCCTTCTCATGTAGCTTCCAGGAAGAGTTCAGGCTTGATCTGTTCTAGAACCCAGTAGTTTTCATTACTGGGTAGGATTTCAATTATTGAAATGAATGTTTTGCCAAAGTTATTATTCTTATTTTAAACAATCCCCATAACCTGCAATGATGTTCCAATTTCATACGGGCTGGGAAGAATCCAGGAATCAATAATTTCAAAGCAATACAGGATTTAAAAGAAAGAGATGACCTTGGTCTCCCCAGCCTAAAACTGTATTTTTATGCATGTTGTTTTGATTGGTTAAAAGATTGGGTAAACTTAAAAAGAATAGGCTACTATAGTTAGAAGGTTCAGATTTGCTTTTTTGTTGGCATGCTTTAGCATGTGAAGGCTAATAGAAAGTTCAATGATCATTACATTAGATATGTCTTACTTAGAGCTTGGATAAAATATAAACACAAGCTATGTAATAAATTACCACTATGGGTGTCACTTCAGAAAGCTTTATACAAAAAGAAACAAAATTAAAGAATCAGGTTGGGCAACCTATCATAACATATTATGCTGGGGTGATAATATTAGATTGAGAATCAGAGAAGAACTAGAAAAACAAGGATTAAAGTGTTCTTGGTGTCTTTATGGACAATTGTTCGAAAGATATAAAATGGATCATAAGCTAAAAGGAGTTAAGACTGAAATGCCTGATTTTGACAATATTGTGTATGAGGAATGTGAACTTACTATCACTAAAATGTATCAATTATTGCTAAATTATGAAATGGAAGAACTGATAAAAGACAACATGATAAAAGGGTCCCATAACTTTGACCACCCAATACAGTTGTAAAAATGGGAAAGGGCATGGGAAAAGGCCACAACATTCACTTTAAATAATAGATTAAAGGAAAATTGGAATAAATAGGGTAGTAAGGGGTTGTCCACATGCGCCAAATGCTCCCCCCCGGCCTCATGTTGTCTAGTTTATTTTTTTAAATTATATCTTTATTGGAATAAAATCATACATATAATAATAATAAATTAACAAAAGACAAAACAACAACAACACACAACAGAAACACACATTGATCACAATTAGAAATTACAAAATAAATAATACATATTACCCAAACATGTACACATTCACATTGTACCTAACAATACAAGCAAATAAGACCTTCCTGAGCTTTGATATTTCCTTCATTTTCAAAGTTTAGGGATAATTCAATTTCATTTCTTTAACTTAACCTACTTACAGTTTCATTCTGTATATATACATTTTCAAAGTTTCATTTAGATCTATATATAGTCTTTATATAGAAAAATCCACCTTCCAATATTACTGTCTCTCCAACTAAGTTATATATATATGCACACACACACAGACACACACATACAAAGCATATATATATATATATATATATATATATATAGTACATACTTCCTCCACCAGTGGTTTTCCTTATATTTTTATTTTCATTGCTATCAATTAAATACATTTAAAATTATACCCACAATCCCTTTTATACTATAAACTCAACTTTCCTTTCTTTCTGTAAGAATTCAATAAAAGGATCCCAGACCTTCCTACATTCACCCCATGAGTGACGTTTTATTAAACAGGTAAGTTTATCCATCTCTAGGAAGTCCAAGAGTTTTATAAACCATTTTTCACAATTTATTTTCATATTGGTCTTCCAGTTAGATGTATAAACTACCCTTGCAGCTACTATCATATAAAATAAAAGTTTTCCATGCTCCTTTTCAAGATTATTGTTAGAGACCATACCTAATAAATAACATTTAGGATCCATCAAAACTTTACAGATTCAAAATACAGGATATTTTGAATCCAACAATGAATCTGCTTCCCAAATTTTCTTGCATACTCACAATTCCACTTCTAGTGGGAAAAAGTACCAGGTGATTTTGCACATTTCCAACAACGATTATCAAGACCTTTATAAATTTTTGTCAGTTTATTTGGCATAAGGTACCAATGGTACTGCATTTTATAGTAATTTTCTTTTACCTCATAACTAACTGTGTATTTCAGTCTCTTATTCCAATTCTTCTCCCTTTGCTCCAATTGGATGTTTTGTTGTAGGTCTTGCACCCATCTAATCATAGAAGTTTTTATATAATCTTCTTGCATTTCCAAATTCAAAAGAAATTTATACAATCAAGCTATTTTGTGTGGTTTTTCAGAGAAGATTATATCATTAAATTCAGAGTTATTTATATCGAATCCCTTTGTATTTTTATCTTTAAGGAATCTTTACCTAAATTGTCTATACAGAAAGCAATTAACAACTTAGCCTTCTTATATCAGTTCTTTTTGTAACTGTTCTTATCTTGTAAACCGCCTGGATTGGGCAACCATTGGGCGGTATATAAATAAATTTTATTATTATTATTATTATTATTATTATTATTATTATTATTGAGATTTTATGTTAACATTGTTACTATAATCTTTGTTACTACATCCACTTTCATTAATTCTGGATATGTTAACCATTTACCTATTTTGAGTTCTTGTCTCTTATGGAAGGCTTCATTTATGGATACCCACATAGGGAGCTTTATATAAATATAAGGCTGATACTTTTGCCAAGCTTTTAACAAAGCTTTCCTTATCAAATGGTTACCAAAAGCTTTGTTTGTTTTTAACTTTTCATAAAATAAATATACATGCCAACCAAACACAATATCTTCTCCTTCTAGTATTCCATTAAGTTAAAAAAAGATTTAGGCAATTTCCCCTAATTTCTATTTGAAAATCTGTCTATATGGGAGATCTGTCACATTTCCACTTTAAATAGCTTAAAAAAAAAAAAGCTATTAAGACGGATCTCTTCTGGCAGGCCTTTCCTGACTAGATACCCTGGCCTTCAAGAGTTAGTCCTCTCTCCTCCCTTAACCCTTGCTGCAGCTGTTATTGTTCATTGTTTGTATTGTAATTTATTTTAACTATGTTTTTATATTGTTTCTTGGTTTAATACTATTTTAAGGGGCAGGGCAGGGGGTTTATGGGATAGTCATTGTATTTTCATTGTAATTTTTAATGTTGTAAGCCACCCCAATTGCCTATGCAGAGGGGCATGATAAAAATAATATGGCAGACAGGTTACTCACTGGTACATCTAGGAGAGAGCATATTACACCAGTGTTGAAATCTCTCCACTGGCTGCCAACTAGTTTCCGGGCACAGTACAAGGTGTTGGTTTTGACTTTTAAAGCCCTACATGGCTTGGGTCCAACTTATCTCCAGGACTGCCTCTTCCCATACGATCCCTCCCCATGCACTCCGGTCCTCTGAGAGGAATCTGCTACAGCCTATGAAATCTAGGCTGTCACAGACCTCCCAGAGGGCCTTCTCTGTTGCTGCTCCAAGATTATGGAATGGCCTGCTGGATGAGATCCATCTTATCACCACTCTTGACTGCTTTTAAAAAGCAGTAAAGATGGATGTCTTCCGGCAGGCCTTCCTGGAATAATCTCCCAGTCCCCCCAAAATGGTCTGGTTCTGTCAACCCTCTCCCCTAGCTGCTACTGCTTGTTGTTATCTTGTCCGGTTCTATTATTTGATGCTTTGGTTACTTTGCTGTTTTAATACTATCCTAGTATTCATTTTTAAGGGGTGGGTGGGTTAGGGGGATTAACTTGATTGATGTGTTTTACTCTTGTACTGTTTTAACTTGTTGTACGCCACCCCGGTTGCTTGGCAGAGGGGAAGGTTAAAAATAAAATTTATTATTATTATTATTATTATTATTATTATTATTATTATTAATGACCCCATTCCAATCTCCCATACATATAGCATTCTCAAAATCTATTTCTTTAGCCTTACTTAATAAAATTGAATAGAATATATCTTTCGTTTCCGTGGGGGCATAAATTTCCAAAATAAATATTTTTTGGCCCTGAAACTAAACCATCACTCCAACATAATATCCTTTAGGGTCATTCAAGATTTATTTGGCTTCATATTTTGAATTTACATAAAGGGCTACCCCTTTTTTCTTTTTCTCTGCAGCTGATACAAAATCCTGTCCTAACTCTGAATTTTTAAGATAACTTATGTCCTTTTTTAAAAAAAATATGTGTTTCCTGAATACAATATATATCACATTTTTGTTGTTTCAAATAACATTTTTAATGCTTTATTAGCCTGTTTATTCCTTTCAAATTCCAGGTTAAAAGTTTAAAGTCTTTATTCTTCATCTAGAACAGGATCGTCTTCCAGTTCAGAGTTGGAGTTTTTTGCTTCTCCTCCTCCTCCTCCTCCTCCTCCTCCTTCTATGATTTCCTCCTCAACCTCCTCTTCTTCCTGATTCAGTAAAGATGTCACAGCTTCATTGTCCTTTTCTTCCTGATTAAAGCCTGAACAATCTGCAACATCTGCTTCCTTAGTTAAATCTTTATTTTCATCACCTTTCTCCTCATTTGATTTGCACTTATTGTAAAAATATCTAAAACAATCTCCTTTACACAAGTTCTTTCATTAATCTTTCATTAATTACTAAGCTATCTGTGTTATCTGGCTCTTTTTTTTTACGTGTTGTTCCCAGAATAGTTTTGCTTGTAGGTTTCAAATCTTTTTTTTTTTTTTTTCTTATACCAAAAGATAACTCCTTCTGGAAAAGGCCACCATATGAGATGCTATTCTGTCTTAGATATGGTGTTAAAAAATGATATTCCTTCTTTTTTTCCCCAATACTTTATCTGGGATATCCTTAAAAATTTGTAGTTCCTGTCCATCTATCATAAGTGGAGTGTCATTATGCTGTTTTAACAGTTGATCTTTTATCTGTTTCCTTAAAAAAATAAATGATGACATCTCAAGGAATCTTTTTTTGTTTTGCTATTTGTGAGTTCAATCTGAACATCCTATCTATTTCCATCATGCAAAGGTGTTCCTCTTTTTGTAGAAATTTTTCAAGATGCAGGATTAATCTTAAATATAAATCTTCTCCTTCCTGTTCAGCCAAACCACTAATTTTAATGGATTTTTCTCTTAATTTCATTTCCCAAGCTAATTGTTCTTCATCATGCTGCCATTGTTTCAATTTAATTTCTTCCATTCCCTCTTCCATATTAACATGTTTTCTTCTAAATTACTTATATTTGATTTGATTTTAATTGTTTCTGTGGATATTTTCTCTACTGATTGACATATTCATTTTAGATCTTCTTGACATTCTTTTTTCTTTTTCATTTCCACTTTAAAGTCCTGCATTTCTTTAGTAAGATCATTCATCTGCTGACTTAATTGTACAGTGATCTTTTGGATTTCTTCTAAGCAAGATACATTTGGATCAGTCACTAATTATTGTTCTAAAGACTGTCTCCTTTGTGTTTGAAAGGTTGATTTTAAAGCTTGAGGGTTTTTTCTAGTATCCATCTTAGGGCAATTATTTAATTATTTCTTTATTCTTATTTGAGTGTTTGATTTGCAAATGCCAATCAATATTAAATTTTCTTCTATTGTTTCAGGAAATAAATTTATCCAGGTGTTCAAAGAGGGAGGGGGAAAAAAGATAAAAATAATTTCCTCCCCCCATTAGTCTTTTCCCCTCTCTTTATGTATTGCTTTAACTAAGTCATTTAGATGGTATGAATAACCAAATCAATTTTTAAATTCATTTAACTTCATGTAATTTACTTGTTCAGTTTATTCTCAGATATTCAAATTCTCAAAATCTAAGCTAAACCAGATCAGTCAATATTTATTTCAAATAAATTGCCTAATTCTTTCCATCACTTCCACACACCAATCAATTTTCCAAATTTCCAAATGGCTCCACAGTTGATCAGGATCACTGAAGTATCATAATCAATGCCTCAATCCATCTATTTCTGGCCACATTTAATTATCCTTTGCTTTGCATTATATATCCTTAACACTTAATTTTGCTTTGCACTTATTATTTCATTCAAAACTACATTGACCAAAATCCCTTGCAGCTCCTATAAATCCTTGAGTGATTTTCATTTTGCTCTTCTTTAGTATAGTCCTTTGGAGTAGGATATTCAAGTAGATCCAGTCAAAGGTATGGCTTCACACTTAAACAGTAAAAAAGTTCCCTTTTTTAACCGTGTTTTCAAACCTTTCAAGATTAGGTATGAAATTCCAACAGTAGCTTTAAATCAAATGTCTTTGATAATATAACAGAAATATTATTTTGTGTGTTTCCCAATCACATCACTTCGGCTGTTTCTTCAACGGCCCTTTAAATTTTCCAAAACAAAATCAACTATATATAGCTCCTGCAACTGTTTTTTTTTAAGCCTTATATGTAAGACAGGTTGAATGAGAATTAATTATTCCAACAGTCCAAAGCAAAGCTCTGAATTATACAAAGAATAAATTCTTTCTCTAGAATACTGCAGTCTTTAAAATGTTGAAGGTGTACCTTCTTGGGGTTTCCCGCTGGCTTGGACACAATCATGGGTGGTTTGAGCCCTTTACCTTCATCCAGAGAGTAGCTTCTTGAAGGTAAACCAAGAGTCTGAATGAACCCCCCCTCTGAACCTCTCGTACCTGAGAAGTATTTTGGCTGTCCATTATTTTTGTTATTTTCCAACAGCCTCAACACTGTGTCTAGCAGACTATCTCCCTGGAGCAACACAGAGAAATGTCTAATCAGTCCACCATAATAACTGGAAGTCCTCTTGTCATCTAGTTTAGATGATGCAGACCAAAAATCCCAGAACAGGATTTGGCCTGATCCTACCTGTGCACACACAGATCTGGAGGATTCAGTCTGCTCCGGGCCTTTACCCCAGGGTAAAATAGCTTTAGTTTTCTCCAGAGTTTCTGCCCTGTCTGGCCACATGGGTGCAGCCAGGTACCTGTCTCCATGTCAGACTGTGGGACTTCTCAGTTTGATCCAGTGCCAGAAAAATAAGGAGCGGACTGCAGGTCTTGAGTCCCGAGTTGGTGCAGGAACAGGTGTGTGAACATCCACTCAACCCCACACCAACCCTGGGACTAACTCGGATGAGCACTGGGGCCAAGATAGCATGAACTCAAACTGTGCTATCCTGACCTGTCTGGTCAGGCCCCCAGTTAGATAAAATCAGGGAAAGACCATAGAATTAAAAAAATTATATAAATTTCTGGTAGTGGATCCAACTGTGATCCGACACCAGGAATTCGGGAATAGACCCACAAAACAGTCACCGAGCCTCTCTGTACCCAGAGAAACCCTTTCTGGTAATTTGATCTCTCCTCTCTCTGCCAGAATGCCTTTAGTGATCTGATTGCCCTTCAGCTGTCACAATAGGGCTTCTTTATCGGGTGCCATTACCAACCAGAAGTCCTTAGCTAAAATGAACAAAGGCCAAAACAACATTTGCTGTAAGTATATGACCAGGTAGATATCTTTTTCCATGCATGGTGGTTGTGTAAAAAAAAAAACAAAAGCCCAAATGTTCTGGTCCCAAATAAATGATTTAAAGTCCGAGATTTTGAAGATTCAACATTAATTGTATCCCACATTTTATTAACTGATATGACTGATGACAACATTGAAAGACATCATGAAAGACTGACATTATACATGGCTTCAACTGCCAGACTTGCCTACGTGCAAAAATGGAAAGATATAGCTGTCATATCTTTAGATGATTGGCTTCTTAAACTACAAGACTTAGCAGAGATGGACAAATTGACGTGTTTACTAAAATATGGAACAGCCAGTTTTATTAAAGATTGGGAGCCTTTAATTGGCTATATAAATGTCAGGGTCCCCTTGGGGTTCCCCTGTAATGAGCTATTGTTTGTATATTTTGCTTGTATAAAAATGTAGTGAATAGTGATGTTATAGTTGGGGAATTTATTGTTGTTGTTGAAATGGTTTAGGGTTAGTTGCTGGGAATGAGAGGCAGGACTGGTGGAAGGAGAGAGACACGGGATATTACTAAAGCCTCTGGGGCTTCGTTCCCACTATGATTTAAAGCAAATTGCTGATCAGGTTATATGTGCCTCTTCCCCACTTGAAACTGGATCTGATCCTACTGTGTTTGGTTTCAATCACAATGAAGTGAGGCAAACAGGAAAAAAAAAAAACAATGTTTTTGGCGGTTCTTTTGAAAATGATCAATTCTGAAGTGTGTTCAACAAGTGGAAATGACAGATCTGAATTGCATCATTCTGGAAGGGAGGGACTAATGGCAGAGGGGTGTTTACCATCCCTCCACAGTTTTTGGGAAATCAGCCATTTCCCCCCCCTCTCAGTGCTGCCTTTGTGCTTATGGTGTGACCTATGGGCACATATATATGACAGAATATGTGATCCATTGTATTTTCAACTCCTTGCAATTATTCGGATGGTGTGCACCGGGTGATTGGGCTGACTGCAGCTCAGCGAGGCAAGTAGTTGCAAAACCAATGGATCGCATATATACACCCCAAGCTGGGGTGCTCAAAGGTGAAATGGTGTGCTTGAGCAGCCTGGGTTGCTGAAGGGCAGAGGAAGGTGTGCCCAAAAAAGAAGCAATTACAAGGGAATAAGAAAAATATCTGCTTTCACATGGTAACGACAGACCTTTTGGAACTGATTCACTAACACAGAATTAAGGCAAATCGCAAACCGGTTTAAATGTAAGTGGGAATGAGCCCAAGATTGCTCTTTGGGGAAAGGAATGAGAAGGAGGGGAAATGGGAAACAAGAGGGGATAGGTGTGAAGGGGTTATATGCTTGTGATTAGGTCTTTGTAGCCAATTCTGGCAAACGCTTGTCTACTGTGCTG
This sequence comes from Phrynosoma blainvillii, assembly GCA_026167975.1. Taxonomy (NCBI): domain Eukaryota; kingdom Metazoa; phylum Chordata; class Lepidosauria; order Squamata; family Phrynosomatidae; genus Phrynosoma; species Phrynosoma blainvillii. Next base: position 19,336,379 of record JANUYF010000006.1, read on the forward strand.
AGCTGCACAATAAATCCTTTCTGATTTACCCATGAAGACTGGTTATTCACAATAAATCAAACATGGAGCAAAATATATATATAGCAGGGTTTTCTTCAACCTCATTACATATTATTTTGAATATTATAAAAGCTAACTTAGACCTTAGAGAAAAACAAGACTAATTAAGTGACCACGTGAGGTAAAATATATTGTAATGTGGAAAGTAAAAGTGAATTATTTAGAATCTAAGTGTACTTTTTATAGTTAAACCAATACTTTATGGAAGTTTACTAATATTTGTGTTACACAACTAAAGAATTGTAACATATTTATTTATTTATTTACATTTATTTTGAGGATTTATATCCTGCCTTTCTCCCACAATGGGATTCAAGGCACAGAAAGTCACTTTATGTCAAGTAGCAACAATTTTCTGAAGGAAGGAGGTACTTATTGGAAATGAATTGTTCATTTGTGAACTATGTACATAGCATGTAAATTTCAGATGTGAAACTAATAAAAATCAATTTTACAAAATAGAACCCATTTGTTTGTCTTCTTGACTGTCCATGGTATCCTCAGCACTCTTCTTCAGCACCACACCTTAAATAAATCGATTTTCTTTCCATCAGCTTTCCCTCCTGTCCAACTCTCACATTTGTACATGGTGATGGGGACTACAGATGCTTGGACAATCCTCACTTTAGTTATATCTTCACACTTTGGGATCTTGTCCAGTTCTTTCATCGCTGCCCTGCCTTTTCCAATCCTTGTCTTTTGATTTCTTGACTGCAGTCTCCATTCTGATCAATGTTTGATCCAAGGTATAGGAACCATTTAACTATTTCAATTCTCTCATTATCTAGCATGAATTCTTATAGAGAATTTTTATAAAAAATAAATTAGAGGCCTCAAGGGTCATCAAATCCAACCTGCCACACAATCAAAGCATCCATAATAGATAGCCATCCAGCCTCTGTTTAAGAACCTCCAAAGAAGGAGACTCCACCACACTCTGAGTGTGTTTCACTGTCAAACAGCTTTTACTGTCAGTAAGTTCTTCCTTATGTTGAGGTGGAATCTCTTTTCCTGTAGTTTGAATCTGTTGTTCCAGATCCTATTCTCTGAAGCTGCAGGGAAAAAAACTTGCTCCATCTTCAGTATGATATCCTTTCAAATATTTAAACAGGGCTATCATATCACCTCTTAACCTTCTCTCCTTCAGGCTAAACAAATCTAGCTCCCTAAGTCACTCCTTATAGACTTTTCCTTTCATTTTCATACTTTTCACAATTTTGGTCAATCTAGTGTGTCAACATCCTTCTTGAATTGTGGTGACCTGAACTACCACAACATTCCAGGTGAGGTCTGAACAAGGCAGAATAGACTGGTAACATTACTTCCATTGATCACTATTGATTTATAATGTCTATACTTCTACTGATGCAGCTAGAATTGCCCTTTTCCATTAGATGGGACTTCTCCATCTTTTGTTGTCTGTTACGTAATCTATTTGGCTTTGTGTTGACCATCTGGTGATGTCCATGTATACAGTCTTGACCCTGATTGTATGAAGAAAGTATTTCCAATGAACAGATTGTTGACCTTGCAGAACTCTGTCACTTTCCAGCTTCATTTCTTAAACCAAGCCCAAATCTCCCTACTCTCTTTGATTCTGCTCTGGTGTCAATCACCTATGCCTATGATTACCAAGCAGCCCTATTTTGGTATGTTGTCCATTTCTTCCTGGACTTCATCATAGACATTTTCAATTTCTTCTTTCTCTGCTTCTGTAGTTGGCAGATATACTTGGATTATGGTGGTATTTATTGGCTTTCCCTGAGGCCTCAGAGTATTCCATATTTCCATATTATTTAGAGCTTGGGAGAAAGTAATTTCTTACAGTAATTTACAAAGACATGCAAAGAATTACTGTTACAGTTACAGATTTTAAAAGTGAACACTTTCCTATTTCTCAAAAGTATGAATGCTTCAAGGTTCTGGCCTCTAGTACAAAGTACAATTTTGTCACCTTAATATCCACAACAGAGCACAAGACAGAGCATGAGTCACTGTTTCAGCTATGAGATGAATAGCTCCTCCACTATTTTGTGGGGCTACACCCTCATAAGAAACTGTAAAGTTAGGTCCAAAACACACTGCAGAAATAATCCAGTTTGAGATCACTTTAACTGCCCTATCGCAATGCTAGGAATTCTGGAAACTGTAGTTTTGTGAGACATTTAGCCTTCTCTGTCAGAGAGCTCTGGTGCCACAATAAACTACAATTCCCAAGCTTCCCTAACACTGAGCCATGGCAGTTAAAAGCAGTCTAAAACTGGATTATTTCTGCAGTGTGTTTTTGGACCTTAGTTAGACTGCAAAAAGGAGTGGAGTTATCTCTTGTATACAGTTGAAATATAACTCAGCTACATTTTGTTACTGGAAAAATATATTTAGCAAATCACTTGTTGTTTGTAACTAATTATACTTTCAAGCTCTGATATTACCTCTCCATAATTCCTATTAAGAGAAGTTTTCTTGTTGTTGTTGTTGTCTGGGGAAATTTTTAAAAGTTCTTTGGCCTTACCTGGACGTACACATTCCCGAATGCAATCCTGTATAGTCATAAAGTTGTTGCTATTGCCATTACAGCCACCAAAACGGAATGGCTTGCAGCTTTTTGTTTTGGCATCATAATAAAAACGATGAAAGTCTGCACTGCAAGGTCCTGCATTTACTGGTAGTTCACATGTGTGAACCATATTTTCTGGGACAGGGAAGAGGAAAAAGAAGAAATACAAAGTTAATAGATATTGGGCTCCTTCGGACAGGACTATTGTGCTGGGAGGATGCAATACTTGTTGCTGTAGTTCTTATTTGTATTATTATTTTTGTTTTAATACAGATCCATTGTGGGGCTTGACATGTTTCTACAGAGGGGGTTTGCCATTGCTGTCCTCTGAGGCTGAGAAAGTGTGACATGCCCAAGATCATCCAGAGGGCTTCCATGGTTGAGCTGGGATCCGCTCAAACCACTACACCACACTGGTTCTTTGTTTTAACTACAACACAGCCAAGCAGTGCTTCTGTGGTCCCAGACTATTTTCTGGCAATCCCTGATACCCCTACAACATTTTATTCCCATCCTTGCATGGTTTTCTTTTAAATTCTGAGATATATTGTAGTGTTTTTTTTTTAAAGCCTTCATTTTCTTCTTTTCCTTTCTTTCTTTTGATTTTTTTCTTAGAATTACAGTGCTACAACGCATCAGTGAAATGGCAATTTTGCACTACAAGTCTAAGAAAAAAATTACCTAAAAGAGAAGAAAATTTGCCCTTCAAGCTCACAAAGCACCCTTGCTTTTAAAATATATTTAAAGAGCGCTAGTATCGAGTGGTGTCCCTAGGGTTGGCATCATCCAGTGTGGTAACTCATTCTGGCACCCCACCATTGTCCTCCTCCCATATCACACCATACAGAATATTTTGTCATTTTTTGTACTTATTCCTGTATATCAGTAAATGTCATGGTAATAGTTGTGGCATGAACAAATAGTAATACCTTTAAATTTGGTAAAATGTGATGTTTTTAAAAGAAATGTTTAAAAATTAAATTATTTTTTAAATTATTTTAAAATTTAAAATTTAAAACTGAGGCCTCTCCTTTGTCCTCTCACTAAGCCTCACCCTACTCACACCATTTCTTACAGCATTTTAAATGGAAACAGGTGACTGCCACAGCCCATTCCTATCAAAATGCAGATGTCCGTACCCCCCCACCACATCCCTTCATGGTACCACTGCCTAGTGTAGATAGCTACAAACAGAATTCTCCAAAAAGAATGGAACACATGAATGAAGAAGTGAGTAGAACTAACAAAAACTGAAATGCTAGATTGCAGACATTCATGTTTCTTTAAGCAAATCTGGAAGCGCTCATAATTTCATTTTCTGAAACACAAAAAACAAGTCAGCATTTTTAAAGTACTATTTTTCTGATTTCTATAGGTAGAACCTCCAGCTTGCAACAAAACATTTGTATTGACTGAAAGCTAAAGGTCACACACTAAAGAGAATAGTTGGGCTAGGCTGCTACTGTGGTATTAGTGATCTCTTATATACTAAGACAGAAAATTTGGCATACTAAGACAGAAATTTTGACATCAAATTGGTTTGGGCAAGCTTTGTAAAAAGTAGTTGGGTTAAGTGGCATCATTGTGGTGGTGCAAGGGGTGGCCTGCATCAGGTGACACCCTGAGAGGAGGTGATACCAACTGAATTGCTGCCTGTTTAGAATCATAGAGTTGGAAGAGACCACAAGGGCCATCCAGTCCAACCCTATTCTGCCATGTAGGAACTCAAAATCAAACCATCCCCAACAGATGGCCATCCAGCCTCTGTTTAAAGACCTCAAAAGAATGATACTCCGCCACACTCCGAGGGAGTGTGTTCCACTGTCGAACAGCTCTCACTATCAGGAAGTTTCTCCTAATGTTGAGGTGGAATCTCTTTCCCTGTAGCTTGCATCCATTGTTCTGAGTCCTATTCTCTGGAGCAGCAGAAAACAAGCTAGCTTCCTCCTCAATATGACATCCCTTCAAATATTTAAACAGGGCTATCATATCCCCTCTTAGCCATCTCTTCTCCAGGCTAAACATACCCAGTTGAGTGGCTGTCCTACTGGCTGTTGCAGCTCCAAGGCTGCGTTCCTTGTTCTCATCCTCCAGGGCTGGACAGTTTGCAGTGTCGAGGTTACCCCACTTGGGTCTCTACATCAGAAGTGCTTGCCTGCCTGCCTGCTTCCTTCTTGTGGGTAGGCTCAATTTCTCTGTAAGCAGAGCTGATAAGTGAGAGAAGCAGCCTAACCCAGAATTGGGGCCTCTCACCAAGCATCCCAGATTTTAGGTGCTGGTGGAGGAAGGTTCTTCTCCTCATTTCTCCCCCCTCTATGCATCCAGCATTGCCAGCCTCTCCCTCCCTCCCTCCCTCCTTCCCTTTTCCATCTGGCCATGCCAACAATGCCTGGTTTTTCCTTGCTGACTTTCCTCAGCAACTCCACTTGGGTCTGAAGGAAAAACCTGGAGGGTGAGAACAATCAGTGTGGTCTTGGAGCCCTGCCATCAGGTGAAGATGAGCAAATGCAGAATCAGTTGAGTGTGAAAATAAAGCATATGGCTCATTTGGGGATGTAATACAAGATTTGGGAGATCCAGGTTCAAGTCCCATGTGAGATGAGATCTTCATTTCTAGTTCCAGAATCACAGCACTCTGGCTCTCCCCCTAGTTTTGCTAGACCACTTAAATTTACCCCTTGGATTCTAAATGGGACTATTAAACATTATTCTCGCACTGTTTTTAAAAAGAAGATATCAACAAGCCACTTAGCGTATATTCTCTCCCTTCCCACTGTGCCTCTCTTGTGAGGCGCTACTGAAAGTTTCAATCTCAAACAAGTTCCTCTCTATCCCATGAGCCCTCCTCCCCTCCCTTCTTTGAAATCAGCTTCCAAGCCCGCAGCCTACTTTTGCAGGCTTTGTTCCCCTGCACAAAGAAGCTACTGCTTTATTCACACTGTGAAAATAATCCAGGGTAAATCCAGGTGGAATCTCTGTTGTTCACACACATCCCAAATGCACCCGCTGAAGTTTTTTTTGGGATGACAGCCAAAAAACCCCACTTAACCCAGGATATATGGTCCCAGTTCCCTCCCCCACTTTTCCTGAAAGATATGCATCATCGGCAGTCTGAATAACCACTTAGATAATTTCAAATTGATCTTTGTTCATTTGTTTCTGATCCGTTTTTTCTGCTCCAATGGCAAATTCCCAGAGCAAATGAAAAGGAGGTAGGGGAATCTCATGTAAACATGATGACACGGTTGATTTAATTGTGTGTTGTTGTTTTTTTTTGGGGGGGGGGAAGAAGATCCAAATGCAGCTCCATGAGAATCACCGCAACATAGTTGTTTTTGAAAAAATAGCAGAGCAGATGAGAGCCAAAGGTCATGATAGAATGGCAAAGGAATGCAGGGCAAAAAGTAAATCTTTAAAGTAGTATATGAAGGTTAACAGGCACCTTTCCAAAAGTGGAAGTGGTGTGGCTACTATGCCATTTTACAAAGAGCTTGATCATATTTTCTCTGGCGATTCCACCATGTTGCCGAAAAGAGTAACAAAGTCAACCGAACTAAATAGAAATTCTCCTGGATCTTCACAGTCCTCATCAACAGTCCTAGATGAGTCTCAGGAGCTTTTCGTATCAGACAAGTATAGAATATGACAACATGTGATCCTTCTGATATTTTTTTAAAAATGTGGGTAAGTTTTTCAGGAAACCATGTCATATAAATGAATACATGCATACTTTCCCTCCATTATATAGTTGTTGCTCTAGAAAAACCTAAGGGATTATCTCTATTTAAAATGTGCTCTTTCTGTCCTTGTTTTACAACAGAGATACCAGTAAATCCCTGAAAACTACACTTGTTTTACTTTATATAGTTGCTGCTCTAGCAAATCCTAAGGCCGCCCTCCCCTGCTGAGCACCTAGTATTGATCCAGCACAAAAAGGAAAGGAGAAGTGTAAACAATACTGCCGGAAAAATATTGGATCATTCAGACAAGCAGATGAATACCATACTTGAGCATCTTACCAAACAGGAGGAATCCAAAAGGAAATGGGAGAAAGAAATGGAAAATAAAGCCTTTAAAAGGGAATATAAAACCAAGGACTTAATTTTAGGCAAAATTGCATTGGAGGAAGAAACATCCAGAAGTGAAGTTGCACTGTTGAACACATGCATGCAGCAGCAAAGTACTGTACTAAATACTATGCTTCAAGTTTTGACTAGTCAAGGGCAACAGAGGATAAGGGGGGAGGGGTTGCTGGATCTGTAAGGAGATTAAAATTTAAATCACCAAATAATTCTAATGGTGAACAATCTGGGAGTATATCAAATAACGATAGTGGGACAATTGAGATGTGAGGTAACTCTGCATATTTGCACAATGGGGCAGGAACAGTACCTACAAATGTAAGGACTCCAAGAAAAATAAGGAAATAGTGTGATTATCCCCCTAAACTTGAAATGAACATATGGTCTTCTAAGGCAATTATTAAATGGGGGAGAGAGAGAGAGAGAGATTGTTCCAATAAAGAGGAACAATGGGAGGTGTCTAAAGAAACTGGGATGGATTACTAAGGAACTTTCAACTGAGCTAAGTTTTAACTGGGGCATATAAGAAATTGGGGGTGGGGGAAGCATACTCCTGGAAAAGTAGTGTGATGGTGCATCATAAAAATTCTTCTTGGCATGCGGAAGTACTCCTTCCACGTTGTCTGATACTATACGGTCCCAGAATTCAACATTGGTAGGGTATACCCACCATCTTCTTTGCACACGTAAACACTGCTGTACAGTTTCCAATACTGTAGCACTATTACATTGAGAACACAAGAGAAAGGAGAAAAAGTTTTGGATGGAACCTGGACATCACCTCCTTCCCATCTCTCATGGCTCCTTCTCAGTCAGCATATTTCCCCAGAAGGGTTTATTTCTCTAATAGGGACTGAGTAGTATGTCAGAGTCAAGCTGGAAAGGGTTTACTGCATGGAAACTGCAGCTGCAGTCTTAATTTACTTACTCAAAATGTAAAGAATTCTTCTGAATTTCCAAAATGAGATCTAGCAGAAATTAACAAGAATCAAACTACCCCAACTGCGCACGCTAGATGGCTGTGTGCAAATTTTAGCTGCACATTCTTGCCTTCTCTTCTGTGGTTGTCAGTCAGTTTTAAAAAGTTTGTTGCCTGACATAAAGGACAAAATAGTCTCCCTCCCTTCCTCTACTCTGAGCACAGAAGCCAACTGGACTGGCTGTTGAATCTAATATCAGCCTTGGCTCTTGGATAGTGTCCACCACTACACTGAAGTGGATGGCACAGACATCTCAGATGAGAGGGGACTCAGGGGGGATAGGGAACTGTCACTGTCACCTTCAGCTTTTGTCACCTGAGGCAGTTGTTTCACTTTGCCCAACAGCAAAATTGGCTCTAGTGGGCAAAAGCATTGGCTCTGAAATGGAGAATTAATCAGTGCTCGGCAACAACTCAGGAGCCTAGCAGTGCTCTTGTCATTCATTCCACTGAGCATTTTCAGACCTCACCAGTGCTATCTGCTTCTACAGACATCCAGGAAAGTGGGGTTACTTTGATGGAAACCTCCTCCCAATCTTATCCAATGAGTGTTATCGTGCTTGTTCCAAATTCTAAACTATACCCATCTCCATAGTGATGGAGATGATTACCATAATGTTGTTTGCAAGAGCAAACTGTATTCCAGAGCCAATGTGATGCAGTGGTTAGACAGTCAAACAAGCAGTATGTGGTAGATTCAAATCTCCACTCAGCCCTGATACTCATTGGTTGGTCTTATGCCAGTTCTCTTCCAGATATGGTTGCCATATTCCAACTCCTCATATCCTCAAAATATAGTAATTTGTATATGGTAATACAAATTATGCAGGAGCACCACTATGTCACAACTATTATTATTGTATTTAGTGAGATACAGGAATTACAATTTATGAGTAACATTAGTATAAGAAACATTACTAAGCATTCTGTTTTGTGTGGTATGGGAGGAGGTCAATGGCAGTGGAGTGACACCATTAGTTCCTGCACTGGGTGACACCAACCCTAGTGACACCACTGGTAGGGTTCCATCTCCCCCAGCATTTCAAAGATTAAAACTGGGACACATGTGGCAAAGTAACAACAGAGTGTGGTAAGATGACAAAAATAATTAATTTTCAACCAGAACTTCACCTATTGAACATGACAGACAGTATTGAAAAAAACTGGGAAAATGGAATCTGGAGGGTAATTCTTTATATCAGGGGTAGGCAACCTTTCCCCTTTAAGGGCCGAGGGACTTCAGCTCCCAGAATCCCAGGAGCTATTGGCCAACATGGGACTATTGGCCAACATGGCTGAGGCTTCTGGGAGCTGAAGTCCCTCGGCCCTTAAAGAGGAAAGGTTGCCTACCCCTGCTTTATATGATTACCGTTGGAAGAATTGTATATGCCCCAAAATTGAAATCTCAAGATCCACATGGAATGCTGTTATTATAGTTAGGAAGGAAAAATAGACAAGCTTAAAAAGAATAGCATGAAGGAAGGTTAATAGCTAGATGGTGGAAAATGCAACTGAGAGAAACTGAGAAAAAGATAACAAGGAAATTAATATCACGTGGAGCATGCTCCCTGGAGCAGTTGATAACAACTCACACTCAGAGAGAAACTCAGGCAGAGAGGCCAGGCAGGCTGGGTCAAGTGTGAGCATGAGTCAGCAGTGGTGGCTCCAGGGAACATGCTCAGTTCCCTCCCCTATACATGAGAAGAACCTGAGATAAAATGGAGGCAGTCACTGGAGAGGAAGGTCGGGGAGAGAAAAGGATTCAGAAGGAAACTCGGGCAGGGTGGGCTGAGTTTCCCTTCTGCCTTCATGACGCACCTGAATTTCCTTCCAGTGAGGTGGTGTGGCTGTGTGTGTGACAGCATGAGTTACCATACTGAGGTGATACCAGTCCTAGTGACACTGCTGCTGAGCTCTTAACATCCTGATAGAAACTATGAAGCAGACCAAAAAAAAAAACACAAAAAACCCCACAAAAAAAACAGTAAAATATACAGGACCATTTCACACAATATAGTTATAGCATTATGATTACATTTTAACTACCATGGAAGCATTATATGGAATCCTGGGGTTCATAGTTTAGTGAACCACTGGAACTCTCTGGTTGAGGATCATAAATGTCCCTCCCTAAACTGTAAGTCTCAGGATCCCATAGGATGTTGCTATGGTAGTTAGTAGAATCATAGCACAACTGTAGTGTGAAATGCCCCCATTGATTGATGAAGAAACAGGGAAAGACTTATAGTGTGAGGCAGAGCATGAACTGCAAGTATGAATTATGCATATGATTGTCAGAAGAGGACTTGGAGATGGAGATTTTACCTGGATTCCATTGAGGGAATTTTATATAGACAACATTTCCTGTGATAAAGACAAAGAAATCAATGTCATTGCAAGGCATGATAGTGGTTTGGTTTGGTTGGAGGTGCCTAATGCTAAGCTCAGGGAAAGTTACGCAGAAGAAAATGTAGGAGAATATTGAAGGGTTATCCCTTGAGAATGTTAATATTTTCAGTTTGGTAATAACACTACAAATGAATAACACATTTTGTCATAACCTTGTCCCTCTTTCTTAACTTTTCTAAAGTACTTCCTTTTTTTTTTTAACAATAGTATTTATTTAAGGGCTATGCTCTCTCACTACTCCAGTCAAATTGCTGTAATCCTGTGGAAAAGGGGGAATAGCGAACAAGGGAAACTATCTAACCTGCCATTTAATTACTTTATTTTCTCTCCTTTTTCTAGTATCAAAACCCACCCTTCCTCTGATTATTTTAATACATAGTGGACAACTTATAGCTCTCCAGAAGATGTTGTGCTGCAGCTCCCATCTTTGAGTTTCTTGTATCTCTGAACCCCACTCGCATTTTCATCTGTTGTTTCATACTGTGTTGCAAGACTGTGTGTGTTTTTGTTGCATTCATCTCTATTTAGATGCACTTTTCTCTAATTTACACACTTTTAAACCCATTTTTCTTAATGTAAATAATTTGTCTCCATTTTACCCACTGAGTAAAGGGAGCTTGTGCATTTCGTTAAGCAATACACATTTTGAGTTGTGCACATTCATTTCCAAATAATTCAAAAGAAAAAGAAAAGAAAAGGAATCTGCAACTTGTGGGGGTTTCCCTCCAATGGTGGTAAATGTATTTATATGTTTAATTCAATTAAATACTGCCTTTCTCCTGTCCCTGGACCCAAAGCTGCTTACTACAAATTTAAAACAATATATACCTAAAAACTGATGAGAAAAGTTTTTAAAATAAATTAGGCATTATGTTAAAATGCTGATAATTGGAACAATAATAAATTATTTAAGAAACATAAAAATACAAACAAATGTGCAGCACACATATATCATAAAAAAATCCCTTCTGCAGCACAACAGTTACTCACTGAATGTCCATTTAAATAAAAAGGTCTCTACCCACTGGAGAAAGAAGAACAAAGAGAGAAACATCCAAGTTTTCTGTGAGTGGGAATTCTGTAGTATAGGAGCAGTGACTGAAAAGGCTCTTCTCACCAGATGGGCTTGTTGTGTTAATGTTGAGACCAAAAGACAGCCCTCCTGCAATAATCTTAGGACTCTGACAGGTTTATATGAAACAAAAAGATATATGCACTATTTTGCTTACAGTGTCTCAGGATAAATACCATGGGTTAATCTGTAAAATAATTCAATTAATACTAGTTTCTTCTTCATTCCTAATCACAAATGTCAGATTCTTAAATCGCCTCCCCACCCCCCATTCTCAACAGCAAAGCTACTTCCTTCCTCCATTATTAAAAGACAGAAGCTCCCATGACTGTTGTAGGAATATCATTACTGCACATATACTATTGAGGCAGGATAATGAAAGTTATGGATAGGGGATGATATACAGCATATTTGTCCTTACCAAATGGTTCACATGCCTGAGCACACTCCGGGTAAGATGCAAAATTGTTCTGATTGCCTAAACAACCACTATATATGAAGGGCCTACATCTCTGGTTCTTCAAATCATAATAATAGCGATGTAACTTAGATCTGCACCATCCTATTCTTCGTCCGAGTCTGCATTTTGGAGATGTATCTGGAGGTAGAGTGGAGTGAACGAAAAAAGCCAGAATGTTCACAAACAGCATCTCTTCTTCTGACATATAGAATCATAGAACCATAGAGTTGGAAGAGACAACAAAGGCCATCCAGTCCAACAACCTGCCATACAGGAACTCCAATCAAAGCATCCCCGACAGATGGCCATTCAGCCTCTATTAAAGACCTCCAAAGAAGGAGACTCCACCAGACTCCAAGGGAGTAATACATAGGTGTTAGTGGTATGTGAAAGTGTTACATCTCTGTGCAGGGACAGATCACTATTATGCTTTTCTTTGTGTTTGCATTATTCACATGCAAATGGGAGAGAGAGATGAGGAGAGCAATCCCTTAGGATAAACTTAGCACATTGCTAAAGTAACATTAAAGAAAACCTGTTGGGGCAAGGCCACTTCTAAACATTCTGTTGCTTGAGGCAAAGGACAAGATGATATTTCTCCTATTCCATGTTTAGAAATCATCTAGACTAGCAGTAAATTGGAAAAGATTCATTGGTAACAAGAGAGCATACTCTGTCTCACCTGAGAGCAAGGGCATAGCCTGGGGGAAGGAGTAGAACAGGTCACATGGCATGTTCATCTGCGTCAGTTCTAACTTCACCTCATCCCAAGGCCCATTCTGTGTTAAGATCTGGTACAAAAAGCTTGCTGAAGATACTTAAGTACCCTGGCAAATATATGTGAAGTCATAAGATCATAACCCTGGAATTCTGTTTGGCCTTTACACAGGAAGAGTATGAGGAAGCTGCCATACCTTGTACTTCATTCCTTTACAGCAGGTGCAGCCAATTTGGTGCCCTTCAGATATTTTGGAGCTCAATTCTCATCAGCCCCAACCAGTAGTCAAGAATTATGGGAGCTGTAATCCAAAACATCCAAAGGCTGCCAGGCTACCTAATCAGGCTACTCTACCCATCTATAATCCAAAACTGGCACCCTCGTTGATAAAGAGACCAGTACAAAGACAGGCACATTAAAATCAAATGCCTCAGGAAGTATCATTGGACAGATCCTTGTAATGCAGAGAAAAGAAGCTAATCTGAGAGGGCTGAAAGGGAAGTATACAGTCAGGAATGTCCTCAGATGGAAGCAGTATATAGTCTACTTGAAGATCAGTGGCAACTGGTGGCTCCCAGATCATCAGGGTGATAAATCCATCCTGGGTTTTAGAAACCTCTTTTGGAAACAGGGTTCACCATCTTGGATAGCTCCTTTAAAGCTCAGGCTAAAACCTAGAGTGGATTTACTGCCCATCTGACATGGAAGCCAGTAATCACCTCTTGCAGTTTGTAGCACTTCTAGCAACCTATGAAGCTCAAGGTTTAGGGTGTACAAAACAGAAAAAGTGCCAGTGCAGTTCTTTTGCCTGCCCTGGACAATTCACTGTCATCATCTGAATGCCTGGGTGCACACCCATTTTATTATACCTGCTGCTTGCTTTCCAGTCATCTGCCTGTTTTAAACAGATTAACAGTTCTACTTATAGGCACCCACCCCAAGACTAATCCCTTTGAGGGGCAGGAGACAATAGAGAACATACCTCGCTTCCACTGAACATCACCCTCCAGATTCATCCAGGATGTGCGGAGGTCTTTGAGAAAGGGAAGGAGAAAATAATTACAGAACAACATGGTGACTATTTGATGTGAGTCCCCAGGGATGCACAATAAAACATTTCATAGGGAAATGGAGAGGAGCATTGGCCACCTCCTCCTCCTCATTCCATGTACAGTATAGAAGAGACAGGAAGATCAGTTGTATCCTAATCTGGCAAAGGCAATGAGCAAGCATCCTCAGGCATTGCAAAACAGAACATATAGTATATTCCATTCTGTTCCCCAAACTCTCGCTACTACTCTCTGCCCTTGCTCCTGCCACATAATTTCTGGGCACATCAAGCTTGTAAATTGGTTTACAAAAAAATTAAAAACAAAGAAACAGACTATTTAATGACATTAACTGTCAGAACTATGCCTGTGTGCATATGTTCTGCCAGGTTTTGGTTGGGTTGGTAATTTGGCGGGGATGATGGTTGGGCTAGTAGTGGGGTTAGGCTGGTAGCAAATAGTATAGGTTCCAGGCATAACAGGCTGTGGACGTTTTCACACGGGGCTTTTGGAGGACACTAGCCGGCCTCCGTCCGGCCCCACTCCGGCAAAATGTCAAATTTTTCACACGACGTTGCAGCAAGCCCCGCCCCTTCCAGTGCCATCCCCGGCACTAGCCGGCATCAGTCCGGGGCTTGCTGCGCTTGTTCACATGACATCGCAGCAAGCCCCGCCCCCTTTAGCTCTAACTCCGGCATCAGCGCCGGAGTTGTAATTCCTTTTTTTAAAAGGAATTAGGTCGCTGCCGCCGGAGCCATTCCGGAGTGAGCGGAAGGCTCCTTTTCGGAATGGCTCCAGGCGGATGGGACGTTTGTGTGTGAAAACGTCGTCCGAGTTGCTGGGGGGATGGGAGGTGATGAGACAGAGGTTTGTTTTGGGAAAGTAGGCCTCTTGGAATGCATAGCTGGTGGGAGGAGGTTGGTACAGCTTGGAGACAGCAGGGGCTGGGAATAAGATGGCTGATAAGGTGGGGGTTGGTTGGATGGAATAATGGTTAGCTGTGGGAATTGTAGGTGGGTGCTAGTTTTCACACCATGGAAGGAGGGGTGGAGCAATTAGTTAGAGGGGTTTAATTAGGTGCTTGTAGGAAGGGGGGTTAGTTCTGGCTTAAACGTGGTCTGGTGGATTACTGGCTTTGTGTTCTTCAATAAACTCCTAATTGCAGCAATTGGCTGATTTACTGGCTACACAGAGCTCTGAGTCTGCTGAGAACTGACATTATCAATGAATGATGAGAGACTGGCTTGCTACAGTTGGAACTTCCTCAGTTTATTATTAATGTTAAAAGAAAAGTATTATTATTATTTTATTTATTACAGCCATTCGGCCAGTATAAAAAACACAAATAAAAACATAATAAAAACATCTTGATGGTATACAGTGTCTTCTTGCAGGAACATACTGGTAACTATTAGCATGTCCCAATTTAAAAAGACAGAAGTAGACAGCATCATTTCCTAGATATAGTAACATCAGGAGATTCAAATTATAATAGAAGTAATAGGGTTATATGATCTTATATATATCTCAAGACTCCAAACATAATACTGTCTCCAAAACACTTTTTGTTCAAAAACAGCAACTGTTTCCTTTAGCTAAGAATGAAAGGAAGTTGGTCAGTATGACTAGCCACCACATACTTCTCTGCATTTTGACAAAAACATTTTAAAATCTTTTAACATATCATGTATCTAGTATTATAGTATATAAAATATAAAATTATAATTGTATATAATAATTCATGATAATTTTAAAACTAAAAAGTGTAATAAAACAGTAGCATCTGAGAGGTACTACCCACCTGTATAAAGTGGTTAGTAAACTGTCAACGTTTGGCATGACTGTGCTGAGATTAAATCCCTTATAGGTTAGCAATAAGTTAATACAAATTGGACGAATGAGATAAAAATTCACTACGGCTATATCCCGCAGAACCTTAAGCATTAAACATTTGTCGCTACCATACGGCAGCTAGAAAGAAAAGTATAGATTATTCTGATTATAAAGAAAGATCTAATTAGCTGATTAATTGACAAGATTGAATTGTTACCAAGTAACAAAATTAATGGTCTGGGTTGCAATAATAACTTTAAATAAAATTATGAGAATCAGACATATGGTTCAACATAACTCCAGCTTCAGAGATAAAATCAATACAATAAACACTATCAAGCAACAAGAGAAAACACATTTTGGCTTCTGAAAATTCATGAGTTTAAAAGGCCTGGGAAAATGGAAACAGTATTTGCCCTTACCAAACTTTTGACATTCATAAATGCATTCCATAAGAGTTGGAAAGTTATTTCTGTTGCCTCCACAGCCACTGTAAAGGAACATACGGCACATACTGCTCTTATGATCGTAGTAAAAGTTTTGAAATGAGTGTTTGCACCTTCCATATCTTGGAGGACGTTTACATTTTCTAGGCATAGTTTCTGGAGGAAAGGGAGAGAGGGAGGGAGAGAGAGAGAGAGTAAAAAAGCCATGTCTCGAATACTTTAATCTTATCTTGTGCCACTCAGATGAGAATGGCATTTGAAGTATGGAGTTTATCACACAGAGACATACGGAGGCAAATCCCGTGCAGAAATGGGATTTTAAAATCCGCTAAACACCCGCAAATACAGTTGTTTTTCAGACGCATTAGCAGAAAGAGAAATAATGCTAAAATAACCCAAACAGAAAGTCAACAAAAACCACTCCTTTCTACTTTCAGAATTTCCTGAAAGTAAAAAGGAGCGGGTTTTGTCAGTTTTCTGTTCGGGTTATTTTCACATTATTTCTCTTTCACGCAAATGTTGTCTGAAAAACAACCTGCATTTGTGGGGTTTTTCTACTATCTGTTTGGGTTAACCCAAAGGGCCGAGGGACTTCAGCTCCCAGAATCCCAGGAGCTATTAGCCAACATGGGACTATTGGCCAACATGGCTGAGGCTTCTGGGAAAGGGGAAAGGTTGCCTACCCCTGCTATATAAAGTCCTTTACTATAATGCTTATATATTATGTCTTTTGATTTCTTTGTCATTTCCATATATAGTTCCATGAATTTTACTAATTTAGCTTGCTCTAGTCTAGCTGTCTTCTCTTATAGTAATCATCCAAAGGAGACCAATCCTGATCTACTTTTTCTAAATCCTTATGATTCAACAGAGCTGTTAACCTATCCATTTCTCTCATTTCATATAACTTCAACAACCAACCATCTATACTTGGCATTTCTTGCTTTTTCCACCTCTGAGCAATCAACAGCCTTGCAGCTGAAATCATGTATAACAGAATTCTCCAAAATTTTCTTTGTATTATCAAATTAATATGGTTTACCATATTTAATAAGTATATTTCAGGTTTCAATTCAAACTTGATTTTGAGAATATCTTGAATTGCTTAATGAATTTTCTTCCAATATAATTCCATCTTTGAGCACCTTCATCAAGTATGAAACCAGGTGCCAATATTTTGCTTGCATTTCCAACAAGTATTTGACTTTGTGTTGTATGTTTTTGCAATCTTAGCTGGGGTTAAGTACCATCTCTGCTCCATCTTCCAGTAGTTTTCCTTCAGATCTTGTGATTTGGTAAATTTTTCCATTTTCCTTCTCGCATATTCCCAGCTTTCTAAAGCGATTGTTTCCCCTATGTCTGTTGCCCATTTAATCATATTTTCTGAAATTAAATCCCTTTCCTGTCTTCTATCCATCAATAATTTGTACAATTTACTTGTTCTTTTCTTCTCAGGTTTCATCAAGAGATCATCCAGATCTTTTGAATCTTCTTGAAAGTCTTCTATTTTGATGTCCATCTTGAATCTTTCTCAGTTGTGTATATAATAGTCAATGCACTCTTGGATCTAATTGTTCCAGCTCTTCCATTGCTTTGAATTCCAAATTGTTGTCTTCTGATTTTTTAAGTATATCTTTATATCTCAACCAATTCTTAACAGCCGCCCATCTTCCAAAGAAGGCTTTGTGCGGAGATACCCAAAGCGGGATTTCCCTGTAGATTTTCTTCTTTTTTTTTTTTTTTAATTTTATTTATATTAATCAACTTTCCATACATTTTTATATACTTTTACATCTTAGCCTTTTTTTTTTAAACAAATCCCCTAAATATCCCCTCCGTGCACCCCACCCCCGGAGCCATTTCCATCTTTATACTCCATCCAAAATCTTAACTCCTCCCGTGGAGGCAGTTTCCCATCTTCCATTCTTAATACATTTTCAATAAATTTTTTCCATATTTCATCAAAATCATTTCTTTTCAATAATCCTTTTTTCACTTTCAATCTACATGTTAATTTATCATTAATTGCTATCTTCCAAACTTCCTTATACCAATCCTCCAATTTCACACTTATTTTTGTTTTCCAACTTCTTGCTATAATTAATCTCGCAGCAGTAAACAAATTTGTTACAAGGTTTTTTTCCTCCTTCCATTCTACTTCATTATATATTGATAACAATGCTATATTCGGTTTTCTATCTATCTTTATATTCATAACCTTTTCTATCTCTAATATTACTATTTCCCATAATTTTTGTACATATTTACATTGCCACCACATATGTAGATTTTCTTCTTAATTTCCTCCCATATCTTCTAATAGCACTCTTCTAATCACGTGATGTTTGAACTCTTTATGTACTGCCGCTTTACCATACCATACATATCCGTGCCAACCAAAATGGTTATTAAATCCTTCAATGTTCAATATTCTTTGATTTTCCAGTAAGATCCAATCAAAAAACCAATTTAGGGCATTTGCTTGATGATATAGTTCTAAATCTGGAATGCTCCTTCCTCCTTCACCTTTGTGCTGTGTCATTGTTAGCCAATTAATTATGGGTCTCTTTGCCTTCCAAATAAAGTCCCTGAGATCTTTGTGCCATTCTTTAAAATTTTTACTATTATGTATTATCGGTATACACTGAAACAAGAAATTCATTTTAGGAAGTACCATCATTTTAATTGCTTCAACTCTTCCCGTCAATGTCAAGTTCAGTTTACTCCATTTCATCAAATCCATCTTAATTTCCTTCCATTTTGTCTTATAATTGTTGTTGAATAGGTCTGTATTCCGCTTAATTAGCCAAATTCCTAAATATTTAGCTTTAGTTTTTACTGAACATTCAGTTACTTCCTGAAGGTCAGACAGCCTAGCTTTTATAGGCTGCAGCAGATTCCTCCCAGAGGACCTGAGTGCACCGAGTGGATTATACTGGAGGAGGCAATCCCAAAGATAGGTTGGACCCAAGCCATTTAGAGCTTTAAAGATGATAAGCAACACCTTGTACTGGGCCCAGAAACTAATAGGCAGCCAGTGAAGTGATTTTAAGATTGTTGTTATGGTCTCTTCTCGATGTTCCTGAGACCAGCCTGGCTGCCATCTTCTGTACTAGTTGAAGTTTCTGGACCAAGTACGAGGGTAGCCCCATGTACAGCACATTACATAAATCAAGACAAGAGGTTACAAGTGCATGCATGACAGTTTCAAGGTCCCTAACTTCCAGGAAAGGGTGCAGCTGGCATATCAGCTGAAGCTGATAACAGGCACTCCTGACGGTCGCATTTACCTGATTTATCGTCTGGAGCGACGGATCCAGGAGCACCCCCAGACTGTGAACACAGTCCTTAGAGGAGAGTGTGACCCCATCCAGGACTGGAGGTTGCATCCCAATACCTGGTTTCGGGGCCACTACTATAAGTACCTCCATTTGATCTGGATTCAGTCTCAATCTGTTTTTCCTCATCCAGTCCATTACTGCTTTAAGACAATCATTGAGAGGAGAGATGCCATCTGAAGTCAAAGCTGAAGACCGAGACATGGAGAAATACATCTGGGTGTCATCAGCGTACAGATAACATCCCATCCCATGTCTCCAGATGATCTCTCCCAGCGGCTTCATATATATATATATATATATATATATATATATATTGAATAGCATCGGGGACAGGATGGTGCCTTGTGGGACACCATAATTAAGCTCTTTGCTCGTAGAGTGACTGTCCCTGAGCATTAACCTCTGGAATATGCCCAAGAGGAAGGAATGGAACCATTGCAGTGCAGTGCCTCCAATTCCTATGTTAAGGAAAAAGCAACATGGGATATACAGTAATAGAAATAAAAATATGTATGTGAATGTCAAAGTGACTAAGCAGGAGCAATCAGGAAGATACACAGGTGAAAAAGATAATATAATTAAGAAGCCTTGAGAGCCAAGGACAAAGTTATAGAAGGTATATTGAGAACACCTGTGATAGATTGCAAACACCTGAGACTCATTAAGTGGTCAAGGTAAAGTGATGAAACACTTGGGTTGGTCTTAGGTATGGGATGATCTATGTGGACCAATCAAGATGTATGTACACACCCACTGGGTGGAAACTGACTGGTGGGTGGTGTCTAACAATGGCTATAAATTGCAATGTTTGCTAATGTACAGTGTGGTGTAGTGTGGAGTAGAGATTGTGATTTGTAGGGCATATAGTATTTATATATAGTAGAATAAAGTAGATCTTTTATATAAGACTACTGAGTTGTCTGGTGTCTTGAGGGAAGATACAAGAGCCAGAAGAATCCTGGATAAGTTTAGAGACATCTCAGGAAGAAGAGAGAGAAGGCTTGGAGAGTTTGTCAGGGTCTTCAGCCTATTCTCTGAAACTCTGCTGCTTGGGAAAGAAGCATCAACCACTGACCAAAGCTGGTCAGCTCTGCTGCATAACAAGGTGGTGAGTTAGAGCCAGAGGTGAAGAGCTACAACTCCCATCATCCCTGACATCCTAACCTTCTCAGGCAATCCAAAAGGATGTCATGATCTATTATATCAAAAGCCGCTGAGAGGTCCAATAGCACCAACAGGGTCACACTACCCCTGTCGATGCCCAGACAAAGGTCATCAGCTAAGGCAACCATGGCAGTCTCAACTCCATATCCTGTCCTAAAGCCAGTTTGAAATGGATCTAGATAATCGGTTTCCTCCAAGACAGCTTGGAGTTGAAGAGCAACCATCCTCTCTATTACTTTGCTCAAAAAAGGTAGCAAGAAGACTGGCCTATAGCTGTTCATGTCCTATACTGCAGCCACTCACTCATAACCACAAGGTTGTGAGTTCAATACTAGCCAGGGCTCAGGTTTGACTCAGGCCTGCATCCTTTCAAGGCCGCTAAAATGAGTACCCAGCTGTTGGGGGGCAATGAACTTACAGTTGTAAACCACTTAGACACTCCATAGCGTGGTATGAAGTGGTATATAAATGAAGCTGCTTTGCTTTGCTTTGCTTTGCGGCCTAACTGCAGCTTCCTTCAAACAGGATTGAACGTGACCTTCCCTAAAGGATGCATTGATGATATCTCTAAGAAACATCCTCAAGGCATCTCCCCCCCCCCCTGGATGGCCAGCCACTAAGGGCAAGAGTCAAGTGGGCAAGTTGTCTTCCTCACTCTACCAAGAAGCTTGTCCACGTCATCAGTACTCACGGATTGAAACTGAGCCAGTATAATCTCATCAACAGAATTGCTGGACACCTTGTCAATTGATTCTGTTACAACACTGGCATCTAAGTTGGCCCTTATCTGAGAGATTTTATCTGCAAAGATGCTGTTAAACTCATCACAGCAGGCTGTTGTAGGGTTAAGTAATGGGTTCTGCACAGATGGAACCTGTGTCAGTTCCCTTACCACCCTAAATAGTTCTGCTGAATGGGACTCTGCAGACGCAATACATACAGAGAAGGATTTCTGCAGTGCACTATTGTTGTTGGAGTTATTCTGTAGGAACAAATAAATTTCCTATGATGAGTCTTGTCAGATAAGAGCCAAGTTTTCCACCAGATTGAGTGGGGTGGACAGTGCTTCTTAGTTCAACCTTGATCAGGAAATGATTTGTCCATGATAATGCAGAGGTTTTAATTACCTCCGCCCATGGATATTCCTGTTCTGTACTGAAGACTGCATCAAGGATATGACCTGCACAATGCATGGGCCCAACAACCAATTGGGATAGGCCCATGTTTGTCATGATTCCATGAACTCCTGAGCGCACCTGTTAGATTTGGCAAACTGGCTTCGAGTGGAATGTTGAAGTCGCCGAAGACTAAAAGGCTAGACGACTCCAACAGCAACTCTGAGACCAGCTGTGTCAACTCAGTTAGGGAGTCTGCTAGACAACGGGGTGGACGGTATACTAGCAGAATCCCCAAACTATCCTTAGTCCTCAGGCTTAGGTACATACACTCGAAGTGGACTGTGTTCTGGACAGGTATCCTGGTCAAGGTTAGGTTGTTCTTGTGAACCAGAGCCAATCCACCTCCCCATCCACTTCCCCTTACCTGCTCACTAACAGAGTACCCATCTGGGAGGGCCTGCATCCAAGTTATAGCACTATCCTCTCCCAGCCAGATCTCTGTAAAGCAAGCCAGGTCAGCATCCTCATCTAAGAGGAGGTCCTAAATAATATGGGTCTTATTTTTGGCCGACCTGGCATTGCAAAGGAGTAAGGTAAGGTTCTGTGGAATGATTGGTACGCTCTCTAGTCCATTCCGGGAAACAGAGTGAACTGAAGGTGGGAAAGCTTTCAAACATCGATCCTACCTTCTTTTGTAACGACTCTTCACTCTGTTCCCACCATACCTTCCTTTCCCCTGCCCAGCCTCAGTCTCCACTCCCAGATCACTCCCAGCCACACATGCCTGTCCCTTATTTACAAGGCCTTCCAAATCCCCTCAATTTACTGCTGTCCTCCAGGTAATTACTGCCCTCCAGGTAAAGTGAGGCCAGCAGAAGCCGCAGCAGCAACCAGCAGGCAGGTGATAGTAAACCTCTTCCTTGAGTGGGGGGTGGGGGTGGCAGTTCTTCTTTCCCCTCTCTGCCAGCTCCTCTCAGTCCCAACCAGCACCCAACTGATATCTCCTTTCCCAGGGGCCAGGTGTTCCTCCCTGGCTATGTAGCCAGGAATTAGCTGAGTGCCTGGGCCTGTTTCTGACAGGGAACAGTTCGCAAGAAAAATCAGGCACTGCAGCACTAGACTAATAGGGAGGAAAGGGAAAATGGGGGGGAAAACAGACATTCTAAAATGGAGCATAAAGTTCATATCCACAGTCCATGTCATTGCAAACAGAAGCTACTGCCTTCCTAAAAGAACCCCAGAGCAATAGCTATGTGCACATGTGGATTTGGAATGTAGAGTACTGAAGTGTACCAGGGCAGGAAAAAGCACCACATCTAGCTAAAGCAGGCTGCACAACATACAGCCCAGGAGTACATGCAGCCTGCCAAATGATTTCCAGAGGCTCACAAGGAGGTAGGACAACTTCTTGTGAAGTGCATGGTAGCTGGCTGCTAACGGCAAGCCAACTTCTTGGGTAAGACTCCTTTGCAGCCCAGCCTTACTCTCAAGGAGAAGGTCAGGCTGTGGGCTCACCTACAAGCCTCCTCTACAGCCCTCACTTACTCCCGAGGAGAGGCTGGGCTGTGGAGGAGAAGGAAGAGGGAATGCTCCCCCTCCCGAGCCTCTGCCACTGAGGCCCAGCCTTACTCCCAAGCTCTCCTTCACCATCCTTCCAATGCCAATGCTGCTATAAAAATTCCAGCTAAATGGAGGATGAGGAGGGAGAAAAAGAATCAGCCAGGCATTTAAAAACCCTTGTAAAAGGAACTTTGCTGCCAGTATTTTAAAAACTCCCCAACTTAAAAAGCCATTTGTAGTAGTTTAATTTCCTACTATCTGCACTTTAAAAGAAAATTTCATGTGCAAATGTGATGGAGAAGTGAGCACATTTTAATTCATTCTCCCTTTTATTGTGATATTTGTAGCCTTTTAATCACTTTTATTCTCCAAAAAATCCCAGGTAAATCATATGAATACTGTCTTTTTCCCCCTCCTTTCTGATCAAAATTCCCAGGTTACATATAAATTGTTCAGATTCTATGCAACCACTCATGCGAGCTGTAAACATTTGCTAACTAGATAATGATCAATCCTAACCAATTAACACTTGGAAGATATTTCAAAAACATCCATTTCAAACATGATTCCAGAGTACAATAAACTGATTGCTGACAAAAAGTGTAAATATGTCACATTAACTAAAAGTTGTAAACAGTGAGCAAACCTCAAGAGTGTATTAAAACTTGTACCACTTAGCAAAGTAATTTTTAAACATGAATGTGATTTCATGATAAGTAAAAATCTTAATTAATAAATGTAATTAACTGATATTAATTGAAACTTCCCTTTTTTATAATATGATTTATTTGCAAACTAGTTTAATTGATTATACCTTTACTTGGAAAGCAAGCTGCTAAAAACCTATAGAAGAACTCTAGACTATTTAATTTTGGCCCTTGCCTACTTCCAAGTTGTGCAGGTCTGAGCTAAAGAGTAAAATGTTGTTTCAGTTGATTGAAATTACTGGAAATACACTGAGACAAGAGAATTCTTTTTATCTTGTGAACACAAGTGGCAAGCAAGAAGAAGGGAAAGCCAGCATGTGTAATGATTTTAAGTATTGGACGATGACTCTAGGAGACCAAAGTTTGAATCTCCAATCACTACAGAAACTCACTGGGTAACCTTGGGTAGGTCACACTCTCAGCCTCAGAGGAAGACAATGATAAACCCTCTCTGAAACTGACTGCATTAGGCTTTTAATAGTGAACTGTCTTGTGGATTTTTATCCTCTGTTTTGAATGGATTTTTAAATGGCTTTGCTTGATTGCACTTTCAAGTAACTTTTATATATTCTTACTGATGTCTACTTATCATAAAACAAGCACAATTCCTTTCCTCCTACCTACAGAAAAATGGGGATAGTTGAAGATGTGATGCATGAGGGTCAAATAACTGGGAGGCTATGGTCTGATGAGGAGGCTGACCATACGTACCGTTATAAATGGGACAGTACTGTTTTTTTCATATTTCCAGACCACCCCATCATTTTAATATAAATGTCAATTTTCTCCGTCTTCAAGAAAAGCGCCGTTATGTTGTGAAAATGGTTTGAAGATCCCTGTTTGAAATTGTGCTTATCAAAAAAAATCAAAATTGTCTCATGAAGTGTGAGATGTTTTATAATAAGGTGCTGAAACACTGAAATTTGCTGCATAAGATTACTTCATTGGAGAAATATTCCTGGTACAATCGTGATGAAATACAATCCCCCTCTACATCTATCTAAATTTTTGTATGAGTTCTGTCACTGAAGAATAATTGTTAGCTCATTATTTTCATGTAATAAATCTTTTATTATCATCTTGCTTTTTCATGAATACAGAATATTACATAATCCTATCTCACTTTTGCCATCCCAAGGAAATATGGAGCCTTTGCAGACTGCCAGAAATAGTGCACATTAAATTGAGGCACTGCCCTGGCTCAGTGCTAGGGAGTCATGGGAATTGTATTTTTTTCTGCGACATTGAGCCTTCTCTGTCAGAGAGCTCTGGTGCCACAATAAATTACAGTTCCCATGATTCCCTAGCACTGAGCCAGGGCAGTGCCTCAATTTAATGTGCACTATTTCTGGCAGTCTGCAAAGGCCCATGGTTAGCCTAAGGATGAGCCATGCAGACCACAAACTGATAGTAAGCCAGATGATGTCTGAAAAGGAGATCTACATCCAGCACCAAATTTTAACTATAATTTAGAGCTTCAGATTATGAGTGATCTATAAATACAAAACAAATCTATTAAAACAATACAAGGCCTATTAGACTCGAAAAAGCAGAGATCTCAGCATGTCTTAAATCAGCCATATTCTTACCTATTTTTGCAGAAATACCAGGCAATTTAGACCAAGGTATTATGAAACCCATTGTGAGGACAATGATGACAATGTCACTGCAATGCATGATGTCTCTTTGATGTGGATGCTCAATAGCGAGGGAAGTTACTGTGTGCTGTGTTCAATAGGAAAAGAAAAAAGAGGGAGGAAGAGAATGTGAATGTGTAATTTGGATGTCAAAAATGAAGTGTGGATGAGTAGGAACACACTGAAACTGTTCTATTTAGTTCAAGGCTACTTTCTGTTCCAAATAAATACTATTCTCTTTCATCTAGAGACACAGTGGAACTATAAAGTCAGTTAGCATAATCTTGAGGTAGGCAGAAACTGTCCAGATCCTATGATATGCTCTTCATAATGTTACTTTTTTGTCATGCATATATCCACCTCCTCCCTTCCCTTTATTATTTTTATTTGTTTCAATTAGTAAATGTTTGCCCTGGCTTTCTGGCAAAAATGGCGCACAAGGTAGCTAATAATTAAGGAGAAAAAGAAAAACAAAGTTATTATTAAAACATACAGATGAATCAATTCAAATCAAATTTTAAAGCACAGCCATAACAAGACATTAACCAGTTAAAATCATCTTCCAATAGGGCTAAGAAAGGCAATTCCTCTTCCTGAAGTAGAGCAGCAAATGGCCTACAAGTCAAGAGGCATAAGCTCCAAAGCCAGCCTAGTTATTTTGGCACAGGGGGCTGGAAATCCCGCAAACACCTTTCTTCATCCATGCCAAAAAATAACATGTTAACAATATCCTGCCTTTTCATGAAAATGAAAATCTGCTGCCTGAAGTAGCCGCTTTAGTAAGTCAAGAGTACCCCAGACCCTGCAGTTTCAGGGCCAAAATCAGAGGGTAAGCCCTGGTGATTTTATTAAGCATGACAATTACCATATATATTTGACTATATGTTGACCTCATGTATAAGATGAGGGCAGGTTTGGGGCCAAAATTATGAATTTTGATATGACCCTGAGATAAGTCAAGGGTAAAATTTAGGAGCATGTAGCAAATGATCTAAAAAGGATGAAGCAAAGGAAACCAATGCCAATGAACTTACAAAATTCTAGCAGACACAACTGTTTGTGCTCACTCTAAAGGCTGAATGGATGAGAGAATGGGGAGTGGGTCAGTGCTTTCAGGGCAGATTACATTTTTTGCCTTTCACCAGGGGATGGTTGCTTTTTTAAAGTACAGTATTTACAGTGACCCATGGATAAGTCGACTCACTTTTTTGGGGTCAATTTCTTAATTAAAATTTTTAGACTTATACATGAGTATACACAGTAAGTGTCAAACACAGTTGCTCAAAGCATGTCAAATAAGCACCATGGTTAGAAACCTGTTTAGGATATATGGTCACATATGTCTGGGTGAAACACTCATAGGTGTCTGGTCCAAAACCTCCTTCCCAGGCAGCTTTCAAGCCCTGGGAAAGGGCATAGCTGCTGTTAATAAACAGCACAGAATAGGGGAAGGAGGGGACCAAGCAGCATACACACAGAGCACTTTATACGCTTTGATGCCAAAATTTCCATTTTGTTCCAGAAGACTGATTAAGCAGATCTTTAAGATGAAACAAAGCAAGAAATTAATAATTTACACTACTGATCTCTAAATTAAATTTCCAGAACAAATCCAGGCAGAATAGGGAATTCTATATTTTGGAAATTTTTCTGTGCTGAATTACAGTTATTGTCCTAGAAAGCCAGTGGTTGGGCTGATAGCCGAGGCAAGGGAAAGTCTCCCAAACCAAGTTCTCGTTACCAATCCAAAGGGGCAGCCAGCAAAAAGTCAAACACAGTCCGTAGGTCGGGGGTTTCAGAGTAGCTGGGAGACAAGGCAGTCTGAGGTCCAGGGATGCAGAAGTCTGAGAGTCGTCAGCGGTCCAAAGGTCAAGGATACCGGGAGTCCAGGATAGTCAAGAGCAGGGGTAGGCAACCTTTCCCCTTTAAGGGCCGAGGGACTTCAGCTCCCAGAATCCCAGGAGCTATTGGCCAACATGGGACTATTGGCCAACATGGCTGAGGCTTCTGGGAGCTGAAGTCCCTCGGCCCTTAAAGGGGAAAGGTTGCCTACCCCTGATCAAGAGTCAAGGTTCAAGGCAAGGAACAAGGAGAGCCAGAGGCTTTTGCCAGGAAGCTCAGATAACCTCTGGCACTGAGGCAGTGTCTCCACACTTGCTTAAATCCCCAAGCTTCCAGAGCTTATCTGGGGCTGATCACCTTGATTACATCACCATTTTTCATAAAGCCTCCTCGAGTGCCTGAGGCCTGCCCTTTCAGCTCGACGCTGACTAAAGGTAGGCACAGTCCCCTGATCCTCCTCCATATCCAATGCCTCTGTCGATGGAAGGCTTGGCTGTGACGCGACCTCCAGAGACACCACAGATTCTGCTGGAGACTCTGCGGGAGTTGGCAAAGCAGGGCTGCTAGGGCCAGTCTGGGTCTCCTCCTCCATAGGCTCATGGTCTGGAGGACATTCTGACTCATCCTCTGAGTCCTCGCCCAGGCAGGGCATGACAGCTACCACTGCTAAATTCTGAACTGCCCAGTCCAGAGACATGACAGCAAAACACTCCAGTTGTTGTCAAACCTATTGGCAGTCCTTTATAGGATAGGAACCTTCACCCAAACATTTTGCATAGTGCCCATTGTGGCTTTGCACCCAGGATTGTTGCTGTTGTTAATTGATTTTGAGTTGATCCTAAGTCATGATGACTCTGTGTATGAGACATCTCCAAGACTCCCTATCCTCCACTACTCTGCTTAAGCCCTGTAAATTCATACCTGTGACCTCCTTAATAGAGTCCATCCATCTAGCATGTGGTCTTCCTCTCTTTCTGCATCTCTCCACATTTCCTAGCATTATTGTCTTTGCCTTCTCCTGACATGGCCAAAGTACACCAGCCTCAACTTTGGGCCTTTGCAGACTGCCAGAAATAGTGCACATTAAATTGAGGCACTGCCCTGGCTCAGTGCTAGGGGATCATGGGAACTGTAATTTATTGTGGCACCAGAGCTCTCTGACAGAGAAGGCTCAATGTCCCAGAAAAAAATACAATTCCCATGACTCCCTAGCACTGAGCCAGGGCAGTGCCTCAATTTAATGTGCACTATTTCTGGCAGTCTGCAAAGGCCCTTTATCACCTTAACTTCCTGGGAAATTTCAGGCTTGAACTGTTCAAGGCCCTGAATGGACTCTGAATTATAGTAGCCATGAGACTTATCTTACCAAGTCACATAGCCAAGGTAGCCATGAGCCCAAGAGCGATGGACCACATACAAGGGAAGAAAAAAACAGATTGTTTGGGAGCTGCTGATAAGGAACATTTACACCTCCAAAGGCAGGAAGGATAGATGATTTACAGCAGGATGTTTTACACCCAAGCTGGAGAAGGCTAATTTACAACTCTGTTCCCCATCTTTGAAACCCTATCTCAAATGATCCTTTCCATGCATATTTGGCTCTTTGATGTATCCTTGCCCCAGGCTGGTTTTGGTCTACATAAAGACCTACATTTCTTTTGTTTTTTCAGGCTAGATAGAATGCATGGGGACACTCTGTCACTAGTTCCAACTTGTGGCCATCAGTTCCAGCACTTCCCATGGCCAAGTCCAACTTCAGTGCATCCCATCTAAACCATCCAGAGCAACCACGTCTAGAGTGAGTATCGCCATTAGTGGAGCCTCAAATTATTCCAATACTAACTGCTATTTTCCTTAGTTCTTGTGTATGTGGGTGTGTGTGCTTGCCTTGCTGTGTGATTCCTAAATAAAAGTACAATTCATTTAGAGAATTCTGCTTCTGTGGATTCATATTTCTTGACTCTTGGTATACTGGTGGGAAACGGTCTCAGAATGCTGCTTTGTAGTGCAGCCCAATAATTAATTGAGCTAATTAAAAATCCCCCTAGAGAGATCCTTAGCTACACATTAACCATCATATGTGTGCAATGTAATCCCTAGTGTCTCTTCCTTTCCTGAACCCCACTTGCTGCTCTGGGATTTCTCTTCCCCATATATGGTTTGAGTCAGTGTTTATTTGTTTGTTTTCCTATGTCTTGAGCCCACTTTATCATTGGTTCTCTAATAAGTTCTCTCTCAAGCTCCCTTATTGTGAGTAATTTATAATACTTAGATGTGTGATGTTTCTGATTGTCCATTATAATTTTATCTATTTCATTTGCTTCCATATCAAACCATATATGGGGAGAGATTATAACCCCAAAAGCCAAAAGTTTGTCATCCTTGAGAACCATCCAATCTTCAATCCATATTACTGCACTTGCATAATAGTATAGTTTCAAATTAGGCAGGACACAACCTCCTCTTTCCTTTGTTTTTACTAATGCTTTCCATCTTATCCACTGCTTCTTGTCAGTCCATATACATTTTGTAACGTCCATCTGCCCAATTTTGAAATATTTTTCATTCATTATGATAGAGAGATTTTGATACAAGAACAACATTTGGAGTAGAATGCTCATTTTAACTACCACTGCTCTTCCTAATAGAGACAATTGGAATGTATTTCATTTTTTCATGTCCTTCTTGATAGTTTTCCAAATGTGATTATAATTGTTTTCAAAGAGATCTGTGTTCCTATTTGTTAGGAACTTTACTCTTTTCTCTGCTTTAAATTCTGATTTAAGAGATAATTCATTTTCTTCCCTTTTAGACAAAATTTTACTGTGCATTACCATTTTGTTGGTTTATTTAGATAGTTTTCCAAATTCTTCTAGTTTTTCCAAAAGTGATTTGATGCTGTTACTTGGTTCATCTAGAAAGATTACCATATCATCAACAAATGCTTTAAGCTTATGATTATGATAGTTTATGGTAATTGGCAAAAAGGTACAAAATTAGAAGGCACATATTTGTGTGTACAACAAAATTAAACAGAACAAAGAATTTGAACATCATTGTATAAGAAAAGCCTTAACGCAAGAATGGCAAAAATTAAAAAGAAAATTTTATAGAAAAATCACTCTTTGGATCTCGCCTCACAAGGCATTCTTTAAGAGACTTATTACTGAAGAAACAAACTGGATAAGATACAAAGATATTTTGCCATTTGAAAGCAGTCTTTTTAATTTTTGCCATACTTGCATTAAGGCTTTTCTTATATAATGATGTTCTGAATAGGGCTATAGTCTTGAGTCTTCCCAATGTACAGATTGCAACTTCACAAAACAGGCTTTGTGGTCATGACAAAGCTCCTGCTTATTAGTAATGGGCAATTTAGAAAAGGGATTTGCAACCCATTGATTTTCAGTCATTCTCTCACCATTCCTCCCACATCTTTTCAAAAGTTTTTATTTTGTTTACAACTAACAGAATACCCAGATTCACAACAGGTAGAGCTTCCTTTGTCTCTCCCTCCCCACTCCCTTCAATCTTTCTATTTAACTCTGTTCTTCCTCCCTCCCCCTTTCCATTCTCTTTGTGTCCCCTCTTCTTAAAACACTTCTCCCTTAGTAGGCATTAGATTATTTATTAAAATAATCAACACACTCATGTACACACACACACACACACACACACTTATACACACAAGAACTAATGAAGCAAAGGTGGGAGAAGGTGAAAAGTGGAGGCCTTGCTAATGATAATATTGTACCAATCCTGAAGTGTGGTTCCAATTAAGGGGTGTCCAGAATGGAGATGGCTCAATAACTGCAGTGGCAAGAGGGGTGGCCAGCTTATTGAGGAATCTAGCAGCCATCAAACAGAGGTTCTGTTCTGCTTCAGACTAGACCAAATTGCTAGTGCCTAGGTAGTGGTATATATACTCAAAACCATGTCCTCATTGCTAAATGGTTTCCCCAAGCAGTAGCATCACTTGGGGGAGGTGCAGACTGCATGAGGCAACACCCTAGAAGAGGAGTGACTCCCAGCTGAGTGGCCCTCCTCACCTCCTTGCCACATGCCACAGTGCACAGCAGAGAAGGAAAGCCCAGGACAACCATTCCTTCCTGCTTGGTGTGACTCATGTGTAAAGTTACACTGGGAAGGGAGGGAGAGGCCCAGGGCACCCCATCCTCCCTTCTCAGAGTGACTTTACACATGCATAAAGCCATGCCAGGCAGGGAGACAAAGGTGAGTCCTTTTGACCCTAACCCCCAGAAGTACCACCCCAAAGCCCCATCCCCGACACCAGGTGACACCCCAGTGCAGGACACCACTGTTCCCTAGGGAGAAGAATGGTCAAGAGATTGAGGAAATGTTCGGACAATTGACATGAATATCTCAGACAAGGGAAAACTCCTATTACTGAAGAAGAGTCCTTTATGTATGCTCAACCACCTTCTTTGCCAGAATCCCATCATCACTCTCCAAAGAAAAAGGGATTATGCTGATGTCATTAGGTGATCTTATTGTGGTGGGTACTCTTGCTTCCTCTCATGCTGCAGCCAACCAGATTTCCAAATATGGTATGGCCAGGTTTTTGGAATGAGGTTGCCTTTCAGGCTATCTGCCCCAGCATCCCTTTTAATATTAAATTGATTTCAGAACTGAGCAGGGTGATGGAGGGTCTCATACTAGCATAACAATATTCCTTTCCTTCTGTTCCTAAAACACTGTCCTTTCAACTCAGTCAAACTGTAGATGAATAGGCTGATCCCACTTGCATTGATTACACACAAAGAACTATAGAAGAATTTTTTAGGTCCAGCCAATTGGTGGGGCATATTTCCCTTCAAATTCCCTATTTCCCCTCCAATCCAAGGCAGTTGAAGATATAGGACAGCAAGCAGGAAGGAGACAGAAACTAAAGACTTGTCTCCAAGAGGCAGAACATGTCCCTCAACCCAGTAAGACCTGTTTGTATCAAGGGCATCTGGAGTGTACATGGTACCAGACAGAATTTATATTTTGATCTTTCATTGATCAAATGAGATCTTCCCTTTCAAGGCTTAGACTAGGAATACCTAGGTGAAACATGGGGATGAACAGGAGAAGCTGTAGGTGACAAAGGGGCTCAACAGATGACCCCTAAACAGACACTGCCCCTTTTCTTGCCAAATTGGGGCCTCAGCAACTGCATGCTGCAGCCCTGATCCGGAGGTTTGCCACTCTAAAAAGCCACTCCTTTTTTAGAGCAGCAAAAAGCCACTCTTGCTGTGGCGGCGGCAGCGGCTTTTCAGCACTATTTTTGTGGAGCATGTGTGAACGCTGCATCAAGGGAGTGCCTTGACGCTTCCCACCATGTGGTGGGGCACACGACATGAGGACGACATGGGGCTGGAGTCGGGGCAGCTGGCATGCAGTCACCATGCCACACTCCACCTCCAGGCTGGCCTTTGTGGGTGGTCTGTACAGCCCCAAACCCTTCTACCATAAATCTGAAGCCTTTGCTGAGATTAGAAGATAGCAGCAGTGACAAAACACTCTTCTGTCCCACAATCTGCCTATACCAATTGTAGATCTTTAAATGTGGAAATAGCACACCTTCAAATTGTCCCAATTTGGTAGGGACAGTTCAGGTTAATCCTCTGTTGTCCCACTTTTTCAGCTGCTTTTAAAATGTTCCTGTTTCTTTCTCCTCCTACTTTCCCTCTGTGTCCTAGGCTTACTTCAGTTGCTGCACACTGTGTTCAAAAAACAAAAGCAGTTTATACTCAGTTAACTCAATAACAGGGAGAGAAGTGGGAATGAAATCTTGCCCTTCCCAGTAGACTCAGGAAAAAACAAATTGCTGCACTCTTTCCTAGCTTTTGTATTCTGACTCATTAATACATTGTTCCAGTTTTTTTTTAAAAAAATCCTTTATTAAAATATATAAAATATAATCCATAGCTCAAATATGAAATATGAAATGAAAATAACTTTATAACAGCTTTGGGGTAATTACCTTCTTAAATTATAATAGTTTATCTTTCTCATAAAATACTCTGATTACAATATTTATATGTTTCTCTCAATTTCCTTTCATATTGCTGAGTTGTTTTACCTGCTGTATACATCGATAATCTGTGCATTGCGGCTAAGTCTAACAATTTTACTTTTCATTCCTGTATAGTAGGTATTTTATGTAATTTCCTGTAATGTGCATACACTAGCCATGCTGCTGTTACCATGTAAAGTATTACACTTCTCTCTTCCTGTTTTAATTTAGAGTCAACCACATCTGTTATGTTAAGTAAGAATAATTCTGGTTTTAATGGTATGCTTGTATGTAGAATTTTACACATACTTCTATGGATGTTTATCCAAAAAAATTTAACCCTACTACAGTCCCACCACATGTGGTACATGGTACCCATTTTATCCTTACATTTCCAACATTTATTGTTACTGTTTTTTCATTTTTGCTAATCTTGTCGGAGTCATGTGCCATCTATGGAAAAATTTATGGAAATTTTCCTGCAAAGT
Source organism: Phrynosoma blainvillii (assembly GCA_026167975.1). Taxonomy (NCBI): domain Eukaryota; kingdom Metazoa; phylum Chordata; class Lepidosauria; order Squamata; family Phrynosomatidae; genus Phrynosoma; species Phrynosoma blainvillii. The sequence goes on from JANUYF010000006.1 coordinate 19,369,923, forward strand.
ATTACATTTCGTAAATTTCATGGTATTTTTCCATGCTTTTTCCCAACTTTGTAGGGGTATTGAGTATCCTGTGTTCTGCAACCATTTCACCATATTATCTTTTACTGTTTCCTCCTCTAGTTCTATTTGTAGTAATAGATTACATGTTTTCTTTATCCAGTGTTGATCGTCTTCCTTCAATATTTTATCGAAGGTTTTTAACTCAAATTCTATTCCTGGATCTTTTGAAATGTTCTTTTATTTGTAAATATTTAAACCAATTAACTGTAATCCTTCTTGTTAGAGTTCTTCTCTCTTTTTTATTTTTGTTCCCTCTGTTGATTTCATCATCAGATTTTCATAAGTAATCCAGCTTCCTTTAATAGGAGCTTCATATCAATGAAATGCTTCTTGTGATGAAGTTCATACGGGTAATTTAGTGTAGAAGTATTTTTTTTATATTTTTTCCACACCCTGAATAAAGCCTTTCTTATGCAGTGTTTATTAAATTCTTTATCTGGCTTCCATTTTTTGCAACATAAATAAGCATGCCATCCTAAGTTCATTGTTATACCTTCTATTTCTAACAATTTTGAGGTTTTTAATAATATACAATCCTTTATCCTTGATAATGTCAAAGCATTATAGTATAATTCCAAATTTGGGAGACCGAGACCACCTTTTTCTTTCCGATCTTGTAGGGCTGAGGCTTTAATTCCGGGTTTCCTCCCTTACCATACAAATTTGGCTATGTCTTGCTTCCAGGTTTTAAATGGTTAATTATTCATCAAAATGGGTATAGTTTGGAATAAAAATAACATTCTTGGCAGCACACTCATCTGTACTGCTGCTATCTTGCCCATCATTGTTGTTTGTCCCATGAGGTCAAATCTTTTCTGATGTTACTCCATATAACCTGATAATTATTTTTGTATAGGTCTGAGGTTTTTTCATGATAGTTACTCCTAAATACTTTACTTTTTGTGTTATATGGTATCCTGTATTGTTTTTAGTTCTTCTATTTCTTTATTTGAGACATTTTTGGTTAGAATACCACTCTTATATTTGTTTATCTTTAACCCTGCTAGTTCACTAAACTCTTCCAGTATTCCTTCCAATCTTGCTATATTCTTCATTGGGTTTTCTAAAAATATTACCACATTGTCCACAAATGCTCAAAGTCTATAGCTGTGTTTGTTTATTTCTGGGGTCTGTAACTCTTTGTCTTTCCTGATTTTCTTGTTTAAGATTTCTATTATCATGATGAATAGTAAGGGGGAGAGAGGGCATCCCTGGTGAGTACCTTTTTTATCCTGTATCTTTTTGTTTTTTCTCCATTTACAAGTATCTGAGTATGTTGTATGTTGTAGATATTCCTAATCCAATTTATAAATCTCCCTCTTACCCCACTTTCCTCTAAGACTATATCTAGAAAGTCCCAATTTATGTTATCAAACGCTTTCTCTAAGTCTAAGAATACCATACCCAGCTTACTATCTTCATGATGTTCGTAATATTCTAAGACATTCATAACCAATCATATGTTATCCTTTATGTGTCTTCTTGGCAAAAAGCCTGCTTGATCTTCATGTATCCACTTTGATAAGATCGTCTTTAATCTTCCAGCTAGTATTAGTGCATATATTTTGTAATCAAGATGCAGCAAAGTGATTGGACGATAGTTACTTGTATCTTCCGGATCCTTGTTCTCTTTGTGTATTAAAGTCGTTACAGATTGTCGCCATGATTCTGGATATTTGCCAACATCTATTTCTTGGATTGTTTTATGTAGCATTGGTGCTAATTCAGTCTTAAAAACTTTATAGTATTTAGCTGACAATCTATCAGGACCTGGTGACACATTGTTCTATCTTGACCATAGTCTGCTGTTGCAAGGCCACATGTATTCTGATTTTCATCTATGAAACATTGGCAGGTATGAGATTTTTTTAAAAAAGAGATTTTGAAAATTTTGATGCTTTCCATACCTGACACAACAGACATTGTGTCAAGAATTGAGCTTGGGAAGTTATTTTCAAAGAACAACTCCCAGAATTATCCAGACAGTATTTCTACTGGCATGCACAAGAGAACCTGCAATGTATGTAACTTCCAGATCTGATAATGAATGCTAGCTATTAAGTGTTTTTATCTGCTCCATGTTTATTTTCACATGTGACATCCACAGTGTGACTTGCATGACGAAAATGCATTTGAAAAACACATGCAGAAAACACAGAACAAAGACATTTGGGAAATGTGCACAAATATGGTAATCAATGGGTGTATAATACAGTGAGCTCTGGTATTTGTGGGGACTTGGTTCCAGGACTCCTGTGAATACCTAAATCCATGGATGCTCAAGTTCCATTATATACAATGGTGCATTATATAAATATATACAAATCTTAATATTATATTAAATGCCAGAATCAAGGTTTGATTTTTGGATTTGGGAGGGGGATATTTTCAAGCTGTGGATGGTTGAATCTGTGGCTACAGAATCCATGGATGAGAAGGGCTGACTGTACTAAATCTGTTATGCAGGCACAACTGCCAATTAATATATTAGGTTTATATAGGCATGACAGAGAATCAAACCATGCTTTCTTCCAAAAGCACCATAATTTTGAAAGATGACATGAACAGAGTCATACTAAAGGAATAATATACAAAGGATATAAAACAACTGATGCCTTTATTCAAAATATTCAGGAGCTTCCCACTAAGGTGAAAAGAAGGACATCTGCAGATTGGGAAGATGCCTGAAATTAGTGGCTTGAGTCCATATTACATAGTCAATGATTTCAAAAAACTGTTAGCTCAGGCAGCACACCAACGTCTTGTTAAAGTGGCACTGTGGGAGAAAAGAAGAAGCATTGTCATGGCTCAAACGACAATGAGTAGTGTCTTATTTGCAATCAAAACTTGCCTGCTATAGGCTTGTATACATGTGGAAGTACATAGTATTCTCACAGTAGCACAAAGGGCTTTCAGACATTTTTCTGCATCTTGCATGTTCTACTTCCATTGCTCTACAAGAGAGGGCTAAGGGAATGAAACTCACTGGGCTCATGTTTCCCTAAGAAAAAATCCAATCCAAACCTTGAGAAACCAGCAAAAGAATGATGTCACAAGCCTTGTAATGCACTTTGATGAAGAAAAAATATTCATGAAACCATGGGTCCATTTGAAAAATGTGTGTGACTAATAATGTGCAGTGAGAACCAGCATAGTATAGTGGTTCGAGGACTGGACTATGACTCTGATGACCAAGATTCAAATCCCTACTCAGCTATGGAAACCTACTGTGTGACATTGGGGAAGTCTTACTCTCTCAGCCTCAGGAAAGGCAAAGGCAAGCCCTGTTTGAGCAAATCTTGCCAAGAAAACCCTGTGATAGGTTTGCCTTAGGGTCACCATAAGTTGGAAATGACTCAAAGACACACAACATATGTGCATATTTGAAAAACACATGTTATATTCTATGGGAAACATGCACATAGAAATGTAAACTTTAGGGGAAAATACATACCAAAATGTGTACAAATTTATGGGCAGCAAGAAAAATTCAGTACACAGCTAAGGAATTCAGTACACAGCTAAGGAACAAACTACAAGGGGTTATCGTAAAGTTTTAATTGTCACCTTTAAAATAATTTGACAGAAAGTGAAGTCGTAGGCTTTCATGGCCGGCATCCATAGTTTTTTGTGGGTTTTTCGGGCTGTGTGGCCATGTTCTAGAAGAGTTTCTTTCTGACATTTCGCCAGCATCTGTGGCTGGCATCTTCAGAGAAAACTGGAATGGAGGAGAATGGGTCTATTTTCAACACAGAACAACACACAGTTCACCTGGGAACCACTCCTCCCTACCCAGGGTCTCACAGTATATATAGACCCATTCTCCTCCATTCCAGTTTTCTCTGAAGATGCCAGCCACAGATGCTGGTGAAACGTCAGAAAGAAACTCTTCTAGAACATGGCCACACAGCCCGAAAACCCCACAAAAAACTATTTGACAGAAAGTTTGTTTTGATTTGTAGTTGTTAACTTTTCTCTACGTGGTCACCATCCAGATTTACACATTTTTCCTAGCGTTTCTTGACCTCTGAATATCCTTATTCTGCAGATTAGTCTTCAGATTGTGCCTTAAAACACTCTTCCACTTCATGAATGATGTCATTTGTGTTGTTAAATCGGCAACCCCGCAATGCATTTTTCATTTCTGGGAACAAGAAAAAGTCACGTGGTGCGAGGTCGGGAGAATAAGGTGAATGCTACAAAATCTCAAAGCCACATGCCTTTGCTTTGTTAAATGCAACTTGAAATGAGTGTGCTGGTGCATTGTCAACTAGGAAACGAATGCCTTTGGAGAGCATACCGCGGCATTTCTTTTTCAGAGCATTTTACAACTTGTCCAGAAGATTGCTGTAGTATGTGCCAGTGATGGTTTGTCCCTTTGCAAGGTAATATGTGAGAATGACTCCACAACAGTCCCAAAAAACTGAGAGCATGACTTTCCCTGTTGACTTTTGCATCTTTGCCTTTGGGGGGAGGGGAATTGGCATGCTTCCACTCCATGATCATGCTTTTGGTCTCTGGATCATACTGATAGATCCAAGATTCCTCCATAGTTACCAGATGACCAAAAAATCCTCTTTATCATGTTCCAACAGTGTCAACATCTGTCTTGAAAGGTCATGCTGTGTTTGTTTCTGGAAAGGGGTTAGCAAACATGGAACCCATTGTGCAAACACCTTAGACATGTGCAGTTCATCATGAATAATTTTCCACACACTACCATAACTCAGACCAGTTTCATTCATGATCATTTGGATGGTTGTTCATCTTTCTTCCAGGATTAAACAGTCCACTTTCTTCACTGTGGCCGCATTATCTGTCAATGATGGTCTTCCAGGTCTTGGCTCATTTGTGAGGAACATGTGACCAGTTTGGAAATTCCATTTCCACCTCACAATAGTGTCATAAGATGGGCAATCATTTCCATAAACGATCACCATCTCATCATGAATTTGCTGAACACTATTACCCTTCAAATATATTAATCCACTTTTCCTCCAACTTTCTTTCCTCAGAGATGGAGGCCACAGCTATTAGACTTTAAGTACCACTGACTCTGTGGAAATCATGGTTCAGAGTTCTCAGGTCTTCAGCCAATTTGAATCTTTTGCCTCCCTACATCTCACCCCTCAAAAGCAGCAAACAGGAGTATGGCTACTCCTTGCCAGACTAACTCCTTAACATGCTCTCGTGATCACTTATGATTCTCCAGAAGGAGGAGGGGCCCACCTGCATAAACATAACATCTGAACTGAGGACAACAGCCACAACATCTTGACAAAATACAGGCCTATGGACTTTATCACTCGGCAAAAAAAGATGGAAGCATAGATCTCCTGTCAATATCGGGCAATAACATGAAGATTTTCACATGATGTCACATGACGTTGCCATTATCACGTGATTATCCCGTGAATAAAGAGGCAGAATCACACTGCTTTTTATTCATGGGATCTTCCTGTGAATAAAAAGTGGTGCGATTCTACCTCTTTATTCATAGCATAATTTTGCAATAATGGTGACATCATGTGACATTGGGTGAAAATCTTCACATTATTGCCCAATATTGATGGGAGCATAGAGTTATGCTCCCGTCTTTATTCGCTATGTGATAAAGTCCTATGACTAACATCATCATCTTTTTTTCTCTCCTGTATGAAGCCAGTGGAGCTTCCAAAGCTTACAACATGTATATTGTGCATTTTGGCTGGCCCAATAAAGGTATCACTGTTTTGTGGGTTTTGGATTATATTGTACTTATTTAGTACTTACAGCACTTGTGTACTGTAAGCCTGAAGGCAGAAAACTGTTAAACTAGCTATCTGTAAGCTGCTCTAGGAACTTCTGTGGTTGAATAGCAGGCTATCAATACAATAAATACAATAAATAAATAAATAAGTCTTTGCTCTTACCAAAACGTTCGCACTCATGGATGCAATACCGTTGTGTCACAAAATTATTTTCATTACTTCTGCAGCCACCAAAAGTGAACATCTCACACTTCATAGTATTGACATTGAAGTAATAGCGTATCAAGGCTGAGCTGCACCTCCCAACTTCTAATGGCTGTTTGCATTTTTCAGGGATAGATTCTGTTGGTGGCGGCGGGGGGGGGGGGGAAGAGGTACAAAGACAGGTCTCACACACTCTGTAAAAAGATTTGGGCTGAGAAAGATGACCTCAAGCTCCTTTCCAACTCCCTGATTGTGGTTCTGTTGTTAGGTTGGGTTCTACACTCAAGAATGACTGGTAAAAGCAGTCAAACTGCTGAACAATTCTGGCATAGTTTGGTAAACAGTGGCCAGCTGTGGTGTAGAGGTGATTTTTCAAGTGCAGACATTCATTGTAAAAGTCCTCATAGCCACACACATACCCAGGAGAGTCCCTAAATACAAATAGAAGTGTTGGCCTATATCTTTTTATGTGTATGCATTGTGTAAAAAGGTAAAGGTAAAAGTATTCCCCATTGACAAGGTTGTCAAATCGTGTCTGACCATAGGGGGCATTGCTCATCTCCATTACTAAGCGAGTACCATACTAAGAGCGAGCATTGTCAGAGACTACTCTGTGATCCTGTGGCCAGCATGACTGCACAGAACTCTGTTTACCTTCCTACCAAAGTGGTACATAATCATCTACTTACATTTGCATGCTTTCGAACTGCTAGGTTGGTAGAATCTGGGACTAGTGACAGGAGCTCACCTGGGCCTCAAACTGCCAATCTTGCAATCAGCAGTGTCTTAACTACTTGAGCCACTGCATTGTGTATAGACATAAAAAGAGAGAGAGAGAGAGCACCTGCAGATGTTGGGTACACATGCACAGAGATAATGACACTGTATTTCCACTGGGAAAATCTATTCTCCCCCAGCTAAGCTAAAAGGTAAGTGGAAAGTTTGCAAGGTATGTGTGGAGGGGTTTTTCTTATATTTATTACATTCATTTATATCCTGCCTTTTTTGTAAGTCTAGGACACCAGGCAGTTTACAAAGGTTAAAACAGATACAGCTAAAATTTACATTTTATACAAGTTAAAAATAATAATTAAAAATATAATTATTAATATTAACATTAATAGTACTTAAAATTAAAAGCACTTAAAAGTATAAATATTAAAAAGAAGACTAAATTTAAACAACACAACACAAGAAAGGCCTCTTCCCACTAAGCAGTCAGCCTTCAAAGGCTGCAAAAACAGAAAAGTCTTTGCCTGCTTATAATAGGATGGAAAGAAGGCTATCACTCTAACCTCTTTAGGAACTGAATTCTAGAACCTGGGAGCAGCCACCAAGGAGGCCCTTTCCTATGTTCCTATCAGATATACCTCTGAGGTTGGTGGGAAAGAAAGAAGGGCCACCACAGAAGATTTTGAAGTATAAGCAGGATCATTTAGGGAGATATGGGGGGATGCAGACGGGTGGCCCTAGGCTGCCCTGGGAAGCGGAGGATTGGGGCCGAGGCTGCCCCATGCCTTGGCCCCAATCCTCCCTTTTGCCAACCTGGAAAAGAGTGGCAAAATGCCACTCCTTTCAGAGCTGGCAAAAAGGACGCCCCAAGAGCCGCTGCGCTAGGAGGAAACATTCTCCCCAGAGAAACTAAGACAAGTTCATTTGAGGGAAATTCTGATCAAGAGGAGAAGTGCATTCAGTCTTTCATGACAGGTGAAGGAAATAGACCATGATAATAATAATAATAAACTTTATTTTTATACCCCACCTATTAAAAACTATACTTTTTATTCAGATAGACATAATTCTTTTTCAAGAATCAACATATTTTTGATCTCCAGAACACTGTGTCAAACAGTATGGACATCTTACCTAGATCCTTTTCTGAACACAATCCTATTCAGATGATCCTGATACTTTCTGATAAGTTGTTCAACTGAAAATTGAATGATTGCCTATGTACTTGCAAGTACTTGAAAATGCCAAAAAAAAATGAAGGATTTCTTTGAAGATTATCTTGATAAAGGAACAGATGAAAAGATGGTCTGGGATGCTTCTAAGGCTTATATGAGAGCTTTTTATTACAGCAAAATGATCAGTTGAAGAGGCTGAAGCTGGAATAAACTAATAAAATATTGGATAAAATAAAAAGATATGAAGATGGCAAGTCCATGGATACTGAGGGCCAACTCTAAGTGTAGTATCTTACATTTCTCCCTGTTGGATTCAATTTGTTAGTTTTAGCCAAACTTTCTAATCTGTTAATGTCATTTTGAATTTAGAACTTGTCCTATGGGGTATTAGTTACACCTGCTAATTTGGTGTCATATGCAAATCTGATACTCATGGCCTCTATTCTTTCATCCAAGTCTTTGATGAAGATGTTGAATGGCATTGGATCCAGTGTAGAACCTTGTGGCACCCTACTGGTCACATCTCTCCAGGATGAAGAGGAGCCATTGGTAGTACCTTTGGATTTGGACAGTCAACCAATTACAAATTCAGCTAACAGTAGCATCGTCTAGCCCACCTATTACTAGCTTGTTTGCAAGAATATCATGGGGGAACCTTGTCAAAGGCCTTACTGAAATCAAGATAAGCAACATCTACAGCATTACCTCCATATACCAAGCAGGTAATTATATCCAGAGAAATGGAGGGGATCAGATTAGTCTGGCATGACTTGTTTTGATGAAACCCATTTTGAATTTTTGTGATTATGGCATTCCTTTCTCAATGTTTATGGATTGTTTATAGATTGTCTGTTTAATGATCTGTTCTAGAATCTTTCATGGCATGATGTCAGGCTGACTGGATGGTAATTATTTTGGTCCCCCTTTTCCATCTTTTGAAGATGGGGACAACATTTGGTTTCCTCAAGCCTCCTAGGACTTCTGTCCTCCAGGAATTCTCTGAGATTATTGAGAGTTGCTCAGAGATTACTTCTGCCAGTCCTGGATGTAGTGTAATACTCTTGGATGTAATTCATATGGCCCTGGAAATTTAAATTCATTTGTATTAATCAGGTATCCCTGTACTTAATTACACCAATCCTCTGCTGCATTTCTTCTACTGTATCCTCTACTCCATCTTCCTCAGATTGAGCTTCCTTTTCCTTTTGGTGAAAACTGAGGCAAATAAGGTATTTAGTACAGTTGCTCCTCCATTTTCATGGGGGATACGTTCTGTATCCCCCTCCCAAAAACGGAAACCTCAAGTGTTCAAGCCCCATAGGCTTGAATGGAGGCGAGCACCCCATTTTATCCCCCTTTGTTTCCCACCCACAAACGGGCAAGGAACACGGACTTGAAGTCCACGAAAATGAAGGGGCAACTGTAGTTCTGCCTTTTCTCTGTTTGCTATTAGTATTTCACCATCTTCTCCACGCAATGGTCCTATCATTTCCTTCTTCTTCCTTTTGCCACAAACATACCTCCAAAAGCCCTTTTTATTATTCTCAACCTCTTTAGCAAGCCTGAACTCATTCTGTGCTTTAGCTTTTCTGACTTTCTCTCTATATGTGCTAGTTATTTGTTTGAATCCTCTTTGGTGATTTTCCCCTTTTTCCATTTCTTATACATGTCCCTTTTAAACCTTAGTCATCCATCCTGGTTTCTTGAGACATCTCCAATTTTTCCTCCTCATTGGAACTGTTTGAAATTGTGCCTTCAGTAGCTCCTTTTGAGAAACTCCCATCCATCTTGACCTTCCTTCTCTTTTACTATTCCTAACCACAAAATCACCCCCAGTATTTCCCTAAGTTTGCTGAAATCAGCTTTCCTAAAGTCTAGAATGCATGTCTGACTATGGACCTTATCAAACGCTGGCCACGAAGCAAAGAAAAAGCGAAGAAAAACAGAAGTAGGAATAAATTCGGTTCCATAGCGAAACAAAGGGAATATCGCCCTTTTGGCCATTTCGCAATTAATACCAAGGCTCCCTTCTCTCCCGTCACAAAAAGCCGGGAGGAAAGGCAGCCATGGGAACCGGGGAGGAGGAGGAGGGCTGGAGGACTGGAGAAGGGAAGGCAGCCCATGGAGAGAGAGAGATCGCCTCCCTCTTCCCTCTTCCCTCTTCCTCTTCTTTCCAATCCGGTTTGCCTTTTGCCAAGGCAATCCCTTCCCCTCGCTGGGATTTTCGCCCTGCCCACCAATTCGCAATGAATGCGAAGGCTCCCTAGGTACTTCCTCTACAAACCGAATGTCAAAATCTCCCTACTCCTTACGGATTAGCTCCGTATTCTGCCGAGTTCTGGGGCAGCGTCGTGTGTAAACACGGGGAACAATACGGATTAGCTCCGTGTTCTGGGGCAGCGTCGTGTGTAAACACGGGGGAACAATACGGATTAGCTCCGTGTTCTGGGGCAGCGTCGTGTATAAACACGGGGGAATAATATGTATTAGCTGTGGATGCCCTTCGGATTAGCTCTGCTTCAGACCCCATGTGATAAGGGCCTATGCCTGGCTTCTCCTTTTCACTGTATAACAAACTCCAGGAGTATGTAATCACACCCACCTAAGGATTCTGCCACCTGCACCCCATTAACCAGGTCATCCCTCTTGGTTAGGATCAGATATAAAATAGCCAATCCTTTGGTTGCCTCTTCCACCTTCTGGACCAGCAGTTCCCAACCTGTGCTCTGAGGAGCCCTTAGGGCTCTGCATGCACTTCCCAGGTGCTGCGCAGCTGCTCCAAGAAATGAAATAAATAAAAATTGAATGAAATTAAAGAATAAGAATATATTCTTATATATACTCCTAAACACCATTAACTTGAAAGACATAGGGTAGGCCTCTCAGGGGTTCTGCAAGTCAAAAAGCTTGGGAACCACTGTCCTGGACAATGAAATTATTTGCCAGGCAAGTGAGGAATTTGCTGGACCTTAAATTTTTGGCATCACTACAACATCTCTCCTTTCTAATGCATCTCTTTTTCTATGTTTTTATTTGTACTGTTGTTGTTTAATATTAAACAACAAGCTCTGAGTCCCAGCTCTGGGAAAAGAATGGGATACAAAGAAATATAAATATAATGACAATAATTTCTGAATGTGTGGTCAGCTGTTCTGTAAAGGCATTATTCAATTCTTCAGTCTGACTTGAGAGTCAGTAATAGACTCCCACAATAATATCCCTGTTGTTTCCCTCCCCTTTCATTTTTATCCAGATGCTCTCCACCTGGCTTCCAGGATTGATGTCCTGGATTTCTTCACTGGTGTAAATATCCCTGACATATAATGCTATTCCTCCTCCTTTCCTGTTTGGCCCATTTCTCTTTAAAAGATTATACCCCTCTGTTCCTACATTCCAATCATGAGACTCATCCCACCAGGTTTCAGTGATGCCTATTATATCATATTTGCTTTGTTGTGCTAGGAGTTCAAGTTCATCTTATTTCTCATGCTCTGTGCATTAGTGTAGAGACATCTAAGACTATGGGACACCCCCCTCAGCAAATATTTGCAGAAAACTACAAATATTCAAGTCCCATAGGCTTGAATGGGGCCACACACCCCATTTTATCCTCTTCCACTTCCCACCCACGAACAGGTGAGGGATGTGGACTTGAAGTCCCTGAAATGGAAGGGCAACCATATTTTGTTTTCGTTGTCTTTTGTTTGATTGGTTGGTTTTTGGTAGTCAGTTTTTGGCACACAACAACAGCAACAAATTGTTTTTTAGTCTTTTGGAATTTGACCATGTATGTTTTTTAAATATAGGAAAATATCTATTTGTATGCATGTATTATTAGGTTATGCTATTATATTACTTTGATTGTTTTGATAAAAAATAGTATTTAAAAATGAATTATTCTGTGAGATATAGACTGAAATTTGGATTAGAAGAGGAGACTGAAGATGAGGAAATGGAAGACTGAGAGGAGGAAATGGATAAAGCAAGAGTATAGGAATGGAAGAGCAACAAGGCTTGGAATGTGAGGAGAAGAACTTAGGGCCTAAGCAGACTGCCAGAAATAGTTGAGGCACTGCCCTGGCTCAGTGCTAGGGAATCATGGAAATTGAGGCACTGCCCTGGCTCAGTGCTAGGGAATCATGGGAATTGTATTTTTTTCTGGGACATTGAGCCTTCTCTGTCAGAGAGCTCTGGTGCCACAATAAATTACAGTTCCCATGATTCCCTAGCACTGAGCCAGGGCAGTGCCTCAATTTAATGTGCACTATTTCTGGCAGTCTGCTTAGGCCCTTAGATAGAGATTTGTGGTTGGATTGAGGGGGTGTTGAAGACCCAGAGGGGATCCTGGAGGAGAATGTGGTTGGCATTCAAAACGATGCACAATGTAGGAGTGCCAAGAAGCATGAAGATGGGGAAACATGTCGGGTTTGCAAGGGATGATCAGGTTAAGAATGTTGTTTTCAGAAAAATATTTTCACCTCAGTCCTGGGCAGTCACATTAAAGGAGCTCACTTTGGGCCTAAGCAGACTGCCAGAAATAGTGCACATTAAATTGAGGCACTGCCCTGGCTCAGTGCTAGGGAATCATGGGAACTGTACCGTAATTTATTGTGGCACCAGAGCTCTCTGCTCAATGTCCCAGAAAAAAATACAATTCCCATGATTCCCTAGCACTGAGCCAGGGCAGTGTCTCAATTTAATGTGCACTATTTCTGGCAGTCTGCTTAGGCCCTTTGTTCAACCGAAGAGACTGATAAAATGCCAAGAGTTAAATTCAAATGGGAAAGAAAGAGATAAGGCTGGCTTTTCTGGAATCAAGATGCTATTAAATATCTTGTTACATGGAGTTAATTTAAGATTTCAATAAGAGTTTTGTTATGTGTGGTTGATTCAATGGAAAGGTATAGGTCACAAAACAAACTCTTTTGATTTAAGAAATGTTTTACAAAGCTTACCAAGATAAATCTATATGGGTTTTGAGGGTCTAGATGCCTAGGATAGGAATTTGAGTAGGGATGTATAAAGAAGCAATTATGGGAAGTCATACAAAATAGAAAATAAAAAAATTACAATTTAAATGGAGGCAGAGATTTGTATAAAAAAAAAACTTTTTCTTTGTGATTGGCTGGGCCACAGGTGACACACAGGTGATGATGTTTTCTCAAAAAGGTGGTAAAGGGGAAATTGAGGGTGATTAGAGGAACCTAATAGAAATATTTGTATCTGAAAGTTAAGCAAAATAGAAGTACAGTTGCCCTTCCGTTCTCACAGACCTCATGTCTGCAGTTTTATATATTCTTGGAGGGGTGATCTCCAAACAATGGGGGGGGGGGAGGTCCAGAACGGATCCCTCAAGAAAAGCAAGGGCCAACTGTATTTGTTTTAGGTGAACAGAAAACTAATAGCAATAGATGATAAAGTAATAAACATATATTAATACCTGATTGACTTTTTGCTAGGGATTACTTCTTTAATTATAAAAGAATCTAAAGGATTACGGTAATATTTGTAACACAGAATGGAGGCTGCTGTTTTCCTTGTATGAGGGGCATTGATGAATCTTATAATTTATTATAGTCTAATAACTACTGAAGAGAAGATTGGTAGTCATTTATTTTTCATAGTTTCTTATTTTATTTTTCTATATTTGTACTTATTTCTTCTTTTTTCTATTTTCTATTTGCATGTAAGATGTTATTGTTCTGTTTTTATGTATTTGGAAAACTTAAAATAAAATTATATGAATGAAAGTTACTTAGTGGTCATGTTAGGAACTGTTTTAATAGGAAGACTCCAGCAACTTTTCAGAGATGCTGGTTTTTGTTTTGTTAACTGCCTTTGTGTCAATCTTGACCCATGGCAACCCTATGGTTGAGATATCTCCAGGCCCTCCTGTCTTCTACTGCTCTGGCCAGCTCCTGCAAACTCATATTCGTGGTCTCTTTGATAAAGTCCATCCATCTAGCACAGGGGTAGGCAACCTTTCCCCTTTAAGGGCCGAGGGACTTCACCTCCCAGAAGCCTCAGCCATGTTGGCCAATAGTCCCATGTTGGCCAATAACTCCTGGGATTCTGGGAGCTGAAGTCCCTTGGCCCTTAAAGGGGAAAGGTTCCCTACCCTTGATCTAGCATGTAGCCTTCCTCTCTTTCTACTTCCCTCCACCTTTCCTAACATTATTGTCTTTTCCAACAATTCATGCCTTCTCATGATGTGTCCAAAGTATGACATTTTAGGTCTTGTCATCTTGGCTTCTAGGGATATCGCTGGCTTGATCTGGTCTAGGACCCATTTGTTTGTCCTTTTGGCTATCCATGGAATCTCCATGCTTTATCTCTGGCCCTACCACTTTTGATTTGGGCTATAAAGCCACACAAAAGTGAGTGCCTTGCATCCCCATGGTTTAGCGAGACACATGGGTTGTCAACTGAACCAACTGACCCTATGGAATCTTTTTGGGCTGAATGTTGTTACCTTGTCCTTCCAACATGCCTGGCTTGTGATCAGCATGGTAAGAATAATAGATGGCTTTAAAGAAATAGTTCCATGTTCTTGAGACCTAGAATGCGGGAAGTAATCTTAAGTGGTGTCAAAAGAGATAAAATTACCTTTAAAGTTAGTCTACAGTGTTAGAGCAAGGGTGGGTGAGGTTGCAAATTCAGTGGTCCTTTGTTATCCTCTGAGGTTTGGTTCCAGGACCTCCATGGATACCAAAATCTGTGAATGCTCAAGTCCCATTAACTATAATGGCATAATAAAATGATGTTCCTTATATAAATGGCAAAATTAAGGTTTGCTTTTTGGGATTTAAAACAAAAATATATTTTCAGGCTGTAGATGGTTGAATCCCTGGATAAAGACTCCAAGGACACACAGGGCCAACTGTATGATCAGAGCTTATTACCTTTTGGAGATGAGTGCCTAAAATTCCCCAGCCAGCATGACTAAGAGGATTCTGGCAGTCATAGTCCAAAACAGTAATTTTCTCAAGCTCTGAGTGTGACATACATACGGTTTGGAAGAAGACTAAAATGGAGTTCATACCTTCGTTCTGTTTGGAAGCATCCAGCAGTCCAAACCAAGGTGTGAAAAATCCCATGATGAGAACAAGGATGACAATATAATCATATGGCATGATGGCTGCTAGAGAGGAATGTGATGTAAATTACTGAGGAGAGCCACTTTATATAGTGTTTCACAGGGAAGAATCACTGAGGCATCAAAAACAAATTGTGAACAAGCAAGGACACTCTGCAGTTACTCTGCTTAGAGAACAAGATGGATTCCTGCTCTCACAGCATCATAAAACTGCTTCAGCTAAAGCTGTGGTGGAGCACCAACTTGTATAGTAGTTTAATCATGAAAAAAACTGATAAAGAGCTTCAGCTTGGTGATATAGGATGGATATGAACCTTCTCTTTTATTATACCAATTCAAATTTTAGAATCCACTTCTATGAAACTGAAAATTTATTCAGCATGAAACAAATGTCACATCTAGTTTGATTTATGTCAGTGATGCAGATTTGAGTCAATTAACTCAGACTCAAGTTGCTTCAATGGCATGGACTTGACTTGGCAATAAATGATGCACTAACTTGACTCAAGACTTGTATATTTTTAGCGACCGCTTGCTGGCCTATTTGTAGCCAGAAACAACAAATGCATTAGGCAATGGGCTTGAGAAAGAGTTTGAGGCCTACTCAGCAGCCTGTCCCTGCTGCACCTCAGAGGAGCTTTCTAAATCTTTTGAATAGCTTTAAAAGGATCCTTCCACCTCAAGCCTGTCACCCAACACATTTGCTATTCCTCTCTGAGAATTTTTTTACTTAACTTTTTGCATATCATCTTGATCTTCTAGTTACTAAACTCCATCCCACACATCAACACCAACACCATTTTTCTCCTAAAGTTGGCTCCCAGACTTGAGACTCAACTTGCAAGTATCTTGCCAAGATTTGAGACTTGAAGGTTGTTAGCATCAGTGCATTTTTCTGAATTGTGGTGTGTGTATGAATTTCACATGGCCCCAAATGCACTCTGCAGTGGACCCCAAGTGCCTCCATGGCAAGGCAAAGAGGTCATGCCCAGGTCACTTGGAAGACTAGAAAATCCCCAATCCCCATAGCCAGGTAGACAGTGTGGGAGTTGCAAATGGACCATCATCACTTCCATAATCAAAAGGAGGGGCAATAATGGCCTAGATGTCTCACCTGAAGGGCCAGCTGACGACGTAATCCTCTCCCATTTTTCCTTGAATATTGAGAGACCAGATTATCTCACCTAGGCAGTCTCACACCTTTGCCCTGGGCTAGTTTTAGCCCTTAAAAACCCCTAGATTTCTCTCCTCAACGTTGTTAGTCGGCGTTCAGGGGGACCCTGTGTCACTTTGTACTCTGATCTAGTTACCAGCACCTCCATTCAACCCATGCTCTCGGAACGGTTGTGTCTCACACCACTTCACCCAATTGGATCCCGGAGGAGGCTTCATCTGTAGTAAGTATCACCCGTAATATTGCCTCTGAACCTTTTCTAAGCTACCCCCTGATTTCCTGAGCCTTGCATGAGTGTGTGCGTGTATGTGAATTGCTGCGTGATTTTCCCCTTTAATAAATAATACTTTAATTGAAGAATTCTGTCTCTGGACTAATTCTTAGATCCACCGGACTCTTGGTATACACATGGGAGATGGTCTCGCAGGGTCCTTGTAGCTGATCCCCTCTCAATTTGAGCTAAATAAAATTCCCCATACTAGACTCTTGGCTACAAGGTAGAGAATTGAGACTTCACTTGAAACTTGGAGTACAAGACTTGAATACATCACTGATTTATATTTCTAGCTCATGTGAGAACTGTGAACACTCCCTCGCCCCCTAATTAGCATGAGATCTTCTAATAATTACCATGTGAACTCCCCCCCCCCACCGCCAATAGTTATTTGGATGTTTTGCAATTCTGCTGTCCCATGTTTCTTATTCTTTATTGCTCCACCATTACCAGAGCTTCTAAACTTTTAGCTCACATATTTTTTTTGGGGGGGGGGGGAAACATTGGTTATGCCTAATTTCTGAGTTGTTTTGAACACCATTTACAAAGAACCACTAAAAAATGTGACCTAGAGAACCAGGAATCATAATTAAATGCAACGTGTAACTGCTATTCAACAGAGCACAGCACGCAAAGCTCACAAAACCTGCTGCACAGGTACAACGGGGAACAAGATGATATAAGTTTTTACTTTTAAAAAGAAGAAAACATCTTTAAAAATTGAAGCACCCCCAATAATGCAATGAGTTTTACAAAAAACACACACCACTGTAATGTGTAACATCAAATGAGTTTGTAAACTCATTATAAAGCAAAAAGAATGCATTATTTTAAATGTGCAAAGCTCTGGAGGAAAAAAATAGGTAAATTGCACATTTCTAAATTTTAGTGTGTTTACCAGCATTAATGATCCAGCACAGGCAGCTCAGTTAATGCCACATCCATAAAGTATTTTAAAAAGAAGAGGAAAAACTGGCCATTGACTAGCGTTATCTTTGTTCAGGTGGAAGTGCCGAGGAAGGAGAAACAACTGTTGTCCTTTGTTTTTAAAACTTTTATATTTTTGAAATTATTTTAAACTTATGATGTTTCATATGTTTTTAAATTATTTGAGTTGTTTTAAGCTGTTTAACTTTTTAAAATGCTGTTTGTATTCTGCTATGGTAGTAGTTTGAGTGTTGGACTAGGACTCTAGATGATGAGCTAGCTAAATTCCTTTTGGAAATGAGGAAACAGCTGGTGCTTTAAACTCATCTCAGTGAGGTCAGTCTACAGCACTTTTGGGTATCAAAAATGCCTGAAAATTGTTTGTGTACTGAGATAAATTTCACTTTTTCTTGAACTGCTTGCTGTTTAAAGTTCTGTTCTAAGCTGCTGCTCTGTGAAATGTAACAACCTAAACTAGGGCACAGTGAACAAAGGACACACACTATTCATTTCCAAGGAAAAGGTGAAAAGCAACTTGCAGTCTGCAACATTTTTTTAAAATCTGCCAAAAAGAAGTGGGGTTTCTGTGGACTTGTTTAACCTAGCATATTTAAATAATAAAAATAAGACCTCTAAATGTGTGCTTTTATATACTAATGAATAGAAATTAAATAAATAGAGTGATGTGAGATGGAGGCATGTGATAGATTTGCTGATGTGAAGGAATATTATTGCCACTTTTGGTGAAAACCTGAGTTATCCAAAAGGGTGGGGGAACCTGTGGTAACTGCCAACAATAATAGCCTATCTGGGGGAATTTATTAGCTCAGCAAGGGGTCTATGAGAGATTGGGTAACCTTAAAAATCATTTTCGCCTGTGGATAGCAGTACTGATTGCAGGAAAACTCCAAGCTTACTGAACAAAGAGGGGTTTTATTTAGAAATATGCAAGAGAGCACACAAACACACAGTAACAATTCAATCAGAAACACCATACAATGCTAACTGAAACAGAGGTATGGAAATTGTGTAGTATATGCTTAAGGATGTAGAGGAGGTGATATTTACCAGTCCTGAAGAGGAATCCTAGGAAAGCTGGGTGTGGGTCAGACAGCATCTAAGGGGGATGCAGTGAGTGAAGGCGACCCTCTGTGCACACAGGGTCTATGGAAGGGGTAGGCAACCTTTCCCCTTTAAGGGCCGAGGGACTATTTAAGGGTAATTATAACTAATAAGAATTTGGAATTATTTGTGAATAACAATAAGAGAAAAATGGGCTCAAATAATGGAATATCTCAGGAAGAGCACTCTGCCAGAAGCAAACAAAAGCCCACAGCAAGCTTTTTTTTTTTTAATGAGAAAGTAGGAAAGTAAGGGATAACCCCTCAAGCACAGCTCCCAGCTCATCTTGTTTTACTCTTGCCCTCCACTTTATCAAGCATTTTAGGGCCTTTGCAGACTGCTAGAAATAGTGCAAATTGAGGCCACTTTAACTGTCCTGGCTCAGTGCTAGGGAATAGAGCAAACTCAGGGGGGTTGCAGACTGCCAGAAATAGTGTGAATTCAATCCACTTTTAGGGTTAGGGTTAGAGTTAGGGAACCATGGGAACTGTATTTTATTGTGGCATCAGAGTTGTCTGACAGAGAAGCCTCAATGCCTCAGAAAAATAACAGTTCCCATGATTCCCTAGCACTAACCCTAACCCTAAAAGTGGACTGAATTCACACTATTTATGGCAGTCTGCAACCCCCCTCAGTTTAGTCATCTTTGCATTAGGTAGGGAGAGTTCGGACCTGATCTGCTCTGGGACTGTCCACTGGTCTATTTTAGCAGTCCACAGTAGTCTCAGAACTCTTCTCCAGAGCCTCATCTCAAATTAGTTTTTCCCTCATCAGCTTTTTTCCCTGACCAGCTCTCATAAACATACATAGAAATGGGAAATACAATGGCATGGGCAATCCTAATTTTAGTATTTAGTGGTATATCTTTACACTTCAGGTTCTTGTTATGTTCCTTCGTAGGAGATCATCAGACAGAGGGATCAGATGGGAACAAAGCAGATTGTAATTCATGCAATGGGGGAAAGATTATCACACACCCCGCGCTTATCCCTTTCTTCTCCCATCTGTGAAAGGTAATGGACCTGTCATTTCGTATTAATGGGAGTTTCCATTAATACCAAATGAAAGGTCCCTTACCCTTCACAGACGGGAGAAGAACAGGATAAGTGCATGGGGTGTGATCATCTTTCCCCCGATTGCACAAATGGGATGGGAACAGTCCGCTTTGTTCCCGTCTTATCCCTTCATCTGATAATCTCCATAGTTGCTTTTCCAAATCTAGTCTTCTTCTGATTTCTTGACAGCAGCCTCCATTCTGATTCATGATTGAACCCAATATGGAAGATCTTGAACTATTTTTTTAATCGCTTCATTATCTACTTTACAATTATGTAGATAAAATAATCTGTGGTCATAATTTTTGTTTTTATGTACAGCTGTAAACCTGCGCCTTTTCACTTTCTGCCTTGACCATTGAAGTCAGCCATAATGACTTATTTTTCTCAGCGATTTCTGACAGGTCTATTCTAATTATTATGTCTGGATCCAACCCACATTCCCAGTGTGCTTCCAGCAACAATCTTGGTTCTCATAGAATCATAGAGTTGGAAGAGACCACAAGGGCCATCCAGTCCAACCCCCCTGCCATGCAGGAACTCCCAATTAAAGCATCCCCAACAGATGGCCATCCAGCCTCTGCTTAAAGACCTCCAAGAAAGGAGACTCCACCACACTCTCTATCCCAGGGGTAGGCAACCTTTCCCCTTTAAGGGCTGAGGGACTTCAGCTCCCAGAAACCTCAGCCATGTTGGCCAATAGTCCCATGTTGGCCAATATCTCCTGGGATTCTGGGAGCTGAAGTCCCTCGGCCCTTAAAGGGGAAAGGTTGCCTACCCCTGCTCTATCCTTTGCAGTTCAGCCATACAAGAGAGGAGGGAGATATCACAGGCCTGCAAAATTGAGGGTCTTAAAACTTTTTTAAAAAATGTATGCTGGGGAATATCATAGGATCTTGGGGTTCTAAATCCAAAAATGACCTCTGATTTGCTCAATCACACCTTACAGGGTTTGCCCCCACAACTTGTTTTGACATTTCTCTGTTTGTAATATGGGACTGAATGATATGGTCCTGAAAATAATTATCCTGTAAATAGTAAGAAAGGGGTTAAAGCCTTCTAATAGGCTAAGTACTTTAATTTGCTGACATGAAACATGAAAAAAATACCCTCTTCAAAGGCAATAAAGGAAATCACACTGGAACATCAATCAAAACTGATTAACAAATTGAATTGATAAAAAAAATATCAAATTTGTGAAAGAACTGTGTGCGGTATGACATTTTTATTGTGTTTTCCAAATTCAGCACCCAAAAGTACATTAAAAGGAGCAACAAAATTAATATTGTAGGTTTCTATAGAATTTGTAATGCAATTTAGATTTAAAGCATACCTGTTCTAATTTTTAACATTTTTTTAATTTTATATCTATATCTTTTAATACTTTTGTATTGTTTTTAAATGGTATTTTTAAATTTGCTGTTTGCTGCCTTGAGTCCATATATTGGGAGAAAGGCAGGATATAGGTAAAAAATAGAATCACAGAATCATAGAGTTGGAAGAGACCACAAGGGCCATCCAGTCCAACCCCCTGCCATACAGGAATTAACAATCAAAGCATTCCTGACAGATGGCCATCCAGCCTCTGTTTAAAGACCTCCAAAGAAGGACACTCCACCAAACTCAAAGGAAGCTCTTACTGTCAGGTTGTTCTTCCTAATGTTTAGGTGGAATCTCTTTTCCTGTACTTTGCATCCATTATTCTAGGTCCTTTTCTCCAGAGCAGCAGAAAACAAGCTTGTTCCCTCCTCAGTATGACATCCCTTCAAATATTTAAACACGGCTATCATATCACCTCTCAGCCTTCTCTTCTCCAGGCTAAACATCCCCAGCTCCCTAAGTCGTTCCTCATAGGGCTTGGTTTCCAGACCCTTCACCATTTTAGTTGCCCTCCTTTGGACACGCTCCAGCTTCTCAACATCCTTTTTGAATTGTAGTGCCCAGAAATGGACACAGGATTCCAGGTGAGGCCTGACCAAAGCAGAATAGAGTGGCACTATTACATCCCTTGATCTGGACACTATACGTCTATTGATGCAGCCTAGAATTACATTGGCCTTTTTAGGCGCTGCATCACACTGTTCACTCATGTTCAACTTGTGGACAATTAGGACTCCTAGCTCCCTTTCACATGTACTGTTGTCAAACCAGGTGTCCCCCCATCCTATATTTATGCATTTCATTTACTGCCCAAGTATAATATCCTACACTTCTCCCTGTTGAAATTCATTTTGATAGTTCCAGCCCAGCTTTCTAATTTATTATGTTCATTTTGTAGCTGTGTTAAGCCAGGTGTCCCCCATTATTATTATTATTATTATTATTATTATTATTATTATTTGTTTTCAATTTCAACCATTGTTATCAATTATTATTATCAATATTTATTTATAATAATATTTTATTATTAAGTTTATTATTAATATTTTATTACTAATAATATTTTAGGTAAAAGTAAAGGTTGTCAAGTCATATCTGACCATAGGGGGTAGTGCTCATCTCCGCTACTAAGCCGAAGAGCCAGCATTGGCAGAGACTACTCTGTGATCATGTGGCCAGCATGAATGCACAGAACACTGTTTACCTTCCCACCGAAATGGTACCTATTTATCTACTTTCATTTGAATGCTTTCGACCTGCTAGGTTGGCAGAAGCTGGGACAAAAGCTCACCCCATCATGCAGCACCTGGGCATTGAACTGCCAACCTGCTGATCCTGCGTTCAACAGAGTCAGCCACTGCATCAATAATATTTAATTATAAAATATATTATAAAATATATATTTTATTTTTATATAAATATTTATTATATTTTATAAATATAAAAATATTTTATTATTACTTTATTATTTTACCATTATTGCTATTAATTTTATTATTATACATTAATCATTAATTTGTTAATAATAATTATTAATTTATTATTAAATTGTTAGATATAATTATATAATTATATATTGTATAATTATATAATTACATAATATTGTAATTATATATTGTATAATTATATATTGTGAAATTATAATTGTATATTATATAATTATATATTACTATAATTACATAATTATATATTAGTACATTATATAATTATATATTGCAATATTGTAATTATATAATTGTATTATATTATTGTACATTATGAAATTATAATTATATGATATTATATAATTATATATTGCTATAATTACATAACTATATATGCCTATAATTATAGATTATACTTATATATTATAATATGGTAACGAGATATATATATTTTGTTAATATTATAAATATAATAAAGATTTTCATGCCAGGCCCCTGTGTTTATTTCCAAGAGCCAGCCAGGTCTTTCTATGGGAGAGGACCATAATTTTCCTAACTCTAGAATTATGAATTTTAATCAGAATCAATTAAAGATCAATTTTACAAACTGCCTACAACATTAATTTAAAGGTCCTGCCATTCAGATTGAAATTAGTCTGATACAGCCTTTAACACAACAATGGTACAATGTTTAATCTTTAAGGAGTCAGAAACTCTGGGCCTTTGCAGACTGCCAGAAATAGTGCAAATTGAGTCCACTTTAAGGGTAAGGGTTAGTGCTAGGGAATCATGGGAACTGCTTTTGTTCCGAGACATTGAGCCTTCTCTGTCAGAGAGCTCTGGTGCCACAATAAACTACAGTTCCCATGATTCCCTAACCGTAAAAGTGGACTCAATTTGCACTATTTCCGGCAGTCTGCAAAGGCCCTCTACTTTGCCTGGCCTTTTCCTAGCTCCACCCACCGGAAGGCCGAACAAGGGCTGCGATCAAAGAGATGGAAGGAAAGACGGGACTGAACTCAGGCCGGAAACGACGTGGCGGGGACGCTCTAGCCGCACTTTTCTCTGCCTGGAAGGAAGGCCGGCCGGCAGGAGAGAGGCGGGGAGTGCTTCCTGCCGGCTGTTTCTCTTCTGTCCTCTCGCGAGGTGAGTCTTTTGGGGCAGCTCCGGAGGAAGAAGAAGAAGAAGAAGAAGGGGCTTTGGGGGCAAGAGAGGCAGCCGGGGTCCGGTGAGGAAAGGATAGCAGTCGCTCGCCCTTCTTCCAATTCCCTTTAGCTTGGTTTTTCATGTTATTTTTCATCCCAGGAGATGGCAGACAGAGGCCTATAAGGGTCCTGGAGTGGCCGCTGAAGGTGAGTGGGACCAACCTCCCTCAGGCAAAGTACAATAACAATAATAGTACCCCAAACCCACCAAATGCCCAGAATACATGTCGCAAGCTTTCGAAGCTTCACCGGTTTCTTCTTCGTCAGGCAAAAGTGTTACAAAAGCATACAGGAGAGAAGAAGAGAAATGTTAATCTTAAGGCTGTACTTTTGTCCAGATGTGGCTGTTTGGGGGGGACGTTTGTGCAGGCCGTCCCCAGAAAATGGGAAGAAAAAACCAAGTTCTGTTAGTAAAATACATTGAGGTCCAAGTTGGATCTTAGGGGGGTTGCAAACTGCCAGAAATAGTGCAAATTCAGTCCACTTTTAGGGTTAGGGAATCATGGGAACTGTATTTTTTGTGGCACCAGAGCTCTCTGACAGAGAAGGCTCAATGTCTCAGAAAATAAACTATTCCCATGATTCCCTAGCACTAACCCTAACCCTAAAAGTGGACTCAATTTGCACTATTTCCGGCAGTCAGCAGCCCCCCTTAGTCTCTCAAGCGTGTTTCCTGAGGAGAAAGTTTCATTGATCATCAGTGTTGTTGTTCATCATCATCATAGGATCTTAGAATTGGAAAAGACCTCAAGCGTCATCCAGTCCATCCCCCCCCATTCTACCATGCAGGAACTCACAATCAAAGCACACACCCCCCAATACATGGCCATCCAGCCTCTGTTTAAAGACCTCTAAAGAGGGAGACTCCACCACACTCCGAGGGAGTATGTTCCACTCTCATAAAGCTCTTACTGTCAAGATATATGTTGAGGTGGAATCTCTTTTCCTCTAGTTGAAATTTATTGCTCCAGGTCTTATTCTCTGGAGCAGCAGAAAACAAGGTTGCTCCATTCTCAAAATGACACCCCTTCAAATTGTCTCTTAACCATCTCTTCTCCAGGCTGAACATACCCAGTTCACTAAGTCATAGAATCATGGAGTTGGAAGAGACCACAAGGGCCATCCACTTCAACCCTCTGCCATGCAGGAACTCTCAATCAAAGCATACCTGATAGATGGCCATCCAGCCTCTGTTTAAAGACCTCCAAAGAAGAAGACTCCACCACTATCTGAGGGACAGTGTTCCACTGTTAAACAGCCCTTACTGTCAGGAAGTTCCTCCTAATGTTGAGGTGGAATCTCTTTTCCTGTAGCTTGCATCCATTGCTCCGGGTCCTGTTCTCTGGAGCAGCAGAAAACAAGCTTGCTCCATTCTCAATATGGCATCCTTTCAAATACTTCAGCAGGACTATCATATTATCTCTTATCCAGGCTAAACATACCCCACTGCCTAAGTTTCTCCTCATAAGGCACAGTTTCCAGATCCTTCACCATTTTGTGCATCTCCAGAAGAGGGTGGCCAAAATGGTGAAGGGTCTGGAAACCTTGCCTTATGATGTGAGACTTAGGGAACTGGGTATGTTTAGAAGAGATGGTTAAGAGGTGATATGATAGCCCTGTTTAAGTATTTGAAAGGATGTCATATTGAGGATGGAGCAAGTTTGTTTGCTGCTGCTCCGGAGGACAGGACCTGGAGCAATGGATTCAAACTAGAAGAAAAGAGATTCCAGCTCAACATTAAGAACTTCATGACAGTAAGAACTGTTTGACAGTGGAACACACTCCCTCGGCATGTGATGGAGTCTCCTTCTTTGGAGGTTTTTAAACAAAGGCTGGATGGCCATCTGTCAGGGGTGCTTTGATTTTGAGTTCCTGCATGGCAGGGGCTTGGACTCTTCTGACTCTATGATTGTATGATTCAATTGTATGTTTCAGAGTAGCTGTGTTAGTCTGTTTTTCATCATCATTACTTCCCTTATTAAAGCTGCAGTCTGAATACATAGTTTGTTTTTGTGTACATTCACATCATTTCTGATTTATGGTGACCCTATCATGAAGTTTTGTTGGCAAGAGTTGTTCAGAGGAGGTTTGCCATTGTCATCCCCTGAAGTTCAGAGAGTGTGACTTGCTGCCCAAGGCCACCCAGTGGGTTTCATAGCCAATCTGGGAATCAAATCCTGGTTTCCAGAGCCATAGTCCAAAACTCAAACCATTATGCCACACTGGCTCTCCTAGGAATTAGTTCCACTTAACTCAAGGGGTTTCCTTCTGAGCAGACCTCCATCTGATTGTATATTTCAGAGAGGTAGCTATATGTTAGTCGTTGTTTCAGCAAGGTAACAGAGGACCTTTGCAGGCTGCCAGAAATAGTGCAAATTGAGTCCACTTTAAGGGTTAGGGTTAGTGCTAGAGAGTCATAGGAATTGTTTTTTTTTTTCTGAGACATTGAGCCCTCTCTGTCAGAGAGCTGTGGTGCCACAATAAAATACAGTTCCCATGATTCCCTGACCCTTAAAGTGGACTCAATTTGCACTATTTCTGGCAGTCTGCAAAGGCTCAGAGTTTCTGACTCCTTAAAGATTAAACATTGTGCCATTGTTGTGTTAAAGGCTGTAGCAGACTAATTTCAATCTGAATGCCAGGACCTTTAAATTAATGTTGTAGGCAGTATGTAAAATTGATGTTTAATTGATTCTGATTAAAATTCACAATTCTAGAGTTAGGAAAATTATGGTCCTCTCCCAACATTCTTCACTATTTGCTCTGCTGACTAGGGCTGATGGGTGTTGCAATCCAGCCATATCCAGAGATCCATATGTTTCTCACCCTTGCATTACAGTGCAGGAAAATACATTTGTCCCTCCCCATTTTTGATAGTCATGGGGGGTGGTTCTGGAACCAAACCTCAGTGGATGCTAAGGGCCCACTGTATTTTTCTTTTCAGAACAACAGCTGTGTTTTTCAAATTACATAGTTTCTCTGGAAATGTTTGTGTGTGTGCACGTATGTGTATGTCTATACACACTTCTATTTTTAGATGTATTAAGCTATATAATGTATGTATCATTTTAGAATGCATTTGGGATCTACAATGGGTCCTTGGGGTATGGTTCCAGGAACACCCCCCCCCCCCATCCTGGTAAATACCAAAATCCATGGATGTTCAAGTCCCATTAAGTACAATGGCATAGTAAAATTGTGTCTCTTATATAAAATGGCAAACTCAGAGTTTGCTTTTTGGATTTTTTAAAAAATATTTTCAATCCATGGATGCTTGGCTCCATGGATTAAAAAATCTGTAGATATTGAGGGCCAACTATACACTGCATGTATCATCATGGAATATAACTGCTCTTTCATAATATTTATAAAACCATTCCTTCTCAGTGTTCATATCCTTCCATTTAGTAATACAGTCGCTCCTCCTTTTTCACGGGGGGATCCGTTCCAGACCCTCCCCCCACGAAAAAGGAAACACAGAAATATTCAAGCTCTATTGGCTTGAATGGAGGCGCGTGTTTGCAGGAGTGAGCGGAAGTGCTCCGTCGGTGCGCCCCACCCTTTTGTGCCCCTCCATTCATCCCTCACAGATAAGTGAGGGTCACAGACTTCAAATCCACAAAAACAGAGAAACAACTGTAATAACATAATAACAAACTCCACCCAGCCCTCCAAAAAGCTATCTAGTTTTTTGTTTTGTTTTTCCCCTTGACAGTCCAAAAGGGAAGAAATACCACTGACTCCCTGGGCAGTTTGACTTTCTTTTGAAACTTAACATTTCTCACAGTCGAGAAAAGTTACTTTTTTTGGATTACAGCTTCCAGAATCCCGCAACCAGCATGATCACTGCAACATTTTTTCTCAAGTTCTCCTTTTTCTTGTTTGTACTGTTCATCTCTGACAATTTTTCTGGAACTTTCAGTTTTAAAATGGCAAGAAGAGATATTCAAAAATGTACACAGACACCAGCGCTGCCAGTATATTCATCTCCATTTTGAATAGATAGTTCTAGCTTCTTCTACAGAAGGCAAATGAAAATATATTGGTAGAAGGCTAGTACATAATGACCTGGCCACTTATGGTGAGTAGGGATTACTTCCAAATAACTAGGCTAGCCATATGTTGTAACAAAAATTAATTTCCTACATATAAATGAAGAAATAAGCAAGTAGCTTCTGTGAATTTGTGAATCTAGGCCATGATGATTCAGCTTGCTCTTCCTCATACACTCAAGCCTGTTATCTGTTGGCTAAGGTGCATTGTAAAATGAATAAACAATTCTCTCTAATTGTCCTGGTATGTCAGGGACTATCCCAGTTAATCACCTGTCATCCTACTTTTTCACCTCTTTTTAAAGATGTCGCAGTTTCTTTCTCCTCTTCCCACTCCCCCCCCCCTCGCCCATTTGTCCTTGCTTTACCTCAACAATTGCAGTTGAATTCAATGTGCAAATGTAGTTTGCACTCAGAGGTTGTCTGCACAGGCCAAAAGTTTGGCTTCCCCCCAGACTCACGTTATCTAGTCCAGACAATGCAGGCCAAAACCCCGGGGACAGTACTGGGCTTGATCCTGCCTGTCCAGATGCGGATCCAGAGAGCCTTTACCCAGGCTTCTAGGAAACTCCATTGCAAAACTGGACTGTTCAGAATCCCCCCCCCCTCGCTTCTTTCCTCGTTGGCTGTTGATCCTACTGAGAAGCCACCCAGTTGCCACGTCTGATGCAGAAATGGGGTGTCTGGCCACATGGGTGCAGCCAGGTGCCCGTTTCGGCATCAGACACAGTGACTGGGAGGCTTGTCAATTGGAGTGACAACTTACAAGGAGTGGTGTGCCCATCAGCTCAAGACCTCAGTTAACTTAGTGGAAGGGAGAGGAGGGGGCAAAATCTTGACTTTCCTAGTAGTAGGCTCAGACAAAAGTAGGCTCAGACTACTTCAGCTTCTTCTAGCACACCCTGATGCTGCTTGGCCACATGTCTCCTGGTTTTCATCTGTGAAATGTTGCAGGGTATGATAATGTGTTTGGCACAGTAGTTAACAGTGCCATTGGGGGAGAGACATGGGAAATAAAGAGGGTCATTTGGATCCTATATTAGATCCCTGTTCCAGTGCAGAAAGTCAAGAAACAAATACATTTGTTTAGTCTTCTGAAATGTATTTTTGTGCAACGGTGGCTGTACGATCTTGAAAGAAATGTGATAGCTTCAGGCAAAAGAAGTTGGAAGAATACAGCAGCAGTAGCCTTCCTCTTTTCATCAGTTTTCTGGATATTGCCTTCTGCTGAAAGAGCATAATTGTGGACTATGTGTTCTACACAACCTGATACATCATCATGATACACAATACTGTTCATTACCTATGTAAAAGGAAAGATTTAGCTTCAGGTGACCTCTATGTGTGTGAATAGGTACGGGCACCATCTTATCCTTTACTTCAGGCAGCAAAATGTCATGGGCTGGCCCTGTATAGATGTGCTGCAAGGAGGTTTTTGTCATTCTGAAAAATCAGGTTAGTGAGTTTTTCATAATGCAGGAAGTGGATAAATTTTATAGTGTGGAAGCATTAATCACACTATGATAGTCTCATATTCTTGTGCTGCAATAAAAGTATCCTGCTTGAACTTTCATTGCAGAAAGTCTTCCTCTTTCTTTCTTCCTTGGGAATCGGTTGTTGTTGCTGTTAGCCACCTTCAAGTCAACCCTTCCCTGATTGACTCTGGCCATCTGGTGTGTGATCTTCTCTTCCTACTACTCTCTGACTTTCCTAGTATTGTCCATTCTAATGAGTCATGCCTCCTCATGATGTGGCCAAAGTATGACAGCCTCAATTTGACCATCTTGTCTTCCAGAGAAAGTTCAGGCTTAATCTGTTCAAGGATCCATTTGTTTGTCTTTTTGTCTGTCAAATGAGTTGATTTTCTTTTTATCCACTTTCTTCACTGCCCTGTTCTCACATGCATACATGGTGATGAGGAATTCAATGGCTTGGATGATTCTATCTCAGGTGTATATCTTTGCTTTTTAAGATCTTGTCCAGTTCTTTCATAGCTGTCCTTTGCATCCCCAGTCTTCTTATTTCTTGGCTGAAGTCTCTGTTCTGATTAATGTTAGATCCAGGGGTAGGCAACCTTTTTGAGCTGGGGGCTGGGTTGCTGTCCCTCAGACAATTGTGGAGCCGAAGCACCAAAAATAAATAAATAAATAAATAAATATTAAAAAAAATATGCAAACACACTCTCTCAGCCCCAGAAAAGCCATGGCAAAACCCCTGTGGAGATTTTGCGAAGAAAACCCCAAGAACAAGTAATAACAACAATAATCAATATCATCATGGCGGCGGCTTGTTACTGAACATAAAGAAAACAAAAATAATGACCATGGAGGATCTACATAAATTCAACCAAGATAATGAGGAAATCAAAATAGTTAAAGAGTTCCCATACCTTGGATCTAACCAGGGGTAGGCAACCTAAGGCCGCATCTGTCCCCGGGCCTTAGGTTGCCTACCCCTGGTTAGATCCAAGCCTGTCTTTGTACTTTCTTCCTTGACCTTCCTTAATAATTGTTTCAAATCCATGAAGTACTATGGTGTCATCTGCATGTTTTAGATTATTGATGCTCTTCCTCCTATCTTTACTCCTTCTTCTGAGTCTAAATCTGCTTTTCGAAAGATATTTTCTGCATAAAAGATGAACAAGTAGGGTGATAATATGCAGCCTTGCCTGACCCCTTTGCCAATTGGGAACCATTCTGTTTCTCCATATTCTGTTCTAATGGTAGCCTCTTATCCTAAGTACAGATCTCTCATTAGGAGTATCAAATTTAGGGGCACTCTTAAGTCTTTAAGAGTGCTCCATAGGTTTTCATTATCAATGCAGTCAAAGGTTTTGCTATGCTATATAAAACACATGCTGATTTTCTTTTGGAATTCCTTGGTGTATTCCATTAGCCATCATAAGTTTGCTGTGTGGTCCCTAGTGCCTCTGCCTTTCCTGAACCATGCTTGTACCTCTGGGATTTCTCTCTCAGTAACGATTGTCTATGTTGCAGAATTTTAAGCATAATTTTGCTTATATGGGAAATAAATGCTGTGATCCTATAGTTTCTGCTGTCTTTTGTGTCTCCATTTCTATGGATGGGGATGTATATTGAATGTTTTCAGCCTGCTGGTTACCATTTTGTTTTCCATATTTGATGGCATATTTTAGTTAACATTGGAGTTGATACTGTCTGTGTGGGTTGTAGCAGTTCAATTGGAATATCATCTGTTTCTGGTGACTTATTATTCCCAGTTTCTTTTAATGCAGCTTCCATCTCAGTTTCTAGAATTTGGGGTTCATCTCCTTATGGTTCTTCATTGCATGTGTCATTCGTTTTTTCTTCTCTTTTAAATAGCTCTTCTGTGTAGTGCAACCAACTTCTTTTTATTTCTTCTTGGTTTTGTAGTATGCTCCTCTTCTCATCATAGAGCATCCTGGTCTTTGGTTTGAACGTCCTTTTGAGTTCTCTTATCTTGTGGAAGAGATCTCTCATTCTTCCTTTTTTGTTACTGTTTTCTATTTTCCTGCATTGATTATTCCGGTAGTCCTCTTTGTCCCTGTGTGCTAGTTATTGAACAGTTGCATTCATGATTCTGATTTTGTTCCTATCTCCCTTTAGTTTTGGTTTTCTCGTTTTCTTTACTGTTTGTGTTTTACTGCCATTGTGTTTTCTCTTTCTTTTTGGTCACTGAAAGTGTGTCTTCTTGCATTCTTCCTTGGTTATGTCCCTGGCTTCTGACCATAGGTCTTCTGGTTACCGTTC
Organism: Phrynosoma blainvillii; assembly: GCA_026167975.1. NCBI lineage: Eukaryota > Metazoa > Chordata > Lepidosauria > Squamata > Phrynosomatidae > Phrynosoma > Phrynosoma blainvillii. Next base: position 19,401,302 of record JANUYF010000006.1, read on the forward strand.
CGTTATATTTAATAGCGTAAATCTGTTTCTTATTTTGTCTGTAAATTCTGTTGAGATGTTATTCAGATATATAGCATATATGGCCATTCTGTCTCCCGTGCTATTCAATATCTACACAAAACTACTGGGAGAGATCATCCAGAGGCACGGGGTGGGATGTTATCGGTATGCTAATGACACCCAGATATACTTCTCTGTGCCTTGAAAAACAGCTTCAGCTCAAGATATTGTGTCTCCTCTGAATGAATGCTTGGAAGAAGTAATGGATGAAGAAAAACAAATTGAAACTGAATCCAGACAAGACAGAGGTGCTTACTATCATGAGTCCTAATCTGGGGCTGGAGGTGTGTCAACCAGTTCTGGATGGGGTCACAGTCCCCATGAAAGACTGTGTTTGCAGTTTGGAAGTGCTGGAGCTGTCCCTCCAGATAGATGCAACAGTCAGGAGTGCCTGTTACCTTCCTAGAATTGAAGGACTAAAGATGGTAGTGCATGCTCTGGTAACCCCAAGGCTAGACTTCTGCAATGTGCTATGCGTTAGGCTACGCTTGTACCAAGTCCAGAAACTCCAACTGGTTCAGAATATGGTAACCAGACTGATTTTGGTTACATCCAGGAGTTGATCACATCACACTGATCTTAAAATCACTCCATTGCCAATTAGTTTCTGGACAAAGTATAAAGTGTTGGTTATTACCTTTAAAGCCCTACGTGGTTTGGATTCAGGTTACCTGCAGGATTGCCTTCTCCCGTACAGTCTGCTCTGTACTCTCAGGTCATCTGGGAAATGCCCAACTGGTCAGGACTAGACTGGCAATGGTTTCTCAAAGGACCTTTTCATCTGCTGTCTCTAGACTGTGGAATGACCTGCTGGAAGAGATACAACAGCTGAAAATGCTGACAGCATTAAAAACAAGATTAAAAACCTATCTCTTCTGGCAAGCATATCCAGTCAATTTTAAATCATGACTTTTTAATCTGTATATGAACTTTCATGAAGTTATTTTAATGATTTTAAAGTATTGTATTTTAACTGTGGGTTTATGTGTTTTTAATTGTGTTTTGTATTTTAACATGCTGTAGCATGTTAGCAATAGCAGCTACATTTCTATACTGCTTCATACTGTCTCAAGCCATGAAGAGAGGCAGGGGAAATAATTTTTATTATTATTATTATTATAAAAAGAAGAAAAAGACAAAACCACTATGAGAGGTTTACCATAGGTCAGAGTCAGCTCAAAGGCACAGGGAGCCAAACTGATGTAGTGGTTTGAGTGTTAGACTAGGACTCTGAAAGAGAAGTATTTGAATCCCTGCTCAACCATGTATTCACTTGGGCAACTTTGGACAAATCACATTCTCTCAGTCTGAGGCTGTATCCACACTGCTGAAATAATCCAGTTTGATGTCACTTTAACTGCCATGGCTCAATACTATGGGATTCTGGGAACTATAGTTTTGTGAGACGTTTAGCCGCCTCGGTCATAGAGCTCTGGTGCCACAACAAATTACAGTCCCCAGGATTCCTTAGCATTGAACCATGGCAGTTAAAGTGGTGTCAAACTAGATTATTTCTGTAGTGGGTGCAGCCTTAGAGGGAATGGCAAATCTTTAAATCAGTCTTGCCAAGAAAATTCTAAAATAGTGTCACTATTAAGCAGAGTCACGTTGAAGGCATATAACAATAACCTGCTTTCTACTCATGGCACAATTAACTTTGTGGGACCTCCAAATTGAGTAGAAATTCAAGGGATGAACCAGAGGTTGACGTGCTGAAAAAGAGAGACAGCCTCCTTTGCAAAAGAAGCTATTTATGAGCTATGAATGTGTACTGTTAGGTGAACAGTGTTGTGAAACGTCCAGGAATCCTGCAGAAACATTGGGGAAATATTTTTGTTTGTATCAGGCAAGACAAAGTTCAAGTGTAATGCTTAAGCATGTTTTGTAGCATTAGCCCTGACTTTCTGCTACCCAAATTGATTTTTGCCTTGCTATGACCCCATCCAGATACAACCAAACCATTTCTTAACTTGTCAGGCTACCTCCAAAAATCTACTTACCACATATACTGGTCTATAAGTCGAAAAAATGTACCTTATGCCCCAAAATTGACCCCCAAAATGCCAGGTCAACTTATTTACTGGTCAGTATAGTAATGTGATAGCAGCTCTTTTAGATTTCCCCATGTGGTGGAGAGAAAAGTTTATTTCTCTTCTGAGCCAAGCAGAAAGAGTCCTGATTTATCGCTCTTAAACAAACAGCAGAGCGAAGGCTAAAATGAAAGTTGAAGCAAAAAGCCTCAATTAGTCTCTCTTGCCATGCACACACATACACACACTGAGGTTTTACTTGAAGCCTCCAAGTTTACCCTCGACCTATCCACGGGTCATGGCAAAATCCATAATTTTGGCCCCAAAACCTGCCCTCAACTTATACATGAGGTCAACCCGAATATTCGGTATCCCTTAGCAGTGTTAAGAGGAAAGGAAAGTGTTTTAGCCACAGTTAATGCCAGCCACATATTCCAAATACATTTCAGCCTATGGTTTCTTATTCTAGTTTGTGACAAATTCTTAATTGCATATATATATATATATATATATATATATATATATATATGTATATATATAAGCTCATGTGACAAACCTTTTTTCTTTTTTTCTCCAGTTAGTCTCAAAGGTGCTACAAAATCTCTATATCTGTGGAACAAGTAAAGAACAATAAGGCCTTTGAAATGTAGCAAGTTAGAGAATTTCACTAACACATTCTTCAAAGATGACTCCAGTTAGGGAAGTCTTGGGACAGAAGAATAGAGGAAACATTTTCCACAAAGATAGCTTTAGTCTTGCTTTCTTCTGGGTTTATTTTTTGTTGAATGGCCTGTAGACAACATGCTCCCCCTGCCTGTCTCCCAACTATTTAGCTGAGGAATCAGTAGTGCCAGCCCAGTGACCTGGCTGGGAAACTCTTCTTTCTCACATAATCTGCTTCCCATTCACTGCTTTCTTGGAGAGCTGCCCATTCTCCTCTAGTGAATAAGTTGGAGACTTAAGTTTCTTGACTTCAGAATTAAGAGCATCTTAGCAGCAGTAATCCTTGGCCAATAATAGCTTGTCTGGTCAGTGGCCAGTTGCAAAGGAGGATGGGGATCTTGCCCTTTGGACTACTTTAAAGAAGAGGGCATTTGGGTATATTCACTTCTTATAGGCCTAGGTTGTATGGGCCGCATGAGTCACAAGATGAATAAGACTGTGATCATATCAAATTGAGGTGTTAGTGGGGGAAGGCCTCACTACAAGTCGCAAATTGACAGTACAGGTATAGCTTAGTTAATGTAGCAGATGTGTTCATTAAATCTTTAGCCGAAACTTTGGTACTGGAGGGAGAAACAGTAAGTCTAGGTTCCCACAAAAAACAAGAGCAGTTCTTAACATGTTTCAGCAAACTTTTCATTCAAAACTAATATGCAAATGAAACAGCCACGTCAGGAAAGCCTTGCATAAGTAAATGAAATGTTTTGATTCTTCTTGAGAACAATTGAAACGTCTTCCAGAATGCCTCCACGGATGACTTTTGTTTTCAAACAGCTTCCATTTCTTTATTATTTCTGATTTGGTAGCCAAACATACAGGATTATGTTTGTTTTTTTTAAACTTAGGTTTATTCTACATTAGCCAACCAGGCTTTTCCATACAACCATAAAACAATCCAGTAGCATGTAAAAAAACATAATTAAAATGGGACAGTTAAATTGGTAATAAAACATACAAAATAAGACTGAGATTATATCTTGTCACTAGATAATTTAAAAGTTTCTCTTTTTTTCAGAGCTAACTTGATGTACTTGGCTGTTCAATAGGACACATCGTAATCAGTTCCTTCTAATACAAATAAAAGTTTTATTAATGGAATAGCATCTCTGATATATGCAATAGGAAGGTCAAGGTACTGAGCTCTCAAGTCAAAATACAAAGAACATTCCAGGGGAAAAAATGACACAAATCTTCTGTCATTCTACATCCATATGGACACTGTCTCTTGGTCTTTGGTATGCCATGGTATCACCCATATGGACACTGTCTCTTGGTCTTTGGTATGCCATGGTATCACCCTTTAACTTCCATTAGTTGTAAAGTATTTAAGCTGCACTTACCGTAGTTAGAAGGGTCTTTAGATTGTCTAATATGTAGACTGGAATTATTATAGAACCCTGAACTCTCTTTAATAACCTAAAGGTAATCATAGAATCATAGAATCATAGAGTTGGAAGAGACCACAAGGGCCATCCAGTCCAACCCCCTGCCATGCAGGAACTCCCAATCAAAGCATCCCCAACAGATGGCCATCCAGCCTCTGCTTAAAGACCTCCAAGGAAGGAGACTCCACCACTCTCCGAGGGAGAGTAATATTCAAAAGGGCCAGCTTATTCCACAAACATGGCTGTGATATAGAATCAAAAGTTGCCCTAAAGTCTATAAAGGCTGCAAAAAGATAGTGGAAAGGTATATTTCTTTGATAAATAGTTTAAAACAAAACAGTGGTCAACTGTTGATTTACCATGACAGAAGCCAGCCTGCTCTTTAGCCAAAAGACCTCAAGCATATCCAGTACGTGCTTTGCATATAGCTTACTGATCATATCCAGAAGGTTAATTGGCCTATAATTCTTAGGATCAGCTCTAGAGTCTTTCTTGTGTATAAGAATCACTACCGCTATTGACCAATTGTTGTGGAAATTTCCAGTTCTGTCAATAAGCATAAACAAGGTGGTTACTGTTAGTGTTATCAATCAGTTTGCTTTTCCCATTTTGAGTATTTTAATTAATGACACAATCTCGTCACAAGAAACCAGAGGCCAATTTGGTAAATACAAATTTTCTTCTGATAGTGGTAATGATCCTGCTGCTTCCTCATAAAAGATGGAGTGAGAATGCCTCTCCCATTCATGTGTAGAAATTGCATTGTCCATATACGAATCCCCAGAGTATTGTATAGCAGAAATGGTATGCCAACATTTGAATCTATCATTGCATATCAAGGACCTTTCCAAGTCAAACCATCATGTTAGAGAATAGGCATATATCTTCTTTCGGATTAACTTTAATAAAATGTCCTCAATTCTACAAAAGAGCCAGGAAGCGAAACAACATTTAGATTTTGTCCTGCCTTTGTAGCTCCTTTTTGTTTATCTACATTCATCATCAAACCATTAATTGAAATTTCTAGATCTACTCAGTTTCTTGTTCTGTTGTGCTTCATGGAATAAAAGAAGGTGAAATGCAAACATTATCTGGGAGTAGCAGTCAATTGCCTCTTCATCATTTGATTGTAGTAATGTGTCTTTAAATGTTAAAAGTTGTTCAGATTTCAGCAGTCCAATAGCAATGGCATTTACATTCCTTTACCACTTAATAGTGAACTCAACATTCTCTAAGTGGTTTACAATGTGTAGGCCAGTTACCTCCAACAAGCTGGATACTCATTTTACCGACCTACGAAAGATGGAAAGCTGAGTCAACCTTCGAGCCCTGGGACAACCTTGTGGCCTGCTGTACTGGCATTTAACCACTGTGCCAATAGGGCTCCTTAGATTCCAAGACTCATTTTATCCAGCGTTTGGGAGCTACTTGTGTTGAGAAACTTTCCCTGGGCAGGCAATTTGGAATATTACTGGCTGATGATCAGAGGTAGGCTAGGAGTCTACTTTGAAAAATGAAATCAGCCTCAGCAATGCTGGTGTGACGACCATAAAATCCACCACACTAGCTTCAAAATGATTAAAGAAGGTATACTCTCCTTTCTGGCCCTCTGAGATAGTGCCATTTAAGAGAACCAGCCCAACCCGTAAAATTGAAGACTTGGGAAGCGATGGAATCAGATATATTGACAGGTTTATTAAATGATAAGGAGGAAGAAGAGATAGTTAGAGGTTGGTCAGCCTTTAAGGAATATTGTGACAAAGAAGGATACGAATGAAAACAAATTATTGTATAAGGACTGATATGGGAAATACTAATATGATTAATTGAACAAGGATAGTAATTGGATAGTAATTGGATAAAGACATTAGGAATATTTAAGTTATAAACACTAAAAGAATATTGTTTAGTAGAGGGGTAAAGGAAAACTGCTATGATATAAGGCAATTATACATTTATTTGGAAGAAGATAACAATACTATGTAATACTAGGAGTTAATTTTGATATAAAGGTGTGATTGATTAGTAATATGTGTAGTAGGAGGTGTGGATATGAGTAGAATAGTGCTATGTATTTATATTTGTATTTGTGGAATGTAAGATGTATAGTTATTTTTATGTTTATTTGTTTTGTCATTGTTTTGTTTTGTGTGTGTTTTATGTAGTTTGCTGTATATGTTTTAATTATTAAAAACTTATTAAAAAAATTGTATGGATAAATAATTTCCCTTGGGCATTAATACCATAATCCTTAGATTGTCTGTATCTTTTCAGTGAAGGATCTTGTGGTAGAAAATAAATAGTTTGGGCCAAAGCATTCCTATTAGGATCTATCTGGGCATTGAAATCTCTCATTAAAATGAAATGTGTCTTGGAATATTTGATCTACAGTGAGAATAAAGATTCATCTAATTGTTCCCAAACATTTTCAGAATATTACTTGGAATTTTGAGGCAAAATGTAAACATTAATCATAACAAAAGAGATCATACCCAATTTAAGAAAAATTCCCATAGCCCAGGGGCCTAAAATATCTATCGGACAGGATTCAGCTCTCAGCGTGGTGACCATGCAGAATGCAAGATCACCACCTGGACAGACCTTACAATTACTGCTGTTTGCTAGGGCTGAATATGGCCTATAGTCAATAAGATATCATCCGCAGACCATTTTCCTGAAGGCAAATGGTATCAAACTGATTTAAATCTAGAATGGAACATCCAGAAATATTCCAGGATATACATTTAAGAGACTCTCCTGGTCACTTTTTGTCACTGCCCATTATATAATGAGACTTGATCATTTGAAAGTTTTAAATGGTGCATAACACAAAGATCAGATTCAGCCATTGCAGTTTTCTTTAACACATTGGATCTAAATTCTCACAGGGACTCCTCTCTAGTCTGGATGCTATTTTGTCTTAGTGGTCACATAAACTGACATGAATTCTTCATTTGTTTGTAATTCACCTCAATATAGCTATCTCATCCTGCAGGTAACCAGTCACATCAATAGTTGGGCTCATTCTACTCACATTTGAGACTACTGGATGTGCAGTATTTGCGATATTTTCCAGGGGACAAGAATGTTCTGTTAAATTTCTCTGGAAGTCCTATTTCTTCTTCATCAAGGAATCTCATATCCAGCCAGTTGGTAGGCTTGATGGTTTTCGCAGAATTCACACTGGGTATTGTGGATACTAAATTTCATTAGATCTGACTCTGCTCAGACCTATCTGCTGCCAAATTTATTTTAGGAATAAACTTATTCCTTTCCCAGTCCTTGTATAGCTGTAGGTTAGTCTCTCCATCAGCGCAATACACCATAGTTTGCCCTACCAGCTTTTTAGAGATACATTGTTTAGGTCTTTCCGTTTGCTGGAAATGTCTAGTTGATTAATGGCAATGAGGCGAATCAGTTCTGTGTTGAGTTTTTTGGTGATGTATTGCTTTTCTTTGTCAAAAAGCAAGAATGGAAGACAACTCCGTTTCATTTCTAGGCACAATTCAAGGTGTTGGTTGTGACTTTTTAAGCCCTATACAGCTCACATCCAGGCTATCTGAAGGACCATATTCTCTCATGAGCCTGTTTGTGTTTTAAGATCCTTGCAGAGGGTCTTTCCCAGTAGATAAGAGTCCTACATCCTGTAGTTTGGGTTGTGCTCCTCCTACCCATTCCAGATAGGCAGGAAAGAGAAAGACCTTAGGTACAGCTGCTCCAGTTCTTTGATTTAAGCTTTCTTTTCCTTCTCTTTAACTTCTAACCCCTCTTCTTCCCCTCTCTCTCCCTTTTCTCACTGCCTCGGACGTATGAAGAAAAATTTAATATGGCAAGGGTGCCTAGGGTGGGGGAAAGGTTTCAGGCATTGCTGACAACTGTCCCTCTCTTCCAGACCTGCTCCCCACATCATGATGGGAGCACCGGAGACATCTGTGAACAGTCTTACAGCAGCATAGGAGCTGCGGGAACAGATGGTGAGGGGAATCCCCTTGATGTTTCTGTTTCTCTGCAATACCTCCACCCAGCCCAATAGGCCAGGTGTCAGGGAGGTAGCTGGCCAGAAGATATGGAATATTTCCCTTCTCAACACTTTTGCCCAACCCAAAATGGGCCAGGAGTCGGGGAGGCAAACCAGCCAGAAGACATGGGAAATAATTTCTCCGCACCACCTCCACCCAGCCTGAAATGGGCCAGGAGTCATGGAGGCAAGTCAGCAGGAAGACACAGTTTAAGGGCTAAGTACCAAGAACCCCCTCTGCCTAGCCACCAAGGAACCTTCACTAGATCTAGTGCCCTCGCTCAGGGCGGTCATTGCCAGGAGGACCGGACTGGAGTGTTGCTTCGGCATGGCTTCCAGGCTCTTAGGATGCATGTGTCATTTAAACACCACACCTCCAAATTGGCCTGAAGCTGCTTTATTTGGCTTGTCTGTTTAGGCCCTCAATTAGTCTCAAAGGTGCTACAAGATCCTTTTGCATATTGTTATAAGATTAGCCAGTTTGTGGGTGGATATGTGTGCCTTATCCCTGACTAGCTTTTAATGGCAAGGTCTTGTTCAGAGGGTATCTTTGACCTCTGCTTTCCTTTGCCCACTGCCACTGTCTGCTACACCTTGCTCTCTGCTAGCACACATGCTCAGATTTAATATACTGTACAGATCCATTTGGGGATCTGCTATTTAAAACAGAAGTTGTTTTTCTTTGACAGATTTTTTTCATGGAGGAATGTCTCCCTCTGCAATTGGGTAGCAAAAGGTTATCCTTACCAAACCCTCTTGTTTGTTTAGAGCTTGTTTCCTTGTTTGCTGACCCCTTACTCAGCAGTTTCATTCAGTATGGAGTTCCCTCTGGCTTCCAATAGGATGATGCATGGAAGTCAGAGGATTAAGTCACTGGACAAATTCTTCTTCAGATTAAATTCGGGCAACAGATCCTATGAGCACAGACTGCATCCATGCATCTGCATAGACTCACCATTGCCAGCTGGAGTACAGGTTAACCCAAGTCTCCCCCCCCCCCCCGCCTAACTATGGAAGCAGTCTTATTTTTTACACAGGTGTACAAATGATCCAGTAAATAACACTGTTCTGAAATATTAGTTGGTGGCCAGGCATAAATATTCCTCTTCCAGAGCAGTAAGTCTTCATTGCTACAATCAATTGATAAAGTGACTAATGATAAAGTGGGAACTGGCATAGCTCCAAATTGGATCAGGTTCCATTCTGATTGATCATATAATCCACCATAATCCACATTTTAGAGAAGCTAAAACCCCAGAGATTTAGCTAGAAATCCTCCCCAATTAAATTGTTAGTTTCTGATTTTCCTAGACTGAAAGGTAAGGAGTGAAACAGGATTGGGCCCATGAAAGGAAGGGCACCCATGCCTGACATGCCTCCCAATCCCAGGGTCCCATGGGTTCCAACACAGTTTATTGTCTGATGAGCCAGATACCCCTTCATCTCTTTATAACAATACAAGTGGAAGCGACAGTCCCAAGGCCAGGCCTGCTACTCCTGGTGAACTCCCAGGGCACAAGAGGAACAATGGCTGGGTCCTCAGACCCGACAGCCTGGGAAGCACTGCTTTGACAGCTTCACTCAGCTGAGGCTGCAGGTAGCAGCAGAGTCTTACAGCAGGTGCTCAGACCTGAATCACTGAAATGCCAGCACCACCCATCCTAATCAGGTTAGTGTTGGCAAATCCCAGACTGCAGAATATAGGGCCCTTGTCTACTGGGAAAAGGGACATTGGTTCTTACCAGAGATATGTCCATTTCCAGTAGGTAAGGGACCCATATCCTGGTCCAGCCTAAGGGATGCTAGTGTATCGTTTATAATGCACATAGTGGTGCCCTATGGGGAACAAGTTAGATTGCTCATGGCTGTCTCTGCCTCTGGTTCTGTATATTCTGAAATGCAAATAAATGGTTTATGTGTTTCTGGAGCATTCAGCTGTTTGTAGCGACTGGTCTTCTGGGATTAGATCCACCCATGTGGATTCATTAGAAGATCTTTTTCTTTCCTGCCTATCTAGAGCGAGTGGGAAGAGCATAATCCAAACTACAGGATGTGGGTCCTTTACCTACTAGAAACGGACATATCATGGGTAAGAACCAATGTACCTTTCTCTCTGTCCCACCACATACAAGAGTATACCTGGTGGGGACATGAGAGAGGACTTTCTTGGTGGCTGCTCCCAGGCTCTGGAACTTCCTTCCCAGAGAGATTAGACCTCACCCACCCTGCTATCATTCCACAGACAGGGTAAGACTTTTTTTTAAAAATGGCAGTCCTTTGCACAAGAGGATCTTGCAGAATTGTGCTGAACTGTGTATCTGTGTTGTGTTTATTTGTTTATTACAATTTTTTTTTACAAATTTGTTACATTTTTAAAACAGGTTTAAATTTTATGGATAGTTTAAAGGTATTTTTAATTTTTGTATTTGATATTAATTTTTACCTATGTATCTTTTAACTGTTGTAAGCTGCTTTGAGTCCCAAACTGGGGGAAAAGCAGGATATAAATAAATAAAATAATAGTAATATTAATAGAAGTAATTTTCATTATCCAGGCTTCCTGCACTGAAGAGTCCAACATTTGGATCACAAATGGAATGTTTCAGTTACTTTGGTGACTCAAATAACTACTAATAGACCACTACCTATCAAACACAAAACGGAAGTTCTTTTTAACCTTGCTCATTGACGGCACCTGTCCATAGTCATCTGCTGTTTTTCCAGGTATACTGTGGAGCCTTCATTGAGTTTAAAATAGGTATTTTGCAGTTTGCAACTGGCCTCACTCTTCCTCAAGATAACTCTTTGATAATCCTTAGACTAATGTGTTTAATGGTAGAGGAGAGTCTCTGTTCCTTGGCCAATGACTGAGTCGATGAGAGAGATAATGAGCTTCAATATTTGTTCTTCCTTGACAAGCTTGCCTTGTTAAACAGGAAATTTACTTTTGTTCATAGTGCACCATTCTGCCAGATTTCACCTTGGACGTTTGCCTTTCTTTCACTCTAGAAACTGGATGGCTTCTAATGTGAACCTGAATCTGGATAAAGAAACTTTGTTGGAGGATGGATTTCCCCCTGCAAAAAAACCTAGGTACACCTAATTTTATCTTCTTTCTTTCAGTCTGTATACTTCCTTTTTCCTTGCACTATTCACAACACAGTTTTTAAAAGTATAAATAAAAAAGACATGTATGTGGTATATCTTAAATAAAATTAAGGAAAATGAAATATTAAAACCCTAACAGAATGAAATAATTTTAAAATACATCCATTAAAAATAATAATTAAAAATAAAGAAATACAGCACTAACACACTCACTGTAAAGCATCAAATAGCAAATCTATTACATAACTTTCAAAAAGGTGCCAACACTAATTCCTTGATACATAGGAGCTGGGTGAAAATAAGCCATATTCTGCAGTTTCATTCGACTGCTTGAGATTGTTTCATTTAACACATCTGATTTTAGAGCAGATCATTAAACAGACAATCTGTAAGCACTTAGAAACAAATGATGTGATCACTCAAAGTGAGCATGAGTTTCTCAAGAATAAGTAATCCCAGAACAATCTTATATCCTTTTTTTATGGAGTTACAGGCTTGATAGATGAAAGGAATGCTGTGGTTGTAGCGTATCTTGATTTCATTAAGACCTTTGGCAAGCATATATTGATTTCATTAAGGCCTTTGACAAGGTCCCTTATGATATTCTTACAAAAAAGCTAGTAAATTGTGGACTTGAAAATGCTACTGTTAGGCGATTTGTAATTGGTTGACTGACCAACCCAAAGGTTGATCACCAGTGGCTCCTCTTCATCCTGAAGAGAAGTGACCAGCAGGGTGCCACAAGATTTTGTCTTGGGCCCAGTGCTATTCAGCATATTATCAATGATTTGGATGATAGAATAAGAGGGCATACTTACCAAATTTGCAGATGACCCCAGAGGACAGGATCTGAATTCAAAGTGACATTTGATTAGAAAGCTGGGCCAGAACTAACAAAATGAATTTCATTAGGGATAAATCGAAGGTTCTACACTTAGGGAGAAAAAATTGAAATGCACAGATATAGGATGGGTGACACCTGGCTTGACAGCAGTGCATGCAAAAGGGATCTAGGAGTCTTAGTAGACCACAAACTGGACATGAATCTATGTTGTATCAACAGGAGTACAATCGGCCCTCCGTTTTCATGGGGAATCCATTCTGGACCCACCCACCCACCCCTCAAAAATGGAGATTTGGGAATATTCAAGCACCATAGGCTTGAATGGGGCACACCTCATTGATTTTCACGGTCGCCCCTCCGTGAAAATGCAAATCCACTGACTTTAAGTCCGCAAGAAACGAGGGGTGACTATATAGTGTTTAGATCAAGGGAAGTAACAGTGTCACTTTATTCTGCTTGGTCAGACCTGACCTGGAATACTGTGTCCTGTTCTGGGCACTGCAACTCAAGAAGGAAGTGAACAAGCTGGAACGTGTCCAGAGGAGGGAGTTGTCCTAGGTGAAGGATATTGGGAATCCCCACCAACAATTCCAGTGTTTCCTTAAAATTTGGGGAAATTATACTTCAAAGGAGGCCTGTGAGAGGAGGGTAACTGCATGGATCTTTTCACCCATGTATACTGGTAATAACTGGAGAGAGTCCTCCAATTTCAGTAAATGAGGTATTTTATTTGAAGTGTTCACACAGACATATAGAACTGAGGTAACCATAAGAATCATACAAGTTTATTGGGAAGAAAGGTGCAGAAGGTTGGATAGAGAGAAGTCAGGGGTTAAAATGGGCAATAATTACCAATCCTGAAGAGAGGGCCGTGGAAAACGCAGTGCTGGGTCCAGCACAGTTTACAGGGTTCATGAGGCTTGGAATGGCTCATACCGTGTCTGAGGGTTTCACAGAGAGATCCCTGGTCTGTGAATAAAGTTGTTAGGGATGGGGAGATAGTTATACTATATTTCATAGCCTTGAGGGGGTGTGTAGTGTTATATTCAGTATGATAAAGGCCTTAATGGTTTTCCCAGGGGACGGACAAAAGGGTCTGGAATGTCTGATGGCTTTAGCTCTTAAGTGACAATATATTGATTATTGAGACAATTGCTTAATTGGAAGGAAGGTGTGTAGGAACATCATCATACGGTGGGGTAAAGGGCATGGTCACTGATTGCCTCCTTTGCTTCCATTGTAAGTGGAAATGCAAAGAGCTGGGGGGAGGGGGGGAGAAGAGGTAGGAGATCAGTAAACCTGTCAGTGTTTATCTTAGTTTTATCTATGTTTCCACATGTCCTCTGGTCAGTGTGACTCCTACACGTGTATAACTTGTAGTTTCTGCAGGTCATTGTGATCCCGAAACATGCCCAGTTCTAGATATTAGTTATGAAATCTACTTCAAAGAGTCATTGTGAGGATAAAGTTTGGATGCATGTGTGGAGAAGTGGATTAGCTACTTGAGTTGCTTGGGGAATGAAGGAAACAACACCAGCACCAACAACAATACTTGGAAGTTGGAATAATGTTTGAAAGTTCCTCCTGTTTCCCAGTTTTTTTCACATTCCCTCAAGCTTTTCCCATTGAACCACTCCACAGATTGAAAACACTACATCTTTCGACTATTAGCCACACTGGTTGAGGTTTTCTGAGTTGGAGTCAAAACAAAAAAAGTAAGTTCATTAAGGTCTGGGCTGCTTTGCTCCAGGATTTCTTTACATTGCCACCAAATAACTTTGGATTCCTCTAGCCTCCTCTCCCTCCACCCCCAGATTCAGGAAGCATCCTTGTTTGATGTTTGAGGAGGGCTAATTCTTGCTATTCTGAAGTCCAACAAGTCCTTCTTCTACCCCCTGTTAAGATAAGAAATGTTACAGTTATCTAGACACATGTAGAATTTGCAAGCTTACATTAGCTGGGCATGCTTGAATATTGATCACACAGAGAGAAGGTATGGTAGGCAGAGGGGAGGAAAATGAGAGAGAAAAATACGGTATATAAAAAAAGAAATGTTAAAAATTGAAGTAATTTCTGTAACCGTAAGCTTTATAGTCTGGCTACTATAGTGGTTGAGAATTATCTGCTTTGAGACAGTTTTAAGAGATAGCATGAGACAGATAGTTAGAGTTTAACTATCGAAAGGGAGAGTTATGATGTACATACCTACACTGCATAGGCTCCATTTTGTACTATCCTGGGGTTTATAGTTTGGTGTGGAATTCTCACTTAAAGAGCTCTGGTGCATACCCACATGCTGCAGCAGATAATTCTAGGTATCTGTAAGGATCAAATCAAATCAATGATTTTATTTCTGTGGGTATGTTTAAGTTCAGTGTTTTATAAAAGTTATGTAATAGGCTAGTTAATGTAGAGTTGAGAATTGTGTTTGTGTTATGGTATTTGCAGGTATGGGAATGTGTTAGAAATTAAGGGGAGTAGTGGATGTGAACATACATTTAGATTGTATGTGGGACAATTGTGGAGAAGCAGTTATACAAGGATTTGTTAGCATGCTTTTGGATTATATAATGTTATGTTTCATTATATCATAATAAGCTTCTTTCAAGTTTATGTTAGGTTAAGTTGCATGTGAGAAATGTATTTAGAAATGTTTTAATTCTTGTGTGATTGATTGAATTGAAAGCAAATGTGATCATATATCAAAGTGAATGAGATCATAAATGCCTTTGCAACGAAACAAAGAAGTCAGTGCTGTGTTAAGGTTTGATTAGTTGTTATAAATTTGATTAATTTTAGTTAATAAAAGGTACAGGAGAATTATATTGAGATGTTTTATAACTGGTAGATGAGTTTTGTGAATCAATAAAATGTATGAGATTAACATTGTGTTCTGATTTGGTTAAATAAGTTTTGTGTTAAAATTCAAAGTGTTTAAATCTGTTTAACTATGGAGTTGGTCACACGGGGAAAATTGGAAGTTTAAACGGGTCAGAACCTGGAATTATCCAGCGTATTAGGCTCAATTGCGCAAATGGTTTTCACACGACATTGCATGCAAACCGCTTGGAATCCGACAGAAAAATGACTTGAACCAGCAAATAGGCACTTTCAGGAAAATACCATAAATTCATTTCCATTTCATTCATGAATTCACTTTTTTTTCCTTTTTTCCCCCCCACAGTTGCTCCTGTGTGTGGGATTCTCCCCATTCCTGTACTTGTTGCTAATTTCTCATGGTTCTTTCGGGCAAGTAGCCAGAGCTCTTAAAAGAACAGTTGCTGAGGCAAAGGCAGGAACACAGAGAAAAAGCTTGCTTCTCCCCAGTCTGTGTGAATGTCTCTTCTCCCTTGCCCTTCCCCATTAGCCAGGGCTCTTAAAGGAACAGCCACTCAGGGAAGGCAGGGACAACGGGTGCCGAGAGGGAGGCAGCCTTTTATACTGTTTTTCTATCTTTCCTACTTCTTTAGCTAATGTTTTGTTCTTTTTACTTAGGTTGGATACCATTTCTTTGAAAGTAGGGGACAGTACAGTATATTTTTTAGTTTAAAAATTGTGTAAATAAAATTATTTATTTCTCTGGGTGATTTCTGGTGATGCAGCTACTTCTTCCATGCGCATACGCAATAAAAGTGATTCCCAAACCATTATTGGGGTTTACACACATCTGTGTGAAAACCAAATGCACGTTGTGCCCTCTTTCTCACTTTAGTAATAAGCTTCTAATGCGTTATTGTGTTCTGCATGTGAAAATCATTCGCGCATTGCACGCTTTTGCGGGTTGCAGCCACTTTAATCATTACCAGGATGGAGGTACATATGGTCCCCATGTGATAAACTCCTATGTGACAAAACCCAGCTGCAGAGGGAGTTGTTATGGTACTGAGATAATGTCAGCTTGAGGAAGAAAATGTTTGGGTTACTGCTCTAAAGTATTTGGAGGTTCTTAACTGTTAATGTTGAGAGTTAATTCTTTGAAGCCCTGACTTGGGAACAAGGGGAGATAGAGTGTGGGAAAAGAATTTCTTGTTTGGGTCTGTTTTAAAAACTATGTATATTTGGCATCAAATTAAAGGGGTAGGAATAAACTTCCATAACGGCTTTTTGATTTTGAGGGGTGGAGGTGGAATTTAATATTGTACTCTGTTTGTATTTGCTTGTCAGTCCTGTTTAAGAGTTTTCCTAGCTAGACCTTTCCTCCATTTCTCCAATAAGGGCTTTACTGTTAACTTCAGAAGCTATTTTGTTGGACATGGGGGGGGGGAGCTAGTTCTTGACAGTATTCCATCATACAGTAGATGCCAGGATTCCATAGGATTGATCCGTGACAACTAAGAATGCTGTTAAATTGTTTTAACTGTATTGTGTGAGAGAAGAGAAAAGGAATCTGGGATAGTGTGAGATTTTGTGTTGATTGAGAACAAAAGTAGATGTTAGAATAGAAATAGTTTGTCAGTATAGCATTTTATAATTGTCAAGTCCATTATCCCCTTTGTTTAGAAGTCCAGGCTTCAGTAGTAAAACTCAGAAAACCCCTGATCAGCAACTAGAGACGTATACCAGAGACAGTTGTTGTCAGAACTAAGCAGCAAATAAAGCTCTTCTATGTTAACATGGAAGGCAAGCTGCATGGTGCACTCCTGACAATAATGTATGTTGTGCAAAGAAGGTAAATATTATTATATGATTATATTTATAGGATATCTGTATGGGCGTGTGTTTGAAAATGTGAGTGTTAAGGTTGTCATTCTTTTTTGTTAGGAATGTTTTTGGTGTAAAGGCCAGAAAGCTTGTTCCATATGAGCATTAAATAGGATAACAACAATTGTGTATTTTCAAGTATTAGTCAAAGGCACAGCCCTCAAGTTGCATACCAAATGTTGCTGGGGGAGGGCTTTGTTATGAATGTGGGTCCATGTTGAGCAGCACACTCAGCAGGAGTAAAATTCCTCACCCCGGATAGCTGCTGGCCAGATATCACAGGATTTCCGGGGATTGGGAGTTCCTATGAGATCTGAGATCTTGCAGGGGCTTATAACTCTAAGAGGCCATTTTCTCACAAGTCTTGTAGAGCACCTTATATGGGCCTGCCTCATTTTCACCAACCAGTCTTGTATGTCCTTATTACTATTTTGAAAACCTGGCAACCCTAGTGAGTCTGTATGTGTGTGAAAGTGAGTGAGTGAATGAGAGAGAATCCTATAACTTTTTTAGACATCTTATAATATGGTATTATTTTTTAAAACACCACTAAAAATACTTTTAATGCGATTATAAAAGAAGGTATACCAGGAACTTGGAAATCAGCAAATATTGTTCTAATACATAAAGAGGGACAGGAAAGAACTAAAATGGATAATTACTGTCCAATATCACTGCTCAACATAGATTACAAGATATTTACGGCAATATTATCCAATAGGCTTAAAGAAGTGCTAAAAGAAATTATTCATGAGGACCAAGTTGGGTTTTTACCTACAAGATATCTAAAAGAAAATATAAGAACAGTTATTGATCTTTTAGAAATCTATGAAAGAAATAACGAAAAAAATTTGCTTCATTTTTAATAGATGTGGAAAAGACCTTTGATAATATAACTTGGGACTGCTTGTTAGGTGTACTAGAAACCATAATTGTGGGACATAATTTCTTGAATTGGGTTAAAAATATATACAGAGAACAATACGCCAATCTAGTAATAAATGGAGAAAGATTTGACTCAATCTCCATACAAAAAGGCACTAGGCAGGGGTGCCCCCTGTCGCCTTTATTATTTATAACGGTCCTAGAAGTATAAGAGCTGACTCAAAGATAACAGGACCAAAAATAAAAGGCAAAGAATATTATCTGAGAGCGTATGCAGACGATCTCATATTGTTTTTGGAAGACCCACTTAAACACAAAGTGATGAACACTCTTAGATTTCGGCAATACAGCCGGATTTAAGATTAATAAGGATAAATCAGTCTTCATAACAAAAAATATGTCCACAGAAGAAAAAACTTTACTGCAAGAAAAAAACAAATACAAAATAAGAAAAAAAGCCAAATATCTGGGTATTTGGTTAACGAATAAGAATACTGAACTGTTTGACAATAATTACAAAACAATGTGGAAATCAGTCAAACAAGATTTGCAAAAATGGTCAAAATTAAAATTATCATTTATGGGGAAAATAGCCACAATTAAAATGTCTACACTTCCGAAGTTCAATTTTTTTTTGTAAACCTCCCAATAATAACAAACAGTAAGCCTTTTAATGAATGGAATAAAGAGTTGAAAAAGTTTATATGGGAAGGCAAAAAATCTAGGGTGAAGTGGAAAACATTGACAGACATAAAATCAAATGGAGGATGCAACTTACCTGACCTATATCTGTACTATCAAGCTAACGTACTAACCTTGTTGGCTGACTGGATTAAACTAATTTGAAACTTCTCAATCTGGAAGGTTTTAATCTATGTTATGGGTGGCATGGTATCTGTGGTATGAAAAACATAACGTTCACAGAAATTTTGAACATCACTTTATTCGCAAGGCAATTTTTTCAGTACGGAAAAAAATTCGCCCAATCTTCTACTCTGAACTACCAGGCTGGCTTTCTCCACAAGAGGCTCTCTTTGAAAGAACCAAAATAAGCACAAAATGGATTAGATACCGTGACATTCTAAAAAGAAATAACTATCAGGAGTATAAAATGAAAACAACTGATGAAACCACAGAATTTAATTTAAAAAATCACTGGCTAATTTACCACCAACTAAATGAAAGATTTAAAATAGATAAAAAAGAAATCGGATTTGATATTCAAAAAAAATGAATAGATGAAATATTAGAAAAAGAAACACCTGAAAAACAGGGATCAAAAATATATAAAATATTGCTCGAAAGATCACAAGAACAGGATATAATAAAAGGAGAAATGATAAACTGGGCTAAAGATCTTGGAAGAAACATAAATCTTGAAAGTTGGTCATATGCTAGGAAAAAAACATTCCAGTTCACCAAGTGCCAGACAATCAGAGACAACTATTTAAAAATGGCCTTTAGATGGCACTTGACCCCCTCTAAATTAGCCAAGATCTACAAAAGGAAAGAAAACAAATGTTGGAAATATGAAACAGAAAAAGGTGATTGGATACATATGTGGTGGCGATGTCCTAAGCTGAAAAAATTCTGGGAAGAAATACATCTAGAGATAAATAAAATCTTAAACATAAAATTCCAACTACTACCTGAGATATACTTACTAAACATGACTAATAAAATCCTGGACTTAAAAGCTAAAAAGCATTGGAGGATATTACTTTATATGATATCTACAGCCAGGATTCTTATTGCTAAAAAATGGAAAACAAAAGAAATCTCAACACTAGAAGAATGGCTATTAAAAACCTTAGATAACGTAGAACTTGACAGACTGACAAATTTAATAGAAAAAAGGCCTTCAAAAACAGCAGAAACAGATTGGGAAAAACTGAAAAACTATTGTGCAAAACTTTGGTCAAGAGAAACAAAGGGATAAAACAAGAATTATATTTTTGTATCCACCTGAAGCATAAAATGTGTAAATACCACTAAATAATTGTAAATAATGACATATGAATGGTTAAAGCATTGAGATTTTGAGAAATGGTACATATTTGGAGTTATTAAGAAAACTATAAAATATAAATAACAATGTACAAAAAAAGCGGATAGAACTAAAATCAAAAGAATATAAGAACATGAATTACAATAAGAGGGAACGCAAAACAATATTTCATTTAGATTACCTAAAATCAGTTGATGGTTCAATTAAGAAGTCTATAAATATGTATGATTTAAGAGACAGATTTGAAGAAGTTACTGCATTTACTAGTATGTTAAAAGCAATCTATGTAACAGTGTATAATGATAATAAAAATATATATACAGGGAAAAAAATAATATGGTATTATTTTTAAAAATGCCTTTGCTTCATATCAACTATGCTTATTCTTGGTTCATTATTCATCAGAATTAGCCTAATTCAATATTCCTTGTACTCATATGAGGGTAAGACTGTAGATCTGAGAAAAGGTCTGGGTGGTAGCATATTCGTGAAGGGAAAAGTACAAGGTGGTGGTTGAGAGTGCTGAAATGGACCTGGTAGTTATTTTCAAAAGAGAAAGACAAAGGGTATAAGCACAGAGTGAGCACAGAGTCCTTCAAATTCATATTCTGTATATTTCTCCATACTGTTCTAAATCAGTGCACACATCTCTCTCTATCTGTTCCTCCTTTTTGGTTGCAGGAAACTGTTGCCAAGTCTGAAAACCAAAAAGCCTCAGGAACTGGTATTGGTGATCGGGACAGGCATAAGTGCCGCAGTTGCTCCTCAAGTGCCAGCCTTGAAGTCTTGGAAAGGTCTAATCCAAGCCCTTCTAGATGCTGCTGTTGACTTCGACCTTCTTGAAGATGAAGAGAGAAAGAAATTCCAAAAATGCCTCCGTGATGATAAGAACCTCATTCATGTAGCTCATGACCTTATCCAGAAACTGTCACCAGTGAGTTGACAGCACATAGAAGGAATGGTTTCTCAAGCTGTGGATGAAAATATCAAACATGTAAATTGTTCTGGGGCAGAGATCCACTTGAGGTTATAGTGCTGAGTCTGACAGTATATGTTTTTAAGCTTCTGTATAAGTTTAGGTTTTAAGCATAAGCTACAGTCTAGAGCAGAGTTAGGTAACTGTGGTTGGAAGGAGTAGGGACCAGTTTCTATCTCCATGCTTTCCCCACAGACTACAATGTCTCTCCAAAGCTCCCAAACCCTCTCCATTTAAAAAAAATGTTTACCAGAAAGCCAAGATCTCGGATGCTTCCCTCATGTGAAGTTGTCCAATACCAAGTATTGCTTTCTCTGACTGGCAGCTCTGCGGAGTCTCAAACTTGTTTTTCCTTAGACTTGCTGTGTCTCATTCAGTTTCCACTTTCCCAGTGTCCTCCAGTTTTGCTGGACTACAACTGCAGTCCTCTATTTCCTAGCTTGCTGGTGAATGGGAGTTGTTGTCCAGCACTGCTGGAGGACATCAGGTTGGGCTAGGCTCTGGTAACTGAAGGAGGCTCTTGTACTGAACTGAATTTGCATGGGGATTATCTGCAAATTATACATTCTGTCTCTGAGCTGTAACCCCTTCCTGATCATGGAGCTCTTTTTAATTTTCAGATTTAATCTGAGTGTTGTGCCCTATGCCTTCTCTGACATTACAAAGAAATAATTTCTAACCTGCTGTCTTATGTTGAGCTGTCAGTGCTCTTCCATCTAGAGTTCCCGTTAGATCCTTACAAGCTTAGTTTCAATGACTCTGCAGATTAAGGTTCTCCCAGGCCATTCACTGGTCTTGTTGCTGCAAGGAATTCTGGAACACACATTTGAGGACATCCTGACTTATTGGCATGCCTAAAAGAAAATCAGTTATCTAAGCATTTCCTTGTACAATTGGTATCTCTATATACAATAGCCTAAATCCTATTAATAGTCTATGTCTAGAGTAGAGCCATTGAGGTCCAAAACAGACTGCAGAAATAATCCAGTTTGAGACCACTATAACTGCTCTGGCTCAATGCTGGGGAATTCTGGGAACTGTAGTTTTGTGAGACATTTAGCCTTCTCTAGAATAAACTACAATTCCCTGGATTCTCTAGCACTGAGCCAGGACAGCTAAAGTGGTCTCAAACTGGATTATTTCAGCAGTCTGTTTTGGACCTGAATCACTTTGACTCCATGTTGACTGACTCATTATTCAACAGTTAAATTAATAGGTCTACTCTAGCTGCAACTAAAGAATAGTTTTCCAGTGGCTAAAATCCAACATCCTCTTTGAGTGGCATAAACATTTGCCTGCTGAGATATACTACGCCAGCACTATGTAATCCCCATACAGAATAGCAACATAGTGCAAAACATTAAGTGATTGTCTGCCAGTGTGCAACAACATACAGAATTTCTCTGTGTCTGCTATGTCATCAGAATACACATTGTGCTATGGTGAATAGTTCATCCTGCATATGTAGTACAACTTACACATGCGTATGTCACTAAGAGGATGCCAGTCATGGAGTGTTTGAATAGAAACTCAGACTTGCAGATACAACTGTGTGATGAGAATGGCAGATATCCTGCACCATGTTGGCAGAATGTAAATCTCCAACAGGCATAAGTAGATGCCTTTTCTTGCCTTGAATGTACCTCTTCTGATGCTAGGAATCCTCTTCCCATGACTGTTTGCTAACAAGGGGATGATGGGGTGAGCACGCAACAGCTGTGTGTGTTTCAGCTGAGGCAGTTGACTTTATCCTCCTGGACTACATGAGGATGCCTTTGTTGTCTTGCAGCTGACTACAGAAGCTCAGCCAGGCACTGTCTGTCAGGGCTGGGAGGCAGTGGTGATTTTGGGGTTACTCCTTGTCCTACTCTGAAGTAAGATATTTTTTCTTAATGTTACTCCTATAAAAACCTCTTACTCCTACTCCCCAACCCTGCTGTCTGTGTGCTCCCTGTTATCCCCTTGCCACCAAATGGCAACAGCTGTGTGCGTGCCTCTGTTTAAGAAGAGGTAAAATAAGGGCTCTGGGGGTCAGCACAGAGAGTGGAGCTGAATTTCACCATCCATGGTGACCATTAAAAAACATATGCAGGTGGATCTACATCTATGCATGTCAACACTTTTATAAGTGTTGGATTCAAGCAACCAGAATCCAACCACTCTGTATGTTTACTCATATAAAAAGCCCTCTGTGCTTCATAGGAATAATGTGCAGATAAATGTGTTTAGAACTGCAGCTCACTTCAGCCTGTCTCTTTGTTGGAACTGAATTAGCTTTAATATAGGACTGGGAATTGTGGGGGCCTCCAGGTCCTAGATTGCAAGTGCTAGCATGCCTTAGCATTTATTAAACTGGTTAGGTTTGCTAGGAAGTTCAGAATCTAAAGTGCTGCACAATCCTCACTCTGGTTTTAATGCATACTGTGTAGTTATATCATGCTTTTCTTCTTGCCACATGAATAAGTGTGGGCCATCCCATTCTGGCTAGGACCACAATATAGGGTCTATAGGTAATCCTTTTATTCTACTGTGCTCCTAATCTGGATCAGAAAGGAGAGATGTACAGTCAGCCCTCAGTATCCATGGGAGATCCATTCCAGACCCCCACATGGATACCAAAATCTGCGGATGCTCAAGTTCATTTTCAGCATGTGCACATGGCCGCACTGCCACTAGGGACAGCCCTTAGAAGGGAGACCACCCTCCCAGTCCCAGTCAATAAGGAAAAGCCCTTACATTCCCAAGAAGGGCACCTGGAGCAGCGAAGCCATACACGACCACCCAGCTGGTCCTGCTCTGGCCCTGCTTCTTCCTCTTCCCTGTCAGTGAAGACCTGCTGCTCTCAAAGGCAGCATTCAGGTGCCAGTCTCCTTTCTTCTCCCCCCCCCCCCCACCTGCTTGAACCCAAGGCCCTACTGAGACCCTACGGCTGGGGAAAGTGCTCTGAGCTCCGCCATTGTCTCCTAGTGGCAGCATGGCCACATGCATGTGCCACCATTGGGGACAACATAGGCTTGCTGTCCATGGATTGTTGAATCCGCAGATGGCAATTCCATTGATATGGAGGGCTGACTGTAATAGTAATGGGGGATTTCAACTATCCTGATAATTGTTGGAATTCAAACTCTACCAAAAATGTTAGGTCTAACAAATTCCTCACTTTCCTTGCAGACAAATTCATTATCTAGAAGGTGGAAGAGGCAACCTGGGGATAAACTTTTAGATTTTATCCCAAACAACGGTGATGATCTGGTTAATGGAATAGAAGTGGCAGGATCCTTAGATGGGAGTGATCACGTTCTCCTAGAATTTGTTATACAGTAGAAAGGGGAAACCAAGCATAGTCAGACATGCATTCTAGATTTAAGAAAGCTGATTTCAGTAAACTTAGGGAAATATTGGCAACAATCCCATGATTAGGAATACTAATAGAGAATAGGGTTCCTAAAGATGGGAGTTTCTTAAAAGTGGGATATTGAAGGCAAAATTCCAAACAGTTCCAGTGAGGAAGAAAAGAGGCAGGTGGCTCAAGAAATGAGGATGGATGTCTAAGGAACTTTCAGCTGAAGAATTTAAACAAATAGCCAGCTCATGTAGGGGGGAAAAGTCAGAAAAGCTAAAACACAGAACAAGCTCAAAGTTGCTGTTGTTAGATGCCCCCAAGTGGATGTCACATACACAGGGCTGACCTCAGCTCATGGCAACCCTGTGTATGAAACATCTCCAAGCCTCCCTGTCCTCCACTTTTCTGCTTAGGTCTTGTAGATTCAGGGCCGTGACCTCCCTAATTGAGTGCTCTTCCTCTCTTTCTGCTGCCTTTTACCTTTTCTAGTATTATTATCTTTTTTAATGAGTCTTGCCTTCTCATAATGTGGCCAAAGTCGACAGTCTCAATTTGTTAGAGAGGTCAAAAACAATAAAAAGTTCTTTTTTGGTTGTGTTCATAGCAAAAGAAGGACAAGGAAATGGTAGGGCCATTGCATAGAGAAGATGGTGAAATGCTAACAGGAGACAGAGAAAAGACAACTACTCAACATCTTCTTTGTCATGGTCTCCTGTGAAAAGGAGAACAGTGTTCAAACTGAGAAAAAGGGAGCAGAAGATGTAGTAGGGAAAATGCAGGACAGAGTAGGTGAAGAGGTAGTACAGGAATACCCGGCTACTCTTCAAGTCTCCAGGGCCAGGTAAACTACATCCATGGGTATTAAAAGAACTGGCAGAAGTAATCTCAGAATCACTGTCAATAATCTTTGAGAATTCCTGGAGAACAGGAGAAGTCCCAGCAGACAGAAGGAGGGTAAATGTTGTCCCCATCTTCAATGAAGGGGAAAAAAGAGGACCCAAATAACTACTGCCCAGTCAGGCTGACATCAATACCAGGAAAGATTCTAGAGGAGATCATTAAACAGACAGTCTGAAAGCACTTAGAAAGGAATGCCATGATTGCTTAAACAGAGTAGCCTTCTGGATAATGAAATTGTCTGCAAGGCAACATTAGGAAGACCTTCCTGACAGTAAGCACTGTTGGACAGTGAATATGCTGCCTCAGAGAATGGTGGAGTCTCCTTTGCAGTTTTTAAAACACAGGCTGGGTGGCCATCTGTTGGGGGTGCTTTGTGTATTCCTGGACTGGGTTGGTCTGAATGGCCATTGTGGTCCCTTCCAACTCAATGAACCTATGTACCTCTGTAGTTTTCCATGGGAGGGGGAAGTTGACATTTGAAGCAAATTATTTTTGATTAAGCATGGTTTATGTGCTGTGGGTGGCATTCTGTTACTGATATAGGCAAATATAAGTCTAATTTATGTGTCCTATGTCTTTTCTTCATTGTGCAGGTTGGCTTTTTATTCCAAAGCCCCCAACCTTGAATCATAATTGAGATGCTGCAACTCTTCTGTAATTATTCTGTGAGACTGGTGGGAGTGTTTGTGGGGGGAATTGGGGAAACATTTGGCTGTTCCCCTGTATCTAGAATTAATGATCTGCTGAAGCCTTCAAGGGACCCCAATGGTTATGGGAACTTAGCCTGATGATTCTCCAATCCTTTCCTCTCTCCCACCAGCCACAGAATGACTGCAGGAGGCTGCAA
The DNA here is from genome assembly GCA_026167975.1 of Phrynosoma blainvillii. Classification (NCBI taxonomy): domain Eukaryota; kingdom Metazoa; phylum Chordata; class Lepidosauria; order Squamata; family Phrynosomatidae; genus Phrynosoma; species Phrynosoma blainvillii. The sequence continues at coordinate 19,427,130 of JANUYF010000006.1, forward strand.
GGACTGAATGCTGAGTCTGTGTATGCAATACTGCATGGGTAGGGAAGGTGTGCCCTAGCTTTGTGGATGCAAATGTAGTACTGAACTCATAATTCAACTCCCTTGTGAGTCTGGAGAATCCCCAAGGTCCTGAATGTTCATTCAAAACTAAAAGCAAGTTTCTAGTGCAGAAGTTTGATTGCAACTCCAATCAGTCCTAGCCAGTGTTACAGCATGATGAAAATAACATTTGGAAATCCTCACATTCCCCATTCTTGCATGTCATGTGGCCCTTAGCAAACAATATGAATAGCTATGTATGCCACACCCATCTCAAGTCATCAGCTGTTGAAACTTTTTTAAAAAAATGTAGTGAAATTTATGCTGATCTTGGTCTGGTTTTGCTCTTCTTGTCAGCGCACAAGCAACGTTCGTTCTACCTTTTTCAAAGACTGCTTGTATGAAGTCTTTGATGACCTGGAGTCCAAAATGGAAGACACAGGGAAACGGCTCCTTCAGTCGGTGCTCCACTTGATGGAGAAGGGTGCTCTTGTACTGACCACAAATTTTGACAACCTGCTGGAAATTTATGCAGCAGACCAAGGGAAGCAGCTTGAATCGCTTGACCTTACAGATGAAAAAAAGGTAATTGGAAGGTGCTCATGCTTATTAATGACAGCAGTTCTAGCATGTCAATTTATTTCACAGCTCAGGAAAGTAATAGAAGACAGGTTCAAGACCTTGCCACAAACCCAGATATCAACTCTGCCCACATATTTACTTGGGAAATGTCAACACAAAACCTAATCGTATAACCAACAATAGTTAGAGGCACTTTCATTTGCTAATTCTCTAATGTGATAAATGCCATCCTCTGTCAACAATGCTCTTTAGCACTCTACATTGGGCAAACAGGACACTATGCCAAAGGATCAATGGGCATAAATCAGATATTAGAAATGGGAATTCATATTTAAAGGGGGGCCCTGGTAAAGAAAAGGTTAAGAACCACTGCAGTACAGAATAAGTACCTTAATTTAAAGGTTTACAAAGCATACTAATACTTTATCCCCATTTTTTAACCTAAACACTGATGTTCCTTCAGGCAGATCTTTCTTTAAATTTGCTCAATGCTTTGCTTACTTCAAAAGGCAAATAAACAATGGAAGAGTTGTTTCTTGTTTCTGTGAATGTGTATGTGTAAATGCACATGTATTCCCATGTGCAGTTTAGAACTTTGCCTCCCATGTGGCTTTGGAGTATAATAAGAATAAATGTATTCTTGATCAGAGGAAATGGATAACAAACAGAAAATGATCTGTATAAGACAGGAATGTTAAACACTTCAATTATGGAAATTATAGGATAGATAATCTAAAGTTTCTTTGGAAAGCTTTCCATATCTCAGATATGTTTTTTACGAAAAGCTCATATAAGAGGTGATAGGGGCTTTGAAATGTGAAATAAGATTAAACCAAGTATGATTTTTCTAAAAGAAAGTTGAGGTAGTAAACCAGGGGTTGGCAACCTACGGCCTGCAGGCCGCACCTGGCCCGCCAACCCCCGCCGCCATTTTGTTTGCCAAAATGGCGGCCGTAGCGAGTGTGGTGGTGGCGCGGCGGCAGCGCGCCGTCATGTCCCACCACCACCACACCACCAGCCTGGCAGAAGACCTGGGGACCAGCTACTGGCCCCAGGTAAGTGAACCTTGCCAACCCTTGTAGTAAACTAATGGTAGGGATAGTATGGTCTGTTGGCGACATGCAGCCCCTGGACCTCACTGTTGTGGCCTCCAGCCACATTTTTAAAAAAAAAATGTGTGATTTTTAGGCAGTTTTTACCCAAAACAACAAAGAAAACCTCCCAAATGTGTGGATACGTGAAAATAGCTCACCCTACCCTCATAAGCACACCAGAATCCCATATAACCCCCCAAATCTCTATTTTCCTCTGCATTCCTTCTCAAAATGGCAGCAGGGAATGATGCATTGCCACTTACTGTCACTGTTTTGAGAGCTACTGTAGAGGAAAATGAAATTTTTGGGGCTTGCTGTAGGGAAGTGTGGCTTATAGCAGGGTGATGGTGGGGAGATACCTCCTAGTCCACATGCAATTTGCCCGCTCCTGTACTAGACAGTAGTTAGGATATGATAGGAAATAATAGGAGATTGGAGAAGACTTCTGGGATTCATTTGCACACTCCCAGTGGAAAAGATGGGCAAATATCATGCTGGCATTTAATAAGAATCTTTATAGTTTAATGTTATAAATCTAACTAGGAAAGAAGCAGCCACTTACATTTTCCTTCAAGGAAGTTTAATGGGGACAATAGTGAATATGAAACAGCACTGTGTCCTTAGCTATGGCAATCCCCCATAGTCCAGAAGATGGAGAAGAAGTCCTTCTTTGCTCTGAGTGGGTTACAGTTGGTATCCAGCCATAACCATAAGAACATCCTTCATAGAGGTAGCTCATTCTATGCATGGGTAGCAGACTACCTCAGTCAGACAGGTTTGGATAAATACAGTTACCCCTCCTTTTTTGCGGGGGGTCTGTTCCAGACCCACCCACCCCTGCAAAAAAAAAAAAAAAAAAAAGGAAAAATGCAAACATTCAAGCCCTATTGGGTTGAATGGAGGTGCGTGTCTGTGGAGGCAAGTGGGTGCACGCACCCAGTTTTGTGCCCTTTGGATAAGCAAGGGTTGTGGACTTCATGTCCCTGAAAATGGAGGGACAGCTGTATGTCCTAAGGCCTTTGCAAAGATTTATTTCATTTATAGATGCTGTGAAACTCCCTGAAGGCAGGATCCATAAACATATTCTCATAGTGTAGAATTTCTGAAACGGGGTGGTGGTGGTGGTGGGTTGAAGGAAATGGAGACATTCCCTTTACTGAACCAACTGGGTACTTGTCACTCAGCCAAGGTTAATATATCTATTTGCTAGTTCCACCTGGAGTAGACACATTGAAGCAGTTGGTGAATAGTGAATGCACACTTGTGTAAATTCCACTGATTCAAGTGCAGCTATTCTAGTTGGTATTACCATAGATTTAGGCCCAAGTTTGGAAAATGTGCCTCACCACATTTTTGCACCCCCAAACACTCCTCAACCCCCCCATCCTATCTTTCAGTTCTGTATAGGCAATTTTGCCCCTACCTCCTGAAATAGCCCCAAAGATTCCAAAAATAGTATCTGAAGCCATGGTTGTGTAGGTTCTCTTGAACCCTCTTTGACCAAATGCTGTCCAAAAGCAAAACCAGAGGTAATGTGACATCACATCCAGGTAACTGAAAGACTACTGTTGTGGCTTGCTAGGGATTGTAGGGGAAAAAACTGGCCCTTATCTATGGTACAGTTGTCCACTCATGATATAGGCCACTGAAACCAAGGGGGAATGTGATAGTTTGAAGTGAGACAGTGAATGCTTCTTTTGCAATCATGAACAGGTCTTGGAGTGGGCCCAGGAGAAGAAGAAGCTCAGTGTCTTACATATACATGGTGTGTACACAAATCCTAGTGGCATTGTGCTCCATCCAGCTGGCTACCAGAATGTGCTACGCAACACAGAGGTCATGGTGAGACTTAAAGGTTTCTTTAGCCGTCCATTTTTTGTTGAAGGAATATTTTTTACCAGTACATAAAGTGTGGCCCTCCAGGTGTTGTTAGGTTCCAGCTCCATGTTGTTAGCCCTATTCACCATGGCCAGTGGCAAGGATGATGGAAGCAATGCTTTGGGAACATCTGAAGGGCCTAGTGATCCCTACTGCTGACATAAATGGAAGTAAGCTCTAAATATTTTCAATGCTTTAAGAGTTTCCAGGGCAGGGATGGGAAACACATGGCTGTCCAGGTGATGTTGAACTACAATTTCCAGCATACCTCCTCCTCTTCCATCTCATATATATATCCAGATAGTACAAAAAACAATGTAGTATAAAGCATTCCAAAAATACAAGGTATAACAAATTCCTCACTTGCCTTATAGACAGTTTCATGGTGAAAAAAGTGGAAGAGGCCAGCAGTGATGACCTGGTTAATGGGGTGAAAGTGATGGGATCCTTAGGTGTGAATTTCTATGTTCTCTTGGAAAGGGGAAGCCAAGCATTGTCAGACAAGTCAGATATTGAAGGTACAATTTTAAACACTTAATCAGGAGGAAAATTGGGAGATATGAAAAAACCACGATGGATGTCTAAATAACTTTCAATTGAGATTTAAAAGGGGCATGTAAAAGAAATGAAAAAGGAGTGGAAATCACCAAAAAGGAATTGAAAATCAGAAAAGCTAAAAGTGCAGAACAAGCCCAGGCTTGCTAGAGAGGGTAAAAACAATAAAAAGCCTATTTTTGTTATGTCCGTAGCAAAAGCATTTCCCCTACTGCACCATCTGCTCCCTTTTCCCCAGGTTGACACTGTTCTCTTTTTCAGATTAGATCGAGGAAAGGAAGATGTTGAGTAATGCTGCCTTTACTCTGTCCCCTTTTAGCATTTCGCCATCTTCTCCAAGCATTCCCTTTCCACCCTTTTCCAAGGAAATGATAGGGCAGCTGCTGTTCCCAAAGCATTGCTCCCATCATCCTTGCCAGATGGTGCAGTAGGGGAAATGCAGCACCGAATAGGTAAAGAGGTAGTACAGGAATACATAGCTACTCTCTTGAAAAGAACTGGTCGAAGTAATCTCAGAACCACTGTCAATAATCTTTGAGATTTTCTGGAAAACAGGAGAGGTCCAGCAGACTGGAGGAGGGCAAATGTTGTCCCCATCTTAAAAAAAAAAAAGGGGGGGGGGGAGAAGAGTCAAATAATTACACCCAAACAGACTGGAATCAATATCAGGAAAGATTCTAGAACAGATATTTAAACCAAAAGTCTGTAAGCACTTAGAAAAGAATGCTGTGATCACTAAAAGTCAATATGGTATTCTGAAAAACAAGTTATGCCAGACTATCAATATCAATAGAGTTACAAGCTTGATAGATGAAGGGAATACTGTGGCTGATTTCAGTAAGGGCTATGACAAGGTCATCCATGATGTCCTTGCAAAAAAGCTAGTAAAATGTCGGCTAGACAATGCAACGATTAGGTGGACTTGTAATTGTTTGGGCATTCTTATCAAATTTGAAAGTGACACCAAATTAGGAGCCGTAGCCAGTACCCCAGAGGACAGGATCAGAACTTAAATGACCATAACAGATTTGGGAGCTAGGCCAAAACTAATAAAATGAACTTCAACAGGGAAAAATGTACGATACTACACTTACACAGAAAAAATGAAATGCAGAGATATAGGATGGGTGACACCCGGCTTGATGACAGTGCATGTGAAAGGGATCTAGAAGTTTTAGTAGACTACAAGGTGAACATGAATAGGCAGTGTGATGAGGCAGCTAAAAAAAGTCAATGAGATGCTAGTCTGCAACAATAGCAGTCTTGGGTCTAGATCAGGGGAAGTAATTTGTTGTTGTAGTTAGCTGCCCTCAAGTCGATCTTGACCCATGATGACCCCATGGATGAGACATCTCCAAGACTCCCTGTCCTTCACTGCTGTAGTTCCTGTAACTTCATACTTGTTATCTCCTTAATAGAGTCCATCCATCTAGCCTACGGCCTTCCTCTCTTTCTGCTGACCTCCACCTTTCCTAGCATTATTGTTTTTTCAGTGAGTTATGCTTTCTCATAATGTGACCAAAGTGTAACAGCCTCAGTTTAGTCATCTTTGCTTCCAGGGAGATTTCCGGCTTGATCGGCTCTAGGACCCATTTGTCTTTTTGGCTGCCCACAGAATCCTTAGCACTCTTCTCCTGCACACATATCAAATGAATTTATTTCCTTCCTATCTGGTTTCTTAACTGCCCAGTTCTGACAACCATACATGGTGATAGGGAATACAGTGGCTTGTAAGATTCTTTTGTGCTCAGTTGTATATCTTTACAATTTAGGATCTTTTCTAGTTCTGTGCAGTCAAAGGCTTTGCTATAGTTTATAAAGCACGTGATGATTTTCTTTTGGAATTCCTTGGTGTTCTTCATTAGCCATCATATGTTTGCAATGTTGTCCCTAGCACCCTTTGCTTGCTTGAACCCAGCTTGCAACTCTGGGATTTCTCACTAAATGGTAGGGGTCTCTGCTACAGAAATTTGAGCATGACTATGCTTGTGTGGGAAATTATTGCAATGGTCCTATAGTTATTACAATCTTTTGCTTAAGAAAACATTATTTAACATTGTTTATTTAATATTATTTAATTATTTAATGAAACAGTATTAAAATAAAATTCCAAAAGCTTTGGAAAACAGAGTTTGAGATTTAAAAAAAGAAAAGGAGCAGTCTGCAACTGTTCAGGAAGGTAATTGCAGGAGTATGGTGCAGTACAAGAAAAAGCATGAAGTTCAGCCAAGGAAGAGGAAAATCTTGGTTGAATGACTGCTAAAGCTTGAATGTGAGGAACAAAAGACGAATAATATATATAAAGCTAATAGTCATTGTTGGTTTGGGTAGCTAGGGCTGCTGGGAGAAGCAATCCAACTACATCTGAAGGCCCAGATAATTCTGACCCCTGTCTTCTGAATGTCAGGAACTGCCAAACTATAGATAGGATGGTATTGTCCTGTTTTTAAAAAGGAAGAAATCATGTACACACAAACCTGGTATATATGCAAAACCTATGGGATGGAAAATGCATATGCTAGAACATTTGAAGTCTGTTCCTGTGTATTGTGAATATGAGTGTGTTCTCCTTTCATTTTGTTCAGTAGTTGCACCTTAACATTTTGTTAATGCATAAATGAAGCAGGGTTGATGCTAGTAGAGCTGTGTGTTGGTGCCAGCAGATGCATATATGTACAAACTGTGGAAGTAGTGAAACACTTCTGTACCCTCCTTTTTCTCTTATTTTTTTTCTTTAAAAAGCGGGAGATCCAGAAATTGTATGAAGCCAAATCATTCTTGTTTCTGGGTTGTGGTTGGACTGTGGATGATACAACTTTCCAGGCCCTCTTCCTTGAAGCTGTGAAACACAAGTCTGACCTGGAGCATTTTATGCTGGTGCGCCGTGGCGATGTGGATGAGTTCAAGAAGCTGCGGGAAAACATGCTGGACAAAGGAATTAAAGTGATCTCCTATGGGAATGAATACACAGACTTGCCAGAATATTTTGAGAGACTGACAAATGAGATCTCTAACCGAGGCCAAGCAGGTAAGGGAAATAATGACATTTATTTTATTAATAACATGTATGTAATCTTTACTCCAGTAAGCTCAAGGTGGCATGCATGGCTGTTCTTCCCCCCCAGATTTATCTTCACAGCAATTCTGTGTACTAGGTCAGAATGAGAGTTACTGCCCCCAAATCACTGTTAGATTTATGGCTTAGAGGGTTCTTGAACCTGGAGCTTCTAGTCACACTAACCATTACACATATTGTTTCTCTAATCTTGCTAGTGGGTGAGTCTAGCTGGATCAGGGATACTTGTTGCATGTTCATATAGTAGTTATATCTGTCCCTTAGTTGATATACCTGCAGCCTTACCAAATTTAAAAAAAAGTGTGGGACACAGTGTACTTATAATAGAAAATATCTATATTGTACAGTTACAGGCAATATAAAACATTCAAAACTTCCTTTGGTCCTGAATTTATTTATTTATTTTGCTATACTTGCTTCATCAGATCCTTCTTCTAATAATCTCATGACTGGTCCAGATGCTGTTCAGAGCAACACTTGGGTAGCTTCATTGACTTGATTGACTTTGCACTGAGGCTGGTGTTTGGCTTGCCCAGTGAAATAAGGGACAGAGCTCCTATATCTTGAATAGTTATATAAGAGATTGTATTGCATGACACTTGCTGAATTTGGTTCTTCTAAATAACTCTTATGGGTAGGGGACCCCTGTTCCTTATTTTACCTGGTAATCCTAGCTTGCGCATGCCAATGTAGTGCTGGACAAAACTAAAAACATATTTCTAGTCCTATTGCACTTGAAAAGGTGTGGACTAAGTTTACAAGTATCTCAAAACTCCAGCAATGTCTCAATATTTTTGGGGGAGATTTTAAAGAGATTTTCTAAATGTTTTATCATCCCTGTAGCCAAAATCTCTTTAAGGGAATTTTTAATTAGCTCAGTTAATGTGGCTGTGCTACAAAACAGCCCTAGGATATGTCCCAGTGTTTACAGAGATGCTGGGGAATATAAAGAAAGGGCAGAGTCAGCATTCTCTCAATGAAATGAATGTTTATTAAGGGGACCACACATCAAAATATGCACTCACTCTCACACTCATACAAGAGGCTCAGGAATAAAGGAGTTACTGTTGGAATAGACCCACAGGCTAAACTAGCGGTGATACTTACATAAGCTTGATTTTACTCCGGAGGGTTCGATTGGATGGTGGGACTAGACTATGCTGCTTGGGAGCGCTGAATTGAATGGCAGCCAGTCTGATACTAGGCAGAATTCAAAGTGACGCGGAGTCACCATGAATTCTATCTAGCTCAAGGAACAAAGGATTTTGGCAACTTTATCTAGGATAAAACTAGTCCCAGGCAAAGATACTTCAAAGGGGGGCAAATCTGCATAGAAGAGATCACTTGAAATAGCGATTTGAAGGTGGGAATGGGCTGTAAATTAGGATTCCGTCTTGGTGGCAGAACATCCTGGTTGTAAATTACCTTAGCCATCCTGTCTTCTGGAAGTGTGAATTCCTTTCCTAAATGCGACTCCTAACCCTCCTTTTGATCTCTATCTTCTTGACCTGCATATGTGGTCTCAGGCTTTTGGGCTCATGGTGGCTCAGAGCGTCTGGGTCCACTTAGGGCCATGGCAAGGAAAGCATACCCACACACATAAATTGGGGAAGATGTCCAGTATGGCTAACATCCCTGACCATGTTGATAATAGGTAATGGTCCTAAACATCTGGAGGATGCCAAGCTGGGGGAAAAATGTTAGCTTGCAGTGTTGGAAGAGATGGCCCTGGCAGGAATTCTTGGGAAGACAACTTATTTGGTGCCTCACTTGTATGTATGGGCTGGTATAATTAGACATGGTAGGTTTCAGGGCTGGGAGATGCTGAATGTTGCCTTCCTAAGAATTCCTGCCAGGACCATCTCTTCCAACACTTCAAGCTAACACTTCCCCAGCTTGCCTCTGTCCAGATGTTTTGGACTATGACCTCTTACCAGCATGACCATGGTCAGGGATAGTAGGAGTTGTAACCCATAATATTTGAAAGGCAGAGTTTGGGAAGGTTACTCTCAGCAAATTATGTAGCATCACAACCATTCCACAATGTGTTGTGCTTCATCATAAAGGAAATGGATTTGAAATGCAAGTTTCCATCTATAACAAGCTTTTGGGAGAGCAGCTATAAGCACAAAATGTTTCGTGGCTTCTTTCGCCAGTATAACATTCCCATCTCAAACCACTGGATTTTCTTCATCTCCCAACCAGGTTTACCTCGGGTGGGACAACTAAATGGCACAGCTGGACCGCACTCTGAAATCAAAGGTATGGAGCTCACTTAATGCTCAAAGTCCCTAAGGGCCAGCTTCGGAAAGTCTTGCTAAGCTGTTGACTACCACTGGCATGGAAATTCATGAAGACTCAAGACTTGACTTAGCAAGATATGTCTTGCAAAACATGGAAGATTCCTTAGAAAGAATATGGTAGATGCCTCTCAAAATAAGAGGCATTAAGGTGGCCACTGCCCATCTGATGTCAGCAGAGGTGTGAAGAGGTATAGCTGATTCCAGCTGCCTCTTAGTTCTGGAGTGGTGAGTGCTAATTTGAAGTCTTCTTTCATCAAGGGGAAGGCACTTTTAAAGGGAATATCCATGTACTGCAGTTTAACTCGGCATGGGTAAAGACTTGATAAAACATGAAAAATGGATCTTGGGCAGCTAATGTTCAGATTAAATGGACCTAATGAGAAAATCCCTGTATAATGTGATAGTTAGCAACCCAAGGCTGCATCCATTTAAGACATGAGGTATTACTCCAGATTAGTAATCCAGTTAACTGGCCAACTGGGCTTGGGAACAGGAAGCACAAGTGACTTCCATGCCTCCTGTCCTTGATGGCTACAACATGCCCACCATGGAAGGGTCCTTAAGGCTTATTTGCATTAGAGGGCATGGCTGCCAGCTGGGATGTAACAACTAAATGACAAAAAAATTGCATGTCCCTTTGTGGTACTTCCTGGCCTCCCATCAATCATACCCTTGCATGGCTAAATATGCCAAGGCTTTCTTAAAATACTACTCCACAGATCTAGTATTAAATAAAGAGCCTTTTTTTTGTCGAAAAGTGGTATAGAAATATTTTTAATAAGTCTGAAATATTTTGAATAAGCAGTTAACAAGGGGGACTTCAAAGAGTGAGTTTATGTGCCTTTTCAAGCATCTCTTTCCTAAAAGTTGTTTGTCCACCAACCCTGTCTCCCTTTTTAATCAGATGCTTTGATAACAACCCTCCCAAACTCCACAAATTTTAAGATGTCTCCTCTTGCCTTTAGTTTTAAGGCCAGTGTCCAAGGTATATCTGCCTAAATAGCCTCTGAAGATACTAACTCTGCCCAAAGTCCAGCAGGCAAGAGCACCAAACACTCCGTCAGCACACCACCACTCTTGTCCAAGTTTTATAGGTTAGTCCCTCTGCCTGAGATGTAAAGCAAGGTGTTGGCAGCTTCAAGAGATGTGATTCTCATGGTCACATGAATAAAAATGAAGCATATACTTTCTTCGCAGCTGGTTCTTGCAAATGCCTATCTTGTTTTGCTCTGATATATTAAACCAAGTATTTGAAGGACTTGACATAGCACTTCTTGGACCCTTCTGATGTTGGTCATGAAGATTCATCTTATCACTGTCATTTTTTATTTAAGCCTGTATCTGCAGCGAGAGCCATCCTTTCCCTCTGGGTAAGAGTTTGCTACTAGTGCTTTTTATATTGGGTAAGACTGAAACATGAGCATTTTTTTAAAAATTACTTGAAGCTCTAGTTTTCTAAGTGTTTCTTTCTTTATACACAGTGTTTTGTATGCCAGAAGCTGTAATAAAGGTCATTAACTCATCTCTGACTTAGATTGCCTTCAAACAGATTCATAGCTGCACACTGAGATGGCTGTATAGGATGTCTAGCTTAGCTCTGCATACCAGTTGCTGGTGATGGCTACTGCTTTCATGTGGAAATAAAGACACTAGACAAGAGTCTATTTTAGTGGGGCTCTGTGGTGGGAATTCACTGAAAGCTAAAGGAGAGGATGTTGCAGTTTATGTATTGATGCAGCTTGATAATGCTTTAATTGCCATAGTTGTATACTACAGAATCCGGGCATTTTGTATTTCATTGAGGCAGTTAGTTTTTCTGCTTAGAGACATCTAGTGCAATCTCCTGAAATAGAGCTCTCCAAGAAAGAGGTCAACCACAGGAGGAGAGCTCTCCAACACAGAATTTTAAGTATGTCACCAAACTACAAATCTCACAATTCTGTAGTAATGAGCCATAGCAGTTAAAACATCATCACACTACTCTACCTAATGTACTTTAAACATGTATTTTGTGATGTGCATTATCAGAACGGCAATCACATTTCTGTTTCTCATGCACTTACTTCCCTTCCTCTACTGCAGCAAGGAATTAGCCTTCATCCTTGTTTTATATTGTGGTTAACTGTAATCGTATTTACCTTGTTTAATTGTAACTAAGGCAGCTTCAGTAAAGATGTTGGTTTATTTGGAATCATCCTCTCCTTTGCTCAGGTACAAAGAAGACAAGGAGAAAGGGAAGCCACCAGTCATTTTCAGGCTTTTCCAAGTGGGTTCTAGAGATGGTCCAGCTTCTGTAGTATAGTAGGCCACAATGGACCCTGTGAGCTACCAGAAAAATAAAGCAGTGATTCATCTCACAAACAAGGTAAATGTGCCTTGTTTCAAAATTGCTTATAGCTCCTAGAAACATCTTATTTCAAACCAAAATATATGCCTTTTTAGTATCCTTGACAAATTTTGCTTGGGGTGAGATCATTTGAGGGTGACAACAAGCTGAGGGTTCATGTAATACACCTATAATCTACTCTAATCCTGAAGATTTTGTTTAGGGAGGTATAATGCATTTCAGACCAACTTCTCTGTACCTGTGCATTACAGGTAAGATTAGCAGGCAAACTGCATTCCTGCGAAACTTATCTGTTATTACTGCAATTGTGGAAGAAACAACGAGAAAAACATTCAGGAGCCTGGTTTTTCTGGTCCTCTTGCTCTTATTGTTGGAAAGGAGAATTTGGTGTATTTTTTTCTTAATGAAATTTTATTATATAAATTACTTTTTTTAGCAGACAGCATTCAACTTATTGCACTACAGCACATCTGCAAATACCAAGCTACAAGACATCCTCATAGTTTTGTATTATTCAACATAGCACTTTATATCAGGTACAAGAGGCACTCTGAAGAAATGGGGAGCAGGCAGCAGAAAAGAAGCAAGCAGCCACCAGCATTATCCCCACCAGAAAATTCCTTTCACAGGCTGGTTTCAAAGGAGGGGGGGGGGAACCAGCACAGGTAGGACAGCATGTCAAGACTTGTGTGGACTAGGTTTATTCTGATTTCTAGTGATCAGGCAGGAAAAGTGAGGCAGTGAGATGGAAACATTCTCTGTTAACAAGGGAGGGGGAGTCATTTAGTCTTATAACCAACTCTTGATTCAATACACATATTGATCAGCATTAAAATGAACTCACATAGCCAGCTGTTTTTGTGTCTATATGCATGTTGTCATTGTTTAGATGGGAAGGGTTAAGGGGTTTGTATGCAGCATTCATTGTGTATCCCAAGCTTCAGCACTGCCTATGAAGCTTGAGTATAGTTGTGCAAAATTACACAAGAAGGGTGTGATATTCATGCACCAACTAGTGCAGTGATTTTGAGCACTGGCTTGTATTTAGCACCACCAAAAAAAAAGAAAGAAAGAAATGCAACATAAGCAGCTCTCTGATCAATTGTGAGAGACATTATTTAGAATAGAGGGATACCCTTGGTTTGCTAGGTATGTGATTAGAAACAGCCTCACAGGACCCTGTGCTTTTGCATACCCAGAACTCTGGGGCAATGTCTGGCTAGCCCTGCTGTGAAAAAGTCCCACTGACAATAGAAAGAAGGACCTTTTTAAGGCATCAGCAGTTTCTGCCTCCACTGCCCCCCTGGAAGCAGCAAAATCCCAGCTTTGTCTTGGAGAGAGGTCTGAAAGCTTTTGTGTGGTGCTGTGATCCAAGGTAGCTGCAAAGTGAAAGCCTGATTCACTATAATTATCACACCAAGCAGCACCTCTCTCCACCCTGCAGAAGGGCCAGCTAAACACTAGGAAAGAGACTGTTTGCCAATGGCAACACCTACCCATGCTTTATCACCAAAACATAATCTAGAATGGCTCCATGAGCTCAAATGAGTGTTTTAAATAAAGCAGAAGTAGAGCAACAACCCCACCAAAGTCCTTATGACACCCACTAACTTGGGATGAATGATACAAAGCTCTGGGTTCAGCCAGTGTGCCAAGCAGGCAGAATGGAGGGAGACAGGAAAGAGGGCTGATTGGGCAAATGTTTTAGCTAGAGAAAGATTTTCCTTCCTCCAAACACTTGAGCATGTGGCTAATTTCCAAAAGGGAAACACAACTAAACACCAGCACTCACTAAAATTAAACCTGCACATTGCTTAAGAGGTATGTGTTAATGAAACCAAAAGAAAGATTAAAAGACAGATAAGCAGCCCCTTGTAGCATCCCTTCATTCTGTGTTGTACTAGGCCAAAAGAAGAAATAATAGTACTAAGACAGTCACGTTGGAAAGCACATTCTGAGATATCTGCAGATAGGAATTTGGTGCAATAACTGGTGATTAGGCCTTCATGAGAGCAGCAACCACAGCCTTGGCATTAAGGCTACGCAGGTCACAGTAGGTTTGTCCAGTACCCACAAACACAATTGGTTTACTAGTGATGTACGTCATGGAGATTGCAGCACCAACCTAGGATGGGACAAGAGCACTCATTAGTTGGTTTTAGTGGACAAGCAGCAACAAGTTAAGCTTCTGTGAGTTCAATGACTACATTAGGCAGTCATTTGTACTTTTCTTTTTTTAAAAAAAAGCTGATGTGCTTTATGGCATTTGAGAGACATGGTGGGCTAACTACCTTTTTCATGTATACATTGCTTTTCAAAATTGATTTAAAAAAGACTAGGTAGCTTAGTCTGATGCTGGAGGGCTTTATTCTACTGCAAAAGGAACAACCACCATGTAAGAAGGCTAGAAATATGTGCAAGACACCAAGACCATGTGTGCAGCGCTCCAGCTTTTCGTTGGAGTGCAACTGCCATTATTTCTAGCCATCGGTGAGGAATGATGAAGATGCAATCTTAACTTCTGAAGGATGACACATTCTCCAGTATTTCTAATTCTTCAGCAGATGCTGCATACATGGTTCCATGCTGATTACCACAGCTCTCAAAGCCATACAAGAAAGTTGTGGATTTAATAGAAAGGTCAAAAGAACATATCTCAGAGAAAGCATGAAATATAGTTCCATGTTTACCTTGTCATCAATGGTGTCAAATTTAGTGAGCACTATTCCATCAATGAGGCGTGGGGTCTGAGCCATGGAATGATCAGCAAGGGCCTTGTTAAACTTGACCTGGGGTTGAAGAAGATAAGAATATTGTTGGTGTTGTGTGCTTTGAAGTCATTTCCGATTTATGGCAACCCTAAAGCAAACCTATCATGGAGTTTTCTTGGAAAGATGTGTTCAGAGGAGGTTTGTCATTGCCTTCCCCTGAGGATGAGAGCATGTGACTTGCCCAAGGTCTCCTAGTGGATTTCATGGCCAGCTGGGAAATGAAGATTCTCTAGAGTCATAGTCCAACACTCAAACCAGTATATATCAGGACAAACAAGAAGGTTGCATTGTGTTGTTGGGTATGCTCTGAAAGAATCCCAAAGGCCATTTAAAGGAATGCCCTCCCAGTGCAGGAGTCCACAACTAAAGCGACCAACTACCCAACCACCACTGACTCACGTATGCATACTGTGCATTTGTTCTGTTGAAACACATTATTCATTCTGGGCATATGAGAACTATATGAATCAGCCCACAGAGGAAGAGCTGGTTTGCCACCTCATGTGTTTGTATCTCACATTAGAAAGATTCAGAAACTCACTAGCTGATCCACAGCCTCGTTTCCCACCAAGGCTTCTCCCACAAACAGGACAAGGTCTGGGGTGTTGACTGCAATGAGTTTAGCCAGAGCTGTCATCAAGGGAGCATTGTCTTGCATACGGCCAGCTGTGTCCACCAAGACGACATCAAAACCTTGGTTACGTGCTGACACAGAGAAAAAGAGATGAATAAAGTAACAAATGGAATGGAGGCAATGTAATGCTATTGCAAAGAATGGGAGCATCTTGAGCAGCTGCTTTCTTCGAAATGAGTTGCTGGACAGCATCTACAAATACCCCAAATGTGTTTTCTGTGAAAGTGGATAGTTCTCATAGAATATAAACAGAATTTGGTGCAATAACTGGTGATTAGAATATAACAGAATATAAACCTAGGATATTTATTCTCATCCATGTCTCACTGTAACCACCCTGCTGCATAGTCAGCAGCAACAGTAACATAAGACAGTAGCATTTCTTACACTCTGCCCAACAGCACATCACCAATGTTATTTCAGAACGAGCAAAATTTTGCAATTGAAAGAGGACTGTAATTTATTACATTGCTGCTGGCCACAAAGTATGCACAAAACCTAAGCAGTTTAGTAACCTATTGGAACTCCTGTTCCGTTCCCTCTTAAGTGACTGACTGGGCACACCTATAAACCATACTACTTATCCAACAGAAGCAGAAGAAACCAGAAATAAGTTTGTGAAGAGAGTCCCTTTTCTCAAGTCAATTCAATTTCTTTAACATTTTATAGCCTGGAAAAGAGAGCATTTAAATCAAAAGAGGCCTTACCATACAGAATGGCCTCCATGGCAATGCCAGCTGCATCCTTCCCATACCCCTTCTCATAGAGTTGGACCATGATGCGGCCATTGTGATTCTCCGGAGGATGCAAAGCATTCAGACGGCGAGTGTGAGTTCGCAGCTGCTCCACAGCTCCAGCACGGAACGTATCACAGGCAGCGATGAGGACACTGAACCCGTTTTCGATGAGCCAAAAGGAAATCTGGGGATAGGTGGAAGAATGGTTGTGGCATACCATTCAACATCTAAGTCATGTCTGGCAAACTTACAGCCCGCTGCATCTTGGGTTCTATCTCCCCTTAGCCATTGCCTAAGCTGAGGGACGTAGTTCATTAAGATGTGGAAGGGAATTCAAAATTATTTTAAAAATCTATGAGAAGGGCTTCATGTTTCCTACCCTTGTCATAATCAGACGAAAGATGACTGATAACATCCAATAGATTTTTTTGATGATTTAAAATTTTCAATCCCTTGAGAAAGGCCATGAAAATATTTCCAGGCTTAAACATGTTGGGCTATTTTCAGTAATAAAATCTTACTTCTTTTCAGCAGCCAAAGACTCTCTCTCTTTCCCATATTTCATTATTATAAACAGACCTTGCACCATAACTTTCTGCCATGACCTAACTACACACAGTTAGTCATCAATTCTCTTGCATAAACCCACAATATTGGAATTGGATGCAGAAATCCAGCATCCCAAGAACCTCAATTTTCATTCTAAATTTCCATGCTTTTCTTATTTCTGGAAAGTGTCTAAAACCTAAGCAGGACTTGTGAAACCTGCAATGCAGAAACAAGAGAGACAAGACCTGGTTGAATACATTAGCATACATGTCATCCAGTTACTTATGACACTTGGATGAAGACATGCAGTGAAAAGCATGACTGTCAGTTGACAACAGTTATAAATGCTGAGACAGAGTCGAGATTTTATGAGTGCATGTGTATAATGCTGGAATCATATAAAAGTTAAGACTCAGGATTCTAGTGGTTACCTGTGGGTTGACTATTTTGTTTCCTAAACTGAATGTGGATCACTAGCTGACCACATATAAATATGCTAATATGTTGTACTTAAGGACTCAAAAAACCTAGAGACACTCTCTTGCACTTTCTCATTAGATAGGAATAAAACGGATTCCAACAGGGAAACAGAAGAGCAGTAAAAATTTAGTACCATGTTTTATATCAGGATTGGAGCTTCCATTCAGTAGCTGCATGGAATGACCCACTGGCTTCTCTTCTCCCATAACTAGAACTGCAGTCTAGCATTTTGGATTACCCTAGTCTCTATTGATCCACATTATCCTTTTGAACTGCACACATGCAAGTTCTATAAGTACCTTGGCCAGGTTGGTTGACTTTCCAACTCCATTGACACCACAAAATGTAATGACATAGGGCCGATGGTGATGCTGGGCATCCATCACATCACGCAGGACATCCACACGGCGCTGGGGCTGTAGGATCTGCACCAGAGATTCTTGAAGGCCCTGCTTGACTGTTGAGGTCACCGCTAGGAAATTGGAAGCAAACTATGATGAAAAGAAACAAATCTATTTCTCCCATTCCAACATGAACAGGTTGTGGAGGACTTTTTCCATCTTAGTACAGCAAGGCCGAAACATTTGTATTACAGGATACTTTCTGTTTAGTGAATATGAAATTTTCCACTTCAGGGCCATCTAGTTCAAACCCCTACCATGCAGGAATACACAATCAAAGCACCACCAACGGATGGCCATCCAGCTTCTGTTTAAAAACCTCCAAAGAAGGACATGCCTCCCAAGTCTTGATCTCTGGTCTTTGCTCCTACTCATCCCCTTAAAGGACACAGGGATTCTACCCACACTATCTCTACATACAGCTGGCAAGTCGGAGTCCCAACCTCCTCCTGTCCAATGGACAGGGCATCACAGGACTGATGACCATGTTTGGTTTTCAATCATTTTTAGTGCTTCTACTGTAAGCCATCCCCATCTTCCCCAAGCTAAACTGAACTGTGTGGGGAAGGGAGACAACGTCCTGGAAGACAAAAGGACTGGAGAAAATAGTCAAACTGTCATAGAGGAAACAAGGCAAACAGTACAGGGACCCAACAGTGGGAGGCAAAAAAACGGGCACAGGCAGCAAGTAAAGGGGACACATGGTCTTAGATGTCTCTACACTAATGCACAGAGCATGGGAAATAAGCAAGATGAACTTGAACTCCTAGCACAACAAAGCAAATATGATATAATAGGCATCACTGAAACCTGGTGGGATGAGTCTCATGACTGGAATGTAGAAATAAAGGGGTATAACCTTTTCAAGAGAAACAGGACGAACAGGAAAGGAAGAGGAATAGCATTATATGTCAGGGATATTTACACCAGTGAAGAAATCCAGGACATCAATCCTGGAAGCCAAGTGGAGAGCATCTGGATAAAAATTAAAGGGGAGGGAAACAATAGGGATGTTAGTGTGGGAGTCTACTACAGACCCCCAACTCAAGCAGAAGAATTGGATGATGCCTTTCTAGAACAGATGACCACACACTCAGAAAGGAGAAATATAGTAGTGATGGGTGACTTCAACTATCCGGATATTTGCTGGAAGTCAAACTCGGCAAAATCCTCAAGGTCTAGCAAATTCCTCACTTGCCTCGAAGACAATTTCATTGTCCAAAAGGTGGAAGAGGCAACAAGGGAGTCAGCTATTTTGGATCTGATCCTAACTAACAGGGAAGTCTTAGTTAATGGGGTGCAAGTGGTTGGATCCTTAGGCGGGAGTGATCATGTCCTCCTGGAGTTTATTATACAGTGGAAAGGAGAAGCCAGGCATAGTCAGACACGCATTCTAGACTTTAGGAAAGCTGATTTTACTAAACTTAGAGAAATACTGGGGGTGATCCCATGGACAGGAATACTAAAAGAGAAGGAAGTTCAAGACGGATGGGAGTTTCTCAAAAGGGAGATACTGAAGGCACAATTTCAAACAGTTCCAATGAGGAAGAAAAATGGGAGGTGTCTCAAGAAATCAGGATGGATGACTAAGGAACTTGCAACTGAACTATGTTTTAAACGGAACATGTATAAGAAAATGTGGAAATCACCAAAGAGGAATTCAAACAAATAGCTAGCACGTGTAGGGTTAAAGTCAGAAAAGCTAAAGCGCAGAATGAAATCAGGCTTGCTAGAGAGGTTAAAAACAATAAAAAGGGCTTTTGGGGGTATGTCAGCAGCAAAAGGAAAAAGAAGGAAATGGTAGGGCCACTGTGTGGAGAAGATGGCAAAAAGTTAACAGGGGACAGAGAAAAGGCAGAATTACTCAACACCTTCTTTGCTTCAGTCTTCTCAGAAAATGCAAAGGGTGCTCAACCTAAGGATAATGGAGTAGAGGACAGAATAGGAGAATTTCAGCACAGAATAAGTAAAGAGATAGTACAGAAACATCTGGTTAATCTAAATGAATAGTACAGAAACATCTGGTTAATCTAAATGAATATAAGTCTCCAGGACCAGATGAATTACATCCAAGGGTATTAAAAGAACAGGCAAATGTAATATTGGAACCATTGGCAATAATCTTTGAGAATTCCTGGAAAACGGGAGAAATCCCAGCGGACTGGAGGAGGGCAAATGTCCCCATCTTCAAAAAGGGGAAAAAAGAGGATCCCAACAATTATCGTCCAGTTAGTCTGACATCAATACCAGGAAAGATTCTGGAGCAGATCATTAAACAGAGAGTCTGTGAACATCTGGAAGGTAATTTCATAATCACAAAAAGTCAACATGGGTTTCAGAGAAACAGGTCATGCCAGACAAATCTGATCTCTTTTTTTGATAAAATTACCAGCTTGGTAGATGACGGGAATGCTGTGGATATAGTATATCTTGATTTCAGTAAGGCCTTTGACAAGGTTCCCCATGACATTCTTGCAAGCAAATTGGTAAAATGTGGGCTAGACAAAGTAACTGTTACATGGATTTGTAATTGGTTGACTGGCCAAACCAAAGGGTGCTCAACAATGGCTCCTTTTCAGTTTGGAAAGAAGTGACCAGTGGGGTGCCACAGGGCTCTGTCCTGGGCCCAGTGCTATTCAATATCTTTATTAATGACTTGGATGATGGTATTGGGGGCATAGTTATCAAATTTGCAGACGACACCAAATTAGGAGGAGTAGCTAATATCCCAGAGGACAGGATGAAAATTCAAAATGACTTGAACCGACTAGAAAATTGGGCCAAAGCTAACAAAATGAAATTCAACACGGAGAAATGTAAGGTACTGCACTTAGGGTGGAAAAACGAAAAGTACAGATATACGATGGGGGACACCTGGCTGAATAAGACTACGTGCGAAAGGGATCTAGGAATCCAGGTGGACCACAAGTTGAACATGAGTCAACAGTGCGATGCAGCAGCTAAAAAGGCCAATGCAATTTTAGGCTGCATCAGTAGAAGTATAGTGTCTAGATCAAGAGAAGTAATAGTGCCACTCTATTCTGCTTTGGTCAGGCCTCACCTGGAATACTGTGTCCAGTTCTGGGCACCACAATTCAAAAAGGATGTGGAGAAACTGGAGTGTGTCCAAAGGAGGGCAACTAAAATGGTGAAGGGTCTGGAAACCAAGCCCTATGAGGAACGACTTAGGGAGCTGGGGATGTTTAGCCTGGAGAAGAGAAGGCTGAGAGGTGATATGATAGTCGTGTTTAAATATTTGAAGGGATGTCATATTGAGGAGGGAACAAGCTTGTTTTCTGCTGCTCCAGAGATTTGGACCCGAAACAATGGATGCAAGCTGCAAGAAAAGAGATTCCACCTCAACATTAGGAGGAACTTCCTGACAGTAAGGGCGGAGAGTAGTGGAGTCTCCTTCCTTGGAGGTCTCTAAGCAGAGGCTGGATGGCCATCTGTCAGGGATGCTTTGATTGGGAGTTCCTGCATGGCAGGGGGTTGGACTGGATGGCCCCTGTGGTCTCTTACAACTCTATGATTCTATGATTCTATCCCATTTCTGGAATAATACCATATTTAATAAATGATTTATTTATACCTCAGGTCTGCTCTGATCACAGGACATTTAGAGCAGCTTTCTAATGTGAGAATAGAAAATAAGAAGAGGCTCCTTATATGAAATACTTCTATGCCATGCTATACAACAGGAATGTGTAACCATCGGCTTCTGGGCTAGATACAGCTCCAATCAGATTTTGCAGACCCTCAAAATCCTCCAAACCTTTTAGACTTACTAAAAAAAAGTCCACAAAATGCTGCCCAAATGTTTCATTTTAGGGTTATCTACACCTCACAACTCATCCCTATCTCGATAAATGGTCACAAGGTAGACTGAAATTGAAACTAGATGTGACCTCCAATCATTTCCAGGCTACCAGGAAAAGGTCAGTGTAGCCAGTGAATGGGTTGGGGTTCAAATTAGGCCCCACATCTGGTCTTGTTGCCAATTCCTGCTGTACAGGGTCTTTCCTGATGGAAGTCTACATGCACTAGTCTTTAAAGTTAAAGATGCAGTCTAGACTATTTCTACACAAGGATTCAGTGCAGAACTCATGAACAGTTCTGAACTTATTTCCAAGGAAAGTCATACTGCCAGCCTGAAAGTGACTGGCCATGGTATAGGTTCAGCTATTCCAAAAGAAAGAAGACTTACTAGTAAAGGTGCCCATCACTTTGCCTTCCAATTTCTTTGCAACAGATTCACACAGCTGGACAGCTATGTCAGCAGCAACATTCTTAGCTTGGGGAAGATGGGGAAAAACACCAAAACAGTGAATTAAGATGGTAATGTTCATCATTTGTCCAGTAGAATTATTGTTTTATGTGCCCCAGCCCAACTAGTATATTAAATCTAACAGTTTGCCCTTCCTTCAACAAGGAGAAATGGTGTTTTAATCACAACTTTACTGGTTGGGCACAGGTGACAGTTTTGAAGGGATCTGAACCTGGGGTTTTCACATCCAAGCTAATTTTCTACACTTCTCACCCTCAAGGGTGAAAAAGTCAGCTAATTGTCATAGAATATTGAAATTTGGGTGTCAAATGTGGGAAACATCCAGGATTAGGATCTGTATGGATTAGGATTCTAAAAGGAAGAATGTGAGTTTTATGGGTGTGTGTGAGAAAGAGATGATGGAAGGGGATGCATTTATTTCTAATCATATACAACCTGACTATTCTCTAACAAGTTTTAGGTTGCTCATAATTCTGGATGACAAATAAATATGTAACTTTAAAAAAAAAAAAAAAAAAAAAAACCCCACCTCTCTACCACAAAATATAAATGGATAATTATGACAGCATGAAAACTCTTAACTAAGAGAGCCAGTACGGTAGTGTGGTTTGAGTATTAGATTAGGACTCTGTGAGACTAGGATCTGAATCCCCTCAACCACGGAAACTCACTGGGTGACCTTGAGTGAGTCAATCTCCCTCAGCCTGAAAGAAAGGCCATGAGGATAAAATAAATAATAAATCTTCTGAACCAATCTTGCCAAGAAAACCCTAGAACAGTTTGCTGTACATTGGCATCAACTCTGTCAAGACCACATGGCACCTTGGTCTGGAAAATGACATGGATGTGGCCACTGAAAGGAACTGGAGCGATGGTAACAAGGTTACTACAGTTCAAGTGGCAGATGCATGAGTCAGCTTTTGGCAAGCTGTGCATCATGGGAGGTCTGATGCAACATGCACAGTGGATGAAACCAGACAGGTATGCATCATGGCAGGTCTGATGCAACAGGCACTGGGATGAAACCAGCTGGGTTTCATTAGTGCATGGCTGTCGCATGTTCCAAGGAAGACCACCTATATATGGGAGAGGGTCAGAATCTCTTTTGTTGGTTAGTTGTGGTTGGTGAAGCACTTTGTTGGTCTATATAGCTGTGAGTATTCAAGACGGATGTCTGGTACTCTATGTATCTTTGTAAATATTGGCAACAAAGATTAAAGCCCTCATTGAGTGAAGTCTCGCTGTCCAGCAATTCATTTCTCCAAGCTGAAAGCAGCAGCCTGCATGTGGGAGGATTTTTCCTGCGCCGTATGGAGCAAGACTCTTCACAAAGATCATTTTCTAGGCATTCCTGCCTACGTACGTGAACTCTGTGTGTGTATGCTAGATCTGCCTGTCTGCATACCCCAACAAACTTGAAGGTACACAACAACAACAACAGCCCTAAACAATGGTGTATGCTTGTTTAGACGACACAGCTGATTAGCCAGAATAGGGAGACCTATATTCCGAAAACAGGATAAATAAAATTACATCACTTACAAGCAAATTCAGAAGAATGTCAGGTACAAGCCACCCTGTCAATGTTGCTGTTAGCCATCATCTGCTGCCTCCCTTTTTTCCATCCCTCCAGTTCACCTTAGAAACTCAGCCTTCTTGGCCATATCTCATGTACTGCTTAGAAGAAACTACCAGGACTCATTGCCACCATATATGGCCCCAGGACTAGCCAGCTTAGTTCCAGAGGAGTCAAAGCTTACCAATCAGGTGATCCTTCATCTTTTCCAGCACAGGGTCCATGTCCTCTCTGGTCAAACTTTTGGAGCCCACAAGACCTTTTAGCATCCCAAACATCCCTCCAAGGCCACCCTTCTTGGCACTAGGAACAGGAAAGAACAGGAAGGTAGCATTGCAATGTCGCAGGAGGAAAATCAGTAACAAAACCCAAAACTGAAACAATTTCAGCAAAAGCTAACATGATGTTACAGAATTTTTTTTCATACCTAACATGCAACTGTTCACTACAAAAATGTGTTGCGATTGAGAGTTCAGTATTTATGGCTACACAATCTAAAAGCAGCATGTTAGCCGATTGCATGAAACATCTACATGAATACCTGATGTTTGTGGCTAGACATGTAGTTCTTCACTAAGTTTCTTAAAGGAAGCAACAAGTAATTTTAGCAATTCCTACTGCAAGGCAATCTTTTAAAACTGATTTTTTTTTTTAAAAAATAACTTTAGGTGGTAATGGTGGAGCGACCGCTTGGACTCTCATGGAGCTTGTGAGAGACAATCATAAAAAAGTGGCAAGAAAACCTGTCAAGTAAATTTGCAGACAGGTTAAAACTGCCTCCTTGGTAAAGGGGGATCAGAGGAGCTCAGCAGGGACCTTTATTCCAGTGACCAGTGCCTGAATAGAAGAAAAGATCAGGAGGAAGACTGGGAAGATTGGAACATGAACGGTGCTGAGGAAGTTGGCAGAGTAGATCCCAGCTGCTTTGTATAGCCTTCGGGCATAAGCTCCACCACTACTTTTTAATTAAAGAAAAAGGCAACACTTCATTATTTAATTTTCCCAACGAAATTGGGATGGCAATATTCTCTTATGTTTGGGAAATTGCCTATGGATTTGGGGATTTAACTGGGAATATCCAGATGGTAAAATAAACTGTACTCCCTGAGAACTTTAAATATAATATGAATGTGGTGGAGAGAAGAGGTAGAATAAGGGAGTAAATTAATATAGCTACAATAATAATAATAATAATAATAATAATAATAATAGAAACTAAAGCCTTGAGAAGACATCTAGATTGTGATTGGATGATGATATATAACAGAATATAAAAGGACAGAAGGAGATGTCATATAACAGAACCTAAAGGGAAAAGGAGGAGACCTCTGCAGAAGAAATTCAGATTGAAATTACAGTTTCTAATAGACTTTTCATTAAAAAAGAGAAAGGACAGATAGTGGATACAAACTAAAGATACATTGTATCATTCTTCACAGGTTGAACAGTATTAGATTGAACAGAAATAACTATACAGTGGTCCCTCTACATTTACTGGGGTTAGGGGCACAGGACCGTGTGATTATGGAAAAACCGCAAATAACAAGAACACTCTAGGAATCTCCAGGTCCTCCAGTGCAACTCTGTGGTCGACATCTGCCAGAATTGCACTGGAGGAGAGCTACAAATGCCAAGTGGAGTATTCTCTCTAGATATTGCTATGTCCTTCAGTGCGACTTTTGGTTAAAGTTGACCATAGTGTTGCGCTGGAGGACCTAGATATTCCTAGAGAGAACATATTAATAAAATCTGTGAATAATCAAATCCATGAATAATCAAACCCGCAAATGTCAAATCCGCAAATGTGGAGGGATGAGTGAATACACTATTCATTGACTATATATTTACATTACTTACAAAGATCATATAGCCTGCTTCCCTGCTTATACATATATATGAACTGACTATCAGACTGACTATTTGCATCAAATTGTTTATATGCACGGATATAAATTCTGAATCGATTACAATAAATGAAGAGAAGGAGAAGAGAGAACAGACATGAGAGACATAAGAGACTGAAGCAGTAAGAGACTGAAGTGGATTGGTGAGATTTTACGCTATAGAAGAAACAGAAGAAAAGGAACTGGCAGCAAGGAGTTTTTAAGGAGGAGAAAAAAATTCTTTTCAAAAAATAAAAAAGCTCTTATAGTAGATAATTCTTATAATAGTTATAGTAGTTATAACAATTATAGTTGATTAATTAGAAATTATAATTTATTATTAACTATTATAGTTTCTCCTCATGGTTTCCTTTTTTGTTTTTTGTTTGGTTATAGATTTGTTTATTTACTTATTTATTTTATTTTCTATTTTACTAGGAATACCTTTCTACTGACACTATTAAAAAGGAAGGTCAAAAGAAGAAAATGTTGAAAAGCAAGGCATGAGTATGTGATAGGAAGGGTAGGAGTAAGTAGTGAGGATTACTAGATAATATCATGAAGGTTAAAGAAATGATTAAAAGAGTCTGTGAATAGTTCTGTTGTGTGTGGGGCGGTTGATACATACAAGGCAGCTGTGAAGAGACATAGGAAGAAATCTGGAGGTGGGAAGATAATTTTTTCCATTCTTTTAAATCTGGAGTGGTGCTCAAACTCTTGTCCTCCAGATGTTCTGGACTTCACCTCCCAGAAGTCTCAGCTAGTATAGCTAATGCTCAGGAATTCTGGGAGTCAAAATTTTCATCACCTAGATGACCAGTCTGAGAGCCGAGCTTTCAACAGCAATTCTGTACAGCTTTTCCCTGACACTGACTGCTTTTGAAGTTTGTCATGTGGAAGAGAAGTACTCTGAAGCAGCTTCACTCTGTAGGTAGGTTTGTTGTTGGGAGTACTTTAATCAAGAAGTCTTGGAGATAACAGCTTAGAGAGAAGATCAGATGGGAGAAATTGTATTTTCTTCATCTCAGAACAGAGGTGGTAAACTGTGTTGCCAACAAATTGTGAGGCAAATTTCAGCAGGGTTTTTTCTCGCCCTTGAGGACTGAGGGTGGGTGGTCACAAAAGAAGAGGTGGGGTATACATGTGTCCAAGTGTTGGCACATCCCCCACCTGTGCCTTAAAATTAGTAAGTTTTTGTTTTTGTTTTAAATTACAATTACAGTGATGGGAAACAATATGGATATGGGGCTGTGTATAGAACAGAAACTCAGTGGAATAAAAAAAAGGTTATTCAGCATGATTAGTTCATTTCTCTATACTACACAAACTGCTGTATAACAATCAGAGAGGAGGGATTCAGTACACTCTACACTGCTCCTTCTTCTATGCTTTCTACCCTGACAGAATTTCTTTTGCACAAAAAGTAACTTACACACAAAGATATACATTACTTTACAAAAAGGAAGCTTTACCTTGTGCTTGAAGAGTTTTGAAACGCTTTCTCTTCCTCTTCCATTTCCTCTTCACTCTCATATTCAAGATCACGAAGACGGCCAGGCTCATGGCTGCGATCTCCAACAATCTAAATTGGATGATGAGAAGGTCAACAGCCAACACAAGTTTCAGTCAGCTTCGATGCCTTCATCAGGGCAGAAGACTGCATGGGCTACAACCAACTTCATTCAAAACTTAAAATATTATACTGAGTTACAAATATATAAAGAAAGAACAGTATGGGAAATATTGTCATCCACTTAGTTCCTTTCACGTGAACAAAGGGAAACAATTTCAGCATCTTTTGCAGGGAAGAATCTGGAGGTGTGGTTAATTTCTCTACTGTGCAATATGAATATAGAGAACAAGGTGTTTACTGTGCTGCTCCTCTCATTAAGAATCATGTCTAGTGGAAGACATCCCGGGGCTATTTTTGATCAACTGCCTCCAGTTGCAACCCTCTATATAGCGTATAAGGGCTGGGAAAGCAGAGTGTAGGAGCAGTCACACTCAGCCTCAAAACACACAGCCCAAAAGATGTGGTTTCTGTCTCTTCAGGGATGTGGCATGCCGATGATGCATGCCCAATGCAGCCAGAAGCTACACTGGGGCCACCAAAGTCGGCCTGAAGCTGCCGGCAAAAGGAGCGGTGAAAATCTGCTCCTTGCTGGCAGCTCATTTGGGACCACAGAGGTGGCCTGCTTCACAGCAAGGCATCCAGTTGTCACGGTCCCCAGCTGATTGGGAGCCAATTGGGACTGGGGCAGCCAGAGGCCGCTCCAAACTGCCAGTCTGCTTCGGTCCTCTGTTACACAAATTGTACAGGTGCTCAGATGTTGCTTCTTTATTTTTTTAAAAAGAAGAGGCTGCTCTTCTTGCTTCAGTTTTTCTTCCAATATAAGCACAATACAAGGGGAGCATGTGAGCCTCCAGATGTCAGACTACAGCTCTCATCAGCCCTATACAGTATAACAAAAGACTTTTGGGGGATGGTTTTAATGGTTTTATATTTTTAACTAAGTATGTTTTTATTATTGCATATTTTCAAACTTGTCATACTAATGTGACTATTTTAATTGTGCTTTTAAAACTACTTTTAAATAGCATCTTTTGGGTCCAGTGTAGGACAAAAGCAGCATATCCAGTCATCCCTCGACATTTGCAGCTTTGACACTTGCGGTTTCGATTATTCACAACGTCAAGGCCGCTACATGCACACTCCTACTCCTACTCCTCCCCCCTGGGCTTTTCCCCTAGGGAGGGAAAAAGCCCAGGAGGGAGAAGCTGTGAAGATGTATGTGCCAATCCTGTCCCTTTCCAGGACAGAGAGCTTGAGAAGGGGTTTGGGGAAACAATCCCCCACCCTTGGAAGCCTTGGAAGAGATGGGAGGAACTGCAAACACACCCTCTTTCTTCCCTTTCCAAGGCTTCAGAGGTCCCCGGGGCTCCCTGAAACCTTGGAAGGGAAGGGGGAGCCACAAACGTGTGCTCCCCCACCCTTCCAGCGCCTCAGCTTGCCAGTGCTGTTTAAAGGTTCGGAAGGGAGATGGGCATGTGCACACTGCTTTCGCCCCCCTGCTTTATTTGAGAATTTTTACTTTCGCGGGGGTCTTGTGCCCCTGTGAATGTCAAGGGTCGACTGTACAATAAATAATAGTGAGGAATGAGAGCTGCAATCCAAGAAAATCTTACTTGTGCTTGTGTGAATGTGCATGAAGTCATGTCACACTAGCTGATAAGGATGCTTTTGCAGCTGTACTTGTGATAAGAGCACTGCGAGCAACAACGGCAACAATTTTGGAAATGTGAAGTACTATGAATAACTTTTCATTTACCTTGCAACAGTTCTAAGAGCATCTAGCTCCTTCACAGGAGCTATCACCCACCTTCTTCACAGATAGCAACAATAATTTCACTTATTTCAATGACACAGAAAGAAAAGATGAGCCTAGGAATGCCAACAGTCTACAGTCTGATCAACTGTCACAACTAGTTTCTGTGTTCGGCCACAGTTGAGAAACTTTTGGCAGCTTTACTGGAAAGGTCTGTATTAAAATTCCACTATGGAGTTCCACTGGTCATACATGTTCAAGGGTTGAGGGAAAAGAAAATAGCTGTATGGAACCATGACCAAGGCCTCAAACAACAGAAGTAGAATGTCAAGTGTTTTTAGTACTTTACCATTTCTGCATCATACTCCTCAATGGGGCAAGTGTCTGCATTTCCATTGGTAGTGGAGTTGCTGTAATCAAGTACTTTGGCATTTGCGTTCCCCTGATCCCATACTCTGGGCTTCTTCCCCTTATCTTTCTGAGCATCCGGTTTTGGGGACTTGCTAAGGAAAATAGAAGAGGAGGTCCATTAAAACTCAGGAAAACAACATAAGTCATTTGTGGCAATCAGCCTGAAACTTTGTAGGGCCAGAGACAACCATATCAGTCCACGTTATGCATCTTATCTCCCTCACCTTGTCAACCCAAAAAAGCACAAATCTCAAATATGACAAATAGAACCCTAGCCTAAGACAGCTGAACATATTCCTACAGTAAGGTAAGGAAAAAGGTAAGGAATTCCATTTAGGCAGAAAAAAATGAAATGTACAGATATAGGATGGGGGATGCTTGGCTTAATAACAGTACATGTAAAAGGGATCTAGGAGTCCTAGTAGACAACAAAATGAACATGAGTCAACAG
Organism: Phrynosoma blainvillii; assembly: GCA_026167975.1. Lineage (NCBI taxonomy): Eukaryota > Metazoa > Chordata > Lepidosauria > Squamata > Phrynosomatidae > Phrynosoma > Phrynosoma blainvillii. The sequence continues at coordinate 19,456,511 of JANUYF010000006.1, forward strand.
TAAGATGTGGCAGCTAAAAAAGCCAATGTGATTCTAAGTAGATCTAGATCAAAGGAACTAATAGTGCCACTCTATTCTGCTTTGATCAGGCCTCACCTGGAACAGTGTGTCCAGTTCTGGATACCACAATTAAAAAAGGATACTGACAAGCTACAGCGTGTCCAGAGGAGGGTGACCAAAATGGTAAAGGGTCTGGGAACCATGCCCTACGAGGAGAGGCTGAGGGAGCTGGGTATGTTTAGCCTGAAGAGACGGTTAAGAGGTGATATGATAGCCCTGTTTAAATATTTGTAGGGTGTTATATTGAGGATGGAGCAAGCTTGTTTTCTTCAGCTCCAGAGAGCAAGACCCAGAGCAATGGATTCAAACCACAAGAAAGGAGATTCCACCTTAAGAATAGGAAGAACTTCCTGACAGGAAAAACTGTTCGTTAATGGAATATACTCAGAATGTGGTGGGATCTCCTTCTATGGAAGTTTTTAAACAGAGGCTGGATAGCCATCTGTCGGGGTGCTTTGATTGTGTGTTCCTGCATGGCAAGGGGGTTGGATTGGATGGCCCTTGTGGTCTCCTCCAACTCTATGAGTCTATGGAAATCGAGAGGGGTTCAGGTTCCCCACCCTTGTCATACTTGATCATTTAAACTGTACTTCCCAGAGTTATTCCACTTCAGGTTGTGGATAGAGGGTCATATGACAAAATTCCCCTTCAGACATAAGAAAAAAAATATTCAGCCATCCAGAAAACTTGCATTTCAGGAAGGACTGTTGCCTAGCCATCTTCTCCCCAGCATGCTAATTTTTCTAAATGAAGAGCTTGATTTATTAATGGGAGAACATTTTGTCATAGAAACTACATCCTGCAGTAATGCAGCCCAGATACATTTTTGCAACTTCACTAAGAACTAGGCCAAAGAGAATTCACCGTCAATACCTCTGAGATGAGATGCTGAACAAAATGGACTCTCATAATTATTGTATAAAGCATGAGAAGAAACCATGTGCGCTTTTAAACTATGCCTTCCAAACTACATGAACCCTGAGAAGATGCACAGTGGGTGGGAAGCTTATTTTTCTCACAAGTTAATGCTATGTAGCATACATATGTATTTTTATAATAAACATATAACCTGTATAATTTCATTTAAAAACTTTATTTTGATATCTGGGCCCAATTGTGCACACTTACCCACCATATAACATTAGACATGGATCTAAAAGGAAGGCTTTTTCATGAAAATTATACAATCATGTATTTATACAAAGACATTCTCTGTATTTACAAGGTGACGACACATGTAGACTCTGAAGAAGTCATACAGAAAAATCTTCTGGACTCTATAAAAATGAAGCAATTCTTGCTGGTATTGGGAAATCAGGGGAACCCAGCATATGTTAGTATTTGTATGTTTTTTACAATGGAATAAAGGGTTAAATGGAAGAAAGGTGTTATAAGCAAGGCGGGTGATTTCAGTCATGTTGTAAGAAATGCTGAATCACCCTGTAGCTGCTATAAAAAGGGTGGATGTGAAAGTATGCTGGAGTTTATGTTTGTTTATGTTGCTCTGAAGACTTCAAGGAAATTATGCAGGAGGGAATGCTTAACATCTGACCGCTCGAGGACTATGGTTTTCTGAACTGCATCTATGAATCCATAAAGTTTATGGACTAAAATCAAAGGACTAATGTTCTCTTTGAGACATGTAGGAATATAGATGCATGTATGAACTTAATACATGTTGCTCTATCATTACAACTTGCTGAGTAAACTACTCATCTTCAAATCTGGTGTCAGGACTGTTTCTACACATGGGTTTGAGGGTGAATCTGCTGAAGAAACCTTAACACAGGGGTAGGCAACCTAAGGCTCGGATGCGGCCCCCCGAGGCCTTTGGACAGGCCCCAGGCCGGTCCTGCCACCGCCGCCGCCTGCCATGATGATATTTATTGTTGTTATTACTTGTTCTTGGGGTTTTCTTGATAAAATCTCCACAAGGTTTTTGCCATGGCTTTTCTGGGGCTGAGAGAGTGTGCATGCATATTTTTTTTAATTTTTTAATTGTAATTTTGACCTCGGCTCAAAAAGGTTGCCTACCCCTGCCTTAACAGCATACTGCCCCAAATACACAAACTGTGGGTGGTGCAAATGATAACTAACATAACCCAAACCATTTGGCTTTTTATTACTCTGGGCAGGAAAGGAACATATGGAGGTGCAATGACCCAGCTCAGTCTCTCTGGGTAAAGAGATAAAGGAGCACCAACTCACAGTTACTGGCCTCACTCACTTGGACTTCTCTCCCCCTTTCATGTGCTTTCTGAAGAATTCCTTCCGATTCCTTTGCAGGATCTCATCCTTAGTCAGTTCCTCCCTGTCCCCAGCTGCAACAGCAGGGTCCTGCTTGATAGGGGGGGCTGGTTTGGAAGCTGCAACTGCTTCCCCTCCGGGAGCTGAAAAAAAAGCACTGTTACAATTAACTACAATTCGGCTTAACTTCAAAAGGCCTGTGAAAGCTAACAGTTTGGTTCTCCGGCAAGAGTCTCTAGCATCCTGTTGGAAAGGGAGAAAAAGAAAGAAAGAAAAAAAAAGAGGGGGGGGAGAAGAAAAGAAAAGCATTGGGGATGGCAGAAAGATGGAGAATAGAGGGGGGCAACCCATTGCAGGTACGCACTCTACAGCAAAAGGTTCTCATATCTACTGTTGGAGGACCAGGATAAACAGACCCTGCTCCTAATATATTTAAGGAAACAGCTTTTTTAAAAAAGCTCATTTTGTCTAGTTTAATTCACTTACTGGTACTTATGCTCGAGAAAAACATGAGTGATGGTAAAAGTCAGTTTCTTAAACCAAAATCAGAGTACTCCGTTTTCATGGACTTTGAGTCCACGTCCTTCGCTCATGTACGGGCGGCAAATGGAAGGGGACAAAATGGGGCATGCACCATGAATTTAAATGGGGCTGGAGCCGCCATTTTCACCGAAGGGGGTTGTGTCCAGAATGGATCCCACACGAATTGGGAGGGGCTACTGTATGAACCATCTCTCACATGGGCAGATCCAGTTATGAAAGCTGCCTTCACTCTAGAATGTCCCCAATTCTTGCTAAAACAGGAATTCAAGGACAGAACCTTTGTAGCCCCATTTGGTAATTGTTTTTTGTGGGTTTTTCGGGCTGTGTGGCCATGTTCTAGAAGAGTTTCTTTCTGACGTTTCGCCAGCATCTGTGGCTGGCATCTTCAGAGAGAAAAATGCTGGCGAAACGTCAGAAAGAAACTCTTCTAGAACATGGCCACACAGCCTGAAAAACCCACAAAAAACTATGGATACCGGCCATGAAAGCCTACGACTTCCCATCTGGTAATTACTTAACTCACTTTCTTCAATGCACAATCTGAGAAAAGAGGCTTTTGCCACAGATCCCAGTTCCTCCTCTCTCTCCCTTTGGAACTCACCTTCTTTTTTGGAACCTTTGTTTTTCTTATTTTTAGTTTTCTCTTTTGGTTTCTCTCCTCGACTTTCAATCATCGATTTCACTGTTTTTTGGGACTTTGCTGACTGTTCAAACGTCTTCATGGCAGTGGGAGCTCGGACTTTACTGCTCTCCTCTGCTTCCCTGGTGGCAAAGAACAGGTTTTATAAGTGTGTTCATTCATGAGGTACAAATCAATTTTTTTCTCTGTGGAATTTGCTTCTCCAGCTTTCTTCTACTATACAGTTTAAGATTTTGGCTGGAATCCTGGTGGTGATGTATGTAAGGTATAATGTCAAATACGCTTTAGCAGCAACTGCAGAAGGAGGCATCCACTATCTCCTTCCTGCACTGAGCCCTTGCCTGCATAATCTTTTCCCTCCTGTGCCCCCCCCAGCCCTGTAATGACTAGGGGAGGGCAGAGCATGACCAAGCCGCATCTTACTCTAGAGCAGGGGTAGGCAACCTTTCCCCTTTAAGGGCCGAGGGGCTTCAGCTCCCAGAATCCCAGGAGCTATTGGCCAATATGGGACTATTGGCCAATGTGGCTGAGGCTTCTGGGAGCTGAAGTCCCTCGGCCCTTAAAGGGGAAAGGTTGCCTACCCCTGCTCTAGAGCTACAGATGAAGGAAGTCATCTTTCATTTGCCATCTCTATTTTTTCTCCTTTCAAAACAGAAACCATCCTAGGACAATGTTCTGTCCACTGACATCTGCTTATGAATTTGTCCTCTAAAGGTAAATGGTCTGATTTAAATGTTTCCAATAGAAACTTATCCTAAAAATATAGTCAAACACTAATCTGGATCTCAAGTTTTCTAAACGTTCTACAAAAAGCATAGCAACCTCCCCATCAATACCCTCCCAACATGTGTTTAGTGACCAGCACAAATAAACAAAGAGCACATTCATACAAAATAAAATTTACTGTTATTGCAAAAGTGCTAAGAAGCACTAGGCTCATGAAATTCTTTGCGTGCAAAAAGATGATTTTCCTTTATGGCTGAAAACAAAACACAGTTCCCTGTTTTATCCCAAACAAAGCAAACTCTGGTTGGTGAAAATGATAGCTGAAACAGAGTATTAAAAATACTCTGATCCTTACCTTACCATTTCTCATTCATACAAATAAGGAATGCCATCCATTATCATGTGGTGTCCCTTAGGATTCGGATCTGTCCCTCATGCTGTTTAGTATTTACATTAAACCTCTGGGAAAGGTCATCCAGCATTTTGTGTTTCAGGGTCATCAGTTTGCTGATGACACACAACACTATCCATCTGACTCCAAGGAAGCTGTTTCTTCACTAAGCCACTGTATGCTGTCAGTAATGGACTGGATAAGGGTGAACAAATTGAAGCAGATCAGGGAATAAGGATTCAGCCTGAGATGGATGGGGTTATACTCCCCTGAAATTTCAGGATCACAAATTGTGTGTGCTCCTGGACTCTGATCTGAGCCTGGATGCCCAGGTCTCAGCAATGGCCAGAAATGCATTTTTATGTTAAAACTAGTGGGCCAAGTGTGCCCATTCCTTGAGAAGTCAGATCTGCCTATGGTGACACATGCTTTGATTACATACCATCTGGATTACTGTAACATACTCTATGTGGGGCTGCCTTTAGAAAACTCTTAGGAAACTTCAGAGGTCCAAAATGTGGTGGCCAAGCTAGTGACCGAGGCTGGGTACAAGGATCATGCGACACCCCCACCCAGTTGAAACAGCTACATTGGCTTACTGGCTCATTTCCAGGCAGAAGTGCTGGTTTTGACCTTTAAAGCCCTACACAGTTTGGGTCCAGACTGTCTGAAAGACCATATCTCCTTATATAAGCCAGGCTGTGTGTTAAGAACTACAGGGGAGGGCTTTCTGAGCCCCACCAACCTTGCAGGCACAGCTGGTAAGGACTCATGAGAGAGCCTTCTTTGTGACTGCTTCCATGGGAGGTCCAGTTGGCCCCTTCCCTCCTTTCGGCTGACTGGTGAAGACATTCTTCTTTAGGCAAGCCTTTGAGTTTTAATTATGGAGCTCTAGTGTGTGTGTGTGTGTAATGTGGTGCACTGCACTTTTAAGTTGTTGTTGTTATTATTATTATTATTATATTATATTAATATTTAGTTATATAGCACTATAAAATTTACATGGCACATGTTGTAAACACATTTTAAGTGTTTTAACTGTCTTAATCATGGTTTTAATGATATTTAATTCTCTTTTAACTTTTGTAATTATTGTTTTAATTGTCTTTTTTAAAAACTTTTGTTAAGTCTCCTTGGATCACATTTGGGAGAAAAGTGGGATATAAGTGCAATAAATAAATAAATAAATATCCATTGCAAATGTAAGTTTCAAATTTTTTCCTCTTAAACCTGGACGCAATGTGCCAACTCAAGGCTCGTCATGGAACATTAGCATAACTTCTTTTTTTTTTTAATGAATGTAGAAAAGACTATTTTACAAGGTCAAAGAAACTTGTTTTGGGATGGTCACACCTCTTGAACTATGTTCCAGAGAACAAATTCTCAATGAAAAATTCAATGGAAACAAATCCAGTTTTGATTTAAAAAAAAGATCTATTTTTCACCAAACGGTTTCCCAGCACGTACTTTCTCTCGCTATGAATACTGTTTTCCCTCCTAAAAGAGCAAACATGGCAGCATGCTTAAAGACTTCATTGTAGAGTAGCCTAGCGATTACAACAATAGTTGCAAAAGCCAGCAGAGAACGATGAGTGTGCACACTGCTACCAGTAATCATCATCACATCCCTCCCCCAAAGCTTGCAGGATGCAGTAAACAAGACTTGACTATAGTTGAGAAACCAATGCTTACTAGGCTTAGTTTCAATGGTTTCCTCCAAACCCTTAAGATACATAGGGAGCTTGCCTACTGAAATGTAACTAATTAAGGGCGTTTTCCTGTTACCGTAGGAGACGTAAAAAATCTTCTTTAAAATCAAAGGTGCCATTGAGAATCCCAAGAGTTCCCTTCTGTTGAAACTCATTTCGATATTTGTCTCGGAACTCCTTATGGACGTCATCTATCAACTTATCTACATAAGTTAAAGTCAGGATTTTCTGAAATCCAACCTACAAGAAGAGCAAATATTGTTACTTAAAGAACCAGAAGTCACACATTAACAATGGTCACAAATAATTATTTGCTACCATTTCTTCTTCAGAATGATACCATGAGGGTAAAGCACACAGCCCACTCCTTCCACTTTCATATCTTATTAACTCCATTAATAGATAAGGAATGCTTTATGCCATATCAAGGCCAGCCTTCATGCATATCAAGACTAGTGCAGTTGAACCAACCAGGATTCATAAACCAACAATTTTGGGGTTAAATCTGCTTTATAAACTTGGCTTGTTTGGATGCACTTAACCATAATCCTAGGCTCAGATATCTCTTCCATGTTGTGAACAGTCGGCTGCACACCCCAATTGCAATTTTCTCAACCAAGAGTTTTTAAAACTTATTGCTAGATGCAAAGGTAGCATTAATTAGTTAAAAGGGTGGCATCTCTCACTTGAAGCCTAACTGCTCTTTCTAAAAAGGTGAATACACTAATCCCAACACAAGACGTTGCCCTTGTGATGAAGTCTGATACATGACTGATAAAGGTCAGTTCCATAGAATGTACTTCAAATCACAGGAAACAAAAAGGACAAACAAGAATAATACATCCACAATGAGAGTTCTCTATTTCAGAACTCTGTTTCCATTCCTGTAGTACAGGGGTAGGCAACCTTTCCCTTTTAAGGGCCGAGGGACTTCAGCTCCCAGAATCCCAGGAGCTATTGGCCAACATGGCTGAGGCTTGTGGGAGCTGAAGTCCCTCGGCCCTTAAAGGGGAAAGGTTGCCTACCCCTGCTGTAGTATTTTGGAAATGGTGTTTTTAAACAGATTAAAGTACAGAATAGCTCACTTACCACAAAGACAAGCTCAAACTGATTGTCCAGTTTATACTTCAGCGTAAGGGCTTCATGGGTGAAAGAGTTATTGCCAACTCGCTCCTGAGAAAACAGGGAAAAAATACATAAGAAGAAGCCAATGGAAAGGTCAAACCCTGCACCGCAGGAACTGTCAAGATTAGGCTTAAACTCCCCCCCCCCCTTCCACACATTCAGTAGAGCTAGTGCCTTGCTTATTGTTAGTGCTTGCAGGAGGGTTTGGGGAATCAAATCTGATAAAGAAGTTATCAGTCTTCAAGTACCATAGCACCCCTACATCTTGAGATATTTTTTCCAGACATATTATTCAGGTCATAACAAACTGTTACACTGCAATTAAGTGTACAAAAGTTACACCTCAATAGTTTCTCTTAAATATCTTCTCCTCCTTTCAGCTCAAACTGGGACTTAACGGTAACTCACAACAAAAATACAGGTAAAAGAACAACAATATAATATTACAGCACAAGTGAATTAAAAACAGTTAAAGCACAGCAACAAGTACAGCAGACTCTCATTAAAAGTTCCCTGCTCAGCAATCTATCAATTGTCAGAAGATTTCTGGCATTTTGCTGTCCAGCCTAATGACGGCCCATATGTTATTAGATACTACTGTTGTTCAGATTATGTATCGCTAGCTTTGGTTAGAATAGTAAAAACTTAGTACAAGTATGAATATTGAACTTTTCTGACTTAATCAAAGAAAATAAGATTTCTCCTACAGAAACAAATCAGAATCACAATCTGGGGAATGTTCAGTCACAGGCACTAGTTGATTGACCATATCCAAGAAAGTCTTCTGCCTGGGATCATGGAGTATTATGAGCAATAGTATAAATAAATAAATATTAATAAAAGACAAATTATGATTAGATCACATGAATGATTTCACATAGCTAATCACCTTCAGAAACATGTCTTCATGAACAAAAGGAAACAAAAAGACAAAGAAAAGAACAAAAGGAAAGAGACCCGGAAGTGGACAAGTACTGCCAAAATTAAGAATAAGATGACAACACCTATATGGCACAACAAAGAAACAACTCCAACTATGGATATACAGTGGTACCTCTACTTACGAATGCTTCTTCTACCGAAAAATTCGACTTACGAAACGCGTCTCTGGAAAAAATTTGCTTTGACTTAAGAAAGCGTTCCAACTTACGAAACTGGCGCGAACGAGATGCTCTCCGAACTTCGTTGCATGCCATTGGTTAGCGAAATCTAGCAAAGCAGCACTGTATTGGCTAGCGAAAGAGGAAGTGTTTGCCTAGCGAAATTCAGCTAGGCAGCACTGTTTGGGCTTCCGAAAGAGGAGAGGAAGTGTGGCTAGCGAAATTGGTGGCTTCTGAGATCCAGGAAGGTAGGACTTGTAGCTTGTGGCTTTTGGGCTTCTGATATTTGTGCCTTCTGATCTCCAGGACTGTATTTTTGGCTTCTGATATTTTTGGCTTTTTGGCTCTTTTTTATTCTTTACAATAGTTCTGCAACTCATTTTTATGTTTTTTGTTCCTTAAGGGTAATGTAACATGTTTGTATTAGAGGTACTTAACGAAATAACCCTGTATTATGCATTTGTATTGAGTTGTAGCTTGAATCTGGGGGCCTGGAACGGATTAGGGCATTTCAATGTTAAATTTGCTTCTGCTTATGAAATTTTCTACTTACGAAATGGCTGTCGGAATGAATTAATTTCGTAAGTAGAGGTACCACTGTATTAGTGTATATATAGACAATGTAAGGATAAGAACAGACACAAGGATGTCGAGGGTAACTCTGATACATAAAAGTCATACATTATAATATCATCTACGAAATTACTATGCGCCTTCAAGTTGATTCTGACATATTGCACCCCATTAAGAGGATTCTCTTGGCAAACTTCATTCAGAAGTTGGCCTTTGCCTTCCTCTAAGGTTGAGAGAGTATGACTTGCTCAAACTCATCTAGTGGGTCTTCATGGCCAAGTGCAATTTGAATCCTGATCTCCAGTAATTCTAACCTAACTCTCAAGCTGCTTACACTACACTGGGTCTCAATGCATGAAGCAATGTTCTGAAATAACTATGCTATGAAGAACCACTTCACGTCTCAAGGAAGAAGAAAGTCTTCCAAATGCAGATATACAAGGAACACTGCATAATCTAATGGCATCAATGGTCCAAAGCACACTGCAGAAATAATCCAAGCCTTAACTGCCCAGGCTCAATGATAGGGAATTCTGGGAACTGTAGCTTTGTGAGACATTTAGCCTTCACTGTCAGAGAGCTCTGGTGCCACAATAAATACGATTCCCTAGCACTGAGTCATGGCAGTTAAATCAATCTCAAACTGGATTATTTCTGCAGTGTGTTTTGGACCTCAGAGGGACTGACAATGAATTTGGTCAGCCAAAGAATTGACTATGCACATCAACATTCTCAAGCTCTTGGTAGTGTGGGAAGCTTTCAAATCCAAAATTTAATACAAGAGCATTTTACTGGTTACTGACAACACTTTGGTAATGTTTTAGCTGAACAAAGCAGGGAGGAATGAAGTCCGGAATCAGTCTTGATCTAACAATTTGGATTTGGGATTGATGCATTGGCAGAAACATCTTTCTGCAGATGGTCCACCTACAAGGAGAGAACAATGTAGTTATAGACGAGCTAAGCCATTCAGTTGATTCATGCCAAAGTCCTTCAGTCTATATTTCAGGAGTGGGGATTTGCAGTTATAGACCTGTTTGTGACTCATGTCAACAAGCATTGTCCACAGTTTTGTTCGAGGACCATGGCTCTCAAAGCGATTCCTCCCCTTTCACGTGAAGAGATCATTTGCTGTACTCCTTTCCTCCATTTCCCATTAACCATTTCCCCATACAACCCGAGTAGTTGCCAAAATGAGGATCGATCAAGCAGATGACATCCTGATCATGGTGGCCGAGACAAGCATGGTTTGCCTCCTGAGCCCGCAGATGGTATTGGTGGCTTTCGTACCATCCCAATCTGTTGCTGATTAAAGGCAGTTGGGTTCATCACCCAGGTCTTGACACCCTTCAGCTGTTAGCTTGGAGGATTGTTCCTTGACATTGTTGCCTGATGCTGTTTGTACCATCATTATGGTGGCACACAAGCCTTTGACACAGAAGTCTTACACTCTGAAGTGGAACAAGTTCCTCAAATTCTTGGCTGGCCAGCAAGTTTCTCCCTCTAAAAAGTAACAATCCATAAATTGCTCATTTTCTTTTTGATGTTATTGGATGCTGGCCTGTCACTGCCATCAATACGGTGTTACCATGCTGCCATCTCTGCATTTTCAGCTCGATGGTCATTCTTTGTTTCTTCAACATTCCCTTGTGAAGGAAGTTTCTTAAAGAATTCAAGAATATTCATCTTCCTATGTCTGTGCAGACACTGGCATGGAGTTTAGACCTGGTCCTTTCTCAACCATCCAGGAGACCATTCAGACCTATGGCTAGAACACATCTGAAATTACTTACCTGAAAGACAGCTTTTCTGGTTGCAATTACTTCTGCCAGGAAGGCTGGTGAGCTCTACGCTCTTCGAGTGGACCAACCTTACCTCTGTTTCCACTGAGACAAGGTGGTTTTGAGTCTGGAAATAACTTTCTTACCTAAGGTAGCTTTGTCTTTTCATCTGAACTAAGACATTATATTACTTACCTTTGTGCTGAATCCGATCTCAGACTCAGATCGAGCTTTCCATTCGCTCAACGTTTGATGAGCATTGGCATTTTATGTGGACAGAACTTAGAATTCGAGATGATCCAACAGACTCTTTGTTTGCTATTCGAATTCAAGGCTGGGACAACCTGTTTCATCCAAGAGGTTTTTGAAATGGGTGATTGCTGTCATTCATCTGCCTTATGAACTTGCTGGAAAGACTCCACCTACTCGAATTTGAGCCCATTCCATGAGAGCAATGGCTGCTTTGTCAGCTTTCCTTAATGGCGTGCCCTTGGAGGACATGTGCAAAGCTGTTGTCTGGTCTGAACCTCTGACTTTCATCTGTCATTATAGGTTGGATACTAGATCTTGAAAAGGTGAAGCATTTGGGAAAGCAGTTTTGTTTCAGGGTTTGCACTGATTTAATGCTTATTCAGTTTCTGAAGCATTCATATGTTTCTTTCTTCTGTTTGGGTTACTCCTGTTTTTTGTGGTGTGCACGACACTCCCTCCTCCTGTTACTGTAGCTTGCTAGTCTCACAACTGTGTGATTCACAGAGTCCACAAAAAAGGAGGTTGGGTTGCTTACATGTAACTGTAGTTCTTTGAATGGTCATCTGTGAAGTCATACAATCCCCCCTCCTCCCTGCATATCGTGTCCTGCACACGTGACCTTTGTAGTGCTGCAAAGCAGTATCCTTTGGAACTGAGGTAAATGATCGGGAACAGGTAGGGTGAAATAAGAAGTGGGTGGAGCTACCACCAAAAATCTGCTTAGCTATTCCAGAAGGCTCTGAATATGCTGCTTTTTGTATTAGGATTGTACTAGCAGTAAAAAAAAAAAATAAATACTGCTTTCGTATTAAGTAACACAGGCATTGAATAAATAATTTAACACCTGTGATTTTTCTGAAATAAGAAATCAACACACAAATGCTGGAAACCTGTTAAGGCATACCTGTCTGAGCTTACAATTCAATGGTAAGCCCACATCTGTATATGTTTCACTAGAAAGACATGACATGCAAGTTATGAGTAAAGGGCAGGCAAACCCAATTCAAGTCAGTGGGGCTGATTTCAGGTTAAAGTAATATATTCAGTTAGAATTACGTCTCAGTGATGCCAGCGGCCTTCTAAAAATCTACATATATAATATATCAGCACAAAGGACTCATGTTAGCCAAGCAGAGCCTTTTTTCAGGATAGAGCAACTTGTTCTTGTTTTCCATTAACACCCCAAATAGTTGATCAGCACTTTGTGCCCACAAAGCATGCTAAGTTTCTGTTAGAAGAGTCATTTTCCTACTCTAAATTCTTTTCAAATTTCATCTTGGAGTTCCACCAAGCCTGCTGACAAATCTTTCTTATGTAAAGACCACAGTTTCACCAACATAAGTACTCTTGAATGGTCATCTGTGAAGTCATACAAGGAGATTAAGGCTCCTTAGCATCTGTGTAATGCTTTCAGGGATTGAAAGCACTTAATTTATTAGCACAAGCTGAGTGTCCCTTATCTGAAATGCTTGGGACCAGAAGAGTTTCAGATTTTAGACTTCTTTGGATATTGGAATAACTGCATATACATAATAAGGTATCTTAGAGCTGGGAATTCATTTATGTTTCAGATATACTTTATAGACATATTTAAAACTGTTTTAAACACTTTTGTGCAAGAAACTAAGTTTGTGTATACTGAACCATCAGATAACAAAGGTATCACTATTTCAGCTACTAATGAAAAAAGTTTTGGATTTCAGATTTTTAGATAAGGGATCCTCATCGTGTACCTAGTGGTCTTACACAGAAAACAACACTCCCAAATGCCTTACTCCACTGTGTAAGATAAATTAGAATTAGGATCCCCAACACGTGAACAAATCTAAACAGAATCAGACTATTAGTGTAGAGATTGTTTTACACCAACTTGCTTTTTGATATTTGTGTTTTTGGAAAAATGGTAGAGGGAAGGTCCCTCAGATGTTGTACTTAGGGTGGCCAGAGTGAAAACTGGAGAATGCTCCTGTACCTTTGATGACTGTATAGCGGTAGTGATTTCAGCAGGTGCTACTTATTACTGGGTGTGACAAGCAGCATCTCATGACATTCCCTCTTCTCCATGTGTATGTGCCTCCAAGCTGCCTGCTGACCCCATAAGGCAGGAGTAGGCAACCTTTCCCCTTTAAAGGCCAAGGGACTTCAGCTCCCAGAAGCCTCAGTCATGTTGGCCAATAGTCCCATGTTGGCCAATAGCTCCTGGGATTCTGGGAGATGAAGTCCTTTGGCCCTTAAAGGGGAAAGGTTGCCTACCCCTGCCATAAGGTTTTCTTAAGAAAGGTTTTCTTAAGTGATTTTGCCCGTTCCTTCCTCTGAAATGTACCCTTCAGCACCTGGTATTCAGTGATGTTGTCCTATCCAGGCAGTAATCAGGGATGACCCTGCTTAGCTTCCAAAATGAGACCATGGAATGTATAGCAGGCCTTTCCAATTTTCAGTCTGACAAACCTTAAGTCAGACTACATTTTCCACACTGCCTTTAAAAAAAAGCTATGACCAAGTCTGAGAGTCAGTGTAGTTTAGTGGTTTGAGAGTTGGAATGTGACTCTGGAGGACAGGGTTTGAATCCCAGCTAAGCCACGGAAATCCATTGGGTGACCTTGGTCAAGTCACACACTCTCGGCCTCAAAGGATGGCAATGGCAAACCTCCTTTGAACAAACCTTGTCAAGAAAACTCCATGATAGGTTTGCCTTAGAGTTGCCATAAGCTGGAAACGACTTGAAGCCACACAACAATAACAACAACATAACCAAGCCTAAGCACTTTGTTAACCACCTTTGACCCTATGAATGAGAGACCTCCGAGTCACCCTATCCTTAACCTCAACTGCTCCTGCAGACTCATGGCTGTGGCTTCTCTGAGTCTATCTATCTGGAATGCGGCCTTGCTCTTTTCCTACTGTCCTCTACTTTACTATGCATTACAGTACTGCATAGAATCACAGAGTTGGAAGAGACCACAAGGGCCATCCAGTCCAAACTCTGCCATGCAGGAACTCGCAATCAAAGCATCCTCGACAGATGGCCATCCAGCCTCTGTTTAAAAACCTCCAAAGAAGGAGACTTCACCACCCTCCAAAGGAGTGTGTTCCTGTTCAATAGCTCTTACTGTCAGGAAGTTCCTCCTAATATTGAGCTTCAATCTCTTTTCTTGTAGTTTGCATCCATTGCTCTGGGCCCTACTCTCTGGAGTAGCAGAAAACAATCTTGCTCCAGCCTCAATATGACATCTCTTCAAATACTTAAAATTTAACCCTTTCTTCTCATGATGTGGCCAAAATACAACAACCTCAGTTTAGTCATCTGTGCTTCCAGGGAGAGTTCGGACCTGATCTGCTCTGGGACCATCCACTGGTCCTTTTAGCAGTCCACAGTAGTCTCAGATCTCTTCTCCAGAGCCTCATTTCAAATGAGTTTATTCCCTCCATCAGCTTTCTTCAGTGTCCAGCTCACATAACCATACACAGACAGAGGGAAAATTGTGTTTTAAACACTTTCCTCTTCTTAACTGTATTTTTATTCTGTTAATAAGCAAGCTATTTTAATGTGGTAACAATTTAATTCTGTTTTAATGTGTCACTTTTCTGTTTGTAACTGTATTTTTTTTTAGCATTCTTTTAATGTTGCAAGCTGGTCTGGGTCCCAGTTCTGGGAAAAGAGCGGGATATAAATAACAATAACAATAATTATAATAATACAATTATAATGTTAGTATTCAATGTTTTAACGTATCACTTTTCTATGTTTTTAATTGTACTGTTAATGTTGCGAGCTGCTCTGGGCCCCAGTTCTGGGAAAAGAATGGGATATAAATAAATATAATAATAAATCTAATGACAATAATAATAAACCACTCTGGGTCCCAGTTCTGGGAAAAGAGCAAGATATAAACAAATATAACAATAAATCTAATAATAATAATAATAAACTGCTCTGAGTGCTAGTTCTGGGAAAAGAGTGGGATATAAGTAAATATAACAATAAATCTAATAATAATAATAATAATAATAATAATAAAATTCTAACATTAGTATTCAAGGCTGTACCTTTATATTTATAGTTCCAAACAATACAGAACAAAACAACCACAACCAAAGGCCGCCATGGGTCCCAAACACACTGCAGAAATCATCTGGTTTGGGACCACTTTAACTGCCCTGGCTCAGTGCTAGGGAAATCTGGGAAGTGTAGTTTGGTGAGATAGCCTTTTCTATCAGAGCTCTGGGGCCACAAAAAACTACATTTCCCAGAATTAAACACACTGCAGAAATAATCCGGTTTCCTGCCACTTTTAACTAGGGTCCAAAACGTACTGAAGAAATACGTATATATTTTTTAAAAAAGTAGTAAAACTCAGCCTGCAAGAACCACTTATTAAATACAACAACAACAACTTCTGGGAATTGTAGATTTTTGAGACTTCGAGCCTTCTCTGTCAGAGAGAGCTCCGGGGCCACAATAAACTAAAGTTCCCAGGATTCCCTAACACTGAGCCAGGACAGTCGAAGCGACTTCGAACCGGATTATCTCTGCAGTGTGTTTGGGACCTAAGTAGTGACTAAGACCACTTTAACTGTCCTGGCTAGTGCTAAGGAATCATGGGAACTGTAGTTTATTGTGGCACCAGGGCTCTCTGACAGAGAAGGCTCAATGTCCCAGAAAAAAAAATACAATTTCCATGGATTCCCTAGCATGGAGCCAGGATAGTTAAAGTGGTCTCAAGCTGGATTATTTCTGGCAGTCTGTATAGGCCCCAAGAGACCTAAACCCTGGGCGGAGAGATAGGGGTTGCAGTCTGCCAGAAATAGTGCAAATTGAGTCCACTTTTAGGGTTAGTGCTAGGGAATCATGGGAATTGTGTTTTTTTTCCTGAGACATTGAACCTTCTCTGTCAGAGAGCTCTGGTGCCACAATAAAATACAGTTCCCATGATTCCCTAACCCTAACCCTAACCCTAAAAGTGGACTCAATTTGCACTATTTCTGGCAGTCTGCAACCCCCCGGAGTCAGGGAAGGAGGGAGGCGAGACTCACCTGGAGGAGGACCGAGCGGATGAGCGCGTTCACGGGGGCGGTGCAGGCCGCCGCGGGGCCGCGCACCCCTTGGAAGCACCACAGCACCAGGCCTCCCTTGCTGAAGATGGTGAAGAAGTCGAGCATGGCGGAACCGGGGCGGGGGCTCCGGGCCTGGCCCCGGGGGAAAAGGGGGACTGAGGGCGACGGGTCCGAGGCGCCGGGGAACCAGCCCGACCGACCTCCCTGCCCACGTCAGATTAGCCTCGAGCCGCTTACCTCATTTCCGCCGGAAGCGGTTCTTGTGGGCGGGAAAAGAGGAGGAGGGGAGACGTGATTGGACCGCGTTTCTAAAACAGCGGACTATAGAGACTTGGGCAAAGACAGCTCGACTACGGCGGCCTCCGCGAGCGACGGGGGAGGAGCTAGGCTGACGTCAACGGAGCGCGATGTGATTGGCTGGTAGGTGACACAGTTTTTCCAGCACAGAAATGGGAGGAGTCTTCGGTGGCGAGGAGAAGAGCAGAGCCTAAAGAGGGAAAAGGTGACTGGAAGGTTGGGAAGTGACGTCAGAGAGAAGGCCAACGCTGAGCGGTCCTCACACAAGGGGCGTGGCGGACGAGGAGGAGGAGGAGCTGCAGCGCGAGGGCGGATTGGTCCAAACTGGGGGGCGGAGTCTCTTTTTTAAAAAGCGGGCGGAGCTGAGGGGTTTGAAGCGTATCAATCCAATCAGAGCGGGAGGGAGGAAATGGGCGTGGCTTCTGAGGCGAATAAAATCCCCGTCTCCTGAGGGAACTTCTTTTAGTGCGTTTCTGAAGCGGAACGGGAGAGTTGTTAGTTTGGTGGCCTCCTTGAGGGAAGCATGTTCCGCGAAGGGTTGCGCCCTTTGCTGAGGGGAACGCTGCTCCTTCAGTCTCAGCGTCGAGGACCGCCACCGGCAGCGGTCCTACCTCTTTTTCCGACCCTGAGGGAGCTTCGGCGGCCGCTTCGTACTGGAGCCCCCCGGCATTACGACCCCTTTCGAGGTGAGGGTTAGAAAATTTCTGTCAGGAACGAAACACACTGCGGGGATAATACGGTTTGAGACCGCTTTAATGGCGCTGGCTCCCTGCTGTGGCCTTCTGGGCATTGTAGTTTGTTGTGGGCCCAGCTCTGCTCTGGGCCCACAACAAACTACAATGCCCAGAAGGCCATAGCAGGGAGCCAAAGTCTTTAAAGCGGTCTCAAACCGCATTATCCCCACAGTGTGGCTGCAGCCATAGAGAAGGAGGTGCCCTGAAAGGCCCCATGTTTCTATTCACTCATCATTTACATGCCTCCTTTCTCCCACAATGGGAATTCAAGGCTGCTTCCAAAGAGACAAAGTTAAAAGAATATTTTGTTTTCTTTGAATAAAATCCAACACAGTCAAACATCCACCACCATTCCAGTTATTGAGAAATGGAAAGGACTGGTAATATAGTGCCTGTCAATGGAAAAGGAGACCAGAATGGACAGAGCTCTTGTAGCGCCTTTGAGACTGAAAGAAAGAAAGAAGTTGGCAGCATGAGTTTTCGTAGAAGTAGACTGAAGTCTATGAAAGCTTTCAGTTGGGGCCTATACTGACTGCCAGAAATAATGCAGCTTGAGACCACTTTAACTGCCCTGACTCAGTGCTAGGGAATCATGGGAACTGTAGTTTATTGTGGCACCAGAGCTCTCTGACAGAGGAAGAAAAAATTACAGTTCCCATGATTCCCTAGCACTGAGCCGGGGCAGTCTCAAGTTGGATTATTTCTGGCAGTCTGTTCAGGCCCTTAGTCTCAAAAGTGCTCCAAGATCTCTACATACTGATTCCACAGACTAACACGGCTATATCTTTTAATTCTACCACAATGGAAAGACTTAAGATTGTACTGTAACCTCAAGAGAAAAAAGTTTCTTACATATATTAGTAGATGCATAAATTTACTATGCTTCTCCCTCCACATTCGCTGGGGTTAGGGGCACAGGGCCCCCGCAAATATGGAAAACCTGCAAATAAAGAAAAACGGAATGTTTTTTCCTGAGAGATTCCTAATCTCTCTAGGATTTTCTAGGTCCTCCAGTGCATCTGTGTGGCCAACATCTGCCAAAGATTGACCCTAGAATTGTGCAGGAGAGCTACAAATGCTAACAGAGTGTACTCTCTAGGAATCTATAGGTCCTCCATTTGCCAGACATTGATCACAGTATTATGCTGGAGGAGCTACAAATGCTAGCGGAGTGTACTCTCTAGGAATCTCTCAGGGCAACTTTTGGTTAAAGTTGACCATAGAGTTCCTCTGGAGGACCTAGATATTCTTACAGAGAACATAGAATAAAATCTGTGAATAACCAAAGCCGCAAAAGTCAAAGCTACAAATGTGGAAGGATGAGTACCTATATCATACCTATGAACATAATACTTTCTTATAACATGTTCTTTTTATATTTTTAAGGAAAAAGCTTACTAGAATAGCGTGATAAGAATGTGAATTTCAAGTGATGCACCATGCATGTTTTTGCTGTTGTCTGCATTTCACAAGGTTTTGTAAAACATATTTGTTATGTGATATCAAGTCTTATTTGATTTGTGGCAACCTAATGAGAGATCTCTCAAGAGCCTCTGTTATCAAAAGCCCTAGGTCTTGTAAACATATTTTTAATATTTAGTATACATATTTGTTATAGTTCATACAGTTATATTTTTTATCCTTATATGCAATGCAAATAATTGCAAAAAAATTGTGTTTTGATGATGATGATGGGAGCTACAAAGATGTATGTATCCTACCATGGCAATCCATTATGAGTGAGGAGGTGGGAAAAGTTTGTGTTTTATTAGTGTATAAATATTTATACACTATATATATATATATATAGAGAGAGAGAGGGGCTAAAAGTAAAGGTGTGTGTGTGTGTGTGTGTGTGTACATACACCTTTATCTATATTGCATTAAGTATATAAGATGATGCAAAACACAGGCTCGGCAAGCTTTAGAAATCGTAGATTTCTTTTTCAGGAAAAGCTGGTTTTAAAATACATGTAAGGGATTAGCAGTATGTGTTGAACTCATGTAGTTCACATGTTCATAAGCTAATATAGAGAAAGTGACTGCAGATTATGAAATAAAATGCATTGGGCCACACTTCAGTGATGGTGAACTCACTAGGTAAAAAGCATTTCAAAGTCCATATTCTGTTAATAATTAGAAAGTTTGGACACTATTCTTTCTATCTCATCTCCTTGGTATCTGGGGTTCAGTATCAGCAGATTGAAATGAAGAAACATTTACCGTATTTTTCGCCCTATAGGGCGCTCCGGCATATTGGGCGCACCCAATTTTTAAGGGGGAAAATCCAAGAAAAAAGGATTCCTCCCTTTAGCCGGAGGCCGGTTGTTCAATGGGCTGGTGCTGGGATTGGAGACCGATCCCAGCACCAGCCCATTGAACTGAGGTCGCGGGGGAAGGAGGGCTTCTTCCCCCCCCCCCCGCGACCTCAGTCTTTGAATGGGCTGGTGCCGGGATCTAAGCGATCCCGGCCCCAGCCGATTGAAGACTGAGGCCGGCGGGGGAAGGAGCCTTCCTTCCCCCCCCCCCCCCCGCCTCGGTCTTGGAATGGGCTGCTGCCGGGATCGTTTCGATCCCGGCACAAGCCCATTCCAAGACTGAGGCCGGGGGGGGGGAGAAGGAGGGCTCCTTCTCCCCCCCCCCCCGCCTCAGTCTTTCTATGGGCTTGTGCCGGGATCCAAGCGATCCCGGCACAAGCCCATTCCAAGACTCAGGCTGGGGGGAGAAGGAGGGCTCCTTCTCCCCCCCCCCCCCGGCCTCAGTCTTTCTATGGGCTTGTGCCGGGATCGAAGCGATCCCGGCACAAGCCCATTCCAAGACTCAGGCTGGGGGGAGAAGGAGGGCTCCTTCTCCCCCCGGCCTCAGTCTTTCTATGGGCTTGTGCCGGGATCGAAGCGATCCCGGCACAAGCCCATTCCAAGACTCAGGCTGGGGGGAGAAGGAGGGCTCCTTCTCCCCCCCCCCGGCCTCAGTCTTTCTATGGGCTTGTGCCGGGATCGAAGCGATCCCGGCACAAGCCCATTCCAAGACTCAGGCTGGGGGGAGAAGGAGGGCTCCTTCTCCCCCCGGCCTCAGTCTTTCTATGGGCTTGTGCCGGGATCGAAGCGATCCCGGCACAAGCCCATAGAAAGACTGAGGCCGGGGGGAGAAGGAGCCCTCCTTCTCCCCCCGGCCTCAGTCTTGGAATGGGCTGGTGCCGGGATCGTTTCGATCCCGGCACAAGCCCATAGAAAGACTGAGGCCGGGGGGAGAAGGAGCCCTCCTTCTCCCCCCGGCCTCGGTCTTGGAATGGGCTTGTGCCGGGATCGAAACGATCCCGGCAGCAGCCCATTCCAAGACCGAGGCCGGAGGGGGAAGGAAGGCTCCTTCCCCCGCCGGCCTCGGTCTTCAATCGGCTGGGGCCGGGATCGCTTGGATCCCGGCCCCAGCTGATTCCAAACCGAAGCGGGGGGGGGGGGAAGGAAGGCTCCTTCCCCCGCCGGCCTCGGTCTTCAATCGGCTGGGGCCGGGATCGCTTCGATCCCGGCGCCAGCCGATTCCAAGACTGAGGCCGCGGGGAGAAGGAGCCCTCCTTCTCCCCGTGGCCTCAGTCTTTCAATGGGCTGGTGCCGGGATCGCTTCGATCCCAGCACCAGTCCATTCAAAGACTGAGGTCGCGGGGGGAAGGAGGGCTCCTTCTCCCCACGGCCTCGGCACCTTCGCCCTATAGGGCGCACTCACTTCCCCACGCATATTTAGGGGAAGAAAAAGTGCGCCCTATAGGGCGAAAAATACGGTAATTTTTTTAAACCTGCCATGGTGGTCCCAGGGCACTAGCAAAGGCTGAGGCAAGACCTGGACAAGCGAAGGCCTCCATCCCACACAGAGGTCAATCCCTCTGCTGAACCACAGTTAGAATTTAAATCTCTTCCTCACTCTTTCGCACCTTCGCATCACAAAACTGCTGCCAAAGTTTACCCCTCCACACACTCAGTTTTCCAGTTTCTCACAAGGGAGCCTCTGCCAGAATTTAAACCCCTTTCCCACTGATACACCTCCTTGCCCCACTCTCCCCCCTCAGGTCAATCAGTGGCAAAGGGTTCAAATTTTGGCAGAGGCTTTGATGGAAAGGTGGGAAACATTGCAGGAAGTCTGCCTTCCTGGTGCCTGGACTTTGTTGCCCAGGTAATTTTAAATGATAAATACTGACTAGAGTATCTATAGGGGAGAGGTCTCTGGAACCAAACCCCTGGGTATACTGAGGGCCCATTGTACATTCCTCTAATATTGTCACTGTGCTCAGTGGCGTAGTGGATTGTAGGACTATGACTCTGGAGACCAGAGTTCAACTCCTGCTCAACTGTAAAACCCACTGGGTGGCCTTGGGCAAGTGACATGATCTCAGCCATAGGGGAAGGCAGTGGTAAACCCCCTCTGAACAAATCTTGCCAAAAAAAACTCCATGATAAGTTCACTGTAGCAACGCCATAAGTCAGAACTGACCTGAAGGCACACAACGCATGCACGCACACACCTCCTCCGCTTCCCCTGAATGCTTTTTTACCATCTTTGGTAGATGAAGAAAAATGTTCTTTCAAAAACTTCCAGACAGAGTTCTGTGTGTTTTTGGATGACCTAGTGAAGACTTAGTAAGCATTTTGGTATTTGTTTTAGGATTACCCCTTAATAATATAATATTTCTTATCCCCTTTCCCCATGGATTCCCTGTCCCCTAACTACCTTATCCCTTCATAACAATGTCAGACATACAGCAGAATTTAAAATTTAAAGTACCTGTTAAGTATGTTGAAGGTTGCAACATCAGTAAGCTTCCACAGCAATTAAAAGATCATTAAAATGGATATGTTGCCAAGAATTATCAGACCATAAACGAATGTGGTTAGACTAGAGGTAAAAGACAAAAATAAAGAATACACATGGATACTATATGAAAAACTATTACAGAATGAGAAGATTGTTGAGAAAGCGAGACAAACAGCAGGAAAATACTTTGAAGAAAATCTAGGAGAGGAAATTGGCATTCTTACAGTTTTTGAAACAAGTAAAGCAGTGATGTGTAGATATTTTATGCAAAAAACTTTGAAATACAGAAAAAGAAAACATATGAAGAAATAAGAGAGAGTATGATAAAATGGCCTTAAAATATAGGTAAGATAATAACTAGATCAATAGGGGAAAATGGGGAAACAAAGAATGCATGTTAAGATTTAAAGGAAAGCAATTATAAAATGTTTCTAAGATGGCATTTGGCTCTACCCAGAATCACTAAAATGTATAAAGGTGCAAATAGTGACTGTTGGAAATGTGCACAAAATGCAGGAATGTGGCGGACATGTCAGAAAGCGAAAAAGGATTGGATGTTGATCCATAAAACAATAGTGGAGGAACTAGATACCATAGACCAGGGGTAGGCAACCTAAGGCCCGGGGGCCGGATGCGGCCCCCTGAGGCCTTTGGACTGGCCCCAGGCTGGTCCTGCCGCCGCCGCCGCCCGCCATGATGATATTGATTATTGTTGTTATTACTTGTTCTTGGGGTTTTCTTGGCAAAATTTCCACAGGGGGTTTGCCATGGCTTTTTGGGGGCTGAGAGAGTGTGCATGCATATTTTTAATTTTTTTTTAATTTTTACATTTTTAATATTTATTTATTTATTTATTTATTTATTTTTGGTGCTTCGGCCCTCCAATTGTCTGAGGGACAGCAACCCGGCCCCCGGCTCAAAAAGGTTGCCTACCCCTGCCATAGACTCATAGTTGGACAAGACCACAGGGGCCATCCTGTCCAACCCCCTGCCATGCAGGAACTCACAATGGAAACACCCCCAGCAGACGGCCATCCACCCTCTGTTTAAAAACTTCCAAAGGAGATGACTCCACCACACTCTGAAGCAGTATGTTCTATTGTTGAACATCTCTGATCATCAGGACGTTCCTCTGGAGATTTAGGTGGAATCTCTTTTCCTATAGTTTGAATCCATTGCTCCTTGTCCTAGTCTCTGGAGACATGGAAATCAAACCTCTTCCCTCTTTGATATGACGTTCCAACATATATTTAAGCATGACTGTCATGACCCCTCTTAACTTTCTTTTCATCAGGCTAAATATTCACAGCTTTCTAAACAGCTCCTCATAGGGCATGGTTTCCAGACCTTTCAAGGTATTCCTGTACTGCTTCTCTACCTATCCTGTGCAACAATCTGCCAGGTGTTGGGACCTTTGTATGCATGAACAATTCTGTAAACTAGATTTTACTAGAAGTGTAGCAGATGTATGCGTCTACACTAGAGGAAGTAGTAATGAATTAATCATCCTTGTGATTTATGTCGATGATCTGGCAATCGCAGCTAAAAACAGCGAGGTAATAGAAAATGTGAGATCACGGTTAGAGCACCAGTTCAAGATCAAGGACCTAGGATGCCTGAGACATTATCTAGGCATAGAAGTAGAGGAAGGCGGATTGTTTTTGAGCCAGATAACAAAAATAGACCAAGTAGTTGAAAAATGTAACTTGATTGATGCCAAGGTGACTACAACATCCATGACTACAGACTTCATTAAAACAGAGTCTGGTGTGCTATTTGACAGGCCTGGTGGACCTGCTAAGTAGAAGAGTGTCCAAGCCAAGTCTAAATGACTGGACAGCATTAAGAGAGTGAAAGAAACCAGAGATTTAAGGTTAAAAATTGGCAAAGATAACTCTGAGCCAGAGTGTTATGTGGACAGTGTTTTCTGAAGAAAAAGATAGCAAATCTGTAACTGGCCTGGAGATCAAACATGCTGGTAATGTTGTAACATGGAGGTCAAGAAAACAGACTGGTGTGGCATTGTCCATGGCTGAGGCTGAGTATGCAGCGCTGTCTGAACTGGCAGGGGAAATCCAGTGGTTTAGGGCCTTTGCAGACTGCCAGAAATAGTGCAAATTGAGTCCACTTTAAGGGTTAGGGTAGTGCTAGGGAGTCATGGGAATTGTTTTGGTTTTTTCCTGAGTCATTGAGCCTTCTCTGTCAGAGAGCTCTGGTGCCACAATAAATTACAGTTCCCATGATTCCCTAACCCTTAAAGTGGACTCAATTTGCACTATTTCTGGCAGTCTGCAAAGGCCCTTAGACAGTTGCTACAAGATCTTGAAGACAGTTGTAAAGGACCTGTTAAGGTCTATGAGGATTCTCAAATGTGTACTGCAATGGCAGAGGCAGAGAGTCTAAAAAGTAGAACTAAGTATATTGGTACAAAAACGTAAAACAAATGGTACATGAAGGAGTATTGACATTAGAATATTGCACGTTAGAGAAAAACCTGGCCGGCATATTAACCTGTAAATAATAATAATGTTACAGCCTGTAACTGTGTAAACCAATGTAATGTACACGTTTATGTTCTATTTTTGTATCAGTTAGCCATAACCAATTATTTTTGGAGGGCATTGTTGGGTAAAAAGTATCTTTAAGAATTGGTAAAATAATTTCTATGGCTGTAAATGTTAAGAAACACCAGGTGTCAACCCTAATGGTATCACCACAATACATAAGGGCTCTGGAACCCAGGGCAGGTGTGGGTTGAAGATAGTGGGTTGAAGGAAAGAGTTGGTGTGTTGTGTTGAAGAGAAGTGAATTGTAGCAGACAGCTTCAGTCAGAGCTTCAGTTGTAAATACTTTGTATATATTCTGCAATAGGAAGATAAAAGCCTCCAAGGACTTCGGAAGAAGTCAACTGTGTCTCTGCCTTATTTCAGGTTGGTCAATGCTTTATTGCCAAATACTGCATACTGGGTCGTGCTTCCACACTCTGCTGTGAGCTACTGATGAGGTCAAGCACCTCAGACAGTGTTGGCACTTCTGTTTGGGTCTAGTTTTTGTTTGCTTTTTGTTGCTGCACACCTGCAGGACACAAGAGGAGAGCCAACGTGGCACTATTACTTCCCTTGATCTAGACACTATATTTCTATTTATGCAGCCTAAAATTGCATTGGCCTTTTTAGCTGCCGCATCACACTATTGACTCATGTTCAGCTTTTGGTCTACTAGGACTCCTAGATCCCTTTCACACGTAGTCTAGTTATGCCAGGTGTCCCCCATCCTGTATCTATGCATTTCGTTTTTCTGCCCTAAGTGCAGTTACATCATGAATTTTGGCTCAAAGGAGACTGCACACCTCACAATTTGTCTTGTCAGGCTTGCAAATTGTTGCTTCTGTTCCTCTGAGTAAGGAATCACCAACCACCACAACTTGTCTCCTCTTAGGTTTGACAGGGGATACTGGATGTGCAGATTCTTCCTGCATCGTGTAGATATCTTCTGCAGGCTGACACTGTTCTTGCAGATGTTTTGTTTCCTCATTAATAAGAAAGAGAGCTTGGAATTGATTCTGCTGTTCCTTCTCATACCTCTCTGCTAAACCATCACATAAATCGCCTGCTTTGCCAAGCTCCAGTTGTCTTCCTCAACTATTGGCGTATGAGTAGTGAAACTTTGCACACCAAATGGTGCATGCCTCTGGCAACAGTTACATAGAAGCTCTGCTAGCTCTGGCTCTAGTGATTCAGCAAAGCCCCACTCCCTCAGACCATGTGCTCAGGGAGAGTACATGGTCAGAAACAAATCCACTCACCTGAGCCTGAAAACACACTCAGTCAATGATGTCCTCTCAGACACAACCCTGCTTCTGCTGCTTGTGTTGGGACTCATTTAAGAGATACCATTTAAGCCAGTTCCAAAAGAAAATCAGCATGTGTGTTATAGACTGTAGCAAAGACTTTGACTGCACAGGTCAGGGGTAGGCAACCTTTCCCCTTTAAGAGCCGAGGGACTTCAGCTCCCAGAAGCCTCAGCCATGTTGGCCAATAGCTCCTGGGATTCTGGGAGCTGAAGTCCCTCAGCCCTTAAAGGGGAAAGGTTGCCTACCCCTGGCATAGGTCATAAAAGGCTATGGAACGCCCTTAAAGATATGGGAGTGCCAACACATCTGATAGTCCTGATGAGGAATCTCTACTCAGGACAAGAGGCTGCTGTCAGAAAAGAATTTAGAGAAACAGAATGGTTCCCATTTGACAAAGGGGTCAGACAAGGCTGCATACTTTCACCCTATCTGTTCAACTTGTATGCAGAACATATTATAAGAAAAACAGGCTTGGACACAGAAGAAGGAGGAGTGAAAATAGGAAGAAGGAATATCAACAATCTAGGATATGCAGATGACACCATAATACTAGCAGAAAACCTCACAGACCTGGAACACCTACTAAGGAAGATCAAAGGAGAAAGCGCAAACGCAGGCTTACTGTTGAATATAAAGAAAACAAAAATAGTGACCACAGTGACTACAGAGAACTTACACACATTCAAACTAGACAATGAGGAAATAGAAATAGTAAAAGAGTTCTCATATCTGGAATCAAACATTGATCAGAATGGGGACTGCAGCCAGGAAATCAGGAGAAGATTACGAATGAGGAGGGTGGCTACGAAAGAACTAGAAAAGATTCTAAAATGCAAAGATATACAACTCAGCACAAAAGTCAGACTCATACAAGCCATCGTATTTCCTATTACCAAGTATGGATGTGGGAGCTGGACAGTTAAGAAAGATGATAGGAAGCAAATCAATTCATTTGAGATGTGGTACTAGAGAAGAGTGCTGAGGATCCCATGGACAGCCAAAAGGACAAACAAATGGGTCCTAGAACAGATCAAGAC
This sequence comes from Phrynosoma blainvillii, assembly GCA_026167975.1. NCBI lineage: Eukaryota > Metazoa > Chordata > Lepidosauria > Squamata > Phrynosomatidae > Phrynosoma > Phrynosoma blainvillii. Next base: position 19,483,437 of record JANUYF010000006.1, read on the forward strand.
AGATATCCCTAGAAGCCAAGATGACAAGATTTAGTCTTTTGTACTTTGGACACATCATGAGAAGGCATGAATCCTTGGAAAAGACAATAATGTTAGGAAAGGTGGAGGAAAGTAGAAAGAGAGGAAGGCCACATACTAGATGGATGGCTGCTAGCTCTGAATATGAGTTTGTAGGAGCTGGGCAGAGCAGTAGAGGACAGGGGGGCCTGGAAATGTCTCATCCATAGATTTGACATGGGTCGAGACCAATGTGAAGGCAATTAACAGCAACAACTAACTTAAGCCAGAAACGTTTTTAGGAATGACTGAAGGTAAGATAGAAAAAGTGCATGGGAGATTCAGCTTTCATTTATTGACAACAGCAAGAATAACATTTGCAAAAATGTGGAAAAATGAAGGTATTCCAAATGTTCAAGATTGGCTAATAAAAATATATGAGATAGTAGAGTTAGATAAGCTGACAGATTGAAAGATAAATCGGAGGAAAAATTTAAAAAAGACTGGAATGTAATTATAAAGTATTAGTGTAAGGGAATTTAGCAGTTCCCAAACATATCCCGGGGATTGGAGGACCCAGAAGGAGGACGACCAACAATTGACTCCAACCAAGGTAGGTTTATTAACCAGCTGGGATGACAGATTGCCTCACGGCAAGAAACTGTCACACCCTTAGATATTCACAGCATACAGTTATACTAACTTTTAGCCAATCACAATGCAGAATTATTACGTTTGCCTAACACAGCAATTCTAGCAGTTAAGCCCTTTTTCTGGTTATCTGTTTTCTGTTCCCTACTTGTGCAGGCATCTTTCCTTATCAGCTGTTGCCAAGGCATCTGCTAATGTTTCACTTCCTTATCTATACCAGGGTCGCCATGCCCTAGCCTTGTACATAACTTACATATCCTGTTATTCAACCACCTACACTTTCCACCCAGGCTCCTTTTCTGTAACTTTCCACTGCCCTGAGCTAAGTGCTAAGTGGAGTGCTGTTCTACTTCAGGGATCTCTCTAGGTCAGTTAGACTGACCCTCTCATTAGGAAAAGGGCGGAAAGAATTAACAGTAATAAATTTTAGAGAATAAGAGAAATGAGAGAGAGAGAGAAAAACTTGGTTGATTGTCAAGGTTACACAGATATTGGTATATGTGAAATACATATTTAGTAATGGAGAAACAAATTCAAGATAATTCCATATATGAATTTATGAATTTTTATTTTTTAAAAAGGATATAGGCAAAGTGGGATTATACAATAGAATTAATAACCTAATTCTTTGTATCAAGATAAGATATCTAAATAGACAACAATCCTGTTGGGAAGGAAGTCATTTGTTGTGTTTTTCTGTTTAATGTCTTTACTGTGTAGGCTAAGTTAGGATGTTGTATTTGGGAGGTTTTTTGCAGATACATATGTTTTGTGTGGTTATTCTTTGAAATTGTTAATATATTTTGTGATATTGGTCATGTTAATATTACTGTATCTTTTTAAATTAAAAAATAACAAAAGAAATTCTAAAATAAATAAATAAAATGTTGAATATTAAAAGACCAATGTATCCAGAAGTGTATTTGCATAATATGCTACATATGTTAGATGACAAGATAAAAAAGTATTCAAAGAGTATTTTGTACATAGTGACTGCTGTGCAGATAATATATGTTTGGAATTGGAAAAATTACAACCTCCAACCACATTATTAAACTTTATGATATATTGAGTTTAGACAAATTAATTATATTGGTTAAGCAAGGTACCAAACCTAGATTTGAAGAAAGTTGGACAGAAATGATATTGTCTTGGAAAGCTAAATGGAACCCAACAGTGATCTTAAATTTACAGGATTAAGAGAATCAAAAATTTAGAAGATATAAAATACCTAAGACATGAATATAATTATTGGATTCTTGGGTATTAAGATTAAATGGATAAATATTTCAGTTAGGTATAGTAATATAAGAGAGAGATTTTGTAGGTATTCAATATTAAAAAATTCTGTTACTGAAAAGTTTAAATTTTATAGATTGAAAGTAGGGAACTAACTGGAGAAGCAGATGAAATGAAAGACATTTTAATACAAACATTTAAACCAATGGAGGGAGGGAGGAAGTCATTTGTGTTTTTTGTTTGTGTACATTTTTGCATGTTTTTAAATGCGTAGAATATTTCAATTTCAGTTTTTAATTATGGCTTTATTGATTGATTTACTTAATAAAGAAAATTATTTAAAAAGAAAAAACAGGAGTGGCCCTGGGTCTCTTATATGCCTGTTGTTTCTAAATTGTTTTTAAGAAGTTGGTTTATTCTGTTTTTAGATGCTTTTTGTGTATTTTTACTTGTTGTGCATCACCTTGAGGTCCCTGGAAGCTGAGAGGTGATAGATAAATGTTTTCAATAAATAAGTTAATGAGCACAATTAGGTAACCAAGTGGCACATCTTACAGATTTGAATAAGGAATTTGACAAGTTCCGTAAGAAGGTGAAGGAGGCCTTTCCTGGAAGTGACTGGAGCCCCTTACCTGTTTCAAGACACCTGCCTCCTGAGCAGGCTGATGTCGTCATCGTTGGAGGTGGGGTGATGGGATGGTCGATTGCCTATTGGTTGAAGAGGAACGAACCAAGAAGTGACGCCATTCGAGTGGTGGTGGTTGAAAGGGACCTCAGTGTGAGTTATCCAAGCTCTAAAATGGTGGGTCTTGATTTCTGTCATTGATTTCTGTCATTAATTAATTGTAATTATTGAATGTTAATTGCTAACTGTTGAATATTAATTCTTTATTGATTTCCTTCCTGAAAATAATGCATTGCACTTTGGGATGTTGCCCAGGTTAGGATTGTGGAGTGATCAGAGTATGCCATGGATAAGTGGCTGGAATTGCCTGCTCAGCCACAATAGAATAAAGAGTCTTGTGAGACCTTAAATCTAACAAATTGTATGTTAGTAAATAAAAACGGTTACGCCTTTACATTACCACAAGAGTATTGTTTTTATTTCAGCAGTTTAGCACAACCACCTCTCTGGAAATGTCTTAAGTTCTGAAGCTTGCTGAGTGGCTTGGGGCCGGTTACTGTGACTCAGCTTTGTTCTCACCTATCCTACCTAGAGATGTGGAGGCTTGGAAAAAAGGAAGAAAATCAATTAGGGAATGTTTTGTTTTAGCATGATTCAGGGAAACATATTTTTTCCAGGGGTTTTCCCGGGCCTTCACTGTTGGAGCACATGTGAACTGAATTCAACATGTGCAGGAACCTTATGCTGGAACAGACGCCAAAGATCAGTCTTCACCTGCTGCAAGGAAAAAACTCCCACAGAAGCAGCTGTCTGCAAGACACAAAACTGCTGTATTTTCTCTTGTCTCATGAAGAGGTTCTTTATTCTTCCATTACAGATTATGGACGAACAAAGTGCTCCGCCAGTAATAATAATAATAAATTTTTATTTATAACCCGCCCTTCTGCTCGGCAATCAGGGTGGCGTACAGCATTTTTAAAACAAGAACAGTTAAAACATTCCAGTATCTCTATATGCAATCACCCACACATGATTATCCAACTCGCCCACTTATTTACAGTATCCCCTTCTGTGATATGACTCTGCAGAATTGAAGTTTTCTGACTCAACCCCCTGCCTAGTGTTGTATCAGCCCCCTGTGACTCAGGACTGTTCAAATGTTGAGTCCTCATAGCTCCCAACTGTACTAAGGTAACCCTCTCACTTTTGTCCCAGTTTCTTTGCCCCAGTCACATCTATGGCATTTTCTCTTCAGAGTACATTTTACTCTGACATTCACATCTCTTAATTCCTACCTGACAGAACTGGGAATATAAAGTGGGAGTTTAGCATAGAAAGCATTGTATATTGCCTTGGGTGAAGGAATACATAAAAATGTAATAAATTATCAAGGCCACTTTTCATTATACGGTATCGAAATGGTAAAGAATCTATCAATTAGCATGGTTATTAAGCTATCACAGCAATATGTGGGAATTCTCTACTTTGGCTTGCCAATGGATTCTTTCCTCCATCCGTCCTTCCTTCCTTATCTTTACTCTGTATTAATGAAATTTATTTACTAGAATATTTAATTGTTCCATAAGTGACATATCTTTTTCTGTCTTTTTAATTACAGTACTCCAAAGCATCCACAGTACTCTCTGTGGGAGGGATACGGCAGCAGTATTCAATGCCAGAAAATATCCAGATGAGCCTGTTCTCCGCAAGCTTCTTGCGTTCAATAGACGTATGTCATACCAGCTAGGTTTTTGTGAGATTGCTGGAGTTGAAGGACTTTGCTTATGCTTTTGCTATTTGCCTGCTTCATTTGTTTCTGACAGATCCCCATCAGATTCCATGGAACAAGCAAATGGGCCATCACATCACCTCAGAGGAGGAAACATGGTAGTGTGTGCTTATAGATCCTTAGATGTCAGGAATACAATGATGGCATGCCCAAATAAGTGGTTAATCTGTAACTCCTAAACTACAGAAGCTTCTGCATGGGATCAGGTATAATTGATGCTGCAGTTCTGCACTGGGAGAAGTTTTGTCATTTGCTACACTGCTTCTGTTTTAGTGACTCGGTTGTTCTGGTAGTCCAATGAATATAATAGCAGTGTTGAGATGCATCTCAATAACTGTTTGAGCACTCTCTTCTACAGTTAGGGTTATTGTCTGACTTCTTTTACACTCGTTGTTGTTTTCTATCCCATGCTTTTCCCAATATAGGGACTCAAGGTGGCTAACAAAATTTAAAACAGTACAAATTTAAAACAGTACAAATCATTAACATGTAGATACAGGATTTAAAAAACAATTTTTGAAAGTTTTTAAAAAATTGCACATTAAAATTTAAAATGTATTTAAAAGTTTGTATAATATTCTATTAAAACCTTACACAATATTTAAAGTCCAACCCTTATCAGTTTGAGAGAGCCTGGTACATAAGAATATTTTTATCTGCCACCAGAAGGAGAGCATGGATGGGGCCAACCTGACCTCTCTAGGGAGGAAGTTCCTGTAGGAAGGAGCAGCCACCAAGAAGGCCCTCTCTCTTGCCCCCACCAAATGGGCTTAAGAGGGTGATGGAACAGAGAGAAGGGCCTCCCCTGATGATCTCAGTGCTCTAGTGGGCTCACAAAGGGTGATATAGTCCTTAAATAACCTGGATCCAAGTCTTATAGGGCTTTATTGGTCAAAACCAGTACTTTGAATTGTGTCTGACAGTGGACCACCAGGCAGTTGAGCTGTTGTGACAAGGGAATTGTGTGCTTCCTTAGCCAGCTTCAGTTAACAACCTGCAGTTCTTTGTGTCAGCTGAAGTTTCTGAGCACTTTTCAAAGGCAGTCTCACATTGCAGTAAACTCAAATGGGATGTAACCAAGGCATGTATCATCATGGCCAGATCTGACTTTAAAAGTGTTGTAGGATTTATAAAAGGCTAAGTAGATAGCAACTGAAGCCTCTATTTCCAAACTTAGGGCTGTACTTTTTAAATATGCTTCCATGCTGTTGTGAATGTTATTCACAAAACGGGCTTTTCAAAAGCTGCTTCTCCTTGAAATGGATCTCTCTTCTTTCATAACCACAGTAGTTGTTATATTTTGGTTACAGGAATACCTTCATGTTATTGGCCAGCCACCTGTAGATATTCAGTTTAATCCTTCTGGCTATCTTTTCCTGGCTTCAGATGAAAAAGCTGCAGTGCTTGAGGAGAATGTCCAAGTTCAAAGGTATGACACTGGAAACATTGGATAGTGAAGGTGGCTGAGGGGAGAAGAGGCAGTGACTTAGATGTTTGTGTGCATGAGGTCATGAGCAATGTCATGTCCTCCTTATTATGTTTGACCTTTAATCCACTATGGTTCTGTCGCTCCTGGTAGAGAGCACTTTCTGATATGCAAGATCCAAATTCTCTGTTCCTTTCCAGTGTGATAGTCTGTATGGGTTTTTGTTTGGTTTTGGTTTTTTAGCTATGGAACCTGCAGTCTAAAGAAGATGGAATGATGGTCTTTAACCTGTTTCCTACCATTGTTTTTCTTAGCTACAGGCTAACCATCACCACTATTAGTTTTGTCCGTAGTAGGGGTGGATGGAGGTTATGAGCATACATCTCTGGTTGCAAAACCAGGCTTGTCCCCTAAGGAACTCATGTATACGTGGCTCTTTCCCCCCCCCCCCCCCAATTATTCTCACAACATCTCTGTTAATTTGGGAAGAAGCACCACATATGCATGAGCTGATTCGAGAACAGGCAGAATATAAACCTAGAAAAGAAATGAAAATTATTTTATAGTTGGAGGTTGGAATTTTCTCCCCTTCTCTGCTGATTTATGTACTTGTCATGTAAAATGTGCAAATCACCTTCAGTTTAGAAAAGTAGTGCAATGAATCTCCTCTCCAGGCTGGCCCCACAGTTGCAACCCTATGGCTCCTGTCACTGACCTTGCCCTTTTCCCTCAAGATCCCGTCCTGGATTGGGTACTTGGGCCTCAAAATGATCCAGTGGATGTGTTGTTCAGTGGGTTCACTGTGGCAAGCGTGACAAGGCTCTCTATCAAAACTTAACAGGAGCAGTCAGACACAGTTGTAAAAAAGAATAGACAAGTAGAATCTTACGGATACATGGCTTAGATCAAATGGTAACCTTTGAACTATTCAATCATTTATAGCTTCCCAAAACCCTATTAAATTATTTTCCTGGCTGAGTGTCCTATCTCCATTACAACTGTTCCCTTTCTCTCTGCATTCTTTTTCCTGTCTCTAGACCATCGGTCCCCCATATGACTGCAGTAGTTTCCCTGTCTGCTTTCTATCAGAGACATGTGTCAATGTTGGACCCTCCTTTCTCTCCCATAGGATCTCCTTCACAGCATTCCCTGAGCTGTGATTGGCTGGCACCAACCAGGCTTTCCCAGCTCCTCCCTGCACAAGTATCCTTTTTATGACTTTTAAAATCTTGAAAATAACATGCCCCTCCTGTTTTCTTTAATTGGAGCAAATATTTAGCTGATTGATCTATTGATTAACCACTGTAAGCCCTTTCTCCTAATGATAGTTTCCCAAGGTTCCAGAAATTCACATTCTCATAAGGATTGTTTTAAATTTTTTTTCAGGAAGGAAGGAGCAAAGGTGTCCCTGCTTTCACCAGCACAACTAAAAAAGAAATATCCATGGATTAATACAGATGGTGTGGCATTGGCATCCTGTGGTAATGGACTGTTAAATCCCTGTCTGCCCTAACACTAGCCTTTAGCACTGTTACACTGAGTAAAGAGTTAGAGGGCAAAAGACAATGTTTTGTGGGGTTTTTTCCTATGCAAGTGAGAGAGAATAGCCATGAAAGCCTGGATATTATTCCTGATGGGTGCCAAGTTCACACTGTACTCTTCCCTGGTGAGACAGTGTAAAGCTGACATTATCACCTTCCTGTTTGAAGTGATCTATTCAGGGAAGGCCTGCCGGAACAGATCTGTCTTGACAGCTTCTTTAAAGCCATCCAAGCTGGTTATTTGACGGATCTCCTCCAGCAAGGTGTTCCACAGTCTTATATCTAGAGTATTTTGTAATTTGCAGGTTAGTTAATGGCCTAGCCATTGTGAGTCTAAACCAGAATTTTTCATGTAACTTATGCCGTTTTGTCTTTTAGGCTTGGAAAATGAGGGCTGGTTTGACCCTTGGACCCTTTTGAATGCCTTCCGGAGCAAAGCAATATCTATGGGTGTCTACCAGAGCTGTGGTGAAGTAACGTGTGAGTTATTTCTTTCTTGGTATTACTTTATTACTTCATTATCACTAAAATCTGTCTAACTGCCACTATTTCTATGTTTTCTGACCCCCTCCAGCTTTCATTTCAGATGCCAAAGAAATGGTGACAAGTGATGGGGAGTACATTGATTTCTCTCGTATCATGTATGTTAATGTAAGTCATACTTCAGCTATTTTAATTGAAGTTGAGCCCTGAAACACACATGTAAAATGCCGTGGTTTCAGGTCATGTTGGGGGTGTGCTGTTTATATGACACACGCCCCAAACACACCCTGAAGCCACTCTGAGTATGCATCATTTGCAAAGAACCGGGTTAAGAAGGAGCAGATAGGATCCATTCCTTCTGACGGCTCAGTTCAGGACCATGGCGACAGCCTGGATTGGGATGAGGCACGTGCGGTTTCCGCAGCCCAGGGGTGAACAGTGCCAGCACAGTCTCCCATCAGTCTACCTGGCCCATCTGTTTTGGGCCTGAGCAGAAGGTTTTAATATGTGACTCACTGATGCCCCAAAGCTGGGGTTGTGTCAAAACATAGGTTGTGAGATGCTTGTATGGACATTTTAATATGCTAGTAAGACAGCTCAAAAAGATTTCTAAATATGCTATGTACTTCCAGTTTAGGAAGAAAAAGTTTTAAAAAAGGCAGGCTGGGGAAGGCATTTTGCAATAGTTGCAGACATTTCAAGTGCCATTTTTGCACAGGTCAGCAGAAGGATAAGCTTGACTGGTATCAAGACAAGCTTTCTCTCCTGCTTACTTGTCTGCTTTCTTGACTCTAGTAAGGAAGAGGTAAGTCTGCCTCAGACACACAGGGCTGCGTGGATATTGTTATCGACTGTTTGTGGTCTACTTCCCATAGGTCTGATTGCTCTTCCTTCCTCACTGTCAGGCAACATTGAGTTCAGTTTTAGGCTTCCATATGTGTACACTGAACATAGACTGATGTCACAGCAACGTTCCTTGTGTCTGTTCAACTAGTTTCTCGGGGAGTACTTTTCAAGCTGAAGTTGTGATTTGAAAAGGTGGTTTATAATAAGAGAGGCCTGGCTCGAAAGTGGCAATCCATTGGACTGTCATCTACCACTTTCATGGAGCAGCAAATGCTTGAATTTCTGGTGGAAATTCATGGATCTTAGATGATCTCTGCTTTGTCTCTTCTTGCCTAGAAGGCTGTCATCATCATTGTTACAGCCTTTCCTCCTATATCATCATCTAGGTGCAGATGCCCAACAGTACTGAATATGCCACAATACAGTGTTCCCTAGTGGTGAATGCAGCAGGAGCCTGGTCAAGTAGAGTGGCAGAGATGGCTGGTGTTGGGACTGGGCCTCCAGACTCAATATCTGGGGTCAAGCTGCCAGTGGAACCGAAGAAAAGGTGTGGTTAAGCACAACATTTGTAATATTTTGTAGATCACTTTAAATAGTCCCAGGAGATGTATATGTTCTGATGCTTAGGTTTGGGAGATGGAGGTTGATGAAGAAGAATACATGTGATTGCCTTGTGGGTTAAGGGCTTAAGTATCCATTTTTTCCATTCTGTTCTGCATTGCTACACATGATGAGTCTAAGATCTTTATTCTTCTAAGTCAGGATAAAGTTTGCCCACGAGATGTTGCTGGGCTACAATATCTATCAGTTCAAGCCTACATCAGCTTTTTGAAATTTAATGTATATTCTGCCTTTCTTTCAGTGAAGGACTCAAGGTGACTTAGAATTAAACAGAATACTCCTAAAATGAGACATAACATGAATTTAAATATCAAATAAGCTTTTATATTAAAAACATTACTTTACAACAATTTAAAAGCATTTATAATGGTAAACAAAAAACAGCACATCCCTTTAAAAGAATTTTTGCATCAGCCAATTAGCAATTAGAGGCTTGGGTAAAGAGAAAAGTATTTGTCTGCAAGTGTAAAGAGAGCATGAGAGGTGTATTTTAAAAATATCGGGAGGGCCAGAGGTTTTAATCTCTGCTCTGAGTGGTTAAGCATATTCTTCTAGTATTTCTTTAAACATTGTGAGTAAGACATGAATGTTGGAATTATGAAGTTGGCTGGTACTAATTTCCAGAACTCCTGCCTGTTGTCACCTCTGTCTTCACAGTTCACCCTCAACCTTTTCTTTCCTCAGTCACTGTAGAAGAGAAGAGACCATGAGTATTTTAGTAATAAGAGCTGATACTGGATATCCTGGATCAGGTCTCTGAGATCTCTGTTAGAAATATTTTCTGCTGCAGCTTTGAGAAAGGAATCTTGTTGCCTCTTGGGTTAAACTGGGACAGGATTTTTGTGGCCCTCCAGAGATTGATGGACAGCTGCTAGCACCTTCCTTTATCTTTGGCTGTGTTGACTGGAACTGATGGAAGTTGCACTCCAACATCATTTGAAGAGCTTGATAGTATGCATCCCTGAACAAAAGTGTACTGGGCTAGGTGGACCAGTGGTTTTGAAACTAAGGCATTTTCATACTTATCACAGACTCAGAAGTCACAAAAGCAGTTTCTTTTGGGACTGGATTCTATTCTGCCTCTCCTTGTCAGATACTCTAAAATTAGACATTGCCATCAAAATTCTTATTGTGGTTTCGAAAAGGACAAAAGTTTTTTTCTTGTTCTCACTCTTCTTAGCTCTTGCTTCCTTGTGAGGCATGTGACCAACATCAGGTGGAAGACTTAGTCAGCTCCCTTGTATTGGAACCTAAAAGATTTTTGGAAACCTTTGCTGATTTATGGAAATGGATACTCTCTCTTGTAGAATTGGTTCATTTTTTTTCTGATAGGTACCAATAGCTATGTAACACATAAAACATCTCTTTTTGCTTTGGCTGCAAAAAAGATTTGCCTTGGGTCGCACACACTGGGAGAAAGGTGGAATATTAAATAAGTAAATAAACAAATAAATAAACCTGCCTTGAATCCAGTTGTGGGAAAAAGAAGGGATATGAATCCTTGAAATAAAATAAAAAAATTGCCTTTTGTCAATGAACATGGTTCTTGGATATTTTATTTAATGCTGGATTAAATATCTCTTTATCCTTATACCATTAGGTATGTTTATGTGTGGCACTGTCCGGATGGGCCTGGCTTGGGGTGCCCCATGCTAATAGACACTACAGGAGCTTACTGCCGGAGGGAAGGCGTGGGTGGCAACTACCTTGGAGGCATAAGCCCTACAGAAGTGAGTTTCCTATGGTTTCATTAGTAGCTGATCTAAAGGAAATCACTGCAGCCCCCTGAACAGGGAGGACTACAGACATTCCTATAGTTGAGTTATGTCACTGACATGTAGGGAAGTAACCTCACAACAATACTGCAGGACTAACATTTGTAAATCACCTACTATTTTTCAAAGCCCTTTATCACCCATCAAAGGATTCAGGGTGATATATATGTGTGTGCTGGTGTGGGGTAGACTTTATCTGAATAAACCAAGGCCACCCAGTAAGCATTGTGACTGTGAAAAGAATCAAACCTAGGTTTTCTTCATCCAGACCCAACACTGAAACTGCTACACCACACAGTGTTTCATTCTTGATGGCATATTTAGCCATTGCACAACAACAAAGTTTCATGCTACATGGGACTTAGGCATTATCTGTAAGTTGCACTCCACCCTTTTGGGAGAACCTACCTTGCAGCAAACTTTCTCGAGAGAAGTTCAGGATACAAGCAAGGTTTTCAGCTGCTGTGTTCTTCATGTGAGCAGCTTGTACTTTCTAGTGCTTCATATATACCTTTTTGTTTAGCTTACAGTGTCAACTTTCTCTTCTCAGGAGGAAGAACCAGATATCCAGGACTTGGCAGTAGATCATGAATTTTTCCAGGAGAAGGTCTGGCCCAAGTTGGCCCACCGGGTGCCCTCCTTTGAATCCTTGAAGGTAAAATAATGATTGGCTATCTGATGGAAGGAGATTGAGGAATTCCCTTGTTCTTAAACTTCCTTTTAAAGTGTAGTGCCAGGCATGGTAAAATAACCAGGAGCACCTTTCAGCTCTGCTGTAACACATACAGTGCTGCAACACTGCTGTGGGCATATAGACTCGATTCTTTTTGAGAGGGCTAGGGAAAAGAACATGTTAGAAGAGTCATTTTAATATGCCTTCCTTCCCTGTAGCACTGCAGAGAACTGAGCACAGTTATAGCCTGTTCTTTCTCTTAGCAGTTTAATCACAAAGGATTCATAGAATATCCATATGCGCATGTACAGGCCCACTCTCCTGGCCAACTCCATATGCCGTCCTCAGGGCCATTAAGGTTGCCCAGCCTTTCTTTAAAGGCTGCTCTATTTTCCTTCTTTAGTATCTGGGCATGAATAGCAGAAGCTTTAAAATTCTTTTCAAAATTGTTCTCAGGTAGGAGGTGGCCAGATTTAAGTAGAATGCTATGATACAATAGATTAGATTGGTCTGTCACTACTATGTTTAGGAAAACAGTTGTCTCTTTTCTTTAAAATATTTTTAACTGGATTTTAAAAGTATGGTCAGTTCATCTTTATTAAGGTCACAGACCAGAACAGTTTAAAAGTATGATTACAAAAAAAAAAGAGAAAAGTAGGGAAAATACTTAAGATGAGCTAAACATATGCATTGATATAAGCTGACCGTATTTCTGAGAATGCATTTTTTGAAGTTAACTTCTATAAAATACACATTGTATTGCTTGTGCCGTTTAAGTTCATCAACAATATCCTCTTGTCAATCATTGATCTGTGGGGGAGTTCTGTGTTGTTATTTACTTATACCCCCCTCCCCTTTTGTCCTAGTTTGGGAACCAAGGTAGTTTACAGTGCAAGATAAAAAATAATATATTTAAAGCAAGACACAATAGAAATTGGGACATCCAGGAGTGAACATAACACCAATATTAAAATTAGCCTACTGGCTGCCAGTTACTTTCTGGGCAAGGTACAAAGTGCTGGTTATTACCTTTAAAGCCTTACATGGTTTGGATTCAAGTTACCTATAGGATTGTCTTCTCTCGTACAGTTCACCCTGTACACTTGGGTCCTCTGCAGGACATTTACTGAAATCAGGACTAGGCTGTCAGCCAGAAGACGTTTTCTTCAGCTGCCCGTAGACTGTGGAACAACCTGTCAGAGATTTGACAAATGAATATGCTGTCCAAAGTTAAGATAGCATTAAAGACCAGCCTCTTCTGGCAGCCTTATCCAGATGATTCTGGAATGTAAATTTTAAATGTTGAATTTTAAATGTGAATCATTGTAATATGCATGTCTTGTCTGTTCTTTAATTGATATGTGTTTTTAACTGATGTTGTGTTTTTGTTGTTCGGTTGTTCTTCCCTGTCTCGATCCATGAGGAGAGGCAGGTAAGAAAATAATAATAATAATATTGCAGTATATAGATATTGGCTGTGCCAGGTAATTGACAGGAACTTGATTTTTACCTCTTGACAGGTGAAGAGTTCTTGGGCCGGTTATTATGATTACAATACTTTTGACCAAAACCCTGTAATTGGTCTGCACCCACTGGTGGAAAATCTCTACTTTGCTACAGGCTTCAGTGGTCATGGGTTGCAGCAGTCTCCAGCTGTTGGCCAAGCCATAGCTGAACTCATCCTGGATGGCAAATACAAGACTATCGACCTGGAGGCATTTTCCTTCAACAGACTCATCAAGGGAGAGAAAGCTCTAGAGAGGAATATTATCTGAAAGCATTGCAGAACTGGGAATCCATTTTGGTAGTAAGTCCCACTTTTTTTTCTTTTCCATCTCCATTACTTCATCAGATTAGGAGCCATCAAGTCCCTGTACAACTGTAGCATGACCACTTTGTTCTCCCCCCCCCCACACACACAATTTGCTGTTCTGTTTCTGAGGCTGTGGATTTCAAAGCTCCCCTTCATTCGAATGGACTTGTGCACAAGATAAATGCCTGGTTTAAGGAAGCCCTTGGTGCATTTTTGGGCGTAAGCAGGATTTGAATATGTTCCAAGTAGCTGTGATCAAGACTCTGAAAATGGCTATTAAAGAATAACATTCTTTAGGGCGAGTGGAGAACCTTTGGCCCTCCAAATGGGTTGGACTACAGTTCCCATAATCCCTTTTGAGTTTTCATTGCAATTCCTACAGTCCTTTACCATTAGCTGTGCTGGATGTGGCTTCTAGGAATTCAAGTCCAGAACACATGGAGTGCCAGTGGCTTCCCTCCATGCATCAGAACATCATGTTCCACTCTATTCAATCCTCTCCTGTCATTTGACTTCCCCCAATGGGTAAGTCACTACATAGGAAGTTGAGGGACAAAAGAGCAGGATTAGTTAAGATGCTTTCCCCCGTCTTCCTGTCGTCTTTCATCAATACAGGTTGAGTATCCCTTATCCGGAATTCCAAAATCCAAAATACTCCAAAATTGGCCACTTGGGTGGCTGAGATAGTGACACCATTGCTTTTTGATGGTTCACTGTGTACAAACTTTGTTTCATGCACAAAATTATGAAAAATATGTATAAAATTATCTTCAGGCTATGTGTATAAGGTGTATACGAAACATAAATGACATGTTTAGACATGGGTCTTATTCCATCTCCTTAAATATATACAAATATCCCAAATGCTTCTGGTCCCAAGCCTTCTGGGTAAGGGAGACTCAACCTGTATTTACAGTTCTGCTATTCCCACTTGACCTAAGTAGATACTAAGAGGACAAGGAAGTTCTTCAGTGTTAAGCAAGTTGAGTTACTGTACAAGAGAGTATGATAGAACATTGTTAAACCATTCTGCTTCCTTTCCTAACCAAGTTTCTGTTTTAGGGCCAAAAGCCTAGTTAAGAACATTGTGGAGAGTATTTTGACAAAAGTTCTGCCCGAAACCATAACTTCTAGAAAGCTTATTGAAAGATCATATAAAAAATATTTATTCTACTTGCAGTTCCCACTTCCTAGTTTATCCTCAGTACCTTATATTAACAAGTATGCTGCTACTGAATTTGCATGTTCTGCTCTTGTATTCAAGCTAATAGCTATGATACACCAAGTGCTCTAATTATTTATAAAAAGCATCTAGCCAGGTTATTTAGGATAGTAACGGTTAAGGCAGGGGTAGGCAACCTTTCCCCTTTAAGGGCCGAGGGACTTCAGCTCCCAGAATCCCAGGAGCTATTGGCCAACATGGGACTATTGGCCAACATGGCTGAGGCTTCTGGGAGCTGAAGTCCCTTGCCTACCCCTGGGTCAAGGGGTAATATAATAGCCCTGTTTGAATGGTTGTCACATTGAGGATGAAGCAAGCTTGTTTTCTGCTGCTCCAGAGACTAGAACACGGAACAGTGGATGTAACCTGCAGGAAAAGTGATTTCACCTCAACATTAGGAGGAACTTCCTGACAGTAAGAGCTGTTCGACGGTGGAACACACTCCCTTGGAGAGTAGTGGAGTCTCCTTCCTTGGAGGTCTTTAAACAGAGGCTGGATGGCCATCTGTTGGGGATGCTTTGATTGTGATTTCCTGCATGGCAGGGGGTTGGACTGGATGCCCTTGTGGTATCTTCCAACTCTATGATTCTAAGGAGCACCAGCCCTTTGCTTTCCTAAACCTATGTGCATTGTGAGAATGCCTCTAATTCAGAATTTGACTGTGGATCGTGGTATTGTAGCAGTGGCCACTTTTTTGTAGTGATCAAAACAGAATGATGGTTGTTTTATCAATATTAATAGTACAGTGGGCCCTCATAGAATCATAGAGTTGGAAGAGACCACAAGGGCCATCCAGTTCAACCCTCTGCCATGCAGGAACTCCCAATCAAAGCATCCCCGACAGATGGCCATCCAGCCTCTGCTTAAAGACCTCCAAAGAAGGAGACTCCACCTCTTTCCGAGGGAGTGTGTTCCACTGTCGAACCGCCCTTACTGTCAGGAAGTTCCTCCTGATGTGGAGGTGGAATCTCTTTTCTTGCAGCTTGCATCCATTGTTTCTGGTCCTAGTCTCTGGAGCAGCAGAAAACAAGCTTGTTCCCTCCTCGATATGACATCCCTTCAAATATTTAAACAAGGCTATCATATCACCTCTTAACCTTCTCTTCTCCAGGCTAAACATCCCCAGCTCCCTAAGTCGTTCCTCATAGGGCTTGGTTTCCAGACCCTTCACCATTTTAGTTGCCCTCCTTTGGACACGCTCCAGTTTCTCCACATCCTTTTTGAATTGTGGTGCCCAGAACTGGACACAGTATTCCAGGTGAGGCCTGACCAAAGCAGAATAGAGTGGCACTATTACTTCTCTTGATCTTTGGTATCCTCCAGTGGATACCAAAGTGTGCGGATGCTCAAGTCCCATTCTCCTTAATGGTGGCATGGCCACAGGGCTGCACCATCACTGGGACAATGAGACTTAGACGCTCTGGCCCCCCTGAAGTCTACCTCATGGCTGCCTCCTCCTCCTCCTCCTTCTCTGCCCCCCTGCTGCCTCCCCCCCCCACACACACACACACACACACTGCTGGCCATCCAGGATCCATCCAGCTGCTGGACCAAGGCTGATTTTGGAAGCCTGAGTTCAAATCCCCCAAGTGAACCTCCTAGGAGTAGGGGGAGAAAACTCCCTGGGCTGCAGAGGCCTGTGCTTTTTTGGGGGGAGAAGAAGAGGAGCAGGAGGAACCCCTTTCCCTTCTGAGGGGGAGGGGGTGTGGCTGGGGCTGGAGAGAAGACCCCCCTCATTCTGCCCCCTCCCTCTCCTTTAAGCAGAGAAGAAGGAAGAGCCAAGATGGGGCAGCATGTGTCCTTCTCCTCTTCCTCCCTTCTGGCTGGTCCGTCCCCTCAGCAGAAGCCACCTGAGGACACTCTGCTCTGGTCCCATCAGGGGTCTCCTCATTCCAGCCCTTGGCCCTGCCTGCCCACTGCTCAGACCCACAGGTTGCCCCCTCGGAGCCATCCTCTGCATCCACTACCAGCCCGGACCCTACGCCCTAGGTAGGAAAGCAGGGAGGGAGGGGACCCACAGGAGCTGGGCAAATTTGAATTGCCATGGCCATCAGTACAAATTACATTTTCATTAATCAGCTACTGTGGTAGTATAAGCCAGAAACTAGAATGACTCAAAGCAGTTTTATGAGTATGTGTCAGTTTGAATATAAATATGGCACATCATGTGTAAAATTATTACAGTGGGCCGTCAGTATCTGCAGGTTCCGTATCTGTGGATTTGAGCAACCACAGATTGAAAGGAAGAAAGATTTTTATTTATTTTTTACCTGTGAGTGACTGCAGCTGGGACGAGAAGCAGTCCCAGGGCAGTAGAGGAGGTTGCAGTGGCAAGGCCTGGGCACCAGGCAAGCATTCGTCCTGCTTCAGCTGCAGCCATTCTACTCATTTTTTCAGAAAGGAAAAGCAGTAGCCAGTGTGTTCCCATCAGGAAGCAGGAAGAACATGCACCTGATGCTCAGGACTTGCTGCTGCCCTCCTGCTGGGAGCATGCCAGCCCCCACTTCCACTTTTTCAAGAGCAGAATCACTACAGCCAAAGCAAGAAGAATGTGTGCTTGGTGCCCAGGCCTTCCTTCCACAACTACTCTGGGACCACTTCTGTACCTATCCAGTCAATTGCAGGTAATTTTACATTTCAAGTGCTGACTTCGGTATTCGTGTTCCTTGGTATCCATGGGGGGGGGGGTTTCCTGGAACCAAACCCCATGGATGCTGAGGGTCCATTGTATATAATTTGATAACAGTGGACATATGTCAGAATGTTTATTTTTAATATGTTTTTTTCCTTTTTTATTTTTATTTTTATTTACAAGTTAAAATACACCGGTAACCAACAAACAACACAAATATATAAACTACATACAAACACCCAACATCAACTCCTTACCCTCACTCACTAACATGAATCACTAACTGACTCACATATAAAATAACTACATATATCTAATAGCATCAAGTTTATAATAGAACATTAAACTGATGTTTCCTTTCCCGTTGAAAAATTCCCTTAATTTTATCACATTTCTTATGTCTCGATAAAATTATTATTATTATTATTATTATTATTATTATTATTATTCTGCCTCTCTGTAAAATACAACCAAGGCGGCTTACGAGATATAGCAAACAATCCTATCCCCCAATAGCCCCCTCCCATACAATTAAACAGACAAAATATAAAAACATACTTAAAAATTACAAATCACAAATAATTTGAGTAGGCTACAGCGGAAACCAGGGACAGGCATAACTATTTTCGGTGCCTGGTTACCTACTGAGGAAAGGCCTGCCGGAAGAGATCCATCTTAACAGCTTTTTTAAAGCTGTTTAAGGTGGTCAAGTGACAGATGTCATCTGGCAGGCCATTCCAAAGTTTGGAAGCGATAGCCAAAAAGGTCTTCTGGGCAGTTTCAGATAATCCAGTTTTTATGGGTTGCAATAAATTTTTCCCAGAGGACCTAAGTGCGCAGGATGAATTATATGGAAGGAGGCGGTCCTGAAGATAGGTTGGACCTAAGCCATTTAGAGATTTAAAGGTAATAGCTAACACCTAGTACTGCGTCCGGAAACTGATAGGCAGCCAGTGAAGCGATTTTAGAATAGGTGTTATATGGTCTCTTCTGGTTTTAACTGAGACCAGTCTGGCCACTAAACTATCTTTGAGTTCAAAAATATAACCAAAATGTACCATGTAAATCTTATTTCTGTTTATCTATTTCAGTCTCTTTTGCTATAAACATGAACATATTATAAATTCTTATTTAAGCCATAGTTTCTTTATCTCAAGCCATTCTTCTATCTTTTCCACTGTTTTATTCTGAATTAAAGCCATTAAAATGTTCATGTTCATTGTCAATCTTAATTTTATTAGCCATTCCTCAACACTCAGTATCTCAGTTTTTCTCCAAAATCTTGCATTTATTATTCTGGCTGTGGAGACCCATGTACAACAATCTATGATTATGTCTTTTATGTAATTCCTTTTTGACATCAGGTATCATGTGACAGAGTTCTGGATTGAGTGGTATTTTCACTTGTAGTGTTTCAATTTTGTGGATTTTCCTCCGGTAACTTCCAGCTGCTTCACATTTCCACTACATGTGGTAGAATGAGCCTTGATGTTTTTGACATTTCCATCAGATTACGTTTCCTGTGTTATACAATGCATTAAGCCTAGTTGGTGATAAATATTGGTGCATCATTTTTAGAAAGTTTTCTATGAAGTCTTGGCACAATGTGAATTTGTATGATGCCATGCCTTTTTATATATACTTTGCTATTAAAACTTAATAAAAAAATATCATGGAAAAGCCATAATATGTTTTTATTAAGTTTTAATAGTAAAGTATATATAACAATGACATAACGATGACAAATTGTGAAATAAAATTTTTTAAAAAATTTAAACGGGAAGAAAAAAAACAACCCAGAAAACAAAGAGAAAAAAACAAACCTCTGACACAAGACAAAACCAAACCAAAAACTATACAGTACTCAATCACCCCAACCCACAATGTTGTGAAATGTATATTGTGTATAAACATAAAACTGAAACGCCTCCAACTCATATCCCACTTTAGCAGACTTAATATTACTTCTCTAAATACCACATCCTATCTATTATAGCAAAAATGTATAGAAATAATAATAATAATAATAATAATAATAATAATAATAATAATAATAATACAGTTGGCCCTCCACATTCACGGGTGTTAGGGGACCAAGACCCCTGCGAATGTGGAAAAAACGTGAATAAACTGCCCCCCTCACGACAGTAATTTCTATGGTGGGAGGGGTGGGGGAACAGGAGTGCTCCATTCCTCCACCCCTCCCATCATGGAAAGGCTTCCCAGGTTTAACATTTGTGAATAATCAAACCCACAAATGTCAAACCCACAAATTTGGAGGGCTGAAACATTTGTGAATAATCAAACCCACGAATGTCAAACCCACAAATGTGGAGGGCTGACTGTAATTACATATTAAATCCTATTATAGTTATATATTATAACTACATGTCAGAATATCTAGATCAGGGGTAGGCAACCCAAGGCCTTGGGGGGGTGCCCCCCCGAGACCTTTGGACCGGCCCCAGGCCAGTCCTGCCACTGCCGCTGCCCGCCATGATGATATTATTGTTATTACTTGTTCTTGGGATTTTCTTGGCAAAATCTCCACAGGGGTTTTGCCATGGCTTTTCTGGGGCTGAGAGAGTGTGCATACATATTTTTTTAATTCTTAATTTTTTTAAAAATATTATTTTTGGTGCTTCGGCCCCCCAATTGTCTGAGGGACAGCAACCCGGCCCCCGGCTCAAAAGGGTTGCCTACCCCTGATTTAGATGGTAAATATCATAAATATTGCACCTAATTATAAGTGTTTCCAACTACTTTTTCTCCTGAATTATGTAAAGTTAAGATTAGGTCCAGTTTCTGTCATAAAAGTGGCTGTAAAATTCTTTCATGGATGTGTACATCTGAGAAAGGGTGAGAATCGTCCAGCACTCCAGATGTTGGACTGTAGCTCCCAGCATTCCACATCATTGGCTATGTGGGCTAAGGCTGGTGGCAGCTGCAGTTTAAGAGCATCTGGAGGGCAAAAGAAATCTTATCTCTGCTCTTTGAACCTAGAAAGAGACCCAGAAAAATTGCAGTTGTGCCTTCAAATCATTTATGGTTTATGGCAATCCTAAGGTGAATTATTTTTGTTTGTTTCTTTGTTTCTATCCTGGTTTTTTTTTTCTCAGCCTAGGCAGCTTATGACAGATAAAAAACATAGTTAAAAATATCAAAAAAGTCAAAACCTGTTAAAAAATATGAACCATTAAAAAAAACCCTAAACCCAACAACAATAACAATTAGAAAATCTAGTACCTTGTTGAGGCAGGACAGGACTTGTACAAGTCCTCAAAGGCCTCTTGCAGCAGAACCTTTCATGGGGTTTTCTGGGTGAGAGTTACTGAGAGGTTTGCTGTTGCCGTCCTCTAAGCCTGAGAGAGTGTGACTTGCCCAAGGTCACCCAGTGGGTTTTCATGGCCAAGCAGGGATTGAACCCTGTCTTCTGGAGTTCTAACACAATGCACAAACTATTGCAGCATGCTGGCATATGTTAGGCATATATAACTGTGTTAAGTATATTCTTTACACCAGGGGTTGGCAACCTTTGTTGCCGGGGGGGCCGGGCCGGGCCGGGGGAAATGGCTCAGGGGCCGGCCAGGCGCGCGATGCCGACCCCTGCTTTACACTCGGCGCTTTGAATTTTGTAGTACATAAACTATGGGTTGTATGGTTATCATAAAGGTGTATGTTCTAATGTGCCAAACAGTCAAAGTCTGAGCAGTTAAGATTTGTATAACTGATTGATTGATTTACTCCCTTGTAGGAAGAAGATGCCCTCTTTCCTTTCCATCTGAGTACTGACATCATCAGTAATTAATAGCCAGTTGCAGTCCTGGATTAACCTGATGTGGTACAAAGATATGGAAGATGGATTCATGTGGAGTCCTAGGGAACATCCACAATGTAATTGGTGAAACCTTACCATAATGAAGCACTGATTTATTTTGAATCTAAGCAATCAAAAAAAGTTCAGTACTCAAGTTTCAACATGAAAACATAATGAGGTTGGACATCTCTTGCTGCTTTTCTAATACTGGATTAGCTATTATTGGATTCTTTGGCCTTCTGCTACATCTGATCATTTGACACTGTTCACTGGCTGAGATGAGACTGCTAGCTGGACTGGCAACCTTACCAAGGATTTTCTCCTGAGATTTTCCCCTCAGAAATGTACCTTGAGGAAAACAAACCTTTATTTTTTTTTTCCTTTTGCCAGAAATCAGGTTGGCTTCTTACTGCTTTTGTATTTGTTATTTACAGCAACATTGTAAAAACAAACAAGACAGAAGAAAACACTTTTAACAGTTGGAAAAGAGAAAGGCAAGATGGTCTTCATTAAGATACCTGGCTTAATTACAAAGGTCTGCCTAATCCTGCAGCAAAGGATAAAATCGTAGAATCAAAGTGGAAAGGAATCCACATATGCAGTGTGGTCCATCTCCTCCCCCTCCACTCTAGTGTAAGAATCCACTGCTAAAGTACTGAAGAGGTGGACATCCAAGCTGATCAATTAAGTCAGCCAAAAGAAGTATCGTGAAGAGTGTGAATCCCTTATCAAGCTCTTTTTTTTTCTGTGCAGCAATATGGTAACTGCTTGCTTAAAATATGGAAGGAACAAAACGAACAGCATATTACATACACTGAAAAGTGCATGGGATAGGAACAGTTCTGGACACAGCAGCTCTTTAAACTTCTGTGAGTGCTAATACAAAACTCAAGTATGATTTGTTATCCTGCAGTCTTATCTTTCTAATTAGAAGACAGACATAAAATTAAATGCTGTTTTTAAATGGAAGATAATCTTGTTAATTCCAGTAACACTAGCAACTTGAAAAGGCAATGACAGCAGCTAGGCGCATGGACAAAGACTATGGTAGGCATCTTTATATCTTATTTTTACCTTTCTAGATTCCAAAAATATTTTTGATTAGAGATTACAGTGGGGCAAAAGTAAGAAATATGTACATAAGATGGAAAGCAGTATTTTTCATATTTGTCCAAACTTTAAAAATAAGAACACTAACACTACTGTGAATCTTAAGTCTAACTGGTATTCACAAGCTCAGAAGAGAGACTTAGTAAAAAAAAAAAAAAAAAGCTGCAGTCCTGAAGTATATATAAAATAACTATCAAAGGTAGTGTTCTGGAGAAGAAAGATGACTCATCTGTTTAGAACCATAGAGAAACTCATCTTAGCCAAAAATTGTAGAGATTTGGGGAGATGGGGGTAGGTGGGATGAGCATACGTAGCACCTATTTTGGCTTTCTGGCCAAAGTATGTTTTCTTGTAGTTGCTTCCTTCCGAAAGCAAGGAAAGCCTGACCAGCTCTGGACCTCAGAAAGATTCATGTGACACATATCCCAAGGCCAGTGACTGCTCAGCAAGTGCAGGTAGAAGGATATATTAAAAGGCATCTGCTGATCTTTTAAAAAAGTGAGGCATTGCCTATGGAAAATAAGTATGTCACCCAAACTGTTTTATACCTTAGCTTATACTCCCAGGCAGATATCTACAGCCAGGAATGCAGGCACAGAAGTATTCAACTTGATTTCATCTCTTTTTGCATTTGCTGTACTGCACATTTTCTGTAGCTGTTATGTTTATGCCTCTGGCTACAGCACACTGCTTTCAGCTGATTTATCTCTTTAGTTTCTTTGTTGCCACTTTAGATGTTAAGGGAGCTTCCAGACACTTCCGGTTGACTCCTAAAAGAAAAGAAAAATACCACATTCAGTATTTGTGGTGCTACTGAATATACAGACTGGCTTATCATTACACTCATAACTATCGTCTCAGAAAAGGGCTACTTTTTATTTTACAAATTACATGAGTTTTTTTACATGAGATCTTTTCTTTAGATCACCTAGTTGAGTTTATAGCTTGAGCCCAATTGTGCAACAGTATTTCTTGTATGTTCAGACCTGGAACTTTGCAAAATGGGATCATAGTGATGATGGCATAGACCAGGGGTAGGCAACCTTTCCCCTTTAAGGGCCGAGGGACTTCAGCTCCCAGAATCCCAGGAGCTATTGGCCAACATGGGACTATTGGCCAACATGGTTGAGGCTTCTGGGAGCTGAAGTCCCTCAGCCCTTAAAGGGGAAAGGTTGCCTACCCCTGGCATAGACTGTATATATGTCTAGAACTCCTAGGCAAAAAAATGATCCAAAAGACCTGGGGTGACTTATTCACAGATTAATGTAAGTACAGTGGGTCATTGTTATCCGCTGGGGTTTGGTTCCAGGACCTCCCGTGGATAACAAAATCCATGGATGCTTGAGTCCCATGAAATACAATGGCATAGCAAAATGGTGTCCCTTATATAAAATTGAAAATCAAGGTTTTGTATTTGGAATGTATAATTTTTTTTAATGTTTTCAAGCCATGGATGGTTGAATCCATGGATAAAAATATCAGTGGATAAGGAAGGCCTACTGTATTATATTTTAATTTCCAACTAAAAAGGAACCATCCCCTTCTCTGAACAGAGTGGTGAAAGGTGAGAGCTTAAGACCTTTACAGACTGCAGAAATAGTGCAAATTGAGTCCACTTCAACTGTCCTGGCTCAGTGCTAGGGAATCATGGGAATTGTATTTTTTCTGAGACATTGAGCCTTTTCTGTCAGAGAGCTCTGGTGCCACAATAAACTACAGTTCCCATGATCCCCTAGCACTGAGTCAGGGCAGTTAAAGTGGCCTCAATTTGCACTATTTCTGGCAGTTTGCAAAGGCCCATAGTCCATCCCGGGAGCACTTAAAAGATGCACTGACCCCCTCTGCTTTCCACCATGGCACTGCTTTTGGCTTTTTTCAATGCCTGGGCAGGAAAATGTTGGTAGTGGCAGTTTTTCGGTGCCTCCTCTCAAAACAGTGATGAGAGGAATCAGGCTTTGAAGGATTTCAATACGAGATTTATGTATGTTTGTCAGCTTTTCTAGATAAAAATTAGGCAAAGCTATCATATTAAATTTAAATGCTATCACTGCTAATGTAGTTGCCATTTTCTTTGCGTTTTTCATCCTTTTTGACATGTATGCATTTTCTTAGCCCTGTCTACACCTGGTGGCCATCTTCCATACATCACATAGTCATGATTTATTATAGTTCTCATCCATGCACCCTTTAGGGTGAACACAGTTATTCATGCCAAATGTTTGAGAGTTCTTTAGTATCATTTTTCCTTGGTTTGTCTTTTACATCCTTTGTTACATATGCCTAAATTTTACCTTTGACTTATCCACAAGTCATATCAAAATCCATTATTTCATTCCCAAAACCTGTCCTTGACTTATACATGAGGCTGATTTATAGTTGAGTATATACAGTATATTAAACAGAATGCAGCATGCCTCAGTATAATATGAGCCTCTTGTATAAAACAGGTTAAAATTAGCAGGCTAATCTGGTAAGGTTAAAAAAACAAAACTTTATTGTTGCAAAGACATCCATCTAAAATAGGGAAGTTACCTAAACTTCAGTAGAAGAGTCCCTAATAGTTATCCATGTAAATGTGTGAGGGGCTATGAGGTAGAAACCTCATGGATGCTTCTTTATCAGACAAAGGGTTGTAAAACACTTCATTAGAGAGAAAGGGGAGGTAGAAAGTAACCTCTGCAGGAAGAAGTAGAAAAGGGAAGACATAAAGAACTGTGTTGATGCCTGTTCACTTCCAATAGGTGACTCTTGATGACAGGCCTTCAGCTGCATTTCCTAACACACTACTAAAGCTTTCTAGCCTGTACTTTGTAAGACCAGAAACCAATAATTCAATAATCTTAATACAGACCTTGGCTACACCTGTGCAACATGGAAAATCTCTGAATAGCAGAAGAAATTTAATTTAAAGGTTTATGGATATCTGCAATAGAGGGTGCTGCTATATGTCTGCATGACTGATTGCTCTGGCTTGCTACCTCCCCTAACCCTAACCCTAGTAGGAGGAGTGATAATTCTGCTATGTTTCTGGATTGAGTGGGATTCTATTCTGTCACTCCTAGGCAGAAATGACCACACAATGCCAACCCCCAAGGTTGCATTTTTAAATCTCTTCTGCACAAACTACTGATTTTGTCTGTTCTATACACTATATTCTGCATAGTGACTCAAATTAACAAGGGAAAACAAAATCTTCCCTCTTTCCCACACTAAAAGGTAACTTCTTTGGAATACATAAATATACCCAACAACTGCTTTTAAGAGGCGGAGAAAGATGTATAATAGTTTTCAGAAATCGGAAACATCTTTGATCAATGTTTAAAATTTGCCTTTTATGAGCCTTTTTTGACAAGACTATGCAGCAGTATTGTCAATGCTGGGCCTAGATTCAGCAACTGGCTTCCCTTCTGGACAAAAGCTGACAATCCTGATTCACAAGAGCATTCTAGTTTTGAAAGGTGCCACTTAACCTTTCTTCTGACTGACTTCATCCTTGGCCTGGGCAGTCAGATTTGGTGATCGCCGTGCATATGCTGCTTTCATCCGTTCAATATTCCTCTTGCAAACTTCTTCATGCATGACAATGGGTTTGGGGTAGTCTTTGCCAATGATGCAGCCTGCACGCTCCTGCAGACTCCGTGGTGCTTTCCAAGGCTCATAAATGTAGTCTCTTGGGAACTTCTGCAAGAAGGGAAGGTACTTCCTGTGCAAGGAAAACGTTAGATATAAAGTGCAAAACTTGAGACTGAAGGAAATACTATATTGGCAGACCAATCCTAGATATGTTAAAAACGAATGCACTCTTGATGAACTTATATCTGTATTGACCCAGCTGAATATTCCCTTGACGTCGTAAATATTTGCAGATGACATCTGTGAGGGATAGCAGGTCTGAATCCCAGGGACAGAGTTAGCCTAAACTTTCATAATAGTTTGTCCGAACCTTATGCTAGGACTCCAACAAAAAGGAGAATAATTTTCAGTTATTTCCCACTACATTCAGATTGCTTCTCATAAGCCCAATGCCCCTTAAGAAAAACAAAGTCAGATCTACTTGGCCCTGCTGCCATCCTCATGTAGCATTTTCTTAATAATAGCTACAAATAAATATGAACACCTGTTCAAATGCCAGTGAAGCTCCAAGTATTATACTTACTTTATATACTCTCCACTTTTGTCAGTCTTCTTGCCAAAAGCAACTGGTGAGTAGACCCGGAAGAACTGGTGGAAAAAGGCACTTGCAGAAAGCCATTGCCAATTGCCAGCATTCAGGGACCAATCAGCATCGAGCAACAGTTCTTCAAAGACCTGAAATGCAGCAGTTTGGAAAACAAACATTTTTAAGAAAGAGTAGGTTGTATTTACTGTTAGTTAAAAAAAAAAAGACCCCCAAAAACTTGAGTTGACTTATCCACAGGTCAATGTAAGTACTGTACTTTAACTCTTATATATGAAAAAGGAACCACCCTTGATGAAAGGCAAGTGTGTTATCTGTTCTGGAAGCACTGACACTCCCCACCCCTGGGCTCTCATCCATCCAGTGTGAGCCCAGGGAGTTATGTCTGCTGGAATTTTGTAAGTTCTTTGGCATTGTTTTCCTTGCTTCGTCCTTTTGATCCCAAGTTTTACTCTCGACTTATACATGGGTCATATCAAAATCCGTAATTTTGGTCCAAAACCTGACCTGGACTTATACATGAGGTCAATTTATAGTCAAGTATATATGGTAATCATTTTTTCTTCACCTATCCTGTCATTATTTACTGTTTTTGCAATAAACCTAACTGGTTCCTAACCTTCCTATCCAATGGAGATTTCTTTAATTCTCCTTCTTTTACTTTGATGTTCTCTAAAACCTTATTTGTCCTTTCCTGCCTCTTTCTTTTCTATAATGTATTCATTTTTATAAATACTCCCCTTATAACCACTTCACTGGCATCCAGTACATTATTTTCTGCCTCTTATCTAAAGTTTGGTCAACATTTGCTCTTGATTTTCTTCTTCCATTCTATCTTAACCTTTTTGTAACTATAATTCATTCAGTCTCCATATATAAGGATGTTTCCTTTTTACTGATATCACTACTAGATTATGATCAATTAGAGGCTTAGTCAAAACT
The DNA here is from genome assembly GCA_026167975.1 of Phrynosoma blainvillii. Lineage (NCBI taxonomy): Eukaryota > Metazoa > Chordata > Lepidosauria > Squamata > Phrynosomatidae > Phrynosoma > Phrynosoma blainvillii. The sequence goes on from JANUYF010000006.1 coordinate 19,510,816, forward strand.
TCTACTATTCCTATTGCATTTATCAATTCCAGACATAGATTTATAGGCATCTGGGGAAAAAAATCCTTCTTACCTTCTTTAACTCTCCAAGTATCAATTATCTGCAATTCATCTACAATATCAAACATTTCTTTTGATAATTTTCCTTGATTTTTTTTTCTTATTTCTCCCCTGTATATTATCTAGTAATGGTTCTACTACCACATTAAAATTATCAGCACACACTAATTTTCATAATTTAATTGCATTATCCTTTCCTTTAATTCTTTAAAGAAAGTGTATTTTGCACTGACCAAAGCATATATACCTAGGACCAACATTTTAGCATTCTTCTATTCAATTTCTACAGCCACAAATGTCTTTTCATCTGATAATATCAATTTTGGCCTTAAAGTTTGTTTTTACATCAACAGTCAGACCTTCATATCCACAAGGGATCTGATCCTGACCCCACCTGAGGATACAAAAGACCCACAACAACGCTGGATCTCAAATCCCATTATCCCTAATGGCGGTATAATGTGTATAGCCGTGTGCACGCACCACCATTTGAAACAGCAGGGCTTGCCATCCGCGGATGCTCAGATCCATGGCTGGCAAGCCTGCAGATGGTGAGGTCCCACCTCCTACATTTTCCCACTGACATGAAGTCTCCCAGAGACTTCTGTTTCAATAGATGGTCATATTTCTTTTTTATCTGAATTTCTGTAAGCATGTAACATCCGCTTTCATTTTTTAAGGTACCGAAATATTAATCTCCTTTTCTTTCCTGAGTTTAAACCTTTCATATTCCACATTTATTTTCCATACCTTTATTAAAGATTATTTAGAGTTTAGTTCCCTTCCCCGCTCTTCCTCCCACTTCTCTCTCTCTTCTCCCTTACAAATTTTCTTTGTTTCTCTTCATTTTTTGTGGGTGGGGAATTCTGTAGCTTTCCCTATGGAATCAATTCTGTATTTTTCCATTCTATATGTATAATTGACCCCTTCAGATTGGCCCTGCTTAAGAGGACTTTTTCCTTTTTCAGAATTTCCATGAAAAATATGTAATCCTTCTACATTCTCAAAAGTCTGGTTGAAATTTCTTTCATAATTATAGTCAGCTTTCCAAACACTGATATACCTTTATTGTGATGAACTTCTATTATGTAGTCTAATGTAATTTTTTTTTTTTAGTGGACTGAATGATTATATCTCTTGCAGTAGTGTCCCGGGGGGGGGGGGGGGCTGCACTGGCTGACACCAGTGAAGGGAGGGAGAGAATCTGGTGCCCCAGTGCCTGCCCTCCAAGGCTTGATTTTTTTGCCTCTTATCTAAATGTTGATCAAAATATGCTCTAATTTTCAATGGAAGGCTTGATTTTCAAGCCTTGGAAGACAGGAAATGAGAGAACCCAGCATCTGCCCCCCCTGGCTTTAAAGTAAAGCTGTGTGGAGCAGGGATGGAAGCGCAAGGGACAGGGGCCTTTTTTGGGTCTGCCCCAAGCCACACACCCCACACCAGGTGACACCCAGTGTGGAACATCACTGATCTCTTTAAAGGTTTTTCTTCTTTGCCATTACTGAGTTCACTCTATAGATTATATCTATCTCTGCCTCTAGTTATCATTCTTCCCAGTCCAAACTCTTTGCCAGCTCATCAATCATTCTTCTTCCAATATTTTTATTCGCCTCTTCTTTCACTGCTCTTATTCTCAGCCATGATTCTTTCTCCCTTCTGCCAGTGCAACTTGATCTAATCATTTTTCCATATCCATATTTAGTTCTTGATTCTATTTTTTCAAAAGCTAGATTGCTTCCACATTTTCTTTTATGTCTGTCTTCACCTGTTTCAGCAAGTTATGGACCACGTTAAATTTAGTGTTCATATATTCCAACTCTGTCCCTGTTTCTTTTCTGAAATCTTTTATTTCTTCCATTAATTTCAACATAGGAAGTTCCATCTTCTGTAAATCCTCTTCTGCTCAACAGACTTTGTATATCATAAAGTCTTTCTCTATATTTCATACCCAAAGCCATGTTTATCCTTTTCTTTTCCATCCCTTCCTTTCCTTAATCTCAGATGTTTAAAAATTTCAAACCTTTTGTGTATTTTTAATGCTTTTTTTCCCAACATTCTTCTCACAATTTTTATCTTTCTCCTCTTCTCCCCCATTTCCTTGTTCTTTTCTAGGTCCTTCTTTCTTTCTCTCCCATGTTCTTCCTTCTTTCCTCTTCCTTCCCCTTTCTTCCTCCTCCTTCAACTCTTCTGCCTTATCACAACCTTCTGAAAAATCTTATTACAGACTTCCACACTTCCTTTCTTTCTTGCTCAGAAAAAAAAAAGGGGGGGGGGGGGAGAAGGCGAAGAAACAAAAAAACCAAAGGTAAAATTGACAGGATACAAAAGAGAAATTACTCAATAAAGGAAAAAGGAAATATCTATTGAAGAAAAAAAAAAAGAGTAAAAAGAACAAACTACAAAAAGAAGAAGAAGAAGAAGAAATCTCCAGGGTTAAAAAGAGGGGAAAGTTGCTTGAAAAAGAGGAGAAAAATTTACCATGAAGTTGCCCATCCATGCTGTTAAGAATATGGAGAACTTTTGACATCATCATTAGAGTACTAGAGACAGCTTAGAGCAGTGGGTAGTGGGGCCCAGTGGATCTGTTTGCAATGAAATCTAGGTTTATATGCATAGTAAGGCCACAAGATAATCTGTTCTGGGTTGAGTAAAAGGTGGCCCATGGAGTCCTATTGTGCAGCCCCTGAAACCTCTGGGCTCCAAAGATGGACAAATGCAAATACAGGTGTATATAAGTGATATCACTTCTAGTCATGCTGGCAGTGCCAGTATGGTCCCCATCCCTCCATAGCCACCCACCTCTGTTCTACATTGTTTTGCTGATTAATGCAGTTTTTTTTTTTTTTTTAGTCACCGACACATTTCTGAATTCTAGAACTTGCATGACAGCCTCCAAACCTGCCTTTACCTTTTGCCCTTCTTCCCATGATATCCAGAGGTCTCCACGTGTCAGAAAACAAGCCACAGCATGCCGTGCTAAATGATGGATCCAGCCTTCTGTGCGCAGCTGTGTCATAATGGCATCTATAAAAGGGTAACCAGTCCGGCCCTGCTGGCAAGAAGAGAGTTAAAGCTGGGAGGGGGAGGGGACGATGGTTTTAATTTACAATTTCAAGTTGATTAGGCAAGACCTAGCATAGCAAATTATAAACTGAAAAATATTGTAATTTTAAAATGTTAAAAAGTCTCATTTGTTTACAGAGAAAGTGTTCATATATCCTCAGTATATGAACAGATGTTACAAGAGAATGCTTGGGGATAAATATTTATAATCTTAAAAGATTTCTTAAGAAAATGCACCAGAGCTTGAGAATATTACTTTTTTTGGACTAGAAGTCTCTGCATCCCACAGCCAGCATTGCTCAAATTCTAGGACCTGAAGATCAAAAATGTGAGTGCTTCAAGCCTAGTATCACTATATTAATTATGCTGCAGGAGCAAATTACAGAATTACTAGAAGAGGCTTCCTGGACTCTTCATCCATCTTTCATAGGGGTCAGGTTCAGATCATACAATGCCTCCTGATACTGGATCTTAATTTTTTTATTATTATATATTATACTAGGAATAGCCCAAGATGATTTGTGTTGGACCAGCCCAAAGGCTTGTTTTGTCCAGCATTCCGTTCCCTAGTTAACAGATATACTCACAAGCAGGATGTGAGTACAGCAATTCCCAATTTGACTTGCAGTGCAGTCTGCATGGGGCTGCACTTAAATACACTTGGAAGCTGCATCTAGGACAAAATGCAGCAGCTAGCAGAAACTATATAATGGTTTTAAAGGAATTGCACTGGCTCCCAATACGTTTCTGGCCTGAATTAAAGGTGTTGTTAATGACATTTAAAACCTGAAATGAGTGGTAGGGTACTTAAGTGGTAAAAGGAGAGTCTCTCCTATATAGGCATAACTCTGTTAACAAAGGGGGGTTGCAGACTGTCAAAAATAGTGTGAATTCAGTCCACTTTTAGGGTTAGGGTTAAGGTTAGGGAATCATGGGGACTGTATTTTATTGTGGCACTAGAGTTCTCTGACAAAGAAGGTTCAATGTCTCAGAAAAATAACAATTCCCATGATTCCCTAGCACTAACCCTAACCCTAAAAGTGAACTGAATTCACACTATTTTTGACAGTCTGCAACCCCCCAAAGCCTCTGACAAAGAAGCTCTTTTTTATATATAGTCTTTTTACACCCACCCAGCCTCCCCTTTTCCTTATTGTTTTAGCAGCACTGGCACTGGGATAAACAGATTTTCAGTGATGGGTTGCAAGTGTGTGTCTGAAGGAAATATTACAATAACACTTAAACTGGGAAAGAATGAGATGATGCTGTAGCTGTCTGTCTCTGCCTGCAACAGATAAGGTAAACAGTTGCTGCCTCCAGAGTCCCTTACTGAGCATACTCAAACAGCAAAAACAATTGAGAAAAGGGAAAGCAGATAAGCCTTCTTCATCAGCTCCCCAGGCTGTTAGAAAAGCATATATCTAGAAGTCTGGCCATTTCTGGAAGATTAAAAATGTTTTTAATTACTTCTGCAAAGCTTACCTAACCTGATTACTTCATTTTACACATAGTCTGTTAGTTCTGGATTTTTATCTTTTTGTGCGTAGGACAATAACTTTGAGGATGTGGGAGAGGGCTTTCTCTGCTGTAGCACTCTTATTTGTTGAATGTAAGGGAATTTAGCAGTTCCCAAACATATCCCGGGGATTGGAGGACACAGAAGAGGACGACCAACAGTTGACTCCAACCAAGGTAAGTTTATTTTCCAGCTGGGATGACAGGTGACCTCGCGGCCAGAAACTGTCACACCCTTAGTTATTTACAGCATATAGTTATACTAACTTTTAGCCAATCACAATGCAGAATTATGTTTGCCTAACACAGCAATTCTAGCAGTTAAGCCCTTTTTCTGGTTATCTGTTTTCTGTTTCCTACTTGCGCAGGCATCTTTCCTTATCAGCTGTTGCCAAGGCATCTGCTAATGTTTCACTTCCTTATCTATACCAGGTCTCCATGCCCTAGCCTTGTACATAACTTACACACATCCTGTTATTTAACCACCTATACTTTCCATCAAGGCTTCTTCTCTGTAATTTTCCACTGCCCTGAGCTAAGTGCTAAGTGGAGTGCTGTTCTATTCCAGGGACCTCTCTAGGTCAGTTAGACTGACCCTCTCAGAATATTCCTCTTGAGAACCTCATTGGTATTAATGTTGGTTTCATTATTATACCCTTGGTATTAAAGCCTATAGAGCATAATAATTTAATCCAGATTCATACAAGTACATGGTTTTAAGCTGTTTAAACTTTTAAAAATATTCAGTTGTTTAATAATTTCAGATTGTTGAAAGTGTAGATTGTAAGCTGCCTACAGATCTAATGGAATAGGGCAAGATATATATATTTTAATAAATAAAAAGAGTAAAAAAACATGTTTCTGTGGGGACAAATGGTATTTGAAGAAATCCTAGTTCACTGGATACAGTTGTCATGGATAATAGCCATTGGTAATATTATGCTCCATAAATTTCTGACTTGCAGTGGTACTTTAAGATTTCAGATGAGTCTTTGGCCTTATGCAGATGGGGCAAAACGAGCGGCCAGAAGCTGCTCCCACCCCAATCACGCTGGGACTGTGGCAACCGCACATTCCCAGCCCCGATCTGCAGCCGCAGTCCTCAAACCGGCCACAGCAAGGAGTGGCTTTTCACCGCTCCTTTTTGTGCCAGATCTTCTTTGTTGGGGCTTGCTTGACACAGCTTCCAGCTGCACTCAGGGCATGCGTCATGTAAACGCTATGCCCCAACATGGCCCAAAACTGGCACTTTGGCCTTCTGTTTTGGGTCTTTCTCAGCATTTTCTGCTGGGAGTCAAACATGGAGTTATTTGCATTCTTGTTCTTGTGTGCCTTCAAATTGCTTTGGACTTATGGTGACCCTAAGGTGACCTTATCATGGGGTTTTCTTGGCAAGTTTCTTCAGAGGGAGTTTGCCACTGCCATCCTCTGAGGCTAAGGGCCTTTGCAGACTGCTAGAAATAGTGCAAATTGAGTCCACTTTAAAGGTTAGGGAATCATGGGAACTGTATTTTATTGTGGCAACAGAGCTCTGACAGAGAAGGCTCAATGTCTCAGAAAAACACATTTCCCATGATTCCCTAGCACTAACCTTAACCCTTAAAGTGGACTCAATCTGCACTATTTCTGGCAGTCTGCAAAGGCCCTAAGAGAATGTGACTTGCTCAAGGTCACCCAGTGGGTGTACATGACTGAGCTGGGATTCAAACCCTGGTCTGCAGCATCGTAGTGTAGCTTTCAAACCACTATTGCTGAGCTATAGGAAGTAAAGTATATTCTTTTGATTTTGGTACTACAGATTGTTTTTTGCATAGTAAAAAAATGTTTGTCCTGCTGGAAAAGAAGGGAATCATCCAGGCCAGTAATGTTTAGTAATGTTTTCTGTTTCATCCATGTTGCAAAGTGCAACATACCTCACGCCATGCATTGAGATACTCCTGGTTATCATCCCAATCCACTTGCACACAAACTGGATTGCCTTCCATTTTGTCAAAGTTGGGGATACCAGCTCCTGCTGTGTAGAAAAATTCTCGCCACAGAAGCTGCCCGTGTAAAGAGACTGGGGGGTCCGTGTGTTTCCTCTAGAGAAATGTAGTTAGAAAGAGATAATTATTCTTGATTCAATTATTTCAGAGAGCTAAGAAAGGCACAATTATACAGTATACTCGAGCTATAGAACCATACAATGAAGTAAGTGGTTTAGTCCAGGAAGATATATGATTCTTCTGATCAGGTAACACAGTTGCCATTTACATGCTAGAAAGTAGCATTTTTATAATTAAATAACCTGTATGCCAATCCATGATCATTCCAGGTACCGTATTTTCCGGCGTATTACACGACTTTTTAACCTGGAAAAGCTGGGGATAAAGTGGGGGGGGGGGGGGGTGGTCTTATACGCCGGATATAAGGAGCGCCGGGTATGAGGAGGAGGAGGAGGAAGATAGAGGTGCGAGGCAGGAAGGAGCTGGGGAGAGAAGGACGAAGGCCAGAAGGAAGAGGAGTTCCTCCTTCTTCTCTCCACGCCTTTCCCCCCCCTCCTCCCAGCTTTCCTCCTGTCCTCGGGGGCTTTCTTCTTTTCCCCATTGCTATCTCCCTCCCGTTCCCAGCTATCCTCTTTTCCCCATCGCTCCTATCCCCATCGCTCCCCTCACCGCCTTCCCAGCTTTCCCCAGGCTTTCCCTCCTGCCCCAATCGCCCCCCCAAGCCCCTTCCCAAGCTTTCCCTCCTGCCCCAATCACCCCCCCAAGCCCCTTCCCAGGCTTCCCCTCCTGCCCCAATCGCCCCCAAGCCCCTTCCCAGGCTTCCCCTCCTGCCCCAATTGCCCCCCAAGCCCCTTCCCAGGCTTCCCCTCCTGCCCCAATCGCCCCCCCCAAGCCCCTTCCCAGGCTTCCCCTCCTGCCCCAATCGCCCCCCCAAGCCCCTTCCCAGGCTTTCCCTCCTGCCCCAATCGCCCCCCCAAGCCCCTTCCCAGGCTTTCCCTCCTGCCCCAATCGCCCCCCAAGCCCCTCCCCCCAAGCCCCTTTCCAGGCTTTCCCTCCTGCCCCAATCGCCCCCCCAAGCCCCTTCCCAGGCTTCCCCTCCTGCCCCAATCGCCCCCCCAGCCCCTTACCAGGCTTCCCCTCCTGCCCCAATCGCCCCCCCAAGCCCCTTCCCAGGCTTTCCCTCCTGCCCCAATCGCCCCCCAAGCCCCTTCCCAGCCTTCCCCTCCTGCCCCAATCGCCCCCCAAGCCCCTTCCCAGGCTTCCCCTCCTGCCCCAATCGCCCCCCCAAGCCCCTTCCTAGGCTTTCCCTCCTGCCCCAATCGCCCCCGCAAGCCCCTTCCCAGGCTTCCCCTCCTGCCCCAATCGCCCCTTTTCTGACAGAAAAGGCTAAATATCTCACAAAATTTCAAATCCCAGAATTCCATAGTCTTGAGTCAGGGCAGTTAAAGCAGTGTCAAATTGCTTTAATAAATTTCTGCAATGCAGACACAGCCAAATTTGATGTGTTGCTTGGGCATAGCTTCTTTAACAAATAATTCTGCACAATGAGAGAAAGAAAGTGTACCCTTGAAGATTTATCTAAAGAAGAACCAAGTTCCTTACTTGGAGGTTATATGTGTATTTTGTGTGCCTTCAAATTGTTCCTGACCTAATGGTGATGATGGGGTTTTCTTGGCAAGATTCTCTCAAGAAGAGCTTTGCCATTGCCATCTTCCCCTGAGGCTGAGAGTGTGTGACTTGTCCAAGTTCACCCAGTGGGTTTCATGGCAGAGTGGGGAATCAAACCCAGGTCTCCAGAGTGGTAGTCCAACACTCAAACCATTACACCATGCTGGCTCCTATTCCCATGTACTACCAATGAAACAACTGCAGACTTTTTGTTGTTCTTGTGTGTCTTCAAGTCCTTTCTGACATGGTGACCCTAAGGCAACCTTATCATTAAAGCATGGTATGTTTCTTCAAATGGGAGTTGCCATTACCATCCTCTGAGGCTGAGAGTGTTTGACATGCCCAGGGTCACTTACTTGGGTGCAAATTGTACATACCCCAGAATGCATCACCTAGTATATTGGCAGTCCTTCCCCCCAACACTTTCTCATTTTCCCCCAAACATCTCATAGTTGGGAGATGGAAATAATTTTTACAGCAGCATTTAAATCTGGACTATTTTTTTAAAGTAAGGTCCAAAACACACTGCAGAAAGAAATGCTAGGGATCTGTAGTTTGTTGTGTTTATAAGTGACAGTTTTCCTGCATGTCATACGCATTGGAATTAACATTACCATATTGAAATCAAATCCAATTTTTTAAAAATTTTATTTGGTGTGTGTTGGAAAGGGGGGTCGTCTTATACGGCGAGTATATCCCAAATTCTATATTTTGGCTGGAAAAATGGGGGGGTCGTCTTATACACCCAGTCGTCTTATACGCCGGAAAATACGGTAGTTTTTACAATCTGCTTTAATAGTTGAAGAATAGCTGATTGAGTCCTAATGTCACAGTAACTCTTTATTACTACACTGGCTTATGTGGGCAGTGTTACAGATGAATTTGCCAGTTGTAGGGCAGTTACCAGCAGTCTACAAGTTTCTATAATAACTCCTTGTTGGCTCAGATTGGAGCTGCCATCTCCAAGGTTTATTTTTTGTTTTGTTTTGTTTTTTGTTGTTTTGATGAAAACAGACAACATTCTGTGTTTAATGCAACAACTGTAGAGGTGAAAAACTTCCCTTCTTACCTCATGGTAGATGTCAGTCAGTTTCCACCAGAATGTCCGTACAGAAAGGCATCCAAACTTGAGGTAGGGGCTGAGTACTGTAGTACTAGGAGTCAAGGAATTACAGTGTGTTTCAGGCTTCTTAAAGTTACATACCCATGACTGTAAATTTAAATTAAAAAAAAACAAGAATGTGACAACATTTACAATCCAGCTTTTTCCACATGACATTATTCAACCTTAGGCACTCCATCACCTTCTAAGATTAGCAGGCAGTTTTTTGTAATGGCTCTAACATAGTGGAATTTCCATCCCAGCCATTTACAGCTATGGTTGCTTACTAACCGGAGTGGGCAACTGTTGGGCTTAGGAGCCAATTTCTCCCTCTGACCCCCACCGCTGGGTACACTCCCCCTTCAGCAAAGATATAATACCTGTGTTTTCCTCTGCAGTCCATTTCAAAATGGCAAGAGTTGGTGATTTTCACATCACTTCCCATCACTATTTTGAGAGGGACTGCATAGGAGAACAGGTATTTAGTAGTGCGGAGTTCTAGATTGCTAGTGTAGTGGGGCTATTTCCCCACGTTTTCACATCTTGAGGACTTGTTTTCATGGTTTGGGGGCACAAATACCTCAAATTACAAGAAAACATTTTAAAGTGGGCAGGACAGGGGAGCTTTTGGGAATTGGCAGGGATCTTCAGCGGTCACAAAAGGAGCCCATTAGTCATACAGTGCCCACCATGTTCTCGCCTCTCACAGAATGATAGACAACTGCAGATGCCATCAGCTCTAACTATCATAGTAAGGTAAGGGATAACAATGGTTTCAGCACATCAGTATTGGAAGGCCACAAGTTGGCCACCTGTGCTCTAGTTTATTACAGGAACTGTCACTACCATGTTGTCTAGGACTTCTGGGAGTTGATGTTTAAAGCATCTGGAGGACTAAAGATTGATAACCCTTGTTTTATTGCTTTTCAAACATTTGTTCCCTGTTTCACTGTCTGAATCTTATGACTGTAGGACAGTTTAAAGCCATGGTGGGATAAAAAAAGAATAAATGACTGAACATATAAGAGACACACAAGATCAAAAACACATGTTTCTCAGGGGAAGGCTTAGGTGGTAGTAGAGGATGAGTACAATCAACGGTAGACAGTAGCACAGATATAAAGTAAAGTCAAGGTTGTGAAGTCGTAGGCTTTCATGGCCGGCATCCATAGTTTTTTGTGGGTTTTTCGGGCTGTGTGGCCATGTTCTAGAAGAGTTCCTTTCTGACGTTTCGCCAGCATCTGTAGCTGGCATCTCTGAAGATGCAAGCCACAGATGTTGGCGAAATGTCAGAAAGGAACTCTTCTAGAACATGGCCACACAGCCCGAAAAACCCACAAAAAACTTAAGTCAAGGCTTTTACTCAAAATGCCAGGAATGTTGTAGAATGAAAAGGTACATAAAACAGGCAACAGAGAGCAGCAGTTCCTGTACATACTGAAAAAATACATAAATCTAGGATGGCTTTCTGCATCTACTGGGTGCTACTATCTTCTGGAGTGAGCCTTTACTGCTTGTGATGGTAATACACCATTGGAGGGTTCAGTATTTGTAGTGAGTTCAACATACTCAGCTCACCTTGTCTTTAATACTGTGACTGCAAGAAATTATTTCTGTCCAAATACTGTACATCATGTACACATCTAGAAATTTTAGTCAAAAAACTGACCCAAAAAACCTGAGTCAATTTATCCACAGGTCAATGTAAATACTGTACTGTAACTCTAATATATAAAAAAAGAACCATCCCCTGGTGAAAGGCAAGTGTATAATCTGATTGCTATGCAGAGGGGCAGGGTATAAATTATTATTATTATTATTATTATTATTATTATTATTATTATTATTATTCTGGAAGCAGAGATACCATGAAGGTGGACAAGCTTGTTTTCTCCTGTTCCAGAGACTAGGGCATAGAGTAATGGATTCAAGCTCCAGGAAAAAAGATTTCACCTCAACATTAGTTAGAACTTCCGACAGTAAAAGTTGGTTGACAGTGGAACACACTGTCTTGGAGAGTAGTAGCGTCTCCTCCTCTGGAGGTTTTTAAACAGACTGGCTGGCCACCCACCAAGCGTGCTTTGATTGTGTATTCCTGCATGACAGGGGGTTGGACTGGATGACCCTTGTGGTCTTTTCTAACTGATTCTATGAATTTCTATAAACATTGACACACACACACACACCCGCTCTCATCCATCCAGACTTGTGTGAGCACAAACAGTTATGCCTGCTGGAATTTTGTAAGTTTTTCAGTATTATTTTCCTTTACTTCATCTTTTAGATCCTTTGTTAATCGACCCTAAGTTTTATCGTCAACTCATACATGGCTCATATCAAAATCCACATTTTGACCCCAAAACTGCCCTTAATTTATACATGAGGTTAATTTATAGTCAAGTACCGGTATATACAGGAGCATCCCTTATTTTATTGCAAATCTATAGATTATTGTTTTTCTTCTGCTTCTCAGGTTGTGGAGTATGCAGCCCTCCCTTTAGTATAGGATAGGTTACAATTTTGCCTGTATAAAACTAAAGCTTTTACATTTCACAAACATGCCAAGTAGTACAACTATATATGTTACATTATGAATGCAGCCTTTTATGTTGCTAAAGCAATAAATATAGTTATGTTATACTGCAAATTTTACAATATTTTCAAAACTTTAAATTCCCCTCTCTGCCCCCCCCCCATCACCTGGGAAAAACCTTTCTCCCCAAGGTTCTACATTTCTGGAAATTTTACATCACCATATAATAAAGGATCTATTGAACAAACAGAATAGATATTTTATTCATTGTACCGTTCTCTTCATATGTAAATCAAGACGAGCAAGTGCCTCTGATTCTCCTCCTGGGTAAAGGTGAGGGCCGGCCATTTTAGGGTCCTGTCCCAGTTCCTCATAAGAAGGGATGCCATATTCAGTGTCATGATCCTTTTTGACAGGTGTATAGCAATCTAGGCAGAAAATGGTTCTATCAGCTTGAAACTCTATACCAGGGGTAGGCAACCTTTTTGAGCTGGGGGCCGGGTTGCTGTCCCTCAGACAATTGGGGGGCCGAAGCACCAAAAATAAATAAATAAATAAATAAAAATTAAAAATTATGCATGCGCACTCTCTCAGCCCCAGAAAAGCCATGGCAAAACCCCTGTGGAGATTTTGCCAAGAAAACCCCAAGAACAAGTAATAACAATAATAATCAATATTATCATGGCAGGCGGCGGCGGCAGCAGGACCGGCCTGGAGCTGATCCAAAGGCCTCGGGGGCCGCATCCGGCCCCCGGGCCTTAGGTTGCCTACCCCTGCTCTATACTCTGTTGGTTTTAGTTCCCTTTAGCTAAGTTCATCTCTAGTCCACGATGGCTCAATAAGTATGTAAAAGAACTTTATTCACTTTTTCAAAATAATGCTGACTAAAATGCACAAAACATAGCTTTTGACCTTTTTTCCCTTAACAAAAGATTTTCCCCTATAAATTGTGACTTGCATTTGCTTTCACTGATGTCAACAGAGCCAAATCTGATTGGTTATGTAAGACTGATCTAGAAAGGAAAAAAGAAGCAGCAGGGACTGTGGGGAGAGGAATTACGTTGATGCAGCAGTGAAAACACAACAAAGAAAGCAAGATTGGTAGAAAATGGGATTTACACAATGAAGAACTGACTTGGTAGATGGAGGTGGTGTGTACCCAGGTATCCTATTTGTGATCTCTAAAATCAGAACACAATAGGGTAATTCTGAATCATAGAATCATAGAATCATAGAGTTGGAAGAGACCACAAGGGCCATCCAGTCCAACCCCCTGCTATGCAGGGACTCCCAATCAAAGCATCCCTGACAGAATATCAGATTGATTTAAATTATCTGCATATCCTATGCTATTTCAGCCTTATGTAAATACTGCATTTACCCACATGTTTTACTGAACATTTTAGATATGAACTGTATTAAATTATAGACATAAACATTTCTATGAAATTAAATCCTTCAAATGATAAGCAGCTTTCCAAAAACCAGAAGGAAGAGACCAATAAAATAATTGAATTCCATTTGTACTGCCATTTTCAGATTATTTTCAATCATCTGGAAGAAAGGTGATGATGATAGAGTGAGACTGAAATACACAAAGACAATTGAACTTGCTGAAATTGACAAATGGACAATATTGCTTAAAGAGAAAGCTTTGAATAATGTTAAGGTGAGGGGAAGTGTATCATACACATTCCATCAGACGAATCTGCAGACCGAGGCACTGGCAGAATGGAGATCTATGCCTGCTGTTGCTGTTGCCTGCTACAGTAATGTTGCAGCATAATTGTGTATGGCTGCCTAGAATCCACCAAGCACTAGTTCTTCTAGTGATCATCTGTGAATTCACACAACCCTGCCCATCCTCCCATTGTCGTGTCGATTCCCATGGACAGCTGCATCAGCGTTCTATGGAACTGGTGGTTTCAGCAGAAAGCCCCTTAAATAGGGCTGTCAGAGGTGGGCAGGGTTACTACCAAAATTTTATTTAGAACACTCCAAAGAGGCTCTGTGCAGATGCAGGATAACCCAGTTGTATGAGTTCGCAGATTACGACAAATATGCAACCTGTCCTTCTCCACTCTGTCCATGAAATCCTCATGCTCTCTAATAAGCTGCAGAGTGGATAAATGGGCCTCAAGTTGCCAGCCCTTCTCTTCCAACAGGGGTGCTGCAACTTGCACCCACATCCTTTGACAAGAACACGAACATGCCACAGCTGTTGCAGGTGACTGCAGCAAATACTCCACTGTCTATATTTCAATGCGTACTTAAGACTATAAAATATGGACAGTGAAGGAGTTGCTGCAAGCAACAGAACTGAGGGTCTCCTCCTCAAAACTTTCCTGCTAACACCCCCACCACACACACAAAAACCTGTTGGCCTCACTTATTCGCCCAGCTGCAGAGACTGGGACTGCATTATATAGAGAGCTAGTGGCTGCTGGCTCCTCTTTCCACCAAGTCTCTGACTCACTTCCTCTGAGCAGAAGCCCCACCTTCCTGAGACCAGGTGCTCAGGAAGGGGACTTGAAGCTACACACTACAGAACAACAGAATGCTAATGAACACACAATCACACCTCACCTCCACAATCAGCCTTGACCCAACAATCACAGTCATGCACACCCAAGCAAACCTCCACTAAGCTCAAACAAACCAAACAGACTTACCCCACCCGACCCTTATCCTTGATCCAACAAACTCTCCCAAACAACTCTCTGGGGCTGGGGAGGTTTAAGCCAACTGATTCAAGCTCACCTTATGCTGTCTCTTCCACCACATTGACGCAAAACACCCCTGTTGGTGTCGCCTGTTAGCTGAGCTGTTCACCTATACTTACCCTTCATGTTTTCTAGACTAGGAGCTGGAACTGGTCGTTTTGGAGGGCCCAGAGAAGCCAAGAGCGTCTGCAGCCGTGTGTAAGTCAGAGGTGCTTTCCCATTGTTCTCAACAATTATTCTGAAGAAAATAAAAATGGTAAATTGTCACAAAAGTCCAATAATGAGAATCCAAGTAAGGTTCTCCTTGGTGAAAGCCTCCTAATTGACATGCACCTCTAAGGGTCATTGCTTACTAACTCACCTTTCAGTGTCATACAAAGTGTGGGATACTTTCTGAATGACCTGGATGCCATGTTCAGCTGCCAATCTCGCAACCTCTGCATCTCGTTTTCTTGCATAGGGTTCTGTGTCTACTTCAAATGCAAGCCGTGTCACCTTCCATTTCTTAAAAAGTTCTGGGAATACATCTGCAGGGCGACCACGAACTATGAACAGCCTAAGGAGACATGACCACATTTGGGTATCATGATACAGGCCAGGAGAATAAGAAAGCAAAAAAGATTAGGCCAGATTCTCAGGTCAAAACAGTAGCTTGGACAAACAATATTGTAAATATAAGTAGAAAGTTCATTTTTAAATTAGGGAGTCATTTTTAAATTAGGGAGTTATTTGAGTGTTGGTCTAAGAGACCAGGGTTTGAACCCTGCTCAGTCATGGAAACCCAGGGGGTGATCTTGAGCAAGTCACCCTCTCAGCCTCAGAGGAAGACAATGGCAAACCTCGTCTGAATACATTTTACCAAGGAAAAACCTATAAGAGAGTCACCACAAGTCAGAGATGACCTGAAGGCACATAATAACAAATACAAGGCTTAAAAGTCATAGTAACCCCATTTTATGAAAGCTGAGTTCATGTGAACACTTCAGTGTTGGCTTACACAGCAAGTAAGGGGGAGTGTGGCACACAGCCCACGTGCAGTGTCCCTGAGAAAAGTTCATTTTATAAAAAAAAATCTTAAAATACCACACACATCCCTGGGCCATAATTTCATTATGTTTTGGAGCCCAGACCCTTTTAGGAGTATGAGGAGCCCTCAATGGACAAGGAGTAATATGTTCCAGCTCACTGATTCAGTATTTACCTTTATTTACTTGCAGGGCTAAAACAGTCCAGGAGGGGGATATAGCAGAGTGGCCCCACACAAACACACCCTAAAGGATGCTTTGAATGATTTTTTAAAATTTAAATATTCTGAGGGATAACATAGTATTCATTTGGATTTAAATCTTGCCTTTCTCCCAAAATAGGGGATGGGGAGTCAGTAGGCGCAACAAGGTTGGGGGGGGGCTGTTCTGAAACCCCTGGTATTTGGCCCCCTGCCTTACCCCTTCATTGCCCAACTCTGCATGCACAACTCTGCTCCTGTCTTCACCTTTGCAACTATCAAGCCCTGCAGGTACTGCTGCTACAGACATTCACTGGTCATGTGAAAGAAAAGGCCTTTGCAGACTGCCAGAAATAGTGCACATTAAATTGAGGCACTGCCCTGGCTCAGTGCTAGGGAGTCATGGGAATTGTATTTTTTTCTGAGACATTGATCCTTCTCTGTCAGAGAGCTCTGGTGCCACAATAAATTACAGTTCCCATGATTCCCTAGCACTGAGCCAGGGCAGTGCCTCAATTTAATGTGCACTATTTCTGGCAGTCTGCTTAGGCCCAAAGTGAAGGAGTGACTCAAGCAATAACAAGCAGTCTGTCTTGGTTGAAAGGAGAAGAAAAATGAGGTGGCTTTCCATCCAGCACAACCTTGTTTTTCTTCTTGTCCACTGCAACTGAAGACAAGACTTTTGATCTCCTGACTCACCTTGTCCTTCCCCTCCCCAGCCAGTGTGTGGCCACAACAGCAGAATTCCTCTGGTGTCGCTGGGAGATGGGGTTAGATGGTACAGATGACTAGATCTGGGCAGCAGGGGATAGATAAAATTGTCCTTGCACACCACCCAAAAGAAGGCATATGTGCATGTAGGCAGATTCTGGATGGAAAGCTATTCCATTTGGGGGAAAGTGCAAAATGTAATATAAATTGTCAATTGGTCAAGACAAATGGGTCCTTAATGCAAGGAGGGGAAAAACTTTACATAAGCAGCTAGGAGGGATGTCCCATGGTCTTAGATGTCTTTACACTAATGCACAGAGCAAATAAACAAGATGAATTTGAACACCTAGCACAACAAAGCACAATTATAGGCATCACTGAAACCTGGTGGGATAGGTCTCATGATTAGAATGTATTAATAGAGGAGTATGACTTTTTTTAACAGAAACAGGCCAAACAGGAAAGGAGGAGGTATAGCATTATATGTCAAAGATGTTTACACCTGCAAAGAGATCCAGGACTTAAATCCTGGAAGCCAGGTGGACAGTATCTGGATAAAAATTAAAGGGGAGAGAAACAACAGGGATGTTATTGCGGCAGTCTACTACAGACACACACACCCCCAGTCAGACTGAGGAATTAAATGATGCCTTTGTAGAACAGATGGTTACACATTACACACTCAGAAAGGAGAAATGTTGTAGTGATAGGTGATTTCAACTTTCCTGATATTCGCTAGAAGTCAAACTCAGCCAAAACTTTAAGGTTCAGCAAATTCCTCACTTGCCTGGAAGACAATTTTGTTGTCCAAAAGGTGGAGAAGGCAACAAAGGGACCAGCTATTTTAGATCTGGTCCTAACTAACAAGGATGATCTGGTTAATGGGGTATGGGAGGAATTTGTTGCAACCTATAACAACTAGATTGTCTGCAACTGCCCAGAGGACCTTTTCTGCAACCGCTCCCAGATTATGGAATGGCCTACCAGATTAGTCCGTCACATTACCACCTTAAATAGCTTTTAAAAAGACAGATCTCTTCTGTCAGGTCTTTCCTGAATAGATAACTGGCCACTAAATAAGTTGAACCTGTTATTCCCTGATTTCTATGACAGCCCTTGTTGATTTGTTATTGTTTTAAGGTATGTTTTAATCTATATACTGTTTAATTTTATTTTAGGGAGGGGGGTTATTGGGATACGGGATTGTGTATTTTATTATTATTATTATTATTAGCCCGCCCCTCTGCAAACACAACCAGGGTGGCTTACAGCATTAAAACTACAATAAAAATGCAATACAAATCCCCAAAACCCACCCACCCCTTAAAATAGTATTAAACATAAAACAATTTAAAACATACTTCAGTAAATCACAAAACCAAAACACAAAACAATAACAATAGCTGCAGCAGAGATTGGGAGGGAAGGTGGGTTAACTCTTGGGGCCAGGATATCTATTCAGGAAAAGCCTGCCAGAAGAGATCTGTCTTAACAGCCTTTTTAAAGCTGTTCGAGGTGGTAATAAGACAGATCTTATCATGTAAGCCGCCCTGGTTGTGTTGCACAACACTACTACTACTACTACTACTACTACTACTACAAGTTGTGGGATCCTTAAGTGGGAATGATCATGTTCTCCTGGAGTTTGTTATACAGTGGAAAGGGGAAACCAAGCAAAGTCAGATAGGCATTCCAGACTTTAGGAAAGCTCATTTCAATAAACTTAGTGACATACTGGGTGTGATCCTGTGGTTGGGATTAGTAAAAGAGAAAGGACTTCAGGACAGATGGCAGTTTTGCAAAAGGGAGAGATTGAAGGCACAATTTCAAACAGTTCCAATGAGGAGGGGAAATGGGAGGTATCTCAAGAAACCAGGACGGGTTACTAAAAAACTTTCAAGTAAAGTAAAGTTAGAAAAGCTGAAGTGCAGAATGAGCTCATGTTTGCTAGAAAGGTTAAGAACAATAAAATGGGCTTTTTTGGTTATATCTGTCGCAAAAGAAAAGAAGGAGGAAATGGTAGGGCCACTGCGCAGAGAAGATGGAGAAATTCTAACAGGGGACAGAGAAAAGGCAGAACTACTCAACACCTTCTTTGCCTGTCTTGTCACAAAAGGAAAAGGGTTTTCAACCTGAGGAAAATGGAGCAGAGGACACAATAGGGGAAATGCAACACAGAATAAGTAAAAAGGAAATACAGAAATACTTGGTTAACCTAAATGAATTTAAGTCTCCAGGACCAGATGAACTACATCCAAGGATATTAAAAGAACTGGCAAATGTAATGTCAGAGCCACTGACAATAATCTTTGAGAACTCCTAGAGAACAGGAGAAGTCCCAGAAGACTGGAGGAGGGCAAACATTGTCCCCATTTTCAAAAAGGGGGAAAAACAGGATCCAAACAACTATCACCTAGTTAGTCTGAAATCAATACCGGGAAAGATTCTACAGCAGATCATTAAACGGAGAGTCTATAAGCACTTAGAAGGGAATGCCATAATCTCAAAAAGTCAACATGGGTTTCTCAAAAACAAGTCAAACAAGACCAAACTTCTTTTTTCTTTCTTTTATAAAATTACCAGCTTGGTAGATGAAGGGAATGTTGTGGATGTCGCATATCTTGATTTCAGTAAGGCCGTTGACAAGGACGCCTACAATATTATTGCAAACAGGCTAGTAAAATGTGGGTTAGACAAGGCTACAATTAGGTGGATTTGTAACTGGTTGACCAGCCAAATCCAAGAGTTCTCAGCAATGGCTCCTCTTCATCCTGGAGAGAAATGACCAGTGAGGTGCACAGGGTTCTGTCCTGGGCCCAGTGCTATTCAAAATCTTTATCAGTGACTTGGATGAAGGAATAGAAGGTATGCTTATTAAATTTTAGATGACACCAAATTAGGAGAAATAGCTAACACTCCAGAGGACAGGATCAAAATTCAAAATGACCTTAATAGATTAGAAAGCTGGGCCAAAATTAACAAAATGAATTTCAACATGGAGGAATATAACGTATTTAGGCAGGAAAAAATGAAATGTATAGATATAAGATGGGGGACACTTGGCTTATCAACAGTACATGTGAAAGGGATCTAAATGTCTTAGTAAGCAACAAATTGAACATGAGTCAACAGTGTGATGTGGCAGCTAAAAAAGCCAGTGTAATTCTAGGCTGCATCAATAGAAGAATAGTGTCTAGATCAAGAGAAGTAATAGTATCACTCTATTCTGCTTTGCTGAGGGCCCACCTGGAATACTGTATCTAGTTCTGGGTACCACAATTCAAAAAGGATGTTGACAATCGAGCGTGTCCAGAGGAGGGTGACCACAATGGTGAAGGGTCTGGAAACTATGCCTTATGGGGACAGACATAGGGATCTGGGTATGTTTAGCCTGGAGAAGAGAAGGTTAAGAGGCGATATGATAGCCCCATATTGAGGATGGAGTAAGCTTGTTTTCTGCTACTCCAGATAACAGGACCCGGAGCAATGGATTCAAACTACAGGAAAAGGGATTCCAGCTCAACATTAGGAAGAACCTACTGACAGTAAGAGCTGTTTGACAGTGGAACACACTCCCCTGGAAAGTGGTGGAGTCTCCTTCTTTGGAGGTTTTTAAACAGGTTGGATGGCCATCTGTCAGGGGTGCTATGATTGTGAGTTCCTGCCTGGCAGGGATTTGGATTGGACAGCCCTTGAGCTCCCTTCGAACTCTGTGATTCTGTGGTCCTTCACAGGGCATACAGGTAGTTAGTTATTGGTTCATGGTACTTGCCTTGAATTCAGTTTTTTAAGGCTTTCATCCAAATCTCTCAGTGATTCAATTAGAAACCTCCAGCGATTGACGCTGACCCGCATATTCTTCGCAAACCATGGGTCAAGGATAAAGATTGGGTAGAGTTCAGTGCAGTCCTTCATCGCAGCTAGGAGAGCAGGATTATCATGGAGGCGAAGTGCCTTGCGGAACCAGTGGATTGAGACATGCACCATACTGAGAGCAACTTCCTTTCCTTTTGTATTGGAAGACCTGTCCAGACAGAAAAAAGGTCCAGTCAGAGACAGTAAAATGCTGTTTTCCAAAATGGTGGTCGCGACTCCTGTGCATGCGCAAACGCGTCGCAGCCGCACGGAGGAGAAAATGCGCCGCGGAGGCGGTGGCAGGAATCGGCCTGGGCCGGTAAGTCCGGCGACCTGGGCCGGAACCGGCCTGGGGGGCGTAGGTTGCCGGCCCCTGCTTTAGACGTTCGGAGAGCCTTAGCCTTTTTTTACCTTGAAAGGACCTCAGGTTCGAGGCACTCTGAGAGACTTTTTGTATGTTACTCAGAGGCTAAAAAGGGACTACCTGTTACACTCCAGAGATTTTCCAAATGGGTGTCATCAACCATTTACCTTTGTTATGAACTGGCAGGCAGAGTCCTTCTGGGCCGGGTGCAGGCACACTCGACTATGGCGGTAGCTGCATCCTCTGCTTTTTTGACTGGGATACCTCTAGAGGATGTTTGCAAGGCTGCTGTCTGGTCCCCGCCAATGAGTTTTATTAAGCATTACAGACTGGACACAAGGGCCAGACAAGAAGCCTCTTTTGGGAGGGCAGTGTTACTTTCTGGTTTGCACTGTTCTCTTGCATACTTGAATTCAGTATGGATGACACTGAAATGCATTTGAAGCTTACAGTTACAGTTTACTGCTGTTCATAAATCTCATTTTGTTTCAACTTACAAGAATGGTGTCAGGACACTCCCTCCTCCACTGACCGAAGCTTGTCAGTCCAACCCATTTGTGTGATTTGCAGAGGCCACGAAGAAGGAGGACAGGTTGCTTACCTGTAATGGTATTTCTTCGAGTGGTCACCTGCGAATTCACACAAATCCCACCCATCCTTCCCTCCGTCGTGTCCTGCTCATTACTAAAAATTCCCGCTGTCGCTGCTTGGAACTGAGGAAAGAGCGGGAACGCCAAGGGCGTTATAGGGGTGGGCGCCTACCGCCAAAAAGTTGCCATCTCAGATTTGCCCAGTGATACTAGAACTTTCCGAGCTAGCTAGCTGCGCAGGCGCAGACATCACCCATTTGTGTGAATTCGCAGATGACCACTCGAAGAAATACCGTTACAGGTAAGCAGCCTGTCCGTATTCATATTTTCAAGCCACGGATGATCGAATCCATTGATAAAGAATTTGGATATGAGAGGTGACTGTACTCGTTTATTTCTAAATACGTATCGTTATCAGTATCGTTATTACTGTGATTATGTAAGAAAGGTTTCTTCAGGTAGAAGATTTTGCACGGCCTGAAAACACCTCAGCTACAATGCTGCTTTATTTTTTTAAATATGAAAGGATGTCGTTTTTTAAAGTTGGGAGAATATGCACAAAAAGGCATTCCTCCCCCTGGCACAGTACCTGCTGCGTTGCCACTTCGTTTTGCAATGGGCATCCAGCCACCACCCAAAATACGGAGGTTTGTGGCCCTGAGATTTCAACACTGTTACACAATCTGTATCAGCTGAAACGCCTCTCCCTTCGCAGATGGCAGACAGGAGGTAAGCTGGAAGCTACTGGTAGGTCTCTGAAAGTTTCTTATTCTCCAATATTTTAACAAAAGTGTGTGGTTTTCTGCTACTTGCTTATTTCTTAGCCTCAGTGCTCCGCAATTGAAAAGGGTACTCATCCACTGCTGTTCATCTGGTCTTTTGTTCAGTCAAGCTGGGTTAGGTCCAAAATGCACTGCAGAAATAATCCAGATTGAGACCGCTTTCACAGCCCTGGCTCACTGCTAGAGCATCTTGCAAACTGTAGTTTATTGTCTCTGACAAAGAAGGCTGAATGTCTCACAAAATTACAGTTCCCAGAATTCCCTAGCATTGAGCCAGGGTAGTGACAAGCCGTCTCAAACAGGCTTACTTCTGCAGTGTGTTTTGGACCTGAGTTCCATTCAAGCCCAAGTTTTTGCTTGAAGACTGTTGATGAAATTAGACTGTAAGGAAACCCTGTATGAACAGGAATAGATTATATACACACACACATATATACAGTATACACACACATAGATATACATGTATATATATATATATACAGTATACACACATGTATGCACACACATATACACACACACACACATATATATACATAGTATACACACACACGCACACACATATATATATATACACACAGTACACACACACATATATACAGTATACACACACGTAGATATACATATATATATATATATATATATATACACACAGTATACACACATGTATGCACACACATACACACACACAGATATATATATATATATATATATATATATACACAGTATGCACACACACACACACACACATATATATATATATATATATACACACGCATAAATACATACAGTATATACACACACACACATATATATTCATACACATATATATTCACACACACACACACTCATATACACACAGAGAGAGCGAAGCTCTGGTGTCACAACTAATGACCATTCCCAGAATTCCATCGCCTGGAGCCAAGGAACTTAAATTGGTGTCAAAACGGATTATTTCTCCAGTGTGGATGCAACCCTTGTATACAAAATTAAAAGGTTAATCCTCCCTTTCTTTCGGACGCGGCCAAAGGAGGACGCTAATGGCGCTTACCTGGGAGTAAGGAGCCCCTGAGACTCAGGAGTGACTTCTGAGGAGAGCGTCGCCTTCCTTCCTTCCTTCCTTCCCTCAGCGCCGCTCCTGAGGCCTCTGAGGCGCTTGTGTAACCGGAGGAAGGCCGCCTCCTCCTCCTCTTCCCTCCAGGCCCCAGTTACACAAGAAGGGCTGCCCTCGTTTCGTCGTTTCCCTCAGCCGTCCTGCCTTCTCTCCTTCCCCTCAGTCGGTCCCTCTCGGGCTGCATCCGCGCTGCAGAAATAACCCGGTTTGAGACCGCTTTAACTGGCGGGGCTCAATGCTAGGGAATTGTGGGAACTGTACTTTTGTCAGACATTGAACCTTCTTTGTCAGAGAGAGCTCCGGGGCCACAATAAACAACGGTTCCCAGAATTAAACACACTGCAGAAATAATCCGGTTCGAGACCGCTTTAACTGCCCTGGCTCAGTGCTAGGGAATCCTGGGAACTACTTTTGTGAGTCATTGGGGCCACAATAAACGACAGTTCCCAGAATTAAACACACTGCACAAATAATCCGTTTTGAGACCGCTTTAACTGCCCTGGCTCAGTGCTAGGGAATCCTGGGAATTGTAGTTTATCGTGGCACTAGAGCTTTCTCTGAGAGAGAAGGTTCAGTATCTCAGAAAAAAATACAATTCCCATGATTCCCTAGCACTGAGCCAGGGCAGTGCCTCAATTTAATATGCACTATTTCTGGCAGTCTGCTTAGGCCCAAAGTCTCACAAAACTAGTTCCCAGAATTCCCTAGCATTGAGCCAGGGCAGTTAAAGCGGCCTCAAACTGGATTGTTTCTGCGGGAAGTGTGTTTGGGGCCATTATGGCTCAAGGCTAAGGAATGCTGGTTGTTTGTGGCATCAGAGTGCAGGAGCCACAACCCAGACCACCATTCCCAGAATTCCATAGCGTTGAGCCCAGGACTGGGAAGCAGTGGTGACTTGGGGGTTTACTCCTGTCTTACTCCAGAGTATATATTCCTTAATGTTACTCCTACTCCTGTAAAAACCTCTTACTCCTTCACTCCTACTCCCCAGCCCTGGTTGAGCCTTAGCAGCTAAAGCGGTATCCAACCGGGTTATTTCTGCAGTGCAGATGCTCTTGAGTTGCTGGAGGAGGAGGAGGGAAAGGGAAAGGAAGGGTGCAGCTTCCTCCTTGCAAAGTCCGGAAGAAAAGGCTGGCTTTGGCTTTGGCGGCTGATCTGGACGCTGCTCCCTTTTTCTCACTGGTAATCCCTTCCTTTCTGCTTTCAAAAACCAGATTCCACTGACTTCTTTATTCCTTAGAAAAGAAAATGGATCCCTTTTAATTTAAGATTTCTTTTAAAGGTTGAAAAGGTCGCTGTTGAAAAGGCAGGGCAGGTTTCCTTCCTCAAAAAACAAACAAGGGAGGCCTCTAAGAAGGAACTGAAGCTCTTTCTTGTCTTGCTTGAAGCAACACCGAAAGGCTACTAAAGTCCTTCTAGCTGCAAAACAGAGGATTGATTATTTATTATTATTATTATTATTATTATTTAAATCTTTTATTTCCAAACTCCAGTTGTATTTAAACAGTGCTATATTTCCCCCTTTCGATCACCAGGAAGCACTTTTTAACCTGGGCTGCATCCACACCGGAAAAATAATAACCCGGTTTGGCACCGCTTTAACTCTTCCTGGCTCAAGGCTATGGAATTCTGGGAATTGGAGTTTGTGTTCAATCCTGAGCGGAGCAGAGCTTTAACGGCCCAGGCTATGGAATTCTGGGAATTGGAGTTTGTTGTGGGGCCCAGAGCACAGGAGAGCTTTAACTGCCCTGGGCTCAAGGCTATGGAATTCTGGGAATTGGAGTTTGTGTTGAATCCAGAGCAGAGCTTTATCTGCTGTGGCTCAGAGCTATGGAATTCTGGGAAGTGGAATTTGTTGTGAGGCCCAGCTCCGCTCTGGGCCCCACAATAAACTCCAGTTCCCAGAATTCCATAGCCATGAGTCCAGGGCAGTTAAAGCGGTGCCAAACCAGATTATTTCTCTAGTGTGGATGCAGCCCTGATTTGGATCAAGTGGAGGAGTTGTTTTGTGCACTGAGGCTGCATCCACATTGGAGAAATAATCCCAGTTTGGCACCACGTTAAGTGTCCAGACTCAAGGCTATGGAAATCTGGGAATTGTAGTTTGTGTGGGCCCCAGAGCAGAGCAGAGCAAAGCAAAGCAACTGATAGTGACAGGTGACATGCGACTGGCTTTATTGCAAACTGTTTGTGTCAAATGTAGGCATTTAGCCCAGGCCAGGATAACCAAAGGTAAGGAATGTAGGGATTTGCAGTCCAGTAACATCTGGAGGACTATATCAGGGGTAGGCAACCTTTCCCCTTTAAGGGCCGAGGGACTTCAGCTCCCAGAATCCCAGGAGCTATTGGCCAACATGGCTGAGGCTTCTGGGAGCTGAAGTCCCTCGGCCCTTAAAGGGGAAAGGTTGCCTCCCCCTGGACTATATAGTTCCCTCCCTGTGCCAGTCTTAATAGATTACTCAAGTGTGAAATTTGAAGGGTTTCCCCCCTCTTTTTCTGTCTTATCATAGACTAACATGGCAATATTGCTTTTTATGTCTCAAATGTAACTCTTAGTTCCATCTAGAGTTTCTTTTTCTTCTTTGTTGATATGTGCCAGGGTTAGGCAACCTTTCCCCTTTAAGGGCCGAGGGACTTCAGCTCCCAGAATCTCAGGAGCCATTGGCCAACATGGGACTATTGGCCAACATGGCTGAGGCTTCTGTCAATCCATTGATTTAATTTAAATCAAAGTCAATCCATTGATTTAAATCAATCCATTGATTTAATACTGTTTTAAGGGGGGAGGGGGTTTGTTGTATATATCTGTGTTTTATGGATTTGTATATGTTTTTAAATTGTAAGCCACCCAGATTGGTATTCCAGAGGGCGGAGTATAAATAAATTTTATTATTATTATTATTATTATTATTATTATTATTATTATTATTATTATGGGAGCTGAAGTCCCTCAGCCCTTAAAGGGGAAAGGTTGCCTACCCCATGTGCCTTTAAGTCATTTCTGGCTTCCAAGTTGTTTCTGACTGGCAGTCCAAAAGCAAAAGTGACGGTGGAGTTTACTGGGCAAGATTTGTTCAGAAGGGGTTTGCTCTTGCCTTCCTTTGAGGCTGAGAGAGTGTGACTTGCCCAGTGGGTTTCCCTGGCTGAGTGTGGATTTGAACCCTTGTCTCCTGAAGTCTCAGAACCTGAACAGACTGCCAGAAATAATCCAGTTTGAGTTCACTTTAACTGTCCTGGCTCAGTGCTAGGGAATCATGGGAATTGTATTTTTTTTTCTGAGACATTGAGCCTTCTCTGTCAGAGAGCTCTGGTGCCACAATAAACTACACTTCCCATGATTCCCTAGCACTGAGCCAGGGCAGTTAAAGTGGTCTCAAGCTGGATTATTTCTGGCAGTCTGCAACACATTAACTCTGTTAAACTCATTAAATCAATACCTAAATAAAAAACTTGCTACAAGTTCTCATTGATTTATTTAATGGGGCTACTTTGGTTGCAACTAACAATTGAAATCAGGGCGATTGGCCTTAGAGATTTCTCCTATCCCTCTCTGTGTTTGTATCTGCTTCTCAGTTAGTTTTGGGGGCTCCTGTAAGTCAGCCAATGTGACAAATTAATTTGGCTTTCTTTCTGTTGAGATTGCAGGAGTTGCCCTGAGTTCGATTCCTGTGTGCAGGCAAAACACCGAGGAAGATCCATGCAGATCATTTCCAGTTGAGACTTGCTCCTGATATGTCAAGTGAGTAAATCTTGGCTGCTCTGTGCTCAGACTGGAGTTAATGTTTGGATTACTGTTTGGATATGTTTGGATCCCCATATGACCCTGAACTAACCAGATTCATCTGATTTCCAAAGTTTAGTAGTGTCAGGCCTGGTTCATACTCGGAGGGGAGACCACCAGGGATTGGCAGGTTAAGGCTAGGAAAGAATCCTTGGGGTAGGCAACCTTTCCCCTTTAAGGGCCGAGGGACTTCAGCTCCCAGAATCCCAGGAGCTATTGGCCAACATGGCTGAGGCTTCTGGGAGCTGAAGTCCCTCGGCCCTTAAAGGGGAAAGGTTGCCTACCCCTGCTTGAAACCATGAAAAGCGGCTGCCAGAAAGAGTCAGCAATATGTCAAAAAATATTGGTGTTTTTATTAAAGTCGACTTTTAGCTGAGTATACATTCAGGGGTACTGTGCTATCCATTTAGCAAATTCAAACAAAAATCCATCAGTGATACCTTTATTGGCCAACCAAAATGCAAACTATATTTGTTGCAAGCTTTTGAAGTTCCATGAGCTTCTTCCTCATATATTGTGTGTATGTATACACACACACACACACTATATATATATATATATAGAGAGAGAGAGAGAGAGAGAGAGAGAGAGTATATAGTTGAGTATATACAGCTTATTAAACAGAATGCAGCATGCCCCAGTGCAGCACGAGCTTCTGGTATAAACAGGATAAAAATATACAAGATGCTGTGATAAACTTAAAAAACCAAAAATTTATTGCAAAGAAATCTATCTAAAATAGGAAAGTAGATAGTCAAAAAGAAAATTACCTAAACTTTAGTATAAGAGTCCTTAATGCAGACTCTCATGCACGTGTGTAAGCGGCATCTTGAGGCAGGTAAGCCTCATGAATGGATGCTTTTCAGAGAAAGAGAGAGAGAGAGAAAAAGGTTATAAACCCTAACACTAACTTTTAAAAGAGACAAGGGAGGTAGGAAGTGACCTCTTCAGGCAGGAAGTAGAAAAGGCTTGAATTACTTCAATGAACGTAGACAAGGGGTAGGCAACCTTTTTGAGCCTGGGGCCGGGTTGCTGTCCCTCAGACAATTGGGGGGGGCGAAGCACCAAAAATAAATAAATAAATAAATAATATTTTTAAAAAAATAAATAAAAAATAAAATAAAAATATGCATGCACACTCTCTCAGCCCCAGAAAAGCCATGGCAAAACCCCTGTGGAGATTTTGCCAAGAAAACCCCAAGAACAAGTAATAACAACAATAATCAATATCATCATGGCGGGCGGTGGCAGGGGGCAGAGGCAGGACCAGCCTGGGGCCGGTCCAAAGGCCTCGGGGGGCCGCATTCGGCCCCCGGTCCTTAGGCTGCCTCCCTCTGACATAGAGGGAGGATTATCTACATTTATTTCACTCTGGCTTCAAGCCTGGTTATGAGAAAGAGACCGATTTGGTCGTCTTGGTGGATGACATACGCAGGGAACTGGACAGGGGGAGTGTGTCCCCGTTGGTTCTTCTGGACCTCTCAGCGGCTTTCGATATCATCAACCATGCTATCCTTCTGGGATGGCTCTCTGGGATGGGATTTGGGGGTACAGTTATGCAGTGGTTCCCATCTTTCTTGGAAGGGTGAACCCAGAAGGTGGTCCTCAGGAACTCCTGGTCAATGCCCTGGCTTTTGGCCTATGTGGTCCCACAGGGTTCTGTTTTCTCTCCCATGTTATTTAGCCTCTACATGAATCCGCTGGGACAGGTCATCCGGAGTTTTGGGGTGTGGTGTCACCAGTATGCGGATGACACCCAACTCTATCTGCCTTGTCCATCCAATTTCAAGGAAGCTGTCTCAGTACTGAACCAGTGTCGGTTGTCAGTAATGGACTGGATGAGGGCAAACACATTGTCTCTCTTTGTTTTGTTTTAGTGCGTTGAGTTATTTATGATGTTTTAATTATGCTCTTTTAATGGATCATTGGTTTAATACATTTTTAAGGGTGGGTGGGTTTGGGGATTTTTTGGAATGTATTTTAATATAGTTTATGGAATTTTAATTGTTGTAAGCTGCCCCGATTGCTTGACAAAGGGGCAGGATACAAATATATTATTATTATTATTATTATTATTATTATTATTATTAAATCCAGATAAGACAGAGGTGCTCCTGATCAGTTGAAAGGCAGATCAGGGAATAGGGACTCTGCCTCTGCTGAATGGGTTATATTCCCCCTAAAATCTCAGGCTCACAATGTGGGTGTTCTTCTGGACTCAGCTCTGAACCTGGATGCCCAGGTTTCAGCAGTGGCAAGGAGTGCATTCGCATGGCTAAAATTAGTGTGCCATCTGCACTGATTTGTTCCGACGTCTAACCTGCCTACAGTGACAATAATGGAATCATAGAATCATAGAGTTGGAAGAGACCACAAGGGCCATCCAGTCCAACCCCCTGCCATGCAGGAGCTCCCAATCAAAGCATCCCCGACAGATGGCCATCCAGCCTCTGCTTAAAGACCTCCAAGGAAGGAGACTCCACTACTCTCCGAGGGAGTGTGTTCCACTGTCGAACAGCCCTTACTGTCAGGAAGTTCCTCCTAATGTTGAGGTGGAATCTCTTTTCTTGCAGCTTGCATCCATTGTTTCGGGTCCTAGTCTCTGGAGCAGCAGAAAACAAGCTTGTTCCCTCCTCAATATGACATCCCTTCAAATATTTAAACACGGCTAATGCCTGGATTACATCCTGTTTGGGCTACTGTAACACAGTCTACATGGGGCTGCCTTTGGAAACTGGAAACTTCAGTGGATTCAAAGCGTGGCAGCCAGACTGCTAACTGGGGCCATTTATAGGGATTATATCCCCTTGTTGAAACAGCTTCACTGTCTACCTGTTTTTAGCCTTATACAGCTTGGGCCCAGACTATTTGAAAGATCATATCTCCCAGTATGAACCTGCCAGAGCTTTAAGATCATCGTGGGAAGGCTTTCTTTCAGTCCCGCCACCATCACAGGTTCCCATGGTGAAGACAAGAGTGGCTGCTCCCACCCTTTGGCAAGAGACTAGGCTGGCCCCCTCCCTGCTTTCCTTTCACTGGCAAGCAAAGACATTTTTGTTAAGCAAGATTTTAATGGTTAAGCAGGGAAATGTATGTTTTATCTGTTTTTAACTTTTGTATGATTTTAAAATGGCAGGGAGAGGTGGGATATATAAATAAACCATATTATTATTATTATTATAGTGTTTTAATATGGGGATTTTAAATTGGTTTTAAAACTGTTTTGTAAATGTTTTTAATTTGTTGTTCTGGAAGCCGCCTTGGGTCTTATCCTGAGAGAAAAGTGGCATATAAATAAAGTAAGTAAGTAAGTAAGTAAATAAATACATGATAAATAGATAGATAGATAGATAGATAGAACAAGTCATGTACTTAAGAAAGTACATTTCATTTTTTATAACTGCTTTCTTCTTTTTCCCTCCCCCTTTTGTACTTAAATGTGTCTCATAATCTGAAGCTCTAAAATGTATCTTATTTTAATTTTTGCAAACATTTGCCACTGAGGGCAGAATCCAAAAAGTAGTTTACATATGAACTAATGGTGCAATATATGGTGGGTCTTGAGAAAAATACCACTACTTTTAAAGTTTGTTAATAATCTCCCCAGTTGTGACTTCACTACATGCCATGTTGCTAACATTGCAGGCTGGATCAAAGCATTCCTGCAGAAACCCAAGAAAAGGTCAAACCTCTCAGGAAGGTCCTTAAACAATGATGTTGAATCACCATCCTCCTTCTCTTTGCCTTCTCTGGTGACAAGCTCTTGCTCTCCGGCTAGCAATTTGGCAGTCAGCCCCAAACAAGTGTCCTCTGCCTCCCAGGTAAACACAAGCAGCTCTGAAAGCATCCGCTGGAGTAAACTGTATGATGTGTGTATCTGCCACAATGAGGGTGACCTTGAATTTGTGGAGAAGCTGGTCTCCTACCTGGAGAGCCAGCCAGAACACCTCCGTTGCTTTCTTCAGCCAAGGGACGCTGCTCTGGGGAATGCCATTGTCACGGAGCTCTGTGATGCTGTCCAGAACAGCCACTGCTGGGTGCTGCTCATTACGCCCAAGTTCCTGACGGATCCCTGGTGTCGTTACCAAATGCATCAGGCCTTGACAGAGGCACCCATGGCGAATGGACGCACCATCCCTGTGCTGAAGGACATGGACCGTAAGGACTATCCCAAGGAGCTCAGGTGCATCTATTACATCAATGTGATGACCTGGGAGACCAGCTTCAAACAGATCAAAGAGACACTGATCCGTTGTAAGTTAATGCTAAAAGAAGGACATCTAAATCTGTCACAGAGTTTTTTTCTACGGATTGATTTAATGTTGTTTAAGGACTTGGTCCCTAGATGCCCAAGACTCTCTATGCTCTATGCCTTTGGTTTTCTCAGTGTTTTGAATTTCCATTCCCAAGATCACCATCTCTTGGCAACGCTGACTAGGGATTCTTGGAGTTTAAGTCCCAAACATTTGGTGAGTCAGAGGTTGAGTGCACTACCAACACCCTTATCCTGGCATCCTCCAGTAGTCTTTGACTACAACTCCCATAATATCTGGGAATAGTAGAAATTGTAGTCAAACCAATTAGGAGGTTGCAGGGATGGGGAAGGCTGACTTAGGGCCTTTGCAGACTGCCAGAAATAGTGCAAATTGAGTCCACTTTAACTGCCCTGGCTGAGTGCTAGGGAGTCATGGGAATTGTATTTTTTTCTGGGACACTGAGCCTTCTCTGTCAGAGAGCTCTGGTGCCACAATAAATTACAGTTCCCATGATTCCCTAGCACTGAGCCAGGGCAGTGCCTCAATTTAATGTGCACTATTTCTGGCAGTCTGCAAAGGCCCTTTTGACTCCTGTCTGCAAATTCATATTTTTGAGTAGACGGGCATAGGATCTGTGGCATCACTGGGGCAGGGTGGGGGCGCGGTGGTGCGAACTGCACCAGGTGACACCACAGAAGACGGGTGACACCTTGCCGAGCACCCAGCCCACCCCACCTCTCTGCCCAGCACCATTTTAGTCATGAGTAAAACGTCACTGGGCAGTGAGGAAGAGGGCATGGCCTTTTGGCCCTCCCCCTCGGAGCCTCCCCAAAGGCCTGCACTGGGTGACACCCTGGTCTAGAACACCACTGCATAGGATTACCCTACAAACTCTTTCTTCACTTGACAGTTGTAATACAACTGTACAACAGGATTATGCAGGAGCCCTGATCATGGACAGATTTGCTCTTGTTCCTGCGAAAGCCTCAGGATGGGCAGGTGAAAAAGCCTTTGTATTAAATCTAAGATGTACCTAAGATGAAATCAGGGGCTCTAAGCATAGT
The DNA here is from genome assembly GCA_026167975.1 of Phrynosoma blainvillii. Classification (NCBI taxonomy): domain Eukaryota; kingdom Metazoa; phylum Chordata; class Lepidosauria; order Squamata; family Phrynosomatidae; genus Phrynosoma; species Phrynosoma blainvillii. The sequence continues at coordinate 19,543,204 of JANUYF010000006.1, forward strand.
TGAATAGTAGTACCTGTCTGACAGGTAAGAATCTGAAAGAAGATTGACCTGGAAAGCTTAGTTTGCCCTGGGGGGGGGTTAAGATAATTTCTGCTAAAGTTCAGAATTTGGCACTCATATACAAATATTTATTCACTGGTAATGTGGTGGAGGGAGCTATTGCAGAAGAAGCAGTTTTAGCCTTGTTTCAGTTTTCAGCGCAGCGGTGATGAGTTATATGGGCTTGTAGTCATAATTTGGACTTGATACATTGCACAACCTGACAGTTGTTCTGTGTCCGTGGGAAGGTAGCAGACCTCTCTGACTAGACATAATTCCAGGCTCAGTTTATGGGTTTTCATTTTATTGATTTTTTAAAAAAAAATAAAACATGGTGGCTTACATACAAGATAATTAAATGTTGTGTTTTTGCATGTGGATGCATGTACATAACATACGCATAACAAAACTTACACACTAGCAGCAATTAATCTGAAAATTAACCATATAGATTTAAATTCAGATTAGCCACAGTAATGGAATATTGCATATTATATATCATTTAAAAAAGGTTTGTGGAGAGCGGGGGGATACCTATATTTTTGTACTGCTGAGTGAATATTTCTGGGGAGGGTGTTCCATCACTGTGAAGCCACCATGGAGAAGTCTCTGCCCCACCATATGTAGCCTACTTTATCTCACTGTACGTTAAATGTCTTGCTTCTAGTAACCTGTCTTAGAGAAGCATTCAGCTTTTTAAAATGGAAAAGGGACTCCATACAAAGTCTGGGAAGTCACTAAAAGGTGTCATGAAGAAAGGGGTTGTGGCCATTCAGGGAACCTAGGAGGGGGCTGGCTTCAGAGTTAGGGTCTGAAGTATAGACAGTAATAAGTTTGATGGACCTGTAGTCTGAGTTGGGTCAAGCTTGGCCTGAAAAAAGGCCTGAAATTGAATGCTTTTAGATAGCAGTTGTTTGCCCTAAAATGATAAAGAAGCAATGCTGTTCAGCGGGTGCTAAGTTCTGAACTGACAAACCATCGCAGCTTTCTGTATCAAGACTCCTAACCCCCTCCTCCTTTTTCATATTTCTCAGATCTACAGGAACTCTGTGAAAATACGAGCAAAACAGATTAACTCAAATCTGGCTGGAGGAAGGTTCTGTCTGGAAAAGACTGGATCTTGGTCCACATGGGATTGCTGAAGAATTCTTAGTGGTGTTCTTTCTCCTGAAAAGCAGATTTGTCTTGCTATACAAAGAACAGATTCTGTGTTATCTTGTATTAATGTCTTGCTGTCTGGGGAAGACATCAATTGGCTATGTTTCTGGGTTGCTTTTTGTTTCGGTGGAATAATGGTTTCGGTGGAATAATGGTGATTTTGGTGGTTGGAAGTTCACAGATGAACTTCGTATAATATATTGCAGTGTAAAATTCTCCTCTTCTTTTTACCAGCCAACCAGACTTGCTCTGCATTACTCTTTTCCCCTCTCACTGAGTTTTGTGTGCCCCTCCAACAGTCAGATAACATTCTATGGGCATTGGACATATTCAGTCCCCGTTTGGTGGTTTGTGGTCTTCCCTCTCTAAGACTTTTTCCCCTAAAGATTTTGTTTTGTACTTTTGCATATCTTGGGGTTCCTCCAGGCCTGCCAATACCTCCATCTTTTACACAGCTGATTCTCCTTTAGCTGTATCAGAACTTCACTCACACTTGAAATTCAGAAATAGGATATATTTTTTAAAATGACTATGAATATAAAATGTGATGTATTCTAGAAACCACAGCTCAAAAAAATTACATTTTGGATTACAAATCTCAGAATCCCCTAGCCGGTGTCACCACAGGGAGCTGTAGTTGAAAAGCTAATATTTCTAAGCTCTGCTGTGGAGTAGTATCTCTGCATGCATGGCAAAAGCTGGAACCTACCCTAGAAATATCACTTCAGCATATAATACCGTCCTTCATACATTCATATTGCATTTATGTCCTGGTTACAGATTTTAAAAAATTGATGTTTTCCCAGACTGCCCAAAGCGAAGACTAACATCATCTTTTTTTTTTTTTTAATCTATCATTTTTAACACCTTTGCCTGATGAAGAAGCCAGTGGAGCTTCGAAAACTTGCAACATGTATAATGTGCATTTTGGTTGGTCCAATAAAGGTCTCACTGTTTTCAGTTTTGGATAATGCAGTGCTTTGCTATATGGCCAACATAGCTACCCCTGAATATGTTTTATCAAAATGATAAGAGTACAGCTTCAAGGGCAGCACTTTAACAGAATCTATGCTTTTCTCCCTGTAATCCTGAACTAGATCCACTTTGCTTTATGTAATTTTGTATCTACAGTTACGTCCCCTTGTGACAGAAAGTTGGAGAATATGGATCCATCGCTGTCAAAGGTATTAAAATCAAATGTTGCTGCCTTGTTAAGGACAAAACCCACTGTTTTGGCCCTTATCCCACGTCTGTGATGCAAGCCTTGGTGAACCTGCATTTCTTTCTTTCTTTCTCTTTTTCTCTTTTCCCTCAGAGTGTGGTGGAGTCTCCTTCTTTGGAGGTCTTGAAGCAGAGGCTGGATGGCCATCTGTCGGGGATGCTTTGATTGAGAGTTCCTGCATGGCAGGGGGTTGGACTGGATGGCCCTTGTGGTCTCTTCCAACTCTATGATTCTATGATTCTATGATTCTTTCTCTTTCTGTTTGTTTGTATTTAGTTTTTACACACCAGACCACCTTCTTTTGCAGAAGAATTTGTTTCTTGAACTTGTTGATGAAGTTGAACTTTGTTGAAGTGCTCTTACACTTAAAACAGAAAGTCATCACAGTAATGGAACATGCTTTAAATATTTGAAGGGATGGATGTCATATTGAGGAGGGAGCAAGCTCGTTTTCTGCTGCTCCGGAGAATAGGACTCGGAACAATGGATGCATGCTACAGGAAAAGAGATTCCAGCTCAACATTAGGAAGAACATCCTGACAGCAAGAGCTGTTTGACAGTGGGCCACACTCCCTCGGAAAGTGGTGGAGTGGCCTTCTTTGGAGGTTTTTAAACAGAGGCTGGATGGGCATCTGTTGGGTATGCTTTGATTGAGAGTTCCTGCATGGCAGGCGGTTGGACTGGATGGCCCTTGTCTCTTCCAATTCTATGATTCTATGCTAAAAAATTTCATTCAGTTGAAAAAAAAATTAAATGTGTTAGTACGGGGTAGGCAACCTTTTTGAGTCCTGGGCCGGTCCCCCGAAGTCCTCCGCCAGGCGGAGGGGGGGAATGGCGGTGCACGCGTTCACGCACATGTGTGCACCCCCTGCCACTGCACGCGACCCCCCCCCGCATGCAGCCACCCCCGCGCATGTTGCGGCCGCCATTTTGATTTCTGCGCATGTACTGAGTACTGCGCATGCGCAAATGCGTCGCGGCTGCAGCCGCATGGAGAACAAAACGCGTGGCAGCGCACGGTGGCAGCAGGGGTCTGCCTGGGCCGGAACTGGCTCGGGGGCCATAGGTTGCCGGCCCCTGTGTTAGTATGTGCAAGGGATTGAAGAGGTTTTTTTAAAAGCCCAAATAGAGGGACATTCTAGGCAAAGGTAAACATTTTTAAATTCCATTGATTTCAAATGAAGAATGATTCACAGCCTGGTTCATGAGGGGAAGGAACATGCTGGTGAGATTGGTTGCAGACTGTGCCAAATCCCTTGTGTCATCTGACCAGGCGAAAGAGTCAGCTTTCTTAATGATTTCAACTGGCTTTACTGTGACCAATTGGGAACAAAAAGGAGCCATATCATGTATCTTCCTACCATTTTCCTGTCTTCCCCCCATGACCATAATCATGGATGTAAGCGGAGGTGAAGGGTCCCTTTGTTTATTGTATGGTCACCATGGAAGACCAGAAGCAGCATACATTTCTTACAGCTTTAGTTTTTAAAATACTGAATCTCTGATCTTATATAAGCATGCCCAAATTTAGACAATAGCATTGTTTGTGTTTGTGCAAGTAAACAAGAAGAGTCTTGATCTCGATCAACTGCTCACTGACGACATGAGCAGAAAGACACTGTTGTGTCTTTTGGGGGCTTGTGAACTTTCCAGACACATACTTGTTGGCCTTTGTAGTGTAATAAGAACTTGACCTCAGGGATTTTATAATTAGCTCAAAAATAATAAATAGGATCTGAACCCATGGTATGCAGGGGGATAGAGGGAACAGCTCCTGCAGAGACTGCATTTTCCCAAAAGAATAATGCTTTTATTAAGAGAGAAAGATAAATCAATAAGCAAGCCCCCACATACACCGAGGAACCCATTATCGTAACACTAGGAACAGAATGTTGGGCTCTGAACTGCGTGGCTCATTCTCTGTTAACTTCTTTAGTCTGTTTCAAGCTTCAGCCTTTCATAGGATTGTGAACAGCCAGCATGACATAGTGGTTTGAGTCTTGGCCTACAACGTCTTAGTCTAGGAGGAAGGCAATGGCAAACCTCCTCTGAATCAGTCTTGCAAAGAAAACCTTAGAACAGGCTGGACATGGGACGTTATCACACGGGGAGTCGCGGGGAGAAAGTGGAAATAAACGGGCACGAGCGGAAGTCTTTAATTTACGGGATTGGTCCCGTTCCGCTTCGTCTGATAACTAAATTCGAATTTAAAAGGGGGTTAATTCGAACGAAAACCTGATCTTTTCATTTTTGGGATTTTTGAGGATTTGAAAAGATCAGGTTTTCGTTCAAATTAACCCCCTTTTAAATTCGAATTTAGTTATCAGACAAGGCGGAACGGGACAAATCCCGTAAATTAAAGTCTTCCGTTTGTCCCGCAACTCCCCGTGTGACAACGTCCATAGGTTGACGTCACATAACAACAATGGATGTGAACCAGAGCTTGGAAGAAGTCACTTTCTGGACTACAGCTCCCAGGCTCCTCTGCTCTGTGCCAGGCTGGATAGGGAGGTCTGAGAGCAGTGCTTCCAAAAGCGATTTTTCAAAGTGCTGGTGTCAATATTGTGCTTTGAGGTTAAACTTCTGTTTGCAGAATGCAGTCTCAGGAAGCAGAGATGATGGCAGACTATCCACCTGTGCCTGCTTTTGTAAGATTACATAACTGTTTTATGACCATACATGTTTTAACTTATTTTTTTTCCCAAAGAGAATAAAGTTGCTTTAAAAAAAACTGTCCTTAACCATTTTTGTATAACCTTCTGCACTGAATCATAGAGTTGGAAGGGACCCCCAAGGGCCATCTAGTCCAACCCGCTGCCATGCAGGAACTCAAAATCAAAGCATCCTCGACAGATGGCCATTCAGCTTCTGCTTAAAGACCTCCAAGGAAGGAGACTCCACCACTTTCTGAGGGAGTGTGTTCCACTGTCGAACCGCCCTTACTGTCAGGAAGTTCCTCCTAATGTTGAGGTGGAATCTCTTTTCTTGCAGCTTGCATCCATTGTTCCGTGTTCTAGTCTCTGGAGCAGGAGAAAACAAGCTAGCGCCCTCCTCAATATGACATCCCTTCAAATATTTAAACAGGGCTATCATATCCCCTCTTAACCGTCTCTTGTCCAGGCTAAACATACTCAGCTCCCTAAGTCTTTTCTCATAAGGCATGGTTTCCAGACCCTTCACCATTTTAGTTGCCCTCCTTTGGACACGCTCCATATTGTCATCATCTTTCTTGAATTGTGGTGCCCAGAACTGGACACAGTATTCCAGGTGGGACCTGACCAAAGCAGAATAGAGTGGCACTATTACTTCTCTTGGTCTAGAATGATACTATACTTCTATTGATGCAGCCTAAAATTGCATTGGCCTTTTTAGCTGCTGCATCACACAGTTGGCTCATGTCCAACTTGTGATCTACCTGGACTCCTAGATCTCTTTCACACGTAGTCTCTTAAGCCAGGTGTTCCCATCCTATATCTATGCATTTCATTTTTTTTCCGCCCTAAGTTCATTACCTTACATTTCTCTGTGTTGAAATTCATTTTGTTAGCTTTGGCCCAGCTTTCTAATCTATTAAGGTGCCTTGAAGTACCTTCCAAACTTTTAAGAGTCTATGATTTAACTAAGGACCAGAAATAATCCAGTTTGGCACCACTTTAACTGCCCTGGCTCAATGTCCTGGGAATTGTAGTTTATTGTGGCCCCAGAGCTCTCTCTGACAGGGAAGGCTCAATGTCTCACAAACACTACAGTTCCCAGAGTCCCTCAGCATTGAGCCAGGGCGGTTAAAGCGGTCTGAAACCGGATTATTTCTGCAGTGTGTTTAGGGGCCTAAATAAAGAATTTGGTTGGCCTGAGAAGCCAACCTAAATAAACGGCATAACATCTCGTTTGCAAATATATAACTCTAAATAAATGATTATAAATATGTACAATAAATAGAACTGCTTATATAGGTGGCTTTGCAGGCCGAGTTTTAATATTTTATTATTGGTGAGAGGCTAAAGGTAAGAAGCGACCCTTTGTCACGCCATGGCCATGGGCATTGTCAGTCTACACTTTCTTGCATCTACGGTACGTTTGGAACAAGACCCTGCTCGTTCCTGCGCATGCGTACAATACTTCGGGAAGCCCGCCGCCGCCGCCTCCAGCCTCCAGAGGGCGCTATATGAAGACGTTGAATTGAGGCAACGAACGCGCATGCGCAAAGGTGACTGTAATGGCGGAGTCCTCGGCAGTGAAGAGAAAGCGTGAAGAGGACGATGAAAAGGACGGGGCTGCCGTTGCTCCCGGAGAGCAAGACCCCACGGCTGGAGACTTCCCCTTGGCCGAGGTTTCGGTGTGCAAAGTACTCAGGGAGTCTGCGCGGGACAAGGCCATCTTCCTGCACGGGCAGGTACTCCTTGTGGGGAACTGCGAGGGCCAATCAGAGTTAAGGGGCGGAGCCAGCGTAACGGCTCTTATTGGCGTCTGGCGGAAGGGGCGGGGCGAGGCTGAGGTGAAGTGTGACGCTTGAGGGGCGGGGCTTATTTTACCTGTGGAGGTGAAGGCAGCTATTGCGCTACGCTCTTGGAACGTTGCTACCTCACTTGAACCGCTCTGGCTGCCCCCGTTGCATTCTGGGACTTGTAGTTTGTTGTTGTTAGCTACTCATGACGACCCTGTGACTGAGACATCTCCAAGAGTCCCTATCTTCCACTGCAGTCTTGCCCAGATCCTGCAAGCCTTTCCCCATTACCCCCCTAATTGAGTCTGTCCTTCTGGTCTGTGGTCTTTCTCTCTTTCTTCTGCCCTCTGCCTTCTAATTTCAACAGGGAGAAATGTAAGGTCCTGTACTTAGGGCAAAAAAATAAAATGAAATATATAGATATAGGATGGGGGGGACACCTGGCTTAAGGAGACTACGGGTGAAAGGGATCTGGGACTCCTAGTAGACCACAAGTTGAACATGAGTCAACAGTGTGATGCAGCAGCTAAAAAGGCCAATGCAATTTTAGGCTGCATCAGTGGAAGTAGAGTATCTAGATCAAGGGAAGTAATAGTGCCACTGTATTTTGCTTTGGTCAGGCCCCACCTGGAATACTGTGTTCAGTTCTGGGCACCACAATTCAAGAAGGATGTTGAAAAACGAGTGTGTCCAGAGGAGGACGACTAAAGTAGTGAAGTGTCTGGAAACCATGCCCTATGAGGAACGAATTAGGGAACTGGGTATGTTTACCCTGGAGAAGAGACGGTTAAGAGGGGATATGATAGCCCTTTTTAAATATTTGAAAGGATGTCATATTGAAGAGGAAGCAAGCTTGTTTTCTGGAGAATAGGACTTGGAACAACAGATGCAATCTACAGGAAAATAGATTCCACCTGAACATTAGGAGGGACCTCTAGACAGCAAGATCTGTTCGGCAGTGGAACACACTCCCTCAGAGATTTTGGTGGAGTCTCCTTCTTTGGAGGTCTTTAAACAGAGGCTGGATGGCCATCTGTCGGGGATGCTTTGATTTTGAGTTTCTGCATGACGGGGTTGGACTGGATGGTATGATTCTAAATGCATAAAATTTGGGCACTTTGTATATAACCTAGGAATTCAGGTCAGACGATAGTTAACTCATAGAGTGTGTCAGACCTGTATGTTTCTTGAGAATTGGGGTGATAACCAACAGGATGAAGGCCTATGTGTTCCCTTACTAATCATTTATAACAAGAAAAAAATGATGATGCCCACAGCACAAAGTAGTTCTTTTTGTGTGTTTGTGGAGTCTTTCTCTTCAGACAGGGGTTCCTTTACAGTCGTGTGTATAATTACAACAGTCTTCAAGCAAAACACACACAGCTATAATAGGTTTTGGTTGCAGTTCAGTCCTGCTCTTTCCTAGCTCAGGTTTGACTTACACATCGAAAGTATGTGTTTCTTCAGCCCTCAAGTCATCGTCCTTTTAATGCCAGTGCTGCTAAAAAGACACAGATTTCCAGCCAGACATAGAGGAAAGAGAGGTTGATTAGGCAAAGACTGTGAAAAAGGAGTTTCAGTGTTAGAGGCTATGATCCAAAACACACTGTAGGAATAATCCACTTTGAGACTGTTTTAACTGCCCTGGTTCATTGCTAGGCGATTCTGGGAACTAGTTTTGTGAGAAGACATTTAGTGTTCTCTGACAGCTCTGGTGCCAGAATAAACTACAATTCCCAGGATTCCTGAGCTCTGAGCCAAGGCAGCTAAAGTGGTCTCAACCTGGATTATTTCTGCAGTGTGTTTGGGACCTTCGTGTCCTGAGAACAGAAGGCACTGCTTTCACAAACTTGTTTTCACAGTTTGACAGTTGTCCTTTGTAGTATTACGGATCACTCGGTTCCCTCTTGGCATTTGTACCTGAAGCTTGGATATGCCAAAACCCATGCCCTGTAGACAGTATAGGTTATCTAAAGCAATGGTCCCCAAACTTTGGTCCTCCAGATGTTTTGGGCTTCAACTCCCAAAATTTCCGAGTGTTGGACAAACTACATAGGGCTTCTGGGAATTGAAGTCCAAAATGTCTGGAGGACCCGGGTTTGGGAAACACCAATCTAAAGGAAACCAACAGCCTACATAACCTAAAGGCACTAGATCAGGGGTAGGCAACCTTTCCCCTTTAAGGGCCGAGGGACTTCAGCTCCCAGAAGCCTCAGCCATGTTTGCCAATAGTCCCATGTTGGCCAATAGCTCCTGGGATTCTGGGAGCTGAAGTCCCTCGGCCCTTAAAGGGGAAAGGTTGCCTACCCCTGCACTAGATCTTGTCTAATAATAAGAATAAGAATAACATTTATTTATAACACTCTTTCCACCAAAGGGTACATCAGAACATATACAATAAAAAATGAACAATAAAACACACACTATTAAATACTAACGTAATATACTAATGTGCTAAAAACATATTAAGAAAGTAAACATATTAAGAAAGTTAACACTTAAGAAAGATGATAGGAAGAACATCAATGCATTTGAGAAAATGTGGTGCTGGAGAAGACTGCTGAGGATCCCATGGACAGCCAAAAGGACAAAAAAGTGGGTCCTAGAGCAGATCAAACCGAAAACCTCCCTTGAAGCCAAGATGACTAAACTGAGACTGTTGTACTTTGGACACATCATGAGAAGAGAGGACTCTGGAAAAAAACAATAATGCTGGGGAAAGTGGAGGGAAGTAGGAAGAGAGGAAGGCCACATGCCAGATGGATGGACTCTATTAAGGAGGTCATGGGTATGGTTTTGCAGGATTTAAGCAGAGCAGTGGAGGACGGGGTCTTGGAGATGTCTCATCCATAGGGTCGCCATGAGTCGAGATCGACTTGAGGGCAGTTAACAACAACAACAAGTGATAAAAACAAAATCCTCCTTAGTAACTGACCATCTCGGCCACCTTAGGCATCCTGACCACTAAGTAGGGTCAGCGTTGGTTAGTACTTGGTTGGGAGACCACTAATGGACATCAGGTGCTGTAGATTGTAGTTCAGAAGGAAGAACCAGCAGAACCACCTCTTGAGTATTCCTTGCCTAAGAGAAACCTGCAAAATTCATGGGGTCATATGTTGACAGGCAACTTGAAGGAACATATACACACCAACTTGACTAAGCTGAGAATGTCCTACTTGTAAATGTCCATATCTTGAAAAGACATGACTCATTAGAGAAATAAAATGATACTTGTTAAAGTAGAAGGCTGTAGGAAAAGAGGAAGCCATATTACAGGTGGATACACACAATGAAGGACGCTACAGCTCTAAATTTGCAAGGCCTGAGCGGGTCTGTTGATAACAGGATAGTGTGGAGGTCTCTCATTCATAGAATTGCCATAAATTGAAGTTGGATAATTCATAAAAGTTCATGGTAAAATAAATCATGTAATCTTAAAAGTATCACAAGACTCCTCCCTCCACTTCCCTCCATTTTTAAACCAAGAAACCAACACAGAAGTATGGTGTAGCAGTTAGTGTGTTAGACTTGATTTTGGAAGATTCAGGTGCCCACCGAGTCATGAAACTCAGGGATGATCTTGGGCCAGTCATACACTCAGCCTAACCTACTTCATGGGTTTGATTTGAGTATAAAAGGGTGGGTGAGAGGATATCCATAGATACAGACTTGACTCATTGTACTATTAAATATTTCATTGCATTTAGAACAAAATCATTGCATTCAGATTATAACATTACACAGATTATGAGCTCAGACTTGCAGTATCTTTTAGTGCAATCCTATACATGTCCATACTACAGGCCTATACAATTCAAAAATAAATTCCCCAGAGTTCACAGAGCTCATTTATAGGGTGTAAAATTTAAAACCTTAGAGGTCTAGCTTTAACAGATTAACAGCACAGCAGTGTGCATATTTACTCAGTAGTAAGTCCTACTCTGTTCAGTCTGTGGGGAATTCCAGCCTAGCAATCTTTGGCTTTACTGATTTGGGATCTAGAACTGTTGTGTAAGATGACTGAGATAAAGGGCTGTTCTGGAGTGAGACACTTGACTAACCTTTAATTGCCCTTATTTAAAACACCTAATACAGGTATATCCCAGTTAATGAATCCATATATAGTGAGATCCTGTAGCACCATTGAGACGGACTGAAAGAAAGAAGTTGGCAGCATGAGCTTTTGTAGACTTAAGTCTACTTCCTTGGATGCATTTGGTGGAATGGGAAGCCAGGGACAAAACTATATAAGACATTGGTGTGTGAGAATGTCAATTCAAATTCAAAATCCTATTTGTATGTAAATGAAGTGACAAGTTCAGTTTTAACTATGGTCGTTTGTGAACAAAGGCATTGGAAACTAGCTTTTTTGTATGGAAATGAAGTAGCAAGTCCAGTTTGGCATTGGAAACTAGCCTGTAGGTGAAGAGAATAGATGAGTGTAGGATACCCCCATGAGGTTGGGGTTAGATAGTGTTGAAATGTGTATAGTGAGCTAGGAAGTCATTATCTTTGTTCATTCCATTGCTAATGGACTGTAGTCTGTAGATGAACTCCAATTCTGTTGTTTTGTTGCTGTCCATTTATCATTACAGTTTAACATGGGATAACTTCACCTGTTTTGTGATCTTAATATAACTAAACTTTGGACTGTGATTCTGGAGACCGGGGTTCAAACCTCTGCTAGACCATGGAAACCTAAGGATGACCATGGGCAAGTCACATTGTGTCTCAGAGGAAGGCAAAGACAAGCGCCTTCTGAACAAATCTTGGCAAGAAAACCCCTTGACAGGGTTACCATAAGTTCGAAATAACTTGAAGATACACAATAATGACAACACAACTGTAACCATTAGTTACTTTTATACAGAGGTCGGCAGTTTCCTTTTTTAGACTTCATTTCCCTAAGTTTACTAGCCAAATTTGTTGCTTACCAAATTCAACAAAGACCATGCTGGCTAGTGGGTGATTCTGGTAGCCTTACTCCAAAAAGCAACTGTTCATAGATCTAATTATGCTTAAGTTTTAAGTTCAGGCAGCATGCCCTTTAATATCACCTATTTATTCTGACAGGTTTTGACTTTTAAATCATATAGCAGTAATATATGTGAATTGGTGTTCGGTATTTTATTTTTTTAAATCTGTTAGTAATTATGTTTTAAATCTTTTAACTGTCTTAACTTTTGTAAAATAAAATGTAATTAAATTTTAAAAAAAACTTTTGAAAGGTGCCTTAGATTCCATCGTGGGAGAAAGGTGAGGTATAAATGCAATAAATAAATAAATAAATAAATAATTGATAACAACAGGAAGGGATCATTCTTTAGCTCCTACTTGTGAGCTTCCTGGTGTTAACCATTTCTAGGTTACTGAAATGGCTCCTACAAATAAATATATAACAGGGGGATTTTAATAGCTCAAATAAAAGGACAACTTGGTTGAAGCAATTTTCAGCCTGGGATCTTACCCTTTGTATATCGGTTCCAAACCACACAGAACTCCAGACATAATTCCAAATAAGATTTCTTAGTTGTATTAGAGAAGTAATCAACTCTCTCTCTCTCTCTCTCTCTCTCTCTCTCTCTCTTTCATACACACATACACACATACACACACACACACACAAGAACTAACGAAACAAAGGTTGGAGAAAGGTAGAGAGTTGTAGGCTTTGCTGATGGAAATTCTATGCTGATCTTGAAGCATAGCTCCAATCGAAGGGTGACTGGAATAGAAATGACTCAATAGCTGCTATGGCAAGTGGGGTGGCCAGCTCATTGAGGAATCTAGGAGAAGTCAGATAGAGGTCCTATCCTGTTCCAAACTAGACCAAATTCCTAGTGCCAAAGCACCTACATTTATACTCAAAATCAAGTTCTGGGGATAGATGGATTACTTCATTGCTAAAAGCAGGGGTAGGCAACCTTTCCCCTTTAAGGGCCCAGGGACTTCAACTCCCAGAATTCCAGGAGCTATTGGCAAACATGGGACTATTGGCCAACATGGCTGAGGCTTCTGGGAGCTGAAGTCCCTCGGCCCTTAAAGGGGAAAGGTTGCCTACCCCTGGCTAAAAGATTTTTCCAGGGAAAAGAGTGGTTGGGGTATGCAGTAATAACTGAACAATAGGTGTAAATGTTCTCAGACAAAAAAGAGTTTCATTCCCTGAAGGAAACTCCCTTTGTCTGTGATATGCAAGCAGTCTCCCAGCCTAGCTCACCACCACCTCTTCGTAGTCTAGGGATTATGCTGATTCCGATCTTGAGAGACCCCATTATGGCTTCAGTGCCTTAGGTTTCTCCCAGGCCTATCGGGTTCAACCTGGCATTGCTGGTTTTCTGTGCTGGGGAGCCCCTGTTTGGGCTGCTTGCCTAAAACATTCCTTCTGATATTAAATTGATGTCAAGGTGACAGAGGGCGCACTGGGGATATTTGGTTGACAGTATGGGATGTGGAGCAAGGGACTAAACAGAGTCTGTGAACTAGTGAAATATAAATGAAAAGCAAACTAAACTCAGAAATATAAAATATGGTGAATTTGATAATAGTCTCATCATTTATCTAGGCTTCAAAATATTAAGAATGGGGAGGGCAGCTATGAAAGAACTAGACAATATCCTAAAATGCAAAGAACATAGAACTCAGCACACAAGTCAGAATCATACAAGCCATCCTATTCCCTATTACTATGTATGGGTGCGAGAGCTGGACAGTCAAGAAAGAAGATAGGAGGGAAATCAATGCATTTGAGATGATGTGGGGCTCGAGGACAGCCAAAAGAACAAACAAATGGGTCCTAGAACAGATCAAGCCAGAGATATTGCTAGAAGCCAAGATGACTAAACTGAGACTGTCGTACTTTGGACACATCATGAAAAGGCATGAATCGTTGGAAAAGACAATGTTCGGAAAGTTGGGGGGAAATAGAAAGAGAGGAAGGCCATATGCTAGATGGATGGACATTATTAAAGAGACCACAAATATGAGTTTGCATGAGCTGGGCAGAGCAGGAGAGGACAGGGGGGGCTGGAGATGTCTCATCCATAGAGTCATCATGGATCAAGGCGAAGGCAGTTAACAAACCAACAAAAGTCCAAGATGGCATATAAAGATGTAGAAGATCAGCCAGAAAGGCAAAAGCCAGTCTGAACATGGGAAGGATGATTGTTTCCTGACCCCTTAATATGGGCATCATTATTCAGTCCTGTGAGAAAGGAAATCCTACACATTGAGCCTCTATTTTAAGCAAAATAATTGACAGTGTCTCAGTACCATTTTCAAACAAAATACCACAGACATGTGTAAGAATTTGACTTCTCCAGGACTCTTAATTGTACTACTGTTTGGTACAATCTAGCTTGATGAAGAGTTATAGAAAACTCAAATAGCCTGCACTACTGTGATACATAGGAGCTGTAGGACTGCCTTTGCTTTTGTTTTAAAAGTCCTCTTCCAGCATCTTTCTGTTGCTGAGGTTCAGGGATGGAGGTTCCCTGGATGAAGGGGAGCGACTTAGGACGTTATCACACAGGGAGTCGCAGGGAGAAAGTGGAAATAAACGGGCACGAGCGGAAGTCTTTAATTAATGGGATTTGTCCCGTTCCGCCTCGTCTGATAACTAAATTCAAATTTAAAAGGGGGTTAATTCGAACGAAAACCTAATCTTTTCATTTTCGGGATTTTTGAGGATTTGAAAAGATCAGGTTTTTGTTCGAATTAACCCCCTTTTAAATTCGAATTTAGTTATCAGACGAGGCGGAACGGGACCAATCCCGTAAATTAAAGTCTTCCGCTCGTCCCGTTTATTTCCACTTTCTCCCCGCGACTCCCCATGTGATAACGTCCTTAGAAGCTTTAGCAGTGAGAAATAATTAAGAGGCATAGTGGTCTTGTGCAGTGGGGTGACATGTAAAAGAGGGGACAGGTTGCCATTGTTCCACATAACAAAACTGCTAGATCGGTACCTTGAGGCTTAGATTATTTTTCTTATTAGCATATCTATTGCTTTTAGCTTGGGGAATCAGTTTTTCATGTTTAGTGTTCAAAGTGGAATTGAATTACAAACTAGCAGTTAACTCTAATGCTGTAAAGAAGATGGATGGACTTGTCACTCAGGGGCCATAAAAATGGGAAATTTGCAAGTACTCTTTTAATTCCCTGTTTACAGCTGTATGGTATTAAGAAGGCCGGTTCTCCCAAGCACAGCGTGGGGTTGTGGGGGATTTGATTGGGTTAGTTCTTTTATCCTCCTCTGGAAATCCACCTCTGAGATAACCCAGGTGCATGATGAAGTGTCAGGAAATTGCCAGGCATCTCTATAATTTCCAAGTAGCATGTAAATCCTAGATGAATGGCTTTTTGAAGGCAGGCTAAACTCTGGGTCAAAGAGTGGGTGCTTGGCAGATAAAACTATTAAAAGGGTGGAAGTTCCATAAAATGGAGTTGGAAGGCACCTGTAATGGAATAGCTAAGGTCAGATTTAACAGATACAAATGGGACCTGTAACAAAGGGGGGTTGCAGACTGCCAGAAATAGTGCAAATTGAGTCCACTTTTAGGGTTAGGGTTAGTGCTAGGGAATCGTGGGAATTTTTTCCCCTGACACATTGAGCCTTCTCTGTCAGAAAGCTCTGGTGCCACAATAAAATACAATCCCCATGATTCCCTAACACTAACACTAACCCTAAAAATGGACTCAATTTGCACTATTTCTGGCAGTCTGCAACCCCCCCCCCCAAAGTGTTGCAGGTTGTCAACATATTCCACCATGATTCATCTCTGTATAGTCCAGAGAGAGGACTCTTTTAACCCTCTGCCCAACTCCCCTTAGAGAAAGCTTTCTATAAGCTTTTCAGGAGTTATTATTGTTCATTTACTTATATCCTGTCTTTTCCCCAAAACTAGGGTTCAATACAATTTACAAAAATACCAATGGGACCACAGACAACACAGAAGTCAAAACGTGACGCACATTGTTATTAAAATGTAATTGAACTATATAGAATTAAAAGCATGTAAAACATATCATGAAAAAGGCAAAACATTAAAATCAGTAGAAGAGTACTGTATACAATTTAAAATGCTTGCAGTCAGTTATGGCCTTTACAGACTGCCAGAAATACTGCAAATTGAGTCCACTTTAACTGCCCTGGCTCAGTGCTAGGGAATCATGGGAACTGTGTTTTGTTCTGGGACACTGAGCCTTCTCTGTCAGAGAGCTCTGGTGCCACAATAAATTACAGTTCCCATGATTCCCTAGCACTGAGCCAGGACAGTTAAAGTGGCCTCAATTTGCACTATTTCTGGCAGTCTGTAAAGCTTGATGAAACAGAAAATAATTTAGGTCTTTGCTGACAGAAGTACAGCAGGGAGGGAATAGTTTCTAGTTTCAAAGCTTGGAACAGCTATAAAGAAGGACTTCTCCTGTGTTCCAGGAAGATGTACTTGTGAAAGTGGTGGGACTGAGAGAAGGCCTCTCCAAAAAATCTTAGCACTTGCGTGGGCTCATATAGGAAACCCAGCATAAATGTAGGGTTTTGAGCATTGGACTTTGACTCTGGAGACTAAGGGCCTTTGCAGACTGCCAGAAATAGTGCAGCTTGAGGCTGTCCTGGCTCAGTGCTAAGGAATTATGGGAATTCTATTTTTTTCTGGGACATTGAGCCTTCTCTGCCAGAGAGCTTTGTGCCACAATAAACTACAGTTCCCATGATTCCTTAGCACTGAGCCAGGACAGTAAAAGTGGCCTCAAGCTGCTCTATTTCTGGCAGTCTGTAAAGGCCCTAAGGTTCAAATCCTGCTTGGCCATGGAAACATTCTTGGTGACCTCCTCTGAACAAATTTTGCCAAGAAAATCTCGTGATAGTGTCGTCTTGTAGAACCATAGAATCGTAGAGTTGGAAGATACCACAAGAGCCATCCAGTTCAACCCCCCTGTCATTACTCCAGGTCCTATTGTCTTGAGCAGCAGAGAATAAGCTAGCTCCTTCTTCAATATGACACCCCTTCAGATATTTAAACAGGGCTATCATATCACCTCTTAATCATCTCTTCTCCAGGCTAAATATACCCCGTTTTCTAAGTTTTTCCTCATATGGCATGGTTTCCAGACCCTTCGCCATTTTGGTCGCCCTCCTCTGGACACACTCCAGCTTGTCAACATCCTGTTTGAGTTGTGGTGCCCAGAATTGGACAGAGTATTCCAGGTGAGTCCTGACCAAAGCAGAATAGAGTGGCACTATTACTTTCCTTGATCTAGACCAGGGGTAGGCAACCTTTCCCCTTTAAGGGCCGAGGGACTTCAACTCCCAGAATCCCCGGAGCTATTGACCAACATGGGACTATTGGCCAACATGGCTGAGGCTTCTGGGAGCTGAAGTCCCTTGGCCCTTAAAGGGGAAAGGTTGCCTACCCCTGATCTAGACACTATACTTCTATTGATGCAGCCTAGAAACGCATTGGTCTTTTCAGCTGCCTCATCACACTGTTGACTAATATTCAACTTGTGGTCTACTAGGACTCCTAGATCCCTTTCACAGTACATTTGCCATGAGTCAAGATTGACTCAAGGGCAATGAACAACAACAAATCATCCCTAAAATGTACAGTTACAACAGAAAGAGTGAGAGAGAAATTGGAGTACAAGGATAAGGTATACATTATGCTATGATTTAAGAGAAAATGTGTAAAACATACAGTATATACTCAACTATAAGTCGACCTCATGTATAAGTTGAGGGCATGTTTTGGGTCTAGAATTATGGATTTTGATATGACCCATGGATAAGTTGAGGGTAAAATTTAGAGGCATGTAACAAAGGATCTAAATGATAAAAAAAAAAAGGGAAACAGTGCCTAAGAACTTAAAAATTCCAGCAGGCATAACTTTGTGTGCACCTTAAAGGCTAGATGGATGAGAGAATAAAGGGGGGTTAGTGCTTCCAGGACAGATTACAATCTTGCCTTTCATCAGGGGATGACCCTTTTTAAATAAGAGTTGAAGAACAGTATTTACATTGACCCTTGGATAAGTTGACTCAGGCTTTGGGGGGTCAATTTTTAAACTTAAGTTTCTAGACTTATACATGAGTATATACAGTACTTGTGAGTCCATGATATACATAGAAATCACACCACTTGAAAAATTTACCTTTTTCACTACAACCTCCAATGATAATACTGGTTGGAAGATTCTGGGTGTTGTGGCCCCCCTCAAAAAAAGTAACTTTACCAAATCCTGAAAATTATTATCTTATTTTTGAGTGGTTCTGGTTCGCAACCAGACTGATAGGACCAATTGGCCACCTGAGTTGGCTGCTACTGTATAAACTATTCTTGGTAGTTGGTTATACAATGCTAATAGAGCAAGGGCTGAACTTACATAGGGACTGGTGTAATGTAGTGATGGAGGGGCTGTTTTGAATCAAGAAAATGGTTTGTAACATGATTCTCTTTGAAGTTATTCATTAGGTGGCTTGAACCAAGTTACCCACGCTCAGCAACAGGCTACCAGCTTCCCCACCCCAGCCTCCTTTTTACTTCCTTTCCCATCTGCAGTGAAAGCGTCGTACAGAAATCTCATAAAGATTGCAGTAAAATGTAGCGCTTAGAAAGCTGTCAGTGTTGTATAAATTGTTAAAGTGCTATATGATTGGATTGGATGCAGATTTAATCACACACATAGAGCTCAAGGAAGCTCCACCAATTAAAGAAAGTGCTTATTTGTTGATTGGAATTCTGTCTCCTTAGATGTGGAACTCAGGGGAATATCTACTGATTCTTGGACAGTTTCCCCTCTCCTTCTAACATGCAATTCATCTCATTCAGCATATTCCCTTTCCTTTTTGTGCAACTTTTTTTCAGAGTGGTGGGAGGCAGGTGGGAGCAGGAAATCTGCATCGATTTGCTCAATTGCAAGCACTTAGGTCTAGACCTAGTATTTTCCCTTTGCCACACCAAACACAGTTCCTCTTTAAAAGTTGTCATGGCTTTGTTTCCCATCATCTTTTAATGTTTATATTTCAAAAAAGCAGTAAAGACGGATCGCTTCCGACAGGCCTTTCCAGAGTAACAGCTGCTGTAAGGAGATGAGTCTTCATCTTTACCTGGTTGGCACAGCTGATCCTTTGTTTTTATTCTATTGTTTTAATTGTACTGTTTATGTTTTAATTCTTCCTTGGTTTAATCTTGTTTTAAGGGGTGGGAGGGCAGATCATGGTAGGAGGGAATGTTTTTAACTTGGCTTGTTTTAAATGTTGTAACCCGCCTCGATTGCCATGCAGAGGGGCGGGCTATAAATAAAATTTATTATTATTATTATTATTATTATTATTATATTAATATTCTGCTTTGTATCAGTGTACCCATCTAGGTTACCTATGGGATTGTCTCTTCTCTTATAATCAGCCCTATACACTCACGTTCTCTAATGGACATTTACTCCAGTTAGCCCTGACTAGGTTGGTAACTGTCAGCCAGAGGACTTTTTCTTCCGCCACTCCTAGACTGTAGAACAACCTACTGGAAGAGATTCAACAGCTTAAGATGCTGTTTTTAAAACAACATTAAAGACCAGTCTCTTCTGGCAGACTTATCTAAATGATTTTTAAATTGTGAATTTTAAATGATGGATTTTAAATGCGGATTGTTTTCATTTGTGTATATCTTATTTGTCCTTTTAAATGGATATGGTATGTGTTTTTAGCAGTATATGTTTATTGAATAGCCCAAAGGCCGCTTCAAAACACTAAGCACACAACAGTAAAAGCAACATCACAACAGTATATAAAACAACAGTATATAAAATAAGAATATACCACAATAACTGCAATCAACCCCTATACAATATAGGTACATATAAGTAAGCTAAGCGTACACCGGAACATGTACCGTTTCTGTACAACTTATATGTGTGTAGGGAGTATACAGAATATACTAAGAAATGTACTAATAGACAATAAAAAAAATAAGATAGATACACAATTAAATGAAAATATAATAAAATAAAATTAAAATTATAATTATAACTTGGGAATGAAATTAATGTTAAAATTAAAATTAAAGTTAAAATTAAGATTCAGATTCAAATTTAAATTCAGATTCAATTTAAAACTAAAGTTAAAATTAAGATTAAAATTGAGGTTAAAATTAAAATGTGAGGTAGGAATAACAAGATAGATCCATCAGCAAAATTCATATCAGTTCATCACCCTTGCAATTGACACCAATCATCCCCACATATCTGGATCTCAGCAATGACACTTTATGAAGGAACCGAGCTGTGGCAATAGAAATTTTTGTGTTTTGTCCACTCATAAAGTATGACGTTCTAATGTGAGTGTCCCAGAATATTGTTCGTTTAATATAAGGATGTAAATATTGGTCCCTTTCCGCTTGGTACAGATTACATTTAAACAGAATGTGTGATAGATCTTCAATTTCATGATCCCCACAAATACAAATTGGTTCATTGTAAGGGATACCCTGGAATCTTCCATATCTTACCATGGTATCTAATTGATCGAATCTGGCTCGAGTAAATGCCTCTCTGAGGTGTCTAGGGATCTGTATTTTTAGATAAGATGGCATTTGAAAGGACTGTTTGTATTGTATGTGTTTTTAACACTGATGTGTTTTAACTGATGTTACGCATTGGTTAATTGTTGTTGTTCCCTACCTCAATCCATGGGGAAAGGTGGACTAATAATAATAATAATAATGATAATATCTCAAAACAGTGTATAAACAACAAAACAAATCCAGACAATTTAGAAGAGAGCACACAATGTACAGGAATCCACAACCCAGAAAATGTGTGATAAGTGATCCCAACACTTACTGAAGAGTAAAGACTTAATTAGGTCCAAAATGGGGCCAGCATCAATTGGGCCTCCAAGGGAAGGTATTCAACAGTTGGGTGCAAGAATGGAGAAGACATGCCTCTGCATAGTGCATTGCTTCCATTGATGGGACACAGAGGAGGGCATTCCCAAGCCCTAGTAGATCTCAGAAAGTTATATAGAGAGAGAAGCACTTAAAGTACTGGGGTTCCAGGCTGTTTAGGGCTTTAATGTAATCACCAGCACCTTGACGTGAGACTGCTAACTTATTGGCAGCCATTCCCGTTTTTTAAAAACTAATGATGTGTGGTTTCTTTATGTTGTTTCTGCTAGCAGTCTAGATATTCATATTGACCTGACATTTACAATGCGCCCATCTGCTGGCTATGAGGTAGCGTACTCCCTGGCAGTGTTCTTGCACCCTAAACATTAGGAAGAGGATTATGGGAGCAAGAAGTGGACACATTTGAAAAACACTAGGCTGAAGAAGACTGCAGCTAGATCTTTTATTATTCTCATTTCACCAGGTGAAAAGTGCTTCTGGGGATGGGAAAGATGCTGTCATTATTTTGGAGAAGACTCCCTTCCAGGAGGAGAATGTTACTAAGCTTCTAAAGAAATACACCAAGCTCCAGCTCCAGATGTCTAATGACATCTACAGTACATACCACCTACATCCACCTCCAGAGCTGAATGGTAAGTGGTCTGCAAAAGAGACGTCCATGTTTATTTCTTTCTTTATCTTTTTACGTTATCCCATCTTCCCTCTGAGGAGCTCCAGGCAGTGTACACGACCTTCTCCTCCATTTTTATTCTCATAACAACCATATGAGAGAGGTTAGACTGAGAGATAGTGACTGGCTCAGGGTCACCTGGTCAGTTTCAGCACTGAGTGAGGATTTCCCCAGTCATTGGAGTTTATCACACAGGAGGGAAGCGCCCCAATCCCATGGATAAACAGGGTTTAAACCCGTGAATATCCTGCAAAAGTGGGATTGTTTTCAGACAATGTCAGGTGACTTTGGCATTAGCACTACATTAACCTGTGCAAAAAGTGGCCAAATTACACCATTTTTTGCACAGGTTAATGTTGCATTAATGCCAAATTTGCCCGACGTGTCTGAAACCAATCCTGCTCTTCTGGAATATTCCTGGGATTTAAACTCCATTTACCCATGGGATTTGGGTGCTTTGCCTCTTGTGTGATAAACTCCATAGTCCACCACACTAACCACCACTCCATGTTGGCTTGATCTCAAAACATCAGTCAGTTTGTGCCAGGGTAAAAAAAACATATGGCCCTCCAGAAGTTGTTACATACCAACTAACTCAACAGCAGCCAGTGCCCCCAGGCAGTAAGGAACTGTGGAAGTTATAGTCCAACAACATCAGGAGGTCCACATGTTCTCTATATTTGGTACATGCAGACTGAGCCATGCCTCCAGAATTTCAGGTCTTAGTCAAAGTATTATGCATTTTAGTGTCTTTCCTGAGAAGAAATCCATGTATAGCATTAGATCCCTCTCATATTGCACAAAATTTGTCCAGTCTTTTTCTATTCTTGGAAGCTCCATGAAAGGCTAAGGCAAGCCATCGTGACCCTTAGTAGATTACTGCACTATACTCTTATGGAGCTGCTATTCCACTTTTACTGCTCTGGCTGCCTCCTGTAGCATTCTGGGATTTGTGGTTCAGTGAGGCCTAAGATCTCTCTGGCTGAGAATTTTAAATGCCCCTCTCTAAACTGCAAATCCCAGAAAGCAACAGGAGGCAGCCAGAGCAGTTAAAGTGGAATAGCAGCATTATAAGTGTAGTGTGGTAATCTCCTTAGCTCAGCCATGAAACCCAGTGGGTGACCTTGGGCAATTCACATGCTCTCAACCTCAGGGGACGGCAATGCCAAATCTCCTCTGAACAAATCTTGCAAAGAAAACTCCATGATAGGTTCTCCTTAGGGTCTCTACATGTCAGAAATGACTTGAAAGCACACAACAATAACAGTTCAAGTATATACCCTTTCTTTGTCTGTGTCTTCAAGTAATATATTGGGAAGTAGGGGTTATAGTGGTTTTTGGAGAATGTTTAGATATTTTGTTGGTCACAAAACTCCTTCAGAGTACAGCCTCCTGATAATCTTGAAGATTATCTGCGTAAAGCCTTGAAGATAATCTACATAAAGACATCAAGGTAGCACCAGAAGAACACAGCCATGCCTTATCTGTGCTATTTAGAACTAGTCTGTGCAGACAGAGACTTACTGTAGCCTATACTGTAGGCCAGGGACCGGCACTTACTGTAGCCTATACTGTAGGCCAGGGACCGGCAACCTACGGCCCGGGGGCCGGTTAAGGCCCCGGTCCCTGGACTTACCAGCCCAGGCCGAAGGTTGCCGCCACTGCCGTGTGCCACCGCTGTGGCGTGTTTTTGCCGTTCTGCGGCCACGCTCGCCGCGCCCTGCCATTTTGGAAATTAAAATGGCGGCCGCGACGCGTTTGCGCATGCGTAGTACTTTTGTGCATGCGCAAACGCGTCGCAGCTACCATTTTTATTTCCAAAATGGCGGTAGTGACATGCGGCGGCGGCGGCGTGTGCGGGGGGGTCGCGCGCAGCCGCAGAGGGCGCACGCATGCGCGTGCCGCCATTCCCCCCCCCCCCCTCAGCCCAGCCGAGACCTGGGCTACGGGAGACTGGCCCAGGTCTTAAAAAGATTGCCTTCCCCTGCTGTAGGCAAACATTCATTCACCTTCTTTCTTCTGTGTTTGCTAACATGGTGCTATTGTTTCCACAAGATGGCATCCTTGGACTGGAATCTAGGAAATGTTTTAAGTGGCAACTGTTGCTGAATGGCAATGTTGGTTCATTTTGATCATCTCTTCTCATTTTATTTTATTACTATACCATAAAACTTGGAGATCAGCCTCAGCTAAAACTTTGTTTTTTGAAATTAATCCAGGACATTTTATTTAGACAGCTAACCACAGAGAAGTGTGTGTAAATACTCTTACACATCCACACATCCTCTTTATTTATTTTATTTAGTTGACTAAGTATACATGTATAAGCTATTCCTTCATATTAAACATGCACACCCTGGAGAAACCATAACAAAATAATGTTTTTCTCTCTCACTGTTTCTTTAATACACATATTATATTCAAGCAGTCAGTAAGTCAGTACTCCCACGCATGAAGAAAGGAGTGTGTTGGTCGAACCTTCCTCTACCGCTGTTTTCCTCACTGGAGAACAGTGTCTCGGAAGAAGAGAGCCCTTGTCTATTTGTGGAGGCTCTCGGTGCAAACCATAACCTGATGTGTATATGTGTGTGTCTGTGTGTGTGTGTGTGTGTGTGTGTGTGTTCTTGCTTCTGTGGAAAGCCTTTACAGATACAAAGACTGTCCTCATCAGACACTTGGCTCTTCTACAAGAGGAGAGGGACAGCAGGGCTAGCACATTCCTCTCCCCTCCTTCCACTGCTTTTACACTAGAACTGAACCACTGCATCCCATCTCCCTGCCTATTGGAAACAGCTAGCCCCCTGCCTTCCCATCACACCACTGTCCCCATACTAGGATTGGGCCGTTGCATCCCACCTCCCTGCCTATTGGAATTTGTTTCTTAATTATTTCTCCTACAGTGCAGTCCTAGCCATGTGTACCCAAATGTTGGTCCTGTTGAATTAGGGGTTTGCAAGCTGTTTGAGGCAGGAAAGTGACCTCTTGTAATCTATCAGGCATGTTGCATACTGGCATAATAATAGCAATATAATAAAGAAATCAGAGGAAGACAAAGTGAACACTCCTCTGAACAAATCTTGCCAAGAAAACCCTGTGATAGGTTTACCTTAAGGTTTCCATGGGTCACAATGACTTGAAGCAGGGGTAGGCAACTTTTTTCAGCTGGGGGCCGGTCCGCTGAAGTCCTCCCTTCCGGCGGGCCGGGGGGGGGAATGGCAGCCCACGCACGACCCCCGTCGCGTGCGCCGCCGCCGCCGCCGCCGCACACACTGCAGCAGCCGCCGACATGCATATCGCGCCCGCCATTTTGGAAGACAAAATGGCAGTCGCCACTTGCAGCTGCGACTCGTTTGCGCATACGCAGTACTCCTGCGCATGCACAAACGCGTCACGGCCACCATTTTAAAAAACAAAATGGCGGGCGCGATGCGCACGGCAGCCACAACTCGCAGCGGTGGTGGCAGGCGGCGGCAGCAGCAGGGGGCGGCAGGGGCCAGTAAGCGGGGGGGGGGGCAGGCGGGCCGGAACCGGCCCATGGGCCGTAGGTTGCCAACCCCTGACTTGAAGGCACAAAACAATGAATAAAGAGAGTTTATTAATAGTATTTATACCCTCTCTTCAGCTGGAAAGCTTTCAGAGCAGCTCATCCATCAGTAGAAGCATGATGAGATTCTTCTCCTCAGACATAGAATCTAATTTCAGCGGGTCTTGCTCCCATGTCAGTATTCTTAGGATTGCACCTTGGTTATCTGTAGTTTGCAGCTGGAGATATTTTAGGTAGTTATACAGATGGTGATGGGGAGACAAATGACTATTGAAAATCAGGCTCAACTTTGGCTTTCTGTTGAAGAATTTGATTAGAGGGATTGCCAAAGATGGAGATCTATTTTCAGGGCTAACTTTTAACCAAGGCTTAACTGCAGCAGCTGTTTTCCAAAACCAGGGCTTATCCATGAAATATGCATACTTATGATATTCAAAGTAACAACAAGGAATGCATCTATGGTTGGAATGACCTCTAGAGTAGACAGTCCAACTTTTCTCAGATGGGCTACTGTAGGGTCATGAACTAGATGGACCCTTGAGCTAATCCAGTGTGGCAATTTCAATGTTCTTAGCTAAAATCTACCATGATGTGGCAGAACTGGAAAAAGTGCAAAGTAAAATTCTTGAGATTGCTCCCAAGAACACTTCTGCAATATATTGAAAATAGAGCTGTACCTTATGATGGTAAGTCTATAGTTTTGTATTACCCAGTAATTTGAGTGAGTGTTCTCATGGTCTCTGTGGATCACAGAATTGGGTATCCCTGTGCCTATGTAGAGCATATTCAGAATCTTTTGGAATCTCTGGGCAGATTTTTGGCAGAAGCTCTGTCCATCTCTTATTACACCCTATCTGTTCCTGCTCATTCACCTCAGTTCCTTTGTGTCCGTCATTTTAGCAACATCGAAGAACCTTGGTTCTTGATCTTTCACTTTCGTTTTGGATTGTTATTGTATTTCTGAACTTGGACTTTTTACAGCTTATTCTTCTGGTTTTCTCCTAAATTAATAAGATGATTATTGGTTGTAGACCTGGACTGCTTTGATGACATTTTTTTTTATGTTGGTGACTCTTTCCATCCCATTGAAGAGGTGTAGTGAGTGTGGGGCAAAATTCCTCAGCCAGGATGGCCACTCTCATTGTCTCCTTTGTTTAGGAGAAGGACACAATGTCAATACTTGTGTCCATTGTAAAGCCTTTACGCAGGGGTAGTCAACCTAAGGCCCGGGGGCCGGATGCGGCCCACCGAGGCCTTTGGACCGGCCCCAGGCAAGTCCTGCTGCTGCCGCTGCCGCCGCCAACCATGATGATATTGATTATTGTTGTTATTACTTGTTGTTGGGATTTTCTTGGCAAAATCTCCACAGGGGTTTTGCCATGGCTTTTCTGGGGCTGAAAGAGTGTGCATGCATATATATTTTTAATTTTATTTTTTTAAAACTTTTTTAAAAAATATATTTTTATTTATTTAATTATTTATTTTTGGTGCTTCGGCCCCCCAATTGTCTGAGGGACAGCAACCCGGCCCCCGGCTCAAAAAGGTTGCCTACCCCTGCCTTTACGCCACAAGCATGTAAAAATCGGGAGTCAAGATTGAAGGCTCTACTCTATGTGCAGGCCTTAAAACTATCAGTGCCACCGTCAAACACGGTCTTGGCTCCCCAAGGTTGGCCTCAGAAGGTAGGTCAACCCACCAGTCAATTAACCCACAATCAGAGATTGCACAGCGCTCTGAATCTGAGGGATCTTCCCAGCATCATGTCGATACTGACAGATCCTTGAAATGACCTGCTGAATCCAAAAACTGCTTGAAACAGCTGAAATGAAAGAGCGCGGTATTGAGTGACATTATTGACTGTTGGAAGATTTTTTGCATTCTCTCTTCCTCTCCTTAGATGCATGCAAATCACACTGTCTCCCCTCATTCAAACATCCCATTTGCTCCTGTTGAATCACAGGGCAATAACTGCAAATTGGTAAAAAATCATGTGATTCAGGTCACTCCCCCTTTTGGGAAGTTCTCTCTCACAAAAAGATTTTCTCCTGCTCTGTTGGGTTTCCCATATTTCTCCTCTCTCAACTTGCTTTGGAAAGATGGTGAGATAAGATTTCTTCTTTACTTGAACTATTAATTAGCTAGATTAGGATATCGCCTCTATGTATATGTAGATAAAGCCATTAGTAAACTTTTGTTTAAACTGCAAGCTACTTGTGTTGTTTTTTTGAGTTAGTCCCAGCTCTTAGAGAAGCCTAGTTAGACAAGGATGCATTTCTGCTACTCTGCTGATTTAAAGCTAGACCCTAGCAGGCTTGGCTTTGATATTTTTGATATTTAAATATTTTTGTTTCCATAACAATGGCTGAAGCCTTAGGAAACTTGAATTGCCCTACACCGACAAGGCACTCAGGAAGGACGCTACTACTTCTCTGTCTTAGGGGATATACCTCCAATTCCAGGTTGTTCTCTGCCAGCCGAACCATTGGGCTCTCATCATTCCAGGAAGCCTAAGAAAAAGAAGAAGAAGCACACTAAACGTTCTTCTGAGGATGAGACACAACCTGAATGCATAAGACACCATCAGTTCCAGTTGATCGAGCTCTGGTTCAACATGAACCTGGGTCAGTCCCGAAGCTATCTTCACTTACTGGGTCCTTGCAGGCTGTAGAAGTTCAAGTTGGCCTCAGAGGGTGAAATTGTGGACTTTCCTTGGCAAATGGTTTCTTCATGGTGGGGATCACCGGTCGTACCTCCAGACATGTCTAGGCTACTGAACTCCTCAGAGGATTCCAACCCCTCTTTGAAGAATATTGGACTGCTTCTTGGCCACATCTTCCTCTAGGTCTCCCTCGCCTTAGTACCGAGGAAAATCTCCCTCGAGACACGAATGCGACTCATGTTGTCGACTTTGTAATGTTTCTTGGGACTGTCGTCAGTCTGCTTCCCATGTAAGGCGTGTCTATCAATATTCTCCACACCAGATTAAAGAGCCAATGGAACTGATTTATGACAAGGACACTGGTTGATACCTTCTACCACTGTCCCATGGATTTGAAGTCCCTTACCCCCATTACAATAATAATAATAATAATAATAATAATAATAATAATAATAATTTTTATTTATAGCCTGCCTCTCTGCCCAACAATCAAGGCGGGTTACAGCATTAAAACAAGACAATGTAAAAACAGCCCCAATCCCCGAATCCCAACCTCCCGACCCCTTAAAACAAAATTAAACAAGAAAAAAATTAAAAGCAATTAGGCAATAAAAATGATAAGACAATAAAATTCAACACAAAACATTTTGTTTATGACCTTCCTCACAAACAGTTTCATCTCCAACTAGATCAGTCATTCATCAATCAGTTCAGATCCCTCAAACTCAGCAACCTCCTATTCCTCAGAGGTCAGCAAAGCCGGCTAGCCCTCATGAACAACTTCATCCAGTTCCACCTTGTTGGAAATCTCTTCTGGATAAACCATTGCAAGCACCACCTCCTTTCTCCTCCTTCAAATGTGACGTTTATAGATTCAGCATCCACCTCTTCTGACATGCTGGTTGTCACATAGATGGATTGTCTATGAATCTGCTTTGCTGACAGATGATGTATGGTCATTTTCAGAACAGGTCATTCTCATAGTAAATGTATTAGAGACTGAGGTTGTTCATTATGATTCTGACCCCTTAGATCCCATATATGAACGGATCCAATCCAAGGTGTCTATCCTGGTTTTAATCTCATTTTTGTCTTCGTTGTCAAAGATCTTGCAACGTTCTTGGACGACACCATCTACTATACTGTCCATATCAAAGAACAGGGGTCGGCAACCTTTTTTGCCTTGGGTCCGGGAAGGGGGGGGAAATGGCAATGGGGGCCGGCACGCATGCGCATGACTCCCACCGTTGTGTGCATGCATGTGCACGTGGGGGCCGCCATTTTAGGAAACAAAATGGCGCCCCCTGTGTCGCGCGCGCGCGCATGTGCACGATGTCAGAATGCCATTTGTGTGGTCTCGGGGGTCCCCCAGGAGGGCTCCCTCAACCGCGCCAGGCCTCAGAGAGGTGCGGCCAAGGCCTGGCACGGCCGCAGGGGTCCTCCGGGGCGCCATTTTGGATGGCACCTGAAGTGTTGCGTGACCATTCCCATCGCAGAAACTTTGCAGGGACCAGCAGCCCAGTGGCTCAGGGACCAGCACTTTGAATAACACTGGTATATATAACTGAACCTCCAAGACTATACTCCATGTATCTGAGGAAATGGACCATCCATGGAAGCTAATGCTGTCATAAATGTTTATCTTATAAAGTGCCATAGGATTATTTGTTTCAGCTGCATAGACTAGTATGGCCACCCCTTTGGAAATTATTTGAATTTGTTTTCCCATTTCAAGCAGACCTGAATTTAGGAATCTCTTCTGCAAAGAGCTATAGGTCAGTGATAAAATTTTGCCTGTCTAAGGTTGATACCAGATACCGATTTCTTGGTTTAAGGCAGTTCAGCTAAATTTCTTCTTTGAAAGATACCACTCTAAACTGCTCTAGAATAGAGGAATGGGGTGACCTGATTAAAGAGGATTTAGACTGTTTGCTATTAACATGCCCATGGCCTGTACTTTTACATTTCCCCTTGTCCTGAAGCCTTTTACATCAGGCCTGGTTGTGTTATTGGAGTGAACACTATTGTCCTTTCACCATTGGCTATCTTGGCTAGGACTAATGGGAGTTGCATTCCAACATCTGTTGTTCTTGTTCCTCTGTCATGTGTTAAGTTCATTAGGAGATTTTCATATCTGAAAATAAAGCTATACTTCTTTAAAACCAGATGCATGAGCAAACTCTTCCTCTGTCCAATCTGAGCCCTTGCTTTCAACACTTCTGTTCAATAGTAACAGAAGAAGCACCAGAGCAAGAAAATTGGGTTATGGCTTCAGGAAAGGATTTTGGCTAATAAAGCTGATATGTTGGTAAAATTGCTAAATCCAAAGTCATTAGTGTTAGCGGATCAAGGTCCAATACACACTGCAGAAATAATCCAGTTTCAGACTGCTTTAAATGCCCTGGCACAATTCTGGGGAATTCTGGGGACTGTAGTTTTATGAAACATTCACCCTTCTCTGTCAGAGAGCTCTGGTGCCACAATAAACTACTATTTCCAGGATTCTCTAGCACTGAGCCAGGGCAATTAAAGCAGTCTCAAACTGGATTATTTCTGCATTGTGTTTTGGACCAAAGCTAATGAGATTTGTATACATTTGGGATTGATCCTTGATCTGCACTCGTGTTCTGTTTAAGAGCTGGGAAGCAGTTGATCAAACAATATTCTTGAAGTAGTGTGCCTCTGTCTACATGGCAGGAGACTTAATGGTTTAGCGGTTAGCACAGGGATGATGAGTATGTGGTCTACCAGATGTTGGACAATCACTCTCATTAGTTCTGGTCAGCAGAATCAGTGATATGAGGAGCTATGGAAGTTGTTTGGAGGGCCACACATTCCCCATCCCTGAGTTGGGGAGCCAGTGGAAACCCAGATTCGTATCTGTTCTCCACCATGAAGCTTACAAGTTGATCTTTGGTCAGTCATGACCTTTTATTCTAACTACCTCGCAGGTTCCTATCAGGATAAAATTAGTAGGGAACCTTGAGGAAAGGCAGGATGTAAATATAATGCAATAAATAAAATAATTCTATAGCCATAAGCAGCACACTGGTGCATTCTTCCTTGACTTTCCCCCCAGATATGTTGGTCAACAACTGCTGTCATCTACAGCAGACGTTGGGGTGGTGATGGGCATTACAATCCAGCACATGGAGAGACCAGATTAGAAAGGAATGGGACAGAAAAGGAATAGACTACAATTCCACCCTTCGTCACAATTTACTATGCTGACTAGGAAAGGTGGGAACTGGAGTCTAACATTACCTGGAGGACCACACATTCCCAATGCTGGTTGTGCAGGCTTGAACCAAAACCAAAGAGCAGAACTTCACTTGCGGCTGTACCACTGAAATGGAGAACAATTAAATAGTTGAATATTTTTTTCTCCTTTAAGTAGACTGAAAGGGGAAATGTGTGTCCAAGCTGCCAAGCCCCCCTGGATATTAAACACATGACACATTTCTTTTTTGAAAAATGTAAGAGTTGCAAGTTCTACCAGCATTATTCCCCCACCCCTTCCACTTTCCCTCTTTCTTTGCCAGCATCCCTCAGAGGCATGTCTGAAACATTTACTTACTTTATTGTCTAGTTAATGTTCCTTTCAGCGTTTGTCTCCTCTGAGCTTACACAAGCTAACGCATGTACCTAAGCCATTAAAAGCTGTAAAGTGCTGCTTTAATTTTTAATAGCTTTAGTGTGAGTTCCTGTCTGCAAGTGATGGTTTGTTTTCATGTGTTTTGGGGTCGCTTGTGACATGCACAGTTGGTACTATTGCCAGGAAATGGCGGATCTTAGGGTGGAACTGAAAAAAGAATTACGGGATGATCTGAAAATTGTTAGTGGCTCTCTAGATAAAGTTTCCCTGGAAATGAATAAGATCAAAAATAAGGTGGAGAAAATAGAAACTAAACATGGAAATTTGGAATGTAATTTAAAAGAGATTAAACTGAAACAAAAGGAACTAACAGATGATAGTATTGTTAAAGATCTACGTGCTAGAGAAAGAACGATTAAAATAAGAGGGATTTCTGAACAAGATAGAGAAAAGCTACTAGAAAAGGTATCTCAGATTCTGGGGGAGTATATGGAGATATTGCCAGAAAAATGTGTGGAGGAAATTGATAATTTGTACAGATTAAACTCGTATGTGGCTAAACAAAGACAGGTCCCTAGGGACGTTATGGTTGTCTTTGTTAGAAAAATCTTTAGAGATGCCATATTACAGAGATATAGGGATATACCGATACAGTGGGAGGGTAAGAATTTACAGCTTTATAAAGACATACCTCCCGCAATTCTGAGAAAAAGACGGGAATATAATTTCTTGACTTCATATCTTAGAGATAGACATGTGGTGTACCGGTGGCTGATCCCTGAGGGGTTAGTCTTATGGTACCAAAAGAAAAAAATCGAAATCAGAACAATACAGGAAGCAAAGGATTTTCTCAAATTTTTTAAAAAAGGTGAACAAAAAGATGAAGAAGATAATCTCGATAAACTGTCAAATGAAGATAAGAATAGTGGAATTAAAAAACAACGACTGGGAAAAAAAGAATCGGAAGTATAGAGGGGAGAGGAAAGACAGTAGCGCATCCAAGGTTCATCAGGATGAACAGGATCTAAACTGAAGGGGTGTAAAGTCTATTACACAAACAGATAGTTTATTTAAACATGTAGATAGTGAGAGTAATGTAGAGACAGACTCTGGGTCGGATGGGGATGAGGATATTACTCCTGAGTTAGAAGGTGGGATAAAAGAGTAAGAGGAGCGTTAGAAAATCTTAAATTTAAAGTAGGTGGGATATAAATAATGAGGGAAATGACTTGTAAGATTTTTCAGAAGACAACTAATAGCTTAAAAATTGTCTCTCTTAATTTGAAAGGACTAAACGGATGTGCGAAAAGAGGGAAAGTATTCCACTATTTAAAAAAATTGAATGCGGAAATCTTGTGTCTGCAAGAATTAAGAATAAAAAAAGACAATGTGAAGCTTTTACAGAATCAAAGATTAGGTAGATTGTTTGTTTCTGCAGCTGACAAAAAGAAGAAAGGGGTAGCGCTTTATGTGAAGGATGTTTATGAAGCAATAGAGGTTCTGAATGATAATAGGGGTCATTATATTGGAGTCCAAACCATGATTGAAGGAGAAAAAGTCCTTTTGGTGGGTGTTTACGGTCCCTTGGCAAGGAGAGGGAGATTTTATGAGAAATTGTTAAATAAAATTGAAAACCTTTCATTTGATTCATGTATTTGTATGGGGGACTGGAATGGGGTAGTTGATCCCCATTTAGATAGACTCTCGAGTAAAAAGATTAAACCAAAGCAAGGCAAATTGCCACAAAATTTTTTTGATGTAATAGATAGGTTGGAACTTTTAGATATTTGGCGGTTTCTGAATCCCGGGAAAAAAGAATTCTCATTCTACTCAGAACGACACTGTTCCTGGGCACGTCTAGATATATTTTTTGTGTCTAAGAATATCTTACCTAAAGTATTGGACACGAATATAAATTCAAGAACAATCTCTGATCATGGACATATTGAAATTACTATAAAATTGAGACCTAAGGAATTCTGTTGGCACTTAAATGAAAAGATGTTAAACAATGAGAAGGTAAATCAGGAGGCCATAATCTGCTTACAGAATTATTTAAAAGAAAATTTGGATAAGGGCACTCCAGTAATAACTGTTTGGAAAGCTGCGAAAGCAGTTATGAGAGGCTTTTTTCTAAAAAAAAGCTGTTGGTTTAAAAGAATGAGAGTACAAGAATTAAAGAAACTACAAGAGAAACTAGAGTTGAAAGAAATGTATTATAAAAAACACCCTAATGAGACAATCATTAATACTGAAATTAAAGATTTACAACATCAAATCTCATCATTGTTAATGGCAGAAAGACAAAGCGACCTTAAATTTATTAAGCAAAATTTTTTTGAAGGAGGCAATAAACCGGGTAGATGGTTAGCATTTCAAATGAGAAAGGAAAAAGCAAAAAAAACAAATAAACTGTTTAAGGGAACAGGATCAAAAATTTACGGATCAAGATCAGCTGAAAAAGATTGTGTATGACTTTTATGCTCAGCTTTATAGGAAAGTAGTTGCCAGATCTGGCGTTTTCTGCAAACTTTAGAGTGTCAGTGTGCTCTCTTGTGTTAAAAAGTTTTTTCCCCCTTCTCAAGTCAGACCCTTTTGCCCTCCAGATGTTTTGGAATAAAATTTCCATAAACCCTTACTGTTGGCCATGCTGGCTGAGGATTGTAGGTTTTGAAGGCCAAGTGTTCCCCACCCCATCTAAGTGAAAATTGACTTAGCGCTTTTTGTTTCTTTCTTTGTTTTTGGATCCAGTAAGACCTGGTTAGCACAAACTGAAAGACTGGGTTTAGATCCCTCTTGTTCTGTGCATTGGATTGACACTTGGTTGTCTGAAGCTATGCTGAATCCAGATCCCGCCCAACCTAGGGATGTTGGAAATTTATTCAGGGCAACCATCACCCTGACTTCACTTTGTGCCACCATTATGGCTGTGTCCTTGGGCTGGAGGAGGTTTGGTTCTGATGCAATTTGACTTCTTTTTTTCCCTTCTCTCTTCTGCCCCTTCCCTTCTTCAGCCTTTTTGAGACTTTTCAGCTAACAGATGTTAGCCAGTAAAACACGTCTGCTGGTTAAACTGCTGTGTTGGCTGGCAGAAGGTCTTATCTGCTGAAAGAAGAGGTTTGCACTTAATCCTAGTCCACTATAGTCAACCTTTTGTGGTGTTAGGATTGAACTGTGTGTTTCTCAGGCTATCACACTGTCCCAGATATGAGCCAGTGAGCTGGTAGCACTTGTTTGATCAAGAGAAGTAATAGTGCCACTCTATTCTGCTTTGGTCAGGTCTCAGCTGGAATACTGTGTCCAGTTCTGGGCACCACAATTCAAAAAGGATGTGAAGAAACTGGAGCGTGTCCAAAGGAGGGCAACTAAAATGGTGAAGGGTCTGGAAACCAAGCCCTATGAGGAACGACTTAGGGAGCGGGGGATGTTTAGCCTGGAGAAGAGAAGGTTAAGAGGTGATATGATAGCCGTGTTTAAATATTTGAAGGGATGTCATATTGAGGAGGGAACAAGCTTGTTTTCTGCTGCTCCAGAGACTAGGACCCGAAACAATGAATGTAAGCTCCAGGAAAAGAGATTCCACCTCAACATTAGGAGGAACTTCCTGACAGTAAGGGCGGTTCGACAGTGGAACACACTCCCTCAGAGAGTAGTGGAGTCTCCTTCCTTGGAGGTCTTTAAGCAGAGGCTGGATAGCCATCTTTCGGGGATGCTTTGATTGGGAGTTCCTGCATGGCAGGAGGTTAGACTGGATGGCCCTTGTGGTCTCTTCCAACTCTATGATTATATCTATCTTGTCTGTCTGTCAGTCCTTCCCTCCCTCCCTCCTTTACCCCCGATTTTTGACACTCATTTATAATGTTGCTTTCATGGCATTCCTGTTTATCCAAATATTTTGTTTCTCCAAATACTTTAGCTTTCTCCCAAGGCTGTTTTGAATAGATGAAGTTGCTTTGCATCTCAAGTCATACACGATCACAGCCTGTTGCCTGGCCAGTGAATGAACAGGGACCAGGGAGCCATCCCAGCACTGCAAGAGGGTCTGATCAGCAAAGGCTTTATGTCGTTGGTGAATTCGTCATGGGCTATTTCACTCTGATATGTCTGCAGCAGCCTTGGTGTCTGACTCCAAAGCTATTGCTCTGAGACAGCTTCAGGGTTTGGGAGGCCTCTTTAAAAAAAATCATAATTAAAAAAAAATAGAATGTGGATGACTTACAGGACAGCCTGTAATCTCTCTTTGGCTTTTGATGCTAAGAACCTCTCATTAAAATTTTGGGAGGAAAGCATGTAGGCAGAGTAAATAATAAACTCAGCCAGGGCAAAACTCTGTCAAGCCTCTAGCCATTTTCAACAGTGTCAGGCTCATTCCAGAGATTAAATTCTTTTAAAAAGAAAAAAGAAGAGGAAAAAGAATTTACTTGTCAGGAAAGCCAGGGTCCTTGCGGTGCCAGCTGCTCAGTTACATGGAGAGCCTCAGAAGCTACAAAATAGATTTCCTCTTGATTTTACTCTGTGCAGTTTGGTCTCTTGATTTCCCTAAGATTTATTATAGGTTGCTCCTGGCTTTGGAAATCAGTGGAGTTGAATAACTTGACTCTACCAGGCAAGATAGGAGAGTAGAGATGGAAGAGAGGCTAAATTTCCGGCTAAAATAATGTGCCCAGGGCCACACAGCAGCCTTTGCTTCCATCAGAGCTATAAAAGTTACTTTTAAATTTATTAGTTACAGTTCCTGAACTCCCCAGAAAAGTTAGCAAGTTACAGTTACACTTTAAAACAGGGGTAGGCAACCTAAGGCCCGGGGGCCGGATGCGGCCCCTCGAGGCCTTTGGCCCGGCCCAGGCCAGTCCTGCCGCCGCCGCCACCGCTCACCATAATGATATTATTGTTGGGGTTTTCTTGGCAAAATCTCCACAGGGGTTTTGCCATGGCTTTTCTGGGGCTGAGAGAGTGTGCATGCATATATTAAAAAAAATTAATTTTTTAATTTTAATTTTAATTTATTTATTTATTTATTTATCTTTGGTGCTTCGGCCCCCCAATTGTCTGAGGGACAGCAAACCGGCCCCCGGCTCAAAAAGGTTGCCTACCCCTGCTTTAAAAAGTATCTCTTTACTTTCCAAATTCTTAAAAGTAACTGCAAAAAGAATGCTAAAAAACAGCTGGACTGTGCTACAAAAGACATTATCCTACTGTCCATCTACAACTGTCCCTCCATTTTTGCACGCTTTGAGTCCACAAGCGTGCTTTTTGCGGACTGGAAAGCAGGGAGGGATATAATGTTATGCATGGCCATGGTGCATGTGTAGAGCCGCACGCAGGAGCGTGCATCCATTCTAGCCAATGGGGCCTGAATATTTGCAGTTTTTCATTTTTGCAGGGGGTGGGTGGGTGGGTCCGGAACAGATTCCCCCACGAAAATGGAGGGGCGACTATATTTATAGTCTCATCACCCACATTGAATCTGAAGCAAGCATGCTCCTCTACCATTTTGCGAGGCCATACCCTTGTGATTCTAACAGCAACAAAAAAGTGACAGTTGAACTGCAAAAGAAGTGAAATTATTTCTTATTAGGTTACACCTGTACTGTGATATACAAGTATACCTCAGTTAGCAAAGTAGATATGTTCCTGGGTACCACTTTTTTAACAGAAAATTTGGTACCAGAGGCAGAAATAACATGGAAAGAATAGGGATAGGTTGTGATGCCACAAAAAAGCAGAGCAGTTCCATATGTTTAAGCAAACGTTTTATTGAAAAGAGATCCATCTTTTAACATCTTTAGACAGCTTCAAAAAGGCTGTCAAGACGGATCTCTTCCGGCAGGCCTTTCCAGACTAGTTATATTAGATCACCCCTTCCAACCTCAGATTACAGCCATCCAAGACACGATCCTCACGTGGCCCCATCATGTGATGGGAGGATCGTTGTACCAGGCTTTTGGAGTCATTGGGTTGGGTTATATATTTTAACTTGAACATTGTTTTTATACTGTTTTGATTTAATTCTGTTTTAAGTGGGGGGGAGGGGTTTGTTATATTGTATGTTTTATTCTGAAATGTGTCTTTTAATTGTAAGCCGCCCAGATTGGATTACCAATGGGCGGGGTATAAATAAATTTTATTATTACGGTATTATTATTATTATTATCATCATTATTGAAAATGAACAGCATGCAAGTGTGCAATGAGACAACCAAGTCACATACGACTGACATAAGTATACAAAAACATTTTGAACCTTCTAGAGGCTACTTGAAGACTTCTTCCAAAATGCATCCAGGGATGACTTTTTCTTTCACTAGCTTCCATTTTTCCTATGATTTCTATTTTAGGGGCAAAACATAGAAATCTATGATTTTTTTAAAGCTGTTGGGAATGGCTAGTGAGGCAGGGTTATTTGCTCTCCACTCTTCTCTCTGTTTTGCTATTCATACATGTTCATTAAGGGATTCAGAAGCCAGTTGCTGTTTACCTTGTCTGTTTTAAGCAGGCACACGCATAGCTACACTATGTTTGGTTACAGTACAGTCCTGCTCTTTCCTAGCGCAGATTGTATTTACACACGAAAAGTATGTGTTTCTTCAGCCCTCAATCATCATCCTTCTAATGCCAGGGCTGGTAAAAAAAAAAAAATAAAGAGATTTCCAGCTAGACAGAGAGGAAAGGGAGTTTGAGTGGGCATAAAAAGAATGTAAAAAAAAGTTTCACTGTCAGAGGCTATGTTAACTGAGGTTATCTATACAGTAGCCCCTCCCAATTCATGGGGGATCCATTCCAGACCCACCCACACCTGCGAAAATGGCGGCTCGCAGATATTCGAGACCCATTGAAAATAACGGTGTACGTGCCTGTGGCACATGTGTGGACTGCGCATGGGCATGCCCCCCCTCCATTTGCCGCCCACAAACGGGCAAGGGACACGGATTTCAAGACCGCGAAAATGGAGGGGTGACTGTACTTATACTTTTATTATTAGAAAAAGGGATTGATTATAAGCAACTAATTGTATTTAATTAATTATTTCCAAGCTCTCGTTCAGTGATGGCAAACCTTTTAGAGACTGAGTGCCCAAACTCAATGGCATTCCCACACTGGCTGTCACCGGGTGCCGGGGGGGGGACTTCTGGGGGCAGGACTTACACCTTCCAAGGACAGGACCTCTGGGGAGGGAACCCAAGGCACACACTCTCAGCCTCAGGCTAGTAATAGCAAAAAATCCCTCTGCCGAAACTTGCCAAGAAAACTTCATGATAGTTTCACCTTAGGGTCACCAGGAACCAGCACTTGGAAGGGAGGGTGCTCTGGGCCTATAAGTTGGAAGTGACTTGGAGGCACACAAGAACAACAACAAGAAGCATAATAAAACACAGAAGGCACAGCACAATAAAAAGAACAAAGGGAGCCAGCGGTTTGAGCATGTGACTGGAGACTAGGGCTTGAATCTCAGCTCAGCCATGAAACCCACTGGGAGATCTTGGGCAAGTCACACTCTCTCAGCCTCAGAGGAATGCAATAGCAGAAATCTCCTCTGAAGAAATCTTGCCAAGAAAAACACAGGATAGATTTGCTTTAAGGTCTCCATAAGTTGAAAACAAGAATCACACTCTCTCAGCCTCAGAGCAAGGCAGTGGCAAACCTCCTCTGAACAAACCTTGCCAAGAATCACCAGCTGCACCCTTTCCTAGAAGTAAGGGACCTAGAAACTGTAGTACACGCACTGGTAACCTCACAACTTGACTTCTGCAATGCACTCTACATGGGGCTACCCTTATACCTAACTCGGAAACTGCAATTAGTACAAAACATGGCAGCCAGGCTGATCACTGGAACAGCTAGGAGTGATCATATCACACCAATTTTAAGATCTCTCCACTGGCTGCCTATTGGTTTCTGAGCTCAGTATAAGGTGTTGGTGATGACCTTTAAAGCCCTACATGGCCTGGGTCCAACTTACCTTGAGGATCGCCTTCTTCCATATAATCCGCCCCGCGCCCTCAGGTCCTCTGAGAGGAAGCTTCTTCAACCGATAAGAATTAGATTGACGGCAACCTCCCAGAGGACATTTTCTGCTACCGCTCCCAGTCTCTGGAACACCTTGCCGGAAGAGATCCGTCAGATAACCAACTTAGGGGGGAAGCAGACGGGCGGCCCTGGGCTGCCCCCGAAAGTGGAGGAGGATCGAGGCCGAGGCTGCCGGACATGTCGGACTCGATCCTCCCTTTTGCCGCCTGCGAAAGAAGTGCTAAAATAGAAGCGCAAAAGGCGTGGTGCACCTCTTCGGTGTCTCTTCCGGCTCAGCATGTCCAGATGCTGAGCTGGAAGGATGTCATCAGAGTGCCCATCGTGTGGACGGGCTGTCGCTCCGATGACGTCCTCAGGAAGGGGATGGGGCGCTCAGCATTTGGCTGCCCCTCCCCTTCCTGGGATTGAAGACAGCATTTTTTGCCTTCTGCATCCCCCCCTTAGATGGCTTTTAAAAAGCCATCAAGACACATCTCTTTCAGCAGGCCTTTCCAAAATAAAATCACCTTCAAACTAGGTCTCTCCTTGTTAGACACCCTCTTTTCTTTATTTTGCTCACCCCAGAGTGCCTACTGTTTTAATTGTCTTTTGTTTTAAACTGTTTTAATTCAGATTATATTTAATGTATTTTTAATGGGGGGTATTATGTTTGTTGTGGGGTTTCTATATGTTTTAGCTGTAAGCCGCCTTGATTGCTACGGCAAAAGGCGGGATACAAATAAATTGTTATTATTATTATTAATATTATTAAGAAAACCCCAGAATAGGTTCGCCTTAAGGTTGCCATAAGTTGGAAAGAACTTGAATTCATACAAGAACAAACATGGCTGTTCCTGATTGCAATGCTTTGGAAAAGAGGAGGAGAGAGAGCAGGAGATCTGAGCTGCCCCTATGCAAAAGGTTCATGAGAGATGGAGCCCCAGTCAGTCCAGCCTTGGCCAGACCCAGAGGAAATGGGAGAGGCTCTGTGGGGGATGGAAGGAAGGTCCTACAATCCAGAGGATCAGGAGAGCCAGACCTCCCAGAGAGCCTCTGGCGCCTTGAGAAACACTTGGGAGTCTGCAGAGGAGAAGGAGGAAGGGATGGGATGGAGGATGATAGGGAGAGGTGTGTGGAGGAAGAAGCCCTGGGAAAAGGGAGAGGCGCAGTGGCAGGGAGAAAGGGCAGGAGGGACCCACTCTCAAGAGGTGAAGAAAGGAGGGAAGAACTGAATGGTATCAGAGAAGGAGGGGAAAATAAAGAGGAGAAAAGCTGTCTTAGAGGAAGATGGGGAAAGGGAAGAGGAAGGGAGGGGGAAATGTGGGCCAGGAGAGGGTAAGGAGGGGTGACTCAGCCCACAACCAGCTCCCCTCATGACCATGCCGCCAACACTTGTGAGGATGCTGAGAGCACACTCACAACAATAAAAAACTACAAATCCAAGAATCCCATAGGAAGGGCAGGACTTCCGGCTTGAAGGGCAATGCGTGGCCTGGCTCCTTGTGGTGGCTCAGTTTTCTGCAGGAGATCTGGGCCTCTGCAAGGAGCCAGGATGGCCGCGCATGCTTCCCTGCCCCTACTTGCTGCAGCCCGGTTGTCCTGGGGCAAACCAGGCTGTGACAAGGAGCCGGGCCGTACGTGTGCACCCCGCCCCTACCACCGGTGGCTTCCGTGTCCATGCAGACCGGGCCATGTGCCAGAAATGGCACGCATGCGACAGGTTCACCAACACGGCTTCAGTTTGGACATAGCCAACACAGTTTGTTACTACATGCTCACCTGTCTAATGTTTAAACACCATTCAAGCAGCTAATATCAGTTAAAACCAGTTATAAAATAGACTGAAAAGCCTCCATAACACTACTATCATAACTTTTTAAAAGCAAGAAAACAACAACCCCAAAACAGACAGATGTTACTGATGAAACATTATTTGAAACTTAACAAGCAACCATTTGTCTAAAAAACAAGGTCTTCAGTATATAGAGAAATGCTGAGATGCCAACTTAAGCCTCCTGATGGAAAAAAAAATCCACTGTTTTTTTCCTGATGGAAAAAATCCACTGCTTAGATGTGATTTCAGAATTAGTGTTGCTCTCCAAGCTCATAATAATAATAATAATAATAATAATAATAGTTTTTATTTCTTTTATCTCGCCCCTCTGCAGCACAATCGGGGCGGCATACAGCAAGTTAAAACACATCACAGGTTAAAACACATCCTACAACCCATTCCCAACCCTCCCAACCCTTAAAAATATATTAAACTATTACAGAATTAAAATACAAATAAAACAAACAATACAAATAGCAAAATTGCCTGATAAATAGTGTAGAATTGCCTGAAGGTGACTTAAGCAAGAAAAGTTTATAAAAATTGGTTTGTGGATATATGGTATGGCTCATCTGTTGCTGTACCATAAAAAACCCAGTGTGACTACTTCTCTTCCCCCACTTTAGAGTGAGTGCTGGTGGAGGAAAATATTTATTGATGCTTCACTATCTACTGTTTGGTACACAAATCCTCTGCTAGACAGGTGTGCTGATGACCCTGTTGAATTATATGCATGCTACCTTTCTCCTAACTTTGTGGAAACAGCTTACAGACATGGCAGGTGGGCTCTTCTCTTTTGAAATCAAAATGAAGTCAGTCTTTGTAAATATATCTGCAAGGGATTTACTGTAGCAAAATCTTGGCAAATGTTGGTGCCTGCTGCTAAGTCAGTTACCTGGAGGAGATAAAAGCATAACAGTAGGTGATTGTCTCACTTGATTTCTTGGTCTTAGCAGCTGAATTCAGACTTCAAATGTACAGCCAGTTTCTAAATTTTATTTTTAACTTTCAGTTAACATTTTTTTTGGTAACATCTTGCCACACTTTCTGTATGCTGAATGGCAGAAGCAATTCTGGATTATTTTTAGAAGGCGCAGTGGGGCTTAATGCATAGGGATATTTTCCATGAGGGAATCCCATTTAGCATTTGCTGCAGACAAACAGCTGAGAGATCTAATGCAAAGCTTATTCAGAGAGACAAGGTGGATTAAATTAGACTGATATATGCAAAAAGGTGCAGCGACTGAATGTTAGGCGCCATGGTCCTTGGCTTAAACCAGGATCCATTGGTGTAATGGTAAATTTTGAACTGGAAGAGCTGATTATTACAATCCTTACAACAATTCTTCAAAATAGAATCCACAGAGGCTGGCAGTTGTTTTGATCCATATCAACAATCAGTTCTAGCAGTTTTCATATCTCTGCCAGGAGCAGGTCTTTTGGAAAACTGATGCTCTTTAAGTTTCCATTCTAGATCAAGCCACTTCCAGAGTAGTTAGCATTAAAATAGAGATTGTTGTTGTTTTTAACTGCCCTCCAGTCAACCCTTACTTATGGCAACCTTGTGGATGAGACATCTCCAAGCCCCCATGTCCTTCACTGCTCTGCTTAGGTCCTGCAGATTCAGGCCTGTGTGGCCTCCCTCATGGAGTCTTCCTCTCTTTTTACTTGTTTTTGTTGTTAGGTGCCCTAAAGTTGACTTGGACTCATGCCAACCCTGTGGATGAGACATCTCCTAGATTTCCTGTTCTTGACCACCCTGCCCTGCTGAGGTCTTGTAGGCTCAGGCCCATGGCCTCCCAGAAAGGTCTGTGGTCTTCCTCTCTTTCTACTGCCCTATACCTTTCCCAGCACCTTTTCTAATGATTCGTACTGGTCAAGTTTATCCATCTGGCCTATGGTCTTCCTCTCTTTCTTCTACCTTCTACCTTTCCTAACATTATTGTGTTTTCTAATGTGCCGGGCCTTCTCATGATGTAGCAAAAGTCTCCATTTGTCATTTGGGCTGTCCACAGTATCCACAGCACTGTTCTCCAGCACCACATCTCAAATGAGTTGATTTTCTTCTCCTCTGGTTTCTTCACTGCCCAGCTCTCACATTCATACGTGGTGATAGGGAATACAGTGGATTGGATGATTCTAACTTTAGTGCCCAGTTGTATATCTTTACTCTTTAGGATCTTGTCTAGTTCTTTCATAGCTATCCTTCGCATTCCTAGTCTTCTTCTTATCTCGTGACTGCAGACTTCATTCTGATCAGTGTTTGATCCATTAACAACTTGATTCTTTTGGTCACTTAGTTATGCCCTAGGATGACTTAAATATACGTGAGTTTATACCCTGTATTGTGTCTATACCACTATTAATTCCATGTTATAGTATCTCAGATTTATATGTATGGTTATGAAAGCTGGAATCGTGCCTTGTAGATTTTAATGATGTCTGGTGGGAAGTCATCTTTGGGTAGATTAGAAGAGCTGCCAGGGCTGGAACTGGCAGCCTTCAGTCCTGGTTTTCCCATGTTGTGAGGCAAGAGAACTGTAGGTCTTGGGGCAGTGAAATATGCTTAGGTTTTGGGCTGGCCTTCCTACACAGACCATTGGTCCCTCTTAGACAGAAAGGGTTGTAAAGGGCCTCCTGTTTTGTCTGATACTTGCTTGACCTTCCTCAGCTGTAATGCTGTCGAGCTCAGTTGCTCAGCTCAGTCTCTCAGTGCTTGACAGCTGCCT
Organism: Phrynosoma blainvillii; assembly: GCA_026167975.1. Classification (NCBI taxonomy): domain Eukaryota; kingdom Metazoa; phylum Chordata; class Lepidosauria; order Squamata; family Phrynosomatidae; genus Phrynosoma; species Phrynosoma blainvillii. The sequence goes on from JANUYF010000006.1 coordinate 19,587,003, forward strand.
GCAGCTGTGGCCTGGCAATGCTTCCCCATCATGCTTTACTACATACAGGAGCTAAATGACCAGCAAAGCAACAACATCACAACATCACAAAGCAACAGGGTCACTTTCTGACCTTTATCAAAGCTTCCAGCAAAAGCCTTCATGCTGATCTGTGTAAAACTGGGGGAACTTACACAATTGTTTCAAACTGCATTAACCTTGCTTACCTCTCTCCTCATCTCTGCCTGCCTCCAACTTGCCTCATAGCTATTCTCATCCTGTACAATCTGACAAAGTGATCCAACAAAAGGTATTACCATTTAAAATTTTAAAATCTTGTGTTACCTTAATTCTTACTTTTTAATTCTCAGGCTTTGATTTTGAATGGGTCATTGGGGTTCAATTATGGCTGCTCCATTGATATGGATCCATGAAGGCAAACACACCTGTCAAGCCAATTGGAATTGATTTCCCTGAAACCCATGCTCAAGAGCAGATTCTACTTGAAATAGACTTTTTGCCCCGCTCAAATGTCTTCTCGACCAATTTCTTATTTAAGAGAAAATCCAGGGCAGATTGAAAATTTTGAAATGTTGATTTAAACCACACTAGAGATCTGTAGCTCATTTTCTCAAGGAAGAGGCAAGCAACGTTTGCTGCTAGCAGTAGCCTGATATATACTTTTAAAAAATCATGCTGCACAATACATCAGTAAATGTCAGATCCATTAAACAACATGGTTCTTAATAATATTTAACTTGTGTGAGTCCATTTGTTTTGCTTAACATCTGGTTTCTTTCAGGCTAGCATCCAGGGTCTGTAACACTTCCTTGTTATGACTGCATCCATTTTGTGAACTGTAGGCCCAGTTTCCAGCAGGAGGCAATCTAATCCAGTTCAGCCAGAGACCAGTACTACGTATCCAGCAGAAACGCCAGGTGGTTAATGTTTTACAAAAATCAGGTGCAGGTTAATGTGAGAATCCCATCACAGTGGATTTAAATAAGCAGCTGTACACAGCTGCATGCAATTTTACCATGCCATTGTGCACTTAAAGGATCCTTCTGGGTTGGGGGAAAATCTAAATCTCCCTTGGCAGGACCTAAAGGAAACACGCTGGTTATCCTAATCTGATAACATCATATCTCCTCCTAGCACAGAGAACAAAAAGAAAACAATGGTCTAGGGAGGGGAAGTTGAATTTATGCATTGCTAAAGAACAGTAGACATAGCACACCACACACACACACAAAGAGGACATAGCTCTGTGCATAAGAATTGATGTGTAGATGCAAATTTGGTGGGGGCATTAAATGAAAATACATTTTATAGTGGGGAAAAACTGTGATCGGGGACTATACGCTGCTTACTTAATCTACTCTCCATATGCTAACTCAGGGGTAGGCAACCTTTCCCCTTTAAGGGCCGAGGGACTTCAGCTCCCAGAATCCCAGGAGCTATTGGCCAACATGGGACTACTGGCCAACATGGCTAAGGCTTCTGGGAGCTGAAGTCCCTCGGCCCTTAAAGGGGAAAGGTTGCCTACCCCTGTGCTAACTCTTTGACAGGCAAACCCAAAGGACCCTGCAGGCTCCTCTCTCTGTTTAAATTATATGCTATCTTTCTCCTGCGCTGGAGAAAGTTCTTTATCTTTTAAACCAGTCTTGGACCGGACAGCTCTTCATATAGAATGGAGGTGGGAATATTTTTGATCTTTCAGCTGTTTTGGACTTCATCTCACCAGAAGCCCCAGCTTAGCCATGAAATCCACGGGGTGACCTTTAGCAAATCACATGCTCTCAGCCTCTGGGGAAGGCGATAGAATGTATTCTTTGAATATATTCTCATTCAGTCTAGAGGAATACCTGTTGAGATGCAAGGATGAGAACATGAATAAATAAATTAAAGATGCCTAATATTTTTTAGAATCCAACATACACTCCCAACATTTGATGAAATAATATAATTTGGGTATGCACAGAATGTTTGGTTGGAGAAGCTCTCTTTCAGGAAAGCTTAGTCTCATTAAAAAAAAAAACCTAAGCTTCATAATAATAAATAGGTTGGAATGGGTCTTCTGTGCCATCTGGTCCTTAAATGTAGTCCAGTTCCTGTAGTCCAGGAAATCCAGAGCTAAAGCTGCCTCTACAGATGGCTCTCCATTCTCACTCTCTGCTTGAAGACTTCCCATGACTGCCACCATTCTAGATACTCTGTATACTCATGTATACATCTAGAAATGTAGGTAAAAAAAATTGATCCCAAAAACCTGAGTCGACTTATTCATGGGTCAATGTAAGTACTGTATCTTAACTCCTGTTTAAAATAAGGAGCCATCCTCTGGTGAAAAGCAAGAGTATAATATGTCCCGGAAGCACCAACCCCCTTCTACTGTCTCATCCATCCACTCTTGAGAGTGAGCACAAAGAGCTATATCTGCTGGAATTTTTAAAAGTTCTTTGACATTGTTTTGCTTTGCTTCATTCTTTAGATCCTTTGTTACATGCCCCTAAGTTTTACCATCAACTTACCCATGGGTCATATCAAAATCCCTAATTTCTGCCCCAAAACTTGCCCTTGACTTATACATGAGGTTGATCTATAATCGAGTATATACGGTAACTTTTCATTTTCTAACTGCTCTAATCATTCAGAGGGCTCTCCTAACATTCAGTTTAAATCTGCTTCTTATACCTTAGAATCATAGAATCATAGAGTTCGAAGAGACCACAAGGGCCATCCAGTCCAATCCCCTGCCATGCAGGAACTCCCAATTAAAGCATCCCCGACAGATGGCCATCCAGCCTCTGCTTAAAGACCTCCAAGGAAGGAGACTCCACCATACTCTGAGGGAGTGTGTTCCACTGTCGAACAGCCCTTACTGTCAGGAAGTTCCTCCTTATGTTGAGCTGGAATCTCTTTTCCTGGAGTTTGCACCCATTGTTCCAGATCCTAGTCTCCCATAGGAAGACTAGGGAGCAGCAGAAAACAAGCTTGTTCCCTCCTCAGTATGACATCCCTTCAAATATTTAAACACGGCTATCATATCACCTCTCAGCCTTCTCTTCTCCAGGCTGAACATCCCCAGCTCCCTAAGTCGTTCTTCATAGGGCTTAGTTTCCAAACCCTTCACCATTTTAGTTGCCCTCCTTTGGACACTCTCCAGTTTCTCCACATCCTTTTTGAATTGTGGTGCCCAGAACTGGACACAGTATTCCAGGTGGGGCCTGACCAAAGCAGAATAGAATGGCACTATTACTTCTCTTGATCTAGACACTATACTTCTACTGATGCAGCCTAAAATTGCATTGGCCTTTTTAGCTGCTGCATCACACTGTTGACTCATGTTCAACTTGTGGTCCACCTGGATTCCTAGATCCCTTTCACACGTAGTCTCATTCAGCCAGGTGTCCCCCATCGTATATCTGTGCTTTTCGTTTCTCCGCCCTAAGTGCAGTACCTTACATTTCTCCGTGTTGAATTTCATTTTGTTAGCTTTGGCCCAGCTTTCTAGTCTGTTCAAGTCATTTTGAATTTTGATCCTGTCCTCTGGGGTATTAGCTACTCCTCCTAATTTGGTGTCGTCTGCAAATTTGATAACTATGCCCCCAATACCGTCATCCAAGTCATTAATAAAGATATTGAATAGCACTGGGCCCAGGACAGAGCCCTATGGCACCCCACTGGTCACTTCTTTCCAGGTTGAAAAGGAGCCATTGTTGAGCACCCTTTGGTTTGGCCAGTCAACCAATTACAAATCCATGTAACAGTTACTTTGTCTAGCCCACATTTTACCAGCTTGTTTGCAAGAATGTCATGCGGAACCTTGTCAAAGGCCTTACTGAAATCAAGTTATATTATATCCACTGCATTCCCTTCATCTACCAAGCTGGTAATTTTATTTTAAAAGAGATCAGATTTGTCTGGCATGACTTATTTCTCTGAAACCCATGTTGACTTTTTGTGATTATGGAATTACCTTCCAGATGTTCATAGACTCTCTGTTTAATGATCTGCTCCAGAATCTTTCCTGGTATTGATGTCAGACTAACTAGACGATAATTGTTGGGATCCTCTTTTTTCCCCCTTTTTGAAGATGGGGACAACATTTGCCCTCCTCCAGTCCATTGGGGCTTCTCCCATTCTCTAGGAGTTCTCAAAGCCTGTTAAGCCTGTTAGATCTGACTCTTCCATCTGGAGCAGTAGAGAATTCACCTTTGCCAGGTTTCTGAAGTATGCCAGCATGTTTCAGGTGGCAGATGCTTGGAACCGCAGTGGCAGCCTTTCACCTTGGGCCTCCTGGCTTTCCCCTCTCTTGGAGAATAGTGCTCTGTGTATGCACCACATAGCCTGTTCTGTACCTCCTAAACTGATCTAGCACCCTAACAGTTGCCAGAATGAATTCCTTGCATTGTCAGTGTTGATCCGCTACTTGAACTATCCAATGTGGTGGAGCTGTAGGTTTTTCCCAGTTTGGCAACGACTGTTACTATATTTATGCCATTGTCTGTTTCTTTATTTCCTGGAAATTTGCCATAATCCTGCAGCTGTTGGTTTATGGACTGGCACCAGTCTGCAGACTACCACTTTGAGTAGTAGTTTGCTAGTTTATATGGCTTCTGTAAATAGATCTGGGGGAAGGATGCCCTCTTCTCATTTTCTTGAGGCATAAAAATGTCTTGGGCCTGCCCTAGTAGCTCCTGGTTAAATAGATAGCAATATGGGAGAAAACTTTTAGGTATGGGCACATTAGGACACCAGTGTATGGAAAGGCTTTGCATTTGTTAGCAAAATCTCTCCAATATCTGTAATTGGAATGTGCCTGTGATTTAGGCTTGGCTGGCCAGGGCACCATAAAGCAAAATTCCTGTCTGTACACAGTCTCTGTGAAAATAACTTCCTTCCCTCCCTGCTCCCTCCTTCTGTTGAATCATACATGTTAATTAATGGTCTTGGGATCTTCTTGCGGTTGATGATGAAAAGTCTTGGAAAAGCCAAAGTCAAACAAACCAGCCTGTCTGACTTTCACTGTGTGTGATATTCCTCGGCAGGAATGTCATGGACTGTACTTATTCCAGCTCACTTACCAATGCCCATGATCTAAATTTATATCAGATGACTTGAAGCTAAAGTTTCCAACCAACCTGAGCTGCTCAAAAAACGGCAGACCTCACCGTGCCAATTTTTCTTTTCTGTCTGGTAATTAGAGAGAGACAGACAGAAAAGAGGGAGAGAAGCAGGGTTGCTATAGTTCTTGTAGGCAGAGGAGGTGAAACTATCTGTATTGCAGCTCATTTACCACCACCACCACCACCACCACCCATTGCTTTTGAAATTTAATCTCTGCCTTCTCAGGTTGGAGAGGATCATTTTTCAAAATATGATGGTACACTAATTTGTCAGTTCAAACTAAGAATGGCAAGAACCAAGATCAGGAAAAACCAAGAAGATCCAAGTTTGAATCCCTGTTCACCTGTAGTGTTTACTGAATGATGCTGGACCATGCTCTCTCATACAGAATTAATGTATGTAATTTCCCACACATGCTTCTTTGGCCCTATGTCAGTTTGCTCAAATAGGCTTTGCACATTTGTTAAAAAATCCCAAAACCTACAAACCAAAAGTGGAAGTAGACATTAAGGATGATATCTCTTGCTAAAATTAGCACCACTGTGTCCAGTTTTCCTCTGATCGCTTGTCATGCCCAGCAAACCCACAGCATGCTATCCAGATAGGTTTTCCATCCAAGTGACTGTAGTTATAATAAATGTAATGCATTCAGTGTGCACAGACCTTTTCTGGGTGTAAGAGGATTGGCCTCTGCCCCAAGGAACTTACAGAGGAAACTACAGAGGAAAGGAAAGCAGTGAAGGAAGAAAGGAAGGTGGATTCACATTGCTGTTCTGGGAGATAGTTCAAGGCATAAAGACAGCATACGAAAAGATGTGAACTGTTTTGATGAAGCAGGAGACCTTTGGATAGATGGGACTGGTGGAGTGAAGATGATAGGAATGTAGCAGGATGTCAGAGAAGAGAGATTGAGGCCAGAGGCAAGGTTGTTGGTGGCTTTGATGGCAAGGACAAGGCCATTAGTAGCAGATAGAATATAGGGAACAAAGGAAAGAGAGAGAGGGAGACCATGGAGATTGGTGAGGAGTGATGCATCACCCAGCTTGAGGACATCTATTTCCAGAGCTACAAGACAGAGAAGAATTCAAAGACGTAGCCATGTTAGTTTGGAAAATCAGTATGTAAAAGGATCTTGTAGCACCTTTGAGATTAACTGTAAGAAGGAAGCTGGTAGCATGAGCTTTTGTAGACTTGAGCAGAGGTGAGAATTCAGCTCAGTCTGCACAAATGCAGCAGAATGAAATAGTGGAGTGAACTGTGCCACTTCCAGTTGTAGTCAATGGTGTGGTTTTTTTCCAAATGCTTCCCCGTGTTTTCTTTTTAAAATGCCATTTTCTATCAATTCATCAGAAAGATTTGTTGTGGCTTCCCTGTTGTACTAGGTTTTTTTACCTTACAGCGAATTTTGTGCAGAGTTGTACATTTTGTACATTAGCAGACACACAGAATGATTATCCCTCCTTACTCAGAGAAAGAAATTGTATACTTTGTTCTGCTGCCCTAGGACTCTCTCTACCACAAAGAATTTGGCCTTTCTTGTTTAGGCATAGCATATTAAAACTGCCTTGCAGTAAGCAGGGAGCCAGGTTTTGGCTTTCAGCCTTCCTTCATCCCAAAGAATATGTGATCAGTGGCTGTGCGATTCTCGTCCTTGAACATGTGACTGCTAAGAACTGGGCCAGGTTGCCTTTGTGGATTTGTGACTACTTTTAAAATTGTTACTAGGTTTTCCTGTGAATTTCTTTAAGCTTACTTTTGACATGAATGAAAAAGTGCAGCCCTGCTAAGATAACTCCAGTCCTGTCGGGTGTAAGAGAAGAAGAATGAAATTCTAGTTTAAAATAAATTGTTATTAAGGTTAATAAGGCATTTGTTGTTGTGTGCCTTCAAATTGCTTCTGGATTATGGTGACCCTAAGGCAAACTTACCAACTTCTTGGCATGTTTCTTCAGAGGGAGTTTGCAGTTGTCATCCATTATTCATATGCATATACAGTTTATTACCACATGGAAATCTTGGCTATACTGCCCCATGGGGACAAGAATCCGGGGAAGGGAGAATATTTGATTTAGGGCCTAGGGCAGCTTCCCTCAACCTTAAGCCATCTAAATGTGTAGGATAACAACTCCCACCATCCCCAGTAGAGACAGGCATATTTGGCATTTCAGGGAAATGGAGGCTTAGGCCACTGGTTCTCAACCTTTGGCCATCTAGATATTTCGACCATCATCTCCTGTCTTTAGTCATGATGTCTAGAACTTCTGGGAGCTAAAGCCCAACAATTTGGGAAGATCAAAGATTGAGAACCACTGGCTTAGGCTGAAGCCAAAGGGTTAAAAAAACACACACAATAATTGGCTGTGGATATCCCTAAGATAAGATCAAGGACAAATATTGAGTTATTGGTGGGAAGAGTTGGAATCCATGTGTTTATGATCCACCCTACCTACAGAATGGAACTGTCTCTTACCAGCATCACTTGAAATATAGAATAAATACACATGTAACTAAATGGGTGCATCTGGATTGAAGCTTCAAAAGAAACTGGGAGTCTGTGTGTACTGTGGTTTCCCACCCCACTTCCTTGTGTGCACTTCAGAGTAGTTTGACAAAAGGTCTATGGACTATTGCTTGTAGATCAGGAAAGACAAGGTAGATACATGACTTTCACTGCAAGGCTGTCTGGGTCCACGAATTACTAAAATTACTATAGTACTAAAAGATCAGAGCTCTGGCAACTTCCATTTTTTACAGTGTAGTTCCCAAAGTCTTCCAGCCAGCATTGTGGGTTCTGGGAATTGCAGTTCAAAATAACATTTCTAAATTTTGTTATAGATTGAATGTGTAGTCTTTAAACCTCCTGTTGAAGTGGGAGAGGAGGCACTTGCAGTTTCCACCCATCCCAACTCTTCCCCTCGTGTGCTGTCATCGACTCATAGAATCATAGAGTTTGAAGACACAAGGGCCATCCAGTCCAACCCCCTGTCATGCAAGAATATACAGTCAAAGCACTCCTGACAGATGGCCATCCAGCCTCTGTTTAAAAACTTGCAAAGAAGGTGACTGTACTGCTCTCTGGAGCAGTGTGCTTCACTGTTGAACAGCTCTTATGGTCAGAAACTTCTAATGTTTATCCGCACATCTTTCTCTTTCTGTATTAGACAGATATCCTGCAAAGCATGTGAAAGAAGGGAGTGTGTGTGAATTAGATGGTAAGAGGATGGGATTGTTCAAAAGGAGCCGTGCAGCTGATGTTCTGTGATTTCTTTTGGGAGACATCATGGTCTTCTAAGACTGCAAGGTGGCGATCCTAATTTTAACCTAAATTAACCTACAGGAGTTCATTCTCCATATTAACAGACACAAAGAGCCTTTTTGTTGTTAGCTTCCCTCGGGTTGACTCTGACTCATAGCGACCATGTGGTCGAGACACCTCCAAGACTCCTCCATTGATCTGTTCAAATGCCTGTGGCCGCCCTGATTGAGTCCATTCATCTTATATGCGGTCTTCCCCTCTTTCTTCTTTCTTTCCTAGCATTACTGTATTTTCTAATGAGTCATGCCTTCTCATTATGTGGCCAAAGTATGACAGCCTCAATTTGATCATCTTGGTTTCCAAGGAGAGTTCTAGTTTGATCTGTTCAAGGACGCATCTGTTGTCTTTTTGGCTGTCCACAGTATCCTAAGCACTCTTCTCCAGCACTACATCTCAAATGCATTGATTTTCTTTCTGTCTGCTTCCTTTCCTGTCCATTTTTCACATCCGTACATGATGATGGGGAATACAATGGCCTGGATGATTCTAACTTTAGTACTCACTTGTATATCGTTTCTCTTTAGGATCTTTTCTAATTCCTTCATAGCTGTCTTGCCCATCCCTAGCCTTTTTCTTATTGCTTGACTGCAATCACCACTTTGGTCAATGTGTTTTCTTTATGTTCAACATTAATCCTGTCTTTGCACTTTGGATTCTGTGATGCAGGGGTAGGCAACCTTTCCCCTTTAAGGGCCGAGGGACTTCAGCTCCCAGAATCCCAGGAGCTATTGGCCAACATGGGACTATTGGCCAACAGGGCTGAGGCTTCTGGGAGCTGAAGTCCCTCGGCCCTTAAAGGGGAAAGGTTGCCTACCCCTGCTGTGATGTCTTCCACCAGTATTATTGTGTCATCCACATACATTAGGTTGTTGATGATCCTTCCTCCTATCTTCACTTCTATTTCTTCTGCTTTTCTTACGATGTTTTCAGTGTATAAATTGAACCAATAAGGTGATAGTAGGCAGCCTTGCCTGACCCCTTAAGCAACTGGGAACCACTCTGCTTCTCTGAATTCAATTCTGACAGTGACAGACAAAGAGCATAGTGTCACCTTAAAGATGAACAGGTTCTTACTTTTGTTGTTTCTGCTGTGATGGCCTAACACAGTTCCATCTCTGAAGCCCCTATACCAGCAGTAGGCACCCTTTCCCCTTTAAGGGCCGAGGGACTTCAGCTCCCAGAAGCCTCAGCCATATTGGCCAATAGCTCCTGGGATTCTGGGAGCTGAAGTCCCTCGGCCCTTAAAGGGGAAAGGTTGCCTACCCCTGCCCTATACTAAAAGCCCCTATACTAAAAGAAGGAGCACATTAAGTTTTTTACAAGGTGTGTGAATGAGTTTAATTTGAAATCTCTGATTATTTTTCCAGAATTAGTGCAACCATTCCCTGCATCTGTTTAAAAATGAATCAGATGGCTTTTTCAGAGACAGATATGGAAAGATTTTCCATTTACTCCATTTATAGGCTAGTAGTGCAAGTTGGAACAAGGCTGCTTGCTTTTCAAATTTAGAAGCGCTTAAGTGGGATGGAAAGTCTTCCACACCTTGCCTGTTGTTTCTTTGTTGGTTTAATGTTTTAGTTGGCTTATTCTTCTTGAGGTCAGAACAATCAGATTCTGGAAGTAAAAGCCTACATCCCCTTTCCATGGAAAGTTCATGCCAGGAATTTAAATCTAAAGTTAAACAGGTTCTGATTTTGATACTGGCTACTGTAAACTTGCCTTAAATGCTCCACATGTGTTGGAAATAGCTTCCAACTTGCTGTAGTTCCAGCTCCTCAGATTTTCTCTACATTAATCTTGCATAATTGTACAGTAGATGGTCTTCTGAATTCTTTAACATATCTCTTTTCTGACACTCTGTTTACCAAGAGTGGTTAGGTTGGATGAAGCTGTGTCAGTTTCTTGGTCATTCTGTGCAAATGCACCATTCGCAATTGTAGATATCTGCACTTTTATTATTTGTTCCTAGCTTTTGGGGATATTAGTATTTATTTATTTTATAATTCCTTTAGTGGTGCTTTGCTGAGTAATGACAAAAGAAGGCACCTACAATCTAAAATTTTATACAGAAGAGCTAAAAGAGAGAAAGAAGGAAATTAAACAGAAGGCTAAAAAGAAAAAGTACATCTTATACTTTGATTTCATTTCAGTAGGGCAGGAGTGGTGGATCTTCACCCCTGCAGAAGTTGTAGGTCTTCAATTCCCATCAGTCCAGTGGTCATGGTTGATGGAAGCTGCAGTCCAGCAGATAGAAGGCCAGTGGTAGGGCATAAAGTCTAAAACAGGGGTCCCCACGCTTTTTGAGCCGGGGGCCAATTCACTGGCCCCCAGATCTTCGGAGGGCCGGAGGTGCACACATGCGCACTACTCTGGCACCATTTTGTGTTCCAAAACTACGTCCGGCATCACGCACACATGCGCACGACTCCGGGCACCATTTTGGAACACAAAATGGTGCCTGGCATCGTGCGGGCTTGCGCACTGCTCCGGTGCCGTTTTATGTTCCAAAATGGCACCTGGAGTTGTGCGCATGCGTGTGCAATGCTGGGCGCATGTGCACGACTCCGGGCACCATTTTGGAACACAAAATGGTGCCTCGCATTGCGCGTGCGCATGTGCACTACTCGGGTGCCGTTTTGTGTTCCAAAATGGCACCTGGAGTTGTGCACATGCGCACGTGATGCCGGGCGCCATTTTGGAACACAAAATGGCGCCCAGCAGCAGGACTGGCCGCGGGCCGGTTCAAAGGCCTCAACAGGCCGGGTTTAGCCCACAGGCCATAGTTTGGGGACCCCTGGTCTAAAACATAGTTAGGCAAAATGTAGCTTGTATACTGGAATCTTGACACTCACCAGGAAGAGCCACATGCAAAATAGTGACTTTAGTTTTGGAAGAACAAGGTGCCTCTGAGCACATGCTCTGCATAAGAATATTTTATTTTATTTGTAGCACCAGAAGTTGAGCTTAAACATAAATCCTTCGTCATGTAAATCAACTCCTGCTTCCCCCCAAGCTTTCAACATTTCACCAACTTAGGGCCTTTGCAGACTGCCAGAAATAGTGCAAATTGAGTCCACTTTGACTGCCATGACTCAGTGCTAGGGAATCATGGGAACTGTAGTTTATTGTGGCACCGAGCTCTCTGACAGAAAAGGCTCAATGTCTCAGGAAAAAATACAATTCCCATGATTCCCTAGCACTGAGCCAGGGCAGTTAAAGTGGACTCAATTTGCAATATTTCTAGCAGTCTGCAAAGGCCCTTAATTTGGGAAGAGGAAAAAAGCCCGTTCATTTTGCTCTTGTTTAGCAGTGGGGGGGGGGGGTCAGATCTAGGTGATGTACTACAAATCACCCGAAGATCTAACTGTAGGTTGTAGACATTTTATTTGAGAGGAATATTTGAGAGGCATGAGCTTTGGAGGGATTTGTAGTCCTGGGTAGACTCTACTGTGAAATCAAGAAGTAACAAGACAAAAGGTTTTTATTTGGTTTTGTACAGCGCCGTGTACATCTACGGCGCTTAATAAATAAAGCTAATAATAATAATAATAAAAGGTTGCTGATGGGAGTATTTGTGGTCTTTTTTCCTCCTCTTGAAGTGAGACTGGCTCTTGGACTGAAATCTTTTGTGGACCCAGAGCTAAAGTGTGCTACCAATGTCTGGCTTTGATGCCTGAGGAAGATTAATGTTTTGCATGGTGGTACAGGTGAGCAGGATCCTAAGCCTTCACTGATTTTTATCTGTTTAGATGATGAATTGTGCTTGAATTATAACAAAGCACTTTGATACAAGCACTGATAACTAGCATAACAAACACAGAAATGCAGTCAGAGGAGATCAGTCAGCTTACAGCTTTTATATCTGTTTGGAATACATGTAAGTGATGGCACAGATACAGTAGAGGAAAAAGAGAAAATACTCGGATCCCTTGCCTCCCCAGTGTGTGGAGCTGAGATTTGCTTTTGAGTGCTTTTCCATTCTCGATCCAGTCACTCTCCTCATATGATTCAACCTGGGAATTAATTTTGCTTGAAAATAGCAACCACAACCTGTTAAAGCTGTGCTTGCTGAATCAGTCTGAGGCCTCATATAGATGTTGTATAGAACACTGCTCCTATCTATCTATCTATCTATCTATCTATCATCTCTGTCTGTCCATCTGTCACATTTTATTTTGGACCTCAGCCAAAAAGACTTCCAAAGTGGTTTACTTAACAGTTAATAGAAACAATCGTTAATCAGGCATGGTGAAAGGGCCTTCTTCCTATTTCATGTTTCTCTGTTGCAGCCTGCTGCAATTGTCCTTAACTTGATGGATGCACAGATTCAAATCTCCATTTAGTCATGAAACCAGTGGGTAACCTTGGGATAATGATTACCTTTAGTTGAGCCCAATCTAATGTGGTGACTAAGCAGAAATGTGTTACATGTCATTTGGTTTAAAATATATGCTTACCATATACCAATGCTACTCAAAGTACTGGTGTGTGGATCAGTGCCAGTCCCTGAGCCACTGGCTGCTGTTGGAAGTTCAGGAAAGCAACATGATGATGCACCCTGCACACTGGAAAAAAATGTTTCCCCACATCTGATAGCCTAGGAAGTACTTCTGTATGCCACTTGCTGTTGCCACCTCTCCTATCTTACTCCTATTCCTACTCTTCCTCTGCAATTATGATTGCCTTAATCTTGCTCAAGACTGTGGCATGATGATAGAATCATAGAGTTGGAAGAGACCACAAGGGCCATCAAGTCCAACCCCCTGCCATGCAGAAACTCAAAATCAAACCATCCCTGACAGATGGCCATCCAGCCTCTGTTTAAAGACCTCCAAAGAAGGAGACTCCACTACACTCCGAGGGAGAGTGCTCTGCTGTCAAACAGCCCTAAGTGTCAGGAAGTTCCTCCTAATGTTGTGGTGGAATCTCTTTTCCTGTATTCCTGGATCTGGTGTTCCCGGTCCTGTTTTCTGGAGCAGCAGAAAACAAGCCTGCTCCTTCCTCAATATGACATCCCTTCAAATATTTAAACGGCTATCATATCACCTCTTTTCTCCAGGCTAAGCATACCCAATTCCCTAAGTTGTTCCTCACAGGACATGGTTTCCAGACTCTTCACCATTGTAGTTGCCCTCCTTTGAACACACTCCAGTTTCTCAACATCCTTCTTGAATTGTGGTGCCCAGAACTGAACACAGTATTCCAGGTGGGGCCTGACCAAAGCAGAATACAGTGGCACTATTACTTCCCTTGATCTAGATACTATACTTCTATTGATGTAGCCTAAAATCGCATTGGCCTTTTTAGCTGCAGCATCACACTGTTGACTCATGTTCAATTTGTGGTCTACTGATAGTCTTGTTAAGCCAGGTGTCCCCCATCCTATATCTATGCATTTCATTTTTTAAAAAAAAAATTGCCCTATGTGCTGTACCTTACATTTCTCTGTGTTGAAATTCATTTTGTTAACTTTGGCCCAGCTTTCTGATCTATTCAGGTCATTTTGAATTTTCATCCTGTCCTCTGGAGTATTAGCTATTCCTCCTAATTTGGTGTCATCTGCAAATTTGAGAAGCATGCCCCCTATTCTTTCATTCAAGTCATTGATAAAGATGTTGAATAGCACTGGGCCCAGGACAGAACCTTGTGGCACCCCAATGGTCACTTCTCTCCAGGATGAAGAGGAGCCATTGCTGAGCACCCTTTGCATTCAGTCAGTCAACCAGTTACTAATCCACCTAATAATTATATTGTCTAGCCCACATTACTATCTTGTTTGCAAGAATATCATGGGGGACCTTGTCAAAAGCCTTACTGAAATCAAGATATACTATGTCTACCACATTCCCTTCATCTGGTAAGCTGGTAATTTTATCAAAAAAAGAGATCAGATTAATCTGGCATGACTTGTTTTTGAGAAACCCATGTTGACTTTTTGTGATTATGGCATTCCTTTCTAAATGTTCACAGACTCTCTGTTTAATGAACTGTTCTAAAATCTTTCCCGGTATTGATGTCAGACTAACTGGGCGATAGTTGTTGGGATCCTCTTTTTTCCCCTTTTTGAAGATGGGAACAATGTTTGCCCTCCTCCAGTCTGCTGGGACTTCTCCTGTTCTCCAGGAGTTCTCAAAGATCATTGCCAGTGGCTCTGAGATTACATTTGCCAGTTCTTTTAAGATCCTTCGATGTAGTTCATCTGGGTCCTGGAGGCATAGGACCTTATCACACGGGGTCCAAGCAGTCGCATCCCCGTCCCATGGCGCTTCCTTCCGGTCACGGGAAATGTAATTCCCATTTCGACCAAGAATCCAAAAGAACGGGGATGAGACGGGGATGCGATAGGGATGGGCGGGGTTCCCCTGCGACGTCGTTTGATCACCCGGGGAAAAGAAGCGCCATGGGACGGGGATGCGACGGGGATGGGACTGCTTCAGACCCCCGTGTGATAAGGTCCTTAAATTCATTTAGGTTAATCAGGTATTCCTGTACTTCCTCTTTACTTATTTTGTGCTGCATTTCCCCTGTTGTGTTCTCTGCTCCATTATCCTCAGGTTGAGCACCCTTTTCCTTTTGTGAGAAGACTGAGGCAAAGAAAGTGTTGAGTAGTTCTGCCTTTTCTCTGTCCCCTGTTAGAATTTCTCCATCTTCTCTGTGCAGTGGCCCTACAATTTCCTTCTTCTTTCTTTTGCTTCGGACATACCCAAAGAAGCCCTTTTTATTGCGCTTAACCCCTCTTACAAGCCTGAGCTCATTCTATACTTTGGCTTTCCAGACTTTACCCCTACATGTGCTAGCTATTTGTTTGAATTCCTCTTTAGTGATTTCTCCCCTTTTCTATTTCTTATACATCTCCTGTTTAAAACTTAGTTCAGTTGAACGTGTTTTTTTTGTCATCCAACCTGGTTTCTTGAGACATCTCCCATTTTTCCTTCTCACTGGAACAGTTTGAGATTGTGCCTTCAATATCTCCCTTTTGAGAAATTCCCATCCATCATGAACTCCCTTCTCCTTTAGTATTCCTGACCATGGGATCACTCCCAGTGTTTCCCTAAGTTTGTTGAAATCAGCTCTCCTAAAGTCTAGAATAAGTGTCTGACTATGCCTAGCTTCTCCTTTCCACTGTATAAGAAACTCTAGGCGGACATGATCACTCCCACCTAAGGATCCCACCTCTTGCACCCCATTGACCAGGTCATCCCTGGTATTGATGGTCTATCCCAGGGGTAGGCAACCTTTTTGAGCCGGGGGCCGGGTTGCTGTCCCTCAGACAATTGGGGGGGGGGGGGCGAAGCACCAAAAATAAATAAATAAAAATAAAAATAAAAAAATTAATTTTTTAAAAAAACATTTAAAAAATATGCATGCACACTCTCTCAGCCCCAGAAAGGCCATGGCAAAACCCTTGTGGAGATTTTGCCAAGAAAACCCCATGAACAAGTAATAACAACAATAATCAATATCATTGTGGCGGAGGGTGGCGGCGGCGGCAGGACCGCCCTGGTCTATCCTTTTCCCTCTTCTAAAGCTGCTGTGTACACCTGCAAACACTGTTTTGTTGCAAATACCATCTTTTTTGGTATATATAGTGGCAAGAGGGAAAAGATGGAATACAGGTTCAGTGCAGTTTTTAGTAGCAAATGTGAATTTGAATCTTGAAATTTCCATGAACTCATTTGATGGCCTTACCCCTCATTCTAGTTCACAGGGCATGAGAGCAATGGCTCTCTCCTGGAACTGATAATCAGTGGCATATGTCCTCTGAACCTGTCATGATGATTATTAGCCAGTGAAACCTCTACATCTCCACAATTTTGCTCAGCTCTTTTTAAGCCATTAAAACCAATGACCAACCAGCACATCTTGTGGCAGTGAGTTCCATAGGTTCATGTGCCTTATGTTAATGTTCATTCAGCATTTCAGATTTCTGTTGTATTGTTCCTTTTTGCAACTGCAGTCATTTTGCGTGTTCTACCATTGTCAGCCTTATTACTCCTTGGCCACAGATTGTATAGGTGTTTTGCATTGCTTTTATGCCACTGCCCCCCTCACTAGTTGTCCTTTTGCTTTGGGTATAGTTTTGGTATATCCTGTAGTCCAGAGTTGACTTGAATAACCCTGGTGGTTGAGGATCTTAACTGTTACTTTGGGAGCAAGGCAACTTTACGAAGTCTGTTAAATCACACAGTCTCATAAGTCCTTTTTGTTGGAAGATCTTTGCATTCTTCCCCCCCCCCCCCCAAATAGATAGGGATTCCTGCTTGCAAACTCCTCCCTCTCTCTCTCTCTCATTCACACTAACCATGTAACTTAGGTCACTCCCTCTTTGAGACTAAGGGCCTTTACAGACTGCCAGAAATAATGCAGCTTGAGGCCACTTTACCTGCCCTGGCTCAGTGCTAGGGAATCATGGGAACTGTAGTTTTTTCTGAGACATTGAGCCTTTTATGTCAGAGAGCTCTGGTGCCACAATAAACTACAGTTCCCATGATTCCCTAGCACTGAGTCAGGGCAGTTAAAGGGGTCTCAAGATGGATTATTTCTGGCAGTCTATAAAGGCCCTAACTGTCTTTTCTCTTAAGATTCTCAACTGAGCTGTTTCATCTTCCTACTCTCTTAAAGATGGTGAGATTTTCTCTCTTTACCTGAACCATCACTAGTTAGATTAGGATTTAGTGGTGTGTTTTTTTATGTCAGTATAGATTAAAGCCATTGCTTTTTAAACTACAAGTTATGCGTTTGTTGCTTTTTGAGTCTGTATCAGTTCTTAGGGAAGCATAGTTAGGCAAAGTCACTCTTCTGCTACTCTGCTGTTTTAAAGCCAGACTCTAACAGGCTTGGCTTTCATATTTTGATATTTAAATATTTTTGTTTCCTTTAAAAGGCTGAAGCCTTCGAAAACTTAAATTACCCCACACTTTTTATGATATGTACAGTTCAGCACACTTGCACAGAAGAGGTAAGGTGCCAGGTCCTGTATCATTAACAAGCAATTGCCTGTTTCAAAGTGCTACGGCTATGTGAGACAGAGAAGGAGAGAAAGAGATTGACATTGAGATGGAGGGCAGCATATGCAGGATTCTGAGTGTTTCAGCTTTTCTTTCTATAAGCTCACAATCTTATATAAGTGATGTCTCCTAAAAACCTATATTTGGAAGATTCTCTTGGTCTATTCAGTGAGCAGGCCAACTTTCTCTTACCTTCTAACCCTAATTCTCCCTTTGCCCCCCGGGCTCATCTTGTATGCTGCCAAAATTAGGAAATTTTAATTTTGATTTAAAACTCAGGCCATGGGATAGGGTTGCTGGAGTGAAATCTGGAGAGGGTTCCTGTACCTTTAATGGTTGTGTAGAAGAGGGAATTTCAGCAGATGTTGCTTGTCATGCAGCCAGGTAACAAGCAATACCTACTGAAATTCCCTCTTCTACTCGAGCGTTAATGGTATAGGAGCTTTCTCCAGTTTTCACCCAAGCAACCCTACTGAGGGATTGTAGAAGTTGAAGACCAAAAAAGGAACTTTTCCAGTGCTCAGTGTTTCACCTTTCCTTCTCTAGTTCCCTCTCAAAAATGTTGCTTATGTGATCCAGCTTTCTGGAGCTAAGCCAGAAAGTCTTGACCTAATCAGTTACCTCAGGGGTAGGCAACCTTTCCCCTTTAAGGGCCGAGGGACTTCAGCTCCCAGAATCCCAGGAGCTATTGACCAACATGGGACTATTGGCCAACATGGCTGAGGCTTCTGGGAGCTGAAGTCCCTCGGCCCTTAAAGGGGAAAGGTTGCCTACCCCTGAGTTACCTATATGAGAAATGGCCTGAGAACTCCATGTCAGGTCACTTTTGAGTGGATTCTTAGGTCAGAAGCATAGGCTATAAATAAAGCAAAGTAGCCCTCAGTTTTATGGCTCTTCAGTTCCTCTGACCTCATGTGTCCTGATTATTTTTGCAGCCTAGAGTAACTGACTTCAGGCCCCTCCAGTGTGGTTGCTGTTTTACAGTTTGGAAATCTGAGGGGTTGCGCACACAGGGGTTATTCGCCCCTTGACTTTGGCCTCACTAATTGGAGGCAGCTGTGAAGAAAGATCTAGATGTTCTCTCTCCAGACCATGGTCCCTTGACAGCACAGCCTGATGGTGTCTTATTGAAAATATAACAACGTCCGGGCTGGTAGCAGCCTCCCATCCACGATGGTTCAGTTTTCTGTCCAAGCTACCCTTAGGGATACTGAAAGCATCTGCATGAGTAACTAGTTCAACTTGCAGACAAAGTGATGAGGAGAAGCAAAGTGGATGAATTTCAGCATTGAAATAAAAGTCGTGAAGGGCTTTCTCTTCACTGAAACCCTGGAGTGTAGTAACTTAAACCAGGATGGACATAATAATGTTTCCATCCTTCCTGCTATGTTTCCATTAATTATGAATTCATTCATTATGAATAGATGCATTCTACCTGACGTCCATTTTTTCCATCCTTCCTTCACTCCCCAGATGTAACTTTTCAGAACTGGACTTAAGTCTTCATGACTTAACTTTTCCTTCTTATACTAGACTGTGCTATAAACCCAACACAAAGCTAAAAAGATTTCTGTGAAACACCTTTTCTTTTCTTTTCCAATCCCAAGGGTGTAGCTATGAAGTGGACACAGTTAAGGGCATTGCCCTCACAAATAAGAGGTTTGCTTCTCCCCCCCCCCCCCCCGAATTTTTCCTTTAGTCCTCAGATTTCTAGTATTGCTGTCGCTGAAAAGTTCAGTTGAGCATATAGAAATAGGATTTAGGCACTCAAAAACAGTGAGGGCACGCAAAGACAGAAGAGATCTAGGTGCAAATGATTTTCGGTGTCTTACTGCCTGCAATGCTACAAATTTGGGGATTGAAGGAAAATTTCATTTGGTGGGGCCGAATTCATATTCTGCTACACCCCTGGTAAGACTTCTAGGTAGGAAGGGTGTGTGTGTTCATTTTGCATTTAAGAATCAGTTACACCCTTCGCAAACCAGTATATGGAGTGGAAATCTGTTGTCTTTTAATTTATTTGCTGCTCCTTTGAATTTTGTGATAGAAAAAAACAACCCCAAACATAAATACATAGGGATTTTGTGTGAAGGTGGAATGTTGTATTTATGAATCTTTCCTATTTATTGATTATATATACCTGAGGCCTTTATGATATTTTTTTCAATTTGGTTTGCTAATTGATAATAGAGTTTTAAAATCCACCAGCACCACAGTTTTGCCATAAAGACGTCAGAGATCAGTGCTTTGACAAATGCGCTTAGCTTTTTGGAGAGAGGCCAATCTTTTCCCCATGGCAGAATGTTCTTCCAAAAAAAAATAAATGTTAAACCCCAACATTTGTTTCTGCCTAAATTTCCTCTCTGTTTTTGAGCTGTCGGAAAGATTAAACGCACAGACAAACATTTTGTTTCTTGGCTAAATTCCATTAATAATTGAGTCCTAATCTTGTTTCATACTTGACCCTTACTGTAAGACTTAAAAAAAGAAAGAAAAGAAATCCATTGGTAAAGAATAACAGTTAAATAAGATGCATTTTACATATTGAGTGACAGAAGCAAAGAATTCTGGGAGGGATGTCATGCATCTTAATTAGTTATTACATGCCATGAATGGAAAGATATTACAGCCAAATTTGCATCTACCTGTTAGAGCAGGGGTAGGCAACCTTTTTGAGCCGGGGGCCGGGTTGCTGTCCCTCAGACAATTGGGCCGAAGCGCCAAAAATAAATAAATAAATAAATAAAATAAAAAATAAAAAAATATGCATGCACACTCTCTCAGCCCCAGAAAGGCCATGGCAAAACCCTTGTGGAGATTATGCCAAGAAAACCCCATGAACAAGTAATAACAACAATAATCAATATCATTGTGGCGGAGGGCGGCGGCGGCGGCAGGATCGGCCTGGGACCAGTCCAAAGGCCTCGGAGGGCCGCATGCGGCCCCCGGGCCTTAGGTTGCCTACCCCTGTGTTAGAGGGCTGTAGTGATCTAATGTATCTGAGGTCTCAGGACAGCCCAGCTGTGGGAGTTGCAATGGATTGTGTTATTGCATTTTGGCTTCACAATGTGGCAGCAATTCCAATTGCCCCATGAGTAAAATTTGGATATGGGCAATTACGTATGGACTCCCTCTTATTAGACAGAGAGCTTGCATTTAGAGTGCGGAGCATTAGGTATTGATTTGCACCAAGGAAATCTGCCCACATGAGTCATGTCTTGAACAAAACAAAACAAAACAAAAGCTTTTGTCAATTCAGGCTCGCCTCCTGTTCATTGTGTTCATTTCCATGTACTGTTTGCATTTAGGGATCTCATTTGGGTCTTATTTGGCTCAGCTGTTTTCTCTTGGACTGTGTTGCTTACATTAGCATTTTATTCATTTTACATTTGAAAACCCCTCCCTTGGAAGTAATCCTGTAAGTCCAGATTTTATTGTTCATTTGCATGCTGCCATTGAAAAAGAACGTGTCAAATAAATATTTTTTTTCCCACTAGGTTTTCCCTTCTCACCCATTTTGTATTGGGAACAAAATGTCCTGCATTACTAGCATTCTTCACCATCTAGGGGGGGAGATGTCTTCTGAGAGGAGGGGGTAACTTGAACATTGCATTCTATCAATCATGTTTCCCTTGTGAGGACCATGGATTAGTTACCCTCAACCTCTGCATCTTGAAAATCTAGGGCACATTTCCCCACATGGTTTTGGCTCTAAGTTTCCTAAATCCATAGGTATTATATGATAATGGTAGTAGTGATGCTTAGCATTGTTTTCAGCATTATTAGCATTAACATTTCTACCCATCTTTCTATAAATCAGATAACATTGCTAAAATGAAAAAAAGAAAGATTATAAAGAAACCAACCAAATCATTACAACTGCAATATATGGATAACGTCACCCACTACACAACGTATAAGGAATATAGTGCTCTGCAGAATCCCCTAAGCCAAAGACAGAAAATGCCTCCCTTCCAGGTATTTTTGTACTGGAACTCCTGTCTTTCCTCACTATTGGTTGTGATAGGGTTGATGGGTGTTGCAGGCCAACAAATATTTGGAGGACTACATCTTATCCTACGCAATACTACACAATAAACAAAAAAGGAGACATAAAAGACTGCAGCAGCTATAGCACCATACCAATAATTTCCCATGCAAGCAAAGTCATGCTGAAAATTCTGCAGCATAGGCTTCAGTCATTTATTGAGAAAGAAATCCCAGAGGAACAAGTAGGATTCAGGAAAGGAAGAAGTACTATGGAATATATTGCAAATATATGATGGTTAATGGAGCGCACCAAGGAATTCCAGAAGAAAATCAGCATGTGTTTTATAGAGTATAGCAAAGCCTTTGACTGCATAGACCAGGGGCCGGCAACCTACGGCCCGTGGGCCGCACGCGGGCCGCTGCTATGCGCATCGTGGCTGCCATTTTGTTTTCCCAAATGGCGGCTGCGACTCATTCGCGCATGTGCAGTACTCCTGCGGGGTTGGCGGCGGCGGCCATGCGCGCACTTGTGCGTGAGCGTGCCCGCCGCCATTCCCCCCCCGGCCTGCTGGAAGACCTGGGGACCAGCGACCGGCCCCAAGTAAGTAAACCTTGCCGACCCCTGGCATAGACTATAAAAAGCTATGGAACACTCTTAAAGACTTGGGAGTGCCACTACATTTGATAGTCCTGATGAGAAATCTGTACTAGTGACAAGAGGCTACTGTTAGAACAGAATATGGAGAAACAGAATGTTTCCCAATTGGCAAAGAGATCAGATGAGACTGCATTTTATCTCCCTACTTGTTCAACTTGTATGCAAAAAATATCATACAAAAAGCAGGTTTAGACTCTGAAGGAGGAGTGAAGATAGGAGGAAGGAACATCAACAATCTAGGATATGAAGATGACACCATACTACTAGCAGAAAACATCATAGATCCAGGACAATTACTAAGGAAGGTCAAAGAAGAAAGTACAAAGGCAAGCTTTACTGATGAACATAAAGAAAACAAAACCAATGGTCATAGAGGATATATACAAATTCAACCTAGATCATGAGGAACGGGAAATAGATTTCCCATACCTTGGATCAAATATTGATCAGAATGGAGAGTGCACTCAAGAAATAAGGAAAAAAAACTAGGAATGGGAAGGGCAACCTTGAAAGAACTTGACAGAATCCTAATGCAGGGGTAGACAACCTTTCCCCTTTAAGGGCCGAGGGACTTCAGCTCCCAGAAGCCTCAGCCATGTTGGCCAATAGTCCCATGTTGGCCAATAGCTCCTGGGATTCTGGGAGTTGAAGCCCCTCGGCCCTTAAAGGGGAAAGGTTGCCTACCCCTGTCCTAATGTGTAAAGATAAAGAAACTCCTCTTCCCATCTGAAGCTGCAAGGAGAGGTGAGAAAAAGACTCCATCCAACCCCCTCCCAGCCACGTGAGTCCATCTCAGCCCCCCTCCCCACCTTCCAGAGGGAGGACAGGAGAAAACAGAGGATGAGCAAGGAAAATCAAAGAAGGGCCAGAAGACAGATGAGAGACTAAAATAAAGAAGCACATGAGGGGGGAAGGGAAAAGGAGGAAGCGGGGAGGAGAAGAGTAGGGAAACGATCAATTGAACAATAATTGGGGAGGGACAATGACATAAGGAAACAACTACTGGGCAGCAGCAGTAATGGTGGGTGTCACTAAAGTGAAGAACAGCAGTGACATCGTAGCTGACATTTGTTAGCACTGCCCACAGGGAGGGGTAGGTGGTCCTCCTTGTGTAACCCCCTCCCCACCTAGAAAACCCTATGAGGAGACATTGAAAGCGTCACACAGGCAGGACAAGAGCACGAACAGAGAGAAAGTTAGTGGGGTTGCAGATTGCCAGAAATAATGCAAAATGAGTCCACTTTTAGGGTTAGGGTTAGGGAATCATGGAAACTGTATCTTATTGTGGCACCAGAGCTCTCTGACAGAGAAGGCTCAATGTCTCAGAAAAAAAACACTTCCCATGATTCCCTAGCACTAACCCTAACCCTAAAAGTGGACTCAATTTGCACTATTTCTGGCAGTCTGCAACCCCCCTTAGAAACTAAAGGAAAACACACTTGCAAGAGCAGCTAAGGGCAGTCAAAAATGACAAAGCAAGCAAGAAACACACTCGGAAAGATAAACCTCATCAGAAGCAGCATCACACATAAAATAGGGACCTGGAATGTGGGAAGCATGAGCCAAGGGAAGCTAGACATAGTGAAAATGGAAATGGAACACATGAACATAGCAGTACTGGGGGTGAGTATGTTAAAATGGACAGGAATGGGCCACTTTGAATCAGACAACCACACAGCTAGATGGATGGACTTTATTAAAGAGACCATGAATATGAGTTTGCAGGAGCTGGGCAGAGTAGGAGAGAACAGGGGGGCCTGGAGACGTCTCATCCATAGGGTCGCCATGGATCAAGACTGACGAGAAAGCAGTTAACAGCAACAATAAAGATATATGACTGAACACCAAAGTTAGAAATGTCCAAGCCCTTACATTCCCCATCACTACCGCATTTTCCGGCGTATAAGACGACTGGGCGTATAAGAGGACCCCCAACTTTCCCACTTAAAATATAGAGTTTGGGATATACTCGCCGTATAAGACTACCCCTCTTCCAACGCACACCAAATAAAAATTTTAAAAAATTAGATTTGATTTCAATATGATAATTTTAATTCAAATGCTTATGACATGCAGGTACTTAGCAGGAAAACTGTCACTTGTAAACGCAACAAACTACAGCTCCCATGTTCCCTAGCATTTATTTCTGCAGTGTGTTTTGGACCTTACATTTTAAAAAAATAGTCCAAATTTAAATGCTGCTTTAAAAATTATTTCCATCTCCCAGCTATGAGATGGTTGGGGGGAAATGAGAAAGTGTTGGGGGGAAGGACTGCCATATACAAGGTGATGCATTCTGGGGTATGTATAATTTGTGGCCAAGTAAGTGACCCTGGCCATGTCACACACTCTCAGCCTCAGAGGATGGTGATGGCTACCCCCATTTGAAGAAACATGCCAAGAAAACCCCATGATAAGGTTAAAAGTCACCATTTTGACCATTAAAACGTCCTCCATTTTGAGCATGGCTAAAAAGCATGGATTTACATTTATTTTAGTGTTTTTAGCTTTCTTTACATTTTTTTCTTGTATGTACTACATTTTTTGTAGTGACTTGTCCTCCTTTGCATTGAAGACATTTGGTCACCCTGTCTGAGTATCAGAGTATGACTCTGGAGACCAGGGTTCGAATCCTGGCTCAGCCATGGAATCCCTCTAGGTGACCTTGGGCAAGTCACACTCTCTCAGCCTCAGGAGAAGGCAATGGCAAACTCCCTTCTGAAGAAACCTTGCCAAGCAAACACCATGATAGGGCAGCCTTAGGGTTGCTGTAAGTTGGAAATGACTCAAAGGCATACAACAACAACAATCTTAGCAGTCACAATCTCTCAGCCTCAGAGGGTGGCAAAGGCAAACCCTGTCTGAAAAAAAAACAAACCATAGGCAAGAAATGATAGGTTCATGATAGGTTTGCCTTAGTGTCATCATCAGTTGGAAACGACTTGAAGGCACACAACAACAACAGTCTTGGAAGTCACACTCTTTCAGCCTCAGGGGAAAGCAATGGCAAACCCTTTCTGAACAAACCTTGCCAAGGAAACCCCAGGATAGGTTCATCTTTGACTTGCCAAAAGTCAGAAACGACTTGAAGGCACACAACAACAACAACAACAACAGTCTTGGAAGTCACACTCTCTCACCCTCAGGGGAAAGCAATGGCAAACTATTTCTGAACAAACCTTGCCAAGGAAACCCTCCTTCTCTCCCCGCCTGTTTTCCCCACCTGACACATGTTATCCTGGACCAGGAGGATGAGGAGGACGAGGAGGAAAGGTGGGGGGGGGGAAGCAGTGGAGAGAAGAAGGAGGACCAGGAGGACAAGGAGGAAAGGTGGGAGCGGGGAAGCGGTGGAGAGAAGAAGGAGGACCTCCTAGTCCTCCTCCTCCTCTCCCCGGCTCCTTCCCGTCTTGCACCTCTATCTTCCTCCTCCTCCTCCTCCTTATACCCGGCATATAAGATGACCCCCAACTTTAACCCCAGATTTTCCTAGTTAAAAAGTTGTCTTATATGCTGGAAAATGCGGTATGTACGGATGTGGGAGGTGGACAGTGAAGAAAGTGGATATCAAGAACATCAACTCATTTGAGATGTGGTATTGGAGAAGGGTGCTGAGGATACCATGGGTGGCCAAAACAAACAAACCAGCAGATCCAAAACAGATCAAGCCTAAACTCTCTCTGAAAGCTAAGATGATGAAACTGAGGCTGTTGTATTTTGGCCACATCTTGAGAAGGTGTGACTTATTAGAAAAAACAGTGTTGCTGGGAAAGGTAGAAGGCAGTAGAAAAAGAGGATAACCACATGCCAGATGGCTAGACTCCATCAGGTAGGTCATGGGGTATCTAAAGGACCTAAGCAGAGCAATGGGGCATAGTGGGGATTGGAGATGTCTCGTCCACAGGGTCGTCGTAAGTCAGGGTCGACTCGAGGGCAGTTAACAACAACAACAGCATTGCCACCCCTGCTATAAGCCAAAGCCAGAGAAATAGTTCACTGGCTCCTCCTTTGGAGACCTACCAATATAGTATATCAAGAGGGAGGTGAAGACCTATCCCAAAATAGCTTCACCATAGTGGATCGTACATTTAAAGTCTGGAAGAAAACCCAGAGTGGTTTCACCGCACCCTTACTTTGGAAACCATCTATCAGCACATTACTTTTGAGGAATGAGTGGAAGGAGACATAAAATGGTGCTTTCCAAACCCATATCAGCAAGATGTTCCAGAAAGAGACCACAACTGATGGTATCAGTGGTATTGTGTACTATGCTGCCCTATTACATACAGTTTTATAGTCACTTTTTATTTGCAAGAAGCAAGTTTTCTTGCAGAATCTGCAGCACTAATATTTTTTGATTAGTAATGGTTATTTTCTGAATCTCATAGAATCATAGCAATGGAAGAGACCACAAGGGCAATCCAGTCCAACCCTATTCTGCCATACAGGAACACAGAATCAAAGCACCCCCAACAGATGGCCATCCAATCTCTGTTTAAAAACCTGCAAAGAAGGAGACTCCATCACACTCCGAGGGAATGTGTTTCACTGTTGAACAGCTCTTACTGTCAGGAAGTTCTTCCTAATGTTGAGGTGGAATCTCTTTTCCTATAGTTTGAATCCATGGCTCCAGATCCTATTCTCTGGAGCAGCAGAAAACAAGCTTGTTCCTCAATATGACACCCCTTCAAATATTTAAATAGGGCTGACATACCACCACTTAACCTTCTCCAGACTAAACATTCCCAGCTCACTAAGTATCTCTTCAAAAGGCATGATTTCCAGACCCTTCACCATTTTGCTCGCCCTCCTGTGGACATGCTCCAGTTTCTCCACATCCTTTTTGAATTGTGGTGCCCAGAACTGGACACAGTATTCCAGGTGAGGCCTGACCAAAGCAGAATAGAGTGGGGCTATTACTTCCCATGATCTAGGCACTATACTCCTGTTGATGCAATTTAGAATCACATTGGCCTTTTAAGCTGCCGCATCACACTGTTGGTTCATGTTCAGTGATTCTCCATGATGTCTGTCCAACATTTTTAAATAAACTGATTATTTTTAAAGAAAGTGTTTTATAGTTTCCACTAAGAGGAATTGGCTTTGAGTTAGCACAATGGTGACTGACCTCCTTGCAGTTCCCTTTGTTGCTCTCGGTAGAGCTTTTAAGGTCTCATATCCTGCTAAGGCAAGGATGGACAACAGTGACTTCCTGGATGCTGTTGGACTTCAATGCCCATCAGCATATCTAGTGGTGAGGTTGAAGGACGTTGTAAGCCAACAACATCTGAAAGGAAACACATTCTCCATACCTGTCTTATGTTTTTTGTGCTTTCAAAATTGTGGTTTATTGTGAGTTTTATGATGTTCCAGCACTCTTAATAGTTTGTGATTATAGTGTTGCAGATGTTGGACAGCAGCTCCTGTCAGCCTTAGCCAGAATAGCCAGTGGTGAGGAATGCTGAGAACTGCCGCTCAAAAACATCTGGAGCATGGCACAGTTCCCATTCCATGATGTTATTAATTGTAAACTTGAATCCTGGGCAGTAGTGGATATAGGTGGCAATCACACCATCCACTTTGTTTGTCAAGTGAATGATCTCCATACACAGTAAGGCAGTTCCTAGAAATGATCGAGGATACTGAAGGGACAGCTTTGACTGTTCTCTTAGATGATAATACTCAGTATCTGTTTACCATTCCAGAGATAAAGACAACGGTGGTATACCCAGCAACAGAGAAACATCTCCAGAAATACTTGCGTCAGGAAGTATATCTTATCCAGGAGACCGGGGAGGATTACAAGAACATTACTCTGCCTTTTATCGAATCACAGAGTTTCAGTATTCAGGTATGTAAATCCTTGTTATGACTATGGCCCAAGGTAATCCATGGATGGATTTCAGAGGGATGTTGTAAGAGTGCCTGAGATCTTGGGGCATACCCAACAGTATGTTTATGAATACCAAACTTTATTTTCTTTCCCCCAGAAATCTATCATGAGCTGATTTTGAAGTGTTCCTTTGTTTCAGAAGAGGTTACCCACTCAGTGAGAAATGATTTTTTTGGGGGGGGGGGTTGAGATGGGAGCTTTTGTTCAAGAATCTCAAGCTCAAACGTTGTTTGGATAAGTTTGGACTGCATCCCTTGTATCTACACCAAGGCCCTTTTCAAGATATGTAGCTATTTTTAGTAGGTAGGCCTTTCCTTTTCCCCCTCTGACTTTCTCTTTTCAGTCATGTTTTTGTGGTTCAGTCTCTTAGAGGAATCACTATCAATATTTAACAACATTTAGCAATTTGTTTTGCCTTTTTTTTGTACATAGTTTCATCCAGCCACTGATAGCTTTCAATACATGGTAAAGTCATTTTTTACTATGTTTTCCCGCTCAAGTGGAGTATAATGGCTGGCTGGTTGGCAGATTGAATAAGAATACTCTGCACTACATAGTTTCTTGGGAGGTATTTGTAACAAATATGTAGCATTATGTATATAAAAACCTGATAGTAATTGTTTCCAGGTTTCCCATTTCTTTTTCTGTGTTTTCAACACAAAGATATGGTTGTTAGGAAGGAGGTGTACATGTGTGCATGCATGTGTGTATGTGTGTGTGTGTTAAAGGCTGTGCATGCCAAAGAAAAAAGGATGGAGCCAGAAAGGATGGAGAACTAGAATAAAAATAACCTATGCATTAGGAAAAATATTAGCAAAATAGATACAACACAGTCGTAAGGCAGTTTGAAGTTGGATTCTGAGTTTTTGATGTCTTGGCCCAGTCCTTATAAAAACCAAATCTCTACAAATTATAATAAATTGTTTGTTAGTTAGCCACAACCTATAAGTAGTGGCCATGATATATTAGCTCAGGAGCCTTTGCTTTTTTAAAACCATGGTTCATCATTACATTGGAACCTAGAACTGTAGTTTGATTCCCCAGCTGCCTACCCCAAACAAGATGCGACACAAGGACAGAGTGGAAGATGGGCAAGAAATTGGTAAAAACAAGCTGGCTTGTTTGTATGTCTGTGGGATTGCTAGTGGCTAAGCAATAAACCATTGCTGACAAAAAGAATGGCTCAGTATGACATGTGGACATTGCTGATAAGAGGCAAGGGAAACCACAATATAGATACAAGGGAGCGGGGGAAAGTGTCAGAGGTTGATTTGATATATAGATGAAACACAGGGAGGAGAATTGGGCCTCACTGGCCATTCCTAGAACAGAAAATCTGAAAAGGGGCAGGAAGATGTATTCATGCAAGTAGTTCATGTAGGAATCTCAATCATATAGGCAGCCTGAGCCTTTGGAGCGGCTATACATCTACAGCTCTAAGTTCATAGGTGCCTGTGTCATTTTTATAGTAGCGTATCATGGCAAAGTTAATTGTTGTTGTTGTGCACCTTCAAGTCATTTCCAATTTATGGTGACCCTAACACTATCATAGGGTTTTCTTGACAATATTTGTTAGTGTGGGTTTGCCTTTGCCTTCCTCTGATGCTGAGAGAGTGTGACTTGCTTGAGGTCACCCGGTGGGTTTCTATGCCCAAGTGGTGAAACCTGGACTCCTCAGCCATAGTCCAACACTCAAACCACTACACCACACTGGGTCTCACAATAAATAGTATTATATTTAGGTCTATATCTCTGCTTTCCCCCAAAACTGGGACTCAAGGCAGTTAACTGGGACTCACGTCAAACTTTGTCAGACCTTCTGTTACAATGTCCAGCAATTGTGGTATACCTGAGGCCAATTTTCTGCCCCTGGAACCTTCAGGGCCTGTATAGACCACCAAAAATGCTAGAGAACAAACAGATAATCTCCTACCCTGATCGTGGCTGGAAGACTACATCTGGTTTTGAAAGAGTGGTTGTTGTTGTTGTTGTTTTAGTGCAGGAAGCCCCTGAAGCCTATTTAAAAGGTGAATTATTGATCCTAGAGGCTTCAGTCCCCTCTTTTGTTCTGCCAGACAAGATGTGGTCCAGGAAGCCTGCTGTAGCCAGGGGCCCCAAAAACAGTGCTGGCAATCATTGATGGACCAAGGCCTACAATTTGCCCATCCCTGTTCCATCACAAACTTTATATGTAGAACTTGGATGAAGTTGTGCAAATAACCTGAAGCCACCAGATAGCAATAGCAAGTACATTTCTATACCGCTTATCAGTGTACTTCAGCATGTCCTAAGCCAGAGGTAGGCAACCTAAGGCCTGGGGGCCGGATGCGGCCCCCCGAGGCCTTTGGACCGGCCCCAGGCTGGTCCTACTGCTGCCATTGCCGCCGCCCCCCCGCCAGGATGATACTGATTATTGTTGTTATCACTTGTTCTTAGGGTTTTCTTGGCAAAATCTCCACAGGGGTTTTGCCATGGCTTTTCTGGGGCTGAGAGAGTGTGCATGCATATATTTTTTAATTTTTTAATTTTTTAAAATATATATATATTTGGTACTTCGGCCCCCCAATTGTCTGAGGGGCAGCAACCCGGCCCCCGGCTCAAAAAGGTTGCCTACCCCTGTCCTAAGCGGTTTACTATGTATAAGCTAGTTGCCCCAATCAAGCTGGGTAGTCATTTTAGCAACCTATGGAAGGATATCAGGCTAAGTTGACCCTGAGCCCCTAACTGATATTGAACTCACAACCTTGTAGTTTATGAGTGGGAGGCTGCAGTACAGGCATTTAACCATTGTGCCACCAGATCCTGTGTGCTTTTGGAAGCTAAGCAGGGTCAGGTCTGGTTGGTTCTTGGAATTGCCAGGGAATATCAAATGGTTTAGACCAGGAGTAGGCAACCTAAGGCCCGGGGGCTGGATGTGGCCCCCCGAGGCCTTTGGACCGGCCCCAGGCCGGTCCTGCCGCCGCCCGCCATGATGATATTGATTATTGTTGTTATTACTTGTTCTTGGGGTTTTCTTGGCAAAATCTCCACAGGGGTTTTGCCATGGCTTTTCTGGGACTGAGAGAGTGTGCATGCATATTTTTTTTATTTTTTTATTTTTTAAAAAAAATATTTATTTATTTATTTATTTATTTTTGGTGCTTCGGCCCCCCAATTGTCTGAGGGACAGCAACCCGGCCCCCAGCTCAAAAAGGTTGCCTACCCCTGGTTTAGACTGTATTTGAGAGCAAGCACGTTGTAGTGGTGTTGCACTTTGACTATGGAGACCATCATTTGAATCTCCACTCAGTTATGGAAACCCATTGTGTGACCTCGGGGAAGTCATACTCTCTCAACATCCGTGAAAGGTTGAGACAAACCTTCTTTGAACAAATCTTGCCAAGAAAATGTCATGACAGGTTCATTTTAGGATTGCCAAAAGTCAGAAATGACTTGAAGGCACACAACAACAAGGCTATATTCAGAGGAAAGATATGGCAAATCACTTCTGAATATCCCTTGCCTAAGAAAGCCCAATGAAATTAATGAGATCTCCATATGTTAATAGTGACCTGAAGGCATGTACTTTTCTTTTGGGTAGAGGGAAGTGGCAGTGGGCATGGCAGTGCAGGGTGGATAGCCAGCAGCAGGACTCTGCTGTCTCTATAGGGAGCAATCTATGTGAAAGGCCCTAGTGCAGTGGTTCTTCGAGACCACCTCCTCCCGTACAATCCGCCCCGCGCACTTCGGTCCTCTGGGAGGAATCTGCTACAGGTGAAAAAATCTAGACTGTCGGATACTTCCCAGAGGACCTTTTTGATGGACGCTCCCAGACTATGGAACGAGATCCGTCATTTACCAACTTTAGACAGCTTTAAAAGGGCTGTCAAGACGGATCTCTTTCGGCAGGCCTTTCCTGATTAGTCCTCCCAGTCATAGAACCTGTCCTCTATACCTCTTTTTTCCCCCCTTCCCAGCTGCTATTATACCCGCTGCTGCTGCTATTATTGTAATTTGTAAATTTGTAATTTATTTTAAACTGTTTTAAACTTGATGTTGTTTAATAATTTTTTAAGGGTTGGGAGGGTTGGGGCTTGGGGCTGATTTTATTGTACTGTATTTTTATGCTGGAAGCCTCCCCAATTGTTATGCAGAGGGGCGGGGTATAAATAAATGTTATTATTACCGGTATTATTATTATTATTATTATTATTATTATTATTATTAAATGGTGGGGCAAGGCCCTCAAGGAGGGTGCAAGACTTGGAGGCTCTGATCCCTCCTTCGCCTTCTCTTCCTAAACTCTTTTACATGTAAAATTTACACATACATCAAGTTACATATTGAATCCACTTAAACAAAACTGTTCTAATTTTAACTATGTTAATTCCTTAGAAAATGTTAAAATATGAATATACACAAATGTGCAAATGAAAATACGTACACTAAATAAACAAACTATTTTTATTCATATAATATATCCACCGGGGTGGGCAGGCGTGCAGTGTCCACATGTAGATGTAAAGGGGGTCACAAGGGTAAAAGGTTTGAGAACCACGGAGCTAGTGAATGACAAGATTTAAAAGCCTGGTGTAGCAGAGAGAGTGTTGAACTTGCACCTGACCATTCTGGGTGTAATTCCTGTTCCTGCTGTGGGAAGTGAAGAAGCTGGTCAAACTATTTATAGGTGGCCAAATTCAGACCTTAAAAATAACATTTTAAACCAGGGGTCGGCATACCTTTTGAGGGTGGGGCCGGTTCCGCTGTCCCCCAATCGTTGGTGGGCCGAAGGGGGGGGGAAATGGCACTGGAGGTACGCGCACACATGCGCACTATTCCCGCCGTTGTGCGCATGCATGCATGAGTGCAGGGCGCCATTTTGCGTTCCAAAATGGCGGCCGTGCTTGCAGACACATGCACACGACAGCGGGTGCCATTTTGGAACGCAAAACGGCATCGCGAGCACATGCGCACAATGCCGGCACCATTTGCGTTCAAAAATGGAGCCTGCTGTTGTGCGCATGCGTGCTCGAGCACCATTTTGGAATGCAAAATGCATGTGGCGGCAACAACGGCGGCAGTCCGCGTGGTGGCAGCAACGGCGGCAGGACAGGCCACGGGCCGGTTATACGGCCTCGACGGGCCAGGTTCGGCCCATGGGCCATAGTTTGCCGACCGCTGTTTTAAACTAACCCCATTACCTTTTTGAATATTTTTTGAATAACAAGGCTATTGTGGTTGTTTTTAAATCTGTCGACCTAAAAAGAGACAAATGTTGGCATTGTGTGTTTGGTTGCATAATGCGTTTATTTCATTATTTCAGAAATATTATTTGGAGGGGATTTGGCACATTTCACTGGATTGATCCACTTGTAGTGGGTATTGTTTTAAACAAATAATATAAAAGCATTGACAGAGAAGTGTTAATACTGTATATTATAGTCAAATCACAAATAATTAATAATGCGTATTATGTTACTTGAAAAAGCTTGTGAGTATTGCACTGCTTTTAAAAATAATGGTTGCAAACTCTGTTGATGCTGTTTGTCCACTTCGCTTAGTATATTTTATTTTGACTCGCAGAGACTCTCCATGGTTTCTGGCAGAGATTTTTCCTACCACTTGCTACCTGATCCTTTTTGGCCATAGGTGCCAGGGATTGTTTCTGCCACCTTGACCAGGTAAAGCATGTGTTCTGCCACTGAGCTACTAGATGCCTCTTGTATGGCCTCAGGCCTTCATTACAAACTTAATTGTTTTGTTGCTGCTGTTGCTGTTTTAAAAGGGAAGGGTGAGACTTTTGAAAAGTTCCTCACCCTGTAAGTAGCTTTTCTCTTTCTCTGCAGTCTTAGTTGAAAAGTACACAACCATTTGCATTTTACAAGAATAAAGAAGATGACTCTCGGGAGAGAAGCGCTTGCTGATTGCACAAAGTGAAGCATAATTGTTTTGGAAATACCACACCACTTTGATGTTATGATTAATTAATTAGTTAATATTTCTGCAAAAGACTTTTGTTAGAGAAAGTCACATTTTGGGGTAAGGAGAAGGAACATTATTTGATCGGCTTAGTAAGAATTGCTGAACCCATATGAGCTAGACTTCCAGCTACTTTTTTTGTTTTACTATTTCAGTGGTCCTTTCCCTCTGCTATGCCTTTCTACTACTTTGTAACTCTAGCCTTATATTTCTTAAGGCCTTTGTAGAAGGTATGTACAATTGTTGTTTGTTTCATGCAAAAGATCTAGACCTTTTCTCTCACCCAACCAGATAAGAGTTTTCTTTGTGGATATTCTGCATTTTCCCCATGCACAAACTACGTTATTTTAATCACTGGGGAATTATAATTCTTCTACATTTCTTTCCCCCTAAAGGTGTGCATTATTATAACATACTCTCCAACATTTCACAGGTGAAAGCTGGTACACATGCACCTGAGCAACATCACAGTATAGTCAAGATGGCAAAACTTATTAAAGAGGAAGAATGCACAAGCTAGGAGAGGTTGCAGCGGTTTGCCTTCACCTGAGTCTACAGGAAAGGGCAAGATTCAACCTGCTTCTCTACTCTTCCCACACTGAATCAATTGGAAGCTGCTCTTGCACAGTGAGCTCAGTTTGCAGCAACTGAAATAAGCCAAGGATGAAGGGGAAAGTGGGAGGAAGAGAGAAACAGGGATATTTTAAAGGCAACTGGAAAAAAAAGTGGGATGAGAGAGGATTAATTGAGACTGTTCCTGCCAAATCAGGACAGTTGGAGAGTATGTTATATGTACATGTAGGTAACACTATACCATAATTTGGCCTTATGTGCACAAACAGTAACCTGCACAAAGTGACAAGCTAAGATACACACATTCTTCCTTGTGTCTGGGAGAAGGAATAAACCAATAGTCAGTTTTATTTTAGCCAGTTCCTAGCTTTTATTGGTACAGTATTGTGATCTAAAATAATTCAAATTTGGTTTGTTCAGTAAGCCAGGTAAACATTCCAGATGTTGCTGTATAGGATCAATGGGAATTAATTCTTGAATAGTCACATATCAGACCATGCTGTGCAGGTAACATGCCAGGCATATATTGAACTAAGGTTTAAGTTAGCTATAAAGCACATGTTCAAGGCTAGAATGTGTTTCAGAAATGTGTGGAAAAAAGCTAAAAAGTTGTCTTGGTTTATGTACACTGCGTGCTTTTCACTTATCATTTAGTAACCAGTTAGCTTTCATTCATTTGAGATTTGGGGTGGGGTGGAACTCCAGGGAAAGACTGTGCATCTTCCAGATAGGTTTGAATCCCATCGTGTCTTTGAAATCTAGAATGAAAAAGATAGAAACTGTCTTTTATTTGTGCTTGCTTATTTTATCTTTTTATTGAGAATGCTGTCATCTCAAAGCAGATTTTGGAACAATATCCCCTTCAAGAAAGTATTCAGTACAGTTTTTAAAAAACAGCATATGCCTTAAATATCAGTATGGTAGGGACTTAGAAGAATAAAATTTGTTTCAATAAAATGTTGTGTTTTAAAAAAGAAATTTAAACATCGAAATGTCTTTGAAAATAGATAAGCTTTCAAAGACGTTTCTACATTTAAATTTCTTTTAAAAATAGATAAGCTTTTAAAAACAATTCAAAAAATTAAAGATAAAGAGAAAGTTATATACAGAACAAGAGAATTTTTTAAAAAGTATTTTATAATTACTATTCAAAGCTCTTCAAGAAACTGCAGATAGCAGAGGGAAAAATTAAAATATATCATGGAACAAAATTTACCAAAAATAACAGAAGAATACAGTAAAATATTAAATCAACCAATATCATTCAAAGAAATAAAGGCAGCCCACCAACAAATGTAAAAGTGCAAAAATCTCCAGGCCCAGATGACTTCACAGCATTCTATTGTAGATGTCTACCAAAAGAATTAATATTACAATTTCAATTGACAATAAATCATATTTTGGAAGATCAGAAGCCAGGGAAAATGCTAACGTATGTTTAACCCCTAAAGAGGATTGAGATACAAATGATCTCAAAAACTGCAGACCAATTTCATTATTGAATGTAGATTATTAGTCGGCCCTCCTTATCCGCAGATTTTTTATCCACAGATTCAAGAATCCACAGCTTGAAAATATTCAGAAAAAGTATAAATTCCAAACACCAAACCTTGATTTTCTATTTTATATAAGGGAGGGCATTTTGCTATGCCATTGTATTTAATGATACTCAAATATCCACAGATTTTTGTTATTCACAAGGGGTCCTAGAACCAAATCCCATTGGATAACAAGGACCCACTGTAAAATATGTGTACCGATATTGGCAGAAGGTTTTTTGTCCATGATGAAGACCAGTGTGGATTTCTCCTGAAGAGACATCTTAGGGAAAATATACAGTGAATGTTAGATGTGGTTGAACATTATGAAAAATATAGAGAAAATACATTAGCTTTAATTTTTGTTGACACAAAGAATGCCTTTGATAATGTAAATTGGCTCCTCGTGAAAGAAATTAGGACCAGAGTGAATTTGGAAGACAAATTTAATAGAAGGATAGAAATGATATATCACAATCAGAATGCCCAAATTTTGGTTAACAGTGGAAAAAAATAAATATGTTTAAGATACAAAAACTGACCAGACAAATATGTCCCTTGTTTTCCCTACTGTTTATCGTTACACAATAGGGGAA
This sequence comes from Phrynosoma blainvillii, assembly GCA_026167975.1. Classification (NCBI taxonomy): domain Eukaryota; kingdom Metazoa; phylum Chordata; class Lepidosauria; order Squamata; family Phrynosomatidae; genus Phrynosoma; species Phrynosoma blainvillii. The sequence goes on from JANUYF010000006.1 coordinate 19,623,639, forward strand.
ATGCAGCACAGAAGAAGTAAAGAGAACAGCAATACCTGGGTAATCTAAATGAATTTAAGTCTCCAGGACCAGATGAACTACATCCAAGGGTCTTTAAACAACTGGCAGAAATGATCTCAGAGCCACTAGCAATAATATTAGAGAATAGGAGAAGCCCCAACAGATTGGAGGAGGGCAAACATTGTTCCCATCTTCAAAAAGGGAAAAAAGAGGATCCCAATAACTTATCGCCCAGTTAGTCTGACATCAATACCGGGAAATATTTTAGAACAGTTCATTAAACAGCAAGTCTGTGAACATTTAGAAAGGAATGCCATAATCACAAAAAGTCAACATGGGTTTCTCAAAAACAAGTCATGCCAGACTAATCTGATCTCTTTTTGATAAAATTACCAGCTTGCTAGATGAAGGGCATGTGTTAGACATTGCACATCTTGATTTCAGTAAGGCTTCTGACAAGGTCCCCCATTATATTCTTGCAAACATGATAGTAAAATGTGGGCTGGACCATACAACTGTTAGCTGGATTAGTAATTGGTTGACTAACTGAACCCAAAGGGTGTTCAGCAATGGCTCCTCTTCATCCTGGAGAGAAGTGACTAGTGGGGTGCCACAGGGCTCTGTCCTGGGCCCAGTGCTCTTCAACATCTTTATCAACAATTTGGATGAAGGAATAGGGGGCATGCTTATCAGATCTGCAGATGACACCAAATTAGGGGGAGTAGCTAATACCGCAGAGGAGAGGATCAAAATTCAAAGTGACCTTAATAGATTAGAAAGCCGGGCCAAAGCTAACAAAATGAATTTCAAGATGGAGAAATGTAAGGTACTGCACTCAGGGCGGAAAAATGAAATGCATAGATATAGGATGGGGGACACCTGGCTTAATGTGACTATGTGTGAAAGGAATCTAGGAGTCCACGTAGACCACAAGTTGAACATGAGTCAACAGTGTGATGCAGCAGCTAAAGAGGCCAATGCGATTCTAGGGTGCATTAATAGAAGTATAGTGTCTAGATCAAGGGAAGTAATAGTGTCACTCTATTCTGCTTTGGTCAGGCCCCACCTGAAATACTTTGTCCAGTTCTAGGCACCACAATTCAAAAAGGATGTTGAAAAACTGGAGCATGTGCAGAGGAGGGCGACGAAAATTGTGAAGGGTTGGAAACCATGCCCTATGAGGAACGACTTAGGGAACTGGGCAAGTTTAGCCTGGAGGTGGGTGGTGATATGATAGCCCTGTTTAATATTTGAAGGGATGTCATATTGAGGAGGACGCTAGCTTGTTTTCTGCTGCTCCAGAGAATAAGACTCAGAACAACAGATGCAAGCTACAGGAAAAGAGATTCCCCCTCAACATTAGGAAGAATTTCCTGACAGTAAGAGCTGCTCGACAGTGGAACACACTCCCTTGGAGAGTGATGGAGTCTCTTTCTTTGGAGGTCTTTAAACAGAGGCTGTGTGGCCTTCTATTAGGGGTGCTTTGATTGTGAGTTCCTGCATGGTAGGGGGGTTTGAACTGGATGGCCCTTGTGCTCTCTTCCAAGTCTTTGATTCTGTGATTTCTTTCGTTGAATCAGCATCTGCTGACAGGCCTTCTGAGCTACACAGAATTCTACTTTGAAATATGATTCATAGTACTACAGGGCACACACAAGGCAGCTGTGAACAGTCTTGTTGTTCTGCACCACACTGCAGTTAAATGTGGTTCCATGGTTGTGATGTGTTTCTAATTATTTACAGCTGTAAAAGGCTCATTTTTACACATTTTTTTTAAAATTTGGTGACAGATTTTGCTTCATAGACTTCAAATATGCTTTCCTTTATTTAAAAAAGTAATATAAGACTGCCCTTACCAGTATAATGCCTAGAAGTTTTGAGACGGAACATAAGCCAGTTGGACTTTTCTTGCCTCATTAAGAATAATTCCTTACATTACAGCAGGGGTGCCCAAACAAAGGTGCCCACATCCCCAAGGGGTGCAAGATGGAATTTCAGGGGTTGCGACAAAGAGTGGCTTGTGTCCTTAAGTCATCACTCAATTGTTTCTGAATAAATGAGAATCTAATTGCTCAATTTAGATTTGCATTTTATGTACTGCGTTAAAAGTGCACTATGTTATTTTTTTAAGTTCAGTTTGTTCACCCCTGTAGTGTATGTGGTTCAGAATTTAAAAATTAGAAATTAGACTTCTTCGTCTTCAAATGTGATACACTTTCTTAGGAGGTGCGAACATTAATCAAACATTTCCTAGGGGTGTGGGACATAGAAAAAGGTTGGGAACCACTGCATTCCAGTGTTGTGAGAGGCTTCCAATAGCCAAGCCTGGTCGCTTTTGGCATTTCCTTCTGGGGCACTGGATTTCAGAACTGTTTCGTGCCAGAAAATCGGAATATTTGGTGCTGTTCTCACACGGTCACAATCCAGATTTCCTAAAACCCAAATCAAAAGTTTGTCCCAACTACAGTTATCCATTAAAAGCCATAGAACTTCGATTACTTTTAACTGATAAGTCCTGTTCAATTTCATGAGTATACTTTAATTTGGACTAACATTTACTTATGCAAAAAAAAAAGTTTAAAGACAATTATGTAAATGTTTGTTTGTACTCCAAAACAAGTGGAACCTGCAACAATATGTTCCAGTGTGAGGTTACTCCTATTGTTCAGCCAGCCAGCCAGCTTTCCACTTTAAGGATATGCCATGCCATTCTCTGCAGGATTCAGAGGGATATGAGATGACAGGCAATCATAACTTCTAACTGTCCTGATTCAGCAGGATCCTTTGCCATCCCACTTTTTAAAGCTTCTTTTTAAATGTCCCTGTTTCCCATTTTCCCTCTTCATCTTCTATTTACCTCAATTGCTGCAAACTGAGTTCAGAGGGGAAAAATGGTTTGCACTCAAGTGGGGAGGAGAGTTGGGGAGAGGGCAGGATCTTGCCCTTCCCAGTAGGCTCAGGTAAAAGCAAAATGCTGCAACCTCGTCTACCTTGTTTCTTCCTCCTCATCCATAACTTGCCGTTTTGACCACACACACTGATGTTGCTTGTCCACATGTGTCCCAGTTTTCATCTGTGAAATGTGGGAGAGCAATGATAGTGGAGGTAGAAGAGTGAAGAAAGCTGACTAGGATATTTATTTATTTATTTTGTTAGTTGAATTTTTTGGGGGGGAAAAACCCTTTTCCCAGTTTCTCATAAGCACTCAAACTGATAAAAGCACATAAAATCATGAAGTGTGTGTGTACAAGGGGATATCGTAAAGTTTTAATTATCACTGTTAAGAAAGTTTGTTTTGATTTGTAGTTGTTAACTTATCTCTGCGTAGTCACCATCCAGATTTACACATTTTTCTCAGCATTTCTTGACCCTTTGAATACTGTTATTGTAGAAGTCTGCAGATTGCACCTTAAACCACTTCATGAATGAAGTGTTGTCAAATCAGCAACCCCACAATGTTTTTTTCATTTTTGGGAAAAGAAAAAGTCACTTGGTGATGATGATACTGTCAAAATTTCATCAATATACCATAATAACTTCTGAATGATAATTATTTTGCGATACTCCATCTTACACTTTAGTCACTTTTGGCACAACCTGAAACAAAAGTAAAGAACACAGTGAGCTGATTTTCTCAACATCATGCACTTAGGGACCAATGATGACACTGACAAAATTTCATCAATATATTTTTTTTAATCGGTTTGTATTTAAATTTTATATTTAATGAATTTGTTATTGTTTTAATTGATATCTGATTTAATAATGTTTTAAGGGGCGGAGGGAATATACTGTTTTCTTTGTTCTTTTAATTGTTGTAAACCGCCTAGATTGGTTCGCCATAGGGCGGTATAGAAATAATAATAATAATAATAATAATAATAATAATAATAATATCAATATATTATATTGATGATGATGATGATGATGATGATGATAATAATAATAATAATAATAATCATCATCATCATCATCATCAATATACCATAACAACATGTGGGTGATAATTGTTACGAAACCCTCTCATATGTGTTGTGTGCCTTCAAGTAATTTCTGACTTATGGTAACCCTAAGGCAAACCTATCATGGGGGTTTCTTGACATGATTGTCCAGAGGAGCTTTGCCATTGCCTTCCCCTGAGGCTGAGAGCATGTGACATGCCCAAGGTCATCCAGTGGATTTCATGGCCAAGCTGGGAATGAAATCCTGGTCTCTAGATTTGTAGCCCAATGCTCAAACCACTATGCCATGCTGGCTCTCCAAAATCACAAAGTTTAAAATGCAGGTATAAAGCCACAAATTATACATGTCTAAAATTATGAAAACCAATATATTCATTACACATAATTGCTAAAAACAGAAGCAGTGTGGAGATGTGGCAGTGTAGTCTAGCACCAAGGCCAAAGGCACAGCCTGCAGTCAGATTTTCCAGCAGAGGAGCAGCTAACAGATCTTTCTACACTCGCAGGGGCCTTTAAATGTTGAATTAAAGATATGCCTGGTGGCATGCTGATGAGGCAAGGCATACATTCTGGCAGTTCCTGTCCTGAAAGTCCTCCTTTGTTTTGATTGAGTAAACCTGAAAAAGGCATGGCGAGACTCCCGATTAAAAGGCACAGCCATCTACTTACTTCACAAATTATCCCTTATTCTTCTCCCTGCTCCCACTGCTTCAAACCCAAGTTCAAGGTCTGTTCTTTCCAGCTTCTCTTATGCAATTGTTCTGTGGTTGTTCTCCAGGAGTGTTGCAATTGTTCTTTAGAAACAAGCTGGCTACGAATCTGTGTTGTTTTCAGAAACAACTTACTGTATTCATCTCTCAAGGCAACAACACACACTAGGCAAAAGGTAAAGCAAAACAGGCACACATTTTTCTGGCTAGGATGGCAATTCGTGGTACGTAAAAGCTTTAATTGTCTCTTGTTCCTTAGACCAAGCCCCAGATGTAAGGCATTTTATTGTTTTATAATCTTTATTAGCGCTGAAATTATTTGGCTCTTCCATGAATACAAATGCATTTGCTTCCATTTCATGCCAACACCTGCAGTGAAGTTTCTATGGACCGAATACAAAACAAAATATTAAAATCTTGAATGAGGGTAGGGGTAGGTAAAGTCAGATGTTGTTGGATTGTACCTCCCAGCAGCCCCAGCCAGCATAGCCTACTAATGAACAAAAATTTCCAAAAAAACAAATTCACAAAGAAATCAAACAATTTTACCATGAAAATAAGACCTCAGAAACATTGGAATTACTATTATTAAAATCAGTTTTCAGGGGGTCCCAATTAAGGAAGGAGCTGCACAAAAGAAGATTAAAGAAATATCCAGACAGATATTTCCTCAAGATATAGAAAAACTGTCAAAGGCTCACAAAAACTCTTTAGATCCAGTGATATTCCCTAAACTGCCATTGAAAAAAAGCAAAACTAGCAGCACTGGACAACAGGAGAATTCAAACATCTCAGTATTACACTAAATCAGGGGTCGGCAACATTAAAGTACCTGGGGCCGGTCGCTGGTCCCCAGGTCTTCCGCTGGGCCGAGGGAGGGGGAATGGCAGCGTGCATGCTGATGCACGCATGCACAGCCCCCGCCGCGCCGCCGCACACATTGCGGCCGCCATTTTGTTTGCCAAAATGGTGGCCGCGACTCGTTAGCACATGGGGGGCCGGTCGGCAGGGGTCGGCGGGCAGGGTGCAGCCCGCGGGCTGTAGGTTGCCGACCCTTGCACTAAATCCTACTACTATGAATTCAATAACAAAAGCTCCCAGCTCCTTGCGTGGGCTATCAAACGTAAAAATGAGAAGAAGAAAAAGTCTCCTCTCTCACATCCTCTAAAGGAAACATAGACATGAACCCTAGTAAAAATTTAATGGAATTCAGGTTATACACCTCAGAACTATGACCAGCCCTAGAGATGAAATGTTTCATAAAACCACTAAAGCTAAAAAAAAAAACAACCTCACAGAATCCCACTTAAACCTGCTACATAGACCCATTTACTCAGATGAGATGTAAAAAACTGTCAAAACTGAATTCCAGGTCTGGAAGCCCACCCAGAGAATTTTATAAGCTGCTTTATGATCAAATATCGCCACACTTTCTGAGCCTTTTAAATTCTAGCCTTAATAATGGACCGGTTACAACAACCAGGCATATTGCTAGAATAATACCAATTCCTAAAACCTCAGAAAAATGTCCCCAAACTAAATTGTTTTGTCCCATTGCACTCCTCAGTCAAGATGCAGAATAGTTCATCTTCATATAATCCGCAAAATTAAATTATTTTTCCCTAGAATACAGCAAGCCAGACCAGGTTGACTTCATCTCAAACAGATACCTTGCGCACCCCATTCATAGAATGCTCAACATTATTCACCATTCTAGCCTGTCGAAGACTCCTCTAGCCTTGTTGTCTCTTGATGCATTGAAGGCCGACAGGATGCAATGTCCATACCTTGTTGAAGTCCTGCAAGAAATGAATTTTGGTCACAAATTCACTGGAGAAATATTTGATCAGTCGGAAGCCATGGTCTTAGTTAATAGACTTGAATCAACCCCATTGTTAATTATCCCCACTGTTGAAGTTGACAGGGTTGCTTCTTGGCACCCCTTTTATTTGCCCTGATGATAGAACCATTGACAAAGCCAATCCAAAATGATCCCAGCATAACAGGCGTTTGTATTGATAATCATCACTGTAAGATTACCCTTTACACGGATTATGTTGCTTTAAAAAAAAAAATTGAGCTATCCTTTCCGCATTTAAAAATATAATTTAATCTTTTGGTATATTTTCAGGATTCCGAATTAATTTTAACAAATCTACAATGACAATTTTATTATCACTGTATATTAATGACAATTCCAAGTTGAAACAGAAAACTGCTTTTTTTGTCATAGCCGCTAGACTAGAAGTGGCAAAACATTGGAAAACTGGAAATCCCACAATGGTTAATTGGTGGGAAAGGGTTTGAAATATGAGGTGACTAGAAACACTTTCCTATACAATGTGGTCTTTAATGGACAAAGAAAAAAACAACAACACATTTTAAGAAAACCATGGGAAGGTTTCAAGGGAAACCATGCCCTATGAGGAACGACTTACGGAACTGGGTATGTTTAGTCTGGAGTAGAGACGGTTAAGAGGTGATATGATAGCTGCTGTTTAAGTATTTGAAGAGATGTCATATTGAGGAGGGAGCAGACTTGTTTTCTGCTGCTCTAGGGAACAGGACCCGGAGCAATGGATGCAAGCTATAGGAAAAGAGATTCCACCTCAACATTAGGAGGAACTTCCTGCGAGTAAGGGCTGTTTGACAGTGGAACACTCTCCCTCGGAGAGTGGTGGAGTTTCCTTCTTTGGAGGTCTTTAAACAGAGGCTGGATGGCCATCTGTCAGGTGTGCTTTGATTGTGAGTTCCTGCATGGCAGGCATTTGGACTGGATGGTCCTTGTGGTCTCTTCCAGCTCTACGATTCTGTGATCCTATGAAGAAGATTGAACAATCTATTGATTACATAAATGAACATTTGCATCAACTTCAACCTCCAGATGACCAATTTTTCCTGTGTAATGTTATTTCACAACTAGACATGATGGACTTAACAACTGCAGCAGTAAACCCTCCGCATCAGTTCATGATAGTATATAGAAAAAAATCTGATATGTTTGTTGTTTCTGTTTTATTTTTTCTGTATTCTTGTACTAAAGACTGTAATCTCTTGTATATAAAAATGCAAAAAAATCATTTGGGGGTTGTAATATATATATAAACAAAAAAAATAGTAGCAAATGAATTATTTAATGATTCAAATGGACATTCTCTTGGATTGGAATTAGATTGGCAAACGGGAAAAAACATTATTTGTAGGAATATATGCCCCAACAGGAAAAAAAAAAGACAAATTCTTTCAAAAATTAACAAAAATCTTAAATTAGTATGAATATGAAAACACAATCATATTAGGAGATTGGAATGGAGTTATTGAGCCAGAAATTGACAGGAAATCAGAAAAAAACAATCAAGAGAGACAAGGGAAACAGCCAAAAACATTCTTTCATATGAAAGAAGTGCTATCACTAATGGATATCTGGAGGATAAAACAAGGAAATGCAAAGGATTATACCAGGGGTAGGCAACCTTTCCCCTTTAAGGGCCGAGGGACTTCAACTCCCAGAATCCCAGGAGCTATTGGCCAACATGGGACTATTGGCCAACATGGCGGAGGCTTCTGGGAGCTGGTCCCTCGGCCCTTAAAGCGGAAAGGTTGCCTACCCCTGGATTATACATTCTATTCCAAAAGTCACCAATCATGGTCAAGGATCTATATCAGGGATAGGCAACCTTTCCCCTTTAAGGGCCGAGGGACTTCAGCTCCCAGATTCCCAGAAGCTATTGGCCAACATGGGACTATTGGCCAACATGGCTGAGGCTTCTGGGAGCTGAAGTCCTTCGGCCCTGCTTTATATGTTTCCGATATCAACATCTTTGGCCCCTAAGATTGACAAAATGGACTTATTACCAAAAGAGAAGAAGAAAAAAGGAGTAAAAATGGAGCACCTGTTACAAGACATAAAAAGTAAAGAAAATAAATTAAAAAGAGATCCATCAAAAAAAGAACTGATAGAAGAAATACAAATAATGCAAAAGCAAATCTCAATAATAATGGTAGAAAAGATAGAGAAAAAAAATCAGGTATGCAAAACAAAAACAATTTGAATTTGCCAACAAACCTGGAAAATGGCTTGCTTGGAAATTTAAAAACAACCGAGAGAAAAAAAAAACAATTTGGAGAATAAAAGGAGGAAAAATATGTACAGAATAAAAGCAAATTAAAAAAACTTATTTCACAGATACTTCAAAGAACTATTTACACAAAAAACAACCAAGAAAGAAGAAATTAAAGAATTCATTGATAAACAAAAATACAAATAATAAATGAAGACCAATGAGAAGAATTAAATAAAAAAAATTACAATCGTGGAAATGATTCAGACAATAAAAAGAGTAAAAACTGGAAAGACACCAGGCCCTGATGGATTCTGGCTAGCAGAAATAAAGAAAAAGTTAAAATATTTGGGGATACACCTTATAATAAAAAATTCAGAATTATAGAAAAACAACTACGGCAGTGTATGGCAGAAGATAAGAGAGTTACAAAGATGGTCCAATATGCATTTATCTTAGTTAGGAAGAATATCAACTATCAAACTGAACGTGACATCAAAAATGTTATTTCTCTTTCATTCTTTAGCAGTAATAACTAATGATATACTCTTTAAAGAATGGGGAAAAGATTTGTCTACATTTATCTGGGACAAAAAGAAACCCAGAATAAAAATGAAAATCATGCAAAATAGTAAAGAAAGAGGTGGACCTAGCATTCCAAATTTAAAAATATATTATCATGCCTGGACTGGATAAGAGAATGGGTCAAAATCAAGGATGAGAGACTCTTACGGTTAGAAGGTTGTGATATCTCATTTGGCTGGCATGCATACCTGATATATGATAAGGTTAAAGTAAACAAAGAATTTAATAATCACTATATAAGGAAATCACTATTGAGGGTATAGCAGAAATACTAATTAATATTTATACAGAAGATTCCAAAATGGACATCAGTAAATGAAGCTTTCTACAGAAGAGAAAGAATGAAAGAAGGACAAGGGGTTACATATAATGAATTATTAACATTGGAAAGAGGAAAGTATAGAATGAAAATAATGGTTGAACTGTTAAATGAAGATCTAAAATGTAATTGGTTACTCTAAAACAAATCACAGAGATATTCAAAATGGATGGAAAATTAAATCAGATAGAAAAGGAAGAAACTGGATTTGGAAAATGGATGCTTCATGATACACAACATATAATCTCAAAACTTTACAAAATGTTGTTGAACCTGGAAATGGAGGAGGAAACAGTAAAACAATATATGATCAATTGGGCACAAGATTTTGGTAAACCCATATTTTTAGAAAATTGGGAGAAGAACTGGAAGAAAATTATGATATAAAAGGAAATTATTCTAAAATCCAATATAGGTGGCACTTAACTCTGGGGAAATTATTAAAAATATACAAAAATAGTAAAAAAAAATGTTGGAACTATTTGAAACCTCAAGATACATTAATGCATATGTAGTGGGAGGGCAAAAGAGTGAAAAACTATTGGAAACAAATGCATACTGAATTAGAAAAAAATCCTAGGTATTAAGATGAACATGGAACCTACCACATATCTCTTAGGGATGGTCAATGAAGAAATAGAGAGAAAAATTGGTAAGATTATCTTTTATATGATAATAGCAGCAAGATCTGTTCTAGTAAGGAAATGGAAAAGTAAAGAAGAACCAACCTTAAATGAATGGCTAATTAAACTATATGATGTAATGGAATTAGACAAATTAACATGAGGGACCAAGCAAGAAACAGACAGGAAAAAGAATGGTCATTAATAACTAAATACTTCTCACCAAGGTGGGGAGAAAAGAGTGTAATAGCTTTAAGAGAATAAAAATGGAACAATATTGAAAGAATTCCCAACTATCGGATGTTGAATACAATATTGTCTTAGTTGAAGAAATAAGGAATGTCCAGGACTTAATAACATAGTGTGGGAATGGAGGAAAGGTTATACGAAAAGATATCTGAAATATAACTGAATTGTAAGGATGAAATATGGATACATGAATTATTTTGTAAGGAAATTTAATTGAATATCAGAAAGTCAGAATGAAAGAGATTTAATTGAAATATTCATAGTAAAAGAGGGGGCGTCATTTTATGTTTGTTTTTATGTTTGTTTATATGCTTTATATGTTTTTTTTAATAGAATAGGAATGAATGTCTAGAGTAGCTATGTTAACAAAACCCATATGTATTTTTGTACGTGTATGTGCATAACTGTTTAATAAATTTCATAAAAATAAAATTTAAAAAATCATCTGAATAAGCCTGCCAGGAGAGACTGGTCTTTAAAGCTTTCTTTATTTTGGACAGCGTATTCAGCTGTCGAATCTCTTCCAACAGGTCATTCCACAGTCTAGGGGCAGATGAAGAAAACATCCTCTGGCTGACAGTTGCTAGTTTAGTTCGGGCTGACTGGAGTAAATGTCCTGCAGAGGACCTGAGAGTACGAGGCGGATTGTATGGGAGAAGGTGATCCTTTAGGTAACCTGGACCCAAACCATGTAGGGCTTTAAAGATAATACTCAACCTTGTTGGTGCCTTGTCTAGAAACTAATTGGCAGCCAGTGGAGAGATTTTAATATTGGTCTAATTTATATCTTCTAGTGGGTATACAACATCCTGGAGAAGAAGGCTGAGACTGATCGAATAATCTATGAAAACCTGGATCCTACCAATGGTTTTGTCCTCGTTCCTGATTTTAAATGGAACCAAAAACAGGTCAGTTAAAAGGTTTGATTTTTGAAGGGACTGTTTCATATTTTAAATTTTTTGTAAGGAATACATACTAGAATACTGTCTTCACTGTGCAGCAAAATGTTGCTAAAACATGGCCAACTTAAGCTTTCCAGAGTAGAAGATTTCACAGTTTAGCTGGAGCTAGTGAAAAGGTCCTTTTTCTTGTCCAGATCAATCATGCCTCCACTACATTGGAGACATATTGTTGTTGTATTCCTTCATTTCTGACTTATGGCGACCCTAAAGTAAACGTATCATGTAGTTGTCTTGGCAAGATTTGCTTTCCTCTAAGGCTGAAAGAGTGTGACTTGCCCAAGGCCACTCAGTGGGTTTCCATGGCTGAGCATAGAATTTGGTCTCCAGAGTCTTGGTCCAGTGCCCAAATCACTATGCCACACTGGCTCTTGCGGACATATAGAAGGGACTGTATGATACATCTTAGGACAGGGGTCGGCAGCCTATGCCCCCCGGGCCGCTCCCAGCCTGCTGAGGCCTGCCAACCAGCCCCTGCCTGGTCCTGCCGCCGCCGCCGCCACCACCTTTCGTGGCCACGGGGGTCCTCTGGGGCGCCATTTTTAAACACAAAATGGTGCCCAGAGTCTCGCACAAACTTTGCCTCACGACGGGAAAGGTCACGCGAGACTTCAGGAGCCATTTTGGAACACAAAATGGCACCCCAGAGGGCCCCCGAGGCCCAGCACGGTCGAGGGAGCCCTCCTGGGGGACCCCTGCAGCCACGCTGGGCCTCTCCTGAGGACCAGCGCGGTCGAGGGAGCCCTCCTGGGGGACCCCTGCAGCCACGCTGGGCCTCTCCTGAGGACCAGCGCGGTCGAGGGAGCCCTCCTGGGACATCCCCGCGGCCGCGCTGGGCCTCCCTGGAGGCCCAGCGTGGTCAAGAGAGCCCTCCTGGAGCACTTCCTGGTAGTGCACGCACGCATGCCACTGCAGTCTGGGGTGCGCGCGCACATGCGCAAAAGAAAGAGAAAATAAGGCAAGACATGCTCTCTCACACTCTAGCTTAACCTGTCATAATGAGGGAAAACAGACACACGGTGTCTCTACCCATTCTGCCTGTGAAGCAAGACACCTAGCAGAATACTCACACTCACACAGAGTGTCCCTGCAAACCTACATTCTTGTTCTGCTAGCACAGGGGTAGGCAACCTTTCCTCTTTAAGGGCCGAGGGACTTCAGCTCACAGAATCCCAGGAACTATTGGCCAACATGGCTGAGGCTTCTGGGAGCTGAAGTCCCTCAGCCCTTAAAGGGGAAAGGTTGCCTACTCCTGTGCTAGCACATTATATGGCAGGGGTAGGCAACCTTTTTGAGCCGGGGGCCGGGTTGCTGTCCCTCAGACAATTGGGGGCCGAAGCACCAAAAATAAATAAATAAATATAAAATATTTTTTTAAAAAAATATGCATGCACACTCTCTCAGCCCCAGAAAAGCCATGGCAAAACCCCTGTGGAGATTTTGCCAAGAAAACCCCAAGAACAAGTAATAACAACAATAATATCATCATGGTGGGGGGCGGCGGTGGCAGCGGCAGGACCAGCCTGGGGCCGGTCCAAAGGCCTCAGGGGCCGCATCCGGGCCTTAGGTTGCCTACCCCTGTTATATAGTGTAACATTCAGCACTACTTAACAGAGATGATGTCATCCTGTGTCTCCTGATCTGCACCAAGAGGAGGGAAAGGAAGCATTTCATGCCCTCTCAGCTAATTGTTTAACAACCTCCAGGTTCAGGGCTGGGACCTGCCTATCTTCCTTGACCTTGGAATGTTCTTCCTTGGAATGTTCTTCCCTCCCTCTCTGCACCATCAAATTGATCCATTTTCACAGCTGGACACATGCATTCTAAGGACAAACTGCAGCCTGAAGTTTGTACCCAGAGCCTCATAATCCATTATGATATTCTGAAGACTGTGCCTTGCAGTATCATTGGTTCCCACATGGACCAAAATGAAGGGGTAATGATCACTAGGCTTGACATGTCTTGTCAGCCTCACTATCATATCATGGATTTTTGCCCCAGGGAGACAACACACCTCCCGAGACATCTTATCAGGCCCACAAACCACTGATTCTCTACCCCCTCAGCAAGGAGTCCCACCACCACCCTACACGCCTCCTTCGAGGCTTAGCACACGGCATTCCCTGTGGTGGGACTCCCTGGGTCCCCTGCAATTTCCCTGAAGACTGTCCCTGCTACTCTTCCTCATCATCCCTGATAACAGGGATCAATTTTGTAGCTGCAAGCTTGCAGGACGATCCCTAGTTTTCATATTTCTGTGTGTCACATTCCTGCAAATTTCTGCCTCCTGTGTATGGGGACTGACCTCCTCCCCAGAAACTTCTTTTGTGTGTTCTCCATCCAGGACAGTTCATTTTGCTCTGTCCAATAAAACTTCTTGCTCCCTAATAAGCTGAAGTATATATACCCAGGCCTCCAGCTGCTGTACTTTCTCTTCCAACAGGGCTACCAACATGAACTTGATTCAGGTGCCTGAATCCTCTGGCAGGAAGACAAACATACCATAGCAGTTGCAGGTGACTGCGGCAGATCCCTTATTCATTATATTCAGTAGGCTTAAGTAAGCACTGGAGAAAATTCCACGACTAAATACCCCTGCTACCCAAGCCTTTTCACCAAGCTGTGTCGCTAAGCTCCAGGAACTAGAGCTGCAGCTATATAGAGAGCTAATGTCTGCTAGTTCCTCCCTCCACCAAGTCCCACTTCCTCTGAGCAAAAACCCCACCTCACTGAGACCTGGTGCCCAGGAAGGGGATCTGAGGCTACACCCAATAGACCAATAGAGTGCTAATGAGCACACAATCGCATTTCAGTTCAGCTCAGCAAGAGGATCCTGAACCTGGGGAATTGCTAAAAAAAGGTCAAGTATCCAATGGTATCTTTTATTCTATGTTGCTAGGGAGTAGACTGATAGAGACAAAGCTTTCTCAATGAATTTTGTTATTTATTTGAAGATTCAAGCATACAAAGACATTCCAGTATACACTCATGCACACAAGAACTCAGAAATAAAGTGTCACCATAAAATTTAACCAGACCCAATGTACTGAGATTTGGGGGACCTTTTATACCCTTAAACCTAGTCTGAGGCAAAGATTTGTTACTGTATATCAAAGGATTCTGGATAGATGGTCTTTGAAGTAGACAATTTCTAAAGAGGGGAGATAGGGTATTGATGTTATCTCATTCTTAGCCATGTACATCCTGGCTGGCACTCATAAATCTCCTAGGTGTGAATGTCCTGTTTTGCAGCTCCTAACTCTGGCCTTTTGATCTGTTAATTTGTTGTTGAGGCAGACGTAACCACTCAGGTGTCTACATGAGGTCCTCACCTTGAATCCATGGCAGCTTGGGCTTTTCTGGTTTAGGGTCATGACAGGAGATACACAAAATGGGTTTTATATTAAAACAATGCTTGTAGCAGCTCACACAAGCAGCCTGGACCCAACAGACACAAAGGCACCAAACTAGAACAATCAACACTAATGCACACACAAGCAAGTAACCACTGAGCTCAAACAAATAAAACAGCCTTACCCCAACTGACTGTCACTCTTGACCCAACAAACTCTTGCAAAAGACTCTCAGCGACTAGGGAGAGTTAACCCCACAGATCTAAGCTCACCATCAGCTGTCTTTTCCACACAAAACACCCCTTTAGGCAAGCCTGTTTGCCAAGCTGTGCTGCCAAACTCCAGGGACTTGGGGCTACACCCAATAGACCGCATGTGTCTATTGATTTAATAACTTTTTAAGGGGGGGAGGGTACGTTATATTTTATTGTTGTTAGCCACCCTGATTGATCTCAAAGGGGCAGGATATAAATAAATTTATTATTATTATTATTATTATTATTATTATTATTATTATTATTATTATCATCACCATCATCATCACCATAAGTGCCCCTCTCATCCCTGTAAAGCCAATTGGGTTTCAAAACATACTCCACAAGGTATTCCTCCCCCCCTTCCCAAAGGTTAACCATATAATTAGAGAAACTAGGAGGTGTTAATTATTATGGGCCTTTAATTATTACATGCAGATGCACAGCAGCAAAAATTCCATACGTTATATGTATGTGATCTAGTATCCTGTCAGAGAGCCAGTGACCACTGTAAGAAAAGAGGAAAGGTGATGCTAATATTATTCAAATACAATCTGCTTGCAAGGGAACTGTTCATTAAATAAAGGAACTGATGTTGCTGGAAAGAATTATGAGCCATCTTGTCCATTCCATGTGATGAGGTGTGGACCTCTACCCACAGACCCCATCCTTTTCATCCTGAGGGATTAATCAACATTATCCAGATTATAATTGTGTTACAGGAGAAGAGCTGATTCAAGCAGGTTGTCTGAAGGGCAGACATGGGTAGTTCTGCCATCAGAGACTTTGGGCAGTCAGTAAAGCTTCATTCCAAGTTAACCCAGAAAGCTGCAGTATCGCCATATGGAACCTGAAGACAAGCTGGATGCTAGCCAATTCTTGCCAAAACCCAAAATTTTACATTCCAGCATTCTTTAGCAAGGGAAGATGGGAGGCAGAGCCCTGCTGTGAAATATCACCTTCCTGAAACCTGCATTATAGCTATCAATAGTCATTCCATCAGGCTGTAGCAGAGGAGGATGAGGTGGGAAGGCAGACCATTGTATTAACTATGCTAGAGAGTGACTTGTTTTTTCTCTTCCCTCCTCATCCCTTTTTCTTTTGTGTCATGCCTTTTTAGATTTCAGTCGGCTCTTCTCAACCATGGGCTTGCCATCTGCAGATTGGAGCATCCATGGATGGCTCCACCCTATTCTTCCCAATGGTAGCGCATGCACACAGCCATGCTGCCATTGAGAAGAATGGGACTTGAGGTTCTGCATTATTTGCCATCTGTGGGGGCATGTGTGTCCAGAATGGAAACCCCACGGATACGAAAGGCCAATGGTATAAACCTGTGGGCAGGGGCAGAATTAGGGAGGGAGAAGAGAAAAGAGTACTCCAGCCAAAGGTTGAGATCCTACATATGTGGATAGCTCCATACATGCTGTTTCATATCCTCCCACTGCATGGCAGCAAGCCACAGAAGGGCTTGCTGTCACTTACCATTAGGGAATGAAAACCTTATTTTCTGGCGTATAAGACTACTTTTAACCTGCAAAATCTGGGGTTAAAGTGGGGGGGGTCGTCTTATACGCCGGGTATAAGGAGGTTCATGATAGGTTTGCCTTAGTGTCATCATCAGTTGGAAATGACTTCAAGGTGCACAGCAACAACAACAACAGTTTTGGAAGTCGTACTCTTCCCAAACTCTATATTTTAACTGGAAAAGTGGGGGGTCGTCTTATACGCCCAGTCGTCTTATACGCCTGAAAAATACGGTAGCTGGTTTCACTTTGTTTGGGGTGGGGAAGAAGTGAGGTTGTGCTCTCAAATGAAACGCACCCACCTTTTCCTTTCCCCAGGAGCTCAGAGCATAGTCATCTGAATAATCTCCCCCTTCCCTTCCCTTCCCTTCCCTTCCCTTCCCTATAGTTAGAATGAGCAATGGCAGCTCCTTCCAGTTGGCAGATGTGGGAGGTTTTTAGATGGTGCACAAGGAAAGAGAATAGCCATCCTCACCCACCCCCATAAAGGGACATAAGCCCCACTTTGCGCTTGTGTAAGTTATGAACAGGATGCTAGCCATTGTCTTCTTAAAGTCTCCCTCTTGTAGTACCAAACCATTCCATTTGAATCAGCCTGGGAATAATACTTTTTGGATTACACTTCCCAGAATTCCCCAACTGGCATACTCTCTGACCCAGTCTTAGGGATTCTGGAAGATATAGTCCAAAAAATTCACTTTTCCAAGATCTGGTCTGGACCTAGCCATGCTTTCAGGCCCATCTTTTCAGAAATAAGGATCAGACTGCTGTTTTTTTAATTTAATTTAATTTAATTTGTTAATTAGTGATAGCTGAGATTATTGGGAAGCTTAGTTAGGCCAATGCCGTGTTTCTGCACTTTTTCTATTCCTATTTCCAAGTACAGTCAGCTCTCCTTATCCACAGATTTTTTTTATCCATGGATTCAAGCATCCACGGCTTGAAAATATTCAAAAAAAGTATAAATTCCAAACAGCAAATCTTGATTTCCCATTTGATATAAGGGACACCATTTGCTATGCCATTATATTTAATGGGACTTGAGCATCCATGGATTTTGTTATCCACAGGGGATCCTGGAACCAAACCCCAGAGGATAACAAGGACCCACTGTATATACACAGCTTTGTACTATAATATTAAGGACCTACCAAGATGGCTGTTGTGGAAAATGTTAGATGTGCAATATTTCCAGCTGCTGTGAAGTGCCCCCTTTTTGTGGATTCTCTTCAGGCCCTGTTTATCTTACCTCAGCTGGAACTTGACTGTTCTGGGGTTTTTTTGTTCTTTTTCTTTTATTTTTTTCCACTTTCATAAATCTTTATTCAACAATTCCTTATTTACATACATTGCACATGTTATTACATTGTTTATTTTTACATCTTCTTTTTTAACACTGGGCCTTTGCAGACTGCCAGAAATAGTGCAAATTGAGTCCGCTTTAAGGGTTAGGGTTAGGATTAGGATTAGGGAATCATGGGAACTGTATTTTATTGTGGCACCAGAGCTCTCTAACAGAGAAGGCTCAGTGTCTCAGAAAAAAACAACAACAATTCCCATGATTCCCTAGCACTAACCCTAACCCTTAAAGTGGACTCAATTTGCACTATTTCTGGCAGTCTGCAAAGACCCTTAGTCTCTTTCATTATTCAACTCTCTACTCAACTCTCTCAATTCTTTTGTCTAAAGGTATCATGTTTATATATTGCCCATCTTCTTGATTCTTACCTACTATAAATGTCTATTATTCAACATTATTCCCCTCTCAGTCCTTCCCTTTAATCCCTGTTCCTACATTCTCTGCACTGTCCTTCCTGTCTTTCCTTCATCTTAACCATATTCACTCTCTTCCTTTCTTTTTTTTATCATCCTTTCATTTATATCTATTTTTATCCCCTCAATTCTCCCTCTATGCCTTCTCCCCCTATAATCCATTCATCACTTCCTCTTATCTTCTCACTTTCGCTATACCTTCTTCCACATACTTTGCCTTTCTTTTTCTTTTTCTGCCTTATCTTTCCTTTGTGTTCTTACTACTACTCCCTTTCCTTTTTCTTCTTTCTTGCTTCTCCTTTCTTCTAGTCCTTGCACTTACCATCAACCTTATTTCTCTTTAGTGCCTCTTTTTATAGCTTCTTCTTCAGACACATTATTTTTGCCTCCTATTTCCTTAATACTACTTATCATATTTTCTTTTTATAAAATCTTATAATAATATAAATCTGTACACATATATCTTTATCTAAAATACTTTTAATTTAACTTTTGTGTTCCTGACTTCCTGTCATTGGTTTCTGTTATTTTTCTAACTCTCCCCTTATCTGTAATGTTTATTGCTATACTACCTTCTAATTAATACTTTTTTCCTATATTAGTTTCTTTTTTCCTTATATATATGTATCTACCTTAAAGCTACAATTTTGCTATTTCATTTACAGTAACCTTAAAAAAAACACGACCTCCTTAATCAATAAATAGAGTTGCATTTTCTTCTCCTTTCTTCTCCCAAAGTGGACTTATTACCTTCCAGTCAATCTTCCATTGATTGATAGAGTTACCATTGGTGATCTGCATTAGCATATCCATCTTGTACATTTCATATGAATTTAATAACCATTCTTCTGTCTTGGGGCTTTCTTTCTGTTTCCAATTTTTTGCTAACACCAGCCTCGTTGCAATTATCATATATAATACAATTCTTCAGTATTTTTTCTCTACTTGTTTATTTAAGACATGCTCCATATTCAGCAAATACAGTTCTGAATCCATCAGGTAATTTATATTAAATGCTATATAAGCCTATGTATTTGTTTCCAGAATTTTTCAGTACTACCACATGTGGTAAAATGTACGCTTTTTC
The DNA here is from genome assembly GCA_026167975.1 of Phrynosoma blainvillii. NCBI lineage: Eukaryota > Metazoa > Chordata > Lepidosauria > Squamata > Phrynosomatidae > Phrynosoma > Phrynosoma blainvillii. The sequence continues at coordinate 19,643,100 of JANUYF010000006.1, forward strand.
CTGTGTACATCTCCAACAGGAGTCAACTGAATTCTTAGACATTTTAGCATTTTTTTCTGGTATCAAGTGTCATCTGAAATATGGCTTATAATAATTTTCTTTCAGTTTATGACTGTTTGTGAATTTTAAATATTTGTTCCATACCTTTTCCCAATTCTCCGGTTAGATTGTGTGACCTGTGTTCTGAGTCCATGTATTCATATTATCTTTTACTATTTCCTGTTCCATCTCTCATTTTAGCAAACTTTTGTAAAGCTTTGTTACTATTTGTTTGATACCTGACTGTATTAACTCGTCAAATTGTGTTTTGTTTTTTCAAATCCCTCATTTCTGATCTTTTAAAAATCTTTCCGTAAATTGTCAAAGTGGAAACCAGTGACAGTCAATCTATTCTGTTAATAATTCTTCTCAAGATTTTATCTGAAATTGATGTCTTCAGTTTTGCTTCTTGACTCCCATCTCCACTGAAGTCCCTAGATGGCTATAGTATGAAATAATATACAATCTCATTACTTGATCCCCATTACTTGGGGCTGCCATTAGGCTTTCAAAATAATCTGTTATTGATTCTGAGACTGACAGAAAGATTGAGTAAAGGGAACATAAGCCTGCTAAAATGTGCAGAGCCAGAGAGGAAAGCTGAATAGTGGTGAAGGGCAGAGTTTCGGTGCCTCCCAATTCCATGTCTAGACAAACGAGAATAAATTATCCAAGATAAACAAAACACCACAGTAAACATAAGAAAACATAATTCACCTTATGTATACGGATCAAAGGATCCAACTTTCTCAGTGCAGAATGTAAGAACACAAGAAGATCTGTGCTGGATCAAACGAAGGGCCTGTCTAGTCCAGTTCTGTTTGCACAAGGGCTAGCAAGTTGACAAAGAGAAGCCCATCAACAAGACATGAGTAGAACTTCATCCTCTGTTCTACTCTCTTCCTTCTGAGGCATAATATCTCTGATACAGGAGGTGATATACAACCATCCTGACTGAGAGCATTGATAATCTTAAGGTCCATGCATTTATCTTACTCCCTTTTAAAGCCAAGTTGGCAGCCATCCTGACATCTTATGGCAGTGACTTCCACACTATGTAAAGAAGTACTTCATTTCATCCGTACCAAAACTCTATTCAGCCTTACTATATGGTCCAAATTCTAGGATTCTGAGAGAAGAGGGTGGTCTTCTATTTTGTTACCCTAAATGTGTGGGACTCATAGAGCCTCCACTGACAGCAATAGTCTTTTTAATTAGTTTGGATAATACTCAGCTTGGTTTTGAGAGAGGGGTTAACATATGCACGCTCCCAGCACCAGCTCTTCTGGTAATAACTGATGAAGACTCCAGGTATGAGGAAACTACACAAATCTTTATTGAAGAAAATATAGAGTGACATATACAGGAGATAACCCATTCAAAGCTACAGAGCTAACTGAATAGAGAAACATGGAAGAGGGTAGCAGGGATTGAGGGCTGGCAAAAGAGAAGTGCATGGAAATGGACAAAGAAACTCAGACTGAGGTCTGAGGGCAATAGTCACTGTACCGGTGTGTGTGTGTGTGGGGGGGGGGGATGCTGACTACAGCAAATAGGTTTCATAAATAGGAGAACATTTCCAAAGCAGGGAGTTTGTTCAGATAGCCAGGAAATGGAAAAGTTTGACCATGATCAATCGAGTTTACAACACCTAGACAAGATCTGGAGTCCCCAGGAATGAGACGGCAGGAAGGGGGTGCTTAGAAATACACAAGAAATTAAAGGAGGGGGGGGAGTGTTCTTATTTGATCTGGCAGAACTCATCTTTTGGCTTTTGGTTTCCATGAAAAACTCAGAGTTATGGAGGGGCAGGTTGTGTGTGGCAGTGCTCTTTCTCGCAAGCCCTTCCATCCCATGCCTTTCTGTATGGCTGAGCCTGTGTGCCATTCACACTATCTAAGTCCAGTGTTATGCATGTCATCACAGACCGCATTAGGTCATTCTGGCACATTAATGTTGCATCAAACTGTATCTGGATTGATAAATATATTATGGGATGTCCAGATACTTACAGTTGTCTCCACACCATGTATAGTTTTATGCACCTGTATCTTGTTTCCTCTTACTTTTTAAAAAAATTAAAGCGTTCCAAATCTTGTAACAACTTCTCATTAGGGAGTTGTTTCAGTCCCTAGGTATTTTGATTGCCATGTCCCTCACCTTCTCCGCTTTGGTTTATCCAGGTACAGGATAATCCAGATACTCTATGTATGCACTGTATGTATTTTTAGCACAGTGTATGGGCAGCTCTTTTAATGCTCCTATTTTAGAGGTGAGGAACTGTATCAGAGAGAAGACGCTTTGCCCAGTGCCCCTCAGAGGCTCCAAGGCCAAGTTTGTACTTTACGTGTTTCAGGAGTTACTGGGCCATACAATGTCTTTTATGAAACAAGTTTTATGTCATAATTTGTGTTATTATAGTCACTATGTGCTTTGAGTAGGCCAAAGATGACTTGTTGCACTCCTTTGGATTTAAAATCTTTTTAATACCCAGGAGTGTGTTGTTGAATCTAAAATGTATTTTTGAGATGCTAGGAATCTAGACAAAATATCTTTCCAAACAGCATTCCTGACCAAGTTGATACTGTCAAATGACTCATTTATTCCTGAGAACAGTTGTTTTGAGGAGCAATGTTTGAAGCCAGTCCCAGAATATTTATAATGCTATCTCCGAAGAAACTGAAAGGCGTTCCGAAGCCGCAGGCAAAAGGAGCAAATTTAATTCACTCCTGCCAGTAGCCCATTGGGGACTGCAGTGGTGGCCTGCTTTGGGAGTGGGCCATCTATTTGCCACAGTCCCGGAGTGGCAAATTCCTTCATGCCCATCTGCTTCACCCAAAGAAAATGTGTTACTTGAGGAGAGGAGAGCCACTGGTTGAAGCATCACCCAGATGTCTTTCCAATCTCTTTTTCAAACACCTCCTAGGAAAACCTCCATAATCCCCTTAGTATAGGAGTGGAGAACTTCAGGCCCTGGGTCCATATCTGGTTTTCTTAGGGTCCCAGTTCAGTCCTATGAGGTTTTCTGGATGGCCATGGCCAGTTCTGCACGATGGTGCCATATGGTGCTTTCTCAACTTTTGTTTGTTTTTTCCACATTGTAAAAGGTTGAGGGATGCAGTGGCTCAAGTGGTTAAGACGCTGACTATATTGATTGCAAGATTGGCAGATTGGCACTTTGAGGCCCGAATGCTGCATGATGGGGTGAGCTGCTGTCACTAGTCCCAGCTTCTGCCAACCTAGCAGTTTGAAAGCATGCAAATGCAAGTAGATCAATAAATAGGTACCACTTTGGTGGGAAGGCAAACAGCGTTCTGTGCAATCATGCTGGCCACATGATCACAGAGTAGTCTCTGACAACTCATCTTAGCAATGGAGATGAGCACTAGCCTCTATAGTTGGATACAACTTGACAACCTTGTCAACGAGGAATACCTTTATCTTTTACCTAAAAGGTTGAGGTGCCTCTCCTGGGGCTTAGTTACTGGCAGAAAGAGCTTTAAGCTAAAATATGCTAGTATTTTTCACTTCACACTTTTCCCGTATTCACCACTGGAATGCAATCCTAAGAATTTAAATGAAATCAAATTCAGCCCTGAACTAAAAAAGGGCCCTAACCTTGTTATAGAGTTCCTTGGCCTGAACAGTAGATCCTATGGTAAAACTGTTATCTACCTTTTCAAAACTGAATAAAACTTTTAAACTTTCTGAAAATACAAAACTGGTGTGGGTGTAGATGATGTTGCTGGTGGAATCTAACCTAGCCCTCTTCTGTCTATGCTTGTTTTTATATGAAGCTTGTGGGGGATGTTCCTGTTTGTTTGTTTGTTTGTTTGTGAGTAGAGTTTCAGATACAACCTGCAGTTGGAAGTGATATAATCTAACTATAGTGTGATTGTGTAACCTGATGCTGTGTAGACTGGTGCTCACTTAGCTGTTGACTTGCTTACATTTCATCTAAATCTCTTTTGGTATTTTAAGGCTCCTCATTTATTTTCATTTTTTATTTTTTTTATTTTTTTTTCTGTTTTCTTGCACCATTGATTTTCTAACTTCTTTTATGCATGGAATTAATTGCCCAAAGAATGCCTTAATCACCTTATTTTTGAGGTTACATTCTGAATTGATACTGGAATTGAGACAGCCTTAATGGCCCTCATCATTGCCCCGTTCAGAGCTTAGAAAAGTTACTCCAGAATTTCCAAGGTAGAGCTATGTTGTATAGAAGATCTGGGAAGGATTTATTAACTTAGAAACTTTTCTTTTCTTTTCTTTTCTATTCTTTTCTTTTCTTTTTTAAAATTTTTTATTAAACATTTAAAAACAAACACATTTAAAATATCTTGTTCAGGGGAAGGCAATCTTTTTAAGACCTGGGCCAGTCTCCCGTAGCCCAGGTCTCGGCTGGGCCGAGGGGGGGAATGGCGGCATGCGCACGCCAACACTCCGCTGCCACGGGTGACCCCCCCCACGCATGCTGCTGCTGCCGCCACCGCAGCAGCACACACAGCCGCAACCGTCGCGGGGCATGTTGCGCCCGCTATTTTGGAAATCAAAATGGCGGGTGCGACACGTTTGCGCATGCGCAAGAGTACTGCGCATGCGCAAATGCATCACGACCGCCATTTTTTATTTCCAAAATGGCGGGCGCGCGAGTGCAGCCGCAGAGCGGCAAAAACGTGCGGCGGCGCGCGGCGGCGGCAACCTTCAGCCTGGGCCGGTAAGTCCAGGGACCGGGGCCTTAACCAGCCCCCGGGCCATAGGTTTCTGGTCCCTGATCTTGTTCATACAATCATCATTCTGCATAATCACCCATATCAACAAACATGTCTCTATACACTTTTGTTTATCCTTCTATATATTTAGCAGTGATAACACTCAACTATTCTTCCCCTCCTTAAACCTTTCGCTTGAACCATCCTTCCTCCTTCCTACATCCCTTTAACCTAACCTTCCTTAACTTTCTTATTCCTCTTCCCTTCTTTTCCTATTCTTTCCTTTCTTGTTTTTTCCCTTTCTTAATACATTCTTGTTTTCTTTACTTTATTACTCTTTCCTAACATCAAATTCCCTTCACTCACCATCAGTTCACCTACTCTTATCTTCCATCACATTCTTATTTAGAAACTTTTCTAAGCTCTGCCTTCTATGAATTGAGAGTGCATCCCACAACATGTTGGCCATGTTCAGACAACTAAGCTATTATTTTTAAAAATGTGGCGTATCTTGAATGAGAAAGATCATTCCCACTTGACTTCTCCCGCCAAAGACTCTACAACCATAATTTATTTAGTGTGTCATCAAAACAAGGAGTCTTTGGGTTATTGCTCTCCTAATAACAGAATCCTTACTTGAGAATAAAGTTATAACTCTAATTTGTCAAAAGGCGCACATGCCAGAGTTTCTAATTTGGGCATCACACTAAACAAGGATGGAGAGTCCTGGCTTGTTTAGCCACAGCAACTGAGCAGGAGCAATCTTGTTTATTAATAATAATAATAATAATAATAATAATAATAATTTTTATTTATATCCCGCCCCTCTGCCAGGCAATCGGGGCGGCGTACAACATTACAAAACTTAAAAACAATACATCAAATTAAATCCCGTCCCTCCTTCACCCACCCGCCCATCCCCCCAAACAAACAAGCAAACTAGATAACAGTAATTAAAAATACAATTTAAAAGCATAATTTTCTTGTCATAGCATGGTGCCGACAAAGATGTTCTTGGCAGCCCTATATAGCCTCCAGCGTCTGCGGGGGTGGAGCGGAGGAGGGGCAGCTCAGGCTGCATAGGTGGTCTCCCAGGGCTGGTCCTCCGGAGCTGGTAACTGGTCCTCTGCTGCCGCTCACCACCTGGTGCCCTGGTGGCGCAGTGGTTAAATGCCTGTACTGCAGCCACTCACTCACAGACCACAAGGTTGCGAGTTCAATACCAGCCAGGGCTGAGGCTCGACTCAGGCCTGCATCCTTCCGAGGTCGCTAAAATGAGTACCCAGATTGTTGGGGGGCAATCAGCTCACAGTTGTAAACCGCTTAGACATCCCATGCGTGATATGAAGCGGTATATAAATGAAGCTGCTTTTTGCTTTGCTTTTTTTATTCATGGTTAGCCCTAAAAAAAAAAAGACAGTAAAATACAAACAGGGCCACTGAGTCCCTAGAGCTGTATATTGGAGTGTTGGTGGGGAGATCCATACTGGTGGATTAAAGGTCTTTTGGAGAAGGTTGTTTCCCTTTATTTAGTTCTTTGTTGAAACCACTGCTTAGGCAATTATTGGTTTAATCTCAGTCCAGCAGTGGAGCCTGTGCATATAGTTCCAGAGGGCTCCTTGCACAATAATGATGAATATGCATCCTCTGGAAGTGAGAGAAATGTGGCCAGCTGAGGCTAGCTTACTAGCTCCTGCATTCTTTGAACACATGGCAGGGTTCATTTGACTATCCCTTACATTGTACACTTGGAAGAGTTGGGTGTCTGTCAGTTTTACTTTATAAAGGATGCTCCTTTAATTTGAAGAACAGTCAGAGGACAGTCATCTGTCTGAAGAGAGTTACCTTTTGAAGGACTGCCCAGTCCAAATCCTCTTTAAATTTCACAAAACATAAGAAAGGAGACCAGCAATCATGGCAGATCTGGAAGCAGACTTAAGTAGACATACTGGTTTCCAGGTTACAATCTTCCCCATAAAAATAAAATATATTTTTCTGTTTAGATTATCACAGGGCTAGATGATATATGAACCTCCGAATCCTGTTGGACTACATCTCCACAAACTCTCATGACTGCCTATTCTGACTGGTGGTGGTGGGAATTCTAGGCCCCAAAGATCAGGATGGCCACAGTTTCCTATCCCTATTACCTATAGTAATTGCTTTTAAAAATGCATGCTCACATATACGTGTGTGAGAGAGCACATGCTAGTGTTAGCAAATAAATGTTTACTTTTGTTATGATACATTTCTTCTTTTTTGTTGATGGAAAACTGGCCTTGATCTGGAGGAGGGCAGAAAAGGTGCAAATCAACTAGGGGCTTGTTCCTACTAGGATTTAAAGCGACTTGCTGATTGGGTTATGTCTGTCCTTCCCACTTGAAACTGGTTCTGATCCTACTGAGTGTTGTAAATCGCGATGAAGCAAGGCAAACGCAAAAGAACCGCTGCTTTCCTGACACTAGTTGGGCTCATTCCCACTAAAAAATAACCCAGTGTGGAAACCAGGTTATTTTGTGATTGAATCCTCTGGGGCCATTTACTCTCCTTTTACTCCCCTTTGTCATTCACACTTGAGGGGAGGGGGAGAGGAAGAATGGCTGCCATGGAGAGAGGAAGAGAAGGAAAAGAAAGAAAAGGTAAACTCCTTCTGAACAAACCTTGCTAAGTTGGAAATGGCTTGAAGGCACACAATAACAACAAATAGAGGAGGGGTAGTGGCATAGCAGGAAGGCTTGGGCCCCCGGTGGCTCCTCCTCCACCTCCTCCAGATGGGCTGCCCTCTGGTGCGCCCCTCACCTTGCCACTGCTCGCCGGAACCCTCCAGGGGACCCTCTCCGTCCTTGGCAGCAGCAGCACCCCGAGAATGGCACCAGAGCACTGGGGCTGGCTGAGAGAAGCCAGCAAGAACCGACGCATCCCCCAAAGCACCGAGGATGGATGAGTGAAGCAGGCAAGAGCCAGCGCAGTCCCCTAGTGCAAATCTGACTCATCACTCCCTCTTGTTGAACACAGTTCGGATTCGGGTCTTTTCAAAAGAACTGCCCAAAAACTAGTGTCAGGAAAGAGCGTTTCTTTTGTGTTTGTCTCACTTCATCATGATTTAAACCGAGCACGGTAGGATCAGATCTGGTTTCAAGCGGGAACAACATCTGATCAGCAATTTCCTTTAAATCCTAGTGGGAACGAGCCCGTTTTGGGGCGGTTCTTTTGAAAAGACCCGAATCTGAACTGTGTTCAACAAGTGGGAATGACGGTGCTCTGGGGCTGTGCCGGCTCTTGCCAGCTTCACTTAGCCAGCCCAGGTGTTCTGGGGGCTGCACTGGCTCTTGCCAGTTTCCCTCAGCCAAACCTGGTGCTCTGGGGGCTGCCCTGGTGCTCTGGTGCCATTCTTGGGGGTGCAGCTGTGGGGCACCATCTTGGGTGGCTTCTCTCCTACAGTACTTCCCTGGCCACTTCTCCCCAGGCTCCAACAGGAGTAAACAGCCCCGGAAAGGTTTGATCACAGAATAACACGGTTTCCACACCAGGTTATTTTGTAGGGGGAATGAGCCCTCTGCATCACTTGCTGTAACCAAATTTGAGAATCCGTCTTCTGCTTCTCTAACCTTGGTGATCTGTTTCATCTTTGTAGCTCGATGATTTGTATTTGATTGCCATCTGCCACTGCCGTCAAATCAAGTCACTACGGGACCTTACAGCTGAGCACCTTCCTTTGCTTCGGAACATCTCACAAGAAGGGAAGGTGGGTGTCCTCTTGGTTTATTTCAGACCTTCCTCATCCTGATTCTCCACATCCTAAGCATGCATGGGGTCCTTGTATACTGTTGGAACATTTCTGACAGCTCTCTCTCTCTCTCTCTCTCTCTCTCCCTCTCCCTCTCATGGGAATTGTATTTTTTTTTCCTGAAACATTGATCCTTCTCTGTCAGAGAGCTCTGGTGCCACAATAAACTACAGTTCCCATTATTTCCTAGTACTGAGTCAGGGCAGTTAAAGTGGACTCAATTTGCACTATTTCTGGCAGTCTGCAAAGGCCCTAAGATTGTAAAAGTCTGCATTAAAAGCTCCACACCATGGAATAGTGTCTAGCTTTCCAAAATAAACATGTAATTTTGGAGAGCCAGACCCCATTCCATGCGGTGGGCTTTTAATGCAGACTTTTAAAATTTTAGTGAGACAAACAGCAATGTTTCTTTTCATGTGGATATTGCTTTCCTCTACTATTCTCCTATTCACAGCATTTAGGATTGTCAACTACTGCTGAGACAGAAAGAGGAAATCTTGTCAATCTCCCATGCAATTAACAGAGCTTTGATCTGCGATCAATCAGTCAGTGTCAGCCCACAAAGATTTTTCATAGTGTAGTGCAAAAGATATGCCTAACTGCTAAATGCTGCAGATTGAACTGTTAAAGGGAAAAGTAGCAGTAGCTGATTATTTCTTATGCTGACCTTCCTCAGAATTTTTGGGAGGATAAAGGGGAGAAGTGGAAAGTTACACATTTTACCTTGAATTCATTGACAGAAAGATGAGGTAATAAATCCTTGTAACAGACTTGGAGCAGGACCCTGTAGTGCTGAACCACTCATACAATAGATTATTGCACCTAACTAGACCCCATGCAAGTAAAAGCATGTTGCCCTGTACATGCCAGCTGCTTCAAAAGGAGTAGGCAGCCACCAAGTATGAACCTCCTGCCAGAAGCAAGCTCTCTTTAGAGATGCCAGATTCCTTAATGCCTGGCTTTGAGAGCTTCTCAAAACCGAGGCTTGAAGGGGGTGGTGTTGTGTATTGACAAGACCCAGGAGTAGCTGATTCTTTCTTATGCTACACCTGTGCCTTGTCAATACTTACATTTCCTAAGCCAACTCCCATAATGCCTTGGTTCCAAGGACACCTCAGAGCAGGGCACTAGGTGGCTCTAGCACCTTCAAGTTGATTGTTGGCATATAGTGACCCCATAAATTAGATAGGGTTTTCTTAAGCAAGGAATACCCACAGGTGGTTTGCCAACTACCTTCTCTGAAATATGGCCTACAGCACCTAACAGGCTCGGTGGATTGTTCTTATTCTGTTCTTCTAGACTTCAATAGGATACTGGCTATGGCAATTATTATACTAGTGTTACAGGGACCTAATTCTGTTGAAACAACATTAGTGGAAAGAAACACAGTTCCTCTTCACTTCTTATTTTGGGTACATGTGTGAATTTTCCTAATAATAGTAATAATAATAATAGGGATGAAGATAATGAGGAGGAGGAGGAGGAGAAGAAAGAAGAAGAAAAATTACCTCTATGAACAGCTGAGTACATGCCAGTTGTGTTGCTCAAACACTATAGCCTATATCAGCACCTTTTAAAAAAGTAATCAATACTATCAGCAATTCTCAGTGCATGAATGTTGTTTCATAGGCAATATTCTGCTTGATTTTTTAAACATGTCTTGTTTGCTCCTTTCTAGTGCATATCCTTTGGGGGGTTGGTTAAAAGCATGAAGAGGATTACCGATGAAGCCTCCCAATTCCTCCCTCCCACACACATGTGTATACATACGCACACGCGTGCACACACGCGCACACACACTGCTGTAGCAAGGCTTGTGTAGATAATGCAGAGATGTGACATTGCACTGCTGGCACCAGATGAGGGCTGACATGAGGGGAAATTCCAGTGGTGGGCTGAGGGTGGGAATTCCACTTCTCCTTAGTGGAAATACTAGTTTACTAGCTCACTCATTTCCGGTGAAGTTCTGAGAAAATTGCCCCTGTCAGCATCTGAGCAGTTTGTTAACAGACCAAGTTGTTGAACCTCTGGCTGGCAATCAAGAAGGATTCAAGCTTTCCTCTCTATAATTTAATGTGAAGGATTTTTAAATTATTTATTTTCAATATTTCATACCCTGCAGCGTCTTCCCCACAGCAGAGTGGATTTATAACCTCTCTTGCCAAAAGATTATCCCCCTCCTTCCCTCTCCTGCGGCTACCACCACCATCCGTGCTTGGTCTTCAGGGTACAATTATTTTCCCCAGTGATGAATTGCTGGCTGCCAGGCAAAGCTGACAAAATGAAATGTGTCTTTCTGGGACCAGATGTTGCATGGAGCATTTCAGAATAGAGTGGCACTGTGCCCAGCAGCAGCTGGCACCCAAGTGGAAATTCAGGAGGAATCCGCTTAAACATCCAAGGCCAAAATCTTCTACATGCTCACTCAGAATGTAAGCCTCACCACAATGAGTGAGGCTTACTTTGGAGTAAATCTGGGCAGCACTGAATTTTACAGATCCACTTTGCAAAGCTGTCTCTTTACTGCCTGCCTTATGATGGAAATATTTTCTTGATAACCGCTAGGATGCTCAAGAAATAGGAGAGATTGCTTAATCTCACCAGCAGAATAAAGCACAGCAGAATAAAAGATGAGCAGGAACAGACTAGATCCACCTTTATCTCCCACGTGTCTACAAACACAGAGACTCCAATTAGAGTAAAATAAAATGATCTTTACTTACAAAATCATGTATATGAAGATATACAGGTCTAGCTTGATGTTGCAAGGAAAAAGAAGTAAGAAAAATAGTTCTACATCCTTCTAATATTTTTTTTCTCTAGCATGCTTGCTGGTCATGCTTCTCCCGGACAAAGAACAAAAGGGTAGTAACGATTCTCAAGCATGGGCCAAAAAAGGTGAGGTGTGCTTAGTTAAAACAGGAAATGAAGAGGGGCTATTAATGGATAATAAAACTACCATAAACATGCATACATATATTCCTAGAAAGACTCAGCATGCGAAGTTGCTATATCCCAACGCCTTATGTATGCCCTTCAGCGCATTACAGCTGCCCTTCTAACAGCCCTATGTCATTTGCTTTGGAAGTGAAAATGAGAGACTATCCCTAAGCAACTTCAGAAATCTTGCACCAAAAGTTTCCTTGGTTAATGTTTTACTTATTTTTTTACTTATTTTTTTAAAAAAATATAATGTTTTTTAAAAAGAAAGGAAGAAAACACAAAAGAAGAAGAAGAAAGAAATAGACGTACAGTATGAAGCTGTATGGACATCAATAAAAGATGACCAGATGTCCACATAAATAGCTTTACAAAATTTGTATGGATAATCCATTTTAGTGCCATGTTATTCTTGTGATCTGTATGTTATTTTTGTGAAATTAGAGTATGCTCAGTTCTGGTTGTGCTCTTGTGAAGATCACCCACAAACATAGAAAGCTGGTGTTTACAGTATTTTAGCACATAAAAAGTGCAAAGTGGGAGAGGGAGGAAGGTTTGGCCCCATTCTGCTGCAAGCAAATGAGAGCGTGGGGTAGCTGATAAAGTCCAAGGCAGGCTGTTTGACGCTTCCCAGAGACAACAAGAAAGGCTGGGCAAGCAATTTGTGTGGCTACTGGTTGAGATGATTTGCTGGTGGCAGTAGTGATGATGATGATGATTGTGGTGATTCATCTTCATATTCTCTATGACTCACATAAGACGGGATTTCTGTGTCTGCATAGTGCAGTTTTCAGAGCTTTCCAGGTGCAGAAGTGGTGTTTTGGCAGTAACCCGACCCCCTTCCCCTCCCATATAAAGGCTGCCCTGCCCCTCTGATTCCTGTTCCTTTTTGTCTGCTGCAGCAGTACCATCAACTAGAGAGGTCTCCTTAGCATTTTTCCTTGACTTTTGGTTTTTGACCTGGACTGTTTGCTTTACTATAATTTGTGGTTTTAGCTGGTTTGTCTTCACCCTTTGACTCAGATCTCTTGTTTATGGCATTGTGTCAGTGTCTTTCAGACCCTGCTCCACTTGTCGGGGTAAAATCCTAGAAAAGGACAGACACTCCAAATACCTCCTTTGGCTAGGGGTGACTCACAATGTGGGATTCTGTTCTCATTGTTAAGCCTTCACAGGCTTGTCATAACCGTGCTTCTTGACTTAAGGCACTTCTCTGGGAACAGGCCCTCCAAGCTTCGGCCTCTGTTGCAGAACATATAGCCTTGAAAACGGTGTCTATTTCTCTTACTAAAGCTCACATGCCACAAAAGCACCTGGGCTTGTCCCTCAGAGTGGCAATTAAGTGATCCACTATGGAGATGGTATTAAGTAACCAGGTATTAAGTAAGCAGCAACATTCTGACCAGTGAAAGCCTCAATACTTACAACATCAGTGCCTTCATTTACACCATCTCTCCACATCGAGCCGGTATCTCAAACTACCTCCATGTTCACCTTGGCACCACACCTAGTGGCTCAACACAAAAAAACACAAGAGGAAGAAGAAGTCTTAAGTCTTCTCCATGGAATCTTTCTTCTCAACAGACATGCCACCAGCTCAGCACCAACTCTTCAGGTCAAATTTGCCAATCTGACAAGATGACTTACAAATCCACTCTCCCATCCTGTCATCGGAGCCAACTCAGGCAGGTCATACCTCAGAAAGTGAGATGCTCCATCAAGCCCTCGCACAGGTTGAAAATTCATTGGTAGCCTTGCGTCAATGCCCACTACCGTCACCACCTTGGGACCATGAGCAACTATGGGAATCCCCTCATTGGGCCCATAAACAACATAGGGACCATTCCCAGTCCTGTACAGGCTCACCAGCATTGAGATCATGTAACCTCGACACCAACGATACTGCAGCCCTTGGCCTCAGCCTTCTCCACATACCAAGAGATACAGACACTCCTACTCCCCATATCATGAAGAGCACCGGGGACATTACCACTATGATAAGGAGTACTGTTATGATCCCAGATATCATAGGGAGTACTACCGCTACTCCCCCTCTCCTGATTGCCATGCTTACAGACACACTGAGCATGAATACAAGAACTATGCGGACTGACCACACAGGTACCATTCTCCATCTCCTCAAAGACATCACAAATTACCTCCCACTCCTCCACCAAAGTCTCTCCCTCAGCCAGCCTCTTCCATTTTGTATGTACCAACAGCCACTGAACACCAGGAATGGGAAGATGATGACTTGCTTTACCAGCCGCCCAAGATTCCCCGGGATCAGGGCATGGTACTGATGCCTCCGACACCAGTGTATGACATGCAGATGTCTCCCCCAGGTTTCTCATCTGCAAGTATGACCCTACCTCTCCATTGGATGATATCCAATCCTTTGTGGATCAGGTTCTCAAGATGGCTCACTTCCTCAACCTGAAAGTATAGAACACTGAGCCACAAATACAGGACCCAATCTACCACTTACTCCAACATGACTTTTCATCTCCTGCCTCCACTCCCATACCTCTTGTAAGTTGCACACATATCTTGATTGACTCCATCCTCCATTCCCTTTACTTGGAAGAGATAGAGTCCCTATATTGACTCATTGATTCTGGATTTGAATGGCTGACTCATTGTCAGGATTTAATTAAATCAAATTAATTCTGACATGAATTTGTTTCTGATTGTCATGTATTAGGTCAATGTTGTATAAAGGTTACATTTAGACTGATTAATTTAGAATTTGGAATTGGATTTGTATTATGGGATTTGCAGTTATGGGAGTTCACCAGTAATAAGGGGGAGGTAGATGCTGGGCTCCATATAGATTGTATGTGGGACAGCTCTGGGGAAGCAGTTGTACAAAGAGGTGTTAACATGCTTTTGGATCACATTGGGGATTATATAATGTTAGCTTGAGTTATATTGTGCTAAGTTTTTTTCCAAGGTTGTTTTATTGTTTGGTTTGAATTATATAGCTACACCTTTTCTTATTAGTTCATTATATTGTTAAGTATGTTATTTGAAAATATTATAAGTTCTGATTTGATTAATTGTTACTGAAGACTTTTGTTTCTAGGTATAGAAACAAATCAGATCATAAGTGCCTATGCAAAGAATTAGAAAAAAGAGTGATGTGTTGAGGTTCAATAAATTGTTATGAGTTGGGTTTAACATAAGGTTAATAACAGAGATATTAGAAATATAACTAGAATACTTTCTTAGTAAAGGTTGAGTTTCATAAATGTGTTTTTAAAATTATTATATATTAGTGTGTTCAAAGTTAGTGCTTGTGTTTAAATCAAAGCCTCAAATTCATTTTATTGTTTGAGAATAGTCCTGTGCAAAGTGAGTGTCATGTTAATGAGACAAGTGCCAGCCTGGGAAAAGAAAATGAATATTGCCCTAAGGAATTTGGAGGTCATTAAACTGTTAATGATGATAACTAACCCTTTGATGTCCTGAATCTCTGGGAACAGGGAGAGATAACTTGTGAAAAGGAATTTCATGTTTTCAGAACTATGAACATTGTAAAAATGTTTTGGGAAAGTATTTGAGAGGCAAATTTTGGGTGGGAATAAAAAGTTGTAACAGCTTTTTGATTTTGGGGGTGGAGCTGGTCTTTGTTACTGTATAAAGCAATAGCAATAGCAATAACAAGTACATTTCTATATCATTTTATCAGTGAACTAAGTGGTTTACAATGTGTTGCCCCCAACAAACAGGGTACTCATTTTACCAACCTACAAAAGGATGGAGGGCTATCCCTACAAAGGATGGTGATAGTAATAATAATAATAATAATAATAATAATAAATTTATTTTTATACTCTGCCTTTTGTCGTGGCAATCAAGACGGCTTACACATAAAATTAAAACTACACGTACAATAAACAGTAAAATAATATTAACAAATAACAATGACATGCCCCCCCCCCATTTAAATATATATTAAAAACAAATATAAGTTAAAATATAGAATTAAAAACAGTAGGCACTCTGGGACACAAATAAAGATGTGAAAGGATGTCTGATGGGAGGGAGGCCAGGTTAGATGAGGTGAGCTATTCTGGGTAGGCCTGCCGGAAGAGATCCGTATTGATGGCTTTTTTAAAGCCATCTAAGCTGGTTATCTGAGGAGCCCTGGTGGCGCAGTGGTTAAATGCTTGTACTACAGCCACTCACTCATAACCACAAGGTTGCAAGTTCAATACTAGCCAGGGCTCAGGCTTGACTCAGGCCTGCATCCTTCCGAGGTCACTAAAATGAGTACCCAACTGTTGGGGGGCAATGAGCTTACAGTTGTAAACTGCTTAGACATCCCATAGCGCGATATGAAGCGGTATATAAATGAAGCTGCTTTGCTTTTTGCTTTGGATCTCTTCCAGCAAGGCGTTCTACAGTCTGGGAGCGGTGGCAGAGAACGTCCTCTGGGAGGTTGCCACTAGTCTGGTTTTTATCGGTTGCAGCAGGTTCCTCCCAGAGGACCTGAGGGCGTGGGGTGGATTATATGGAAGAAGGCGATCCGTTAGGTAGGTTGGACCCAGGCCATGTAGGGCTTTAAAGGTCATCACCAACACCTTATACTGTGCTCAGAAACCAATAGGCAGCCAGGCGGCGCTGGAGCAGAGGACTCGGGCGGTGTGCATGTTGGCCCACCCCCTCGTCCTGGAGAACACCTGGCTCGCTGAACGGGAGCCCATTTAAGCCCTTGCCTTGCCCGACCATCGGCAGCAGCGGCGCTGGAGCAGAGGACTCGGCCGGTGCGCATGTTGGCCCATCCCCTCCTCCTGGAGAACACCTGACTCGCTGAGCGGGAGCCCATTTAAGCCCTTGCCTTGCCCGACCACCGCATTTGGAGGTCAACGCCAGCCAGGATTGTTCGCCCTACTGCCTCCTGTGACCATCTTCTCCGACTCCACAGTATCTGTGTCGGCCCTTACTTTGGGCCCAAGGGTGGACTATTTAAGTAACCCCAGGAACACCAGCCTGAAGTGTGGCATAAGCGACGGGGAACCGGAGGCAGTCTGGATGGGGCCAACATTTTATCACTGGCCTTCAGCAGTGGAGAGGTGGAGGATTACTCAACTAAGCCTGTGTACCCTGCCTGCTTGTTTAAGATTTGATGCTTTCCCTGAGGCCAGGAATGTGGTGGGGGCGGCTATTGGAGTTGTGCAGGGGAACAGGAGGTATGGTTATAACAGAGGGAACGTATGTTACAAAAGAAGATGGGATCACTGTCTGAAAGCTATCCCGCCTTCAGTTCTCTCTGCTTCCCAGAATGGTTTGGAGAGCAGACCAACCATTCCACAAACCTCACTCTGCTCCTCTTCAATGGCAGGTCGGTCAAGAACAAAAAATATATCATCCATGATCTCCTCATGGATGAGGTTGCCGACCTGGCTTGCTTCACAGAGACCTGGCTGGGAGAGGACAGCGCTGTCACATGGGCGCAGGCCCTCCCAGCTGGGTACTCTGTCAGTGAGCAGGTGAGGGGAAGTGGGCGGGGGTGGTGGTGGAGTGGCTCTAGTTCATAAGAACAGCTTGACCTTGACCAGGATACCTATCCGGAACACAGTCCGCTTTGAGTGTATGTACCTTAGCCTGAAGACCAGGGATAGTTTGGGGATTCTGCTAGTCTACCGGCCACCCCGTTGTCTAGCA
The DNA here is from genome assembly GCA_026167975.1 of Phrynosoma blainvillii. Classification (NCBI taxonomy): domain Eukaryota; kingdom Metazoa; phylum Chordata; class Lepidosauria; order Squamata; family Phrynosomatidae; genus Phrynosoma; species Phrynosoma blainvillii. Next base: position 19,660,251 of record JANUYF010000006.1, read on the forward strand.
GACTCCCTGACTGAGCTGACACAGCTGGTCTCTGAGCTGCTGTTGGAGACTCCCAGACTTTTGGTTTTGGGGGACTTCAACATCCCGCTCAAGACCAGCTTAACAGGTGCGGCTCGGGAGTTCATGGAGACCATGACAAACATGGGCCTATCCCAATTGGTCAACGGGCCCACACATTGTGCAGGTCATACACTTGATGCGGTATTCAGTACGGAACAGGAATATCCATGGGCGGAGGTTGTAAGTACCTCCGCATTGTCATGGACGGATCATTTCCTGGTCAAGATGGACCTTAGAACCAACATCTGCCCTACCGGGGGTGGTGGACTCATTAGAATGGTCTGCCCTCGAAGGCTAATGGATCCAATAGGATTCCAGAAAGCCTTCGAGGGTTTAATGGTTGGGAATGCCGGTGACCCTGTCAATGCTCTGGTTAACACTTGGAACACCGATCTTACCAGGGCTATCGACACGATCGCTCCCAAGCGTCCTTGCCAATCCGCTTCAAACCGTAGGCCATGGTATACACCAGAGCTTAGGATGATGAAGCAGTTTGGTCAACGACTAGAGCGCAAGTGGCGGAAGACTCAACTCTTATCTGACAAGACTCACCATAGGAACTTTCTTTGTTCCTATTGGAAGGCAATACTTGCAGCGAAGAGAGCTTTCTCTTCTGCACGTATTGCGTCTGCAGAGTCCCATCCAGCAGAGCTGTTTAGGGTGGTGAGGCAAATGACACAGGTGTCCCCTGCGCCAAATCCCTTACTTAACCCAACAACAGCCTGCTGTGACGTGTTTAAAAACTTCTTTGCAGATAAAATCTCTCAGATAAGAGCCGACTTAGATGCCACTATTGAAACAGAATCTATAGGCGAGGTGTCCAGCGACTCTGTCGATGAAGTTATCCTGGATCAGCTGCAATCTGTGAGGATGTGGACAAGCTGCTTGGTAAGGTGAGGAAAACTACCTGCCCTCTCGACCCTTGTCCATCATGGCTGGCCGTCCGGGGGGGGATGCATTGAGGAGTTTCCTCACGGATATCATCAATGCATCCTTCAGGGAAGGACACATTCCATCTTGTTTAAAGGAAGCAGCGGATAGGCCGCTTCTGAAAAAAACGTTCCCTGGACCCCCTGGATATGAGTAACTACAGGCCTGTTTCTTTGTTGCCATTTTTGAACAAGGTGATCGAGAGGGCGGTTGCCCTTCAGCTCCAAGCTGTCTTGGATGAAGCTGATTATCTAGACCCATTTCAAACTGGCTTCAGGACAGGCTTTGGGGTTGAGACTGCCATGGTTGCCTTGACCGACGATCTGCGTCTGAGCATCGACAGAGGTAGTGTGACCCTGTTGGTTTTTCTAGACCTCTCGGTGGCTTTCGACACAATAGATCACGGCATCCTCTTGGACCGCCTGAGGGGGTTAGGTATTGGGGGCACTACATTGCAGTGGTTCCGGTCCTTCCTCTCAGAAAGGTCCCAGAGGGTGCTGCTCGGGGACAGTAGTTCCAGTAAGAGGGAGCTCACTTGTGGGGTCCCTCAGGGGGCTATCTTGTCCCCGATGTTGTTTAACATCTATATGAAACTAGTTAAAACAATGTAAAACAGTATCACCCATAGTACATGTATAACCTAGGTAAAATCAGGCCCATATTTTTGACTTGGTGCCAAAATTTATACCAGCGTTGGTGCCAGTCAGGCCTCCAAGGGGAGAGTGTTCCACAACTGGGATGCCATGCCAGAGAGGTACACACTCACATATGCAGAAAATGAACAGTTAGTCCAAAATGCCAAGAAAATCAAATGGTACAATCTGTGACATACCTGTGCACAGCACAGATGTAGACAATTGAAGATACATGTCCCAAAGAGACAAATGACTATCTACCTGTCCATCCACCGCACATCAGAGTTAGGGCTGGCCTTCATATTAAGAATAATAAGTCTTCTCTTATTTTTTCTTAGAAATTAGGCCTCTTGATTTCAGTGGGGCTTACTCAACTGCACTGGCTAGTGGCTTCTATGTTAGTGGATTAGCAAATCTACTCCAGATTTTATTCTGTAAAAAAGCTATCTAGGGTATTGAATGCTGTCCCCAACCGTAAGGACCTTGCATTGGTCCTTTAAATTTTGGACTATAACCGGGCATGGATTCACCACTACCCTTACATGGAAGCTGCCAGTGTGCCTAATAGTATGCACTGGGGTTTAGCCTCAAGCCAGAAGGTGGGGGTACAGAGGTTTGACTGCCATTCCCATCCACATTGCCACTAGTGAGGGATGAGGGAAGCTGCAGTCTAATATTTTCTCCAAACTGCCTTAAAGAATTACATGTTGTCTTTTCCTATTCAATTGACCTTTTAGAATATCACTGTTGTTCAGTTCTGAGGATGTGAACAGGATCCTTGGAGAGGTGAGAGTTACCATGTGCATACTAGACCCATGCCCTTCCTGGCTACTAAAAACAGACCAAGGTAGACTGATGGATTGGCTAAGGTTCTTGTAGATTTGGCAAGGCAGATTTCCAGCTTGAAAATAGGGTGTAGTGAGGCCATTATGCCATACTGAAGAATTATTGGCCTGTCTCCCTCTTTTAGGCAAGGTTCTAGAGCATGTGGTGGCCTCCCAGCTCCAGAGGTTCCTGGATGAAATGGATTACCTAGATCTATCTATCAGTCTACCTTGAGGCCTGGCTATGGGACAGAGACCACTTTGGTTGCCTTGCTAGATGCCCTCAATAAGGAACTAGATAGAGAAAGGTGTCCCTGTTGGTTCTGCTGGACCTCTCAGTGACTTTCAATAGCATCAACCATTATATCCTTCTGAACCGTCTCTCATGGGATAGGACTGTTAGGCATTGGTTCCAGTCTGTCTTGGAGGGGCAGACTCAGAAAGTGGAGCTAGGTGATGCCTGTTGGACATCCTGGCCACCAGCCTGTGCTGTCCCCAGGGCTCACTTCTGTCCCCCATGCTGTCTAATATTTACATTAAGCAGCTCCAAAAGGCCATTCAGAATTTTGAGATTCAGTATTATCAGTATGCTGCTGACACACAATTCTATTTCTTCTTTCCATTTGACTCCATGCTGTTTCTCTACTAAACCAGTGTCTGCTATCTGTAATGAAATGGGTGAGGGTGAATAAATTGAAATTTAATCCAGACAAGACAGAGGTGTTCCTGGTCAGTTAACAGGAAGATCAGAGAATAGAGATTCAGCCTGTGGTAGATAGAGTTACACTCCCCCTGAAATCTCAGGCTTGCAGCTTGGGTGTTCTCCTGGACATGAATCTGAGCCTGGCCAGGAGTGCATTTGCCCAGTTAAAACTAGTGTGCAAGCTATTCCCATTCCTTGAGAAGCCGGATCAGCCTGTGGTGATACATGTTTTGATTAATCCCCTTTTGACTAAGTTTTTTAAAAGTATTTTTAACTGTTTTTAATTGTGTTTTAAAAATAATATAGTTATTTAATTCTTTTTAAAAAAAAAAACTTTTGCAAACTAGTGTAAGCCACCTTGAATCTCATCTCGGGAGAACAAATAAGGACATTTCCAACCATGGCGTTGCTTTCTTCTACATATCTGTTCATATCACAACATCTTTTTTATTTAAAAAAATCCCTCTTGTTTGACAGGTTCCCTCTTTTGTTTCACATTCCTGTTGGCTCAGGAGCTCTTGAATGGCCCATCACTTTAGAAAACAGCTACAGTTAAGTTAGTCAAAGTTATTCAGGCTGTAACATTACGCTTCTCTGCAGAGCAAACCAGGCCATCCTTGAAAACAATCTCCCATTTCCTTTTGGCTCTGTCTAATAACGGGGAATAAGTTGGAACACAGATCTTCAGCTGGAGCCAAATGTACACTTTGCCTGTTCTTCCCAAAACCAAAGGAATTATTCACAGAGAATTAGTTTTTGGAACATGTTGCATTTTTCTCTCTTCCCTACTCCTTTGTGAAGGTGTAATTAAGAGGGCTTCAAAATGCAACCCTGGCGCTTCCCATTTACTTTTCTTGGGGTAGGTTACACAGGAAGATGGACCTAAATGGCTTTGCATGATGGCTGTGATTGCAAGTTGAGCTGTTTGTGTTCAGTGTCCCACAGTGGCAAGGGAACCAGGGCTCACAGGGTCGAAGTGCCAAACCCTTTTGATATGTAGGGACGGTGGCATCATCTGTCAGCCCTTCCCCCTAGCTTTTCTGTCTCTCCTGGACTTTGCGACAGTCATCACAATAGAATGGGGTGGGGAAACAAATTTCCCCAATAACATTGCAGGATTGTGAACTGTGTCTTTTGCAATGCAAAGTATTTTGGACTGGCATGCTCTGAAATGGAAAATGAAGTCCAACTTGATTTACAAAACAACAACAACACAAAAACACTGTCCCTATGGAGGTAATGATGAAGATCGTACACTGGAATAGGAGAACGTGATGCATGGCAGAGGCACAAGGCTGCAGGGACTGCAATGACAGCAACAGAAACCATCTCTGTTAGGACACAAAGCTTCTTTGCCAACTCCTGATGGCTTTCACTGTTGTTCCACAACACTGTAGTAAAAAAAAAAGATCTTACTCTGCCAGCACAAGAGCACAGGATTCTACCCCAAACTGCTTGAACTGTTTTCTGGTTATGATCCAACACTGTTGTCTGCATTTTTAAATTCCCCTTAAGGGTGTGGCTCTGGCAAGCCCATTGTTCCAGGGCAATATTTTGGTTGTGATGTCAAGCTGATTCCTGTCTTAAAAAGTGTAGGATTTACATATGAACATCTGTGTGGTTCTAACTGTTTTAACTTGTCTTACTTTGTTAGATAGTTTAATATGTTTTAGATGATCTTTTTACTGTTTTATATTTTAAACTATTTAAATTGATCCTGTTGTTCACCACCCTGAGATCTTTGGACATAGGGTGGTGGAATATAAATATTTTTTTAAAAATTGAGTTTTATTATATAATCAAAACAAACACAAATACAAATACATTCAATTCATACTTACATATATACAATCTCCATCTCCCCCACCCTTAATCTAACATTCATTACTCCATTCATCCTACATCAACATAGTAACTTCATTGCGGATATGTTACTAAATGAATTTCGTTGTAATTCATGATGATTCTATATTTTGAATTTTCTACCAATGATGACTTCCTTGATTATGTCTACAATCACTTGCCTAGTTCTTTTAATTTGTCTTACTATATATATTTAACTTAAATTAATCTTGAGATTAGATTGACAATAAGTCTAAAAAATAATGACACGGATGAAGTATGGACAGAACTAGAAATCTTAAGAGAAAATAGAGGTTGGAAAACAATCAAATATAAATATTTATTTAAAAAATTAATGTAATTCCACGTAAAAAGTTGCCAGGATCAAGAAACTGATGTCCAAAGCAGATGAAATTTCCCACCATCATAGCCTTTTTGAAAATTCAAATTAAACATGCACCATAGAACAGAGCGATTAAGCCAGAGCCAGAGCCTGACCCTGCAAAATGGTTTGCTGTGATTTCTGAGTAAAATAAAGAGCCTGGTATTTTTGAAGGGTCCTGACAAGTTCAGTGCTGCTGTTCATAGCTTTGAATACATTATCTGGTAATGGGAGTCTGTAGTTTGCCAAACTCTTCAGAGTGATGAAGCTGGAGTAAGAAGCAATAAAATTCAGGAAAGGTCCTTTTTGAGGAGGACTGCACCAGCAGTTGGGCGTTCCCCCATCCATCAAAGCCTTGGCCCATGGGGTCTTGTTACCAAAGTAACTGAAAGGAAATAAGAGCTAAAACAGAAAAGCCCAAGGCCTGCATTACATATTTCTGGTGGGGGGTATTCAGCTTCATCGAGTAGTGGAGTGTGATGTTTGTGTGTGCATGTTATGTCCATGTGTGAAAAAGATTGAGAATGAGAGAGTGAAGGTGTGTGCATTTGTACAAGCCGATCTCTATAAATTCCTCTTTGTATCACACACACATACACACAACTGCCAAGTCATTGAAATAGTTCCAGATCCACCTTTGCTCTTACATTCTAGTTTGGGAAAGGCTGATATGCACAAAACTGCTGCAAACCAGAGATCAGTTCCATGTAGCACCCAGCCAGTCCAGAGCTTAGTTCCAAGATAATCGTTTCCCAGGCTTGAAATAGCTTCTTGTTTGTTACCTTTGATCTAATCATCTTAATCTGTAAATGCTGGCAGAAGAAGCTTACAAACCAGATCCAAGAGTGCTGAGATCCAAGTCTGGCTCATTCTCCATCCCTTGGGCAGGGAATATGGGGAATGAGATAGAGGTTTTTGTGACCCTGAGCCAACCTTTCCACCCAAATGCTCCCTGGGGTATGGGAACCAATTTTGGCATGTCCACCCTGCCATTTTAGGCTCACGGGAGTGCTTTTTCCAATAGGAAGTGAACTGGGCCTAAAATGGCCAAGAGATAGCCAAAATAAATAAATAAATAAATAAAATTAAAAAATGGATAAATTGCTGCATAACACCCCCAGAGGCTGTTGGGGGGCAATTTAAAAAAATATGAGAGAGAAAAAGTACAGCTCTGCTAGGTCCTGAGAGGAGGGCAATGCAACCTCAATTCCAGTAGTTGGCCTCCCCTGATTTAGGATGCCTACTTGTGCATCACTACAAACCAAACAAAGGACAGAAGAGGACAGAGATTTGTACAAAATTTGCCTCCCAAAACGCATATGTATTGATGCCATTTAGGATAAAGGGCTGTCATTTAAACAGAAATGCCATCCCTGTCCCTCATAGTGGGGTTGACAGTAGCCAAGTGGGTTGAATGCCTGCAAAGTCTGCTTTCCAGGTGTTAACTTTGGAGAGGACGTCTCAATGCTCCTGCTTTCCGGTTTTTAAAGTAAACTTGGACTAGCCCTTCAATGAAAGGATGATTTCAAAATAATTTTGCCATGGGCATAGCCCCCCAATTTGGCAGGGACAGCCCTCATTAATCCTCTATTGTCCCCACATTTTCAGTGGCTTTTAAAATGACCCAATTTCTCTCTCCTCCTTTGTCCTTTATTTATTCAGTTGCTGCAAACTGAGTTCGAAGTGCAAAAGTAGTGTGCACTCAGTTACTGTATATACTCATGTATAAGTCTAGAAATTTTAGTCAAAAAATTGTATACAGTAACTTAGGGCCGATGCAGATGGCCCATTTGGAGCGGCTCTGGGCCGCCCCTGGGAGCAGCAGATTGGGGCTGCCGCAACCACACACCGCAGCCCAAATCCTCCTTTTTGCCACCCCAAAAAGAGCGGCAAAAGGCTGCTCCTTTTGGGGGCAGCAAAAGGCTACCCTTACAACCACCGCAGCGGCTCTTTTGTGTCTCTTTGATGCAGCGCGTGAGCACGCTGCGCCAAGAGGGTGCCATGATGCCTCACGCCATGCAGATGGGCGCATGGCATTGGGGTCAAGGCGGCCGGCATGTGGTTACCCAACTCCACCCCCCAGGCCAGCCTAAACTGCTGGTCTGCATCGGCCCTTAGTAGGGGACAGAGAACTGGAGGATCAGAATCTTTCCCTTCCCAGTAGCAAACTGCCGCAATCTCTCCTAGCTTGTATGCTCTTTCTCCTTAATAACTTTTGCCCTCTTGACTTCATTCTGACGATGATTGGCAACATGTCCCTTTTTTAAATCTGCGAAATGTTGGAGGATGCGTATGTGATAGTCCTTTTAAATAGAAGAGTATCTTCTGTTTGGTAGAACAGAACATGTAGCGTATTTTATGAACAGGAGTCCTTCAGACATTTCCTCCTCTGTCAGCATATTAGCTTGGAAAAGAGCCCTTAATAATGCTTGTGATAGAGTCGCTAGGCAAGATTGGCATCCTGGCAGCCAGACACAGTTCAGGCAAATGGTAAGGTGGAGGCTGCGGGGGAATTAGAAAATTTTCAGGGAGCATCAGATGAGGAATCTGACTGGGAATCAGTGAGAGTCAGAGAGAGATTTTGACAGGAGAAGAAGCTCACATAATAACATCTAGAGGGTGATAAGCCTGCAAGTGTATGTTAATGTAACCACCCTGAGTTTGACGTAACCTACCCAAGATACTTTCTTGCTTTATGTTATTTAATACAGTTACTGCTTACGTTTTATAACTGAAGTCTCTGTCTGTGTGAATTCTGTGTTGGGAGATCTGGTAGCACCTCTGAGACTAACTAAAAGAAAGAAGTTGGCAGCATGAGCTTTCCTAGACTAAAGGCTACTCACTCAGATTCATCTGAGGAATTAAAATTTAGTCTACAAAAGCTCATACTGCCAATTTCTTTCTTTCAGTTAGGGCCTTTGCAGACTGCCAGAAATAGTGCAAATTGAGTCCACTTCAACTGTCCTGGCTCAGTGCTAGGGAGTCATGGGAATTGTATTTTTTTCTGAGACATTGAGCCTTCTCTGTTAGAGAGCTCTGGTGCCACAATAAACTACAGTTCCCATGATTCCCTAGCACTGAGTCAGGCCAGTTAAAGTGGACTCACTTTGCACTATTTCCGGCAGCCTGCAAAGGCCCTTAGTCTCAAAGGTGCTACAAGATCTCTCAACACATGGATTCTATAGACTTAACAAGGCTACGTCTTTGAATTCTCCCACTGAGTAAATTCTAGGCATTATAAACAAAGCTAAGCACACTACCTAAGAAATGAAATTGGTTTGGGCAAGACACTTGGCACCCTAGCCCTTATATACTTGGAGAGCGTGTTAAAAGGTAGAAGAAGGGCAGGTGTCAGCGACTGGGGCTTCTGTGGAAAAGAGGTAAAATGTAACCTCGGGCGTATAAGGGAGGCCCCATCACACTGTCATTTGGCAGACTGGACATGTGAGCTCATATCACAAAAGATAACAACTGAGGGGCAAGGTAATAGGAGAGGAAAGCTTCAGGTTGTGGTTTATTTGAATGATTCAAACTCCACTGCAAGGTTGAAGGTGAATAAACAAACCTCAGAAAGAGCACTTGGGTCACTTCACTATTTGTCTTGAGATATGCAGTGATACTAGAAGCAGGAGGCTGTGTTAATCATCTAAATGTTCACAGTTCCTCAGAAAAAGAGTAGACTACGAATGATCCTGTGGTTGTCGGCAACACCTTGTGTCTGGTTCAGTGTGTGTTGTCAGAGACTGAAAGCTCAGAGTAACAATTCTTGGGATAACAGCTTTCTGGACATGACTATGATGGGGTGCTTTTGGTGGATCACAAGTCATATGGGCTTGAAATAGCCATTGTTAAAGATGGGATGTGAGATACTAGAGCAGTGCTCCTCAAAATCATGGTCAGTGGATCGGTGCCAGTCCACAAGCCATTATCTGGCAGTCCCTGGTGGATTTCTAGGAAAGAAAGAAACAAGTGTCGCCAATGGACATAAATACGGTACCGGTCCATAGCACACTAGAATGGGGCCTAGTCCCCCACATCAGAGAGCTTGTTGTGCACTATACTAGAAGATCAGGTTTAGAAACAACTGCATTGGCTACTGGTCAATTGCAAAGTGCTCCTCTTTACCTAGTCCCACATGTTTTAGGATATCAGTACACAAAAGGACTTTCTTGCCCATGACCTTTAAGGCCAGAGTAGGGAACTTCCATCTGCTTGACCAAATCTAGCCCACAGAGATTCCATGGACATTTTGCAACCCTCCAACCCAAGGAGATTTTCCTGCATGCTGTGTGCCTTCTTACTTGGGAAATGTGAGCAGAATGCTGGGAAATTTTGATCACTGATTGTTAATAATAGAGAATTTCCACTCCTACTTTCCTCTTCCTCTCCTTTGACTGAATGATTACCAATCTGAGAAGTGATGGCTGGACAGCCAACTTTTAGGCATGTTGCAAGTTCAAGATTCCTTCACTGAGCAGCAAGTTAATCTAAATAAAATATGGTCAACACCTGGTCTGGAAGCCACATGTGGCCCCCAGATCACCCTTCCCCTTCTTTAACAACAACAACAACAATAACAATAACAACAACAAAACAACAACAACAACAACAACAACAACAACAACAACAACAACAATAATAATAAATGTACCAAACATGGAGAATCCATTGCTTCTTGGAAACTCCAGGAGCAGTGATTCTCCTCAAAAGCAAGGCGCAACCTTTTTCTGGATCCCAAGTCTTTTAAACTTATTGCAATACTAAGGACATGTTTGTTCCCACTGTTTTTAAAATTACTTTTCCTGATTGTATTATGTTTTTGACGGATGGCAGGCCCACTTCAGAGTTTTGCAGAAAATAGAAAGTGAATGGAGGGATAAAATTCAAAGAAATATATAAGCTTTTGACTTGGCTTGTGATGCAATTGCCAAAAAGGCAGGTCATTGCTGATTTAAAGTATTAATGTATTATGTTTTCCCCCCAGGAGGCCATAGCGAAGCGCTTCAGCATCTCTGGGGCCCAGTTACGGGTCTACCTCCATTACCAGCCGTCTTACTACCATCTCCATGTCCATTTCACTGCCCTAAGCTATGATGCGCCTGGATGCTCTGTTGAGCGAGCCCACCTCCTCTCTGACATTATAGATAACCTGGAGTGTGATTCACAATACTATCAGAAGCGTACCTTGACCTTTGCCCTCCGGGCTGATGAACCTCTGCTGAAGAAATTCCAGGAAGCTGGTCGAGTCTAAACTCTTTGAAGAAAGCCAACTAGGCTTATATATTTTCTAGGCATAATTTTGTATTTTCAGTCTTGAAGACATTTGGTTTGTGATTTGTAAAATTAAGATTGCATTTCCATTCCTGTTGCTTTTGGAGCATTTTTGTTCATTATTTGTACCAATAAAAGACAGTGTTCTGGATGGATTGTCCCACTCCTTATTTATTTATTTATTTATTTGCTGGAGTATACCTTTTGACCCCCAAACATTTCTAGCAAGACAAAGAATGTCTGACTCTCCAGATGTTGAACTCTAGTTCCCATCAAGCCCAGCCAGCAAGTCCAGTGGTAGGTGCCAGTGGAAGCTGCAGTTCAACACCAGCTAGAGGGGGACCTAGTTTGTATGGGGCATATAAGTGACATGGTATTTGGGTATGCAAGGGCATCATTAGCAGGGTGCGGATTGCACCAGGTGACACCTTGAGGGTGTGATACCTTGTCAGGCACTCCTCCCACTGCTGGCAGTGGTGTATGGTGCTGCTGCCATTGCCCGTCCCTTTCTTCTCTGCTGCCACAGCTCTCTCAGCTGAGGCATTAGAGAAGAAGTAGTGAGCACACACCCCTTTCAGCTTCTCTGCTACCTTGGTTCTCTCTGCTAAGGGAACCAATGCAGCATGGGTTCACAATTCAAAAAGGATGTGGAGAAACTGGAGTGTGTCCAAAGGAGGGCAACTGAAATGGTGAAGGGTCTGGAAACCAAGCCCTATGAGGAACGACTTAGGGAACTGGGGATGTTCAGCCTGGAGAAGAGAAGGTTAAGAGGTGATATGATAGCCTTGTTTAAATATTTAAAGGGATGTCATATTGAGGAGGGAACAAGTTTGTTTTCTGCCGCCTCAGAAACTAGGACCCGGAACAATGGGTGCAAGCTCCAGGAAAAGAGATTCCACCTCAACATTAGGAGGAACTTCCTGACAGTAAGGGCTGTTTGACAGTGGAACACACTCCCTCAGAGTGTGGTGGAGTCTCCTTCCTTGGAGGTCTCCTTCCTTGGAGGTCTCCTTCCTTGTCGGGGATGCTTTGATTGGGAGTTCCTGCATGGCAGGAGGTTGGACTGGATGGCCCTTGTGGTCTCTTCCAACTCTATGATTCTATGGGTGCATGCCTCTTCCATCTCCTCCTGCTGCCTTGCTTACAGCCATGCCCATGATAGCCTTTTCTAGGTCTTGACGTGGATAAGCAAGGCAGCAGGTGGGGAGGAGAGGGGTGTGTGCCCACGCTGCATTGGCTCCCTTGGCAGAGAGAGCCAGGGTAGCAGAGACCACGCAGCAACCCTTTCCTTGTCTGGCCAGGTGGCAGGTAGGTAGCTGAGGGAGCAGGCAAGAGAGGGAAGGAGGATGGGGCAGGCCACCACTGCTCCCCCTGCCCAGCAGCCCTTTCTAGGCACTCGCACTGAGTGACAACAACCCTAGTGATGCCTCTGAGAGTATATATTATGATGCGAGCTTTATGTCTCCCTCTCCCTAAATCCTGCACCTTACATTGACTTTCCACAACTGAATTTCTCAAGATGGCAATCCTCTCCATGGTTCAATAAGAATAAATCCTGCTGAACACTGTGTGCCATTTCCTATATGCATACATAAAATTATTCTGTAAGAATTAACTACACAGTAATATAGGCGGTGGCTGAGCGGTCAAGTTAGAGACTTTAAGTGCCACATGGTGGAGTGAGCTCCCTTCACTAGTCCCAGCTTCTGCCAACCTAGAAGTTTGAAAGTATGCAAATGCAAGTAGATAAATAGGTACCACTTCTCACTGGGAAGGTAATAGCATTCCATGCAGTCATGCTGGCCATGATCACAGAGTAGTCTCCGACAACGCTGGCTCTTCAGCTTAGTAACGGAGATGAGCACCACCCCCTACAGTCGGACATGACTTGACAACCTTGTCAAAGGGAACCCTTGATCTTTAATATAGGCTTGCATCCAAAGATTGGTGTTGCGAATTAAAATCAGGATAAGAACATTGGTGTTCTGTTTCAAATTTTGGTAAAGTCTCTTTTTTTAATTTACCTTTGATTTGAATTTACCATTGATTCAGTGGTATATTGTAATGGGGACTAGCAATTAGATTTTGATCCCCAAAAGTAACTTTTACAAACTTGACCTATTCCTATCACCTCTTTTTCTTTCTCCTTTTTTTATCCCCCAGATCCCAGATTCCTTTCTTACCCCTTTTTGTCATCCGTAGAATTGTTCAAGATTTTCCCAAGCCACACATTGCCTTAGTCCGTCTTTGGCCTGAACCTTGCCTCTGGCTCTTTTCCCATTACTCCCACAGTTTACTTTAGCCCCTGACCTCCTCACCCAAGTTTAGCCATCTGACATTCTTTAGCATTCTAGACTTTTTACAGTCTCCTTATTTCAAAAGTAAGAAGTCGCTTGTGTGACTAGGACAAGATAAGGAAATGGGAGTAAAGGGCCAGACACCACCATCCCAAATCCTCCAAGGGCTAGCTCAAGGTGGGCCCCTGGAGCCTTCCAGTAGGCCCCCAAAGACCCCTACTCCCAACCCCAATTTTGTAAAACACACACATAATTTTCAGTCAAGTTTTTCTCTAAAAATATGCAGACACCCTCATGCATCAAAATATACAAACACCCCAGAGCCCTGTACTGTTCCAAATACCTCGGTTTTCCCTGTCAGTCACTCTCAACATGTAAAGAGGAAGAAGGTCTGCAGAGGAAATACCTCCATTTTCCTCTGTGAATCTTTCTGTTGCCATTTTGAGAATAGCTGCAGAACAGATATCTGGGCTTTGTGTGTCTGTGCAGCCCATGGAATGGTCTTGGCAGAGAATTGGCCTCCCATGCACTTGCCCACCCCGGGGTACCTCTCCTGATGTTGTTGGGTCCCTAGATGAAACATTACATGAAGCTCTGGACCCTGTTAGCAGTTTATCCCCTTTATTTCCCTCAGATCTTTTGCTTCCTACAGAGAAAACTAAACTGTTTGTCTTCTGACCAATACACATTTCATAGAGCTTGATTAATTGCTAGGCCAGAGCATTTTAAAGGTGGGATGTAAAAAGAAAAAGAAAAAAGATGAGAAGAAATGGAATACAATAAAACCACCAGTTCCCCCAGTGGAGGTTGTTAAAACCTACTTTATCCAATGCAGATGCATGGAAATTGAATAGACGTTTATGCTCAAAAGCAGATAGTACAAACTAGTCTACAATGGCTTTGCTGCTAATTAATTTCATCCTATAGAGTAGGACTGAGGAACCTCAGGCTATTGGAGGCAAGTCCATCTTCCCAGAAACCCAGTTTATCCCTTTGGATTTGCAGAAAGTCATGCTCCCTTTCCCACAATAAAAATAATACAAATAATAATCATAAAACTTTTATTTGTATCCCGCTTTTCTACCATAATAGCAGTCAAAGCGGTTTACATGTTAAAACAAACCAATACAATACATAATAACAATACATGATACTATATCTTACCCCCCCCTAAAAAGAATTAAACATAGCACAGTTTAAAAAATATAGTCTGTTAAAGTCTATTAATAGCAAATGGTCTATTGGGCAGAGAGGCAGCATAATACAAGTGTAAGGGGTTTGTTTATAGCCGAGGAATTCTATTCAGGAAAGGCCTGCCGGAAGAGATCCGTCTTGGCAGCTTTTTTGAAGCTATCTGAGTTGGTAAGTTGACAGATCTCTTCCGGCAAGCCGTTCCACAGTCTGGGAGCGGTAGCAGAAAATGTCCTCTGGGAGGTTGCAGTTAAATTGGTCTTTATAGGCTGCAATAGATTCCTCCCAGAGGAATACCATAATTCAGTGGCTTCCCAGCATTTGTACAGGTTTTTACCCATTCTGAAAGGTTGAGCTGCCTCTTTTAAGACTTGATTACTGGTAGGAAGAGCTTCATCTTAAATATGATGGTATTTTTTGGTCCCACACATCTGACTGTGGTCCGACCCACCAGTGGAACATAGCCCCTGATAACTTCCCTGTTATTCACTTGTGAAGTGAATGAGGTTCTCCAGCCTTCCTCAGAGCAACATCTAGAGGACCATACATCCCCATCCCTGCTTTATGGGCCCTCAGATTATGCTCCAAAGACTTCTACTTGTTGGGATTTAATGATGTGTTCCTATGAACTGTACCTGATGGGGACAATATACTCTTTCTTGAGTTTCTCCAAGTGTCTGTTGCTGGGGGAGAAGAACAAGAATGTCTCATAGCAAGAGGATTCAGAGCAGGGGAGAGGAGCAGTGCTAAGTATTTAGGGTTTGGAATTTGGGAAGAACGCTGCTGAGTTTGTCACATGGAAGCCATTTATTCCCAACCCTATGCCACAAGACAGAACTTACTTAAACAATTGAAAGGCTCATGTGGGCCCAATGTTCCCATTTGCAAGGGAAGAAGTGTCCAGTTTGTTAATGTGAGTCACGATCCTGGCTTAGGGGGGTTGCAGACTGCCAGAAATAGTGCAAATTGAGTCCACTTTTAGGGTTAGTGTTAGTGTTAGGGAATCATGGGAATTGGTTTTTTTCTCTGACACATTGTGCCTTCTCTGTCAGAGAGCTCTGGTGCCCCAATAAAATACAGTTCCCATGATTCCCTAACCCTAAAAGTGGACTCAATTTGCACTATTTCTGGCAGTCTGCAACCCCCCCTTAGATAACTTTCACACAGCCTCTCCTCAGTATGGGTGGGTGCATGATTAATTTTGTCTCATCTCTGCTCTGGGTGCAAGTGGATTATTTAGGAATGGTTCAAGCGTCAGAGTATATATGCTACTGTTTATTTGCATTATAAAAATAAAAATTATTATTTTTAATAATGCACTAATTTTATACAAATACGGTTATGTGATTTGAAGTTGCTGTTGTCGAACTAGGGGGAGCAATAGGAACTTCTTGACTTTTACTCATGAGCTCCCAGCCTTTCTTCTCCTTTGGAAGATATCGTTGTGTTGATCCTGCAGCCCGTCCTGCACTTCCAATGTAGCAGCATAGTCGATGATATTTTCTAGCCATTGCTGAAATAAAATGTAACTGCAACGCCTTTTGGTTTGTGTACAAGGAACAGAGAGGGACACCATCATTGCCTTAGACAGCAAAATGTCTGAGCTCAGCCCTAGCTAGACCAGTGACACACACAAAACATTTTTTAAAAACTTTAAAAGTGAACTTCTTGATCAAGAGCACATAAGATTGGAGCACAGCATTAGTGTTTTAAGAAAAGGGGGAAAGGTTATTCAGTAGACATTTGGGCAGAGCATGGAAATGTTGCTTTTTGACTATAATTCACAGAATCGCCCTTTCTGGCTGGGGGTAGTCCAAAAGTTAACATTTCCAGACTTAGTAATGTTAATGAAGATGGCAAACCTTTTAGGAAATGAGTTCAGTGATGGCAAACCTTTTAGGGGCCGAGTACCCAAACTAAAAGGCCTTCTGGCATTGGGTAACACCCAGTGCCAGGGGTGGAACTTCTGTCCTCCAGGGGCAGGACTTCCAGGGTGGGACTTCTTCCCCCACCCTCCTGGCCCTTCAGCTGCCTCTCCAGACACAACTGAAGGCCTGGTGGGTGGGGGGGGGACAAGGGGGAAAGAAGAAGGTTTGTGCCTGTTACTCCTCTTCCCCTTGCACCGTCCCTTGCCTTCAGCTGCCTCCAGAGAGGCAGCTGAAGGCCTTGGATGGCCTGGAAGGAGGAGAAACAGGATGCATGCCTCCTCTTCCTCCTCCACACCCTCTGTGTGCTGGGGAAAATGGCTTTGCGTGCCATCTCTGGCACGCGTGCCATCGGTTTACCATCATGGGTATAGTCTGCAGAAGCACTTTGAACATACTACCTCATATCACATGTCTGCACAATTGCACTTTAAAGAGTTACAAAACTGAAAACAATAAACACAGAGTATTCTCTGGTGAACCTGTGAAGATTTGAATAAATGTGATTTGAATAGACAGGGATGCAGTGGCTCAAGTGGTTAAGAAGCAGATTTTGTTGATCGCAAGATCGGCAGGTCGGCAGTTCAAGGCCCGAATGCTGCATGATGGGGTGAGCTCCTGACACTAGCCCCAGCTTCTGCCAACCTAACAGTTCGAAAGCATGCAAAATGCAAGTAGATAAATAGGTACCACTTTGGTGCGAAGGTAAACAGTGTTCTGTGCAATCATGCTGGCCACAGGATCACAGAGTAGTCTCTGACAATGCTCACTCTTTTTTTTAGTAACGGAGATGAGCACCACCCCCATGGTTAGACATACCTTGACAACCTTGTCAATGGGGAATACCTTTACCTTTACCTAATTTGAATAGACACATTATTATTAAGTATTTCAAACGTGCATTGGGATCATTTCTTCAAACTATCCCAAGAAAACGTCTCCCCTGTTACCCTCTACTGACAGTTGAAATCTATCTTTAATTATTTTGGGGAATATCTAGCTTGGCTTTGTGAGCAGGAATAATATGCAGGAACTAAGCTCCACCTATATTGGTAATCACTGATAGAGACTCCAGGCGTGGGGAACTACATGAACATTTGTTATAAGAAATATAGAGGATCACACAAGAAGATAACTCATTCAAACCTCTAGCATACAGTGCTAACTGAAATAGAAAAACAAAAACCGGGAAACAGAGTCTTAGAGCTGGATAAGATAATAGCTACTTGTCTTGAAGGAAAGGGTCCATGGAAAGCTAAGAAGTATGAAGACTCAGCTGCAAGGTTTGAGCATGGAGTTTTTGGGAGGTGGACAAAAACGGAACAAAAGGACTCAGAATGAAGCTTGAGGGCAACAGTCACCATTCATGGGGGGCGGGGGGGAGACTGCAGCAAAAAGGTTATATTGTGAGATGATATTTATTCCCATAAAGCCAATCCCAGTCTATGAGAAACCAAATGCTTGATTGGCCCTCAATGGAATCTGAGAAGGTTTTCCAAAGTGGAGAGTTCATTTGATATTTGGGAGATGAGAGAGGTTTGATTTTGATTGATGATGTTTCATGGACTTAGAGCAGCTAGACAGGATCTGGAGTCCCCAGAAATGAGAGAGCAGGAAGGGGTGTTTAGGAATACACAAGAGATTAAAGGGGATTCCAATCTTATTTGATCTGACATAACTCATCTTTTGGCTTTCTGTTTCTGTCTGAAATTCAGAGTGGGGCAGGGTGGTGCTCTTTCAGCAAGCTCCTCCATCTCCACACTGCAACGAAGATAGAAAAGTATATGTAAAGTGGTATTGTATGTTGGCGGCTAAAATTGTATATTGGGGACTAAATCTGGAAGCATGCCACACTTAATTTTGAATTTTATTGTATTCTATGTATTTTATATTGCTATAACCTGCCCAGATTCCTTGTGATTGGGTGGGCTATAGATTTATTATTATTATTATTATTATTATTATTATTATTATTATTATTATTATTATTATTCCACATGTCTGGGTCTACGAGTCATTTACACTACCTATTCCAGTATTACGGATGCTGTTGCAACTGCATTCGCTCATGCTGGTGTCCAATTAAACTATAGCTGGATTGATAAATATATCAGGGGATGTGAAGTTGAAGGCTTTCACGGCTGGCATCCATAGTTTTTTTGTGGGTTTTTCGGGCTATGACGCCATGTTCAAGAAGAATTTGTTCCTGACGTTTTGCCAGCCTCAGATGCAGGTGAAACGTTAGAAACAAATTTTTCTAGAACACGGCCTCATAGCCCGAAAACCCACAAAAAAACTATATTAGGGGATGTTTGAATACTTACAAGTTCCCCCACAAAATGAAGTCGTGTGCTATAGGCACACTTTTACAACACAATGGGACTGCATACCCATATATTGGGAATGTTTGGATACATAGAACCATGTTGTGTGTGAACATGTACATATGTATGGTAACTATTTGCCTGCACAGCCACCTGCAGAGTGGAAGATGGGGAAGGTCATTTCCACCCTGTGACTTGTCTCGGCAGTCCTGCAAAAATCCTTTTGGTTAGGAGGCATGTATGCTTAAGTAATTTAAGTAATACGGTGGGCCCTTGCTATCTGCTAGGACTTGGTTCCAGGACCCCCTAGTGATACCATGTCCTAATACACTTGTCCCTCCACATTCGCTGGGGTTAGGGGCACAGGACCCCCATGAATGTGAAAAAACGGCAAATAACAAAAACATCATGTTTTTACCTGAGAGAACACCTCTTTAGAAATCTCTAGGTCCTCCAGTGCAACTCTGTGGTCAACATCTGCCAGACATTGACCACAGAATTGCGCTGGAGGAGCTACAAATGCCGAGTGGATTGTTCTCTCTAGGAATCTCTAGGTCCTTCAGGGTGACTTTTGGTTAAAGTTGACCATAGAGTTGTGCTAGAGGGCCTAGATTCAGGGGTAGGCAACCTTTCCCCTTTAAGGGCCGAGGGACTTCAGCTCCCAGAAGCCTCAGCCATGTTGGCCAATAGTCCCATATTGGCCAATAGCTCCTGGGATTCTGGGAGCTGAAGTCCCTCGGCCCTTAAAGGGGAAAGGTTGCCTACCCCCGGCCTAGATATTGCTAGAGAGAACATATTAATGAAATCTGTGAATAATCAAATCTGCAAAAGCCAAAGCCGCAAACATGGAGGGACAAGTGGCATGGTAAAATGGTGTGCCTTATATAAAATGGCAAAATCAAGGTTTGCTTTGGGGGATGGAGGAATATTTGCAAGCTATGGATGTCTGAATCCATGGATGCAGAATCCATGTATATGGAGGGCTGGATGTACACATTCCTGTATTAAGGAGATCCAATTCAAGTCCAAAAAAAAACCACCCACTACCTAATCCTATGTGCGTTTGTTCACAGAGGTTTCATTTATTTTAGGAGGATTTATTTTCCACAAAGAATAGGGACAGAAGTTTAGAAGGAGTAATCTTTGTTGTGGTCAATGCCACCATCTTTTTCTTTAGACGAAATCAGATGGGGAGGGGGAGTTGTACGGCCCCAAAGTTGATTGTTTTTAAAACAAAAATTAAATACACATTTATTAATATTTAACAATAATACAATATCAGTATTACAACAATCCCTTCCTTAGTTACAAACAAACTCACCCCCTTCCCAACCCTCCCCAATTTGTAACACACAACAGAAATAGCCATTTTAATTGATAATGATGGATTTGCCTTGAGAAGTGGTCCATTTGGTAATGACCTGAAGCTGTTGAACTGTGGCTGATTTAGAAGTTTGCTTTTAATTGTCAGCTTTTGACTATGTGCTTGACTGTGGTTTTATTGTTGTTTTATATTGGATTATAGGCTTCCCTGCAGGCTTCTTCGTGGAGCTTTGTGAAGAGGGTACAAGTTTGAATAAAATATAAACACAAACTGTGAGTCATTAATGGATACCACCAGAGGCTGTTTTTGGATGTGTTATCCATCATCCTTCATCTTTTGCAAATTTTAAGTACTTCCTTAGTACAAAGTTGGGAGGGTACATCTCAGAGTAGTAAGTGGCAGTGCTATTCTGTCCAGTGGAAGAAAGCAAGCCCAACTGAGTTCAAAAAGGGTTACTCAGGTATAGAATCATAGAATCATAAAATTATAAGAGTTGGAAGAGACCACAAGGGCCATCCAATCCAACCCCCTGCCATGCAGGAGCTCAAAATCAAAGCATCCCCGACAGATGGCCATCCAGCCTCTGTTTAAAAACCTCCAAAGAAGGAGACTCCACCACAATACAAGGCACTTGATGTCCCCAATCAATCATGAGGACTAGCCTCTTTGCTCTGCCTTTCTCCCAAGCATAGGACTCTAAGGTTGCATCCCGCACTGCAGAAATAATCCAGTGGCTCCAACTGGGTTGCAGTCTTGAGCTACTATCCTATATTAACTGCTTGAGAACAGACGTATGTGTGGACAACTTGTGGCACTTCAGATTTTTTGCAACTGTACCTCCCATCCTCCCTCACATTGGCTATGTTACCTAGGACCGATTGGAGCTGAGTAGTATAATACCCCCACCTTTCGTCAAACTCAAAAGTGACAGGTGCTCCACCCCCTTTTTGGTCTTAGTCCCACCTCCTTGTTTTTGGGGTGGTTCTAGGTTTTGGGGTGCCAGTATTTTTGGGGTGCTATGTTTGGGAGGTTCTAGATTTAGGGGTGCCAATTTTGGGGGTTCTAGATTTTGGGGTTCAATAGGAGCTTCCCCCTGAACCTCAAAATTTCTGCCATTTGGGTTTTTTGCAAAAGAAGTTTTTTGGGGGGGTTGCGTGACCCATCTACGGATTCATCTCGGGCCCGCCGACCACTAGGAGCAGCCCACATCCCTTTCCGACCAACGGTATAGCTGCAAGGCTTGTTCGAAGGTGGCAATCGGCGGCCATTTTTTCTGCGCCAAGGTTAGTTTTCGGGGTGGGTGTGACATGTCTCCGGACTCATCTCGAGCTCCTGAAGCAAACGGTTCAGAGGTCTGTTGCGCTCTGAGCTTTGGAAAGGCACGACGGTCGGGCCGTTTCCCCTCGCCCCTCCCCTGGGGGTGTGTTTTCAAAAACGACGCACTTTTGAGAGAATCAGATTGGCCCAAAGACCCCCTCCCCTTGGCACCATCCAATGAGTTCTCACATAGAGGGGTCCCACTCTCAGGATAGGGTATATGAGCATGGGGTTTTTTTGGGGGGGCAGCGGCTTTCACTGTCACAAACCTGTTTTTTCAGGGTGGAGTGTTATACATTTCCAAGTCGGTCTCAGCACCTCCGATAGAGAGAGGGAAGAGTTTCCAGGAGAAGAGAGCTCAGAGGAGGGGAGAGCTCCTTCACTCTTCAGCAGTCGGTCTGGATCTGAGCTTCACAGCTCTGAAGTGCAGGGAGGCTGAGAAGAAGAAGAAGGGCTGGGACCCTTTTCCTCCTCCCCAGGAGGGTGTTTTAAAGAACGGCGGTGTCCTTTTGAGCATCGCTGATTGGTCCATTTCCCTCCGCCGCAACCAATGAAAGGCAGTAAGTTAGGAGCATGCCCTCCCTGCAGTGTCAGGTGTGTGGCCCTCCCTTGGGCCCCAGATCTCTTCACCCAGATGCTGCGTTCTCCCTAAGCTCCCAGGGCTTTCTCCTTTCCCTCCCCAAGAGCTGTTTCTGCATAGAGCAGCCCCATGTGTGGTGTGTGTGTGTTCTCCCCAATAGAGCAGCTATTTTTCATGGAAATGCTCATTTTGGGGTGAAGTGTGAACCCTCCCCGTGGTCATACAAAGCCCTTGACCACCAGTAACAGATTCCAAGGAAAACTGCTTCCTATTTTTGGGAATTTCCATTTTGCAGCCCATATTTTGATCTTCTTGTTGCACAAACTTGCATTTTGAGGCAAGGTGTGGGCCTTCCTCCACACTCAGGCTACCAGCGGTGACCAAAAGGAAGAGCTTTCCTTGCTGCCATGGCAGGATTTTTAATTTTGGGAAGTGACAGCTATCTTTTTCTTTTGCAGAAGTGTGTATTTTGGAGCAATGTGTGCTTGTTGCTCCATCCGGGACTCCAGGAGCTGGTTTCCAGTTCACCAGAGGCTTTTCAGCTCTCACAGCAGTACACAACTCACAAACAGGGGCTATGCTCCTCAAAAGGGTGGATTTGGAGTAGGATGGGTGTCTTGTCTGCACATGTCCCATTACCCTTGACTGATGTTAGGCTTCCGTGTGGATAGGCAAAGAGGGTCAGCCCCTTCACTCGAGATGTGTCTTTGAGAAGAACCAAAAAGAAGTTTTCACCAACACAATTTTGTATGTATTTCACAACTTTGAAGGGGAACATAATAAGGCAGCTGCTCCCTACCCATTCCCACAACAATTTGTGTCTGCTTTTTACAGGTCTTTTGTTTTCAAGTGTTCCTTTTAAGACAGAACGTGGCCCTTCTATACAGCCAACCTAGAACCTCCTTCAACAGGAGCGTGTTTCCACCCCACCATATCTGGCCCATTATTTTGAAAACATACAGAGCACACATTATTGATCTTGCCTATACACATACCCCCTCTTCTGTTTTTACAAAATGGGTACGTGGAAAGTTAGTAGCAGGGTCCCCCCCTTGAAACACTATGCCCCCCCCCTTGGAGATAGATGCATTCTGGCCCCTGCTCCAGACCACAGTCCACAATGGCTGCAAAATGTCTAGGGCGGCATTTCTATGAAAAAAGGGTAGATATTGGAATGAGGTCTGAGGATAGTAGAGATACATAGGGGTTTAGGGCACTACTGTTTGGGGGTATGGAATGGCCAGGGAGATGGCTGGCTGAGGGTCATTTTCTGTTCCCACAGCAGGTCAGGAAAAACAAATGTGGATGGAGGCTCTGTCAAGGGCGATGATCATGGGAAGCTCTAAGGGTTGTCGGCTGTCTGTTGCAAAGCAGGAAAATGTAAAAACAGTAGTGTTTAATTTACAGGTATAGCAAGAAAGCAGAGAGTTATAATAAAGGGAATTTATTAGTGGGAAGATTAAAAACGAGGGAAGTTAGGAGTAGGAGCCTATTTGATAAACTTTGCAAACCCAGAAAAACTCTGGGTTGGAAGTCGTGTTAAGTAGACTGACACAAAAGAGTAAGGTGTATACATCCTACAATTTAAATAGATAACGTTTTACAATTTTGATGTGAAAGCCTGCCAGTTTTGTGAGAAACCCTTTACACAAGACAAAATAAATATAAAACACATCTTTTTGGGCAGTGCAACTTTCCCCCAGTGCAAGAGGGGGGGATGCAAAGAAGGGACAATGTGCCGTGTGTGTGTGTGTGTGTGTGTCAGTGCACAGTAGCTGATAAGCAACTTTTTCCTTATCTCACAAGGGCCACATGGTGGGCTGCAGACGTTCAAACCTGAAAGATAGAGGAATTGTATGCTAGAAATAAGGGCGTTTTAAACAACCACACAACTAAAGGCAGGAGAGAGGAACAGGCCAATAGTCAGGTTAAAATGATAATATTTAATAGCCTCTTCAAATTAACCAATAAGGGGCCCCTTTGAGAGACAGGGGACCAAGGGAGGGCTTTCAAAGATCTCCATCAGGCTTTTCAGACTCAGAACCAAGACATAACAATAAGCCTGAATGTAGAACATTTGTTAACTCATCATAAAGGGAACTAGTAGTCCAACATAAAGTTATACACAGAAGTTAATTATCTGGGTTGCATTTAATGGTGGTGGTGGGGAGCGTGTTAAAAAAGAAAAAGGGATAAAGAAAGATCATGAAGTATGCAGACAGATAGGTGGTTTTTGAACAGTATGGTTTGTTTTCTGGGCAGTTTGAAAGCCACGAGGAGCACCAGCGCTCTTAATGTCCCTGTTAGATGGAGGATGGAAGAGGTTTGCAGGCTCCTACTGTCGCTTATTTAGCTGTGTAGTTTGTTACGTATAAAGAGCAGCATCTGATCTTTTCCCAGAAGCTGTGGATGCAAGATCATAAATGTCTTGGCCTTTTTAACTACAGCCTCTGAGGATGGCAACCCTTTCCTCTTCAGCTTTTGCAAAAGCTCTTAATTTACACTCCTCTGAATTTGGAGGAAGAATGGGGCAGGGAGATCTTCTGCCAAGTATTAACTCTTAGCTTATACAGAGCCATATGAAGTCCAGTGGTCTTCAGAAGTGAATGTAAGGCTTGCCATGTGCCAAGTAGCTGACTTCTTTGAAAAAAAAGGTTTTATTGGTCTTTAAGGCAGCCAAAACAGGCTTGCTGCTGGCCTGTCCCATCCACACTTGACTGATAAATCTAAATGCATACTCCTAATTACAATTAACTCTTTAGCACACAGTTCACATATGAATGTAGGCAGGGGTAGAAAAGAGAAAGGAAGCGAAGTCCCACAGGCTGTTGATGGTCCACAAAGTTTATTATTTTAAAAAGCACAAAGCATTTCGGCCATGTCACAAATTGGCCTTCCTCAGCGGCTATTGTAAAATAAATAAAAGTACATTAATTATAGTTGTGGTATTGGGACAACATAGAAAGCATCTCTAAAAAGCAAATAACTATTATCCATATTATCATATACATACCTGTTACCAGAGATTTTAGGAGTTGCAGCCTGCACTTTCAACAAAGTGGACATTCTGAGTATTAGAAGGAAGGGACTAGAACTACAATGAGTTCTTATTTATGGATTTTTTGAAGTAACATCATTGAAGAGAGCCAATGATGAAATCTGTCCATAAAGTTACTCAGCTCTGTTCTATCTAGTTGATGCAATATTGAAATTGTTTGTAGCCATTGATTCCAAATTTTTATATAAGACACTGTATTTCCAAATCCTCATCCAAACCATGGTACTAAAGTTTTAAGTTTCAAAATCCACTCTACCTCTTTCTTCTTTGAACAATTCTTCTTTTTATTATTTATCACCTCCACTATCCAAAAAACTTATGGTGGGTACTGCATGTTTCATTTGTTCAAAGGGATTAACCAGAGGACCCCTATTCTTTTATTTCTCAAAGTGGCCAGATGTTCAGCTAGTCTTTGTTTGATATATCTCGATGTTCTTCCCATCAAGACGGATCTCTTCCGGCAGGCTTATCCAGAATAAAGCTAACTCGAGATCTAATCCTCCCCCAATAGTTGCTTCTCTTTGGCTTCCTTTCTCTTAATATGGCCTTGCCCGCTGGGCTTGACTAGCCTCTGATGTACTTGGAAATTGTTTCCTTGCTTATTGTTATTGGTATTTTAAATTAGATTTTAATTGAGGCCAATTGAATGTATTTTTAAGGGGTGGGGTTATATGTCTGTTATAATGTGTGGGTTGTTATTTTAATGTAAGCCGCCTTGATAGCCTTGGCTAAAGGTGGGGTAAAAATAAAATTTTATTATTATTATTAGGGAATGACCTTATTATATATATATATATTTGCATTTACATTGGATTGCATAATTACAAAAGTGCTTATCTATACCATTTTTGAGCCACAAAATTGTTAAATCCATTCATTGTGGTTGTGTAGTTTACAGTATACACAGAGGGCACATATGGGGGCATATTTACCCCAAACACAGTGCTATTGGATTTTCTATTTGAGATCCTAAAGGCTGCCCTCAGCAGCATGCCTTTAATATTTCTTAATCTTTCGTATGAAATCGTGGGTGTTTCTTTGCATCCTGAAATATTTCCAATCAAATACCAATGTTTCTTCATAGATTGTTGTAAACTATTTGCTACATGGTGAAATGACAATGCACAATGTATGTGATTACTGTGGGGTCTATCCTGTTTCTTCTAAAGTTCTGAGTGAGACCTACAGGCAGCTTTAGGATATCCATTATCTATAACATGTTGTGGATAACCTCTATCCCTTAACTGTTTATTTAATTGGGGAGTGGGGGTCCGGAATATATCCCCCGTGAAAACAGAGGGGTGACGGTACTTCCCAATTTTATGGCATTGATAGTTAGGTTTTATACTGTTTATCTTTCTTTCAATACCTTATTTTTGTATATACTACTTTAGAATCTTCCATTCTGAGATGGCGGGGGAAGAGCAGAAATAACCAAAATGTGGTGGGGCAGAGGGTGCTTCGTAGGGGCCAACTTTTGACTTTAACTTATGCTTTTCCCTAGTTTCAGCTCAGCTTTACGTATCTTTCATGAATATGTTTTTCACTGTCCCTTGGACATGTTTTATTGTTCAAAAATTGTAATTCAAACATCTTGAAAGTATTCTATCTATACCTTAACACACCTGTCTTGTAATTCATCTGCAATGTATGACAGATTTGTTAGGAGTGTAAAACAATAAAGAAAAAGGTTTTATATGATTAAAAAAAAAGAATTCTTCCTCCTTAGAACAGTACCATTTCACCCTTAGAAATTGTCCATATGGGAGGTTATTTTTCGTAGTTCGGGGATGGCAGCTATCAGACTTCAAATAAGTATTTACAACTGCAGGTTTCCAGTACATTGATGTGATAAGACGATCACCTTCTTCTTTTTTTCTCTTTTTTTTAAACTCTTAAATCCAAAAAGTGGACCTCAGAGTTACGGTATTCTAAATCAAACTGTATAGAATTTTGTAGAATTTTGGTAGAATTTGTAGAATTTTTAATTCAGTGGCATTACCTCTCCATATAAAAATATATCGTCTAAAGATCTGACCCCCATTTTAAGCTTATCTTTGGCGCAACGAAAATGGCCGCCCTCTTGGGGTTCTAGGTTTGGGATTCTAAGTTTTGGTGTGTTGATTTGGGGGGTTCTAGGTATTGGAGTTCCACAAAATATGGGCTGCAAAATGGAAATTCCGAAAAATGGGAAGCAGTTTTCCTTGGAATCTGTTACTGGTGGTCAAGGGCTTTTGTATGACCACGGGGAGGGTTCACACTTCACCCCAAAATGAGCATTTCCATGAAAAATGGCTGCTTTATTGGGGAGAACACACACACATGGGGCTGCTCTATGCAGAAACAGCTCTTGGGGAGGGAAAGGAGAAAGCCCTGGGAGCTTAGGGAGAACGCAGCATCTGGGTGAAGAGAGCAGGGGCCCAAGGGAGGGCCACACACCTGACACTGCAGGGAGGGCATGCTCCTAACTTACTGCCTTTCATTGGTTGCGGCGGAGGGAAATGGACCAATCAGCGATGCTCAAAAGGGCACCGCCGTTCTTTAAAACACCCTCCTGGGGAGGAGGAAAAGGGTCCCAGCCCTTCTTCTTCTTCTCAGCCTCCCTGCACTTCAGAGCTGTGAAGCTCAGATCCAGACCGACTGCTGAAGAGTGAAGGAGCTCTCCCCTCCTCTGAGCTCTCCCCTCCTGGAAACCCTTCCCTCTCACTCTTTCTCTCTCTATCGGAGGTGCTGAAACCGGCTTGGAAATGTATAACACTCTACCCTGAAAAAACAGGTTTGTGACAGTGAAAGCCGCTGCCCCCCCAAAACCCATGCTCATATATGCTATGAGAGTGGGACCCCTCTATGCGAGAACTCATTGGATGGTGCCAGGGGGTGGGGGGTCTTTGGGCCAATCCGCTTCTCTCAAAAGCGCGTCGTTTTTGAAAACACACTCCCAGGGGAGGGGCGAGGGGAAGCGGGCTGACCGTCGCGCCTTTCCAAAGCTCAGAGCACAACAGACCTCTGAACCGTTTGCTTCGGGAGCTCGAAACGAGTCCGGAGACATGTCACACCCACCCCGAAAACTAACCTTGGTGCAGAAAAAATGGCTGCCAATTGCCACCTTCAAACATGTCTTGCAGCTATACTGTTGGTCAGAGAGGGATGGCGGCTGCTCCTAGTGGTCGGCGCGCCTGGGACGAATCCGTAGAGGGGTCACACAACCCCCAAAAATATATTTTGCAAAAAAACAAAATGGCCGAACTTTTGGGGTTCAGAGGGAAGCTCCTATTGAACCCCAAAATCTAGAACCCCCAAAATTAACACCCCAAAATTGGCACCCCAAAATCTAGTACCCCCAAACCTAGCACCCCAAAAATACTGGCACCCCAAAACCTAGAACCACCCCCAAAACAAGGAGGCGGGACTAAGACCAAAAAGGGGGCGGAGCACCCGTACTTTTGAGTTTGACGAAAGGTGGGGGTATTATACTACTGAGCTGCAGCCCAGCATCTGAAGGCATAACCTGCATCCATCCCAATTTGATAGGGATAAACCCAACTTATCCTATGTCATCCCACTTTTTCATCTGCTTTTAAAATGTCCAGTTTCTTCCACTGTTCCCTTTTGTCCACAGCTTACTTCAGTTGCTGCAAACTGCATTCAAAGTGTACACTCTTTTAACTCAGTGCAGGGAGAGGAGAGAAAAGGAGAGAAGAGGGCAGATTCTTGCCCTTCTCTGTAGGCTCAGGCAAAAGCAAACTGCTGCACCCTTTCCTAGCTGGTGTGTTTTTCCTCATTAATAACTTTTGCCATCTTGACCACCCTCTGATGTTGCTTGGCCATGTGTGCCCCAGTTTTCAGCTGTGAAATGTTGGAGGGTATGTCTCAAGGGCCACCAGTTGCCCGTTTTTACAATTGTCCATCCAATCCCTTCTAGATCCCACTGTGATGTGACTACTGTCTTTATATGCCTTCAAATCACCTGTCAGTTATGGTTACCCCATGAATTGATAGGGTTTTCTTAGGCATGAAATACTCAGAGCTGGTTTGTCATTGCCTTCCTCTGAAATTTAGCCACAGCACTGGATATTCCTGGCTGGTTTCCCATCCAAGAATTACCCTGCTTAGCTTCCAATATCACTCAGAATACTTTTAAGGTGTTTAGGTCCATGATGCGATTGCTAGCCCACGAAGTTAGTCCATAGAAATGGCTTCAGTTTTGGAGAAATGTTGCTCTGCAAAGGGAAAGAGATGAGCAGAACTCGGTTTAAGCGCACACATATCACACAATTTATTTAACCGTGAAAGGCAGGCAGTGTAAACAAGGCACACAAAATGAAATTAGATTTTTGGAGCAGAGTGCTAGCCAAAACAAATATTCAATGGGGTTTCCACCATCTGATTTGCTGTAATGTGAGCATTCACAAGCACAATGATTTTACACAAGGACACTGCCAACAATTTGAACACATTTGTGCAACATCCACAGCAGAAGAGGGGAATCATGTCACACTCCCGATGTTGTGGGACTATAAGTCCCATCAGCTCTAGACAACATTGTAAATTGTAATACTGGGAGTTGCAGTCAAGCAACACATGGAAGGCTGCCTAATTTCCGCTCCTGTTGTATAGTGTTAGAAGGAAGTTGAAGCTCACACTTAACATTGCTAACTAAGGTCCAAAACACACTGCAGAAATAATCCAGTTTGAGACCGTTTTAACTGCCCTGGCTCAATGTTAGGAAATCCTGGGAACTATAGTTTATGGTGGCCCCAGAGCTCTCTCTGACAGAGAAGGCTCAATGTCTCACAAAACTACAGATCCCAGAATTGCCTAGCATTGAGCCAGGGCAGTCAAAGTGGTCTCAAACTGGATTATTTCTGCAGTGTATTTTGGACCTAATTCCCAACTGCTCCTAAATAATAACTCTGTTTTAAAGAGAAACATCAGTCCAGGTTGTTCATATAGAAGAAAGAGTGAGCTTGTTTTCTGCTGCTCTAGAGAGACTAGGGCTGCATCC
Organism: Phrynosoma blainvillii; assembly: GCA_026167975.1. Taxonomy (NCBI): domain Eukaryota; kingdom Metazoa; phylum Chordata; class Lepidosauria; order Squamata; family Phrynosomatidae; genus Phrynosoma; species Phrynosoma blainvillii. Next base: position 19,689,919 of record JANUYF010000006.1, read on the forward strand.
GCATTGCAGAAATAATCCAGTTTGACACATTATGGCTCAGTGCTGTGGAATTCTGGGAACTGTCATTTGTTGTGGCACCAAAGCGCTCTGACAGAGGCGGCTAAATGTCTCACAAAACTGCACCTTCCAGAACTCCATAGCATTGAGCCATGGTGGTCAAAAGTGGAGTCAAACTGCATTCATCCAGCATTGTAGATGCAGCCTAGGACACCAAGTGATGGGTTCAAATGACAAGAAAAGGGATTTAAACTATAGGGAAAACTTTCTGAGGCTAAGAACTCTTTGACGGTGAATGGACTGCCTTGGAGGGTAGTGAGCTCTCTTTCTTTGGAGGTCTTGAATCAGAGGTTGGATGGACATCTCTTGGGAGTACTATAGTATATTTCTGTATGGCCGGGGGTTAGATGCAATGGGCCTTTTGGTATCTTCCAACTCAGGACGTTATCACATGGGGGAAATCTGCTGGTTAATCCGCACAAATCCCAAACAGAAACTGGATTTGTGCCTCACGATTTCACACGACGTCGCACAGAAACTGGACAGAAACTGGACAGAAACTGGTGTTATCTGAGATCTTTTGAAATTCAGTAGTTTTGAGGAAATGCAATTGCGAAATTAAGTTAATTTCGCATTTACCGTAATGTGAAAAGCAAATGCGCATTTGGGAGCATTTACCTGCTTTTCCACGGTGAGCATTCCTCTATCTGCGCATGTGCAAGAAGCTCATTTCTAGTACATTTACGGGCTTTTCTCACTTGTGTGTGAACGTTAAATGCGCTTACTGTAATTTCGCAATTAAGGTAATTACGTGAGAAAGCCATTTGCGGAATCAAGGTTTATTTTCGGTTTATTTTCGGAATGCCTCATTTCCGCTTTATTATCGCTTTCTGGCCCACGTGTGATAACGTCCTCAGTGTTTCTATGAGCCACATAATTCCAGCTATGCCATAGGGCCTGCCTTTCTGATAATGACTAGTGTGGCTTTATCTCTCCACGCTGTGTGTTACTATCCGCATAGTTAATAAATGGAACTCAAAATGTTTCTGGTTTTTAATTTAGGCAACTCTATTCAAGATCTATCACAAGCATATAATTTTTTAACCACTCAGAGCTCAGATCACAACTGCTTTTTTTTTTTTTTTTTTTTTTACAAATGGAGTAATTAGTATGGGAGATGATATCAGAAATAAGGTTAAATTACAAGTTAGTAATATTTCGATGTAATGTTGAGGACTTAACAACCGTGCCGTGGGACTAAGAAATAAGAAACATAAGATAAATAAGAGCTTTGTACTCTATGGAAAAATGGTAAAGAGAACAATTCAGAGAACACGTTGTACGTAAGAGGCAATATAACAGGGGTAGGCAACCTTTCCCCTTTAAGGGCCGAGGGACTTCAGCTCCCAGAATCCCAGGAGCTATTGGCCAACATGGGACTATTGGCCAACATGGCTGAGGCTTCTGGGAGCTGAAGTCCCTCGGCCCTTAAAGGGGAAAGGTTGCCTACCCCTGCAATATAATAATATAAGAGGGAGAATATATATCAGGATACTGTATAATAAATGGATGTTAACAAATTATACGATACAATTATACGATATTTATGTTGTTTAAATTGTATTAATATATATGTATGGAAATTTTAATGTTGTAAGCCACCCCGATTGCTCTGCAGAGGGGCGGGATATAAATAATAATAATAATAATAATAATAATAATTATTATTATTATTAAAGAAACCTTAGGATGGAAGGGAGATAAGAGGATTGTAGCGAATAATATTTGTAGTAAATACTATTGGGATAACAAAACGATATTGTAGTTGATATCTGTAATAATTTTTGTTTGTTTGAAATGATATTGTGAAAACTAAAAAGAAAAAGAAAAAAAGATCACAACTGCTTTTTGAGCGCATGTTAAAAAGGGAAACTGAATTGCAGAATACAGCAAGGATACTTGTAAATGTTGCAAATGTTGCTTCCTTGATTTCTCCTGAGAAAGAATTAGGTGCCTCTACATTTATTTCCAAGGATCCAGCCATTGAAACGTCTGTGCCCCGTCCATTCATTGTCAGTACTATGTGGATATCTAGTTCACCTTCCCAAAACTGTTTTTTCTTTCTTTTTTTCCTTTTCTTTTTTCAGCCGAACAAAGCAAAATAGGAGGGAGCCCTGATTGCTAAAAGGTTACGGGAGTTTAGCAAGCACAACACTCTTTTTCCCGTGCTTTACGGTAAATGAATGTTGACCTTTCGGCTGAATTTGCCGGCAATTATTATCCATATTTAATAGGATCACTCTTTTCAGATGTGGTTGGGATTAAAAGAAAGGATCCAGCAGCTTCTCTCTTTTTCGCTACACTGCCAGCCCAATAGAGACCACTGGATGGGTGACTTCTTCAGTTTTAGCAATACAGTGGGACAAGCAGCTCCCAGTATCCCCAGTGGCATCTAACAATGTAATAATTGGTGGCAATGGTTACTAGACACCTCAGGAAAGTTATTTAGTTGGCTCTTTAATGCTAGCATAATAAAATTCTGCTTTGGATTGTTTTTCATTAGTTTGGCTGGCGAGAGCCCTTTTGTTTCGGTTCATGTTTAACGTATTAAATTAATGTTTATTGTTTCAGCAGAGTTTACTTTAGCAGATTAGGTTCGATTTCGCACATTAGCACGCTGGTTTAGTGTTTTGGGTGTGTGCCTATCTATATGTGTGTCTGTGTGTTTTTGTATGTACGTCTATCTTTTCTTTCCCCACCTTCTTTTTACTTTCTTTCAAATGCTTTTTATTCTTTTGGTGTTGAATTAGACCGTCTGCGTCACTAGTCCTCAAACGCTGGGTGGGATGGGAGACCTGGAGCTCCGAATCTTCCTCTTCCCCAATTTTTTATGTGTAAAATTTGCACACGCACTGAGATACAGATTGAATTTACTTAAACATCACTGTTCTAATTTAAACCAGGTCATTGCTTTGTAAAATGTTAAAACGGGAGTCCGCACGAAGGTGGGAATGAAAATGCACACACTAAACAAACAAAATATTCTTTATGCATACACTAAGTTGAGTGGGAGGACCCCACTCGATGTAAAGGGGGGTCCCAAGGAAAAAAAGTTTGGAGTGCTGCTGGGCTATAGAGCCAGTTTGGTGCAGTGCTTTGAATGTAGGACTAGGATTCTGAAGATCAATTCCCTCCTCGGGCATGAAACCCAACCTTGGTCAAGTCACACTCTCTCAGCCTCAGGGGAAGGCAACAGCAAACCCTCTCTGAAGAAATCTTGCCAAGAAATCCCCAGGATAGGTTCGCCTTAGGAAATGACTTGGATGCACACGACGACAACGACAACTGGTCTATATCCAAACTAGTAAATAAATGATTAAAACTAACCAAATTGAACCCCCTGCGTGATCCTCCTGGGTTTCCTTTGGTTTCCCTTCCTGGCCCAAGGGACCAGAAGGAGGACAAGGCACCACCAAATGGAGGATGGTCAAGAAAAAAAAATGGAGGGCATGGCCAAATAAAAGCGATGAACACTCGGAGAAAATATTAATTCAGGCTTCGTCGTCAAGCTAAAAATGGAGGATTCCTCCTGGACAGAAGGTGGAAATATAGGACAGGCAGTGGCAATACTTGGGGGATGCAGGGGGTGCCGATCGCGCCAGGTGACACCCTAAAGAGCACCCTCAAACACCTACCTTTTGGCAGAAAGGGGATATGACATTCATCTGCTTCCCTTTAAAATGCTTTAAGAGATGGTGGGAGTGGGGTGAAGCTCAGTGAGAGGAGAGAGGAGGAGCCCCAGAATTTTTAACAATTAAAACTTCAAATGTCAAAATTTAATTTTTTTAAAAAAATGATTTTTTTTTAAAAAAAATTGAATTTTTTTAAAAAAACATAACATTGTAACCAAATCTTCACTAGACATTTACCTAGGTTGTGCATGCGATCGTGTAATTTGAAGCTATAATTTTAATTTTGTGAGTCGTTTAGGTCATCACGACAATTACCATGACGTTCAGTGGGATATGGGAATGACAATTGAGGAGTAACATTGGTGCAAAAAAGCATGGCTAAGGATGCTGCATGGTGTGAAATGGGAGGAAGCGGTCAATGGGGGAGGTGACACCGTGAGTGACCACACCGGGTGACACCAAACCTAGGCATGCCACTGAGAACAGGTCCTGGAAAAGGAGGACTTGTCTAGTTAACCTGAATAGGTCAGGCTCCTCTCTCTTGTCTGAATGCACCCTTCCTCGATCCGTGCCAGAAGAACTCACCTGGAGGGCAAGCAAAATGGTGAAGGGTCTGGGAACCATGCCCTATGAGGAAAGACTTAGGGAACTGGGTATGTTTAGCCTGGAGAAGAGACAGTTAAGAGGGGATATGATAGCCCTCTTTAAATATTTGAAGGGATGTCATATTGAGGAGGGCGCTAGCTTGCTTTCTGCTGCTCCAGAGAGTAGGACTCGGAATAACGGGTGCAAGCTACCGGAAAAGAGATTCCACCTCAACATTAGGAGGAACTTTCTGACAGTAAGGGCTGTTCAACAGTGGAACACACTCCCTCGGAGAGTAGTGGAGTCTCTTTCTTTGGAGGTCTTTAAACAGAGGCTGGATAGCCTCTTTTTGACAGTGTATTCCTACATGACAGAATGGGGTTGGACTGGATGGCCCTCATGGTCTCTTCCAGCTCTAAGATTTTATGGCCCTTTCCAGGGCATCAAGTTTAGTTATTGGTTCATGGTTGTTGTTGTTCACTGCCCTTGAGTCAATCTCGACCCATGGCGACCCTGTGGATCCTGGCTATTTTTGGCAGAACCCTTCGGTTTGGTTTTTTGATCATATGCCTTGGGTTTTCTGGCTTTAGGGACTTTTGTTGGGACCCTGTGGACGAGACATCTCCAAGAATCCCTATCTTCCACTGCAGTCTTGCCCAGATCCTGCAAGCCCTTCCCCGTAAGCTCCCTGACGGAGTCTATCCATCTGGTTTGTGGTCTTCCCCTCTTTCTTCTACTCTCTACCTTTTCTAGCAGTAGTGTTTTTTCTTGTAATTTATGGCAGCCTTTGCAGACTGCTAGAAATAGTGCAAATTGAGTCCACTTTTAGGGTTAGGGTTAGGGAATCAAGGGAGCTGTATTTTATTGTGGCACCAGAGCTCTCTGACAGAAAAGGCTCAATGTCTCAGAAAAAAATACAATTCCCATGATTCCCTAGCACTGAGCCAGGGCAGTTAAAGTGGACTCAATTTGCACTATTTCTGGCAGTCTGCACTTCCAAGGAGAGCCCTGGTCTGATCTGTTCAAGAACCCATTTGTTTGTCTTCTTGGCTGTCCATGGCATCCTAAGAACTCTTCTCCAGCACCACGTTGGTTCATGGTTTGCTGTTGTTGTTAACTGCCCTTGAATCGATCTCGACCCATGGTGACCCTCTGGATGAGACCTCTCCAAGAAGACCCCCGTCCTCCACTGCAACCCCTTAATCCCCATTGTGACCTCCTTCATAGAGTCCCTCCATCTAGCATGCAGCCTTCCTCTCTTTCTACTTCCTTCCACCTTTCCTGACATTATTGTCTTTTCCAACAATTCCTGCCTTCTCAGGATGTGTCCAAAGTATGACGGTTTAAGAACTTGTACAGACTGCCAGAAATAATCCAGCTTGAGTCCACTTTAACTGCCCTGCCTCAGTGCTAGGGAATCATGGGAACTGTAGTTTATTGTGGCACCAGAGGTCTCTGACAGAGCAGGCTCAATGTCTCAGAAAAAAACACTACAATTCCCATGATTCCCTAGCATCGAACCAGTTAAAGTGGTCTCAAGCTGGATTATTTTTGGCAGTCTGTTCAGGCCCCAAGTCTTCTCATCTTGGCTTCTAGGGATATCTCTGGCTTGATCTGCTTTAGGACCCCTTTGTTTGTCCTTTTGGCTGTCCATGGGATCCTCAGCACTCTTCTCTAGTACCACATCTCAAATGCATTGATTTTCCTCCTATCTTCTTTCTTGACTGTCCAGCTTCCACATCCATATATGCTAATAGGGAATAGGATGGCTTGGATGATTCTGACTTGTGTGCTGAGTTGTATCTCTTTGCATTTTGGGATCTTTTCCAGTTCTTTTATACCCATCCTCCCCATTCTTAATCTCCTGATTTCCTGACCCCATTTCTCTCGATGTTTGCTCCCAGGGATGGGAATTCTTGGACTATTTCTCTCTCTTCCTTGTCCGGGTGGAACTTGTGAGGGTCCTCTTCGGGGGTCCTTCTGTTGGTTTCCTTTATTCCTGTCCAGCATGCAGCCTTCCTCTTCGAGGGGGGTGTGGGGGCTCCTTGCTGCCGCTGCTCCCCAGGAAGCCTTCCTTCCCTTCTGCCTTCCTTCAGTCCTGGAAGGGCAGGGCCGCCCCCTCCCCAATTCCGCAGCCCCCCCCCCCCTCAAGGGTGGCCTGGTGGCTCTGCGCAGGCGTAGTCGAAGGAGGGAGGGAGGGAGGGAGGGAGGGAGGGGCAGGCCGTTTCCCTCGCCCTCTCGGTGAAGTTGAGCCCGCGGAGTCTGATTTTGCTCCTCTCCCTTTCGCTGGAGCTGCGCTGGAGGAGCCCAGGGAGCAGGCATCCCCTTCCTTCCTTCCTTCCTTCCTTCCTTCCTTCCTTCCTTCCTTCCTTCCTTCCTTCGTCGGGGGCTCCAGCCTCCCCTTGGCGGCTCCGAAGCCTGGAAGAGCGGGGCCAGCGTGTCGTGTCCGGCGGAGGGTGAGTCCTTTGCTCCTTCCACACACAGACAGACAGACAGACAGACAGACAGCCCCCCACTCCTCCTTCCCTTTCCCTTCCTCCTTCCCTTCCTCCTCGGAGCCTGGCTCTTTGACTCCGGCTCTCTGGCCAAAGGGACCCAAGAGGAGCCTGCTCCTCTCCTCCTCTTTCTCCTCCGGCGAAAGGGCTCCCGTTGTGTCCGGAGGGGAGGAGGCCCTGGGGCTGTGAGGAGCCCTTGCCCTCCCTCCTCCCCTCTTTCCCAAAGGCCTCCTCCTCCTCCTCCTCCTCCTTTGTGTCTGGCTCAGTCCGAAGCCTCCTTGAGAGAGAGAGAGAGAGGCTGGCTGTGGCTTCTCCCTTCGGCCGGTCCTCCTGCCTCTGCCTCAGCCTCCGAGGAAGAGGAGGGTGGCCCTCGAGGAGGCAGAAAAGGGCCGAAAAGGCCGCCGGGACAGGCCTCCCCACTTCGGCTGATGGTTTTCAAATAGCCCCGTTTCCCTCGCCTCCTCCTCCTCCTCCAACTAGAATCCTAGGCTGCATCCACACGGGAGAAATAACCCGGTTTGGTACCAGTCTGTCCACACTGGAGAAATGACCCAGTTTGGTACCAGTCTGTCCACACTGGAGAAATGACCCGGTTGGACACCAATCTGTCCACACTGGAGAAATGACCCGGTTGGACACCAGTCTGTCCACACTGAAGAAATGACCCGGTTCGGTACCAGTCTGTCCACACTGGAGAAATGACCCAGTTTGGTACCAGTCTGTCCACACTGGAGAAATGACCCGGTTCGGTACCAGTATGTCCACACTGGAGAAATGACCCAGTTTGGTACCAGTCTGTCCACATTGGAGAAATGACCCAGTTGGACACCGGTCTGTCCACACTGGAGAAATAACCCGGTTTCCTACCAGTCTACCCAGGCTTCATTCCCACTTCCAAATCAAGTTGCAATCTGAATCGATGGATCAGTTTGACAGCAGAGCGTGGTTCACGCTACATTTGCCCCAATTGCATTTTCTTGTTGAAAAATAACCCACTTGTTGTTCACACTTGCACTGAATCCATTTATTACAAAACACGCGGGGGAAAAAGAAGCATCAAAAAGTGTTTTTTGTTTTGCTTTTTGTTTTTTTGCCAGACCACTTCAGTGATTCAGCTCAAGTGTGAACCAGGGTCATTTAAACTGCTTTAAACTGGTTAGCGAACCATTTATAACGTAGTGGGAGTGAGGCCCCATACTGGAGAAATAACCTGGTTTGACACCAGTCTATCCACACTGCAGAAATAACCCAGTTTGACGGCACCAAAAGGGCACTCCTCCCACCTCACTGCCGCAGTGCATACAATGTTGCTGCAGAAGTGAATGGGGGTCACTTGGCCCTCTCCATAGCCCCCCAACCTTCCAAGTGTGCAGCACCCAGAAAGTAGCCGCCCACCCCTGGCCTTCCAAGTCCCATGTGGCCATGGCTGCAAGAGACCCAGAAGTCAGCCACCTGCCCCCGACCTTCCCCTCCCCACATGGGACCTGGAAGGCAGCCGCCTGCCCCCCTGGGTGTACTACCCCGCCAGGTGGCATTGCCCCCAGGTGTCACCCAGCACAGTCCACACCACCGCACTCCTAGGGACACCACTGGGTTGGACAAAATGAGGCCCTGGGACCATAAATGGTCCCCAGGAATGTGTTTTATTTTAGCCCCTGACTATCCAGACTTCCCAGACCACACCTTGTCAATGGGGAAAAAAGGGACTGGAGTCTCCAGAAGCAATAGGGGGGTTGCAGACTGCCAGAAATAGTGCAAATTGAGTCCACTTTTAGGGTTAGGGTAAGTGCTAGGGAATCATGGGAACTGTATTTTATTGTGGCACCAGAGCTCTCTGACAGAGAAGGCTCAATGTCTCAGAAAAAAAACAATTCCCATGATTCCCTAGCACTAACCCTAACCCTAAAAGTGGACTCATTTTGCACTGTTTCTGGCAGTCTGCAACCCCCCAATAGTTCACTTTTTAAATAGGCATCAGGGCTGCCTGCGCTGTTCAACGAAAATAATAATAATAATACAGTACCACTCTTTCAAAACCAGATGTAGTGTTCCAGCCATGTTCTGGATAGGAGATGATCTGTTTCTTCTCTGGCTTTTTTGGTGGTCCATGCAGACCCTGAAGGTTCCAGGGGCAGAAAATGGCCTCAAGTATAGCCCAGTTGCCAGTCTTTGTAACAGAAGGTCTGACAGAGTTTGACCAGAGTCCCAGTTAGCTGCCTTGAGTCCCAGTTTTGGGGGAAAGGCAGAGATATAAATGTAAATATAATAATATTTATTGTGAGAGCTAGTGTGGTGTAGTGGTTTGAACATTGGACTACAACTGTGGAGATCAGGGTTCAAACCCCTGCTCAGCCATGGAGTGACTTTAGTTAAGTTACTTTCTCTCAGCCTCAGAGGAAATCTTCCCCTCTGAAGAAATCTTGTCAAGAAAACCCTGTGATGAAGTTGCCATCATGTCCTGAAGGCACACAACAGCACTGAGATGTATCTTACACTGCTTAAAGTGCAGGAATTTTGGGAGAGAGCTTTAACTTTTGTGATTGTTGAGTGCCATAGCTCAATTGTAAACCACACTTTCTGGATAGAATAGGTTCTGAGTTCAATTCCTGATTTTCCCAGGTAGGGGTGAACAGATCTAAAGCAGCTTCATTTCATTTATATACTGCTTCATATCACGCTATGGGATGTCTAAGCAGTTTACAACTGTAAGCTCATTGCCCCCCAACAGCTGGGTACTCATTTTAGCGACCTCGGAAGGATGCAGGCCTGAGTCTAGCCTGAACCCTGGCTAGTATTGAACTCGCAACCTTGTGCTCTATGAGCGAGTGGCTGCAGTACAGGCATTTAACCACTGCACCACCAGGGCATACCTACTATAAATCAGTATGATTTAGCCTCCACAAACTTAGTGCCTTCCAGGAGTATTAGTGTGACATGCTGGCTGGGGACGGGGGAAGTTGTAGTCAATATATCATCTGGAGAGCACCAGATTGGGATGGACTGGTGTATATACATCAGTGATTCTTAATTGGTGGTCTCCTTGATCTTTTAGAATTCGGTTCCCAGAGCCTCCGAATGTTGGACATGCTGGCTATGGCTTCTGGGAGTTGGAATTGAAGATATCTGGAGAGTTGAGAGCCACTGCTGTAGGCAATCCTGAGCTAATGGACTAGTGATCTGACGATTTATGGGACAGCTTTCTTGTTTCTCCACTGCTGCAGGTGTTTCTTGTTATCTGATCCTGGCTGGGAACCATCTCTAGTCTCTTCTGCCTTTCTGTTGTCTCCCAGCTGACTCTTCCAGCCAGCAGGTGTCTTGTCATACCTGCCTTCCTCCTGAACTCTCCAGGTTTGCTTCATGTTGGCATGCTTTCAACATGCCGACACTCATTTTTGTGCAGTGAAGGCAGAGCTGTGCCGTTGTTTACCATACTGGGACAAATTCAGATCCTTTTGAATTGTTAAAAAGTATTTTTTCCCCCTCAGGTTTACAATATTTCTGCATACTGGCAATAATTGCAGAACAACTTTTGGTTCTGGAAATTGTGTGTGTGTGTTTGTATGTTAGCTTTCACCAAGATATCATCCTTCAGATGCTTTGGACTATAATTGAGAGACCACCTCAGCATAGACCAGCCTATTGTAACCTAGTGACTTGCCTCAGCACAGCAATAGTTCTGCTTAATGTCAATAATCTGTCACAGTTTTAATTCTGGGACTGTGTGTGTGTGTGTGTGTGTGTGTGTATTTGTATGCTGACCTTCTCCGTCTTATCACTCTCCGAATGCCTTTGACTATAAGAGGCTCAGGCTTGCATCCTTCCGAGGTTGCTAAAATGAATACCCAGCTTGTTGGGGGCAATTAGCTTACAGTTGTAAACCGCTTAGATACTGCATAGCATGGTATGAAGTGGTATATAAATGAAGCTGCTATTGCTGCTATTGCTATAAGAGGCCACCTTCAGCACCTTAGATGCTGAACGACCTGTGGAGAACTCCTTCTGATGGTGCTACAAGCCTCCCAATGTCCTTTGTACACTTATTCAGGGCAGACCATTTGGTGTGGTGGCACCACACTATGTGGAAAGTTTGCCCCTCTGATATTAGACATTCTTTGACAATTCCTATATTTAGGCATGTGTTTTGAAAGCCTTAGAATCATAAAATCGCAGCATTGGAAGAGACCACAATGGCCATCCAGTCCAGCCCCCTACAATGTAGGAATATAGTCAAAGTGCTCCTGACAGATGGCCATCCTCAACCTTCCTAACATGAACATCCCAGTGTATTTTAAGGATGATGCAGTTATTGGAGAGACTCCTCTTGGTGTCTTACACATGTGTAAGTTATCCCATGGAAGCAGTTGGACTTTTCTGTCCCATGAGGAATATCTGCATTTAGTTCAAAGTTGCAGAGGTGAAACAGAACATGTGGTGCTCTTTGTGCATGCAGGTACATATTGTGCATGCACATTTGGTTGCATATTTAGTTACACAATATCACAACTCACTAAGAAGGCAGTTCTTATTGTGTAATTTTGTGAGCATAAAATTGTGTAATTTTGTGTAATTTTGTGAGCATAAAACCATTGTGTAATTTTGTGAGCATAAAATTATGCTCTGTTTCCTTAATCTGTGATCTTCGCCTTTGTATATTGGATTTATATATTCTTTTGTATCATAAGTTTTATTCTTGTATACCACTTTGAAACCTTCAGCTGTACGGGCATGTGTATGTAAATAAATAAATACAACTCCCATCACTTTCAACTACCATGCTGACTGAAGACAATGGGAGATGCAGTCAAATGCATTTGGACAGCACCTGGTTGAAAAAGAGGATATAACATATATTTTTCAAGAATACATAGGTGCAGAATTTAAAAATATGCTTTAAAATATATTTTTGTAATGAAGAAATATAATGATAAAGGCAGAATATGGAAGGGAGGCTTAGAAGTTATTTACACAATTGATCATGTATTCCTGTAGTTTGTAGGCTAAACTCTGATGGATCATGCAAGCATGGGATCCTTTGTTGTGGTTACCTAAGTATCCTAAAAGAACCAGATCCTATCGGATCTTGGAACCTGAGCAGAGTCAACCTTGGTTAGTAGTTGGATGGGAGACTACCAATGAAGACCAAGGGCCTTTGCAGACTGCCAGAAATAGTGCAAATTGAGTCCACTTTAAGGGTTAGGGTTAGTGCTAGGGAATCATGGGAACTGGATTTTTTTCCTGCGACATTGAGCCTTCTCTGTCAGAGAGCTCTGGTGCCACAATAAAATACAGTTCCCATGATTCCCTAACTCTAACCCTAACCCTTAAAGTGGACTCAATTTGCACTATTTCTGGCAGTCTGCAAAGGCCCCAAGTGCTGTAGATTATATTTCAAAGGAAGGAACTATCAAAACCACTTCAGTATTCCTTGCCTTAAAAAAACCCTATGAAATCCTTGGGGTTAGCATAAACCAACAGTTGACTTGAAGGTCCACACATACACACCTGCTCCCACTAAACTCTTCCCTCTGTACCATATGAAGCCCACTTCTTACATATTTCCTATGACTGGGCCACAGTTTCTATGGCATGTAATGTCAGCATTAAGGAATATGAGTTAATGCCTTCAGCCAGAAAGGGATGAAGATTGTGGCTGTGCAAATATGAATAGAGCTAAAGGGCTTTTGAGGATACACGTTTGACTTTTACTGATGTCTCAATCTTCAAACTCGTTTCCAGTGCCAATACTGAACAGTGGAACAATGGAACAGTGCCTCTCAACATCTAATTACTCCATTTTCTTTAAATATTTGGAAAGAAAGACAAATTCAGTCTTAGGTTAAATGCATAATCACATTGAAAGTGTATGCAGGGTATAGCTGGTCAGGGAAATGAGGGCATTGTCCAGGGGTAGGCAACCTAAGGCCGGGGGGGGGGGGGTTGGATGCGCCCCCCCGAGGCCTTTGGACCGGCCCCAGACCGGTCCTGCCGCCGCCGCCGCCGCCACCCCCGCCGCCGCCACCGCTGCCCGCCATGATAATATTGATTATTGTTGTTATTACTTGTTCTTGGGGTTTTCTTGGCAAAATCTCCACAGGGGTTTTGCCATGGCTTTTCTGGGGCAGAGAGAGTGTGCATGCATATTTTTAAAATGTTTTAAATTTTTTTTTTTAAAAAAATATTTTTATTTATTTATTTATTTATTTTTGGTGCTTCAGCCTCCCAATTGTCTGAGGGACAGCAACCCGGCCCCCGGCTCAAAAAGGTTGCCTACCCCTGGCATTGTCCCTCCCAATAAGTAATCTGCCCTCCGATGAAATCTTCCTGCAGCCCACATTTTTAGCATTGCAGAGAGTGTGACACTTGAGTGTGACACTAAAACACCATTGTAGACACCTAGAACACCTTTGCAAAGTGCCATGTACATGGATGATGCTATATATAAAAACAATATTAATAATAACACCTACATTTACTGTGATCGTACTCCTTCGGTCATGTTGCCAGTCCTTTCCTTTTGGATGCTTAAACTGTAATTCCAAGTGCTCAACTGAACTTTTAAGTTACTGCAATGCTAAAAATGTAAGGAGTGAAAGAAAAATTCATTGGAGAGGGCAGGATTCTTATTAGGGAGAGCCCTAATTTTGCCCCCCATTACCCCCCTGGAATGTGTTTGTTTTTAATTGCAGTTCCCTGGTGAGGGAGGTGCTATCATGAAGGTGCTGAATCACTGAAGTGGTCTGGCAAAAAACAAAAAGCAAAACAAAACAAAACACCAGATGCTTATTTTCCCCCGCGTGTTTTGCAATAAATGGATTCAGTGCAAGTGTGAACAACAAGTGGGTTATTTTTCAACAAGAAAATGCAATTGGGGCAAATGTAGCATGAACCACGCTCTGCTGTCAAACCAATCCATCGATTCAGATTGCAACTTGATTTAGAAGTGGGAATGAAGCCTGGGTAGACTGGTAGGAAACCGGGTTATTTCTCCAGTGTGGACAGAACCGTAGTTGGCTGGAAAAGTAGGTTTAAACTATTCTTTCTACACTGCAGTCCCAATGCGAATCTTTAGCACTTCTTCCCTAGAACCTAGCATTTGCCAATGGGAGGTAGAAAACTGTTGTTGGTTGATATTGTAGAGGTTTTGCATGTTGGGTTTCTCTAAAATATTTTATTCATCCCTGTTGGCCTAGAATAAAACACATGGGCACATGCTGTGTCTTCTACAAAACCAGTTAGTTCAAGTATTAGTAATAGACTGGATGAGAGGGGACAAATTGAAGCTTAATCCAGAAAAGACAAAAGTGCTCCTGGTCAGTCAAAAGACAAATCAAGAGACAGAGATGCTACCTTTGCTGGATGAAGTTACATTTCCCTTGTTTGGGCGTACTCCTGGACTCAGACCTGACCCTTGGAGGTCCAGATTTCAGTGTTCAGGAGCACATTTGCACAATTAAAGCTAGTGTGCCAGCGGTGCCCATTCCTTCAGTAATCAGATCTGGCCACAATGACACATGCCTTGGTTACTTGTTGTTTGGATTACTGTAACACACTCTACATGGGACTGCCTTTGGAAACAGTTCAGAAACTTCAGTGGGTCCAAAATGCTGTTGCCAGTCTGCTCAATCAGGCTAGTTAACAGAGAAATATAACTCCTATGTTTCAAAAACTTCACTGGCTACTGGTCTGTTTCCAGACAGTATTCAGAGTGCTGGTTATGCCCCATGTCTTGATTGTGCCTAGAATATTAGGTTGATTTGCAAGATTGCACCTTTTGATTTCTTTTAAGTTTTCTTTTATATGGTGGTGGTAGTTTCAGAGTGAAGTTGGGGGAAGGGGGAAAATGGGGACTCTTCTGTTAAATGTGATCAGAACTGCTTCTGCTGGATGTGGATGGATATAGATGATGGGGAAGAGCCACAGTTCAGTGACAGAACACATGCTTGGCATGCAAATTTTGGAGATGCCCAGAGTTCAGTCCCAAGGCTGAAGAGAGGGGATGCTTTCTCTTGAGACCTCAGAGAGTTCCTGCCACTATGAGTAGATAGCACTGGTCTAAAACAGTTTTTTTTTCTAGCTCAGAACTCTTCAGACATGTTGGACTACAACTCCCACAATCACCAGCCATCATGGCCAGTGATGGGAGTTGTAGTCCAATAGATCTGGAGGGCCAAAGGTTCCCTACCCACCCGTGTGGTGTTACACACAAAGACAGCCATTAAATATATGCTATACCACAAGAGAGCAGCTCAAAAACTATATTATCCTGCCACTGACCCTTGTTCACTTCCTTTGCAGCATCTGGTCAATAGGTTACCAAGGGCCGCAGGGTGCAGGGCTAGATAGAAGAATGGTAAAATATTGGCAGTCCTGGTTTAAAGACATTTTGGCAATCTTTAGGCCAATGCCAGTTGAATTAGCAGAGAAACATCTTTGGATGGGGTGCTTATCGCTGTACTGAGGGCCATCTGACATGATCCTGGGAATTGTCCTGAGAAAACAACTCTTGAATTTGCTTCATCTTGTTTGTTGGGATGTTGAAAGCATGAACTTGAAGTATGATGAATGTGGTTAACTCATGGCAAGATTGGAGATTATTAGAACATGGTGGAGGTGATGTGTGCGCCTTTGGCTCTTAGGGATCTCTAGTTGACTTGGAGCCCTTTCACACTAACACATAATT
Source organism: Phrynosoma blainvillii (assembly GCA_026167975.1). NCBI lineage: Eukaryota > Metazoa > Chordata > Lepidosauria > Squamata > Phrynosomatidae > Phrynosoma > Phrynosoma blainvillii. The sequence continues at coordinate 19,705,368 of JANUYF010000006.1, forward strand.
GTGGTGCTGTGATTCCAATATAACTGCCATGGCAACATCCTATGGAATCCAGGGATATAAAGTTTGAGGGGTGTTTAGAATTCTCAGCTGGAGAGCTCTAGTGCCTCACTGAACTATAGACTCCAGTATCTCACAGAATGCTGCCATGGCAGTTAGTGCAATATACCTCTATAACTGTGTAATATGAAAAGACCTTAGGTGTAGGTGTAGATAGCCAGTGTGGCATAATTGATAGAGTGTTGAACCAGGACTTGGGAGTTCTGGGTTCTAGTCCTCATTCAGTCATGAAACTCCTTGGATGACTTTAGGCTCCTCTTTAGGCTGATGGTTCAGCTCCCATCTCTTGAACTCCTGCGTTTCGACCCATGGCAGAGAAGCTTGGAACAGTTCTGTTGGATACTGGTCTTCCTTTTATGCCATATATATGCAGTTGCTGGGATCAGTTGCCTGATAATTAGGAAGACATGACTACCATATTGTTCATTTTAGAGCTGTGTCTGAAACTTGAATGTTGATTACTTATTTTCAAGAGTTGAGGTTTGGATGCTTTTATTTATTCTTCTGTTTAATGCACAGATCTTAATGGTGAGAGGCAGGGGAAAGATTTTGTCAGTTGCTGTTTGTAGACAAAATCATTGTTTTGTTTTCTAGACAATATCATCATTTCAGACCAAGGGGAAGAAAGAGGTAGTAAGAGACCTGGTTTGTGTAGGATGCACTGGGGAATTCGCAACCTGGGGGCTCTTGGAGTTTATGCCCTCATTAAAGTAAATGATTGCAAGTGTGGGGGGGGGGGAGAACAGGGAGCTGGTTCCTTTGAGACTTTCTTTAACTGGTGGAAAGGGCATGATTTATTATCTGTCATTGCTCTGTGATGTGGGCAGCTCATTACTTGCAGCCATTTATCTGCTGTTTTCCTCAGCACTTGCCACCCCCACAAGAGGAGTGTCCTTAGTACTACTTGGAGCTAAGTTTCCAAATTTCTATTCCGTGCCTCTGATCCTCAGTATGACCCTGTGACTGGGTGTCAATGCTATGGGTAAGTGTCAGGTAAAGGTAAAGGTAGTCCCTTGATATGAATGTCTAGTTGTAACCAACTGTAGGGGGTGGTGCTCGTCTCTGTTACTAAGCCAAAGAGCCAGCATTGTCCGAGGATTGCTCTGGTGGTCATGTGGCCAGCATGACCGCACTGAACGCCATTACCTTTCCACCAAAGCGGTACCTATTTATCGGCTTGCATTTGTATGCTTTTGAACTGCTAGGTTGGCAGAAGCAGGGATTAGTGACAGGTGCTCACCCCGTCGTGCAGCACTCAGGCCTCAAACTACCAACCTTAACCACTAAGCCACTATGATTACTTATGAGTAAGTGTCACCATCGATTAAAATACGATACTGTAAAACCATTAAAATACACTCATAAAAGCACTATCCTTAGAATGTACAAATTAAAAAGTCATGATTCAAAACTGACAGTGTAGGCCTGCTGGAAGAGATATGTCTTTAATGCTCAGTCACCATTTTCAGATGACATATCTCTTCTGGCAGGTTGTTCCATGGTCTGGAGGCAGCAGAGGAGAAGGTTCTCTGGGAAATGGCTGTCAGTGTAGTCCTGGCCAGTTGGAGCAAACATTTCCCAGAAGACCTGAGTATACAGGGCAGATTGTATGGGAGCAGGCGATCATGTAGGTAACCTGGACCCAAACCATGTATGGCTTTAATTGTAATACTTTGTACTTTGCCCAAAAACTGATTGACAGTTAGTGGAGTAATTTTAGTAATGGAACAGCATTTATTGATTTCACTTAAGGATTTTATATTAGGTTGCTTTTATGGCACACGTTTTGGCACTGAAGAGGGTTTGTAAATTATATAAAGAATAATTAGCATAGAGGCCATATTGGTAATAAAAGCAAGTGAATTTATATTTGTATGGAAAGTTGTTGAAAAGTTCTCAGCCCGACCCACTTCCCAAATCTGAGTGTAATTTTTCTTTTGGTAATGACTTATCACTGTTCATAAAACATTGTTAGATCATAGAATCATAGAGTTGGAAGAGACCACAAGGGCCACCCAGTCCACCTCCCTGCCATGCAGGAACACAGCATCAAAGCACCTCAAACAGCTGGTCATCTAGCCTCTGTTTAAAAACCTCCAACGAAAGAGACTCCACCACACTCCGAGGGAGTGTGTTCCACTGTTCAACAACTCTTACTGTCAGGACGTTCCTCCTGATGTTGAGGTGGAATCTCTTTTCCCATAGCTTGCATCCATTGCTCCAAGTTCTGTTCTCTGGAGCAGCAGAAAATAAGCTTGCTCCATCCTGAATGTGACACCCCTTCAAATACTTAAACAGGGCTATCATATCTCCTCTTAGCCTTCTCTTCTCCAGGCTAAACATACCCAGTTCCCTAAGTCTTTCCTCATAAGGCATGATTTCCAGACCCTTCACCATTTTGCTCGCCCTCCTGGTGGCATGCTCCAATTTGTCAACATCCTTTTTGAATTGTGGTGCCCAGAACTGGACACAGTATTCCAGGTGAGGCCTGATCAACGCAGAATAGATTGGCGCTTCACTATGATCTGGAAACCAAACAACAGTCCTTGCAGTGGTTAAACACACCCGAGACTCAAAGATCAGCGGGAAAGGTCATGGCCACAGTTTTTTGGAATAAGGAAAGTATTTTGATGCCTGATTATCTTTATAAGGGACAATCAGTTAATGTAAAATACCACTCTAATTTGCTGTGCTGTTTAAAGGAGACATTGAATGAAAAATGGCAAGGAAGGCTGCAGAATGGTGTTCACTTTTTGCAGGACAATGCACCTGCTCACAAGGCTGGCAAGATGATGAATGTTTTGAAGAATTTGGGGTTTGAGTACATAGACTATCAACCCTACTCACCAGGTCTTACACCATCTGACTGTTTCCTGTTTCCAAACCTTTAAAGCAGGGGTAGGCAACCTAAGGCCCGGGGGCCGGATGCAGCCCCTCGAGGCCTTTGGCCCGGCCCAGGCCAGTCCTGCCGCTGCCGCCGCCCACCATAATGATATTATTGTTGGGGTTTTCTTGGCAAAATCTCCACAGGGGTTTTGCCATGGCTTTTCTGGGGCTGAGAGAGTGTGCATGCATATATTTTTTAAAAAATCAATTTTTAATTTTAATTAATTTATTTATTTATCTTTGGTGCTTCGGCCCCCCAATTGTCTGAGGGACAGCAAACTGGCCCCCGGCTCAAAAAGGTTGCCTACCCCTGCTTTAAAGAATTTGAATGAAAGAAATTTTTCAAATGATTCAGTGGTGAAAGCAGCAGAAGAGCAGTATTTCAGTACCAGACATCAGAATTCTTTTTGGAAGGTTTAAAGAAACTTGAGAAATGATGTGCCAAGTGCACTAAATTTTGGGGTGAATATGCGGAATAGCATTTAAGTTTTATGGCTTAAGGTAAATTCCCTTCTTGGTTGAGCTGAGAACTTTTCAACACCCCTACATACAAAGATCACTAAGATATTAATGCATCATCCTACTAAAAGGACTTCAAGTGCTTTCTGAAATATTGTTTCAGATAACTTGATTATAAGAGCTTACTGGGTGGGCCTTCTTGGACAAGTGAAGATGCCACCACTGAAACAGGTCCTATTTCCTTCTGGTTGTCATTTTTCCTGCCCCAAATAAAAACTTTATGTTATATTGGAGTAGGAAAAAAATCTGATGCTTAGATAAAGTTGTAATCTTCTTCTTTTCAGTATCCTGGAATGTAACAATACCTAACATTTGCTCCCATTTTGAGTTAGCTCCTCAATCTTTTGCCCCGAATTATATGATACCTGCTCTTCATGGCAGAGGAGAAGAAATAATTCACTGCCCCTCTGCTCCTCTCTTCATTTGCTTTTGTTGGATAGTACTGTCTTAATAGCCTAAATATCCTAAAGGTGCCAGATCCCTTCCAATATTGGAACTTAAGTAGAGTCAACCCTGGTTAGTTCTTGGAATGGAGACAGCCAATGAATAACATGTGCTGTAGCCTATATTTCAGAGGAGGAACTGACAAAACCTCCACTGAGTATTCATTACCCAAGAAAAAGCTTTGAAATTCATGGGATCACCGTATCTCGATAGGTGACTTGAAGACACGCACACACACACACATCATCATTGTCTTAATGCAAAATTACTTTGAAGCTAGAGTGCTGGTTTGCTGCATTGATAACCTTGTATTTCCTTCAATGAGTTTTGCAGCAAATAGTATCCTTCCCATAGTATCCTGATGACAGCCCTGAGATGTAGTTTAGTCTAAGAGATATTGGTTGGTTGAAATTTTGGCCAGTCACGTTCATGGGTGAGTGTGGTTTTCAATCTGAATGTCTTCAATCTCAGTCTGAGGTAGGCAATGATTACCCTCTATGTTTTTGGATTGCAACACAGATAATCCCTCACAATGCTGGCTAAGGCTGATGGATGTTGTAGGCTCCAAACATCTAGAGGTCCACAGTTGCCCACCCTTGCTCTAATCACTACATGACACTGTATTATGCTGACATAAGATAACCATAATACTTTAAAATACCATTTTAAAGCTTATGGTCATCTTTGTATTTTAATAACTCCCAGAAACCTCATAGAATCATAGAGTTGGAAGAGATCACAAGAAACTCAAAGTCAAAGCATCCCCGACCTCAATGCTTCTAGTTAGGATTTAGATTGATCCTGAAATATGCCTCCCTATAGACTTTTGCGAACAGTTATTCATCTCTGAAAATCTGAATCCTCACTGTTTTGACTGTATGTGATGGAAACAGGAATTCTCTTTTTAGTATAGGCCACTTGTTCTCATTATTTTTCCTTACTTGTGCTTGCAGTGTTCTCCCCAGTATAGCAACTAGATGCCTGGTTTCAGAGCTTGAACATGTATGATTCATATTTTACCTCCTCAACCATGAGCTCACCACAGATGACCTAAGTCCTAAGCCAGCCACTGTCTCTTTGACTAAGTTCCCACCAACTTAATGGCATCTCAATAAAGTTAGTCCATCCCATAGGGCTGTTTCTAAGCATTACTGGGATAATGTCTCTGGAAACACCCAGCTTGGAAAGAACACATTACAAGTAATGATGTTAGCTGTAAAACATTACTTTGCGGAGTAGTGAGGGCAGGATGTTAGTTTTGCAACATATGTAACTGCTGGTACTTCTCTCTCTCTCTCTCTCTCTCTTTCTGTTTGTGCACACTTTTGTATATGTATACATGCATGCAATGTGTAATACTTGTTATGTATACAGTCTTTTAAGGGGATTTGTTTGGGCTATTTTCATATTTATTAAATGCATTTTTAAGAATTAAAAAACCCGCAAATATAATAAAAACTAGTATGTTACTCTTTAAATGTTAACTAGTGACTAATACGGTTACCTTGTAATCACAAATGCAAAAATAAAAAGTAAGATAATAAGTAGGTAATGTAATGTGCAAAATGCATATAAATATTTAAATCAATAAAATTAGGGCATAGGCTTGTTTGTGTAGGAAAGTGTGGCTCTCCGGCTATCTCTGAATTGCAGCTACCATAAAGCCTCACCATTAACTACATGTGCTATGGTTGTGGAGAAGTGTAATAATAATAAATAATAATAATAAATGTAGGCTAAAAGATCTGAAAGACCATGGTTGCACAATCTTGACTAAAGCAGGTGTAGGAAACCTGTTGTCCTCCAGATATTAATTCTCTTATTACCTACTCTAACTACTCTTAATACCCACTGTGGAGTCCAACAACATCTGGTGGGCAAGAATTTTCATAGGCCTTTTGGGAATAAATAGTAATAGTGCAAGTAGTTTGAAGCAAGTATCTGATGAACTTTCTCACAGCACATGAGAAATGAGGTTCTTTCCCTTCCTTCCTGGCTTATTGATTTGGGGAAAAGACCCGACTTTTCATTTATATAAGTTGTTGTTTCCCCTTTCCTTGTATTCTGGGAAGCCATGGGCAACCATTGTAGAGTTGCTAATGATCTTTCCTGGTTTCACATATTAAATGATAAGTTATCATTGTTTGTCATGGGCCACTGATCCTTGCATGCAAGGCAATTATCTGGTAATGGGAACCACACTGAGAGGCGATAAAACTTATCACAAGCAAGCCACGTAAACAGTAAGGTTTGCTTCTTATTTAAGCTTTTTGTACCTATGGTACAATATGGAGACGGGGTTACTGTATGTTTTGTAATAGAAGGAGAAATTTCATTTATACAACAAATTTTATTCAACCCTTTTAGCTTTGACTGTTGTTAGATGACGGTAAATGACATGGTATAATCATCTGTGCTTTTTAAAACATGTATTCTGTATTTCATATTTTTGTGTGTTAAGCTGTGAGGGCCTATGGTTATAAACAATAAAGTTACATGGAAGATTGTGTTGCAGCCACAAATTGGCCATTGATGGGAACAGCTATCCTTGTCTCACTTTAAATAAATAATATAAAAAAATAAAACTTTATTTATATCCCGCCTTTAGCCAGGGCTGTCAAGGCGGCTTACAAGTTAAAAAAGAGTACACCCACACAAATCAGCAACAAATACTCCCCTTAAAAATATATGAAGAAAAATATATTTCAAGAAACTCCATGAATAATGATATTGGAGTGAGCAGATGAAATTAAAACAAGGAGCCTGAGTTGTTAATTTCAATATTGTGAGTCTTTGGTCATTTAAATAATATAAAGCTAATTATATTTGCTGCTGGAATCTACATAGCCATGCTTATCATAGCTGATAAGCCTGCCATAATTTGGCAATCACAGTCCAGCTTTGGTCCTTTTATTAGGTAACAACCCAACATTTTTAAAAATCAGGTTGTGCTGGTGCTTTTCAAAACATTTAAATCAAATTTTGAAAAATGAATGTAATTCTGTTTCTATTTCTCAATGTTTGAACACCATGCAAATGCTAAAAGACGTACCTGGAATGCTCAAAATTAATGGAACAGTCTACAATTCAGAAGATGCTCCTTTCACATTCAGCTCTCATTTCTATTTATAGTTTAGTTATAGTTTAGTCCACATAGAAAACTGAGAGTGACTAGAAATATAAAACATCTTTTTCAGAAACAGTAAAAATGCTTTCAAAAATAAATTTCTTATTTAAAAAAAGTGCTGCACATGATTATGTTTTAGCCTCAGCAGTTTAAAATATTCATTATTTCTGCTCAGGATATAAGGCTTCTTTCTCTAGATTATGTTTCTGCAGAACATGGGTATGCAACTTTGAGGAGCCATGTTGGACACCCCTAAATCCATTGGGAGGCTACACTCCAGCCATGCTACTAAATTTATTGTGGCATCAGTTGCAAAATTGCTTTTAAAACTGCAAAGATTGCTTTTCCTTGTTCTGAAAGGCAATCATGCTTCCAAAGTGTCTTGGAAGTGTAGTTCCATTTTTGCAAAGCAAAGCAGCTTCATTTATATTTATATATATTTTTGAATCTCTTGCCACAAACAGCCTGTCAAGTCCAGTGAGCATCCACAGTCTGGGTTGTACTCAGTCCTTTAGAATTCTTCCCAAATTCGCTTATATGCTTCAAAACCTAAGGGTTCCCTAAACTTCATGGTACTTCCCTCTTGTGCATGGATAATACTGTTTTGCCTATGTAAAGATCCATACTGTTAGAAGTGAATTTGCAATTACTATAAAGGAAGTTTGAAAAGCCAGCAACTTCATTCTTGTGAAATGGCTCATGTTCCCACCTTTTCCTTATGGGCCGAGAAATCATATAAAATCCCTTCCTTTTAGAAATTCGTTCAGTAGCAACATCTGCTCCGGCCTTTTCTGCTGCAACCATAATGTGGTTCCTCTCCCCCAACTCTTTTCAGAGATTTGATAAATAAATCAGCTACAATATTTTGCCAATTTTGTGACATTTGGAGATTAACCTCACCCTTCCTGTAGGTTGTACAGAGTAGCATAAATACTTCCCTCCAAGGAGCCTGTGAGATCAGCTAGGTTGAGGAAAATTATTTTCCTCTCATCTTTATTTTAGTGTATTTGTCTCTTACTGTTCAGACTAATGGCCTGAAATACTGGACTGGAAACTGATGGCAAAAAGGTTGCAAACTGAAATAGAGGATCATACAGTGGATGTTATTAATTGTTGTAATTGTCTTTGTTTTAATTGACTTTTATTATTGTGCTCATTGTTTTACTTAGATTGTACTCCTCTGGCAGGTTTTATTCCGTTTTATCGTTGATTGTCTTTTGTACAGCCCTGAGTACACTGACAGCGCTCTAGAAATAAACTTTAATAATAATAATAATAATAATAATAATAATAATATGATCATGTTCCACCCTCCAAGGTCTCAGATTAAGAATCCTTTCTTCTTTCTGTAGGTTAGCAAGATAGACAAGAGAACAACATTCTTCATAGAATGACACTCTCAGCTTCTGTATTTTCACCAGAATTTATGAATTTGAGCTAATTGTTAAAGCTGTGTGCAAACAGCCTTGTAATATTCTCCACCCCAATTGGTAGACAGATAAAAATACAGTGGGATCTCGGTATCTGTGGGCTTGCCATCCATGGATTCAAGCATCTGTGGACAGCAAGCCCCTGTTGTCTTCAGTGTCCATGCGGTTGCACCACCATGAGGGACAATGGGACATCACCTGAACTCCTGCTGTCCTTAATGGTGGAATAGCTGTGTGCCCGTACCGCCACTGGGGACAACAGAGGCTTACCCTGAAGTCCTGTTGCCCCTAATGGTGGTGTGGCTGGGGCAGGATTCATTGAAAAAAACAAACAATAATGCTAGGAAAGATGGAGGGAAGCAGAAAGAGAGGAAGGCAACATCCTAGATGGATGGACTCTATTAAGAAGGTCACAGGTATGACTTTGCACGAACTAAGCAGAACAGTGGAGGACAGGGAGTCTTGGAGATGTCTCATCCAGAGAGTCACCATGGGTTGAGATTGACTTGAGGGCAGTTAATAACAACAAAGGGCCTCGGCAGACGGCTTAAAAAGCCATCCTGGAGGCAGGGAAGAGGAAGGGCAGCCGCATGCTCGGCGCCCCTTCCTCCTCCCGAGGTCGTCCTCGGAGCCGCCGGCTCTCCGCACGGCTGGCGCTCCGAGGGCAACCTCCTGCCGCAGCGTCCGGACACGCTGTGGCAGAAAAGTCAGTGAAAGTGTGCCGCAAGCTTTTGAGGCGCACTTTTGCTGACTTGTGAAAGGAGTGCTATTTTAGCGCTCCTTTCAGGGGCGGCGAAGGGGCGCCGCTGGATCGAGGCATGGGGATGCCTCGGTCCCGCGGCGCACCTTCCCAGGGCGGCCCCGTGCCGCCAGTCTGCTTCCCCCCTAAGTGGGGCAGAGGGAAGATTGTTGTTTGGTACTGGAATGTGTAAACATCTGGGCATTAACAATCTATATCTAGATGACACAATACTACTAGCAGAAACCCACAAAGACCTGGAGCAATTATTAATGAGGGTCAAGGAGGAAAGTGCCAAGGTAGGCTTGATGTTCAACATAAAGCAAACAAAAATAATGATAACAGAAGATCTACAAGAATTCATCCTTGATAACAAGAAAACTGAAATAGGAAAAAAGTTCCCATACTTTGGACCAAATATTAATCAGAACAGAGACTGCAGTCAAGAAATTAGAAGAAGGCTAGGATTGGGAAGGGCACCTATGAAAGAAATGGATAAAATCCTAAAGAGCAAAGGTATAACTCTGAACAAAAATAAACTGAGGATTCTTCAAGCCATCATATTCACCATCCCTGTGTACAGATGTGAGAGCTGGAGAGTGAAGAAGGCAGATAGGAAGAAAATCTCAAATCACTCATTCGAGATGTAGTGCTAGGGCCTCGGCAGACGACTAAAAGAGTCGTCTTCCGGGCAGGGAAGAGGAGGGGCAGCCGCACGAGCGGCGCCCCTTCCTCTCCCCGAGGTCGCCCCCAGAAGCGCCGGCCGTCCGCACGGCCGGCGCACCGGGGATGACCTCACGGCGCAGCGTCCACATGCGCTGCGCCGTTTGAGCCAGGGAAAGTGCGCCCGCCGCTTTTAGGGCGCACTTTCCCTTACATCTAAAAGGAGCGCCAATTTGGTGCTCCTTTTAGATGCGCCACAGGAGCGCCGCGGTCCGGAGGCTGAACTCCGGCGGCGCTCCGACCCGCGGCGTCTCGGGGGCCTCCGTCTGCTGAGGCCCCTAGAGAAGAGTGCTGAGGATGCTGAGGAGAGCCAAGAAGACAAACATAGGTTCTTGAACCTATCAGGTTTGAAATCTCCCTGGAAGCAAGATGACTAAATTGAGGCTGTTGTATTTTGGCCACATCATGAGAAGGCACAAATCATTAGAAAAGACAATAATGCTAGGAAAGGTAGAAGGGAGCATAAAAAGAGGGATGGATGGACACAATCAGAAAGGGCCTGGGCCTGAGCCTGCAGGACCTGAGCAGAGCTGTGGAGCACAGGGGTTCCTGGAGAAGTCTCTTGCACAGGGTTGCTATGAGTTGAGGTTGACTCAAGGGGAACTAGCATCATCATCAGCAACTAAAAATCTATTTCATATTTTAGGTGGGAGTTTGAGGAGTACAGTAATTTGTGCAAGAAAGTGCTGCACTGGTGCTCTATGGGGTGCATGGAACTCTGGAGATATTATATGTGCTGGTTTCAGCATACACTATGTTGTAATGTTGCTGGCAAATTTAAATGTAATTTAAATTGTGCTATGGACCCCATAGAATTCAAGAAAGTGAAAGCACAGAACGTCCTATTTATCAGTGCCCCATATCTTTGTAATCTCAAATTTTGTTGATTTTTGTTATGTGAAACAGACTTAATTTTGTTCTTAATACAGCATTCTGTTTTTTCCACCCTGTTGTGCCATTAATTTTTTTTTACAGAATTCTGACTTAGCACTGGAATTTTACCCCCTCTGAAAAAATTAACTGATGAAAGAGTCCAATTGTGTGTTATTTTGACTTTCAGTCTGAGGGTTTTGTTTCTATAGATGCTTTAGAAAGTCCTGTGACTTGGAAGTATTTCCAGGAAATGATCTGAATCTAACTTGCAGTCTCCTGACCCTTTCTGCTCAGCTCATTCATTATCAGGACTTCTAAAAATTGCAGCTATACTCCCATCCTCTGGATGGGAAGAAAGTCTTACTAATAGTTGGGTTTACATAAGGAAAATCTTCACCTGCAATTTTTATTGTATTCTGTTAGTGGATACAACTAAATAGCTTACTTTCTGGTTTCTTTTCTCCACCCTTCCTCTTGGCAAGTTTGACTTCCCAGATAAATTTCCCCCACAACAAAGGGGAGTTCATTGTTCTGCAGTGTTCCTTGAGGTTCAGTCAGTAAAGAAATAATATTGCATTGATGGTGAGCTGATTCACATGCCATTCTCATCCAGGGATGGAGAAACTTTGGCACTCAACATATTTTTGTACTACAGCTCTCACATCTCTTACTGTTGACCATGATTGCTGAGGTTTCTGGGAGTTGAAGTTCAAAAATCTAAAAAGCCAAAGATTCTCCTGTTGTTGTTTTTTTTACCATGGCTTAGCACTTTGAAGATGGGCAGGTATGAGTCTTAGCAAAGTAGCAAGGTCACATGCCTCCCTTTCCATTCTTCTTTTTACCTGATTTGCTATAGGAGTCGATTAGAATTTAGTTCCAGTTTTCCTACAAGTTGGCTTGTCTTAATGTGTGAATGAGAAATCGGAGTTTAAAACAAAACCTGGTGAGTTTCTAAACAAGCTGGCATTAAACCATGGTTTGTATGTAAACACAGCCTCCCTTTTGTAGGAAGTGAAATTATAATCTGCAAACTGTGAGAACTGTTTCACAATGGACCAGCCTGCCTCAGAGGGTAGCAGACTTTCCTTTGGAGATTTTTAAACAGTGATTCGATGGGCATCTTTCTAGAGTGCTTTAGCTATGTATTCCTGCATGGCAGGGGGTTGGAATAGATGCCCCTTGCAGCACCTTCCAACTCTTAATTAAGTTTCTGTGATTCTAAGTTGTCGTCTCAGTTGCGTGGGAGGAGGATGGTGAAGAGGGAGTGCTTCCTAGGCTGCATGCACACTGCAGAAATAATCCAATTTTGTGAGATATTTAGCCTTCTCTATCACAGAGCTTTGGTGCCACAACAAACTTCAGTTCCCAGGAATCCACAGCATTGAGCCATGACAGTTAAAGTGGTGTCAAACTAGATTATGTCTGCAGTGTGGATGCTGTCTTTGCCTGATGCTTTGCTTGGATTCCTTCAGACTGATCTTCATAGTTGTAAATGATGTGTTATGTGTAAATGAACCAGCTGTTTTCAAAGAAGCATATTCTTTCCATCAAATTTCTACATGAAATGCTTATACCTAGAGGATAAAATCAGTTGGAGTGGTTTATTTTCCCCAGGCAATACCACATTTGGACCTCAGGCAATGTCAGTTTCTGGAGCACATGTATGTGGCCTGTGGGTTAGACTTTGGAAAGCCTCTTTTGTCATTGGCAAAATTCCAGTCCAATCCTGTGTTTGATGGTTGGTCTGACTGAATGGTTCTTGAGCCACAAAGCTTATAAAAAAGAACCCCCACAAGTATTGTGGGTGGGTTTTTTTTGGGGGGGGGGTATCTCATAATTTCCAAATTCAGTTTGTGATGCTAAAGAGCTTGTCTCATCAGTTTGCAGTAACTATCACCTTAGCTGTGGCCAGTGAGTGAAGGAGACAAGACTTGTCATGCTTTTCAAATAAGCTGGGAGTTTGTTTGTTTTCTGAGAAGATCAAATGCTGCAATAGATTGGAAGACAAGTTTCCTTGGTGTATGAAGCAGCCATGCTATAAAAATCAGAGATTTATTTTTAACTTAGCTGTAAATTCTGTGGCACCCACAGAAACAAGACAGTGAAAAATCTTAACAAGATGTAGGACAAATAAGAAAATTAAGTCATACTTCAGAAAATAAAATAATTACAAGTGTAATGGGAATTGACTGCTTTTTTGCACCCTGGTCCTCCAACCAATTACTTTTTAAAAGTAACATTTGCAATGTGTGATAGAGTATCACATAATCCTTTATGATAAAAATGGGGAACATGTGGATATCCAGATATGGTAGTCCAACATCCAAAGGGCCACATGTTCTTCTTCACAGTTTTATGGACAAAGCAAAAGAGAACACTGGGTGTGTATTTGGGTGTGCATGTATGTCTGTGTATTGATGTTGTTGTGCCTTTGTTTCCTGAGCCAACACCATTGTAGCCTTTGGGGCTGTAAAGGTTGTTCACCGCTACTTTAAAAGCTATCGAATTCACTGCAGTGCATGGATCAACAGGATTCTCTGCAAACAACTCAGTGACCATGTTTAGATGTAACGCTCTTGATCCAATAAATACTTGGGCAGAGAATGAACATTGGGCCAAGCACTTCCTCCTCTTTCCTCTCTGTGCTATAATAGAGAATACTAGGGGTTTGTTAAGCCACACTATCACATTATACCTGGGCCAGGAAACAATGCTTTCATCTAAATCTCTGACTACAAGCTAGGATATCAAACCTGTTTTCTGTTATATTCCAGCTAGAAAACTGGTTTAATTTCCAACAGAAAACAGGTTTGACAGTTAGGTTTCTATTACAGGACAGGTGGGAAAAGTGAAGAGTGGAGAAACTGGGGGGGGGGGGGGGGGTTGCAGACTGCCAGAAATAGTGCAGATTGAGTCCACTTTTAGGGTTAGGGTTAGTGCTAGAGAATCATGGGAACTGTAGTTTATTGTGGCACCAGAGCTCTCTGACAGAGAAGGCTCAATGTCTCAGAAAAAAAACAAAACCCAGTTCCCACGATTCCCTAGCACTAACCCTAACCCTAAAAGTGGACTCAATTTGCACTATTTCTGGCAGTCTGCAACCCCCATGTGTTAACTTCTCTGAGACCCGGAAGAGGAGGGGCAGCTGCATGCGCGGCGTCCCTTCCTCTTCCTGAGGTCGTCCTCAGAGCTTCCGGCCCTCCGGACGGCCGGCGCTCCGGGGATGACCTCCCTCCACAGCGACCAGACGCGCTGCGGATGATAAGTCAGGGAAAGTGCCCCACTTGGGGCTTATGAGGTTTAATACATTATTTCTATAATCCATATGAGATACTTACATAGAAAGTACCATTAAAGAGTGAAGTACTGAGTTGCCAGAACTCCTAGGAGGCAAACTTTAGAAACAGAAGCTGTTTTCTGTCTCATACTCCCTCCTACTATGTACTTTCCTTTCAAAGTGACCTCATCCAATATCACTTTTAAATGGCCTGACCATCAATAACAATCTTTGCTTTTTGCTGGTTTAACTTGTTTCTATCCTTGAGATGGTTCTGAAATGTTCCACCTTCATCTCTGTCATAGAATCATAGAATTGGAAGACTTCAAGGACCATCAAGTCCAACCCCCTGCCATGCAGGAATATACAACCAAAGCACCTCTGACAGATGGCCATCCAGTGTCTGTATAAAAACCTCCAGAGAAGGCAACTCCATCACACTCAGAGGCAGCACATTCCACTGTTGAACAGCTGCTATTACAGGTGAGGCCTGATCAAAGCAGAAGAGAGTGGTACTGTTACTTGATCTAGACCAGGGGTAGGCAACCTTTCCCCTTTAAGGGCCGAGGGACTTCAACTCCCAGAATCCCAGGAGCTATTGGCCAACATGGGACTATTGGCCAACATGGCTGAGGCTTCTGGGAGCTGAAGTCCCTCGGCCCTTAAAGGGGAAAGGTTGCCTACCCCTGATCTAGACACTATACTTCTATTGATGCAGCCTAGAATTGCATTGGCTTTTTTAGCTGCTGCATTACACTGTTGACTCATGTTTAACTTGTGGTCTACTAGGACTCCAAGACCCTTTTCACATGTTTTGTTGTTATGCCAGATGTCCCCCATCCTGTATCCGTACATTTCATTTTTTCTGCCTAAGGTGCCAAACACACTGCAGAAACAATCCAATTTGAGACCACTTTAACTGCCCTGGCTCAGTGCTAGGAATTTCTGGGAAATGTTGTTCTGAATTCATTTCCTTGTGATAGTGGTGTTTATGGACACAAACAAGTATGCTTTCTTGGCTGGCTAAAGTATGAATTGTTTTGTATAGCTCTCAGTTAGAGGAGGTCAGTCAACACAATGGTTTTCACTCAACCTTTGGTCGTCCAGATGTTTTGGCCCTCCAACTCTCAGAATCCCATTGGCCATTCTGGCTAGGCTGTCTGAGAGTTGGAGTCCAAACCATCTGGAGGACCTGAATTAAAGTAGCACTTCATTTCCCCTCTTCTGATTTCACTCTATTGTGTAATAAATTTTGTCAAGATATACAAGGCAGATCTATGTTCGACAGAAAGTTTCTCGTTCAAATATCACTTTTGTCTTTGGCATGTCTCTGCACCATCTGCAAAATGAAGATGGAGATGCTAATAATGGAAGAGATAGAGAAGAACAGCAGGAGAGGGGGAAAACCCAAAAGAGAGCAGAAGGATCCAGCTGGAAATTGACAGAAGTACTTCATTATAGTACAGGCATCTTCTTTTAAAGGAAAATTGCTCAACATGTTTGAATCAGTGGTCCTCCTCAGGTGCAAACAATTTCATATATTTTGTCCTGCTACATCAATTAGAACAACTGGTTCTAAAAATAAGCATGGTGTGTCCTTATAATTTGTGCCTGTAGTCCAAATATCTTGCCTCTACAACAGTAATGGCTTATGAACTTTTCCAGTTAAAATATAGAGTTTGGGATATACTCACCGTATAAGATGACCCCTCT
Source organism: Phrynosoma blainvillii (assembly GCA_026167975.1). Classification (NCBI taxonomy): domain Eukaryota; kingdom Metazoa; phylum Chordata; class Lepidosauria; order Squamata; family Phrynosomatidae; genus Phrynosoma; species Phrynosoma blainvillii. Next base: position 19,721,156 of record JANUYF010000006.1, read on the forward strand.
TCCAACGCACACCAAATAAAATTTTTAAAAACATCAGATTTGATTTCAATATGGTAATTTTAATTCAAATGCTTATGACATGCAGGTACTTAGCAGGAAAACTGTCACTTGTAAACGCAACAAACTACAGCTCCCATGTTCCCTAGCATTTATTTCTGCAGTGTGTTTTGGATCTTACTTTTTAAAAAATAGTCCAGATTTAAATGCTGCTTTAAAAATTATTTCCATCTCCCAGCTATGAGATGGTTGGGGGGAAATGAGAAAGTGTTGGGGGGAAAGACTGCCAATATAATATAGGTGATGCATTCTGGGGTATGTACAATTTGTGGCCAAGTAAGTGACCCTGGGCATGTTACACACTCTCAGCCTCAGAGGATGGTAATGGCATCCCCCATTTGAAGAAACATGCCAAGAAAACCCCATGATAAGGTTGCCTTAGGGTCACCATAAGTCGGAAAGGGCCTGAAGACACACAAGAACAACAAAAAAGTCTGCAATTGTTTCATAGGTAGTACATGGGAATAGGAGCCAGCATGGTGTAGTGCAGAGGTAGGCAACCTAAGGCCCGGGGGCTGGATGTGGCACCTTGAGGCCTTTGGACCGGCCCCAGGCCGGTCCTGCCGCCCCCGCTGCCCCCTGCCACAGCCGCTGGCCGCCATGATGATATTGAGTATTGCTGTTATTACTTGTTCTTGGGGTTTTCTTGGCAAAATCTCCACAGGGGTTTTGCCATGGCTTTTCTGGGGCTGAGAGAGTGTGCATGCATATTTTTTAATTTTTTAATTTTTTTAATTTCAATTTTAATTTTAATTTATTTATTTATTTATTTTTGGTGCTTTGGCCCCCCAATTGTCTGAGGGACAGCAACCCGGCCCCCGGCTCAAAAAGGTTGCCTACCCCTGGTGTAGTGGTTTGAGTGTTGGACTACCACTCTGGAGACCTGGGTTTGATTCCCCACTCTGCCATGAAACCCACTGGGTGAACTTGGACAAGTCACACACTCTCAGCCTCAGGGGAAGGCAATGGCAAACCTCTGAACCAGTATTGCCAAGAAAACCCCAGGAAAGGATCGTCTTAGGGTTCTCTTCCTCCTCCTCTTGCCTCGCCACCCCTGTCCTCCTCCTCCTTCTCTCTCCTTGCTTCTTCCTGCCTCGCCACCCCTGTCCTCCTCCTTGTCCCCCACATGCTCTTGCCTGGCTGCTCCCTCCTTTATCCTGGCTTCTTCCTGCCTCACCACCCCAGTCCTCTTCCTCGTCCCCATCCTCCTCCTCTTGTCTGGCTTCTTCCCTCCTCTCGCCTCTGTCCTCCTCCTCCTCGTCTTTATACCCGGCTTTAAAAGTTGTCTTATACACCAGAAAATATGGTACTTGCATTTGCATGCTTTCAAACTGCTAGGTTGGCAGAAGCTGGGACTAATGATGGGAGCTTACCCCATCATGCGGCACCTGGGCCTCATACACCCAATCTGCCAATCTTGCAATCATCGGACTCAGCATCTTAACCATTTGAGCCATCACATCCCTACCTTCCTAGTACTATTATTTAAAAATCTGTTTTTTTCAGTACTTCTTTGGCTGACCATAGATGCATCTACACTGTAGATATAATGCAGTTTGACACCACTTTAACTACCATGGCTCCATCCCACAGAATCTTGGGATTCGTCATTTTGTGAGGCACCCGCACTCTTTGGCAGAAAAGGTTAAAGAACTTGTAAAACCACAAATCCCAGAACTCCATAGGTTGGAGCTACAGCAATTTTATTGGCGTCAAACTGTATTATTTCTATAGGGTGTAGATGCACCCCATGTCTCGCTAGATTTTAAGGGAGAAGGTTCTTTTCAGGCTAATTTATAGAAGCTAGACAATCTGGTCACACCACACCTATTCTACTCCAGTTATTTGGGCTGCCTGTTGAGCATAATAGAATAAGAGAATCATAAAATTAGAAAGGACATCAAGACCCATTCGGCCAAACCCCTTGCTGTACAGGAATACACAGCTAAAGCAATCCCAAAATATGGCATCCTCTGTTTAAATACCTCCAAAGAAGGAGAGACCACCACTCTAATCCATTGTTGAGAAGCTGTTACTGTCAAAAAAGTTGATACTAATGTTTAAGTGCAATTAATTGAATGTAAGGAGCTTAATTTTTGCACATTTCTTACCCTAATACAGGATAAGATTTTTACCACTTTTAAGAAAAGTTGCCATTTAAAATTCCAGAAACAAGGAATGCTCCCAAGCTGAGAGATCAGAACTATGGAGAGACCATTTTCTGAAATAAATCCCTTCTTTTTATTAAGCTATGATATGTTGCCATAATAAACAATTTTAAGGCGTATGTCCTAAGATTAACTTGGCATTCTCATTTTTGCCTTGCTTTCCATGTTATTTGTGTGTTGGCCTCTAGAGTAGTAGTTAGTTACAAACAGCAACTTATTTATAATTAATTTCTTTTTCATCTAACCAAGATGTAGCTATATGATGAAGAAGTCTCAGTCTGTGAAAGCTTATGGCACAAACTTTTTTATCTCAGTTAGTCTCAAAAATGCTACAAGTCTTCTGCAAGGTGTAGCTAAGTTACATTGGCCCTTTGCAGACTGCCAGAAATAGTGCAAATTGAGTCCACTTTAACTGTCCTGGCTTAGTGCTAGGGAATTGTGGGAATTGTATTTTTTTCTGAGACATTGAGCCTTCTCTGTCAGAGAGCTCTGGTGACACAATAAAATACAGTTCCCATGATTCCCTAACCCTAGCCCTAACCCTTAAAGTGGACTCAATTTGCACTATTTCTGGCAGTCTGCAAAGGCCCATTATTATTGTAAATTTACAAGAGAGGGTTCAGTTCCCAGCTTGGCGATGAAACCCACTGGGCAACCTTGGGCAAGTTTCATGCTCTCATTCTCAGAGGAAGGCAATGGCAAATATCTGAACAAGTTTTACCAAGAAAACCCCATGATAGGTTCGCCTTAAGGGTTGCCATAAGTAAAAAAAAAACTTGAAGGCACACAATAATAAACAACTTCATTCTATTTGTGATTCAACTGTAATATTAGTAGTAGTGGTCTTTAAAGCTCTACATGATTAAGTCTCTACATAAGGTTGTCCTTATGGTTAGCATTAGCCCTGCTTTTGGGTGCTTTCTGCGATGGTCCCTAATCTCTGGAATATCCTTCACATGGCTTCTTCATGCTGAGTGCTCTCAAGAGGCTCTAACAGCATTTTTATTACTGATGCCTTTTGAACTTATTTTTGAACTTGGGGGTTGGACTGGATGGCCCTTGTGGTCTCTTCCAACTCTATGATTCTATGATTCTATGACTTTATCATATATCTGTTTTATTTGCTGCCCTATTTTTTTTAAAAATTGCTGCTTATATTGGTAGTTGCTATATTGATTTATATGTGTAGTGCTGTTGTTTTAATATTGTAGTGTTGTTGTTTTGTTGAAGTTAATATTTTATTGACCATTGAAGAACATCATTGAACCCCAAATGATTTCTTAAGATCTATTAAATAAAATAAAAATGATAGGTGATAGAGCAGGTGTGTAGAACCCACCTGAAATTTTGGACCATAACTCCTACTATCCCTTTTCAATGGCCATGCTGGATAAGGATGATAGGAGTTGTAGACCAGAAGATCTGGAAGGCCAAAGGTTCTCCTTGCCCCCACGATTGGAACTGAACCCAGAAAGTTATGCATGCCAAATACCTGCTCTCAGTGAACTGTGGCACCCTATGAAGAGACTCATGTGCCCTTGTCCTCTGATCCTGTGGTCCAGAGTTACTATTACAGAGCAAGGATAAGCAAAGTATTGACCACCAAAGGTTGTTAGACTTCTACTGCCAGGGTTCCTCACCACTATTTTTTTGGTGGGTAGGACTCAGTTGAATTGCAGATCAACAACATCTGCTTTGTTATGAATGTAGGATTTTGATGTGGATAGAAAGTAGGGTTGGATAAAGAATGGATATTGTCTACATGCATGTTGTTTTGGGCTACGGAGACTTTGTAGTCTTGGATGTGGGCTTGAAGTATCACTTATGATTGAAGGGTACCACCAGTACAGGATAAGCCCAAGACATTCTACTGCCTATAGCAAAGGACAAGGGAACAGCCTCTCACCATATCATGTATCAAGAGGTATCAGGATTGGGATGGGATGGCAACCATAGCCCATGACTGATGCTAGCTAGTTAGGGGTGTTCAAGGCAAGCATATACCTACAGAGAATAACATCTGGGACTACCAAAAGTGCATCTCAGCATCCGTTGCCTCACTTTGCTTCAAGACCTGTGCCAGTGTAGCAACTGAGTTGTCATTGTGACAGCCTTTGCTGTACAACTGACAAGAAAAAAACTTTTCTTTCTGTTAGAGAGGAGGAAAACCACATTCTCACCCTGATAAATGTTCAAAGAGTCCTAAGACATAGTTTGTCCAGCCCACCCTAGTGCTGAAATGAATCTGTCTCTCCTGGTTTCGTTCTTTGCCATATCAAGGAAACCTGTCATTCTCCTTGATCTTCTTCCAGCTGCAGAGAGCAGAGGACAATAATAATAATAATAATAATAATAATAATAATAATAATAATAATATCTCACCCCTCTGCAGAGCAATCTCATGCTATCAGATATGTGCCTCCTTTGTGTAAGGGAAAAAAAAAAAGAATGTTAGATATCCCACAAAGGAATGGATGGCAGTCTGCCACAAGAGCTTCAGCACCAAGAGTGTGAATATGTTCTCATATTTACTTAACTGCTTGGCAAGCTGGTTCTGCAGGAGGAACAGGAGAATCTAGGTAAAAACTGCGGTGTGTGTTCATCTGCTGAAGGCACACTTGAAGCTGAAAGCTCAGATAAGTTGTTAAAATTGCTGGAGCTGCTTTGGCACAACAAATTTTGGTCCTCCAGATGTTTTGGACTTCAGCTCCCAGAATTTTTGACAGTTGGCCAATCTAACTGGCTTCTAGGAGTTGAAGACAAAAGCACTAAAAGGACCAAAGTTTGGGAACCACTGCCGTAGCTCAACTGAGTAATTTAAATGGCTATGGCTGATGGAAGGCTCCCCCAATGCAGGTCTAAGCCACATGTGATTCTCATCCTTTCCCTGTCTGTGTTTTTATGGACTATTAGAAACCACCACCACCACCACCCATTTCTGTGGAGATGTGACCAGAAGATGCTCTCATTTGAAGAAACACTTACTATTCAATGTGCTTTTGGGTTTCTTTTGTTTATTCATTTCATATGTTTAAATTTAGAACCCTCCTTCCTATGTGGATAACAGCAGTAATACAAATCAAATATAACCAAATGCAATACAATAGCAGTAAAGTACAAATTAAAAATAAATAAATAAATTAAAACGAAAGCTTCTAAAATATCCCTTTAGTATAATGTATTTTTTATTATGTAAAATATGTAAACATATTTCTTGAATCCCTCCCCCCTCCATTCACAATTTTGTTTCTTGCCCTACTGGGGTAGAATCATAGAATCATAGAGTTGGAAGAGATCACAAGGGCCATCCAGTCCAACCCCCTACCATGCAGGAACTCCCAATCAAAGCATCCCCGACAGATGGCCATCCAGCCTCTGCTTAAAGACCTCCAAAGAAGGAGACTCCACCTCTTTCCGAGGGAGTGTGTTCCACTGTCGAACCGCCCTCACTGTCAGGAAGTTACTCCTAATGTTGAGGTGGAATCTCTTTTCCTGCAGCTTGCATCCATTGTTTCGGGTCCTAGTCTCTGGAGCAGCAGAAAACAAGCTTGTTCCCTCCTCAATATGACATCCCTTCAAATATTTAAACAAGGCTATCATATCACCTCTTAACCTTCTGTTCTTCAGGCTAAACATTCCCAGCTCCCTAAGTTGTTCCTCATAGGGCTTAGTTTCCAGACCCTTCACCATTTTAGTGGCCCTCCTCTGGACACGCTCCAGTTTCTCCACATCCTTTTTGAATTGTGGTGCCCAGAACTGGACACAGTATTCCAGGTGAGGCCGGACCAAAGCAGAATAGAATGGCACTATTACTTCTCTTGATCTAGACACTATACTTCTACTGATGCAGCCTAAAATTGCATTGGCCTTTTTAGCTGCTGCATCACACTGTTGACTCATGTTCAACTTGTGGTCCACCTGGATTCCTAGATCCCTTTCACATGTAGTCTCATTCAGCCAGGTGCCCCCATCGTATATCTGTGCTTTTCGTTTTTCCGCCCTAACTGCAGTACCTTACATTTCTCCGTGTTGAATTTCATTTTGTTAGCTTTGGCCCAGCTTCCTAGTCTGTTCAAGTCATTTTGAATTTTGATCCTGTCCTCTGGGGTATTAGCTACTCCTCCTAATTTGGTGTCGTCTGCAAATTTGATAACTATGCCCCCAATACCATCATCCAAGTCATTAATAAAGATATTGAATAGCACTGGGCCCAGGACAGAGCCCTGTGGCACCCCACTGGTCACTTCTTTCCAGGTTGAAGAGGAGCCATTGTTGAGCACCCTTTGGGTTTGGCCAGCTAACCAATTACAAATCCATGTAACAGTTACTTTGTCTAGCCAACATTTTACCAGCTTGTTTGCAAGAATGTCATGGGGAACTTTGTCAAAGGCCTTACTGAAATCAAGTTATATTATATCCACAGCATTCCCTTCATCTACCAAGCTGGTAATTTTATCAAAAAAAGAGATCAGATTTGTTTGGCATGACCTGTTTCTCTGAAACCCATGTTGACTTTTTGTGATTATGGAATTACCTTCCAGATGTTCACAGACTCTCTGTTTAATGATCTGCTCCAGAATCTTTCTGGGTATTGATGTCAGACTATTGGCCTGACATGTATAAATGTATAAAATTACATTTTGTCCGTTCCAATAACCAACTCCTCTTACCTCCCCAACCACCAATTTCTAAGTAGCACTCAGTATGAACACATTTTCCATGTAATGCATTTGTTATTAACTGTCTGCTTCTGATAGTAAACTGGTGAGTAACTAATTACAAGCAACTAAATAATGTGCTCTCTCTTTCTCGCTCTGTGTGTGTGTGTGTGTGAGAGAGAGAGAGAGAGAGAGAGAGAGAGAGACAGAGACAGAGACAGAGACAGGAGAAGCCTGGATTTTTTGGGTGGGTGGCTTGTGATAATAGCAAGCAAGAACAGCATTCCAATGATAGATTGTCTCTTCAATAGTACTTGCAGCCAGTGAGGTTGAACGGCATGGCCACTGCTAATAAAACTAATTTTGATACTGATGGATTATTGAGGCCGTCCAATACAAAACCCTCTCTTGAGAGATTTGCTGTGGTGGTTCTGTCTAGACTTCAAGGAATTTTTTTTTTCTTTGTGCATTGTGGGGAGATAATACAATTGTGCATGTTTTGACAGATCTTTCTACAGCCTATTCAGAATTACTTGTGGTTAAGCTGAGGGAGAACAGGCACTGTTCAAGATTCATTCCATCTTTCTTAATTCTGGTCTGCTTGGACTTCAAGCTACCTACAGCAAGGCAAAGCTCTCAAGTCTTTTATCGCCTCAGCAAATCTTCACCCATAGCAGAAAAAAAGACTTTGAATGGATGCCTGTGAGATACCCAAACCAGGATTTTTGGAGTATGCTCCAAGTAGGAGCACAGCCTCACCAAGTCTTGGGTGCAATGCAGACTTTTTAGTACAGATGGAGGATCTATGGAGACCTTTTGTAGGACATGCCTGGAAGGTTTGTGTCCTGACTCTTTCTGGATCTCTTTTCCACAGAGTTCTAGCTCTCTGGCCTTTAAACTTCCTTCAAGCTGAAACCTCTCAGGAGATGTCCCAGTGTATATTGCCCCTGCCCCTAGGCAGCCCTTGTTTATTTCTAATTTCCAAAGGGGTTTTTAAGAAGGTGTTGAGGTCTTTATAAGGGGCTGCCCAATGTGTTTTGCTTCCTTGGGCAAAGGATGGGATTATGCGCCATACCTATTACACATACAAAAGCAAAGAGGACTTCACATGAATGATGGGACAGTGCCCGCCACCACATCTAAAGGCAGAAGGGTAGGCTGGGGGCTGGTGAAACAAGGCTGAATGGCGTATACAGCCCTGTCCTGCAACTGAGAGGAATGGGTGGGAAAAGGACAGCCTTGGTCTCTGTGTACCTACTTTTCTAGAAACTGATGTACCCCAGATCAGGAGTTCAGTGCTGTCTAAGCTCTGGTTGGCAGTAAAAATCCTGGGTCTCAGGAACTGGGAATAACAACTGAACCCTGAGATCTTTTGCATGTACTCTTATCACTCAAAAATTATTTTCCACTCCTAAACAAATAGCTTTGCCTTTACTGCACTTGTTCAATATTTCATGAGACTCATCCAAATTGTGGAACTGGAGCACTGATATGTGTGTGTGTGTGTGTGTGTGTGTGTGTATGTTGAAGCAGCCTCAGTCAGGTTGCGCGCAATGCATATAAGACAACTGTGTGCATGCCATAAGCCTGTATACTTATGGTGAACCTATGAATTTCATAGGATTTTCTTAAGCAAGAAATCCTCAAGAGGTGGTTTTACCAGTTCTTTCCTTCCTCTGAAATACAGCCTATATCACCTGGTATTTATTGGTGGTACAGAATAGCCAGAGCTTAGAAAGTTAAAACATCACGTATTCCTATCTTCATAGTCATGACAGCGTTTTAAAGTTATTCATTGCCTTTATCATTGCAGTTTTCAAAATGTAACTTGTTTCGCTCGTTTTTATTATTATTTTTTTTAAAAAACTCTTCAGGATTGATAAGAGAATGACATAAAATTTGAAAAACTTCCATCAAAATAGCTTTTAAAATGCCTAAAATGATTTCAATAGTAATGGTAAAAGTAAGTAGATGTTATTCTTGAAACTAGAGATTAACTTTGCACCCACTCATAGCATTACTTTTGAAATAAAACATTGTTATGTCCTTGTTACAAAAAGAAAAGGTCACACGTTGTACTTTACTTGGCCTCCAGTTACTTTCTGGGCAAGATACAAAGTGATAGTTATTACCTTTAAAGCCCTTCATAGTTTGGGTCCCGGTTACCTACAGAGTCACCTTCTTCCATATAGTCCTCCCTGAACACTCAGGTCCTCTGGCAGACATTTACTCCAGTCAGCCAAGACAAGATTGACAACTGTCAGCCAGAGGACTTTTTCTTCATCCATCCCTAGACTGTAGAATGACCTGCTGGAAGAGATTTGACAGCTGAATATGCTGTCTGAATTTAAAAGAGCATTGAAGACCAGTCTCTTCTGGCAGGCTTATCCAGATGATTTTTAAATTGTGAATTTTAAATTATGTATTTTAGATGTGGATTGTTTTAATATGTGTACATTTTATGTGTCCTTTTAAATTGACGTGTGCTTTACTGATGTGTTTTAACTGATTTTTGTTTGTTTGTTAATTGTTGTTGTCCCCTGCCTCGATCCATGGGAGGTGGATAAGAAATAAATATTATTACTACTAGAGGTAATAGTAATAGTTGTTGTTTTAAAGCCCTGGGAAGAGCTGGTAGCCCCAGTGCAGGTGATCAAATTTCTTCTGAACCATTTACAGTTGCCCCTCCATTCTTGTGGACTTGAGATCCGCGTTCCTCACCTATCTGCAGGTGGTGAACAGAGGGGCACAAAATGGGGCGCACACCTCCATTCAAGCCTATAGGGCTTGAATATATGTAATTTTCCGTTCTCGTGGGGGAGCGTCCGAAACAGATTCCCCATGAAAACGGAGGGGTGACTGTACATAAATGAGGAATTTATAGATGGATGGGGGGGGGATTTGTCTCCCCACTTTTGAGTCTTTTTGATTATGAGTGCAGAGGCTGGATTAAGGATGATATTGGTTAGCTAATCTCATTGAAATGACCTTGAGAATATTTTTCTGGATTGAACCCAACAGACTGAGTCACTTTGATATAGATTTGTTCAGAAATGTCACCCATCGGTGGTTAATGCTTTTTGTCTGCAATGGCTTCTGCTAACTGGGATTTATTTTAGGTCAGCCAGAAAGCAATTTTTATGCCTCCTTTTTCCCCGGGAGAACTTTTCTGAAATGATTGGCTTTGGTAGTCATCTGGGACTCTTGTATGTGGTCCAGGAGACAGGAATCAATGTGACTGGGCTGGAGAATCATCTTAACAACTCACCTGCCTCTGTGTTGCTTGGCTGTGGTAAATGTCAGGTGCAGTGCAGCCAAATCTCAGTGTAATAGCCTCTATCTTTTGTGAATGAAGTCTCTGTAAAAGACAAGAAATTTGTTTCTTTGGCCAAGTCATGCATCCATGGGTGAAAATTGATTTTGTACAGAAAGAAAGATGCATTCAGGGGGGTTCTAGCAAATATGGAAAAGATAAATGCCCTGTAATTTCCATGGGACAATCCTTTCTTCTTTCCTCTTTGACAGTAGCAGCTGATTTTTATCCTGCATTACTAAGTGGTTATGCCAGGACCTGGGGTTGCCAAAAGACGGGCAGGGTAAGTAGAGCTTGTAGGAATCAGATTTGGGTAAATGTTTTCATTAGGATTGCTAAAATGCTTCCAAAGTGGCAAGCTTTTTAGTTCATCAGCAGGCTAGATGGTACAAACGTTCAGGAATGAGGGAAGAAAGAAAAATTCCAAAAATCTATCTAGTTGTAGTGGCCATTCTATCTGTAGCCAGACTCCAAGATTGAAACTATAGACTCAGTGAAGTAGAAGCTTATAAAGATATTGGGGGCCCTTGTCACACTGCAGTCATAGAACTATGATTCCACTTCAACTGCCACAGTTCCATCTGCTGGAATCCTGGGATTTGTAGTTTAGAGAGAGGAATTGGGAATTCTGAGCCACCAAATTCTACTGCTTCGCTAAACTACAAGTCCCAGGATTCCACAGGTTGCAGCTGTGGAGGTTAAAGTTGAATCATAGTGCTATAATCATGCAATTTCAGAGAGGCCATGTGATGTAGCAGTTTAAATGTTGGTCTAGATGAACTTCTGGAGATGAGGGTTTGAATCTCTGCTCAGGGATGTCAACTACTGGGTTACCTTGGATAAGCCACACACAGCCTCAGAGAAGGCACTGGCAAACTTCTCCTGAATGAATCTTGCCAAGAAAACTTTAGGATTAGGGCCACTGTAAGGCAGAACTGACTTGACAGCATATAAAAACAACCATGGCCCTCAGATTACACCTAGTTTTGTCTATTGGGATTATCAGTTAAATGGCTGCTCTATGCCTCTGTAGCCAAAAAGGCTGGCTGAAAGTCAGAGATCTGCCCATAACCTTGGTTGAAGCATTTGGGCTCCTGGCTTAGAGATGAAGAATACTGTAAGGAGAGAGTCTTTGCACCAGGGATATATAAGCTTCAGAGAGGTTCTTGTGCTTAATGCAGAACTATGTGTAGTTTTTGCTCCCCAAAATAGAAAGTTTTGGTTGAGAGATTTAAAGCTAATGCTTGATGGTGCTCCAATATCCCTTGTAATTTAGTGTTTAAAGCAATGATTCTCAAACTCTGGTCCTGTATAGATATTTTAGACTTCAGCCCTAGAAGTTAGAATCATAGAATCATAGAGTTGGAAGAGATCTCAAACGCCATCAAGTCCAACCCCTTGCCATGCAAGAAAACACCATCAAAGCACTCCCAATGGATGGCCATCCAGCGTCTGTTTAAAAACTTCCAAAGGAGACTCTACCACACTCTGAGGGAGAGTCAAACAAAAATCCATCAGTGATACCTTTATTGGCCAACCAAAATGCACAATATACTTGTTGCAAGCTTTCGAAACTGCACGGGCTTCTTCATCAGGCAAGATGTTACAAACCAAACAGGAGAAAAACAATTGGAGATGTTAGATGCCTACATGTTGTTTCAGTCTTTAGTTAAGATGGTATATAATGTGAGGGATATCTTTTACAGGCAGGTTCCTCCTCCTTCTGGCCCTGTGGTTATAGGGAGATTTACAAAGTCCAGGAAATTTAAAATCCATTTGCATGTCAATAGGGTCTCCTCTTTTGCAATCCAATATGTCTCCATTCCAGTGCCGCCACAGACCTCTTTGTGGCAGAGAACAATGGATTCCTTGGGAAGTCTCCATATGTTTGCATCAGGAATATCTTGTAGATGTAGAGGTAAAACATGCAAATTCAGTCCAAATTTAAGAAGAAAAAATTGTTTTACCTTGATTGAAGTTCTCAGTCCACATTCTTCCTGGTTCCCCTGTGGCAGCTACAATGTGGTATTTCACAATACAGAAAACATTCAGGGGTACCTGAGGGAGAGTGTTCCACTGTCAAACAGCCCTTACTGTCAGGAAGTTCTTCCTAATGTTGAGGTGGAATCTCTTTTCCAGTAGTTTGCATCCATTGCTCTGCGTCCTAGACTATGGAGCAGCAGAAAAAAACCTTTCTCTATCCTCAATATGACACTCCTTTAAACATTTAAATAGGGCTATCATATTGCCTCTTAACCTTCTCTTCTCCAGGTTAAACCTCATAAGGCAGGGGTAGGCAACCTGTCCCCTTAAAGGGCCGAGGGACTTCAGCTCCCAGAATCCCAGGAGCTATTGGCCAACTTGGGACTATTGGCCAACGTGGCTGAGGCTTCTGGGAGCTGAAGTTCCTCGGCCCTTAAAGGGGAAAGGTTGCCTACCCTTGTCATAGGGCATGGTTTCCAGACCCTTCACCATTTTAGTCGTCCTCCTCTGGACACACTCCAGCTTGTCACTATCCTTTTTGAACTGTGGTGCCCAGAACTGGACACCTAGAACTAGTATTCAAGATGAGACCTGACCAAAGTAGAATAGAGTGGCACTATTTCTTTTTTCGATCTAGATACTACTGTTGATGCAGCCATTGGTTTTTTTAGCTGCAGCATCACACTGTTGACTCATGTTAAACTTGTGGTCTACTAGGACTCCTGGATCTCTTTCACATGTACTGTTGTCAAGCCAGGTGTCTGTGAGGGGATGCAGACGGCGAGAAACGCTGTCCTCAATCCCAGGAAGGGGAGGGGCAGCCGGACACTTGGCGCCCCATCCCCTTCCTGAGGATGTCATTGGAGCGGCGGCCTGTCCGCATGATGGGTGCTTTGATGACATCCTTCCGGCTCAGCGTCCAGACATGCTGAGCCGGAAGAGACGCCAAAGAGGTGTGCCACGCCTTTTGTGACGCCCCTCTCGCGGCTTGCGAAAGGAGCACTATTTTAGCACTCCTTTTGCAGGCGGCGAAAGGGAGGATCGGGGCCGAGGTGTCCTGCAGCCTCGGCCTCGATCCTCCGCTTCCGGGGGCGGCCCAGGGCTGCCCGTCTGCTTCCCCCCTGTGTGCTTCATTTTTTCTGCCTATGTGCAGTACCTTACATATCTCTCTGTTGAAATTCATTTTGTTAGTTTTGATCCAGATTTCTAATTTAGTAAAGTTATTTTGAATTTTGATTCTGTCCTCTGGGGTATTAGCTACTCCTCCTAATTTGGTGTCATCTGCAAATTTGATAAGCATGCTGACAGTTCTAGCCCAGCATGGTCACTTCTCAATACCACTGGAAATTGAAGTCCCAAACATCTGGAGGACCAAACTTTGAGAACCACTAGGTTAAAGTGTTGCAGTAAGATTTAGGAGACCTAGGTTCAAATTACCCCTCAGCCATGAAGCTCACTGAGTTAACTTGACCTCTCCATCTAGCCAACCTTACAGGGCTGTTGTGAGAGTAAAATGAGTTGTGGAGGGAAAAATCATGTACTTGAAGGCAAGATGACATGAAAATGATAAATAAATATTATAAACAAATTATCTTCTCTTTCTCTCTGCTCTTTGTGCATTTTGGAAAAAAGAGTATGTAATCCCAGTTAGGTGAACATGGTCTGATGGTTCCCTTAATATCCTGATAACTCACAGTGGTCATCATTTGGCTTGAAATGGAAAAAAAATATATATTACACATTCAACTCTAATTTTTAATTCTTTATTACGGCCATTCGGCCAGCACAGAGATTCAACTCTAAAAAAGAAGTACTGTTGCCTTTGGACCTACTTACATTGCAGAAGGGTTTCCTGCTTCTTTTTACTTGAGTTACGTTAAATGCACAACACAATCATGGGCGTTAGCCTCTGGAGATTTATTCCGAAACTTTAATTTTGTCCAGGCGGGGATTTTTTTGTGTTCTTTCCCCTTTTAAATCTTGTAAAAATAGTATTTCCTGTCTCTCTAAAACTGTCATTTTAACCTGAGCTCATCATATTGGAACTCTCTCTCTCTCTCTCTTTCTCTCCGGATGGGTGAGGCTCATCTGTCATAATTATTAACATATGTATGTAGCTTTCCTTTGGATGTTCCTCTTGCAAAGAGTCTCGTCCCCCACTCAGCTTCTTCCTTTCAAGGCACCATTGTGCCTCTTATGTTTTACATGCATTAGAAGCCTGCCGTTTTCACTATGTGAATTGATCAGACGTCATGGAGAGGGGTAGACCAGAGAAGACAAAAGAGTGAGCTGATTTGCGGGTTCTTTGGTGGGCTATATATATACGTATGCATGTGAGCACGTACGTGCGTATGCAAATATCCATTTTTCTTTCATTTTGTGAGACCAAATACATCCACAAGAGAACATTATACCTACTCAGAAACCTGCATATAGGAAAGGCTACTTTGCATTAAGGACAAGACTGTAGAAAATGTGGTAAGCAACAGAGCAACTTGTTATCAAGTTAAATGATTGACCAGAGCTTTCAGGGTTTGTGTGGGAGGGAAGGGACCTATTTGGACTGCAATTCCCAGAATCCTCTACCCTGTTGGCAGGAGCAATGTTGGGAGATATAAGTCAGAAATGCAACTTTTCCAAGCTCTGCCCAGCTTGCCCAGTATTATTGATTTTGACTGGGATATGTTATTCTCAGGGACAAAAAGAGTATTTCCTATTACTTGCTACCTGAGTGTCTTTTAGCAAGAGATAGCCAGGGATTGGATTTACTCTGCAAACGAGTGCTCTGTCTCTGAATTTTGATCTGTTCCGTATGAATGGAGAATAGTGGATTAGTCTTTCTTGCAAAATGGGTATGTAGCTAGCAGATCTTTTTGCTGTACTTTGGCATTGGTTCACCAAACTCTGCCACTGTAGTTGGTTATTATAAAATACAATACTGTTTTAAAGTAGAGAACTCTAAGACTTCATTTACCATAAATATAGTCTGTTAATCTGGCAGAGTTGCCCACCCTCTCACACAGAACTTAATGAAAAACAGAACAAGATGTGACAAATACTTACCAATTATGGTTGCATATTACATCTTGCAAAGTACTGAATTTGTGTTGTGGAATATGACCACGTTTGCTGTTCCAGTATGCTATGACCTTAGCCAAATTTCAGCACAAGCTGACACATAATAAATTATTTTATGTATTCAGACATTTCTTACATGTCCCTCTTTACTTTTACTTCTGTTTTTGCTCTTTATCCTTTTCTCCCCCCACCCCCAACTTCACTCTTGGGGTGAAGTTTCTCTTGGGGGGGGAAATCTGGTTACAGGAGCTGAAACTGAAGCCTTTAACCTTGATTTACAAATGAAGTGCCTAATTTAAGAAAGTAGTTACTCTTTCCCCCTAGATGTTGGAGAACAACCTCCATGATTCCTCATCATTGGCTATCCTAGGACTGACAGGAATGTAGTCCCATAACCGCTCCTGAATTAAAGAATTCAGAAACTAGAAATTTGTTTGAGTACCAGAAATGAACTGAGTGGACAGTCCATCTGGGAAAAATTCACTTCTGTTTCAACAGCATTATTTAGGATGACAGGAAGATTGTTTTGTTGCTGCTCTTCATAAGACAAGGGGAAGCTGGAAATCTTAGCTGATCATAGAATCATAGAGTTGGAAGAGACCACAAGGGCCATCCAGTCCAACCCCATTCTGCCATGCAGGAACTCAAGAACAAACCATCCATGACAGATGGCCATCCAGCCTCTGTTTAAAGACCTCCAAAGAAGGAGACTCCACCTCTTTCCGAGGGAGTGCGTTCCACTGTCAAACAGCTCTCACTGTCAGGAAGTTCCTCCTAATGTTGAGGTGGAATCTCTTTTCCAGTAGCTTGCATCCGTTATTCCGAGTCCTAGTCTCTGGAGCAGCAGAAAGCAAGCTAGCGCCCTCCTCAATATAACATCCCTTCAAATATTTAAAGAGGGCTATCATATCCCCTCTTAACCGTCTCTTCTCCAGGCTAAACATACCCAGTTTCCTAAGTCGTTTCTCGTAGGGCATGGTTTCCAGACCCTTCACCATTTTAGTTGCCCTCCTCTGGACACACTCTAATTCTTCAGATCATCCAGAGCTCTGCCATTAAGTCAATATCAACCATCTACTATCCTTAGTGTAGAAAATGAGAAAGCTGCCTTGTTTCAGACCAAATGTGTGCCTGACTCTCTTGCCTCTGTCAGTTACTATCAATTATTGGAATATTTTCACCCAACCACATGCTGAGATCTGAAGTGGCAGGACAGGCACTGGGGGAAAATGTAAAACAGTGACACAGTCGCTTTCCATTGCATCTCCACTTGCCCTTCCCACCAACATTGTTTTCCTCTATCTATCTATCTATCTATGGTGATCTTACCAGGGCCATCGACACGATCGCTCCCAAGCGCCCTTGCCATCCTACTCCTAACCGTAAGCCATGGTTTACACCTGAGCTGAGGAGGATGAAGCGGTATGGACAACGGCTAGAGTGCAAGTGGCGGAAAACTCGACTCTTATCTGACAGGACTCGCCATAGGAACTTTCTTTGTTCCTATCGGGAGGCACTGCGTGCAGCGAGGAAAGCTTTTTCCTTGCACGCATTGCGTCTGCAGAGTCACGTCCAGCAGAGCTGTTTAGGGTGGTGAGGGAGATGACGCAGGTGCCCCCTGTGCCAAATCCCTTGCTTAACCCGACAACAGCCTGCTGTGACGCATTTAACAACTACTTTGCAGATAAAATCTCTCAGATAAGAGCCGACCTTGACGCGACTATTGGGACAGAGTCTATAGGCGAGGTTTCATAGCTGCCATTCTTGAGCAAGGTGATCGAGAGGGCGGTCGCTCTTCAGCTCCAGGCAGTCTTGGATGAAACCGATTATCTAGACCCATTTCAAACCGGCTTCAGGACAGGCTTTGGGGTTGATACTGCCATGGTTGCCTTGACCGACGATCTGCGTCTGGGCATCGACAGGGGTAGCGTGACCCTGTTGGTGCTCCTAGACCTCTCAGCGGCTTTCGATACAATAGATCACGGCATCCTCTTGGACCGCCTGAGGGGGTTAGGTATCGGGGGCACTGCTTTGCAGTGGTTCCGGTCCTTCCTCTCGGGTCGGTCCCAGAGGGTGCTGCTCGGGGACTGTAACTCCAGCAAGAGGGAACTCACTTGTGGGGTCCCTCAGGGAGCTATTTTGTCCCCGATGTTGTTTAACATCTATATGAAGCCGCTGGGTGAGATTATATGGAGTTATGGTGCTGGGTGTTATCAGTATGACACCCAAATCTATTTCTCCGTGTCTCGTTCGTCGGCCTCGAATTCCAATGGCATCTCCTCTCTCAATGAATGTCTTGGGGCGGTAATGGGCTGGATGAGGAAAAACAGATTGAAGCTGAATCCAGACAAAACGGAGGTGCTCACGGTAGCGGCCCCGAAACCAGGAATTGGGTTGCAACCTCCAGTCCTGGATGGGGTCACGCTCTCCTCCAGTGACTGTGTTCGCAGCTTGGGGGTGCTCCTTGACTCGTCGCTCCTGATGACAAATCAGGTTAATGCGACGGTCAGGAGCCCCTGTTATCAGCTTCGGCTGATACGCCAGCTGCGCCCGTTCTTGGAAGTAAGGGATCTCGAAACTGTTGTGCACGCGCTGGTAACCTCACGCCTCGACTTCTGCAATGCAGTCTACATGGGGCTACCCTTGTGCCTGGTTCGGAAATTACAGCTGGTACAGAATATGGCAGCCAGACTTGTTTCGGGAACATCTTGGAGGGATCACATCACTCCGGTGTTGAGGTCCCTCCACTGGCTGCCTATCAGCTTCCGGGCCAGGTACAAGGTGTTGGTTATCACCTTTAAAGCCCTAAATGGCTTGGGCCCAAACTATCTCAAGGACCGCCTACTCCCATACAATCCTCCCCGCACTCTTCGGTCCTCCGGGAGGAATTTGCTACAGCCTCAGAAATCGAGGCTTGCGGCTACCTCCCGGAGGGCTTTTTCAATTGTCGCCCCTAGGTTCTGGAATGACCTGCCGGACGAGATCCATCTATTATCATCTTTGGATAGCTTTAAAAAGGCTATTAAGACGGATCTCTTCCGGCAGGCCTTTCCAGACTGGTAAACCCCACCCCGGACATAAGTAGCTGTGCCAATGATCCTCCTACGTGGCCCCATCGTAAGATGGAGGGGATCATCCAGCTAGGCTTACCTATTCTGTGTGGTTTCTAAATTTAAATTATGTTGATTTTAAATATTTGTTTGATTTAATATTGTTTTAAGGGGGGTGGGTGGGTCTTTTTGTACTATATGTTTTATGTGAATTGTGATTTTAAATCTGTAAGCTGCCCTGATTGGGTATCCATTGGGCGGGATATAAATAAATTTTATTATTATTATTAATATTATCTATCTATCTATCTATCTATCTATCTATCTTCTTTGATTACTGGATACTAGCATTGTCATAACAGTGTTCATTGGCTCATAGGCTGATCCTACTCTTTTGAAAGGTAGGAGATAGCATTGAATATGGAATCAAGTAAAAAGAAAAGTTGAATTCATTGTATGTGTGGCCATGGGCATGCTTTTTATTTTATTTTATTTTTTGGTGCAGTCTGTGTTCTTATTCCTTTTTTGTGCAAGCACAATTTGGAACATGTGGAGGATACCTAAGCCCAGATACCTAAGGTGATACAAGGCAGTTTCAATTGACATTTTACTAAATGGTTTATAGACTGAGGTGATGAGGGAATAGGGATGTCGCTTAGCATGGCTGCACAGAAATCATTCTAGCAGCACCATTTAGATGCTACAAAAAGGCCCTACCTGGTTTCCTTTTTATAAACAAAGAGGCAGAGATTGAAGTGGCCCCATTAAAAAGGCTTCTTCCCGAATGGATAGGGTTATGATGAATAACAGCCTTTCCACCAGTGCCAAAGCCACAGATGCATATAATTGCTGGATGAGTTAGACATACTGAGATGGATGCATAAACACTGTCATTATAATTCAGAATGCCTCTGAATAGATCTGGCAGTATTTGATGGACAAAATCTGGTGTGAAGGTCAGGGGTCAAAAACTTATGGCATGTCTATGTTGTGGTAGAACCATCTCATCATTTTGCCATGAGATGATGTGAGGCAGCTATCTCAGGTGGTATCTTTTGAAATGCAACAGTGCTACCATATAGGTATAGTGGTTCAGGATCAGTCCTCTGTATTTTTATTTATTTTATTTATTTAAGGCATTTATGTGTTTCTTCTCAACTCACTATGCCCCCCCCCCGAGGTGATGTACAATAGATAAAACATTATAAACATTACATACATAGCCTGACAGCCTGTTGCCATTTATAAATGGGTTAGCTAGACTTAATGCATTTTTTTACTTTTAGTGTCCATGTTTATGATGTGGCACTGTCACCAGAATTTCAAATATCCCCCGCCCCCATTATCTTAATAGCCAGTAGCCGCACCAGGCAATGGAGATCTGTTCTGATGATGATCAGAGTGCTGCTAGTGATCTTTGGTGTGATAAGGAATTGAAAGATGGTTCCTGCTTCCCACATTGCTGGTGGGAAGGGGCTGGGAATGTCCTCCTTCAGCACCCTGATGGCCAGCAGAATGGTTGTGAATTGCAGGCTGTTAATGTACGTTATTGGGGGGCGGGGTTCGGGTTTAGGTCAGTTATACATATGTTGTTATGCATTTGTAACTATGTCTGTGATGTAGGATCTTGGCCATAGATACAGCCTGTTGAACTAAAAGTGCTCCTGAAATAATAATGTATGTGGATCAAAGCATTGTAAAAGATTAAAATAGTGTAGGGGGAGGGAACCATATAGGTCACCGTGAGTTGCCTGGAAGAAGAAAGAGGCTGTAGCTGAATGATTTGTGTGAAGAAGGTCCCAGCTTCATTCAGTGGATAGGGCTGAGGAAAAACACGGTCTGAAAACCTGGAAAGCCTCTCTTAGTCAGAGCAGATAATAACTGACCTACCCTTTTGTCTTTAAACTGCTGGTTTTTATTGTCCCCGTCACCTTGACACTAACAGAACCAGGATTTTCTCTGTTTGCAAGGGTCTGTTTAAGAGAAAGGCACCAAACCCAGGAGCATCACTAGGAGGGTGCGGACTGAACTGGGTGACACCTCAAAGGGTGGGGGTCACCTGATGTGCTGATGGGAAGGGGGAGGAAGTTCTGCGTCTGACTGCTTTGCTGGCGGGATGGGAGTCTCCCCATCTGCTCACGTTGGTGCTGCCCAATTGAGCTGCTGCTGCCGCCAAGAACCGAAGGAGGAGAAGGAGGTCCACCCTGGAAGTGACCTCTCTTTTCTGGATGGGCTCCTCACCTCTGTCCCTCCCAAATGCCCATCCAGCCAGGCCTTGCCTGGGCAATTCACCCTTGGGAAGCAGCACCCAGGCTTCAGTAGGCATTTGGGGAGAGATTGCTGCTGCTGCTTCACCTTCCTGAAATTACCACACCAGATAACACCAGCCCTAGTGACACCACCGACCAAACCTTTACGGAGAAAAAAAAAGGGGGGGGAAATAATTTGGAGCCATTCCAGATCTATTTCTCAGAGGCCTGCTGAGGGTTAGTCAAGAATGAAAGACAAAACAATCCTTCTCTGCAGTGTTATTAGTCTTTCTTTCTCTTTTGCTGCAAAAAGCCACCCAAAGTACTGTATGAAATGGCTGTTGGAACACCCTCATGCAGACATGGAATCTCATGGATGAGCACAATTGTCTTATGTACCATCTTGTGTATCTTAGTCGGGGTGAGACAAACACCACCTTGCAGTATTTTTGCTGGAGTCCTCTGATGGGAAACCAGGGAATCCAAGCTGTGCCTGCTGGTTTAACTTGAAGTTACTTAATAGTAGTGACATAGGAGCACAACCTAGGAATACCTTCTCCAACGCATGCCCTTCTGATATGTTGGACTCCAGTGCTCATCACCCACAGCAGGTATCTCGGGTAGTTATGATGTGCATTGCAGTTTAACACATCTGGAAGGGTCTGTTGGAGTGGGCCAGTGCTCACTTCTGCTCTGTGATAAGGATGGGTAATGTGTGATCGTCCAAATGTTGTTGAATTCTTAACTCCCAATTTTAGTATAGGTGCTAGTCATACTGTTGAAATCTTAACTCTCATCAGCCCTGGCCTGTATGGCTGAGGGTTAGGGATGATGGGAGTTGTAGTCTGATACATATGTGGGATGGGGGCTCTGCTGCCAAATGGCTTTATCTTCACCTTATCTTTGAGTAAAGGTTCTTTTAACTCATGCACTTGGCACTAACATTTTCTCTTGCCTGGATGAGATGGTGTGGTGGTGGTATATGCAGATAAGAATGCAATTCTTTCTCCTTTTATTCACCTTCTGCTGTTAACCTCACTCCTCTGCCATCAGCCTCTGCTGCCACAGATTGTTTTTCTTGGACATGAAGCTTCTAGGCTAAATGTGGTCAGCACACCTGCTGTTGAAACCATTAACAGCTTGCTTGGGTTTAGTGCTATTTTGGGATTAGCAAACAAAATAAAACAAAACTTCCCCCAATGCGGTGCTTCCTTTGCTTTTATGGAAACCAGCCTTCTGTTATAAAGACAGCATTATGTTTTGTTGTGGGATTTTAAAATTTATTTATCTATTGTCAATTGAGGATGAGTTGTTGGAAGATTTCTAAAACTACCATGTGTAAAATGACAAGACAGGATGCTTGCCAGATTCTAATTGTTTATCAAAATGCTTATTCCCTTTATTCAGAGTTAGATAGGTAAGAGGAATATAAATGAAGGATAATGTGGCTAAAATAAGAAAAGAAATATAGTAAAAACCTAGGTCACCAATACTCCTTTTATAACAGACATGGAGTGGGGGTCTCATTTCTTTCCACTGTTGGGAGATTGCACATGCTGATTTTCTTTTGGAATTCCCTGGTGTGCTCCATCATCCAGCGCAGGGGTAGGCAACCTAAGGCCCGGGGGCCGGATGCGGCCCCCTGAGGCCTTTGGACTGGCCCCAGGCCGGTCTTGCCGCCGCCGCCGCTGCCCGCCATGATGATATTGATTATTGTTGTTATTACTTGTTCTTGGGGTTTTCTTGCCACCGTCGCCGCCGCCCGCCATGATGATATTGATTATTGTTGTTATTACTTGTTCTTGGGGTTTTGCCATGGCTTTTCTGGGGCTGAGAGAGTGTGAATGCATTTTTAAAATTTTTTTTAAAAATTTTAATATTTATTTATTTATTTATTTATGGTGCTTCGGGCCCCCAATTGTC
The DNA here is from genome assembly GCA_026167975.1 of Phrynosoma blainvillii. NCBI lineage: Eukaryota > Metazoa > Chordata > Lepidosauria > Squamata > Phrynosomatidae > Phrynosoma > Phrynosoma blainvillii. Next base: position 19,743,635 of record JANUYF010000006.1, read on the forward strand.
TGATGGACAGCAACCCGGCCCCCAGCTCAAAAAGGTTGCCTACCCCTGATCCAGCGTATGTTTGTAATGTGGTTTCTAGTGCCTCTTCCTTTCCTGGACCATGTTTGGACCTCTGGGATTTCTGTCTCTATGTTTGGTTGGGTTCTGTGTTGCAGAATTTTGAGCACAATTTCCCTTCTGTGGGAGATTAGTGCTATGCTCCTATAGTTGCTGCAGTCTTTTGTGGGGTGGAACAGATGGGCAGGAAGGAGCAGCCAGAGGCAACTCCCACCCGGGGCACCGTGAGACCATGGCAAACACACACTGTGGTACTGATGCTGGCCCCTGCCGCGATTTGCAGTGGATCACCAAAAGGAGCGGAAAAGAGCTGCTCCTTTTGGGGCTGAGTTTGGGCCACCTTGGGCGTCCTGGAAGCAAACTCGACATGGCTTCGACATGGGGTGGGGCCATGTGTCATCTAAATGGCATGCCCCCAAGCCACGCGGAAGCCGGCCTATGTCGCCTTTGCTGCACTTTTGCCTCTGCTGCATCTTCCTGCAGTGAGATTGTGGGGAAGATAATCTCTCCCCATTCTCTTCTGTAAGGGAAGGGAGAAACTGCTGTGGATGATGGGACCACTGGCAGCTGATTCTTCACTGCTGCAGTCATACTCTCTCAGCCTTAGAGGATGGCAAAGGCAAACTCCCTCTGAAGAAACTTGCCAAGAAAACCCTATGATTGCTGTGAGTTAGGTCATCATAAGTTGGAAACAATGTAAAGGCACACAACAACAACTCTATCTTAGACTTTTCTTGGCAAGTTTTATTCAGAGGAGGTTTTCCATTTTCCTCTAAGGCTGAGAGAGTGCGGTTTGCCCAAGGGTACCCCCAGGCCTCCATGGCTGAGCAGGGAGGTGTACAAAATGGGCAGAAATGCCACCCAGGCCACCTAGAGAGTATGGGGAGCATTTAGGGACAATTTTAAAAAAATCTTTGTTGAGGAGAGGGCGATGGCAGGCGATGCAGTCCTCCGAGGCTTCTTGGGAGGCCAATGAAGCTCTCTATAGCCTCTGACAGTTTTTTATACAGAGTGAACAATTGCAAATGAATTCCGATACAACCAAAGTAATGAGGTTTTAGTAAACAATGCAGAGTGTGTAAAGGAGCATGGCATTATAGTCTGTTAGGACACGTTATTTGTTCAGGTATTTAAGAATTGTGTTTTCCATCCATCAGGTAGTTCTATCCAAAGTCACAGGAATGCAGTATCAGGATAAAAAACCTGTGAAAATCCTCTTTAGTTTCTGTTGAGGTGACAATGGGCACCTTACACATCCAACCACAGAACTATACAGGTCAAGAGATCTTTCTTTCTGTATCTCGCCTCATCACATCTACTCCAGTGGCTCGTCTCAGAATCTCAAGCAAAAGTATTTGCCTCACTTTTTCTGACGGAAGATGCTAGAGATTAAATTTGAGACTTACTGCATGGAAAAACCTTGCATGATTCCATTGAGCTGCCAGAAGTAATTAAGGGCAATTTCTGTAAGACATTGGGCCAGTGTGTCCTCAAGGCATATGTGGGCACTAATGCCGTAGAGTCCCTGCAGAATGGAGTATTAAAAGATTTAGATTTTCACTGGCACCTTTAATGTGATGAAGAAGTGTGGAAAAGTCAGAAACAAGGAAGATCCAGGATTGCATGCAGGGAAGACCGGTTTGCAGACACAAATGAGAAGAGAAACATTTTAAACAAAGCTGATTTTGTGCTCTGAGATATAATTTCTCATGAGGAGAGGGGCAACATAGATGGCAAAATAGAGATTTTGTCTAGTTATACCTGTATGACAGGAGGAGGGAATAGACGAACCATGGACCAAATAGGGATCTCTTGGCCTCACAGTCCAGATCTCCAGACTCTCTGCAGTCCCCAGATCTGCCTTAAATTGCTGCTATTATTTGGTCCATAACTAGGGCTCTCAGATGTATCTGACTCAGATACCAGGCAATCCTCTGTAGTGCCCAGTCAGGTCAAGACTGATACATGTGAGACAGGTCTATATAAGGTGTGCCTCAAATCATGTGTCAGGGGGATCTCTTATAAGAATTTCAGGCTCCTGCAAGATTCGAGATCTTGTGAAAGCTGGAAATCTTGGGAGAGACCTTCCTCTTGAGGATGTCTTACACAGGCCTGTCTCACATATTCCTCTCTAAGTCATCTGTAGAGCCATCTAGAGATGCCAGCTGTGCTCACAACAGGAGGACTCCATCTGGAGCCATTTTGTTGCGAGGGATGAGCAATGTGCAGCCTATGGATTCCATAGAGCTCCCATAGCCCCAAAGATACCCACACTTCCCCCCCCCCCCCCCAATGATTGGTTGGTCACATCTTATTTTTTAAAAAGCATTTTTGGTTCCTAAAAGGCCAGTAAAGGTGGTGGTGGGGAGAAATTACATTGAGAGCACAAATACCACTCTCATTGATTATAGGGGTGCAAAGTGCCGTATCATTTTGGGGGGGTTCATTTTTTTTCAGGATTTAGAAGAGTTGAGGGTCTCCAAGGAGAAGGCAGAGATGGCTTCTGATTGCCCTCCCCAAACTGAAAGGTTACAAAGCTCATAGTTGGGTAATACATGTATGAAAACCATTAAAAACAAGACAAAAATGGCTAGCTTTTGACTTGTTCAGAAGTCTTAATCAGGCTGGATGTTTTACAATTTGGGATGATAGAAGGAGCAGAAAAATCTTTAAAGGTCACCCCAGATGTTGTAGCCTTTGGATCTGTAGTTAGATGTAATGTTAGAGTTAAGTCCCAAGCTGAAGAATGCAGGATGGAGGAATTAGCTTTAGATGGGATGATGCCATGTTACTCAATGGCTGCTCTCACTCTCTAGACCAGGGGTAGGCAACCTTTTTGAGCCGGGGGCTGGGTTGCTGTCCCTCAGATAATTGGGGGGCTGAAGCACCCAAAATAAATAAATAAATAAATAAATAAATAAAAAAATATGCATGCACATTCTCTCAGCCCCAGAAAAGCCATGGCAAAACCCCTGTGGAGATTTTGCCAAGAAAACCCCAAGAACAAGTAATAACAACAATAATCAATATCATCATGGCGGGCGGTGGCGGCGGTGGCGGCAAGACCAGCCTGGGGCCAGTCGAAAGTTGCCTACCCCTGCTCTAGACAAAAGGTTGCTAGGCAGCCTACTATAACCTGCCTATTGCTTTTAGGTGAATCACTTTGGATCTTTCCACTGCAAAAGGGGAATTACAATGTAACTTAATTGTACCTTAGCTCAGTGGTCCCCAACCTTTTTATTGCCGTGGACCGGTCAACGTTTGATCATTTTCTCGCTGCCCACGGGGGGGGGGGGGTGCGGCGTCGCGTTGATTATTAAATCAGAAGACGCAGCAGCAGGGCGGCCCGGTACCATTTGATCTGCGGACCGGTACCGGGCCGCGGATCGGGGGTTGGGGACCACTGCCTTAGCTATTAGGAAAAGAATTAATTGCAAGCAACCAGTTATTTGTGACTACCTATTCCCAATCTCTGATTACTCCTTCTCTCTCTGACTGTATTTACATTGCACAATTATTGCACTTTGATACCAGTTGAATTGGCATAGCTGCATTCTGTGGAATCCTGGGACTTGTAGATTGGTGAAGGACTTAGAATTCTCTGGCAGAGACCTCTAGTATTGTAATTCAGGTCAATGCAGTGGATACATTTGCTGTTATCTGAACAACAAAGATTTGGAGGGAATCCTTCACAACCTGGTGAATGAGCAAGCTTGGCTGGAAATGTGTCCGCTCTGCTGTAAACTGAAGAAAAAGAATCATATTTCAATCACTGTTCATGATTTGAGGCTCACTTTGGACACTGTTGGAATTCAGAGATACATACACATCCCACCTCAAGTAATGGGGAACTTGGGAAAACCCCTGTTTTAGTGATTGAGAAATTAAGAGGAAGATGTGGTGTAGTGGTTTGAACATTGGACTGCATCTGAATATTTAGTTATAGAATTTTTTCTCCATTCTTTACAATGCTGTCCCCGGCATGGTATAGTGGTTTGAGCATTGAGCTATGGAGGCCAGGAAACCCACTGGGTGATCTTGGGCAAGTCATACTTTTTCAGCCTCAGAGGAAGGTAAAAGCAAACCTCATCTGAACAAACCTTGCCAAGAAAACATCATAATAAGGTTGCCTTAGGGTCACCATAATTCAGAAACAGCTTGAAGGTACACAACACACAACTGGTTTCACTTATTCCCTGGCCTATCATCCTGTATGTAAAAACTACTAGTGCATAGGGCCCTTGGTATCCACTGATGTTTGGCATCCGGACCCACCCCCATGAATATCAAAATCCATGGATGCTCAAGTACCATTAAATGCAATAGGCTAATAAAATTGTTTCCCCTATATGGCAGGATCAAGATTTACTTTTTGGAATTTAATATTTTTAAAAAATATTTTAAAGCTGTGGATGCCTGAATCTGTGAATAAACAATCCATGGATACAGAGGGCTGACTGTAGAGAGATAATTTATATAGATAACGAACTTCTGATATCTGTCAATTTTAGTAATACATTGGGACTGCTGCATTGGCAGGCTAGTAATCTGTTAATTCAACCATCTACAGATCACCACACTCAGTGGCGGTGTGTGCAAACAGACACTCTAATACAGATGCATGCATGGTGCTGAATATTGAATAATATAGACCTTCAAGTGTATTTCCATCTGCCCCCCCTCTGCTGGGACCTAACCCTGTGGATGCGAGGGGTCCACTGTACAGAGTCTTCTTCTGAATTTATAATAAACATGAAAATAATACATACGATGAGTACTAATGTGACTAACATGGGGGGGGGGGGAAGCAACAAAAATACAAAAATGGAGCATCTAGCAAGATTAAAAAATTCAGGAGCAAATTAAAACTAAGAACAGAATACTGATAGAAATAACAAAAAGTGGTGATATAATCTTCCACCATCACCACCACTCCATTGTTAAAGGTAAAAGTATTCCCCATTGACAACGTTGTCCAGTTGTGTCTGACCGTAGGGGGTGGTGCTTATCTCTGTTACTAAGCCGAAGAGCCAGTGTTGTCAGAGACTACTCTGTGATCATGTGGCCAGCATGATTGCACAGAATGCTGTTTACCTTCCCACTGAAGTGGTACCTATTTATCTATTTGCATTTGCATGCTTTCAAACTGCTAGGTTGTCAGAAGCTAGGACTAGTGACAGGAGCTCACCCCATCATGCAACACCCGGGCCTCGAACTGCCAACTTGCCGATCTTGCTGTGTGTCTTCAAATTGTTTCCAACTTATGGTGACCCTAAGGTGAACATATCATGGGGTTTTCTTGGTAAGATTTGTTCAGAAGAGGTTTGCCTTTGCCTTCCTCTGAGGCTGAAAAAGTATGACTTGTCCAAGGGCACCCAGTGGGTTTCCATGGCTGAGTGGGGATTCAAACCCTGGTCTCTAGACTTGAACATTCAAAAGACTACAGCACGCTGGCCCTCCTCCTCTTCCTCTTCTTTACATTTAAATATTCTATTTCTCATAAATGAAATAATAACATGGTTTATAACTGGTTTAGCATAATAGCATTTAAAGATTTGATATCATATGAAGCTATGGTGTAGTGGTTAGAGGCTTGGGTTTGGGATATGAGAGATCCTGGTTGAAGTTTCAATTGATCCAAGAAACGTATTTGGTAACCTTATACTAGCCACATTCTTCCAGTCTGGCCTACTTGACAAGATTCTTGTGAGAATCAGATGGTGAGGAATGGAACTCTGTATGCTCACTGGAGGAAAAGTCAGGGATCATTGTCATTAGGAAATAAAATAAACATTCCAGTATCATCTCGGGTGGCCAACTCATTCCATTCTTGAACTTGTAGGGCTCTTGTACATTTTAGCATCTAAAAGGAAATCTTCAGATTAGTAGGAAAAAGAAACAGACAAGGGGACATCTTGCAGAACAACAAGCTTCTTGACAGCCATGGGGCAGAACAAGAATGTTCTTTTCCTCATTTAGAGACCAAGGTAATGGCCAATTTTGAGACGTAGCCATTTGTTCCAGACTGCTTGTCCGTTCTGCCTCTTCCATCTTGCACAATGGCAGCTTAGCTCCATGCTGATCCTGTTGCTATTACATGCGCTCAGCTCCAAGTGCCCCGCACGTGTGTCACAATGGAATTAATGTGGCAGGGTTGGGGAAGTGCACCGTGAAATTGATTTCATTGAGAGCTCTCTGAGGCATATAATTGGCAGGAGGCATTGACTCCATTTGTCCATTATTTCTTATCGCTGAGGTTAAGCAATGTAGCAATGTGAGGCAAGGTCTGCTTAAGAGATGGGGGGGATGGAGAGGCAGAGAAACATGTTTCTGTATCTTTTTGTTTAGTGCTGTAATAAGGAGAGGACAGTTGTTGATTGAGAGCCAACATGGTGTTGGATCAGCACTCCAGGAGACCAGTGTTTGAATCTCCAACCTGCCCTAGAAACTCACTGGTTGACCTTGGGCAAGTTATACTTTCTCTCCAAATGAAAATTTTTGTCCATTTATTTATTTATTTGCTTTATATCCTGCTTTTATCCCAAAATGTGACTCAAAGCAGCTTACAATAAAGTTAAAGCAAAATAACCAAAACAATGTGTGTGCATGTGCCTTCAAGTTGCCTGTCGACCCCATGAATTTCATAAGGTTTTCTTAGGCAAGGAATACTCAGAGGTGGTTTTGCCAGTTCCTTCCACTGAAATATAGCCTACAGCACCTGGTATTCATTGGCAGTCTCCTATCCAAGGAGCTGATCCTGCTTAGCGTCCAAGATCAGATGGGATCTGGTGGTACTCAAACTTTTTACCCTTGGGACCCCTCTTTACATCAATATGCAGATGTTGCCCCCCCGCCATAGTATATGAATAAAATGAATAAAAATCTGCTTCAGGATTTATTTCAGACTATAAAGGATCTATCTGAGATCCTGAACCTTATTGCAGAAATAGGCTGAGTATGGATAGCTCCTACAATATTCTAGAGGCATAAAACCTAGAGTGGTTTCATCTGCCCACTGACATGGACACCATGGACATCCCTGATTATGTGGAGGGACTGAAAGGATGAAAAACCATCATGCAGGTGTTCTGGAAAGAGAATTCCAGGGAGCAGGTAAAGTGATGGGCAGAGTGATTTAAGTGTATTTAAGGCAGTGATTAAAAGCTAAAGATTAGTGGCTGGAAGGTCTTTGTCACTGTTTGATACCTCTGTCTATCTATACTAGTGGTTCTCAGCTTTCAGTCCCCAAATAACCTCTGGGCAAGAATGATGTTCCCTAACCACAGAATATCTGAATAGCAGCTTGCTTCCAAATAAGCCTTCATGTAACTTGCTGTTTTCATCAGAAGCCCTACTCAAGTAAAACTAACTGGGTTGGTGAGAGCATGAGTCAGGGTCTTTCCAGTGGTTACACCACTTTTTTGGAACTCTCTCCTTCCGGAGATCAGGTTACTCTTTAGTTTGCCTTCCAGAAAGCAGTGAAGATACCTTTGTGTTGAAGCATGAAGCACAGTCTCTCAACTCTCCATCCAGCACTCAGACTCCTTCATTGCTCTGGGTTTGTTTTAAAAAACCCTTTGTATTGTACATCACTTTGGGAATTTGTTGGCTGAAAAATGTTCTAGAAATATTTTAACAATATCATCTAAGCACCCAAGTTTGGGAACCACAGATGAAGAACAGGCACTTTTAATTTTGCAGATCTCAACATTTGCTGGATTAGTGTGTTAAATCCTTCTGGAGGCTGCTATTGCTCTTTAAAAAAGGGAACGAAGAGAAATAAATTCTGGTGTAATCCATTAGCAGACTGGTTTTTCCATTTGATTTATTTTTCAGTGTGAAATCCAGTACTTATGATTTTTCTTCCCAAGGCAAGAGTAAAGTAATTTTAGCTCCAGAAAAATAGCCGCTTGAGAGATGATGTAGTTTAGTGTTGTGAAACATAACACATTTGATATTTATTCTGCCATTTGTTAAAGATCGCAATGCTTTTCTTCTGTCTAGTCACATATTTTGGATTTCAGCTCCCAGAAGTCCTATCCAGATAGCCAATAGTAAGGAATTATGAGATATGTATTCTCAAATATTTGGCATATTAGAGCCTCCTGTTCTTTGCCAAAGTTTAGGAAAGACCAGGAGCCCTTTCACACTACACAAATAATAGCACTGTGATTCCACTTTAACTGCCATGGCAACATTCTGTGGGATCATGGGATTTGCCATTTAGGGAGGGTCATTCATAATTCTCAGTTAGAGAACTCCAGTGATTCACCAAACTCCAAACTGCTACAGGATGCAAGCACAGCAGTTAAAGTGATATCAAAATGCTCTGATTATGTAGTATGAAAGGGTCTCTGCAAAGCAGAAGCACTGTTCCAACAATAAAAAGAGGTAAAGGCAATTTGCTGTCTAAAGAGATTTCTTGTTAGACGATCTTCCAAAGAGACGCAACAATGGTCTGTGTGGGATTTCACCTTAGGGAGCCAGAAATTTGCTTCAGACAGACTCTGGAAATGCTGAGGAACAAACTTAACCATAGTACCTGGAGATGAGCAACAAAAAGTAGAATGTGCTGTTAAAAAGCAGCATATCCAGATGGTGCCTTATCTTTCCCAGCCTTGCCCTGTTTCTTCCATTCACCCAGGTGGAGCATCTCTGTTCATTTGCCCTCAGTTCTAAACTACAAAGGCCCTGGATGTCATGTTGTCTCTCCTAAATCTCTACAAACCCTTCTGCATTTGTGATCATCTTCATTAAAAGGGAGTCTGTCTATAACTTTGTCAGCACCCATGGGGAAGGTTTGAGGAAGGGGAGGCTGCCCTCCCTGGTGTCTGGAGATGGACAGAAGTGTGATGGTGAGGTTGCTTGAGGTGATAGGATTGTGGTTCCCTTTGTAAATAACAACAGCAAACAGTTGGAATGAAATACAAAAGCAAGCAGTTATCTGTTCAGAGCCAGGAGCAGGATGGTAATGGGAAGACATTAACACTGCCAGCTTCAGTTTGTTTCATTTGTATAGCTGCTGGCTGCAGTGTTTTTGCTTTATCTATGTGGTTGCAGGCCAGAGGAGGGTAATGTTTTGTGACAGTGGACTTGCCACTGTGATCTGGAGGTTTTCAGAAAGGCTACATGAAAAGTGTGGTGTTGCCTTGGTTGCAGACCAATGCAGCATCGAATCAATGTAAACCCATCATACACACACCCAAACTGGTCTGAATAGTTAATTTATTTACTTACTTTAAGACAGGGGTAGGCAACCTTTCCCCTTTAAGGGCCGAGGGACTTCAGTTCCCAGAAGCCTCAGCCATGTTGGCCAATAGTCCCATGTTGGCCAATAGCTCCTGGGATTCTGGGAGCTGAAGTCCCTCGGCCCTTAAAGGGGAAAGGTTGCCTACCCCTGCTTTAAGAGGTTGGGGAATATTGAGGCTTTCCTTTGGTTTGAACCACACAGTGGTCTTCAGTTGCCTTGGGCAACTGGTGACCCTTGATATGTTGTTGGATTACAGCTCCAATCTTGCCTTAACATTGTCTATTTTGGCAAGGGATAATGGGAGTTGCAGTCTCACAACCTCTAGAGGGTTTCCCTAGTCTGTTGGCCACATTGCTGGATGGCTTTCTTTATGTTTTGGGAACCTCTGTGGTCTTGAGTACTTGCACCAGGTGCAGAAAGAGCTAATGTAATAAATAACCACTTCAGGTGCTAAATGTGAAGCAAAGATGCTGTGATCCTCTATGTGCCATTTTTCTTATGAAAAAGAAAGAGAGCAAAGTTTGTTGTCCCAATTCAGATTTCTTTTCTTTGTATGTTCTGTAAATTTTCAACCGCCCTCCCCCCATGGAAAGATTTTCAGGCTTTTAAGAGTCATAAAGCCAATAGAAATCAATCCAGTGAATGTAGGTTTCTGCAGAGAAAAACTGTTGCAATACTTCAGGTTAATAATCTGATTTAATGCAAACTAAGTGTAGCGCAAGGGGTAATCAGTCTGCCAGGAAGCTCTATTTGGCACCGTCATCAAGAGCATAAATCCAATGATTCATGATTTAGGGTGCTTCCATGCAAGGCTTTTAGAGTGCAATTGCTCTAAAGACAGGATTTTAAAGGGGTGTGTATCCAGACAATGGCGTCTTCAGTGTTTTCCCACAAGCAAATTTGTTCAAGGTGAACAATTAAATAACTGCAGGATGACTACGGAAGGAACAAAGTTTAGTTGGACTTGGCAATATCAACAAAAGCAGCATTTTGATGCCTCCCAAGAGTTGTTCAAGAAGATTTCACCTCGCATCTGTGAGGCTTGTGGGACATACTTGTAAAATGAAAATGTGCACCAAACAATGCATATGGTTTAAAAAGTATGAATAGTAAATGTGCATAATTGAAAAAAATACAGTGCAGGAAAGTTGCATAAAAACTGTACAAATAATTGGACACTGGGAAAATGCATGAAAAATATATGAGAATTTGAATGTGGATACAAAACAAACAGTTTCACAGTGTGGTGTGAAAATGGATGAAAAGAAAATGCAGATAGGATTTGGAAAAATGTGTGTGTGTGTGCGTGTGCCTTCAAGTTGCTTGTTGACTTACAGTAGTCCTAGAAATGTTATAGGGCTTTCTTTGGCAAAGAATACTCAGACATGGTTTTACCAGTTCCTTCCTTTAAAATTTAGCCCATGGTATTTCTTGATGTTCTCCCATCGAAGTACTAACCAGAGATGACTCTATTAGGTACCAAGGTCAGAATTTTGGAAAAATATAATGAGACCAAAGTAATGAGGAAAGTGTCATGGTTAGATTAATTCTGAACATTTAAAAACCCCAAAAATAATGACCATGGAAGATCTACAAGAATTCATCCTAGACTGTGAGAAAATTGAAATAGTCAAAGGGTTCCCATACTTTGTTCAAATATTGATCAGAACAGAGACTGTAGTCAATCAGAAGAAGACTAGGATTGATAAGCATTGCACAGCTATGAAAGAACTGGACAAGATCATAAAATGTATTGTAAAACCTACGAACACTAAATTGAGGATCACCCAATCCATTATATTTATTCTCCATCACCATTTACCAATGTGAGAGCTGGATTGTGAAAAAAGGCAATAGGAAGAAAATCAACTCATTTGAGATGTGGTGCTGGAGAAAAGTACTGAGAATATCATGGATGGTCAAGAAGACAGACAAATTGATTCTAGAACAGATCAGGCCTGAACTCTCTCTGGAAGCCAAGATGACTGACAGGCTGTACAGACGGCTCCTTTCCTTGTTGGATTGGAGCTGTGGCAACTGGCCCCGATCCAGTACTTTGCTGCTCTAAAAAGAGCTGGCAAATATCGCTCCATTTTAGAGTGGCAAAAAGCTGCCCTTGCCGCTGCGGCGGTGGTTTTTCAGTGCTCCTTTGGCACAGCGTGTGTGAATGCTGTGCCAAGGGAGTGCCCTGACGCCGCCTGCCTTCTGTTTGGGTGGGTTGCATGACTGTGGCATTGGGGCGGAGTTGGGGCAGCTGGCGTGCAGTTGCCATGCCCCCACTCCACACCCAGGCCGGCCCTTTTGGCTGGTCTGTACAGCCCCTTAGTTGAGACTGTTCTACTTTGGCTACATCATATGGACAAATGAATAGTTAGAAAAGACAATGATGCTAGGAAAGGTGGAAGGCAATAGAAAAGAAGGAAAACCACATGCCAGGTGGTTAGACGCAATCAAAGAGATCACAGGCCTTAGCCTGCAGGCCCTGATCAGACCAGGAGAGGACAGGGGATCTTGGAGATGTCTCATCCACAGGGTCACCATGAGTCAAAGTCTACTCAAGCACAGTTAATAACAAAAATCAGACCAATTCCAAAGAAATTGACCTAACAGGAAGAGAAGAGTAGTAGCATTATACCAGAGGTAGGCAACCTTTCCCCTTTAAGGGCCGAGGGACTTCAGCTCCCAGAATCCCAGGAGCTATTGGCCAACATGGGACTATTGGCCAACATGGCTGAGGCTTCTGGGAGCTGAAGTCCCTCGGCCCTTAAAGGGGAAAGGTTGCCTACCCCTGCATTATACAGTATGTCAGAAATGTTTACATCTGTGAAGATATCCATGACTTAAATCCCGAAAGCCAGGTTGAGAGCATGTGGGTAAAAATTAAGGAGGAGTGAAGCAACAGGGATGTCACGGTGGGTCTACTACAGACCCCCAAGCTAAACTGAGGACTTGGATGAGGCCTTCCTGGAACAGATGAGCACACATTCAGAAAGGAGAGATGTAGTAATACAGTAATGGGGGACTTCAGCTATCCTGGTATTGGAGGTTGTTAAATTTTACTGATTGGAAGTTGTTAAATTTTAAGGTATTTTTCTAGTGGCCATTACATTGATTAGGAGAATGTTGGAGTTAGCAGCATTATTAATACATCCAGGTTTGTGTAGTGGATATCAGGACAAATTAACCTTGACGCTTGAGCCAGCTTTTCTTCCAAAGTGTTGAATAAACAAAGGGCCACATCAATCCATCCATTTACCAAATTTCTGCCCAAATCCATCACATCCACTAGAGAAAACGTGGCACACACTGAATGTAAGGTGGGCTTTGAAGAAATATATTAACAGGACTAAACTTATAAAGCAAACAGAGGCATTATTTGTTTCCTTCAGCCCCTAGGAAAACTAGGAAATAAAGCATATAAAATAGTACTGACTGCACAGTGCTTAAAATATGCATATTTCTCTGTTATGATTTGGGGAAAATACTGAGATCACAGAAAGTATGGTCCATATCAAACAGCACTGTGTATGTGGCTTCAGCATCACTAGAGGACATCTACAATGCAGCGAGGTAGAAGGAGCCATCCACATTTATAAGACCTTATAAAATAGACAAGTGTGAAGGTGAGACTCACCAGCCAACTTCTTTTCTCAGATGGCAGCACAATGGGTCTTTTTTGATCTCACTGCTGCCACCAATTCTGTGAAAGTGACAACGTGGCACTACCAAAACCTTTCACTCCTTTTAGTGTACCACTGCACTGCTGCCACCAATTATGTGAAGATGATGGCCACTATCCCACCAATTCTTCACTATGAGACTAGAACCCGGGACACTCTTAAGCGTCTCCTGCACTATAATATGTTTTATTGATGTACTCATTCTTAATTGTAAGCCGCCCAGATTGATATTTCAGAGGGCGGGGTATAAATAAATTTTATTATTATATTATTATTATTATTATTATAACTCTCTCTATATGCCAGCCCTCTGGGTTTCAATTTTTTTCTCCAACTTGGCACCAACTATTCTTTGACACCCACACATTCACTATCTAATGTGTCCCAAACCTAAAAGATTTTTATTCTCAATGTTGGTAGCATTTTTAAGGTACTTCTGAAATCACCCCGATAGCTGTTTGTTGAAACAAAGTAATAAATTTATTTACAAGTTGGGCAGAATACAGTATCTCTTTTAGTGAGTGGCATCTACAATAGATACGGTGTATAAATACTTTATTAGTTACATAGTTTAACAGTTTCTTTAGCTTGTCTTTGTATTTATTTATTTATTTGGGGTATTTATATCTCACTCTTCAGCCACAAAGGCTCACAGGGCAGTTTACAAATGGTTAATTAGATGGTTTCCTGCTCTCAGGCTTACAATCTAAAAGACATGACACAAAAGGAAAAGGGAATGGCAGTGGGGAAGGGGAGTATGTCTAGTGGTTCTTCTCTCCCTCTGAGGCCTGGACCAAGACAGATGGACTGGAGGAAGGGCTGTTCTTCTTAATCTAATTAGCTCTTTATAGCTTTACATATATGTTCCCTTACAGACTAGGTTCTCACAGAACTTTTATTAAACTTTTGTATCTTACAACCCTTCTGGTTACCTGTGACTCCACTAATCACCAAGCACTATGTCTCCCGCAGGACACTGCAACAATTTATTTAAGGACACTCTTCATCCCTTTCTTGGGTACCTAAAACCCTTTCTAATTTCCCCTCATAGGAGCCTAACCTAGCCTCAATGGCTCTTCACCCCTCAGGGCACATTACATATTAACAACAATGCTTTTAAACCTGGTCCTCCCTCTTACATACTCACCTCTGGGAGCAGCCCCCACCTTTTCTGGCTTCATTCCCATTGGTTCTAATCTGCCTGTCATCTTCACAATAAGTTTAAGTCCTGAAGTCAGGTAATGTAAATTCTGGGCAGCCACACCAATTCAGTAAACTGGGAGGGGAGATTTGGGTACATCCCAACAATTCAATAAACTGGGAGGGGAGATTTGGGTACATCCCAACAGCTTGTGGATTGCTCTTCTGTGCCATCTGGAGAATGAGGGGTTGATACTTACTATGAATATTCATTCTTGGATGGCCTGTGGGAGCAGTTGTCCCCTCTCAGTAGGTGACTGCATAAAAATCAATCCAGAAATCCACAGATAAATAAATGAGGTGATGCAGACAGAGACACTTATAGGATTTTGGAATGAAACTGACTCGAGAAGAGAGATCAGTGGTCATAACAGAAAAAAACCTTGACTCCTGCTTTATCCAACCTATGGGGAATAACTCAACAGTTTGTGGATTTTTCCTCCAGGCCATCTGAGAACGAATATTCATGCCAACCCCTCAGTTTCTTTCAAAGAACTTCAATCTAGCAATTACTTTTAAATATTTCTCCAGTTAAAACTTCAGTATTTCCTGAAGACTACATTAAAACAACAAGAATAGTTATAACTCTCCTGTTTTATACCAGGTAAAACCTATTTCCTTTAAAGAAAGTCTGAGCTTCAACACCCGTGTTCCCTCCAAAGCTGAAATAAAACTCAGACTGAAGGATTTCTTCAAGATTTGCAACCTTTGGCAAACGTAAATGGATGGTCCTTGGTACAGTGTAATCAAGTGCAATCATAGTTATGACAAGTACCTTTGAGAACTTGAGCTGACTCTGTAAAGTGGAATATTCACTGATGTTTTCCCCCAAATGCCCTTTGCTGTTTTTGAACAGATGCTCCAGGAACATTTCATACATTGTACCTGTTGTGTGGGAGTTGGAGTGGAAGTGTCTCCAGCTTCTTCAGAACTGAGACCCATCTTTAACCCCAATTTCTAACGCATTACTTGGATTTAATTTTTTTTAGGAGGGGTAAAGTGTACTTCTCTTCCTCTCCCTCTCCCACTGCTACTCTCTATGTGTCTCAGGGCATGTGTACTCTGCAAATATATCACTTCCATAGGCATACCATCTGATTAAAGCACTGCTTCTCTGTTGTGATAAACTGGCACCCCCCCCCCCCCGGTCGCCCATAATGTGCACCATATTTGTGCCATATTGTTATTTCCTAGAAACGTGATGCAAAGCTGATAGCAGATGGCTTGTGGACTGGCACCATTCAGCACATCACCATTTGGAGTAGTACTTCTTTAAACAACACTTGGCATTGTGGGGATTACTATAGGAGGAGCTGTGGAATCAAATGTTTCTAATGGCAGGTGTCACCTTCATTTTGATGATTTGCTTTTTGACACCCTGCTCTATTGAACAGTCGAAATTATACCTATGTATATTATATTTGATGCATGGTCTGCTCTTACGTCATTGTTTGCATGATGGTTTTGTGACCACATACTGCTATTTTCCTTCCTTTTTACCCCTCACATGCTCTTGTTCACTCAGAATGTGTTCAGTTATTTGGTTATTCGTGGTGTGTCTTAGACTGTGAGCAGCGTGTTTCTCAATATGGTACTGTATGGTATATACTGTTCTGTTTATACTGTTATACTATTGTGCTTATGCTGTTCTACTTTTCAATGATTTTCATTTTTTTGACAGTGCTCTGGTCCCTAACTCATCAAATAAGTAGGGGTGTCTGTAGATCTTTAGGGTCTGTTGTCATTTTGTGCCTTCAAGTTGTTTCTGACTTACAGTGGCCCTAAGGTGAACCCATCGCAGGGTGTATGTGACAAGATTTGTTCAAAGAGGGTTTGTCTTTGTCTTCCTCTGAGGCTGAGAGGGTGTGACTTGCCCAAGGTCACCCAGTGGGTTTCCATGGCTGAGCAGGGATTCAGACAACCTGGTCTCTAGAGTCATAGTTACATAGTTGAACCACTACACCCTGGATTTTTCCCTTTTGGAGGTGTGGAAGGGTGGGGGGAAAGCATGGCATTTAATACTTGGATAGAACTGGTATAAATATAGCTTCTAGAAATATCCTCTCTTCTTTTCCTCATCTTTCTACATGTCTCACCTCTTTTTCTCTTTAGAGTAAATGTTATGGCACAGTTGCCATGCTAATATTAATTTACTGGGTTTTGTCGACATGCAAAGAGTACAAATAGTAGTGCATTTTCCATAGAAGGCTTCTAGCATGGAAAATGCTCTCGGTCTGATAAGTGACTAGGATTCAGTTGATGTTCCAATGGCTGAAAGCAGCAAAAATTACTGCACTTGCTGTAGATCAAGGGTTCTGAGCCATTAGATGGGAGAGAGGAGAGACATCTTTACACGAGTCACCGTGTAGCGCACATCACTGACAAATTGCTGTGTTATTTTGCTGTGAATATCAGGCACAGAATCTGGATTTTGGCAGAAACTTTACTAATGGGTGCAATTATATTATTTTTACCCCACTCCTCCCTCTCTCTCTTTAAAACAGATTTTAGATGACTCCCAATTCTGACGCTCCGAGGTATGCACATTGGAACCTAAATAGACAGGTTTTTCTATAGGGCCTGCCAGCAAACATCTCAAGGGATCCAGTGTGTTGAAAAGTGGGTTTTTTCCCCCCTCTCTGCCCCCACTCTCTTGATTTACTCCAATCTCCTTCTCTGAAAGATATCAGTTCCCATTGTGCATTGAGCATTCCTGACTCTCATCTTTTGAGCCTGTGGGTTTAAGGGAAACAGAGAAATGCAGTCAGGTGGGTCTGGAAAAAAAAGCATTGCACTGGAGTAGCAGCCTTTTGGAACGCAACTAGACAAAGCCGCTCTTGTAACACAGACAATAGGCATCAGTATCACCCATCCTCCCTCATCATCCCATCATGCTTTTTGATGGTGTTTCCTACTGTCTTTTTATGGGGCGAGAGTTGAGAATTTTATTTTCCTAAAGCAAGTGTGGTGATCAGAAAATGAGACATAGGAAATATCAATACTATGCAGCTGTAGTCATTGGATACCACATCAACTCCCATGGATCCCTCCGGTGAAATCCTGGGATTTGCAGTTTGCGGGGAGACATAGAACTTTGTGTCAGAGAGCGGTAATGCTGTAGTTCAGGGGAGTAGACCAGAACCATGTTGCAGGGAAGTCTAAGCATCTCCCCAAACTACAAATACCAGGATTCTGCTGGAGGGAGCCATGACAGTTAAAGTGACATTAAACTACTGGGGATGTTTAGCCTGGAGAAGAGAAGGCTGAGAGGTGATATGATAGCCGTGTTTAAATATTTGAAGGGATGTCATATTGAGGAGGGAACAAGCTTGTTTTCTGCTGCTCCAGAGACTAGGACCCGAAACAATGGATGCAAGCTGCAAGAAAAGAGATTCCACCTCAACATTAGGAGGAACTTCCTGACAGTAAGGGCGGTTCGACAGTGGAACACACTCCCTCAGAGAGTAGTGGAGTCTCCTTCCTTGGAGGTCTTTAAGCAGAGGCTGGATGGCCATCTGTCGGGGATGCTTTGATTGGGAGCTCCTGCATGGCAGGGGGTTGGACTGGATGGCCCTTGTGGTCTCTTCCAACTCTATGATTCTATGATTCTATGATTCTATGATTCTACTATAAATATGCAGTGTGGATACGCTCATATTTTCTTTCCTCCTCCATCTGCTGTTCTTGCCTCCCCCCCCCCCCCCCCCCCGCTGTCCCAAAGCTAACCAGCATTTAGCTGTTGCAAAACATGTAAGAGGTTGAGGGCAAGGTTCCTGTGGCTTGTAGGAAAACATTTATGAAAACTTGTTTAAAATAAAACAGCGGGGCTTCTTTCTGCAGATAATTTCCCAGCGCAGCCTTTGGTATTGCTAATGCTGTGGGGAATCAATGGAGAGCAGATGCTTGTTAGATTTTATGTGCAAATCTAAAATTGTACTTGGACAAGTTACATTGTTGGAACACAACTCCCAGCGATTATTTGGGGGGGTGGGTGGGGTGTCTTTTAATTGCTGTCCAAAAAGGTAGCTTTTCCAGTCTCCAATATGTAGTGTATGAAGTATTCCTGTATTATCCTTATGATGTTTTAATGTGTTGTACGCCACCCCGATTGCGTGGCAGAGGGGCGGGATATAAATAAAAATTATTATTATTATTATTATTATTATTATTATTATTATTATTTAGTAAATGTATTAACTTATTTCTGTCTTAGGCACAAGATCTTACCTGTTTCCTATGTGTAGCTTCTTTTTTCAAATTCTGAGAACAGCAGAGCGCTTGAACCCTTCTGTTAAGGTAGCAGCTTTTGGGTTGAAGTAAACGTTCTTTTCGGTTTTATGTAAAAGTGAGAGAAGAAGAAGTAGAATGATAGGTACATAGCGTCCCTGCAAATTAGCAGATATTCACACTGAGTGGAAGATATTAATTTGGCTGAGTAGGAGAAATTGAACAGCTTTTGGAAGAGATGAGATTTATGATGACAAAAATGGGCAAACATATGAGAACATCGATGTTTTGAAATGTTTTCTTACATTTACACTGACATTGTACCTCTCACCTTTCCCAAATACTATTCAGAACATCTTCTTCTCTATTTTTACAAGTAGAGGAAGTACCTTTTACTGTAAAATCAATCATTTGCTGTTTTGGATTTTGTACCACACCTGTGCCTTGTATTTTATTTGTAGTTGTTGTTTATCAGGCTCGACTTGAAAGGCAATACAGAAATAGTAAATGTAACTATTTGATTTCCACATGCTATGTTGTCATCGTCCTCCCCCCTTTGAAGTGCCTGTGGATAAGGCTAGGTTTTCCCCCAACAAAAAATAATCTTGCTATGTATGTAGTTACAGGTACTTGCATGGAATGCATGTGAGGGCCAGTGAAGATGTTAAAAGACTAGTGAGGATGTCAGTCATCCTGCCAGGATGGATGGATCAAAGTTCTTCAAGACAAGGAAAAACCATCTGCAATTGTGATGTTTCCTTTGTGGAGTGTTGTGGAGGAGGAGAGCAATCTAAAGTGTGTGTGTGTGTGTACTGAGGAGTTGTGACTTTCAGAAGGGATAAAGATTTTTCTTTTAAATAAAGACTCTCTGTAGCTCTTTGTGGTTGTTTTGTTGTTGTGGTTGTCTGCCATCACATTATTTCCAACTTACAGTAACCCTAAGGTGAAAGTTGTCATGTGCCTTCAGATTAATTCTGACTTAGGGGGAAGCTATCTATTCTAGCACAAAGCCAGGCATCTCTTCTTATTCTGATCACCATCCCTAATTCCTCACCCCAAAACTGGAAGCTGCTTCTGTAATGATAACGCTAACAGATAACAAAAACAACAACAACAATACCTTTCAGTATTTCACAGATGAAAAACCAGGACATGTGTGGCCAAGCAACATCAGACTGTGGCAAAAGATATTAACAAGGAACAACATGCAAGCTAGGAGATGCTGTGGCAGTTAGCTTTTGCCCGAGTCTACTGGGAAGGGCAAGATTCCATCCATTCCTTTCTTCTTGCCCCTATTGAGTTTTTTCGAGCACCTTACTTTTGCAATTTGAACTCAGTTTGCAGCAATTGAAGTAAACTGAGGACTAAGGGAGAAAGTGGGAAGAGGAGATAGAAACTGGGACATTTTAAAAGCAGCTGAAAAAGTGGAATGACAGAAGACTGTTCCTGCCCAAATGGAACAGCTGGAGGGTATGATAATGTTGTTGTGTTATTTCAAGTAATTTCTGACTCATGGCAACCTAAAGCAAATTTGTCATGGGGGTTCTTGGCAAAAATTGTGCAGGGGAGGCTTGTCTTTGCCTTTCTCTGCAACTGAGAAAATGTGAGTAGTGGGTTTCCATGGCCTAGCAGGGATTCGAACCCTGGTCTCCCTGTGTCCCTAGTCCAACACTCAAACCACTGTGCCACACTGGCTCTCTATGATAATATATAGCAATAATTAATTGCCATCATCTTTTTATATAGTATATTGGCCATATTCATAGAGCTTCACATATATTGCCTCAGTGCTTTTCTTTGTTTTAAAGAAACAAAGAAAAGACATTTGTCTTAGCAGCACCTTTCCCAGGATGGCACTGCAAAATAAAATTAAAATATGCCAAAGTAATAAATATGAACAAAACACCTCCAAATTATAGAATAGGATATGATGGACACAAAAAGCAAAGCTAAATATCCAAATGTAAACTGCAAGGACTGCCAAATAGTTTTGGTCTTGTTAAAGCAAAGCAAAGCAAAAGCAAAGCAGCTTCATTTATATACCGCTTCATATCACGCATGGGATGTCTAAGCGGTTTACAACTGTGAGCTGATTGCCCCCCAACAAGCTGGGTACTCATTTTAGCGACCTCGGAAGGATGCAGGCCTGAGTCTAGCCTCAGCCCTGGCTGGTATTGAACTCGCAGCCTTGTGGTCTGTGAGTGAGTGGCTGCAGTACAGGCATTTAACCACTGCGCCACCAGGGCTGTTGTTAGCTGTTTGTGTTTTTGTTTCGTTTTGTTTTGTTTTGTTTTGCAACAGGGGCATTGCAGAAACTAACTCTGACTAGAATTGTGGTTCTCATAATAGTACCTAGTGTGTGCATGTACATATGCATGCTTTACATCTGTAGCATGATTTGCACCGGCAATTTTACCACCCATACTGTCCCAGTTACTGGGAGGTAAAGGAGTTCTTATCAGTGGTGTGGGATGTCAGGATTTTTGGAAGTCCAGCTGGTGGAGGCAGTTAAAAACATAGGTGTGGTTAAATTGCTGAAAACATCCAGTGTGGAATGGAAAAATCTTAACAGTGCCCTACCTCCATCATCCTCTCTCTCCAAGAACACTACAGGTCAGGGAGTGGCTTGGGGAGAACACTTAAGGGCCCGGGTCATTCACAGCCAGAAGCAATGTTACTTTTTTTCTGCTGGTTTTTGCCAAAGCGAAAGGGAATGTAGCACCTGAATTGGGGAGTGTGGTGAGTACTTACAGTATTGCTGAGCTCTGCTTTGGAGGGGTGGTGCAAATGTGGTTAATCAGTGGGAAGGGAAATAAAAGAGAATCCTCCACCCCAAAGGCCTCTGCTCCTCATTGCATTGACGTGCCTGAGTGGAAGGTACATTTGTTTGAAAACTGCCACTCATTCAGTGTTTTTTCCACACCAGGGAACCATCTTTGCCTGTGAGGAATAACTGATTCCCCGCACTCCCAGTTGTATGTGTCAGCACTCAGCACGTTTAATAAGTGTGATTGAACCTGAAGATTCAAAGATCTCTTCTGGATTCTCTTGATTCCCAGTTCCTTTCCTCATACTGAAAAGCTTGCCACTTCAACACAGTGGGACAGCTAGCATAGAATCTCATCAGCAACATTTGAGACTCTACCTGGTTTAGATGTTTTTTCCCTTACCCACAGCCCTCTCGTCCCCTGTGTGATGATTGTTGTTGTTAACTGCCCCAGAGTCAGCCTCGAAAGAGACACCTCTAAGCGTCACTATCAGATCTTGCAGAACCTGCAGGATCTGGGCTGTGAATCTGTGCATCTGGTATGCTGTCTTCCTCTCTTTCTACTGACCTCAACCTTTCCTAACATTATTGTCTTTTCTAGAGAGTCATTTTTTCTCATGATGTGGCCAAAGTATGATAACTTCAATTTAGTCATCTTGGCTTTCAGGGAGAGCTCAGTCTTGATGTGTTCTAGGATCCAATTGTCTTTTTGTCAATCCATGGTATTCTCAGCACTCTTCTTCAGCACCCTATTTCAAAAGAGTTTATTTTCTTTCTATCTGCTTTTTTCACTGTCCAGCTTTCACATTTGTACATAGTGATAGAAAATGTGATGGCATGGGTAGTCCTAACATTGGTATTCAGCTTGATATCTTTGCCCTTTAAGATCTTGTCTACAGTCGGCCCTCCATTTTTGCGGACTTAGGATCCATGTCCCTCACTTATGCATGAGGGACAAACAGAGGACATACAATGGGGTGCAGGCCTGCGGCGCACCCCCGCACCCCCGTGTCTCAATTCAAGCTTATGGGGCTTGAATATGCACAGGTTTCCATTTTCACAGAGGGTTTCGGAACAGATCCCCCATGAAAATGGAGGATCAACTGTAGTTCTTTCACGGC
Source organism: Phrynosoma blainvillii (assembly GCA_026167975.1). Classification (NCBI taxonomy): domain Eukaryota; kingdom Metazoa; phylum Chordata; class Lepidosauria; order Squamata; family Phrynosomatidae; genus Phrynosoma; species Phrynosoma blainvillii. The sequence continues at coordinate 19,765,937 of JANUYF010000006.1, forward strand.
TGCCCTTCCCAGTCCTAGTCTTCTTCTGATTTCTTGACTGCAATCTCTGTTCTGATCAATGATTGATCCAAGATATGGGAAATTTCAAGATATATTTCAATTTCCTCCTCGTCTATATTGAATTCCTATAGCTCCTCCATAGAGCTGCCTTAGCACTTTCCTCTTTGACTTGGCACTTTCCTCTCTGACTTTCTTTAGTAATTGTTTCAAGTCTTTGATGTTTTCTGCTAGTAGTTCAGTGTCATCTGCATATCTTAGACTGTTGTTATTCCTTTGTCACATCTTCACTTCTGTCTAGACCTGCTCTGAAGATATTTTCTGCATACAAGTTGAATAGATAGAGTGATAGAATGAAGTCTTGTCTGACCTCCTTTTTGATTGGGAACCATTCTGTTTCTCTGTATTTTACTCTGATAGTAGCTTCCTGTCCTGAATACAGGTTACACATCAGGGCAGTCAAGTGTAATGGTATACCCATTCCTCTAAGAACAAACCATATCTTTTGTGATCCTTACAGTCAAAGGACATGCAGATTTTCTTCTGGAATTTCCTGGTGTGCTCTATTATACATAATATGTTTACATCATACATATATGGATTGTTTGTAATCAATGTGTAATAATACAGGCGAATGATGGACACTCTCTCAGTGCTTTTGCTGATGTCTCTTATTGGCTCCTGCCCAATTCCTTCCTACCAGTTTGTTCCTCCTCTTTTCTTCCCATTTCATATCTTCTTTGCTGCTTTAGGGGCTCCGTGGGATGACCTTGATTTTCTTTATGAAAAACTTGGGTAAATTTCTCTGTGTGAATGAATGTGAATCTCTGTGCCTGAGGTATCGGATATTAGTGAAGAGTATATATACCATTCATATTCCTCCCTGGTGATATTGATTGGTTTTTGGCAGGTCACTTAAATATATCACTTGGGTTTCAATTAACCCAGATTGTTAACCTGGAAGCCTTAATGGATGTTTCAGCATTGAACTGTCTGATGATGCTGTACAAACATTAAATAGTAGTGGTGGAATGATAATATTGATTATCTATACAGAACCATGCCCAACTGTGGCTGATATAGGCTTCTGACTGTCTCCATGTCTGTATGATTATTGTATGAGTAACCTTCCTTTTTCATAATTTTACATACTTTGGTATGAACCTATAAAGTAGGGCTGGGCAGGATGCATGCAGTCTCCTGCAGTTAATCCCCCCCATATTTTTGCTCCAAAATGTCAAAAAATGATCTTTAGGAGGTGTGGAGAGCACTCTCCTCATGTTTGACGCTCCTCTTGGTCTCCCAGGGGTCAAAATAATTTTTTTAAAAAACATTTTAAAAAATCCCACCCCCCCCCAAATGCCCACCAGAAGTCCAGAAAGGCACCAGAACATAACTACATGTCCCCTAGAGGGCATTGGGACAATTTTTTGTGGCAGGAGCAAATGCAGTAGGGGTGTAGTCCTCCATGGTTTTCTAGAGGGCAAATCATAGAATCATAGAATCATAGAGTTGGAAGAGACCACAAGGGCCATCCAGTCCAACCCCCTGCCATGCAGGAACTCCCAATCAAAGCATCCCCGACAGATGGCCATCCAGCCTCTGCTTAAAGACCTCCAAGGAAGGAGACTCCATCACTCTCCGAGGGAGTGTGTTCCACTGTCAAACAGCCCTTACTGTCAGGAAGTTCCTCCTAATGTTGAGGTGGAATCTCTTTTCCTGGAGCTTGCACCCATTGTTCCGGGTCCTAGTTTCTGGGGCGGCAGAATAAATAAATAAAGCCCCTGGTCTTCCATAGTTGCCTACTTCTGCTATTTCTACACCTATCCATACACATTGGAAGCAATCTGAAGTAACACAACTATCAGCAGTACTCTTGAACATTCATTGAATATACAACATCGTTGAATGAACTGTTATATCAGCGATGGCAAACCTTTTAGAGACTGAGTACCCAAACTGCAACCCAAAACCTACTTATTTATCGCAAAGTGCTGCGTCCCTCTGGCTTTCTAGTTACAAACTCTGGCGAACACTGTGCTGGATCGACGCACGCATGCCCACAGAGAGGGCTCTGAGTGCCCCCTCTGGCACGCGTGCCATAGGTTCGCCACCACTGTGTTATATTGTTACTTTTCGCTGTAACTGTATTTTTCACAAATTAATGGTTTGTATGACACTGACAATTGAACTTTTTGCATTAATATTTTTTCTGCAAAAATTGTATTTCTCACAAATTAATTGTCCAGCCATCTGATGCTTGTAGATCACTTATTGTTAATGCATCGAGAGTTAACTTTATCTCTAGTAGTTTGCATAGCTTCTAGTGGATGAAGGTATCTTCTCTGTGATCTAAAGTGCATTAAGAAGATCATCACCCGCCACCCCCCAGCAAGCTGTGTTTAACTCTGGCTGAAAGCCAGACTTGGTAATTACTTTCAGTGTTATATAAATGATTCCCTGCAGTTTTGGCGTGGGCTTGGATACTGGCTGTTTGAGAAGGGTAGCCTTCCTTTTCCCTCTTGAGTTTGTACTATGCAAATCTTCTCTAAAAGGGGCTGGCTCCCTGGGGGCCAATTGAAGTCAAGGTTAGATACCGTTTAGCAGTAGTGTAGTGAAACCAGGGTCATATTTCATTAACAGTGACAATGATGCCATCTGCCAGCTGTGTCAAGCTTCCCATGCCCTCAGAGCTTAGCTGCAGTCTTCACAATATTTGTGTGTATGCATGGTCTGGGACAGGGGTAGGCAACCTAAGGCCTGGGGGCAGGCTGCGGCTCCCCGAGGCCTTTGGACCAGCCCCAGGCCGGTCCTGCCGCTGCCGCCGCCACCGTCGCCGCCATGATGATATTGATTATTGTTGTTATTACTTGTTCTTGGGGTTTTCTTGGCAAAATCTCCACAGGGGTTTTGCCATGGCTTTTCTGGGGCTGAGAGTGTTCATGCATATATTTTTTTAAATTTTTAATTTTTTTTAAAAAAAATTATTTATGTATTTATTTTTGGTGCTTCGCGCCCCCCCTCAATTGTCTGAGGGACAGTAACCCAGGCCCCAGCTCAAAAAGGTTGCCTACCCCTGGTCTGGGATGTTGAATGTTGCAGCAATGCAATGTTATGAGCCATCTATATTAATACACATAGGCTGAGATGCTGCATCAGAGACTACGATGTGTAACTTTATGATGAGGGCAACATCACTGACACAATGTTCAACCATGATAGTGAATTGTGACAATGCAGAACAAGGCACTGCACAAGATATCCCATTGCACAGTGGAGGCTTGCATTGCCAACAGGACATGTGGTGTATCAGGACACATTACGCAGTGGAACACTTTGTGTATCAAGACCATTGCTCAGCAGCCATGCTGCTGGCCTTGCTTGTCCCGTGATCCCAGTGCTACATCTCTACTACTAAGAGTACAAAAGCTGCGCAATGGCTCAGGTCAACTTTTCATGATGGTAAATCAGTCTGTGATGACATAACTTCCCAACAGAATGCCAGCCATTATATTTTTCAGTGGCTTGATTCTTTAAGAATGGGTAACTAAAATCCATTAGCTTTACAAAGACCTGCTGCTGATGGAGCTGAAAATGACTATTGCTGGGATTTGCTAGTAGACCACTGTTTCACAGGCATTTAAATATTTTATCTCTATTCCCGATTTCTTGTTATAAGCAGGGTTGAACAAGGAGGAGTGGGTGACCTTTGGAATTTTTTTTTTATCAGCTATAAAAAGTGTCCTATTTGGAGTTATTGGGGGTGACTGCAAAAGGGGAGCATAAAGGGATTATGAAAAAGCTAAGAGCTCTGAAAGAAACAGTCCACTGCTCCCTCTCCCAGTTTGCAAACTAAATTTCAGCTGTGGGTGGAGGAGGCAACTGACGGAAGAGAGGGGAAAGCAAAGAAAAAACGTTGAAGATGAATCATTTTGTGACACGTAGAAGGCTATGTTGCAATCCCCAGATTAAAGGAACTGATTTTGAGAGGATGAGAACAGTACCTTCTGAATACAGTATAAAATAATAGTAAAAGTGACATGCACACACAACGAGGCTGCACTTTCCTATGGAAGTGACATCCATAGCTCATTTGTGCTTATTTCAAGAGATGTTTTCTCTTCTCATGACATGAAAGTAATGGGCTTATTTTTCTGGAGAAATGCTGTGTGTGTAGTGGATAAAGTAGCTAGCTGTACTTGCAGGGGTGTTATTGCTAACAGATTTGCTCACTACATTCTGGGATATGCCCACATTGAATTGGGTGCAACAGGTTAAGGAGGGTTTGGGCTTAGGGTTACAATAGGAATGGGACTAAATATTTTTGCACAGGCAACTTCAGAGTAACAAACTTTTTGCTGTAGCTGTTATTGTTGTGTGCCTTCAAGTTGTTTCCGATTTATGGCTGCCATAAGGTGACTCCGTCATGGGCTATTCTCAGCAACTTCTCTAAAGTTGAGAGGGTGTGAAGGCCACCTGGTGGGTTTCCATGGCCAAGCAGAGATTTGTATCCTGGTCTCCCAGTGTTCTAGTCCAGTGGTCAAATCACTTCACTATTCTGGTTTAATATACAAATACTTCCCCCTAAATACAAATTATTGGTTGTTGTTAACTGCCCTTGAGTCGATCGCACCCTGTGGTGACTCTATGGATGAGACATCTCCAAGACCCCCTGTCCTCCACTGCTCTGCTTAAATCCTGCAACCCCTTAATACCTGTGACATCTGGTGTGTGGCCTTCCTCTCTTCCTACTTCCCTCCACCTTCCCCAGCATTATTGTCTTTTCTAATGAGTCCTCCCTTCTCATGATGTGTCCAAAGTACGACAGTCTCACTTTGGTCATCTTGGCTTCCAGGGAGGTTTCTGGCTTGATCTGTTCTAGGACTCATTTGTTTGTCTTTTTATCTGTCCATGGGATCCTCAGCACCACATTATCTCAAATGCATTGATTTTCTTCCTATAATCTTTAACTATCCAGCTCTCACATCAATACATGGTAACAGGGAATACAATGGCTTGTATGATTCTAACTTTTGTACTGAGTTGTGTATCTGCAATTTAGAATCTTTTCTAGTTCTTTCATAGCCCCTTTCCTCATTGTTAATCTTCTTCTGATTTCCTGACTACAGTCCCTATTTCTATCAATGTTTGATCCAGGTATGATAATTCTTTTACTATTTCTATTTTTTCATTGTCTAGGTTGAACTTGTGAAGGTCCTTGGTGGTCATTATTTTTCTTTTCTTTATGTTCAACATTAAGCCTGCCTTTGCACTTTCTTCTTTGATCTTCCTTAGTAGGTGTTCCAGGTCTGTGAGGTTTTCTGCTAGTATTATGGTGTCATCTGCATATCTTAGATTGTTGATATTCCTTTCTCCTATTTTCAATTCCTCCTCCTTCTGTATCCAATCTTGCTTTTCTTATAATATGTTCTGCATACAAGTTGAACAGATAAGGTGATAGGATGCATCCTTGTCTGACTCCTTTGCCAATTGGGAACCATTCTGTTTCTCCTTCTGTTCTAACAGTAGCCTCTTGTCCAGAGTACAGATTCCTCATCAGAACTATCAGATGTGTTGGCACTCCCATGTCTTTAAGGGCATTCCATAGCTTTTCATGGTCTGTGCAGTCAAAGGCTTTCCTATAGTCTATAAAGCACATGCTGATTTTCTTTTGGAATTCCCTAGTGCACTCCATTAGCCATCGTATGTTTGCAATGTGGTCCCTCGTGCCTCTTCCTTTCCTGAACCCCGTTTGTACCTCTGGGATTTCTCTCTCCATGTATGGTTGGAGTCTATGTTGTAGAATTTTGAGCATAATTTTGCTTGCATGGGAGATCAGTGCTATGGTTCTATCATTGCTGCAATCTCTTGTGTCGCCCCTTTTGTGGATGGGGCTGTATACAGATACAAATACAAATATCTTCCTCTAAACACTTTGGTGTTTTCCCTTGAGCACTGTTTTCTGTTCCCATCTCTCTAAAGCAGGGGTCGGCAACCTTTTTGGGGTGGGACCGGTCCCCCATCCCCTGATGTACCCCAGGCCACGGCGGTGCATGTGCATCCCAGGCTGCGGTGGCGTGCGCACGCATGCGCGTGCACTACCAGAACAGCTCCCTCGACCACGCCGGGCCTCCGAGAGGCCCAGCGTGGCTGTGGGGACCCCCCAGGAGGGCCCCCACGGCCTGGTGCAGCCACGGGGGCCCCCCAGGAGGGCTCCCTCGACCTCACTGGGCCTCTGAAAGGCCCAGCGTGGCCGCGGGGGGGGGGGGGTTCTCCGGGGTGCCATTTTGGATTTCAAAATGGCTCCTGGAGCCTCACGTAACCATTCCTGCGATGGGAAAGGTCGTGCGAGACTCCGGGCGCCATTTTGGAATCCAAAATGGCGCTCTTGAGGACCCCCGCGGCCGCAAAAGGCGGCGGGGGCGGCAGGACCGGGCAGGGACTGGTCCGAAGGCCTCCATGGGCCGCACCCGGCCCATGGCCCTTAGGTTGCCAACCCCTGCTCTAAAGTGATCCAAGTCAACCTGGAATCATGTTGTGATGGGATCAATGTCACTGAGCTCAAACAACAAAAAAGTTGGCCTACATTTCCACAAGGTCTCAAGGCACTAATATGGGATGCAAAGAGAGGGTAGGAAGACTGAGCTTCTATATCTTCAAAGGACATGTGAAATGGACTTGTACATTCATATAGTGGTATGTGTGTCACTATATGAATGTATTGTGTAAAGAGAGCCAGCATGTGTTTGAGCATTGGACTATGACTCTAGATATCAGGGTTCACTTCCCTGCTTGACTATGGAAATCCACTGGGTGACCTTCAACAAGTCACACACTCTCAACTCCAGAAAACCCCATGATAGGTTCACCTTAGGGTCCCCATAAGTTGGAAATGACTTGAAGGCACACAACAACGTGTGTAGAGCCTCCACTGAAAATAACAGAGACTGAACAAACAACGCCTTGCTTCTGTTGCCACCTGTTCAATCCCACTGAGGGATTGAGTGCACAGAGCTTTTGAACAAGGACAACACTAGCTGGGTTAGCTAGACTGGTTGCACAAGCAATCCCAACCACTTAGTATCAGGTAATTTTTCTCCTAAGTCAGCAAAAGAAGATGAAATCTGATCTTTAAAAAGTAGAGAATGTGATGGTAGAATTATTTTATAGTAGGATCACCTGTTGAGTTTGACCCTAGCTCTATGGTGCTCCTAGCAGAATGCTTTATAAGGTCATCCTACTGCACAGTCTACTTTCAGAGAAATGAAAGCACTTTTGAAATGTTGGGCAGTGGCATTAAATGGCTAATCTATTTTCTCAAACATCACTAATACATTTGGAAAGATGCTTTCCTCCCTCTCCTGGAAAAGAAAGAACAAAAGGTTTCCTTTTGCTTTGTGATGTGGGAATTGGCTGTCCATAGCAGAGGGAAAATATGACGGAGATTCTCTGTTCAGTAGCCTGAGATTTGTGCATTTTGCAGCCTGCCCAATAGCTCCAAAGTGGTTAGTCCAGCCAGGCTTGTGTGGGGCAGGGTAATTATGTGTGCTGGCTAATGAGGAATGCAGGTTATGAAGTGTATCCTTTGGCTCTTCCAAAGTTAGTGACCTGAATGAAGTGGGACACAATGGAGGTTTCTGTTGGCTTTTCTCCCAGTGCTTACGTCAACAAGGCTAACAAGAGAATTAATGGGCAGGAATTGGCTGGTGACAACTGTTCCTTGTGGCTATGCAATAACGGAGCCTTTATGTAACCTTCATGGTTCCTTTTCATGAAGAAAGATTTATTATTGGTATTGTTTACTGTTATTAATCTCATTTTCCTCCAGCATTTTTTTCTCTTAACCTTTTCATTTTTCTCCAGAGTGTCATTTCTTCTGCAGGTGAAGAACTTAAGGTGGTAGAGCTTCACAGACTCTACAGTACAAAATCTCTATAAATGTCCTTCAAATGAAATTATAATAACATTCTTCCAAAAGACCAATAGTATAATCAGCCAAAGAGACAATTATCACTTTTTAGGGTCAAAACAGATAATACATTTATCATATTTTTAGATGAGCTCTTTCAAATGGTAAAATACATCTGTTTTTGTCACCACACAGTGCTGTTCTGATATTGTTCATTGCATGCTAATCACAAGTTAAATTTGCAAGCTTAATTGCTCAGATATATATATATTTCAGGAAATGCCATTGTTCGGTTTACTGAGGGATCAGAGCCATAGTAGTGCAGGAGATGAGGTACTGGAAGCAGGTTGCATGGTTCAAAAATCCATTAGATATCTCAGAATTTATTTGCAGGACCATTGTATTATAGCCTGACCCACACCAGAGGTCATGTTGTTGTTGTTAACTGCTGTCAAGTTGGCCTCTACCCATGGTGACTCTGTGAATGAAACACCTCCAGGCCTCCTGTCCTTAATTGTTCTGCTCAGGTGCCACAGGCTCTGGGCTGTGGCCTCCTTGGGTTAGTCTGTCCATCTTGTATGTGGTTTTCCTCTCTTTCTACTGACCTCCACATTTCCTACCATTATTGTCTTTATTATTATTGTATTCATTATTTCTTTTCTAGAGAGTAATCTCTTCTCATGATGTGGCCAAAGTATGATAACCTCAATTTAGTCATCTTGGCTTCCAGGGAGAGTTCAGTCCTGATCTGTTCTAGGACCCATTTATTTGTCTTTTTGGCTATCTATGGTATCCTCAAAACACTTCATCAGCACTATATCTCAAATGAGTTGATTTTCTTTCTATCTGTTTTCTTCATTGTCCAGCTTTCATATCCGTACATAGTGATGGAAAATATGATGGCTTGGTTGATCCTAACATTGGTATTCAGCTTGATATCTGTGCCCTTTAAGATCTTGTCTAGTTCTTTCACAGCTGCCCTTCCCAGTCCTAGTCTTCTTCTGATTTCTGGACTGCAATCGCTATTCTGATCAATGATTGCTCCAAAGAATGGAAATCTTTAACTATTTCAATTTCCTCCTCGTCTATATTGAATTCCTATAGCTCCTCCATAGTCATTATCTTTTTTTTTTAATGTTCAACAGCAAGCTTTCCTCTGACTGGAAACCAAGCCCTATGAGGAACGACTTAGGGAGCTGGGGATGTTTAGCCTGGAGAAGAGAAGGCTGAGAGGTGATATGATAGCTGTGTTTAAATATTTGAAGGGATGTCATATCGAGGAGGGAACAAGCTTGTTTTCTGCTGCCCCAGAGACTAGGACCCGAAACAATGGATGCAAGCTGCAAGAAAAGAGATTCCACCTCAACATTAGGAGGAACTTCCTGACAATGAGGGCAGTTCGACAGTGGAACACACTCCCTCAGAGTGTAGTGGAGTCTCCTTCCTTGGAGGTTTTTAAGCAGAGGTTGGATGGCCATCTGTCAGGGATTATTTGATTGGGAGTTCCTACATGGCAGGGGGTTGGACTGGATGGCCCTTGTGGTCTCTTCCAACTCTATGATTCTATGATTCTATGACTTTCTTTAGTAATTGTTTCAAGTCTTTGATTTTTTCAGCTAGTAGTATGGTGTTGTCTGTATATCTTAGACCAGGGGCCGGCAACCTATGCCCCCCGGGCCGGTTAAGGCCCAGGTTGCTGGACTTACCGGGCCAGGCCGATCCCTGCTGCTGCGGCGGTGCATTTTCTGCTCTGTACAGTCCCATGCGCCACAGCCGCCATTTTGAAAATCAAAATGGCGGTCACGACTCGTTTGCGCATGCGCAGTACTGCTGCGCATGCGCAAACGCATCAGGGCCACCATTTTGATTTTCAAAATGGCGGCTGTGGCCGCGCGCGGGGGGAGGTCGCGTGCAGTGGCGGAGGTGTGTATGTACGCGCGTGAGCGCACGCGCCACCATCCCCCCCCTTGGCCCAGTGGAGACCTGGGCTTTGGGGGACCGGCCCAGGTCTGAAAAAGGTTGCCGGTCCCTGTCTTAGACTGTTGATATTTCTTTGTCAAATCTTCACTCTTCCTTCCTCTGTGTCTAGACCTGCCCTGCATAGATTTTCTGCATACAAGTTGAATAGATAGGGTGATAGAATGCAGTCTTGTCTGACCCCCTTTTTGATTGGGAACCATTTTGTTTCTCTGTATTCTATTCTGATAGTAGCTTCCTGTACCGAATACAAGTTACACATCAGGACAACAAAATGTACTGGTATACCCATTTCTTTAAAATCAATCAATAGTTTATCATGATCTATGCAATCAAAGATTTTACTGTAGTGTATAAAGCAAATGCAGGTTTTCTTCTAGTATTTCCTAGTGTGTCTCATTATCTATCATATGTTTGTGATTAGATCTGTAGTGCATCTTCCATTCCTGAACCCAACTTGCACCTCTGGAATTTCTTGCTCTATATACTTCTCATAAGAGTCTCTGCTGCAATATTTTAAGCTTGCATGGGAAATTAATGCAAATGTCCTGTAGCACTAATCATTGAACAGTTGCGTTCAGAGTCCTGATTCTGCTCCTATCATCACCCTTTTATTTTGCTCCTCTTCTTTCTTTTACAGCTTGCAGAATTTGTTTCTCATCCATTTTTTGTTCTCCGTCTTTTTGGCCACCATTAGCCTCTTTCTGGATTCTTTTCACTATGACCTTGCCCTCCTTCCACAGTTCTTCTGGTTTAGGCTTAATAGTGCAAATCTGTTTTTCACTTTTTCTTTGAATTCTGTGGGGATTTTCTCCAGATCATATTTTGGCATGATAATTGATTTTGTATTCTTCTTCAGCTTTATTCTGTGTTTTGATATTAGTAGTTCATATTATGTGCTGCAGTTTGCACCTGGTCTTGTTTTCGCCGAGAGTATAGAGCTTTTTCATCTTCTGTTTCCAGTTATGTAGTCTATCTCATGTTTTTATTGGCCATCTGGTGATGTCCATATATACAATCTCCTCTTGGCCTGTATAAAGAAAGTATTTGCAATGAACAGATTGTTGGCCTTGAAAACTATCACTTCTCTCCTGCTTTATCTTTTGATCCTACTCCAAATCTTCATATTCTTTTTGACACTCTTCTGTTTTCTACTTTGGCATTCCAATTGCCTATGAGTAGCAAGAAATCCTGTTTTGGTGGCCTACCAGTGGTCTGTTCCCCTCACAACTGCTGATAATATGCTTCATCATTATGAATAACACAGCACTCAGAATATAAATACTTCTGTGCGTCAGAAGACAAGATTAATGGTTGTGCCCAAAGTAAAACAATTACTGTTATTGCCCCAACAAAACAACAACATTGTCTGTCAGTATTCGGGGAAGACAATAAAACTGCTGGTTTACATTTTGTGCCTCATGTATGAGGGAATATTGTAAAGTTTTAATTATCACCTTTAAAAAAATTGACAGAAAGTTTGTTTTCATTTGTAGTTGTTAACTAATCTCTACGTAGTCACTATCCAGAGTTACACATTTCCCCCAGCATTTCTTGACAACCTTTCCTCCCATGCAATCTGTCTTGAAAGGTCATGCTGTGTTTGTTTCTGGAAAGGGGTTAGCAAACGTAGAACCCACGTAGAACCCACTGTGCAGACACCTTAGACATGTGTAGTTCATCATGAATAATTTTCCATATACCACCATAACTGAGATCAGTTTCATTCATGATCATTTGGATGGTTACTTATCTTTCTTCCAGGATTAAACACTCCACTTTTTTCACTGTGGCAACATTGTCCATCAGTGATGGTCTTTTCCATAAACTACCACCATCTCTTCATGAATTTGCCATGCACTATTAACCTTCAAATGCAGGAACTGTATCATGCTGAGAGCCTCAATCTTCTCCATCTTACACTTTAGTCACTTCTGGCACAACCTGTAACAAAAATAAAGGACACAATGAGCTGATTTTCTCAACGTCATGAACTTAGGGACCAATGATGACACTGACAAAATTTCATCAATATACTATAATAATGTCCAGGTGATAATTATTACTTTACGACACCCCCCTCATAGGCTGCTTTTGATGCATTGGAGTTAGAGGTTCTGATTCATTATTCCTTCTTAAATCTTTCAGGCTCTACTTTCAGAGCTAGAAGTTTGCAAGTGAAAAAGTTAAATGTTTCATTCTAATCAACAAGAGAAGTCTTTGGGGTTTTTTTTGGGGGGGGGTTAGTGCTATTGACTTTCTAATGTTCCCAGGGCCTTTTCTATTGCGGCACCCACTATGTGGAAGTTTATTGTTTATTTGTTAATTATATGGATAACCTGTCTTTCCTCCTGTTAGCTTAAGGCAGTTTTCACAGTTACTCTCCTCCCTGCATTATTTTTACAACTCTGTGATGTAGATCAGACGGAGGAAGAGTGAGTGGCCTAAGGTCATTTGGTGTCAGTGCATTTTCTGGCTCAATGTGGACTAGACTCTGGCCAGCTCTAGCCATCACTCTAGCCAGTTATCTTCATTTTGAAGCCAGAATGCCTGAATCCATTTGTTCCCCATTTTAGGCATTGGAATCTTCTCATTTTAATTAATCCTGTCTTCGCTTGTCACCTTTCCCTCAAGCATTCCTCTCCATTGACACTTTTTCCGGTTTTATCTTTCTTGGTACATTGTTAATTGTTCATAATACATTGTTCTTAATACACTATTCCTTCAGGTTTCTTGTTTCTGTTTTCTCTGTGTCTTACCTGTCCTGTGCTCCAGGGGACCATTCACACTACACATTTCTAGTGCTATTATTCTGCTGTAACTGTGGTGGTTCAGCCCTATGGAATTCTGGAGTTTGGTGAGCTCAGAATTCTAAGTGACCTCTCCCGAAATTGCAAATTCAGTTAAAATCAATGGAATGTAAGTTAGTCATGACTTAAGTCCCATTAATTTTAATTGGGTGTGTGCTGTAGGACTAAATCTCAGTCCAACCCATTATTTCGTGCAAACATACAATCTAAAAACACACACACACACACAACCTCAAAACCCAACAGATAAAGAAGTAATAATACCTACATTGTTCTTAACATGCCCGACTGAGCTCAACCAAGGGAGTCTTCTTACTCACAATAATAACATACCAGTAGCCATAGATATAGGTGTGTGTGAGGCATGCATAGCTGGTTCTCTGGTTTGTGGTGTGTCTCGCCTATGAGTATCAGAGACACAGAGACTTCTATTCTGAGCACCTATAAAACAATGCACCTACTCCCTAGCTTATAGTACTTTGTGGAATTACTTGCACTTATTGATCCATTCGGTGAGTGGTCAGAGCAGGTGTAACACCAGATGCTAGTCTTGTATTTTGAATGTGCCCTGTGTAAATGTAGTGTAATGTGCAGTGGTCCATACAATCGTTTTTCAACAATCTGGGATTTAGACAAGAGTATCATAGTATGTTAAAATATCTCTTTAGCTTCTTCCTTATTGGTTTTGTCATTTCTGTTGGACAGCTTCCTCTTGCATTCCTGTTTCTTAAGGAAGGCTCTTACCATATATGGAGTGAGAATTGCCAGATGTCCAAGCGGGGTTCAGGAAAGGAACAGGTACTAGGGATCATATACACTGTAAACATAATGCTGGATATTAGAATGTATTAAGGAGTTTCAAAAGAAGATCAGCCCATGCTTTATAGACTATAGCAAAGCATTTGATTGTCTAGATCAGGGGTAGGCAACCTTTCCCCTTTAAGGGCCGAGGGACTTCAGCTCCCAGAAGCTCAGCCATGTTGGCCAATAGTCCCATGTTGGCCAATAGTTCCTGGGATTCTGGGAGCTGAAGTCCCTTGGCCCTTAAAGGGGAAAAGTTGCCTACCCCTGGTTTAGATCATGAGACACTATGGATTGCTCTTAAAGAAATGGGTGTGCCACCACCTTTGATAGTCCAGATAAATCATCTGGACTCAGAACAAGAGGCTACCATCAGGGCAGAATACAGAGAAACTGAATGGTTTCCAATTGGAAAGGGTGTGGCAAGGCTGTATTCTGTCACCCTACATATTTAAGTCAAGAACTTCATACAAAAAGCAGGATTGCACTCAGTGGAGAGAGGTATGAAAATTGGATGAAGGAACATCACTGAAAATATCAGAGATATGGAAAGATTATTGAAAAAGGACAAGGCAGAAAGTGCAAAGGTACGTTTACAGCTGAATATCAAGAAAACAAAAATTATGCATAATTTTAATGTAGACGATGAAGAGATTGAAAATACTGGTTATAGGGAGCATACAGTTCCATTGGCTGTCAGTCCGTTTCCAGGCACAATTCAAAGTGCTGGTTTTGACCTATAAAGTCCTATACGGCTTGGAAGAGCAGCTGTGAAGGAACACAACAAGATCCTGAAGTATAAAGATACTAAAGTTAGGATTGACCATGCCATCATATTTCTCATTTCTATGTATGGTTGCGTGAAGAAAGTGGATAGGAAGAAAATCAGCTCATCTGAAATGAGGTGCTGGAGAAGAGTTCTGAAAATAATGGACCGCTAAAAAGACCAAAAGCTCAGGCCTGAACTCTCCCTGGAAGTACAGATGACTAAACACAGGTCATTGTATTTTGGCCTCATCATGAAAAGAAATGACTACATACTATAACGCTTGGTAAAGTAGAGAGCAATAGTGCAAGACCACATTCCAGATGGATAGACTCAATCAAAGAAACTACAGCCATGAATCTACAGGAGCTGAACAGGACAGTTGAGGATAGGGTGACTTGAAGGTCTCTCATCCATAGGGTTGCAGTGGGTTGAAGCCCACTCAGTCCACTCAAAGACAGTTAACAACAACAAATTTTCAAGTTACTCCTCAGAGCAACCCTCCAGGCTTCCTGTATGGACAGGGTCTGGTATTTATCAGAAAGAGTTTATGAGCATATGGTTTCTCCAGATAACAATGGGATGTAAGCCAACAGTTGTTGTGTGCGGAAGGAGGATTTTATATTTTCGAGGGAGGCCACTTTTGTTATTCTGAGTTGTAACATGACAGCCTTTGCTAAACTAAAGATGAAAAAGCTTACCGTGGATTAATATTGGCTTTGCAAAATGATGTCAGCACAGTGTGATCTTAATATACTCATATTGCCCTCTGATACTTGGAATCTGAAGCAAAAATGGTAGATTTTTTCCTACTGGTTGAGGCTTAGATGAAGTGACTCTCACTGATGAAAAAGTTCAGAAGCAGGTAGTGGTATTTCCTTATTGTTGTCTGGCTTCTGAGCTTTTGTAATGTTCCCATTGTCAAAGTCTGAAATGTCCTCTTTAAGACTTGGACTGCATCCATAATGCAGAAATAATTCCATTTAACACTGCTTTTAGCTGCCACAGCTCAATTTTGGTGCCACAACAACTACAGTTCCCAGAATTCCATTGCATTGATCCATGGCAGTTAAAGTATAGAGTGTGGATTAGATTGATAATTATATAGGTAGTCAAATATGTGCTATTTTATATGTTTAAAATGAATTGGTGACTGCATAAGTTAAGACAGCTTCAGAGGTAGCTTGGAATAATAAGGCCTGGTAAAGGAATGTGGGGGACTGTTTTGTTTTTTCTCCCTTTGCAGTTCTGAAAGCTGCAAGGACTTCATTATCACTATGGATGGAGGTCACCACAACTAAGCTAAGCCTTCCTGGGAAAGCAGAAAATACAACTGAAGTGCCTGTTGTTTTGAGAATGATATACAGTCGTCCCTCCATTTTTGTGGGGGATCTGTTCTGGACACCACCACCCCGCGAAAATGGAAATCTGCAAATATTCAAGCCCCATAGGCTTGAATCGCCACGTGCTCCTGCGTGCGGGTCTGTGTGTGCGCTGCGGGCACGCACACCATTTTAACCCTCCCTGTTTGCCGGTCCGCAAAGGACTGAGACCGCGGACCCAAAGTCTGCGAGAATGGAAGGATGAGTGTAATGGCTAGCCTGTCAATTTTATGAGGTGAAGCAAATGATTTTCACATGCTTTTATTAGGTGAGTGTGTATGTGTCTTTGATTCTTCAGTTCTGTCCAAAGATACCTTACTGGTAACTTCTAATCCTCTGTGATTCCATTAATGAACAGCTTTCTGATCATCCACAGAAGCCTGACTGTGTCTGGGGGGAGAGTTCACCAAGTTCTGACACCATAAAATTAAGTGGAGAAGAAATGAGTGAAGACGGAATATGCTTGCATTGAGCGTGGACTGACCATTGCGTAGAAAATAATTTAAAAAAAAGTAGAATGCTGATGATATCAAATGGAGTATCAGGAATTCTGGTCAGGATTAAATTCCTGTTCCTTAAGTTGTAACAAATCAGACACAGAGCTTTGGAGATCTATATATCTATATCTCTCCAAGCTCGGTGTCTGATTTCTTACAACTTGAGGAACAAGAATTGTATATACTGTATATTTATATATAGGACTACAACTCATTGAATCTCCCTAGCCAGTGTGGCAAATGGCCATGGTAGCTGGCAGATTTTGGGAAGATATAGTTTGTAAAAAGCAACTTCCTCATGCTCTGATCTGGAATTTAAAAAAACAAAACCCAAACAACAAACAGGCTTTGCCCTGGCTGCATACTTCCCACACAACCTTTGTTCTTTTTCTTTGTCATACACTATTTTCACGATGAAAGCTGTCCTCTGAAGCTGTGCTTTTCCTCTGACCCTGGTTGTGCACCTAGCTTTGTTCAAGCAAAAGAGAGCTGGAGTCATGCGCTCTCACGAGTTCGGCTGTGCACATTTCTCGCATGAAGTGCCTCTTGTTCTGAGTACATCAGCATCCTATTATGCGCTCACTCCAGAGAGAACTTTAGCCTCATTAAGTATTCCTATAATTTGTGGTTTTTTTAACATAAAGTAAAAAGGGCTCCTTTGTTGTCAGTGACTTTGATCTAAGCGATCCTTGCACTTTTAGAGGATTATTTTGGTTGCATCCGGGTTCGTTCCTGTTTCAGGGAATGACCCATGTCCTTGTCCTTGTTCGCTGGAAACAGCTGATGTGCTCAGTACCAAGTGGTGTGTTCTGCTCCCTTCCCCTCCTGGCCCTTTAGACAGTTAAAAGTTAAGGCTTTGTCATGGACTCAAGGCTAGAGATAGCTACCTAAATACGATTGTTAGTCCTGGCTAGAGTTGATCCATTGAATCAAAGCAAATTGGGTATTGAATTTTAAATCTTTTCCATGAAAAGTTGTCATGTAATTTATTTTATACTGTACTTTCATTATTCTGTTTCTACATGTTGTGTTGTATTTTAGCATTTTGTATGCAAATAGCCTTTGGCCTAAGCATTAATAAATGATTGATTGAATTGGGTAAAATAACATTTAAATATTAGCTGGAGACTAGTAATTAGATTTAGGCAATCATTTGTATTTATGAGTGTTATTTTTTCCACAATTGCTGAAACAAAATGACAGCTGTGTGGCTATGTGGATATTATTTAGGGTATGTCTCGAATACATTATTTATTTAATCATAAATCATCTCATTCCTTTAAGGTTGAAGCATGCTGTGTTATAAAAAGAGAACAATAAAAAAATTAATTACAAGTGTAGCTAAAAATAGTATACTAGCAAAGGGCTTGTCACAAGGATGAGTGCCATTAATATTTTTCTGCCCTTCTGCTCTCTTTGTTCTTGCATTTTCCTTCCAGAGTTCCAACATGCTATCACCCTTGCTTCTCTTTCTGCTGCTGCGGTACCTTTTTTGACTTTGGAAAGATTAGTAAGGAGAATTTTGGAAGTACAATTAAATGAAATACCCTGTCCGATCCTGAAAGTTAAGGAGAATGACCCCTGGATAGTACATGTTGAGTCTCCCTTATCCGAAATGCTAGGGGCCAGAAGTGTTTCGGATTTCAGAATACCTGTATTAGCATAAATGAGTGTAATGAGATTTATTGGAGATGTGACCCAAGTCTAAACACAAAATTCATTTGCATTTTGTATATGCCTTATTCACATAGCCCAAATGTAGTTTTATACAATATTTTTTTAATAATTGTGTAGATGAAACAAAGTTTGTGTATACTGAACCATCAGAAAGCAAAGGTGTCACTGTCTCAGCTACCCATGAAAAAGGTTTTGGTTTTTGGAGTGTTGTGGATTTTGGATTACACATACATTGACTTAAATATTGAATCTACTTAAAATGTTCTAATTTGAATAATATAATTACCTTATAAAATGTTAAAATATGAATATACACTAATGTGCAAATGAAAATATGCACACTAAATTAAAAAAAAATCATATATTAAGTTAAGCCCCCCCGACATCCATGTGTGGATGTAAAGGGGGGTCCCAAGGATAAAAAGTTTGAGTACCACTGCTGTAGACTATTTCAGTGGAAGGTGAACTAAACCACCTCTGAGTACTCTGTCTAAGAAAACCCTGTAAAATTCATGGAGTCCCTATAAGTTGGCACCCAACTAGAAGGCACATGCACACACACATTGAACCCTGATCCACAGTAGTCTAACATCTGTTCTGGAATCTGTGCGTATAACTGGCATCATAATGTAAAGGGCTCTAGCAGTTGTTGTTATTGTTGTTGTTGTGTGCCTTCAAGTCATGAGCCTATCATGGGGTTTTCTTGGAAAGTTTCTTCAGAGGGTGTTTGCCATGGCCATCCTATGAGGCTCAGAGAGTGTGATTTGCCCAAAGTCAGCTAGTGGGGTTTGTTTTTATACTCAAGTGGGGATTTGAACCCTGGTCTCCAGAGTCATAGTCCAACACTCAAACTACTACACCAGGATGGCTCTCAGCAGTAGGTCTAGCAATTTGGGCTGCTACAGTTTGGACTACTGTAACATACTCTGTGTGGGCCTGCCTTTGGAAACTCTTCAGAAACTTCAGTAGATTCAAAATGCCACAGCTAGAATGGAGATTGGGGCCAGTTATAGGGAACATATAACTCCCTTGTTGAAAGAGCTGGCGGCCGGTTTGTTTCCAGGCATAGACTCGTAGAATCATAGAGTTGGAAGAGACCCCAAGGGCCATCCAGTCCAACCCCCTGCCATGCAGGAACTCCAAATCAAAGCATCCCTGACAGATGGCCATCCAGCTTCTGTTTAAAGACCTCCAAAGAAGAAGACTCTATCACACTCTGAGGGAGTGTGTTCCACTGTCGAACAGCTCTCACTGTCAGGAAGTTCCTCCTAATTTTAGGTAGAATCTCCTTTCCTGTAGCTTACATCCATTGTTCCGGGTCTTATTTTTTGGAGAAAAGCTTGCTCCATCCTCAATATGACTCCCCTTCAAATATTTAAAGAGGGCTATCATATCACCATTTAACTATCTCTTCTCTAGGCTAAACATACCCAGTTCCCTAAGTCTTTCCTCATAGGGCATGGTTTCCAGACCCTTCACCATTTTAGTCACCCTCCTTGGGACATGCTCCAGTTTTGCAGCATCCTTTTTGAATTGTGGGGCCCAGAACTGGACACAGTTTTCCAGGTGAGGCCTGACCAAAGCAGAATACAGTGGCACTATTACGGCCCTCTAGACATTATACTTCTGTTGATGCAGCCTAAAATCGCATTGGCCTTTTTAGCTGCCACATCACACTGTTGACTCATGTTCAACTTGTGGTCTACTAGGACTCCTAGATCCCTTTCACACATAATCTCATTAAGCCAGGTGTACCCCCATCTTATATCTATGCATTTCATTTTTTCTGCCTAAGTGTAGAACCTGTTGAAATTCATTTTGTTAGTTTTGGCCCAGCTTTCTAATCTATGAAGGTCATTTTGAATTTTGATCCTCCCCTCTGGGGTATTAGCTACTCCCCCTAATTTGGTGTCATCTACAAATTTGATAAGCATGCCTTCTATTCCTTCATCCAAGTCATTGATAAAGATGTTGAATAGCACTGGGCCCAGGATCATGGATGACTTATATGGGGTATGTGTTGTATGAGGTGTTTTTAATGTATGCAATTTTATACTGTTTTTATTTGATGTTTTTAATAGTTGTTAAAACTTTTATTGTAAAGTTTTTTAAAAATGCTTTTATTTGTGAGCCGCCTTGGGTCTTTTTCTGGGAGAAAGGTGGCATAAAAAAATGAAATAAATAAATAATTCTTAAAATTGGTTACATACTAAATAACATTTATTACATCATCTTGAGTGGGAAAATACATGCACCCTCAAAGAGCTTAGTGAGAACGTCTTCACTCTATTGTTTTATATACACTGTTGGAGCATGCGTCTTTCTTATTTAGGACAGATGGGTAACATACATAAGCATTTTGGTTTGTGTCACTTCCCAGAAAATTACAAGCCATTAACGTAGTCAGCAGCCGTATCATGCGATGGAAGTAATTTGATACAAGGAAGTTCCACACTGTTTGATGTAATGGGTGATAGAATCTGCATTATGTACCGAGAGTTGAGTGTTGGCATTGACTATGTAAAAAGCCATTGAGGCTGTTATATGTTGATTTATTTCCCAAGATATACATCAATGCTAATTTAGTGTTGCAATACCTCGTTTTTACCCAGGACCATTTCAGACAGATGGAAACTCCACAGCAAGGCTAGATTCATGGGAGAAAGGTCTTCTGATGGCTGGTTTTTCACCTTTGGCGCTGAGTTAGTCAGTGCCCTCTGCTGGGTGCTACCCTTAAGACACTTTCTTCAACATTGTTGGAGAGCTCTTGGGAATGGGCAGCGATCTGAGAAGAGACTATCAGATGAGTGAACCTGCTGGGAAAGAACTCACTTGTTTTGGTAAGGCATTTCTTTGGACAAGGCATTTTAGGAAGGCATTGTTAGTTCCTGGTGCTTCAGTCAATAGAGAGTAAGGCAAAACTGTGTTGGTATATTTTTGGGAAACGGTCAGGGACAATGTGAAGTCAAAGGCTTTCACGGCTGGCATCCATAGGTTTTTGTGGGTTTTTCAGGCTGTGAGGCTATGTATTCTTGATGTTTCAGAGAAGATGCCAGCCACAGATGCAGGCAAAACGTCAGGAATACATTCTTCTGGATGGCTGACAGCCCGAAAAACCCACAAAAACCTATAGTCAGGGACAACTTGTACAGCTGTGCTATATTACAAAATGTGAGTTAAAATAATGTGATTGGGTTATACTGATGTTAGCATTCTGAGCTGCTTCTGTAAGAAATTGATCTGTAATCTTTGGTCAGAAGTATTCCAAACCACAATTGGAAGCATGTTGAACTATGGACAGACAGAGCCTGGGGACGGAAATGTAGGGTCTGTCAGTCACTGACAAGGTTAAAAGCATGCATTTGGATTCACTTGTGTAGTCAAAAGTAGGTCATTTCATGGAAGTGACCCATGGAACCTACCCATGTGAATAGAGATAAGATGAACAACTGCATAACTGTTTAGCTTAAGAGACTTAAATGAATGTTTATACCTAGAAAATGACCTGAATTTTTTAGCCCTTCACTGAGGGTGTAGAGTGGAGATGGTTATAACCTTTTCGTTCCACCTTTCCCCCCCGATTTTAATTCAGAAATCTCAATAAATTAGATAGTTAGAAAGCAGTGTTCATTAACTGATTATTGTTGCAGGATAAATACATATAAATAAATAAATACATAGTGGGAATATATTCAAGGAGCTGCCACCTTTGAGGCCACATTACTGCCTAGAGGAAATCATATGGCTGTGAACCATAGGGACACACTTTTATTTGCCGTATCTATTTGTCCTCAAGGCGCTACGGTGGTGTTCATGGCTCTCCTCCTCATTTTATCCATATAACAACCTTGTGAAGTAGGTGAAGCTGAATGAGACTGGCCCAAACTCTTCAGATGAGCTTCATGGGAGAATTTGATTTCACGTCTTTCTTGCCCAGCACTTTAACTACAACTCTGTGCTTTCCCTTCCTGACTTTCGTTCTTTTTTGTCCATAGGACACTTTCAAATACCACAGTTCTTGTCTCTTCAGCAGCTGCTGACTGATCCTCTGTTACTCCTATTTCTCTTTCCCCATCTCCCCTAAGTTAACATCAGCCCTTGGTTTCTTGTAGCCATCTTTAAGTTCTCCTCAACATAAACAGTTCTTTCTTGTTCTTTCTTGCTCCAGTGTAATCCATGAATGTAATAGACTCCTGTTAGCTGTGTGGGTGTTGGGACTAACTAGCTGCTTCAGTCTGGGTCTGAAGGCTGAGAAATGTAAATTTGAGACATGTTACCTTTGGTTTGCTTTGACTCATTCTAGTTGATGTCTGGAATAGTCTGCTTCCCAAGACAACCCACTCAAGGTTTCAAGTTTCTTTTTATATTGATAAAGATACAGGGATACAGTCATGTGCATTTATAGCCATATTGAGAGAGACAGCCTTTTGCATATATAAGAGATATAGCCAACTCTACATCTGTCCATTTTTTGTAAACTTGGGTTATAAATGCCAGAATTAAGCTCATCACTCCACCTCTGTAGAAGGATGTGTGTGTCACTCCACCTCTGTAGAAGGATGTGTGTGTCTTCATTGTCAGTATCCCATTGCGGATTTCTTGAAAGGAACCTTTCCAATTCTGTTTGTCCTTGGATGCTCTCTCTGGCATTTCTCTCTCCATTCAGTTCTCTGGATGAGGCTTCTGGTATAATGTCCTCTGCCCCCATTATAATGTTTGTCTTGTTTTTCTCCTTTTCAGTGTTACACTGTGTGCACCTGTGCATGCGTAATCAATGATAGCTTGGAAATTTTACTTTTTGTCTTGCAGCTCCCTGCCTTTGTTGTGTCTCCTACTTGGCATCTGCAGAGAGGTCCAGAGTTGAGAAGCAACTAATTAATGAATACAGCAAGTTATTAACTGTTAGATTTCTCCCTTTGCTTAATGTCCCAATTAATGCTCAAGTGTGTTCTGTACTTGAATGATAATTAAAGTTTTTAGAATTCAGTCATCCAGTGTTTGCTGCGGATACTTAGTTTACAACATACATGGGCCCCAAAACTGCTTTTAACATAGGTGGGCTCAAGGCTGGCAGGCAGATCATTATCAATGTTGCCTATTTGCAGGTGCATTTTCAAAGCAATGAAAACACAGAATGTGTCTGTGCCTTCAAATAGTCTGACACTGCATTAAATAACAATCACACTTCCCCAACCTGTCAAGAAAGAAAGAAAAATGCAGTATTGTATTTGAGTTCCTTCTTAAGATAAAGCCACTACACAATCCAGACTTTTCCTGAAATGCCTTTGGTTCTCTCGTACTTTTTATTATTATACCAGTTAAAAATAATTTTTGTGTTGATTGTACTGTCAGTAGGACTACAGAACAAAAGTGGAATTTTCGAGAAGCTAAAGGCTTATACAAAATATATCAATACATTGTTATTTTTATGCCTATACCAGGCACAAAAAGGTTACTAAAATCCAAGCAATCAGCCCAATTGAGAGAAAGTGTATAAGCAAATTAATATCCTCTTAAGTATTTTATCAATTACCATCACCTCTGGTTCCATGATAATATCCAGAATAATCCCTTCTCTCCTTTCCTCTTGTAGTCAGAATACTCCCTACAGTGTGGGATGTACTACATCTTGGAACTCTGTAGCACAGCATGGAATACAGTTACCTCTTTGGATTACCTATGTGCAGGACTAGGATGATTTTGGTCTATGGTGCTAGCAACAGAATATATCTCCGAATTAGTTTTCACATTTCTCCTTCCAGAAGTCTAGTTCCATAAGTCATCTGTGTTTATGGGGCATAAAGACCCTTACAATGCTGTATGTGAGCTATATCCACTGTGGCCTTTAGCCTGAACTTTAGCTATCCAAAGTTCTGAACTATTTTATTGATGGGATACAGTACCTTGGATAGCTCCTTTAAAATTCTGATTTAAACCCAGAATTAATTCACCATCCTACTGATATTGGAGTCCCCAGCCTCCTTTGCTCAAGCTCACAGAATCCATGAAATGACTGGGGATTCTGGGATTTGTAGTCCAGAACAATGAACTTTCCTGAGCCTTGATTGTCTGAAATGAGTATTATGTAAATGTACATCAAGTGAAATCATACAGCCCCCTAGCTGCTCCAACTGCTTTCAAAATATTTCCAGGTAAACATTTCACCCATGTCTTTGCTTCCTTGATTCTGGAAATCATAGAGGGGATTAAGTACCACTGTTTTTCCACCTGGCTGTTTGCAAGAATTTCATGGCAGCCAGCCCACTGCTTTCCTACTCTTGTTAAAATGTGTGACATGTTCAGTTACTTCAAAGTTACTTTAGTAACTTTGCAGCGTCAACTGAGTTACTTCAAAATGCTCAAGTTCCAACACCTGGATTAGCACTCTGCGTACCTAGAGATGATATCTTTTCACATTTTTTCTCATTTTCCCTCTCCTCTTATCTCTATGCTTTATTGTTTGGTTGTTTATTTATTTAGAACATTTATACCCCATCTTCAGCCAAAAAGGCTCCCAGAAGAGCTTATGAATTGTTCATTTGACTATTAAAGGTAAAAGGTAAAGGTTTTTCCCTTGGCATGAATGTCAAGTCGTAAATGACTGTAGGGGGGCAGTGTTCATCTCCATTACTAAGCCAAAGATCCAGTGTTGTCCAAAAATGACTCCATGGTCATATGGCTAGCATGACTGCATGGAATGCTGTTACCGTCCCACTGAAGTGGTACCTATTTATCTATTTGAATTTGCATGCTTTCGAACAACTAGGTTGGCAGAAGCTGGGACTAGTGATGGGAGTCACTAAAGCTCTAAAATCTAAAAGGACATGTATCTAAAGGGACATGAAGCACAAGGAAGGAGTATGGCATGGAGAAGAGGATTAAATCCAGTGAAAGCTGGCCGTTCTTGTCTCCCTAGGAGGCCAGAGCAGTGGCAGTTGGATGCTTTTCCATCCCTGCTTATGGTCTTTGCTCTTCCACTATCACAGTGTCAGCCATCCGAAGGACTCTTGCTCCCTCAAACATTTATGTCTTTTCTGTATTACTCCCCTGCAAGCTTGGGATTCCCTCTTGGAGCATCTTTGTAATGCTGCTTTTCAGATACCTCCTCTTAAGGCCACTTGGCTTTTTTATGAAGTCTTTGGAACACCTCCCCTCCCTAGTACAGATGTACAAAGCAGGCGATTGTCCAGATATTAGACTAGAATTTCCATCAGTTCTAACCTGCATAACTAATAGTCAAGAATTATGGGACTTATAGTCTAGAGATAAATTGAGGGGTACACATTCCCCTCCTTGTCCTATTATGATTCATCCCATAATGAATTATGTGCAATGGAAACAGCTAAATGATGCTTTTCTGTTCTATCCTTGCTTCTTGTTGTTGTTAGCTACTCTCAAGTTGACCTCGTCTCATGGCAACCCTATACATAAGACATCTCCAAACCATTGTATACTCTACTGCTCTACTTAAGTCTTGTAGATTCAGGCCCGTGACTTCCCGAGTTGAGTCTAGCCTTCTGGCGTGCAGTCTTCCTTTCTTTGTACAGTCGTCCCTCCCTGTTCGTGGACTTGAAGTCTGTGGTCTCGCTCTTCGTGGGAGGGACAAGTGGGGAAGGATAAAATGGTGGCATGGACCGATTATTTTCAATGGGATTTGAATATTTGTGAGTCACCATTTTTACGGGTGTGTGTGTCCAGAACGGATCCCCCACAAATTGGGAGGGGCTACTGTACTGCCTTCTACTTTTCCTTTTCATGATGAGGCCAAAGTATGACAGCTTCAGTTTAATCATCTTGGCTTCCAGGGAGAGTTCAGGCTTGATCTATGCTTTCTTCACTGTCTAGCTCTCACATCCTTACATGATGATAGGGAATACAGTCTGCCCACCCCAACTATGGGCTTGCTGTCCACAGATTTGAAGATCCAGAGATGTCCCCACTCTATTGTCCTTAATGGCAGCGCATGGCATGCCAACATTAAAAATCACAGGATTTGATGTCTTACAGTTTTTGGCATCTATGGCAATGTCCAGAATTGAACTTCTGTGGCTATGAAGGGCCGACTGTGCAATGGACTGGACAATTCTAACTTTAGTGCTCTGTTGTATATCTTTACTGTTTAGGATCTTGTTTAGTTCTTTTATCACTGTCCTTCCCATTTGTAGTCATCTTCTTATTTCTTGACTGTAGATTTCTGATTAATACTTGATCCAAGTTACGGGAACTCTTTAACTGTTTCAGTTTCCTCATTGTCTAGGTTGAATGTGTGTAGATTGTCTGTGGTCATTATTTTTGTTTTCTTTATGTTGAGCAACAAGCCTGCCTTTGCACTTTATTCCTTGACCTTTCATAGTAATTGTTCCAAGTCCATGATTTTTTCCACTAGTGGCATGATGTCACCCACATATCTTAGATTGTTGTTCCTTCCTCCTGTCTTTATTCTGTCTTCTTCTGAGTGTACACCTGATCTTTGTATGATATTTTCTGCATACAAGTTGAACAGGTAAGGTGCCTGTCCTTGTGCTGTGCACATTCTGTGTGCACTGATTACTTTTTAGCATGGGTTGTATATGTGTCACCCTAGCCATTTTTGAAGCACCTGCTGCCTCTATTGGCTGGTACCAAAACTGGTGATGTGGCCATGGCTGCTCAAAACACACTGTTGAAATGGTGCCACATTATTCCTTCCCTTTTGGAAGTAAAGGAAACATTTTGTGCAGAGCTCCTGGGTGCAGGAGGGTATTCTGACACTCTACTGCACCACAGTTAGCCATTGCAATTGCTTTCAAAATTTAACTGACAATGACAGCAGTGGCAGGCACCGATATTTCATGACAGCAGGGTGGACCCTGATAGCTTGAGGTCCTGTATGCAGATCCCTCCCTCCATCCCATATGAATCTTACACAAAATCCATATGCATTGGGGAGAGAGTTGGCTTGCCTTTCAAGTGGCCCATTAGCAATGCTTGTTGAATCCATCCATTTAGTTTGCAAACAATGTTCTAAGAAGAGGAACCCTAGTCATAAGCTTGTGACTTGGTGTTTGCATGTTTTACTTACATCCTTATCTGTGTCCTTTTGGCAGTGCCTAAAATGCTGGACGTGACTTTGCTGACTTTCATTTTGATGTAGGAAGGCACTCCCTATTTCAAAAGGTCTTGAACTTCTGGGAAATGGCTCTTGAGGAAAAGCAAGTGGGGCTGGTATCCTGTTAGTGAGCTGCGATAACACAAGTCCAGCGTATGGTATCATAACCCACTTGTTTTGGTTGATGTCAAGAATGAAATTCTTTACATATCCCACAATGAACACCCCTCCAAACTTGCCTTTTAAGCAGTGCAGCCCCCTGACATGACCATTCCCATGTCACTGGAGAGTGAGGGGGTCAGCAGCATCAAATCCAGCTATTTTCCAGGAACTGGGCATGCTGCAAGGATGTCTGCAGGGACCTCCTGAGAAACCCTGGATGTTTTTTGCAATGCGTCCAGCTGAGGAAAATAGCTGGATGCTTCTCCTCTGATCCACTTCCTCTCCAATAACATGGAAATGGCTGTGTTGGGAGAATACATTGCTAAAGGACCATACGGGGAGGGTAGAACTGGGAGATGTAAGTATGGAGACATAGCTACATGCCAGATTTACCTCTCCTGATGCCTGATTCCAGTGTAGATCTCTCATGATGTTCCATGGGTGTTCATTTTCCCTCCATATGCAGTGTTAAATTAAACCTGCAATCCTACATAATGGGGCTTTATTCTTAATAAACATACTTAGGATCATATTAGTCAGTTTAACAGCCTCTGTAGAAGTATAAGACATTCTCTGTGTGATGGTACAAAATTGATTAAGTTCTGTGATAAAGATTTACTAGTTGGACCCATGCACAAATGTTGCAGTCTGTCTCTAGTCCCTAAGAGCAGTTCTTCTATTTCTGGGGAAGGAGAAAAAGCAAACTTTACCATGTTTGCTTTCTTCTACTGCTTTTATACACATTTCTGTTTGTAGTGAGTAGGCTATTTCATTACTTTTAATTTTCTTTTCCATCCCTGAAGCTGAAGAGAAACCACACTCACATACACAACACTTTTATTTTTTCTGATTCTTTTTATAAAGTCTGAGAACTTCCAGTCTCATTGCCTTCATACAGTATCAGTGTGGGGAAGGTGAGAATTGAACCCTGCCAATTATGGACTTATGTGTATTGTTTTGTCTTTCTACTATTGAAATACGTAAGCCTAGGTTAATGTTTTGTTAGTTGGTTGCACTCCCTCTTCCTCCTCGTTTCTGAAAAATGCAGAAGACAGCAGTACAGAATATGGCTATGAAAACTTTTCCCCAGCAAACTTTTACTTTGACATAAAGAAATTTAGAAAATGCATAACCCAGTAGAATGACAAGAAGCTTGAGCAACGTTATAGGGCATATTTTTGTATACTGATGTTCCTGTGTTCAAACTAAGACAATTTGGTATTTATTCTAGTAGAGTACAGTGGGCTAGTGCTATGAGTTTATGGCTATAAAAGATGAATAACTACTCTGGATTATCGTAATACAGTGGGCCCTTGGTATCCACTGAGGTTTGGTTCCAGGACCCCTTGTGGATGCCAAAATCCATGAATATTCAAGTCCGATTAAACACAACGGCATAGTAAGATTTATTTATTAAATTAATTTCATGGTATCTCTTATATAAAATGGCAAAATCAAGGTTTGCTATTTGGAATGTATACTTAAAAAAATATTTCAAGCCCAGGATACTTGAATCTGTGGATGAAAATCCATGGATAAGGAGAGCCAAGTGTAAAGGGAAGAAATCCTCCTTTATTGTTTGAGGAAACGCATTTAGACGTAGTGCAGAGTCCGTAAAGAAACCACCAAAAACTGGCCTTCCTGTGTGCAAGTCAGCTCAAACAGCCGTTATGGAAACTCTGACATGCTGTTTGTCTCTACTAGCGAAGAGGAGAAGAGGAAATGACTTCAGTGAAAGGAGGAAATAATGTTCAAGTGCAGCAATTTGTAGTTTTAAAAAATACAAGAAAAGGAAAACATCAGGAGCTATCTTTCTGTATCCTCCCCCTGCCCCCATTTCAGGCTCCTTGCTGCAAAACTTGTGCTGCCATGAGTAATGGTAAAAGATTCAGAGAGCAGAGTTCAAAAAGTGTTTGGCTTATCAGGAGGACTGCTATCAGATTTGGACCAAGTGGGCCAATGATTCAATCCAATATAACAGGCATGCATGTGTTCAAATGTTAAGCATCATATCACCCCCCCCCTCTCTCTCTCTCTCACACACACACACACACAAATATACACATATTTGAAATGGTATCAATGAATTCATTCGTATATTTAGGAAAAAGAGAAAACTAATATCGTATTAACTATTGCATGTTGCTATTTTCTCTTTCTTGGCAGGAACAGTAGTGCTTGTCAACTGGAAATGTGATGTGTATGCATACATGAACATATTGTAATTATAATCCCTACCATGTTCTTCAGCAGCTGAACAAACAACAAGAAATTGCCAACCAAGCTGTTTTGCTGGCTCCACCAGGACTCTGTAATACTTGTGTGTCATAAAGCATGAGATGGATTCCCAAATCCAACTTCTTTCTCATTTTTGAGCAAGCAGCGCATCGGGTGCAAACCTCTTTATTGGAAGGAAAATGGCACCTGTGATATGGCTGCTTTGAATGCAGAAAATCCATGTAGAATAGCAGTCATCAATTTTTTTCAGTCTCAAAATCTGGCTTTAGTTCAAACATGCATTTGGAAACCTGCTCGGTTTCTTTGTTTAATTTTTTTAATTTTTTTAAAAATTGTAGGATGGTCATGCTGCTATTGAGTCCTCAAGTCCTCAAGATCTTGCCTCTGTTGTCTTGAGACTATGGAAACATACTTTTTTGTGTATATATATAGTCCCCTTCTTCCCTTTCACACATTAAGGACTGGAGAGAATTTCTGTTCATTTCTGTTAAGAATTTACCAAAGTACAAATTTCTTCATATTTGAGATAGAAGGAGCTTGTGGCAAAAAGAGAAATTGACAGATTGATCAAGACAGATTAAGGGTTTTTTCTTCCTTAAAAAAAGCAGCCAAATAAACAAAGAAAATCCATTAAAAGAGAATTACAAGAACATATAACATGACAGATTTCACATCAAAATGTGGGATTAAAACTAACATTATCATCAATGCACTATATGGAGAGAGGGATAGGGAGGTGGAGGATTTATCAGACAGTTATCTCAACAGATCCCATTATAAGATATTATGTCTATCCTGTAGAATGTATATTATTTTCATTAATACTGACATATTTAAGAAATGGGTACCTTCAGTCATCATAGAAATAAGGATTAGGGTGTTGATTACTTAAAAGTCTGGATCTGAATCCCTGGCTGTTCAACCAGATTTGTTGTGCTAAGAAAGTGTTGCCAACTCCTTTCTGGAGACTTCTTCTTTTAACACCTTTATGGCAAGTAAGTAGGCTTGCAGAAAGAACATGTTCCTCTCCATGCTAGGAAGAGCTGTAATGGTTCAATTTGCCTGATGAAAATGTGGGAAATTTCACTGCAGTTCATTTTTTTAAGAATTTGTAAAAATTCACACATTTGAATTTGATTGTGAATGTGGGAGAAAATGAAACTGACAAATGATCTATTTCCTCCTTTCCTGTATCTGAACACTGAGTACTAGATCTTGAAATGCCACCACTTTAAACAGTACTGTATATATTTTCTTGCGGGAGTGTTTGATTTATTATTTTATTTACAGCCTCCCCCCATTATTTGATGGATCACTTTTTGATGCTCCGCTCTTTTGAAACTATTAAATGATTACCAGGCACATTGTACACTCTTTTGAAAATACAGTTGGACCTTCGTATCCACAGGGGATCCTTTCTGGACCACCCCCACTCCCCCTGCAGAGACAAAAAAAGTGGGACCTCAAGTCTTGTTATCCTTAATGGTGGTGCAATGTGTGCACAGCCACTAGTGTGGCCGCATGCATGCACTGCCATTGGGGACAACAGAGCTTGCCTTCTGTGGATGCTCAAATCTGTGGATGTCAAGTCCACGGATGGTGAGATTCCACTGTATATGTACAAATATAAGTATGAATATCTGTACAGTGCTGCATTATAAGCACCAAATGACATCATGAACAACTTCTATACAGATTGAACAAAAAGATGTCACTTGGCACAACATTTTTGTGACCAAATGCTGCCTTTTTTTTTTTTTTTTTTTTACTCAACACTGTCTTTTCATTCAGTCTGTACTGTATACTGTAGGAGTAGTTTTAGTGTCATTGTGTGCTTATAATGAAACAATATACAGGTACTCATATTTGTGCTTATACAGTAATATAATATAATACACAGTAATATGGGTTCCACCTTTCAAGGATTTCTGTTTTTTGGTCCCTAATCTTTTAAATAAGTGGAGAATTACTGTACAATCAGCCTTCCGTTTTCACGAGGGATCCATTCTGGATGACCCCTCCCCTGCGAAAACAGATTTGCAAATATTCAAGCCCCATAGGCTTGAATGAGGTGTGCCCATGGGGGCGCGCCCCATTGATTTAAACAGAGGTCGCCCCCTCTGTGAATATGTAAAACCATGGACTTCAAGTCTGCAAGAACAGAGGGGCAACTGTATTTCATTTAAACCCTGCCTTTCTTCCAAGATGGGAGTCAAAGTGGCTTACAACCAATTAAAATACAGTTCAGCTGAAACCCTGTTTCACAAAAATCAAAAAGCAACTAAACAAACATTCCATTTAAAAAGCACATAGTTAGAACACTATTAAGCACATTTGAAACATAAGTGAAAATATAAAAGTTAAAAGCTATAAGTCCAGCGCACCACATTTCTGCCACATGATCTGAGAACCAAAGGATTGCCTAATTACAAAGGTCTGCTTTCTGGCAGAGAGAAAGCCAACTGAACATCCCATGTGAGCAAATTCCACAGCCTGGGAGCAGCCACTGAGAAGGCTTTTTCTCGTGTCCTCACCAGATTGGCTTGTGATGGTGATGAGACCAAGAGAAAGCCTTTTCTCCAAAGATATTTAAGCAATCTGGCTTGTATAGAAGATACTGATAGTCTGGACCCAAGCCACATAGGGCTTTAAAGGAAAATATTTTTGTCATGTTGAACTATTTATTAGTCAGTAATATTTTCTTGTAAGTTTTGGGATCAATGGAAAAAGTGATACTTTGCACCAATATAAGCCATCATAATGAGGTTGTGTTGTGTATGTGTATATGTGAATTTTCTCACATTTATAGAGACCGACGTAATGGGGAGCATTGTCCCAATAAATTTAAGCGGCTTTTCTTTCTCCCAAGGAAGAAGAGAAGAGATGATTGATTCAGAGCCATATCACAGAAGAGGCATTTTAGAACTGAGTAGAGGCACTCCAGAGAAGGAAAGATTAAGAGAGGATATTTCATCTCTAAGACACAATTCCCCTTTTTAAATGGTAGCTGAGCTCCTTACAGAATATTATGAATGTTATTCGGACAAGTGGGGCTGCAGGTGCACCTGCTTCTTTAGAACTGCAACTTGGACTGGGTGGCCCTTTAGAGTGTGATGAATTTTGTGTGAAAAAAGCAGTGATTTTCTGCTTGTGGAATATGGTTGATGACTTAATACTGGCCAGGAAGCATGCAGAGAAGAGAAAGGAGAGACATTATAGCAGTTTTCAAATATATGGTGCAGATTGTGATGCAGAAGATGGGACAGTCGTGTTCTCTGTTGTTGCAGTTAGTAGAACTAGAACCAGTGGGTGGAACTTGCAGAGAAGCAAATGTCAGCTGTACATTAGGAGAAAGTTTTTAATGAAAAAGTATATTAGGCAGTGGAACAGATTTCCTTGGGAAATAGTGGCTTTTTTTTTTTTTTTTTGCTGGAAGTGTGAAACCAGAGATTGAGCAGGGATGCTGTAGTTGCATTCACCATTGTAAAGCCTGTGTTCAGGAGGACTGGGTGACCCTCATGTTCTGGTCCCAGTCTGTGGCGCTCTGTGATCTGGAGCTGTTCTTTCAGGCTCCAGGGTCTTGTCTGAGGGTATACACCAGGGGTAGGCAACCTAAGGCCCGGGGGCCGGATGCGGCCCCCCAAGGCCTTTGGACCGGCCCCAGGCCTGTCCTGCCGCCGCTGCCCCCCCCCCCGCCGCCACCGCCCACCATGATGATATTGATTATTGTTGTTATTACTTGTTCTTGAGGTTTTCTTGGCAAAATCTCCACAAGGGTTTTGCCATGGCTTTTCTGGGTGCTGAGAGAGTGTGCATGTATATTTTTTAATTTTTTTTTTAAAAAAATTATTTATTTATTTATTTATTTATTTATTTTTGGTGCTTTGGCCCCCCAATTATCTGAGGGACAGCAACCTGGCCCCCAGCTCAAAAAGGTTGCCTACCCCTGGTATACACCAACCTTACTGAAGCAAAGAAGATAAAACGTTGGACAGGAGAAAGGAAATCAGGGAGACCCTTTTTGTGGAAGAAGGCAGATAAATTGATATAAATAATATAAATAAATAATGATATTTTGCTGGTGGATAGCCATTATTGGATACTATTGCCTTTGGCCTTTATGCTTATTGATTACTGCCACCTATAAATCATAATTTCCAACCTTTTTAGATTATTTGTCCTGAACTGGCCTAATTTATGTTTTTGTCTGAAACTGCAGACTGGTCTTTGTGCACAACTATTTCTCACTTTAATTT
This sequence comes from Phrynosoma blainvillii, assembly GCA_026167975.1. Taxonomy (NCBI): domain Eukaryota; kingdom Metazoa; phylum Chordata; class Lepidosauria; order Squamata; family Phrynosomatidae; genus Phrynosoma; species Phrynosoma blainvillii. The sequence continues at coordinate 19,799,497 of JANUYF010000006.1, forward strand.
AGATGAGTCATAAAGCTAAGATCCTGTATATACTCTATATACTTATACATATATAAATCTAGATATTTTTTTTTGTCAAAAATCAATCCAAAGACCCTGGATCAACTTATCAGGTCAGTGTAAGTACTGTTTTATCAAAACATGAACCATCCCTTTCTTTGAGTAGAATAATGAAAGGCGAGAGAGCTTAGTCTGTTCTGGGAGCAACTAAAAGGAGCACCAACCTCCTCTACTCTCTCCGCTGCTCTGCCACTTCTGACCTTTTTGAATGCCTGGGCAGGAAAATGGTGGTGGCAAATGCTTCCCTTCAATGAACCGAGCTCTTTGGTGCTTCCCCTGAAAGGGGAAATTCCTAGAGGAATCGGGCTTTGAAGAATTTGGATTAGAGATCTGTGTATGTTTCTCAGCTTTTCTGGGTTAAAATCAGGAAATGTTATCACATTAAATTTAAAGGTTATAATCACTGTTAATGTAGTCTTCATTTTCCTTGCTTTGCCTTTTCATCCTTTTTGACATGTGCACATTTTCTTAGCCCTGCCCATGCCTAGTCACCTCCCTCACATATCACACAGCCACGATTTACTGCAGTTTCCTCCTCATCCATCCACCCTCCTCATCCACCCAACAGTTATGTGTGCCAGAATTTTTAAATTTCTTTGGCGTTGTTTTCCTTTGCTTCATCCTTTAACATCCTTTGCCCCTCAACTTATCCATGGGTCCTATCAAAATCCATAATTTTGGCAGCAAAACTTGTCCTCAACTTATACATGAGGTCGACTTATAGTTGAGTATAAACAGGAATATATATCCCTGTTCAGTAAAGTCATAGCTCCTGTTTTTCTTACTGTGTATTGTAACTTTAATTTAAACTGCAGGGTTTAATTAAACATTAGTTAATTCAGGGTTTTCTTTTTTAAAGCCTGTGTTGAAATAGGTTTTCCGTTTTAGCTGTTGTCTTGGCTAAAGCGACTCCATCTCCAGAGTCGTCCTTGTGAATATGTTTCAACAGTTTGTTTTCACTTCCCTATCTTAGCAGTGGTGGAGGCTGCAGCATTTGGCTGTGTGGTGATTTTTTGTGCAGAATTTAATTTCGTATTGCAGGAAAGCCCAGTAAGGTCAATGACACCGAATGTACTTCTCACACTGCTGCTTCCTAAAAAAAGAAAAGAAAAGGGCAGAATGGTTTATTATGTGAAGGCTAACCTCTTGCTATCAGTTAGACAAAACAAACTGTACTAAGGAGGAATCTAGCTGTTGTTTTTTCCAGAATACATTGTACACTAAGATAATTGTGGTTTGTAAATGTTGGTGTTGGCTACTGGAAACAGACAAAGCAGAGTCTGCCTCAATGATGTCTTAACATCTTACATTCATGATAGCTTTCCTTTTGTTAGCACATGGTTGATGCTGCCTTGTTGGCTATTTAGCACATCAGTGTTCTCAGCTGGAGAGAGAGGTGGCTCTATCCATAGCCCTACACTGGTCAGAACAAGGGTAGGATCTTTTTCATGCCAGCACATTTTTGCACAGCACAATTAATATAGGTAAATCATAGAAATGGGACCTATAGAGGAAAATCATACAGAATTGGGCAGCTCTGACTTGCAGGTGCCTTTGTAATTGTTGCATTAATTAGAGCATTGGACTGGGATTTAGGAGATCTGGGTTCTGGCCCCAGCTAATCCATGAAATGGGTGACATGGGACAGCAATTCCCTACATTCCCTTACCTACATCATAGCATTGGTGAGAGGACAAAGTGGTAAAGAGGAGAACCATGTAAGTGACTTTATGCTCATTGGAGGCAAAGTGGGATATAAGTACAATACAGGTTGCATCTACCTTATCTGGAATTCGGAAATTTGAAATACTCAAAAACCAAAACATTTTTGTACTTTAATCTGATGCTCTAATCCAGTGTCAATACACATGGTCCCTGGTGAGTCAAATTGTTAATGGTGTGAACCATTCTGTGAATACACATCACTTCAGATCGAAAGTTGTATCCAGGATAACAAGGAACGGCTATTGCTAGTTGTTCTCTGACTTTTTGGTATAAAGGGGTTTCTCACAGGGTGCATGAAGGGGACATTTGCTGTTATTTATTTACTTTCCTTAAAATAGTTATTTTCAGAGAAACCTGGTTGAGAAGCATAACATAAAGCCAAGAATTTTGTACGAATTTTGCCACATATTTGTCACATCGTGAAGTGTTTCAGGAAATCATTCTGCACAGAAATACAGGGGCTTTCTGCAAAAATAGTAGTTTCTTTGTGGGGAGAAAAACCACATATTTTAGCATTTGAAACACATACCAATTTTTGTGCAAAATTAATAGGCTTTATACAAAAACTTGTTCTCCTCCCCCCCCCCCCCCCCAAAAAAAAAAGATCTTTCTGGAAGCAATGTTTTTAAATGTGAAAGAGTATTTCTGGAAACATTGGTCTTTTGTGTGAAAATCAGTTTCCCCCGCACAGAGCCCACAATTTTCTCACAAAAACCCATTCATGTTTCTCTGTAGAATAATTTCCTGATGCCCTTTGAATATGAATATGTGAATATGGAGGAGTGGGGGCATGAACAGAAATATTGATTTACTCCTGAATCAGGGAGAAAACTATGAAAATGATTCATACTCCCATGCAAGTGTGAAATAGTAGAAGATTTACATCCCTATAGGGCATTTCTTAAAACCTGCATAGCTCTTTATATAAAAGTGATTATATTTTGTGCTCTGGTTGATCCACTAGCCAGAGATGACTGGAGCCATTTCTGTTCACTTTCTCTCCCAACAGTGACTCTTTATTAAGTATTAAGTATTTATTATGTATATTAAGAAGAATTTATGTTGAGAAAATAATCTGTCTCAGGAATTAAGATATTCCTTCCCTCTGTCTCATGCAAAGACCATGACTTGGTAGAAAGGAAAGCAAACAAATAAATCGCTGACAAACCAATAAATCTGAAATCTTTTGGCCAGTTCCTGTCTTAATTGGCTTGATGAGAAAGTCTGAATCAGTACACTTAATCCTCAGATTTTTGAGATATCACTCTAAAAATGATCTTAGTTGAGAGGGTGTGAACATCTCTCTCTGAACAGTGTTGAGTCACGTTTTTCATGAGGTGTTTCATGTTTGAGAATGAGCAATGAGTGCTTAGACCACAGCAACATTAATAGCAGACATGTTGATTTAGCAAGAGTCTTTCATTGTTTTGTGTTAGATGGCAGCTATTTTTGTTCATGGCAAGAGATGCCCTACCTTGCCAAAAGGCCATATGGATCTTCAAAAGTGTGCATGTGATCCATCTGCACACATAATTTCCACTGCTCACGTCTATAAACTGCTTTTCTGAAAGTTAAACATATCATAGTTTGGCTCAAATTCATTTTAGTCAGGGGTAGGCAACCTTTCCCCTTTAAGGGCCAAGGGACTTCAGCTCCCAGAAGCCTCAGCCATGTTGGCCAATAGTCCCATGTTGGCCAATAGCTCCTGGGATTCTGGGAGCTGAAGTTTCTCGGCCTTTAAAGGGGAAAGGTTGCCTACCCCTGATTTTAGTAGTTTAATATGTAATTTAGTGGATGTCTGGATGGTAGAGTGAAAAGCATACACTTACTTCCTTTTTTTAAAAAAAGTCCTCACACCAGGCCTGTGAGTTAGGTTGTACTTGTCATGCCTTGCTTGGAGAAGAACTCAGAGGACGAGACAGAATCTCCTCTGGGACTGGAGCCTGCAGCAGTGAAGCCCCAGCCCAGCCCCAGCTCTGCTTTGCCAGCTCCAGCAGAGCCTCCAGCAGAGCCTAGGGTCTCCCAGGAGGCTCTGCAGTCAAGCCTCCCAACAGCAGAACCTTCAGAAATGGAGGAGGATCAAGGGACTGTGCTTACTTTCAACCAGCATTGAGCAGAAACGGTAGGCCTTCGTCGTTTGAAGAGACTTTATGAAAAACGGCGAAGTAATCAGCCTCAGCTGAGCTCTTGCAGCTTGGTGATTTAAGCAGGTGCAGAAGAGCTGCCTCGGTGTCAGAGATTATCTGAGCTTCCTAGCAAAAGCTTCTGTCTCTCTCTGTCTCTCCTTGTTCCTTGGCCTGAAACCTTGACTCTCAGACTGCTGACTTATCTTGGACTTCTGGAACCCTTGACCTTCGGATTGCCTTGCCACTCTGCTTCTCTGGAATCCTAGACCTTTGGACTGCTTGACCATTTCCTGGCCAAACCCTAGGATTGGTAATTCAGACTTTGCTTTCATACTTTACATTGGCAAAAGACTTTCGTTTGCCTTCCACCTTCACAAGATGCTGCTATCAGCCTTCTCGGTGGCTTTCCTGGACAGTACTGACTGAATTTGAGCAACTAGCCCAAGGTCACTCAGTAATTTTGAGGGCTGCATGGGAATTTGAATGTTAGTCTCCTTACTTCCAGTCTTCCACAATAAATACTGAATTGCTCTGGTGCCCAAAAAATGGCAAGATGAGGCAAGATCTTCCATTAATGTTGCTGTCACTTGGCCTGTTAAAAGACTTATCTTTAGGAGCTGTCTCGGTTCTCTCCTTTGGAGAAAGGACCATGAATCAGAAGAGTCTGTTAGGCTCTGTAACCCTACCATGCTGTATCTGAATCATAGAATCATAGAATCACAAGGGCCATCCAGTCCAACCCCCTGCCATGCAGGAACACCTGCATACCTGACAGACAGCCATCCAGCCTCTGTTTAAAAACTCCCGAAGAAGAAGACCACCACTTTCTGAGGGAGTGTGTCCCACTGTCGAACAGCCCTTACTGTCAGGAAGTGCCTCCTAACGTTGAGGTGGAATCTCTTTTCCTGTAGCTTGCATCCATTGTTCTATGTTCTTGTCCCTGGAGCTGCAGAAAACAAGCTTGTTCCATCTTCAATATGACACCACTTCAAATACTTAAACAGGGCCATCATATCACCTTTTAAACATCTCTTCACCAGGCTAAACATACCCAGCTCCCTAAGAGCCTCCTCATAAGGTATGGTTTACAAATCCTTCACCATTTCTGAAGTAAAAACTCAGTCCTTAGCTCTGATTTTGACAGGAAAGTGAAACAAGAGAGGCTTGCTCTGTCACTTTATATCCCTCTTATGGAGAAAACAATCTTAGTTTTGTTGCAAGATGTTGCTTTGTATAACCACCTTGCATCAGTGCTTCAGTTCAGGGTGCCAACCGGCCATGTCCGCCTCCAGGAAAACTCCATTCCATACTGTTTACCCTCACTGTCCTCCACTACTTTTCATTTTTCACTTCTTTGGACACGCTCAGCACTCAGCTATTTTTGTTGTCTCATTCCTTGTCACTATGAGATGTATTGATGCAAAAAACCACAGAACGTTTAGAATAGGAAAAGTGATGAAAAACTGGGGAAAAGGGAAATTGTTTGCGGGAGCTCTATATGTCTAAATGCCTAAATACCCTAAAGACACCAGACCCTGTTTGATCTTGGAACCTAAGCAAGGTCAGACCTTGTTAGTACTTGAATGGGAGACCAATGAATACCAGGTGCTGTAGACTATATTTCAGAGGAAGGAACTGGCAAAAAACGTCTTTGAGTATTTCTTGAGTAAGAAAACCCTATACATTTCATGGGGTCCCCGTAAATTGAAAGGTAATTTGAAACCACATATACGCACACACAGATATCTTTTAAATACTACTTGGGACAATAACTGCCAACTGAGGGACTGAATTATGTGTATTTTAGCTGTACAGCCGGAGTATTTTTATGATCTAAGCTTGTTTATGCATACTGGTATGCTTAGTTTTTTGGTGAGTAATTTTAGTTATGTATAATTTGTTATATCTCCAAAATGAGTGTGTGTGTTTAAAAGAGAGGGAAGATACAGAGAGTGATGGGATTGACTGCACATTTAAAATACAATAAATGTTAATGTCAAACATATCTTTGTACACCTGGGATTCCCTCTAGCATGCTGACGCTTCTCTCTTGCTTCTTCAGAAGCCCCACTTTGGGTCCAGTCTTGTTGACACTACATACCTGAATTTGTTATTAAAAGAAGGAAATCAATTTGGCTTGATTTCTGCAAGTTGAGCTGCTGTTGGAAGGACAGGAGCAGGATTTATTAGAAAAGAGCTGCACCCTTCATTATCATGCTCATAGTTAGATTAGGCTCATCTTTTTTGTTCACATATGATAAGCAGCATATCTGGGCACAGTTATGAACTTTACAGATAGTCTTTGGTTTCTGCTTTAAAAAATGATCAAAATATTTAGTTATGGCCTGATTTATAACTATATGGCTTTCTCATAATGGACGTGAAGATCAACTTCACATTGTAGCAAAAATGCTTTTGGTTCTGTTTTGCAGATGGGGAACTTGAGGTACAGAATGTGTAACTGTTCTGTCCAAAGTGTCACAGTAGCTCACCTGTAATTTGAAACTGGAAGTCCTTCAGGCATCTCAACCTCACTAACAGTGCATAACTTGCAAAAGTAAGTATGTGGAGCATGTTCAATTTTTACATAATGGAATGTCTTTTCTTCCTTGGACATCTACTGTGTGCCATCTAGAAGGTAGTTTATATATTATAGTCTGCTCACATGCTATATCTGGATATGGTCTGGTAAGATGCTGGCAGGAAAACCTGAAAGAAGAGGAAAGGGAGAACTTCTGTGATATCTCCAAAAGAAGGACTTGATAACCAAGGATGAGGTTGACTGAGAAGTTGTCAGGAGATCTGGAAAGCCAGAAAGGCACTACTGTGCTAGGGCCGGCTTGAGAATTTTGTTTCTGTTAATTTTGGCAATAGCAATAGCAAGTACATTTCCATACTGCTTATCAGTGCACTTAAGTACTCCCTAAGCAGTTTACAATGTGTAAGCTAGTTGCCCCCAGCAAGCTGGGTACTAGGTTTAGTGATTTACAGAAGGATGCAAGGCTGAGTTGACCATGGGGCCCTGCAGGATCAAACTCACAACCTTGCTGCTGTGAGAGGCAGCAGTACTGGCATTTAACCACTGTGCCACGAGGTGCAATTTGATAACAGCCTATCAAAATTCATTATTTCTTCATATTTGGGATGGGAAGATCTTGAGGTATAAACAACATGCAAATATGGAGAAACCAAATTTGATAGATTCAGCCATCTAAACTGGGGTGGGAATTTATTTATTTTATTTTGAGTATATGTTTAATTTATACTCTGCTTTGTCAGAGTCACCCCTTATGGCTCCCTCTGCCATATTAAAGTTAGTCTTGCTTAAGCCATGCTGTAGTCATGATAGAATAGGCCTGATGTGTCAGAAGCAGCTGCCTGGAGATGTTCAGGGTGGATGGCATAAAGAGAAAGACTTTCCTAAGGATATTAAGACTTTGGCAGGCTCATGGGGGGTGGGGGTGGAGAGACATTGTCTTTCAGATAGTTTGGACCTAAGCTTAGGGATTTGTACATTATAACCAGAACTTTGTATTATTCCCAGAAATGAACTGGTAGCCAGTGAAGCTATTTTGGTATTGTAATAATCACTATAACCAGTATACAAAGAGAGATTGTAGCACTTTTGAGACCGAGAGAAGGTAGTTTGTAACATAAGCCTTTGTAGACTCAGTCTGCTTCATCCAATGTAGTATGGCAAAGTGTACTGTATAGTACTGTATACAGACTAGTGTGGCTGTGTTTATGAATCACTGTAACCAGAACTGGATGGCTATCCAGATGTTGTGGAAGTACAACTCCCAACCAGCATAGCCAGTGATGAGGAATGCTAGGTGCTGTAGTTACACACACACACACACACACACACACACACACCTTTCCCAAGCTGCCCTCCAAACCATTCAGTCTAAAGCATAACAGAAATTAAGATTCTTTGATAAAGCCACTAGCTTTACTGCTTCACGGCCAAGTCAGGTGGTAGCTGATAAGATCAGCACTATATGAAGTTTTAAATCCTTAGCAGGATAGAAATGTTCCTGCTTGATGTACAAAGAAGTTATTTGTCCTGTGCCGACAGCTTATTATATAGTGGGGCCATAGTAAGTCAACATGTATACATTTGCCACTTGGGCAGAGTCTAGCAGCACATGAGGCACCAACCTTGCTGAAACTAATCATGTCTAGATCGGAGTGTCTGAGCAGGTAGTCCTGAGTGGGATGAAATCTGCTTGGTTTAGTACAAGCAAACCTATATTGTCCTTTGTTTCTCACATTTAGCAACTCACAGTGCAATTCTCTGGTTCAAAAACATGTGTACATTAAACAAAAGTGTAGACAAAAATGCAAACCTTAGGCAAATGTTGTACTAGAAGATATAGCTTACAGGAAAATACTTGTAGATAAAACAGCATGCAACATTAAGAACATAATAAAAGCTATGTTGGATTAGACCATGGTCTGTGTAGTCCAAGTCATCTATGGGGAGCCCATCAATAAAATCTGAATGTAAGTACATCCTCCATCTTATGTTACCAGGAAACCGAGATATCATGGCATTCTGCCTCTGATATGGGGAGGAATGTATATCCGTACTGATGATTACTCAGTGATGGCCTCTTTCTGAATGAATTTATCCAGACCTCTTTTAAATCCATCCATGTTGGCACCCATAACTGAATTCATGCAGGACATCAAAAATTGCTAGTTGAATGGAATGAATTATACTTGAAAAATGACAAATACTATATTTAAAAGAACAGTTTCATCAATCCTGAGCAGGCTTTAACGGTGTCCCATGTATGGTGTTTTGAATTCCAAGATGGAAGAAACAGAGGTGATAACTATATGTGCTTTTTTAAAGTTCCATTATTGTTCCAGTGTCCAGACATACTTTGATCCTGCTCCAGCTAAAGTTCAGTAGGATTTTTGGATTTCAAAATGTTGGAAAGGATGTTCTCCCCCTGCTTGTTTAGGATAAATCGAAGCTACATGGAAGCACTGGGATTTACATAGGTATTTATTCATCTTTCGACAATTGATTCAATGGGTCTTTTCCAGCTATGACTAACAATAGGACTCAAACCTCTATATCCAGTTACAACCATGATAAAGCCATGTACTACTACTATGGCCCACTTTCATTGTATCTGAATACTCAATTGTCAATTTAGTCACTTCTCTCTAAGTAACCTGTTTGTAATTTTTTTTCTGCTACAGAATACAAATGGCTTTGTAGATTCCCATCCTGTGAAGGTACTGCTGTTTTGTTTGGACAGAAAGGAAAAGAGTGTAAGTTAACCTTTTTGAATGCATTGTAAAATATCATAATGATGAGAGGCATGCAGAGGTGTGAAATGAACAGTGAAATGAAACTGGTGGTGGAAGAGTTTAGATGATTTTCCTCTCCAAAATTGTTCTTCCTCTACAATGGGTCTTTGTGGGCTTTGTAATCAAATCTGATTTCATCTCTGTCTCAATCAGTTTGCTGTACTGAGGAGGGCATAATTAAGTATGGCTCATTGAGATCAAGGATTAGATGGTAATACGTTGTTAGCATTGCCACAGTATTTTTCCAGTTCTTTTCTAAGTAGATATCACTATAAAAAAATTCCGTCTCTTATGAAGACATCTGTTGCAGTCAGACAATACTAGCATTAATTTTCATTCCTTGGAACTTTAAAAAAAGAAATGAAAAAAGAACAGATTCACATTGCTATGTAAAGGCTATTATCTTAGATGTCAAAAGTGAGTCTCACCCTCCTTCCATTTTCCAAACCGTAGCTCTTGTGACCTTGTGTTTGCACATAAGGTGTCATTGTTGTCATTATCAGTGGCATGTCAGTGGCTGGAATGACCTTCCTCCTGTTGATTTAAGGTAATTTTTGCACTTGCTGGGGCAAACCTATTTGTACAGCTGCTTTCCATCTAGACGTTTTGGACTGCAACTCCCATCAGTGCCACAAGCTTAGCCAGTGATAAGGAATGCTGGGGAGAGAGAACATCTGGAAGGCCTGTGACCTACCTATATGAACGTTTTCCCAAACATGGCAAGTAGAGATGCATGCAATTTTTCATTGAGAAAGTACATGGGAAATAAAGTTGATCCTACCCCCACCCCACAACTTTGCCATGTTTCTGACCTAGCTGTTCTCTGTCCCTGGAATTCCTGTGTGCCAAAACTTAAAGAATCAAGAATTCTGATTACAAGCTTCTGCTAATGTGTCCATTATTATGTCAGTTATGCAAACTGATGGCTTGTCTACACTGGCTGAAAATCCTGGGCCAGTCTGGAGCATTGTGCTCTGGACTGGCCTCAAATGGTGGCCACATGCACTGGCCTGAACCAGCCATGAGATCTGGTATCTGTCTACTCTCTCCTCTTGTTGATCGCACAGCCACCCATTCAGCTCTTGATGGGTGGACAGTTGGCTTGGCCTGAATTCGAGCCCATCAAGTTATCCACATACCCCAAACCCCTATGCTCACCCCAACTCTGCTTACTGTGAAGCAAAGTTGGGTTGATAGAGGAACCTGCTGTATTTCCCCAGAAGCAGATGCTTATCATAGGAACAGACAGCCATGGTTTCAGGGAGCGCTTGCTTTTTCTGTCAGACAGAGTGGGACTGAGAGATTGACAGAGGGAGAAGGGGTCTAACCTTAAGGATATCTAATAGGTTCATAGGAGAAATGAGTTCTGAATCAGAGATTGTAACAGCTCAGTTACGTTAGTTACATCATTACATCACTACATCAGTTGCTACATTAAACCAGTTCTCAAGATTTTTTAAAAAGCATTCAGCTTTGCTTCTGGCATCTTCCATTGCCTGAAGTGTAAGTTGGATGTGACTCTTCTTTTTTTTAGTGGTTAAATATGAAATATATGTGTGTCTTAGAGTATTGTGAATGCTACAGATTTGGAAAAAAATCTTTATGGTTGCAAGTAGCTGTCAAAGGGGAAATACCAAGGTAACTAGGTATTCCCAGGGTTTCTTGACTTAAATGCAGTTTATGCTCATGATGAAGTCTTAGTGTCAAAAGGTTGTCCTGCCAAGACATCTGTGGCAAACTTAACTGTGCTTCCTTCCTTTCACTGCCTTGTGTGAATTCTCTGGATAGACCCACATTTGCATAAAATCTGGCAACAATTCCATATTATGATCTATTGCTGTAAATCCAATAGTTGATAAACTCAGCTGGTAAGAGGCCAAGGGACATGTCTAGGAAGTGTCTCTCTGCAGAATACTGCTGGGTTAAATGTAAGAAGATCAAGTATTCACCCTCATCTTTCACTTGCAAACTGTCCTCAAAGCAGAATTGGGAAAATTACTTTGGAAAAGTAATTTGTTTTGATTACTCATTACTGTTTATTATTATTTATTTACATCCTGCCTTCTGTCGAACAGTCGGGGCAGCTTACATTAAAGGTTATCTATGATCTTTTATTAAAAAATGAGGTTACTTGTTGCAGTTCTCATTCTTATTTTCTATCACTTTTAAAAAAATGAATTTTAAGTTTGATAAGACAACAACATACAACTTTAAAAAAAATACCCTGAAACCGTCCCTAAAAACAACTTTAAATACAACTAGAAATCTTCACACATTACAATCTCCCCTTTGAGAACCATTGTAGCCTCTCATTTTTCATTGTTGCAGAAAAGTAACATTCTTGTTCCTGTGTTATGTGAAAGTAAATTGTTACAGGTAACTACAGTACAGTCGGCCCTCCATTTTCACGGGAGACCCGTTCTGGACCCCCCCACACTGCAAAAATGGAGACTTGCCAATATTCATGCCTCTTGAGTGGGGCATGCCCCGCTGTGAATATTCAAAGCTGCGGACTTCAAGTCTACAAGAATGGAGGGGCAACTGTACTTCTCTTTTGTTATTTCCAAGCTGAGCCTCAAAATATTAGCTTTTGGAATACATTCATAAATATAAATATCAGGATGATTTATATATTTATAAATATATCTTCAAGGTGGTTTATCAGAATCCCATCCTTGGTTTATCTGCCACCCACTTTAGCCTTTTTACCACAAGTTCCTTATCTGGATCCCAGTCAAAGTCCTAAATTAGCCACAGACTATTGATTTGCAGGACAGAGTGTGTGTGTTCATTTGAATTTATTGGTAGCAGGCAACTGCTGTGGAGATCCCAAACCAAACATTCAGTCCAGGCAAGCAATACCAAAATTGAAAAGGTTTTTATTTACACAGGAAGATATCTTTAGACTGGCTTTAGATATCAACAAGAAATACTAAGTTTACAGCGTAACATTCTTTGTCCTTTGCATTATAATTCAAACTGTTGCATAACTTAAACCTCTGTTTCTCTACCTTCCGCCATTCCCTATTTACCCCTCCCTCCCTCTCTCTCCACCTTCCCTTGTTACCTATCTACTTCTTTTCTGTCCACCTGCCTTCATTCACTGTCTATCTCTCTCTTATCACTTTCCACTCTTCAGTTGGAATTACAGCCTTCCTGAACATTCAAATAGCCATGATTGGCTGCTTTGTCTTCAACCTCCCTCAGCAAATTCACACTTTCATATCATCATCATCATCATCATATTTATATCCTGCTTTTGCCCCAAAATTGGGGCTCAAAGTGGCTTACAATTTAAAAGAACAATACAATTAAAAACATACAAGATGGAGCATTAAAATAGAATGAAACTATTACAGTACTAAAAATATCACTCATTAAAAGAATAAAAAGCAATTTAAAAAAGATAAAAGCTCTTAAAAACAGTACAATTAAAACAGTACAACACCCCAGCCCGTTCTTTAGAGAATTTCAGTTTTAAAAGCCTATCTGAATAAAAATGCCTTAGCATGCCGACGGAAGGATTACAAGGAGGGTGCCATTCTGGCTTGCCTGGAAAGGGAGTTCCAGAGTCTAGGGGCAGCCACTGGGAAGGTCCCACCAACTGTGTCTCCACTGACTGTGCTTGTGATAGTGATAGGACTGAGAGAAAGACCTCTTCTGATCATCTCAGAGCCTGGGCTGGCTCATACAGGTAAATATATTCTGCCAAATAGCCTGGACCTGGGCTATATAGGGTTTTATAGGTCATAACCAGCACTTTGAATTGTCCCAGGAAACAAACTGGCAGCCAGTGGAGCTATTTCAACAGGGGCATTGTGTGATCTCTGTAACCTGCCCCAGTTAATAGTCTAGATGCAGTTCTTTGGACCAGCGGAAGTTTCTGAACACTCTCCAAAGGCAGCCCCACGTACAGCATGCTACAGTAGTTCAGACAGAATGTAACCAAGGCATGTACCACCATGGCCAGATCTGGTGTCTCAGAAATGGGTGCATTTGGCACACAAGCTTTAGATGTGCAAAAGCACTTCTGGCCAACAGAGAAACCTGGGCCTCCAGGTTCAAAGCTGAGCCCAGGAGTACATCCAGATTACAAGCCTACATCTTTAGATGGAATGTTACACAGGCTGAATTCCCCATTCCAAGATCTGCCTTCTGACTGACCAGGACTGACCTTTATCTTGTCTGGAATAAGTTTCAGTTTGTTTGCCCTCAACCAGTCCATTACCGATGACAGACACTGGTTGAGGACTAGGACAGCCTCCTTGGATTGGGGTGGAAAGGAGCCAGTAGAGTTGAGTGTCATCTACATATTGCTGTCACCACACTGCAAATATCCAGATGAACTCTCCCAATGGTTTTATGTATATGTTGAATAGTATGGGGGACAAAACAGAATCCTTAGGGACCTCCCAGGTCAATGGCCAGGGAGTCAAGCAGAAGTCCCCCAGACCACCTTCTGGGTTCACCCTTCCAGGATGGAATGGAGCCACCATAAAACAGTACCTCCAAGTCCCATCCCAGCAAGACAGCTCAGAAGGTTACCGTGGTCAATTGTATCAAAAGTTGCCAAGAAGTCCAGCAGAACTTACAGGAAAATATTACCCCTGTTCAATTCCCTATGTAGGTCATCCACCAAGGTGACCAGAGCTGTCTGTGGTTCATAAAGGTGAAGATATTCCCTGTTGACAAGGTTGTCAAGTCGTGTCTGACCATAGGGGGTGGTGCTCATCTTTGTTACTAAACTGAAGAGCCAGCGTTGTCAGAGACTATTCTGTGATCCTGTGGCCAGCATGATTGCACAGAACTCTGTTTACCTTCCCACCGAAGTGGTATCTATTGATCTACTTGCATTTGCATGCTTTTGAACTGCTAGGTTGGCAGAAGCTGGGAGTAGTGACAGGAGCTCGCTCCATCATGCAGCACCTGGCCTTGAACTGTCAACCTTCTGATCTTGCAATCAACAGACTCTGCATCTTAACCACTTGAGCCACTGTGTGGTCCATAGCCAGGCCTGAAGCCAGATTTATTAAAACATGCTGAGGTGCTAAAGTTTAGTTCATAATGCAGCTGGTAGGTCACATGTCTACGAGGTGGTGAATCTGTTTCAGGTTTTGGATAACTTTAAAAGACATATTTAATGTACTGAACCTATTTTGGGGGTAGTAATTTTAAAATCTGAACTAAATTCTGGAGTAGATTCACTATCCACTATCCCCTATCTAGAATGGGAACTACCAGTATCCACTCCCTTAAAGTGTGTCACATTGAAGAGTGTTTTTAAAATTGTTTAGTTAAGTGTTTGTTTGTTTTTAATTTGAGCAACCCTCATAATCTGAGATGTTAAACTGCAGCTTACTTGACATGTGCATACATCTAATGCTGCTTTTAAACTTTGTAAAGCCTGGCTATTGTTAACTGTGGTTAAAACCAGTGCTGGTAATTCTATACTGTACTTAATACTAACTAGTGAAAGGAGACTGGAATTCTACCTGACAAGGGAGGGAGAGTGTGTGAGCCTATACAAAGTTCCCCATTACCAAGCCTTATTTTGCAAATTGTTAATGTCTTACATATACAAATCATATGTTGGGGTTCATTTAATGAGAGATTTACTGCATTGATTAGTATCCTGTTGAAACTTTTATAATCCCGCATATTAGGCCTTCAAGGAAGTATGTTGAAGTCCATTCTTCAAGAATGCAAATATTCATTATTATCTTGGTGTCTGATAACGTTTGGATTTCCTTATTGTGTAATATTGGGTTAGGGTTAAACTTAGAAATGTAAATCATACTGACAATCAGTACAATTAGCTACAATTTAACATGCTTGAATTTACATAATTTGGAAGGATGCAATCCCCTTCCTTCTTGTTCACTGCATGTTCATGCGTGCATTTGGAACATCAATTTATATTCATAATTATGAGCTTTGAACCAGTTGGTGATGTTTATTCTGGATAATAATAATAATAATAATAATAATAATACATTGTTTCTATCCCATCTCTGCAATGCAATTGGGGCGGCTAACAGCAAGTAAAACTCAGTAAAATACATCCAACCCCCCAAACCCTGCCCACACCTTAAAAAAGTATTAAACTAGGACAGTTTAAAACATTAAAGTGATCAAGATATAACAAGACAAAAACATCACAATAATATAACACAATCAGCAGCAGCTAATAAATTTAATGCAGAATGTAAAGGCTGTTGGCATTCCCATAAATGGTATCAATATTCCTCTAGCTTCTTCCTGTTGTCTTTTTTTACTTCTTTTTTATTCATAAACAGTGATTAAAAACATACAAACCATACAAAAAATGACAAAAAGAGAAAATAATAGAACCACTCACATAATCACAATTAAACCTTACATATATCTTCATTCAAAAACTCTTTCATTACTTCCTTCTTTGTATTTCTTGGTGATTTTTCCTTGTATTTTCCTTTGTGTTACTCTTTTGACTTAATTAAGTTTTCCATCTCTATCCTTGCATTGTCCTCTCTCTCTCTCTTTTATTTCATTCTCTGATTTTCCTTTTCAAAAAAATAAAGATAGGAAATAATAAGTTTTGTTGTTTTCTTTATCTGTGAGATGTGACGTTCTTCTACACCTATTGTCACAACAAAGTTAAATACCAATATACCTCTCTATACAAAGCTACCTCTCTCTCTCTCTCTCTCTGCCTTCATACTATATTTCAAATCATTTTATACTATTATGTTGTAAAAATTATGTTCTTAATAATTCAATTCAGAATACACCTTATTTATTAATCTATCAGAACTAAGTTTCCCCATTTTTCCTTTGAGTTTTATCACATTATTCCAATCATTTATTATTTTCGTTTCTTCATGATTTTGCAGCAGTCTTGTTAATTTATCCATTTCTATTGCATCTAATAGTTTATGTAACCAGTCTTCAATTTCTGGAATTTTAGGTTGTTTCCATTCTTTTGCATAATATATTCTAGCGGTTGTTAAGCAATGAAAATAATTCTACCATGTCTTCTATTTTTCTTCTATTTTCTCTTCTATTTTTTCTTTCACTATATTCAACAAAAATAATTTCTGTTGTGTTTTGATGTGAACAACTGTTATGCCTTGGATGTATTCTACTTTGCAGTGGTTGAAAATAGTTTGCATATAGTTACAGTTCTGGTCTGCAAACTGAATTGGTCAGACATGATGATAGTGTCTTACAAGACAACCTTTTGTACTGCTTTTGCAGTACAAATATAAAAATATTTTTAAGAATATAAACAAGCCTGACCAGAAATTGGTCTACTGATGGAGGAGCATGGGGAAGTGGTATTGAGTTCATGTGGAAGAGGTGATCGGAAGAGGAGGAAATGCTGCCTGTACCATGGTTAATCACACCTCAAGCAGGCAAAGATATGAAACCCGAATATATGTAGGACATGACTGAATGTGGGAGTGGGAACAAACATTATGGGGGTTACAGGGTTTGAAATTCAGAAACAGACTAGCAGAACATTTATTAGTCTGTACTCACCTTTGAATGAGGCAAGCAAAAATTTGGAGAAGACAGGTAGTGTGACTTCAAGGAATTGGCCTTTGTTTCATCATCTGAAATTGGCGGGCTCATTTCTAGACTTCAATTGGGCAAAGCCCAAAGAAGTAATTATGTACCCCTGAACAGCTTAAGTCAAATTTGGAGTAGTTGACACCAGTTTTACCTGTTCTGTTTACATGGATTGATCTGTCTGCATGTATTCCATCTGATTGGAAGCTTGCAATAACCATCCCAATCTAGAAAAATGTAAAACATAAGATCCTGGCAATTACAGACCAATTCGTCTTTTAAGTATCATCAACAAGTTGACTAAATTCAATATACTTCTATCTGCAGTACTGAAGAAAAAATATAAAAATGTACCATATGGTGAATGCTTATGTCCTTGTGAGTCAAAGATAGTAGAAACTGTGGAGCATGTTTTATTGTATTGTTCTTTCTCCTGTGACCTTCAACACCATTTTATTAAACCAGTTTTACAAAGAATACTAGGGTGTTCTGTAATGTTTTACATTGATTACCTTTTGACTGACTACTGTATGTATATACAGTCATCCTGGGTCAACTTATCCACAGGTCAACGCATGTATTTTACTTTAACTCTTATTTTAAAAAAGAACCATTCCCTCATGAAATGCAAGAGTGTAATCTGTCCTGGAAGCAGCGACCCCCCCCCCCCCTGCTCTCTCATTCATCCAGCCTTTAGTGTGAACAGAAACAGTTATGCCTGCTGCAATGTTGTAAGTTATTTGGCATTGGTTTCTTTTGCTTCATCCTTTAAATCATTTGCTACATGCTCCTAAGTTTTACCCTTGACTTATCTACAGGTCATATCAAAATCCATAATTTTGAGCCCTAAACTTGCCCTCGACTTATACATGAGGTCTCCTTATAGTCAAGTATATACGATAGTTTCCTGAGATTACAGCCAAGGTACTTAATTTTTGTGTGGCAGTGATAGTTCATTGGTGTTGGATGCTGTCTTAGTATTTATTTATTTAGTGTATTTATATCCCTCTCTTCAGCCACAAAGGCTCTCAGAGAGTTTTCTTGTTAACTGCCCTTGAGTCGATCTATAGATGAGATATCTCCAAGACCCTCTGTCCTCTACTGCTCTGCTTAATTCCTACAACCCCTTAATACCTGTGAATTCCTTAATAGAGTCTATCCGTCTGGCATGTGGCTTTCCTCTCTTCCTACTTCCCTCCACCTTCCCCAGCATTATTGTTTTTTCTAAAGAGTCCTCTCTTCTCATGATGTGTCCAAAGTTTGACAGTCTCAATTTAGGGCCTCGGCAGACGACTAATTGAGTCGTCTGCGAGACCCGGAAGAGGAGGAGCCACCGCACGAGCGGCGCTCCTTCCTCTTCCTGAGGTCGCCCTGGGAGCTGCCGGCCCTCCGCACGGCCGGCGCTTCCGGGGCAACCTCCCGCTGCAGCGACCGCACACGCTGCGGCGGAAAAGACAGGGAAAGTGCGCCCTACGCGTTTAGGGTGCACTTTCCCTGTCTTCTAAAAGGAGTGCCAATTTGGAGCTCCTTTTAGGGTCGCCGCAGGAGCGCCGGGGTGCGGAGGCTATGGTCCTGCGGCGCTCCGTCCGGCGGCGTCTCCGGCGCCTCCGTCTGCTTCCCCCCTTAGTCATCTTGGCTTCAAGGGAGGTTTTCGGTTTGATCTGCTCTAGGACCCACTTGTTTGTCCTTTTGGCTGTCCATGGGATCCTCAGCACTCTTCTCCAGCACCACATATGAAATGCATTGATTTTCTTCCTATCATCTTTCTTAACTGTCCAGCTCTCACATCCATACATGGTAATAGGGAATACAATGGCTTGTATGATTTTAACTTTTGTACTGTGTATCTGCATTTTAGAATCTTTTCTAGTTCTTTCATAGCCACCCTCCCCATTCTTAATCTTCTTCTGATTTCCTGGCTGCAGTCCCCAGGTGTGAGAATTCTTTTATTATTTCTATTTCTTCATTGTCTATGTTAAACTTATGAAGGTCCTCGGTGGTCATTATTTTTGTTTTCTTTATGTTCAGTATTAAGCTAGCTTCTTTGATTTACCTTAATAGGTGTTGCAGGTCTGTGAGGTTTTCTGCTAGTACTATGGTGTCATCTGCATATCTCAGATTGTTGATATTCCTTCCTTCTATTTTCACTCCTCCTTCTTCTGTGTCAAAGCCTCCTTTTCTAATAATATGTTCTGCATACAAGATGAACAGATAGGGTGAAAGGATGCAGCCTTATCTGACCCCGTTGCCAATTGGAAACCATTCTGTTTCTCCATTTTCTCTTCTGACAGTAGCCTCTTGTCCTGAGTACGGATTCCCATCAGGATTATCAGACGTGTTGGGACTCCCATACCTTTAAGGGCATTCCATAGCCTTTCATGATCAGTGCAGTCAAAGGTTTTGCTGTAGTCTATAAAGCACATGCTTTTGACACAATAGATCTTTCCATCCTCCTGGATCGCCTGAGAAGGTTAGGAATTGGAGGCACTGCATTCCAGTGGTTCAATTCCTTCTCTCGGGCAGATCTCAGAGGGTGAGGCTCGGGGACAGTTGCTCTACAAGAATAGAGCTTAATTGTGGTGTCCCTCAGGGCGCCATCCTGTTCCCGATGCTATTTAATAAATATATGAAGCCACTGGGAGAGATCATTCGGAGACATGGGGTGTGATGTCATCAGTACGCTGATCACACCCAGATATATTTCTCCATGTCTCGGTCCTCAGCTTCGACTTCAGGTGGTGTCTCTCCTCTCAGTGACTGTCTTGGGGCAGTAATGGACTGGATGAGGAAAAACAGATTGAGACTGAATCCAGAAAAAACGGAGGTACTAACAGTTGCAGGCCCGAAACCAGGTTTAGGAATATAACTTCCAGTCCTAGATAGGGTCACACTCTCCTCCAAGGACTGTGTTTGCAGTCTGGGAGTGCTCTTGGATCCATCGCTCCAGATGTCAAGTCAGGTAAATGCGATGGTCAGGAGTGCCTGTTATCAGCTTCGGCTGATACGCCAGCTGCGCCCTTTCCTGGAAACTAAGGATCTTGAAACTGTGGTACATGAGTTGGTAACCTCTCGTCTTGATTTCTGTAATGCACTCTACATGGGGCTACCCTTGTGCTTGACCCAGAAACTTCAATTAGTTTAGAACAGGGGTAGGCAACCTTTTTGAGCCGGGGGCTGGGTTGCTGTCCCTCAGACAATTGGGGGGCTGAAGCACCAAAAATAAATAAATAAAAATAATTTTTTAAAAATTAAATTTTTTTAAAAAGATGCATGCACATTCTCTCAGCCCCAGAAAAGCCATGACAAAACCCCTGTGGAGATTTTGCCAAGAAAACCCCAAGAACAAGTAATAACAACAATAATCAATATCATCATGGCAGGGAGCGGCGGCAGCAGGGGTATGTTGCAAAAACAACTACTAACACATCTTCCTTTCTTCTAATTCTTCATACTTTCACTTAAATTTTAACATAGCTTCCTGTATGATTGTTTACCTTAATTTTGACATTAATTTGTAACCAAACAAGTACCCTTATTATATATATATATTAAAACAAATCTTAATTAGAGTCATCTTTTAATACTTAATAAATTCAAGACATTTGACTATTATCTTCACCATAAACTAAATAGAACTTAGTTCCATCTCTTCTATTGTCCATTGTTGTTTTTATTATTATTATTATTATTTTCTGATTCCCCAAATTGTATGAAACATTGCCAATCATTTTCCACCTCTTCTTCTGATTTCCCCTTTAACAACGCTGTTAATATATCCATTTGATAGGCATCCCATATTTTTTCCTTCCATTCAGCGTTACTCGGTATTTTCTTTTGCTTCCACACTCTAGCATATACGATTCTTGCTGAGGAGACCATATATAAAATAATACGCTTGTATTTTTTCTCAGTTTTCTTATCAAGACCACTTATCATGTTCAGCAAAAATAATGTTGGTTCATATTCAATCTTTATTTTTAAAATGTCCGAAATGAGTTTGTGTATTCTTTTCCAATATCTCTGTGCTTCTTTACAATCCCACCATAGGTGGAAAAAGGTCCCACCTTGGTGACCACATTTCCAGCAATTGCTTTTCCCGGTTTTATATAGTTTGTCTTCTTTTTCTATGCATTGGTCGTTGTAGTAATTTTCTTTACCTTTCTGCACAAGCTGTTATACTGTTGCATTCATGATTCTTAATCTGTTCTATCTCCCTTTTGTTTTTCTTTTCTTCTTCTTTTATTGCTTTTAGTGTTTTTTTCTGTAATCCATGTTTTTTCCTCTTTCTTTTTGTTTACTGAAAGTGTCTATCTGCATTCTTCTTTTATTATGTCCCTGGCTTCAGACCGTAGTTCCTCTGGTTACAGATTACTAATTTGACAGTTCCTTGCCCTGATGTTTACAATCTAAAAAGACATGACACAAAAGGAGAAGATAATGGTAGTGGGGATGGGCATCAAGTCCAGCAGATACTGCTGGTTCATCTCTGTTGATTTATGTGATGTAAATGTAGATGTAGCAGAGATCATAAGATTGGCTCACCAATCCTGGAATGTTTCCTTTCATCAGCCATCCTGGAAAATGCTGTTCCCAGGATTCTCCCAGCAGCTTCAGTTTTTCATGAAGACACAATAGTAATTCCAAAGTAAAGCTTTTATTGTTGCATAATAAAAAACAGAAAAGAACTATGTACAATCCATCTTGCAAGTGATAAAAACACAGGACTACAACTTGTTGTTGTTAAGTTGAAAAGCAACATAACTTTGCAACATAGTTATGCAACATAACTATGGCCCAGCCCCTAACTCCACCCCCTGGGTGGCAACCTATATAGTGATAGGATGATCAGTTTTATCCCAGCCCCTAGACCAGCTCCTAGCTGTGTGCCACTCCCCATGTGACCTGGTTCCCATGCAAACCAGCTGAGATCATTTGTTTACCTTCCAGCATCCTGCTTTCCCAGGCTCAATGTCCTTGTTAATTCTGTACAATGTGAGATTGTTTGGGTTTCAAACCACCTGCAGGTTGAATCCTCTTTGTTTGCTTAGAAACTTTTCTCAGAAGAGATTTTTCACACATCTGTACATTTCCACTTGGACTGCATATCCCATCCATATTCCAGCAATCTCTCCCTCCAAGGCCAGTTGGAAGACACAAAATATGCCTTCCAACTGGCCTTGGAGTTAAGGCGAGTTGGAGGGCACACAACAACAGCTCTAGTTAGTTGAGCTGTGCCTGCCTCTTCTTCTCTCCCTTTGAGGTCAAGGTGGTAGCAGTTTAGATGGGCCTTTTATCTGTCTCTGGAACTAGGCATGGTGGAGATGCCTGCCTCTTCTTCTCTCTGTAATACAAATATTCTGGATATAACTTTTTTTTTTTAAATCTATATTTAGTATTGTATTAAACTGTATCACATTATGTTTTACCCATTCTCCGTTGTTCTTTGTTTCTCCTACTGAAATAAATAAATATAAATACAGGAGAGGTAAGAAGACAGATATTTTGGAAAGCTCAGACATCAAGGAGTTTGGCAGAAGAGAGTCTAGTGGAGCTTAGCTTTGGGAGTACATTATTTAACACCTGGTTTGGGTATTACATGTCTGGGGTTGAAATGTAAGAGGGATAAACAAGGAAAGGGATGACTGCACTTAAAGTTATTGTGCCCAGTTTACAGGCCCATCAGGGCCAGTTAAGTAAAACTGCTGCTGTTGTTGTTGTGTGCCTTCAAATCATGTCCGTCTTATGGCAACACTAAGGTGAACCTATAATGGAGTTTTCTTGGCATGATTTGTTCAGATGAGGTTTGCCATTGCTTTCCCCTGAGGCTGAGAGCCTTAGATAACCCATTGGGTTTCTATAAAAGCCTCCACAAAAATAGGTACTTCAAATGCTAACCTAAGTATTTTTCCTAGAATAATTCAAGAAAATTTATTCAAGAGGTATATACTGATTATGAAGAGTCTGGAGGGCCAGGTGATCACCAGCCCTGCATTAAACCAGTGTGTCACATCTTACTGTTGATTTACCAAGTCCCATTCACTTCAGTGGGTCTGTCATATTTGCAAGTCATAACTGGATTTAACCAGTTTGTGTGTGTGCATGCATGTGCATGCACTTGCACGCCTTCAGGCTACCTGTCAACTTCTGGCAACCCCATGAATTTCATAAGGTGTTACAAGGCAAGGAATACTAGGAGGTGGTTTTTTCCAGTTCCTCTCTCTGAAATGTAGTCTACAGAACCTAGTATTTGTTGGTGGTCTCTGATCCAAGTACTGACCAGGGCTGGCACTGCTTAACTTCCAAGGTCAGATGGGATCTGGTACCTTTAGAACTTAAATGCTTTATTTATTTGCAGATAAACAGCCCACACTTTGTTTGATCATCTATGTATTGCCAGGGGTGATAAATGGGAAAGTAAAAAAACAGAAGATCCATATTAGTGATACCATGTAATTGATCATTGTTGTTGTTATTGTTGTGTCCCTTCAAGTCATTTCCGACTTATGACGAGGGAAAGGGTACCACTAAGGGAAAATAGTGTCAGTCACATTAACATATGTTATTGTGTAGAATGTCTTGTAGAATGTCATCCAATACAGTTGACCATAAGTATCCATGGGGGTTCCATTCTGGACCCCCACCCCCACCCCCGTGGATGCCAAAAACCATGGGGCCTCAAGCCCTGTGGCCTTTAATGGTAGCGCATGCAGAGCCACGCTGTCATAGCAGCATATATGCATTGCCATTAGGGGCAGGCAGGTTGTACTAATACCATAATGATTAACTTGGTAGTCAATTTAACTGATTAGACAGCTATTCCAGTAATGATAATATAAACTGCAATAGATTTTGAGACCGTCTAACCAACATCTTAACAAATTAGGCTTTTTGTATTAATGTTCCAAATTCTATCCCAAACTTGCTATATGTACGTTTGACCATACCTACAAAAATGTGCATACATTACACTCATCCCTCCACATTTGCTGGGGTTAGGGGCACAGGCCCGCCGTGAATGTGGAAAAACTGCAAATAATAAAAACACTTTTATTTACCTGAGAGAACACCTCTCTAGGAATTTCTAGGTCCTCCAGTGCAACTGCCAGACATAGACCATAGAATTGTGCTGGAGGAGTTACAAATGCCTAGTGAAGTGTTCTCTCTAGGCATCTCTAGGTCCTTCAGTGTGACATTTGGTTAAAGTTGACTATGGAGTTGCACTGGAGGACTTAAATATTTCTAGAGCGAACATATTAATAAAATCCGTGAATAATCAAATCCGCAAAAGTCAAATCCACAAATGTGGAAGGACGAGTGTAATACACATGCTTATTTTGGTTGGATTGCATATTCTCTTGATTTCTTATTTCTATATACTAGAATAAATTAACACAGGTTGACCTATTTTCCAATTTGTTGTAGACATTTGTTGATGGGATTGCATGTTTTCTTGTACTGAATCAGATCACTCATCCATTTAGTTTAGGACTGTATACACTGACTGAACAAAGTCTTTCCTAGCCATATATTTTTGTATCTGGTTAGCTGGAAATTCTTGGGATATACCCTCTAAAGGCCAAGGATATGTTCTGTCCCTGGGTTACATCACCTTTCAAAGAGTATCGCCCACAGAGCAGCCCATATTTCCTAGGCAGGAATTCAGACCTTGAATCATCAGATAATGATCAGATACAAAGACAGTGATCTCCTGAGCTTTTGTCAGTGAGAATGCTACTTTTGCCAGAAGAAATTTTCTTGATAAATAGGACCTTTGTGCTACCACCATCTTTGCTTTTTTCTGAAACATCTTCCTTTTTCCTGAGTTGCTCCTAAAAACCTGTTCCATTTTCCCAACGGAGTTTTGACTGAATCTAGAGAGGGGGAAAACTTCCTATATATTTCTTTACAGGCATGGTGACTAGTGAACAACGCACAATCTGTTTCTGTAAATATATCATGCATACTATTTGAGGTTCATCTGGGGAACAGCCTGCCTATTCTTTGAGATATAGTGCTATTGGATCAAATGGATGGACATTGAGTCTAATCAATCAATGAAATTTTGCATTCTTTTTTACAAGTTTGTTTCCAAAAGTGAAGAGGAAGTTGGCATAAGTGAGCTTTTCAAATGCAATGGGTAGGTGGCCAAATGCATCTTTAAATTGACTTGTCAGCAACACAAGTTTCAGCATTGAGCTTGGCTTTTGCTGTTTTATATTTTTAAAAACATAATGAAACAGAAAAATAGTCTTGTCTTAACTCTTGAAAAGATTTTAATCCTTTGGTTTGCACGGGCACCTTTCTTGTTTATTTGGCAACTACTGTTATTCTTGATTCCCTGAGCCTGGAATAGTACCTGTTCTAAAAAGCCACCCATGAAATTAGGCACAGCTTTCATCAATAACCATTTTTGTTTTAATTTGCTTGCTACTTCATTGGAAGAAATTATCTACCAACTTAAATTACATTCCGTTGGAATGAATAACAAAGGTTCATACTGATAATGTGAAAAATATCCCACACCCATGGACATCTTTTGTCTTGTTGAAGAAAGCCAAGTTGGATGGAATGAAACATTGTCTTGTGGTTCAGTTGTCCAGGACTTTAGTTTTAGTTGTTTTTTTTACTTTGATAACTAGTTTCTTGTGTTCATCACTTGCTGCAGTTTTGTAATTTTTTTACCCCAACTGTGAAACCTCCAAGTAGTTCGGTTTTTGTTGGTTGTGGCAAGTAGAAATTAGATTAATTTTTTTTCAGATATTGGAAGAAATCTCAAATTATTATCATAATTCAAACTTGTTTGCAAAATTTTGAATATGTATTCTCCTAATTTCATTGCTCTTATACATTCTCACAGATGGATGCTGTTGACTTTGAGGTACTGAAGATATTTTAAACAAATTATTGTCTGGATTTTTTTAAAAAACAAAAACAAAACACAAATCAAATCATGTTTGGCTTCAGGATGTCAAGGACAAAAAGCCCCTTCTGTTGAACTGTATTGTTTAATTTAATTGGTTTAATTTTATGTTATACAAAATTTTATATTTATCAGGGCCTTCTCCCCAGATTACAAAGGGTTGCCTGTAGGAGGGGGTACTGGTACTTTGTGAGGAGAATTGACATCACTGGTGATAAGAGGGCAACCGTCCAAAGAGATGGCCATTGAGAGACAACCTGCTAGAAGGTGGTGAGATGAAGTGGAGTAAAAGATCTGAGAGAGAGCAGCAAGGCTTTGGACGATGGGCCTGTCTCATTACTAGGCAGGGGCATCACATTTGGATTTCTGTTAATGTTTGACTGACATGATTGTAATTTGTAACTGATACTTTAAGTGTGTGCTTGGATGACCAGTTTGTCCTCCTTGTAGTGATCTTTTCTATCTCTAATGCTTGTTTTTTTAAAGAATAAAACTTTCCCTTACGTATTCTGCCTCTTTTCATCCTTTTTCACAGGCCTTAGCTCGGCTAGTTCCTCACTGGATTGGCAAAGACTGATAGAAGCCCCAGTAACATCCCAATGCATTGCTAGGGTGTAACTGGTTAAACATTAGGTGGTGGCAGCAAGTTATTTTGGATAAAAGGTGGTCTATCCAGCTCAACAGGAGTGGAGGAAGATCGTAGAGAACCTTTACAACTTTTCAGAAAACAAAAGGACTATAGCAAAGTGTTTAAGGAAGCCAAACCAGTAGAGTTTCTGTCTGAAAGCATCTTCCTCCCATCCCTGTCCTGCTGTTGATCTGAAAAATGATGACAGCGGGGTGTGGGAACTAGCCTAATTTCTAATTTTGGGAGAAAGGTGGGATATAAATCCAATAAATAAAAAAATAAAGTAAGTGTGCACGACATGTTAAAAAAACTACAAATCCTTTATTGCTAAAATGACGCAGGAATTTAGTGTGTTCCTTGACCTTTTTCTTTTTTTAAAAATGGAATGCAAATATTTAGAACAAATAAATCATAAAAAGATGACACTTTACTATCCCTTGCTTATGATCCAGAAGGAGAACTAGGTGATCAGTTTGGAGCAAAGTGATGGGATGCAGAGAATTTCCTGTGAGTTGCAAAGATGGTGGCTCTCTGTCTGTTTGAAATTCTGACCTTCCACTGTTTAACGACTCTTGATAATCAGTTAAAGGTTTCAGTCCTTGGTTTGCTCTGTCCCCAGATGATTGCTCAGATGCCACCAGTATTTAACATAATGATGCTTGCTGCAAATGTATCAGCTGCAGAAATATCAGGAAGCAAGCTTTTGCCATGCTGCCGTGAGTGTGTGTATGTTGTGTGGAGTCCTTCGGCTGTGGAGTTTTCCCCAGTGGATGATTCCTTGTCCAAAGAGCATAGCTGTAAACAAGGCAACCGTGATAAACAGTAGGAGAGGTGTATCCAGCAAGCTGCAAGCATACCTGGATATCTCCTGTGGTGAAGAAGGTTTGAGTAAAGCAGAACCATACTGTTGTGGGGTTGTGGGATTGTGGGGTTTGTTTTTTCAAGGTGCCAAGTTAAGGCAGTGATGGTGAATTTGTGTGCATCTAAGCCTAGGCAGGAGTTTTGGAAATCTGAAAACAGTAGTAAAGGTAAGGACTTCCAAGTGCTGGAAATTACTAGTCTTAGAAATGATGAACCTTAAGTACTGGGGGTGTGGGTGGGTGTTTCTCTTTATTCTCTAGATCAGCGATTCCCAAATTTTGATCCTCCAGTTGTTTTGGACTTCAGTTCCCAGAACTCCTGACTGTTGGCCAGGCTGGCTGGGGCTTCTGGAAGTTGAACACCAAAACACCTGGAGGAGCAAGGTTTGGGAATCACTGCTCTAGATGGTGGCTCTGGGATCCATGAGTGTTTTTGTGTGCACAATTTGACTCATCCTTTTGCTAAGCAGTCACACTTTGTATTTAAACTTTGTTGCATCACAGCTACTAAAGTTTCACAGTTACAGCTTGTGTATACTGAGGCAGAGTGTACAAAGAAGTGTCTCATGAAAACAGTGGCTGAAAATGAGGTCAGGTTTTTTCGCCCTTAAAGTCAATATTTACCATGCTTAGTTACAATTTTGTAGGACTTCTAAAATCCAGGGGAAATTGTTAGGTAAATACAGACCCCAGATCACCTGTTTTCCTTCCTCTCTTATAGAGCAAACTATTAATTTCACGCAAACTGTTTAGATTCTGTTGGCCTTGAGGATTAGAAAAATTCCTTTGGGATCCCCCCCATCACCACTGAGTTGCTGGGTGATCTTGGCCATCCATGATTCTTTCCTTTGTGAAAAATGGGAGGTAATGCCCTGGTCCATTTTTAAAATAATACATTTTTATAATATTTAAGATACAAATGGGGAGAGAGAAAAAGTCCTTTTTCACACAATATACCTTAAGGATGATAGAGTAGTTGATCACTAGAATGTGGACCAGGATGAATCCATAGAGGGGATGCTTATAAATGCTTGTAGTTGTGATGGACAGGAGTGTCATACTGTGTGTTGAGGGGGTGATAATCTAATGATTACCAACTACTAAGAGGACACAGCATAGAATCAAACCTTAATTTTAATGATACGATAGAAACATGTCTACACTTCTTTGTATTAAAATAAAATTCCTCTGTAGCATATATAAGCAGTCTATAAACTGAGGGTCATATATGGCCTTTGTGGGACATGCGTGACTGTCAATGCTTTTCCAATCCCTCTCACTGGCCTGTTGTCATATATATGTCCTAGGACCTAAAGTAGTCTTGTTTTGCCACTTTAGCCTGATTTACTGTTTGGTTTTCCCAGAGTGGGAAACTACAGAATATAGAGGGCTACAATATATTCTCTCAGTTTGGCTGGCTGCATTCTGATTGTTCCTCTGTAAAAATTAGAGAAAGAAACTTTGAGAAAGAAACTTAAAAGTAAATTACTAGAAGCAGAATTATGCAGTGAGGAATCAGTTGATTTAGTTTCTAGCATATTTACCCTTTATACCTCAGCCTAGTTTCAGATTTGGCACACTTTTCACAGCTTGCCTACTAATGGTTCTGGCCCCACTCACCGCTGGTATGCAAAACTCAGATTTTGTCCAAGATAATCTGAACCTTGACATAAATTTTCTACCACTACATTAGCAATTGCCTGAGTATCATTTTTGAGGAAAAGTAAACAGCAGGCATAGGTCCCAAATGATATTGGCTTTAGGAAATTGGCTATTTCCCTCATCGTGGTCCCTGATCTAAATGCAATTGGTAGTCACCATTTAGTTAGTTCTCATTGTCTCAAAGGGAACCTGGTAAGTCAACACTTATATAAGTTCCATTGAATCAATGGGCCAATTCTACTTGGAACTAATAATTGGATTTAGGTTCCAGTATGGATCCCCCCGCTCCCTACTCTACTATTTGCATCACTTTATTTGTCACAAATGGAATGCTCCATTCTATTTACTTTAGCTGGGAGAATCAATCAAACAGTTGCTAGTGTCATGTTTGGCATCATCTCTTGTTTGGTCTCATTCACACATGTAAAGAACAAACCTAAATTCAAAATCAAGAATCATGTGTCAATCACTTAAAATGTAAAAGGTTAAATTTGATGTCTTGATCTTAACTTTTCTAACTTTAGAAAATGGTTACACAATTCAAATAGCATTTTAATTAACAAATTCTGATTCTGGCTTGCAAATTAGATGATGGTGGTGGGTAACTCTTTGGATATATTTTTTTAAAAAAAATTAAAAAGCCTAATTAATCAAACAGGAACGGGCCACCTTGACATTCTGCTGATATAATTTAGAATCCGAGGGAAACATTTGAAAACATGGAAGACACAGAAGAAAATCACAGTGCTCTTGAGGTAAGAAGCTGCACACTTTTCCAGGAAATAATATATTGTGTGTCCCCCCCCCCCCAAAGGTTCAGTACAGTTTTTCAGATCTTGGAAAAGTTCCTTTTTTTGGACTGCTGCTCCCATAGTCCACCCAGCTAGTATGGCCTTGGGGGAGGCTAGCAGCTCTCATCCATAAAAGTGATATTTCCAAAGTCTGAAATTTTGCATATGTGCATGGCTACCATATTCAGATCTGTTGAGCTTCATTTTGCTTTAAGCTTCCTCTACTCCCTGTATTGTCCCTCTCCTTCTTTTGAGATCTTATCAGGATAACCTTTCTAGGCAAAGTGATAAATAAGTGGGTATTCTACTGGCTGGAGTTGATGATCCCCACTTTGGAAAATTATGTTCATGTTTTTGTTGTTGTGTGTCTTCAATACAACAACATAAAAACCTTTCACTGGGCTTTCTTAGCAAGATTTGTTTAGAAAGGGTTTACCATTGCCTTCCTCTGATGCCAAAAAAGTGTGAGTTGCCCAAGGGCAGCCAATATGTCTCCGTGGCTGAGCAGCGATTCAAAACCTGGTCTTTCAGAGTCCTAGTACAACACTCAACTACATCACACTGGCTTGTGATGTTGTTAGAGAGGCTCAAAAATGGCACTAACCCAGCCATAGTTCAAGTAACCACCTGTTGATGACATTCTCTAGATGTCTGTGCTCTATCTTCAGCATCCTCTTCAAGATGAAGTTACAGATAACCATCCACAAAACCCCTGTATGAATCTACCTGGAGGGCTTTTTTTTCACTGGAGTAGACATAATCTCTGTCAGTGAGGTTAATTTTGGTCTTTTTATAGGCAGGTCTAAACAAGGGCCTCAATGCAATACACTTAAGAGGCATGCTCTGGGATCCATCCTGACAGGAAAAAAGAGCTACTGATTTCATACCTTCATATACAGAATTTTTTGAGAGAGATTTCTTTGATTCAGCCAGGAATGATACATAATTTTCTTTCCTGGAATTTATATGTGATAGTAAGGGCCTTACTCAAAGATCCCTTTCAACCTTTAAGGTTGATGGAGCTTAAATTTCTTACCCTGAAGGTATTATTTTTGGTGGCTATCACCTTGGCTCATAGAGTCTGTGAGCTGTGTATGCTGTCGGTGCATCAAGAACTCTTGTGTTTTTCAAAGGGATTCTGTTCTCCTTTGTTTAGATCAGTGGTGATGAACCTATGGGACATGTACCACAGGGGGCGCTCAGAGCCCTCTCTGTGGGCACATGCTCCATTGCCCCAGCACAGAGTTTGCCAGAGTCTGTTACTAGAAAGCTAGAGGGATGCACTTGGTGATAAATAAGTGGGTTTGGGGTTGCAGTTTGGGCACTCTGTCTCTAAAAGGTTCACCATCACTGGTTTAGATCCTTCCTTTATCTCTAAGGTGAATTCAGCTTTTCACTATGCTTAGAAGATTGTGCTGCCTTCCTTTTGCCCAGATCCTAGGGTGCAACAGGAGAATGAATGGCATAGATTGGATGTGTGTAGGATTCTAAAATTTTATTTGGAAAGGACCAAGGAGTTCAGGAAGTTGGAATTTCTCTTTCTTTCCTGGAGTCCACCAAGAGGCAGAGGGTTTCTTCTTCCACCTTGTCTTAGTAGTTGGGATTGTGCATCAAGTTAGCTTATGGTCATAGTTTCCTGCCAATTCTTGAGAGGAAACAGGCACATTATACTTGTAGTGCTGCTACCTCAGCAACATTGGGTACAGTGTCTTCCTTGCTGGAGATTTGTAGGGGAGCAGCCACTTGGGCCTCTCCTTCATCCTTTATTAGACATTATAAAATTGACAAGTTTGCTTCTTCAGAGGCCTTCTTCGGTAGGTGTGTCTTGATGCAGGTTGTGGCATTGTAGTAGTAATCATGAGTAGTCACCCACCCTATGTGCTGACAACTTGTATAGGTCCCAGCATACGGATTACCTCCCCACACTGAAAGAAAACGGAACATTGGTACTTATTGTGAAGGTTCCTTTTCTCACTTATAGGGAAGGAATCCTTTCTCCTCCATTGTTAGCAGTTATTAGTGTAGTTAAGAGTCGCTGCTGATGCTGGTCGCTGTTTGTTGGTTTATAGCTGGAGCTTGTCATTCCATCACTTGTGGTGGTGCTGGTGGTGTGTGTGTGTGTGTGTGGGGGGGGTGTCTAGCTCTCCAGCTTGGGATGGTGCAGTTTGACAGTTTTTTAAAGCCCGGCCTCAAAGATGGAAGGGAAGAGTGAGACCCAACAGAAGGATTCCCTCCCCACAACTGCAGTAAAAGAACCATCACTATAAGTATCAACATTCCATTTCCCCACTTCATTCAGTAAACTGGCCTTCACCAGCTAACTTAGGGGATGGGCATCTGTGACCTTCTAGATCAGGGACCGGCAAACTTTTTGAGACCTGGGCCGGTCTCCACTAGCCCAGGTCTCGGCTGGGCCAAGGCGGGGGGGGGGAATGGCGGCACTTGTGCGCACACGCCCCCTCCACTGACGTGCGCGCGTGCCCCCCACGAATCCCCTTACCGAGCAAGGCGGACCCCTGCCGCCGCTGCCTCTGGCTCCTCCTCCTCTGCCTCCTCCTCCTCCTCCTCCGCTGCCGCTGGCTCCTCCTCCTCTTCCTCCGCCGCCGCTGGCTCCTCATCCTCCTCCTCCTCCGCCGCCACCTGCGCATGCGCAAACGTGACGTGGCCGGCATTTTGGAGACCAAAATGCAGGCCGCTTCCCGCTCTGCCAAAAGCGGGCTCAGCGGCGGCAGCGGAAGCGGCGGCGGCGGAGGAGGAGGCAGAGGTGGCGGCGGCGGAGGAGGAGGAGCCAGCGGCGGCGGAGCCAGTGGCAGCAGCGGAGGCAGAGGCGGCAGCGGTGGTGCCTCCACCTCCGCCTCCGCCTCTGCTGCCGCCTCCACTGCTTCCACCGCCGCTGCCTCCACCAATGGCCGGTCTTGGTCGGCGCGCAACTGCGCGCGCCGTGGCCGGCATTTTTTTCTCCAAAATGCCGGCCACGACGTGTTTGCACATGCGCAAATCCTGCGCATGCGCAAATTCTTCGCGGCCGCCATTTTGGAGAAAAAAATGCCGGCCACGGCACACGCGGTCGCGCGCCGACCAAAACAAGTGGCGGAGGTGCCGTGGCGGCGGCGGCAGCAGGGGTCCGCCTGGGCCTGCAAATCCGGCGTCCTGGGCCGGAACCGGCCCGGGGGCCGTAGGTTGCCGACCCCTGTTCTAGATGTTGCTGGAGTGCAGCTCCCAATATACTTCAACATTAGCTAGGTGGGTACACATTCCACACTCCTGAACTAGACCATATCTATATTCATTTTGCAACTAATTGTCCACTTTTCATTGGACAGATAGTCTGAAAATACCTTTTTTGTTAATGGCTGTGTTGGCTGGAGGATACTAGGTCCAAAAGGTACTAAGCCCCAACTTTCCTGGTTCTGCCTCAAGGAGGAGTTGGTGCTGTTAATTAAATCTGATCCTCATAATTTGACATGGCAAAATCTCCCACAGTTCTTTCCTATCCAACTAATCCTTTCTTCATAAGATTTGTAACCCCCTTCACAATCTTATCCAACTAATGGTTTCCCCTCAAGATTTGTAACTCTCTTTACTCCTCACCTCTGCCCAGTCAATTCATTGTTATTACAAACCTTCTCATCTAATTTTTCTAACTGTACTTTGAATGTCACTATCACTGACAAGCAGTAATTTCTGGCAGTCCAAAAGAGCTGAGGTGGTGTAGGAATGAAGAGATTAATGAGTGTCTATGCCTAATTTAATTTGTTTTGGCAATAATTCATCCACTTTCTGCTGCTTCTAGAAGTTTAAAGTAAATTTCCACCATCACCATTCCCTGTGCCAATTCTCATATCTCTGCTGTACGAACAAAGGAGTCTGGATGGAGAGGTGGGCTTGGAGGCAGATGGAAAGTAGTCATGGAGGAAGACCTGTGAGCTATTTTCAAGCCTATGAACAAGCACTGGGTGCCTTAGGTTCCTCCCTTTGTTGTAAGGTCTTTATGAGGCTTGGTTTGTATCATGCATGCTTGCATCTTCTCTGGATGCTAAAAGCTTTATTAGAGGCCATTTTTGGAATTGACACCACTTTTGTATGCTGTCATAATTCACTTCAGAAAATGAAAAATGGTGGGGTTGATTAGCAGTCCAGAGGCCAAGAGCCAGGGTACCAGTCAGAAGTGGGGAACAAAAAACAACAGGGGCACACAGAAGAGTAGTCTGGATTCAGAAACAGGGCCAAGAGTAGACTCTGATCTGGCTTGGATATCTCTCATGGAATGAATGTTTGCTCCCAGCCACTGTAGATCATTTGCTACCTGGCTTATCTGGGAGGCTGATTGTTCAGTGCAAACAGCTGAGGCCGCACCAACTCTGTTCCAGGTGAGCCGAACTTCTCCCCAAGAATGCAGTCATTCTTAGAGGGGGACACAACTTAAATGGCCCAATGTCAGGCCAAGATATTTCACAGTCTGAGGCAAAGAACACATACTGTCCTGATCCTCCTGACTCCCACAGCACAAACATTACCTGGTCTAGCATTGGAATCTTTGTTCAACATTTGTGATGGGACACCATTCCACATTACAATTGAAGACAATAGTTTAGTTTAGAGTGGGGTGTAAAAGGGACAACGCAGGCCATGTGGGAGCCAGTTTCTTCTCTTAACTCCTTGCTACCACTTCTCAGCATCTATGGCCTAAAGCTCATAGTTCAGACTGCCTAATAACTGGTATGGTTGTTTTTGTTATTCTTAGCAATGCAGAAGTAGATACTGGAAGATGAATAGATGAGTTGAATAGGTGAGTTGGCGCGCATTCCACCTGTCTCATAACAACCTTCCAACAGTTCCCTGTTTCCCGCTGTAATGTATCCATTCTTAACTGAACTCTGCTCAGCCAGGAAAATACTTCCTCCCCCCTTGCATACATACATACATACATACATACATCTTGCACCTTGCATACAAAACACATGGCAAATTCCATAGATTCTGACAGATCTATAAACATAGGTTGCAGTTAATTGATACCACCTGATTCATTTTAAATTTTAAATTTCCTAATTGAGAGAATGTATTCTGTGAAAAGGTTTCTGGATATGTTTTCTGCCACTCTAGTTATGACTCAGTGTCATGAAAAATAGTATTTGTGAAGCTCTGTTTGCTTGATTACACAAAACTCTTCACCTGAAATCATGTACTGATGTGGCAGCTAGTTCACATTCCCCATATGTGGTAATACGCACTGTTGAAGTTGCCACAGGACATTCATCATGAAAGCTCATTAGAATCCTGTGTTTGGAGTGCCTTCTCCCAGCACTCCTCCTATGAAAGAGTGAATTTTCCAGCCCTCATGTATATGTAAGCTACATCTGTTGAGTAACACACCATTCTGCAGAATTTATGGACTGCTGTCCACATCTATAACCATTTGTTTTGTCCAGTGCAGCATCTACTTGCAATATGTTGGTCTGTCAAAACATTCTTGGATTTTGCAAAACCCCGAGGTAGCATATTCCACTATCAAACAGCTCTGAAAAGTTCCACCGGAGATTTAGGTAGAATCTCTTTTCCTGTTATTTGAATCCATTGCTCCTTGTCCTAGTCTCTGGAGCCATGGAAAACAAGCCTCTTCCTTCTTCGATACAACATTCATTAAAATATTTAAATGTGACTATCATGTCCTCTCTTAACCTTCTTTTTGTCAGGCTAAACATCCCCAGCTCCGTAAGCTGCTCCTCATAGGGCATGGCTTCCAGACCTTTCACCATTTTGGTTGCCCACCTCTGGACACATTCCAGCTTGTTAACATCCTTCTTGAACTGAGACACAGTATTCCAGATGAAGCCTGACCAAAGCAGAACACAGTGGTACTATCACTTCCCTTGATCTAGACTCCTGTTGATGCAACTAAGAATCACATTGGTTTTCTTGGCTGCCACATCACACTGCTGACTCATGTACAGCTTGTGGTTTACTAAGACACTTAGATCCCTTTCACATGAATTTTTGTCTAGCCAAGTATCTCCCATCCTATATCTGTGCATTTCATTTTTTTCTGCCCAAGTGTAGTACCTTACATTTCTCTCTGTTGAAATTCATCTTGTTAGCTTTAGCCCAGCTCTCTGATCTGTCAAGGACATTTTGAATTTTAATCCTGTCCTCTGGGAAATTAGCAACCCATTCCAGTTTGGTATTATCTGTGAATTTAATCAGCATGTTCTCTATTCCTTAATCATACTCATGAGTAAAGATGTTGAATAGCACAGGGCCCAGTACAGATCCCTGTAGCACTCCACTAGTCACCTCTCTCCAGGAGGAAAAGAAGCCATTGGTGAGCACGCTTTGGGTTCGGTCAGCCAGCCAGTTACAAATCCACCTAACAGTAGCACTGTCTAGGCCACATTTTACTAGCTTTTTTGCAAGAATATCATGGGGAACCTTGTCAGAAACCTTACTGAAATCAAGACGTGCTATATTCACAGCATTCCCTTCATCTATCAAGCCTGTAACTCTCTATAAGAAAAGAGATCAGATTAGTCTGGTATGACTTGTTTTTGAGAAACCCATGTTGATACCTCTTGTACTTCACCCTAAGAATGATCATTGCCCATTAAAATGCCAAGGTGGAAAATACCAACAGTAAACAACAGAGGACTTCACACAAAATAGTGATAGTGAAGAGAGTGACGAGTGTGAAGAGTGTTCAGGAGGTATTAGCAACAAAGAGACTAGTGCCAAAGACCACCCAAAGGGTGAGAATGTTCTGAAGAGTGAAAGATGCAGCTTTCCTGTTTGTCAGCACATTCTTCTCATTAACATATAATATCTTCTTTTAAAAGTGTTATGTTTGCTGTAGTAAAGGAAATAAAATCTGCATTTTCACAAAGAAAACAACAAAGATTCCTGGTGACTTAATGCTGAAACTCATCATTTCAAAACCTCAGATATCACCTAGGGTAAGGGTGGGGAAACTTTTGCTCTCCTAGAAGCTTCAGGCACTTTGGCCAATGATAAGGACATGTGCGAGTTGCAGTCCAAAATATATGGAGGGCCAAAGGTTCACTAGCCCTAACATAGGGCATCAATTATCTTCACCCACCCAAAATAAAGCTCGCTGTGAGTCCAAAGCCTTAATTTGGAGATTTTACTACTCAGTGATTTGACAGATGAACTTTAACTCTTAATTCAAGCAAAGCAAATGTAATAGGCATCATTGAAACTTGATGGATGAATCTCATGACTGGAATGCAGTAATAGAGGGGTGTAATCTGTTTCAGAGAAATAGACCAAACAGGAAGGGAGGTGGAGTAGCATTATATATTAAGGATGTATACACCTGTGAACAAATCTGTATCTTAAATTCTGGGAAGCCAAGTTGACCAACCAAAGGCTGTTCACTAATGGCTCCTCTTGTGACCAGAGAAGTGAACAGTGGGGTGCCACATGGTTCTGTCCTGGGCTCAGTGCTGTAACTCTCTATAATGGCTTGGATGACAGAATAGAAGGCAGATAACACTAAATTTGCAGGTGACAGCAAATTAGGAGACGTAGCTAATAGCCCAGAGAATAGGATCAGAATTTAAAATTACTTCAATAGATTAGAAAGCTGGGCCAAAACTAAGATTTTGGAATGTCTATATAAACCATGCCTTATGAGAAAAGACTTGGGGAACTGGGTATGATTAGCCTGAGAAGAGACAGTTAAGAGGTGATATGATATCCCTGTTTTAGTATTTGAAGGAATGTCACATTGAGGATGGAGCAAGCTTCACATGTCCTTATCATTGGCCAAAGTGCCTGAAACTTCTAGGAGAGCAAAAGGTCAGAGAACAAGACCCGGAGCAATGGATGCAAGCTACATGAAAAGAGATTCCACCTCAACATTAGGAGGCACTTCCTGACAGTAACAGCTGTTCGACAGTGGAACATACTTGGAGTGTGGTGGAATCGCCTTCTTTGGAGATCTTTAAACAGAGGCTGGATGACCATCTGTCGGGGGTGCTTTGATTGTGATTTCTTGCATGATAGGGGTTTGGACTGGATGGCTTTGTGGTCTCTTCCAACTC
Organism: Phrynosoma blainvillii; assembly: GCA_026167975.1. Classification (NCBI taxonomy): domain Eukaryota; kingdom Metazoa; phylum Chordata; class Lepidosauria; order Squamata; family Phrynosomatidae; genus Phrynosoma; species Phrynosoma blainvillii. The sequence continues at coordinate 19,837,205 of JANUYF010000006.1, forward strand.
TATGATTCTGTGATTACAACAAAATGAATTTCAAAAGGGAGAAATGCAGGATAGGAAAAATTGGGGCTGTAAAAATGAAATGCATAGGATGGATGACATCTGGCTTGAGAGCAGAACGTGCAAATGAGTCAACAATGAGATGCAGCAGCTAAGGAAGCCAATGCAACTTTAGGAGTATAGAAGTATAATGCCTAGCTCGAGTGAAGTAATAGTGCCACTCTATTCTACTTGGGTCAGACCGCACCTGGAATACTGTGGCCAATTCTGAGCACCACAATTCAAAAAGGATGTTGACAAGTTGGAGCATGTACCCAAGTTGGAGGGTAACCAAAATGGGGAAAGGTCTGGAAACTCTGGCCTGTGAGGAGCGGCTTAGGAAACTGAGTATGTTTAGCCTGGAGAAGAGAAGGTTAAAGGGTAACATGATAGACATGTTTAAGTATTTGAAGGCATGCCATATTAAATATGTCATATTGTTAAAAAAAACATTGTCTTGTGGTTCAGTTGTCCAGGACCTTAGTTTTACTTGATTTTTATTTCAATAACTAGTTTCTTGTGTTGAGCACTTGCTGCAGTTTTGTAATTTTGGAAGTGGTATGGAAGTGCCAACACATCTGATAATCCTGATGAGGAGTCTGTACTCAGGACAAGAGGCTACTGTCAGAACAGAACATGGAGAAACAGAATGGTTCCCAGTTAACAAAGGGGTCAGACAAGGCTGCATCCTTTCACTCTATCTGTTCAACTTATATGCAGAACATATTGTAAGAATAGCGGGCTTGGACAAAGAAGAAAGAGGAGTGAAAATAGGAGGAAGGAATATCAGCCATCTAAGATATGCAGGTGACACCATAGTACTAGTAGAAAACCTCAAAGACCCGGAACACCTACTAAGGAAGATCAAAGAAGAAAGTGCATCGGCAGCTTTAATGTTGAACATAAAGAAAACAAAAATAATGGCCACTGAGGACCCTCACAAGTTCATCCTAGACAATGAAGAAATAGAAATAGTAAAAGAGTTCTCATACCTGGGATCAAACATTGATAGAAATGGGGACTGTAGTCAGGAAATCAGAAGAAGATTAAGAATGAGGAAAGGGGCTATGAAAGAACTAGAAAAGATTCTAAATTGCAGATGCACAACTCAGCACAAAAGTTAGAATCATACAAGCCATTGTATTCCCTGTTACCGTGGATGGATGTGAGAGCTGGACAGTCAAGAAAGATGATAGGAAGAAAATAAATGTGTTTGAGATGTGGTACTGGAGAAGAGTGCTGAGGATCCCATGGACAGCCAAAAGGACAAACAAATGGGTCCTAGAGCAGATCAAATCTTCTCCTTGGAAGCTAAGATGACCAAACTGAGGCTGTCATACTTTGGGCACATCATGAGAAGGGAGGCTCATTTGAAAAGACAATAATGCTGGGAAAAGTGGAGGGAAGTAGGAAGAGAGGAAGGTCACACACCAGATGGATGGACTCTATTAAGGAAGTTATGGGTATGGGTTTGCAGGAATTAAGCAGAGCAGTGGAGGACAGAGGGTCTTGGAGATATCTCATCCATAGGGTCGCCATGAGTCAAAATCAACTCAAGGGCAGTTAACAACAAAACATATGGAAGAAGGAGCAAGCTTGTTCTCTGCTGCTCCAGAGAATAGGACACAGAGTAATGAGCTGTTTTCAATAGTGCCTATTTATTAAGCAAGTATCCCTCTTTTTCCTTTCTTTTCCTGAGGGGAAAATATTGTTTAATCCTTTTATGTGTTCATGAAAAGGATTTTTGGAAACCTTCCTGTATTGCTTTGGAGCCAAATTCTACAAGAGTTTGAAACTTTGAAAGTTAAAAGTTTAAAGTTTTGTGTGCCACAAAGGCAGGCAGATTCCCTTGAAATCCGTATGGCTTAACTTAATGTACTCATCTTTACAATCTTGTCAGAGTAAGTTCTTTCTGCCAGTTGATGCTGTGCTCCACTTGGTGAGACTGTCTTCAAGGCATTTCATAAAAGATCTTCTCACACCTATATCAGGGTGAGGCCTGTAAGTTGCACCCATACTGTTCTGTTAAATAGCATTTCACCTAAAACCACACCTTCACAATCCTGTCCATTGGTCATTTTGCAGTGGGAAAATACAGAGGCTTACAAAATAAGACACATGCTCAGATTACACAAATAAGACAAATGCTGAATGCTTAATCTAGTTTATTCACAATAAGATTAAGTCAAAATCACTTTTTGTGAAATATGGTCAACAGCTTTATGTTTCACTTGTGTCTGCATGTGAAACACATGAAGAATATTCTCCCACTTTGAAGAAGAAACACTGCTATAATATTTAATTGGATTTGTCCTGTTGCCACAGAGCTAAATATTATTTTCTATATGGCAGGGATGAGAATTGTGTAGCCTGCGATACTGTTAGACTGCAAATCCCAGCAGCCCTTGCCAGCATAGCCAGAAATAAGGAATGCTAGCTATTGCAGTTCAACAAGATCTAGAAGACTGCTCCACTCCACTCTTGCTATATGGCACTGTGATATTGTGTCATGCTCCCTGACTGACTAGACTGTCTCACCAGCAAAGAGATGAACCCTAGAAGGAAATAAAAGAAAGAAAGCTGGTATGGCCGACAAAAGCCTAGGAGATAGTTGTTCTTTCTCATGTGCTAGTTTTCTGCTTATAGTGAGGTCTTTTCATATGGAGTGATGTTGAAATCTGGATGCCCATATGTCTGAAATGATCCAGTCCGTACTTGAATTTCATCTGAACCTCCATTACACTGCATGTACAGAAGTAATTTGAATTGTACTTTGTTTTAAGCATGAATCAAACCCAGAATTTGTAATAGTTGCTTTTTTGGACTGTAGATCCAAGAATCTCTCAGTCAGCAGAGCCAATCATTTGAATAAGCCTGACACTCTAGCACAGAGAGTAGATATGTTAGTCAGTATCAGCATGAAAAGATATAAAGGAATCCTGTAGCACCTTTGAGACTAATTGAGAAAAAGAAATTAATGGACAGCACCCAACTTTATCAGATACATGTAGCAGAGAGTTTAGTTTTGGGTGGAATGTAAGACATGGGAAATTGTCTCATTTCAAGTCAGACAATTGACCCCGTCTAGCATAGTCTTGTATTCACTGACTAACAGGAGTTCTGTGGGGTTTCAGGAAGGATCTTTCCTAACCCTATGCTGGAGAGCCAGGAATTGAATCTGTGTATGCAAACCATTTGCTTTACTACATCCATAGCAAAGTGCAGACAGCTTTGAATGCAAATGCAGAATGCAGAGTAAGAACATAAATGCCATTTTATCAGATGGTGTCTAAGTGGATTAAAAAAGGGAGAGATGGCCATCACTGGATTTATATCAGGGCTGTTTTTCTGGAATTCTGGAACCCTGTTGAAGGTGGAATTGCAAATGCCTAGATATGAAAAAGCAAGGGATACAAAACAGTCCACTGGTCTACCATGGCATTGATTGCTTTGTAATTTTTCTCCCTCAATTTTCCTTTCCTACAAAGTATTTTAATACAGAAATGGTACCATTTAGTTCTAGAATTCAGAACGTCATGATGTGACTTTGCATCTCCCAGTCCCTGAGGGGATCTCTTCTGTGTTCTGATGAATCTTGCTGTCAAGACACTTGCTGTTTTCAATTTCAGCCAACATTTTTTTGTCCATTCATTTTCCTCTGTGCCACTCCCTACTTTAGCCGCAAGGACTGCAGGATGCTTGTCCTCAAATCGCTCTTTCATTAAGAGATTTGGGCATTGAGGAAGATCATCTTTGTCAGTCACTCCTCAGATCTGAAAATATAACCAGTCAAAATCTGTAGATTATACTGGCAGGAAAGATTTAAGCTGTTTTTGAGGCCAGACTGATGTTAAACCATTCTGTGGTTTAGGAGAGAGAGAAACAAATGCAGAAAGAAAACAAACCACACCCTAGATAACTATCGTTTATTCCTGTGGGTTTCCCTTCACCTGCTCTCTCAGCCATGTTCATTGGGGAAAAGCTAACAAACGCTGAAACATGATCCAGCAATAAAAAATTCTAGGAACTGTAGACATTCACACACCCCTATTGTCACCTCTTAGCTCTTAGTTCCAAATAGAGACATCAGTAGTAGTCAGAATATGACCCTGGAAGGTTTTGGTGACTTTCTCTTTGGCTTATTATTGGGTGTTATATGTATGTGCTGTTATCTGTGCAGATTTCGTTAGCTGAGTTAACTGAGGCTTTGGGCTTAACCTGCCTGATAGGCATTGACAACATCAGCTTAGAAGACTGAAATGTGACAATGTAAGGCACATTCAGAACACAATTGTATGTATTAAGTTCAAATATCAGCTTGATCTCCACAGCCCTGGAGGAGAAAACGAAATATTAAAAATACACTGGGCTGAACTCGAGCATGTCATGGCAATCAGTGGAACTGATTTATCCTGTTGATTCCAGTTAATTGTATGTTCACCTTAGTCTGATCCAGCCCAATTTAATATCACATGTACAAAAAGATTCATAAATACTGAGATTTTAAAAAGTTTTCTTGTTTCTAAAAGGTACTCATTATCTTTCCTACAGAAGTTTCAATAATAGAATCATAGAGTTGGAAAAGACGTCAAGGGCCATCAAGTCCAATCCCCTGCCATGCAGGAATGTACAATCAAAGCACCCCCCAACAGTCAAGATGTCTCCCATCTTAGAAATATGCATTTCATGTTTTCTACCTAAGTGTAGTTCTTTACATTTCTTCCTGCTGAAATGCATTTTGTTAGTTTTGGCCCAGGTTTCTAATCTATTAAGGTCATTTTGAACTCTGATCCTGTCCTCTGGGGTATCAGCTACCTTTCCTAATTTGGTGTTATCTGCAAATTTGATTATCATGCCCTCTATTCCTTCATCCAAATCATTCATAAAGATGCTGAGTAGCTCTCGGCCCACAACGGAACCCTGTGGCACCCCACTGGTCAATTCATCTACAGGAAAAAGAGGAGCAATTGCTGAGCCTTTAGGTCCACACAATGGCCCTATCATTTTCTTGTTTTTCATTTTGCTGCAGACATACCCTTCTCCAGCAAGCCTGAGCACATTCTTTGCTTTTGCTTTTCTGACTTCCCCGCTACACATCCTTGCCATTTTCTAGAATTCCTCTTTGGTGTTACCCCCTTCACTTTCTTATACATGTCCCTTTTAAAACTTAGCTCAGTTGGAAGTTCTTTAGTCATCCATCCTGGTTTATTGACAACCTTCTATTTTTCCTCCTCATCAGAGGTTTTGATATTGTGCCTTCAATATCTCCCTTTTAAGAAACTTCCATCTGACATAAACTCTCTTCTCTTTTACTGTTCCTGACCACTGGATCACATCCAGTATTTCCCTAGGCTTACTGAAATCAGCTTTCATAAAGTCTAGAATGCATGTCTGATTATGTTTGGCTTTCCCTTTCCACTCTATAACAAATTCCAGGAGAACGTGATCACTCTCACCTAAGGATCTCACCACTTTCACCCCATTAACCAGGTCATCCCTATTGGTTAGTATCAGATCTAAAATTACTGATCCCCTTGTTGCCTCTTCCACCTTTTAGTCAATGAAATTGTCTTCTAGGTAAATGAAGAATTTGCTAGACCTTAAAAGACTTGGCTGAGTTTGACTTTTAGCAAATATCAGGATAGTTGAAGTCACCCATCACTACTACATCTCTCCTTTCTGAGTGTGTGGCCATCTGTTCTAGAAAGGCATCATCCGATTCCTCAGTCTGACTTGGGGGTCTGTAGTAGACTCCCACTATAACATCTCTGTTGTTTCCCTCACCTTTAATTTTTATCCAGATGCGCTCTACCTGGCTTCCAGGATTTAAGTCTTGGATCTCTTTACTGGTGTAAACATCCCTGACATACAATGCTATTCCTCCCCCTTTCCTCTTTGGCCTATTTCTCCTTAAAAGGTTATACCCTTCTATTCCTACATCCCAATCATGAGACTCATCCCACCAGGTTTCAGTGATGCCCATTATATCTCATTTCCTTTGTTGTGCTAGGAGTTCAAGTTCATCTTGTTTATTTCCCATGCTCTGTGCATTAGTGTAGAGACATCTAAGACCATGGATCCTCCCCCCTAGTTGTGTAAAGTTTTCCCCTCCCACTGTTAGATCCTATATCTCTCCTTTCTGAGTGTGTGGTCATCTTTGGCATCATTCAGTTCCTCAGTATGACTTTGGGTCTGTAATAGACTTCCACAGTAGCATCTCTATTGTTTGCGGCCCCTTTAATTTTTATCCAGATGCTCTGGTTTCCAGATTTAAGTCTTAGATTTATTCACAGGTGTAAATGTCTTTGACATATAATGCTACTACTCCTCCCTTCCTGTTTGGCCTATTTCTTCTTTTTTTAAAAAAATATCCCTCAATTACTAAATTCTAATCCTGAGACATCCATTCAGGTTTCAGTGATGCCTATTATATCCTATTTGCTTTGCTGTGCTAAGCGTTCGTTCATCTTGTTTATTTCCCGTGCTTTGTGCATTAGTGTAGAGACATACAAGATGATGGGCCATTTCCCTTTAGCTGCCTATGTAAAGTTTTTCCCCTCGGAGTGCTGAGTCTTACACCATTTGCCTTGTTCTCTCTATAACAGCTTGCCTATCATCTCCAGTCCTTGATGAACTCCTGCCCTAAACAATACTGTCTCCTTCCCCCACATAACTCAGTTTAAAGCCCTCCTGACCAAATTTTTCAGACTGCTAGAAAAACTGTTTCCACACGGTTCTGAACACTGGTTCAGGATATGGAGTTATAGCATTTTTTACTTCAGCCATTTATAAATGCTTCTATTTTATCACTTTATTCAAGAGGAAAAGTAAATACATTGTAAAACTGTTGCTTCATTGAATTGTTTTAAATTCTTGAGACACAATTAAATTACATTGTTTTAAAGTCATGGGGCACAATTAAAAATCTGTCTCTGGCCCATATAGCAAACAAGTTTCTTCAATATAAAGACTGATACTCTGTGTACTCTATTTGTAACTGCTTTGAGATGACTTCTAAAGAACACACTATAGCGCTACTTTTTTTTTTTTTTTTTTAGAGGAAAGAGGTTTAGAAGTCAATGGGAGCCCTTTTAGCTCAGAGCCAGGGATTTGCCTCCACTCCATGTTCAGGCTGGTAGATTTCTTTGCCTGGTATCTGATGCTGACATTCTTCTTTGCCATACCTGAGGGTGAGGCTTTGCTTCAGATCTCACCATTTTAATTGTACTGAGGAATCAATTAGGGGTCACCTGGCAAGATTTCCCATCCACACCCTATGTCAATCACTTAAAGAATCATATATCGCCCTAACAATCCAAGTGAAAAGACAGATGATTTACGCATTACGTCACATGGAACACTTTGGAAATCCAGCTTGCCATGATGAATAGTGTTTTTCTTTATTTTTTCTGATAAGAAATGTTTCACTGAAAAGAACTGCTATGTGTAAATAATGAATACAACACTCCTCCTTCCTTCTGATCTCAGATTCACATTTTCTCATCATTCACCTGTTTGGGAATATAAAAATTATACTGTCACGTGAAAGAGTTCTGTGCTTCTAGATTTATTCAGAAGATAACTCCCAAGAAGGATGGTGGTTTTTCAGCAGTTCTCCTGTGTAAAAACTGGATGACAGGTACAACAGGGATGGTTCCTTTTTTATAAAGAGGTCAAGACTTGGATGAATCTTGAAACTGAAGCGTGCTAGTGATATAGAGAATGCTTTACTCAAGCTTAAGCCATCCAGATCCTAAAATTCCTTTGTCTGAGTGACCATTTTGTTTCTGGAGTTAAACGATGTCTAATGATAATGGTGGTTTTTTTCACAGTCATTAAACTGACTTTTCTGCATGCTGTGCCTTTCTGTTGGACAAAGATGAACGTATTTTCAGAGGAAATGTGTATGAGAATGCAGTTGGTTTTTGCCTTTGTTTTTCTATATCTTGTTGGCCAATCTTGAATGTTGGAAATATAGACCAGTCAGAAGGAATCAATATTGTATCTGCTTTGGGTTTCTGGTGTTTTGTCATGAAGGTAAAAGGCATCCAACACATATTTGTAGACGTACCTATTATATTCCTTTGTGATCTTGAATGTTGGAAATATAGACCAGTCAGAAGGAATCAATATTGTATCTGCTTTGGGTTTCTGGTGTTTTGTCATGAAGGTAAAAGGCATCCAACACATATTTGTAGACGTACCTATTATATTCCCTTGTGATCTTCGCTCTTTCTCTAAGATTGCTAGTTTGGTTTTGTTTATATTTCTGCCTGTTAGTGGAGCTTAACATTCAAGCAGGCTTTCCTTTCCATAGTTGGACTGAGTTTGAGGAACATACCATTTGGACTACTGTAGCTTACTACTTGTGACTACTTGGGGCTGCCTTTGTGTTTGGAAACTTCAGCTGGTTCAGAGAGCTTCAGCCAGAGTGTTAGCTAGGGCATATTGCAGAAACCATACTACACCTCTGTTAAAGCTACTGGGAGATTCTCAAAGTCCAGGAAATTTAACATCCATTTGCAACACAAAAAGATACTTCCAAAGAGAGAGCCACTGAAGAATAGTCCAACACACTGTTTTCCCTATCACCATGTACGGATGCAAGAGTTGGACAGTGAAGAAAGCAGATAGAAAGGAAGTCAACTCAGTTGAGATGTGGTGCTGCAGAAGAGTTCTGAGAATACCATGCTAGAAAGTAAAACAGCCATAGGCAGCCAGAAAGTAATTCGTAGCAACCTGTATTTATGTCATACTCTCATGGCCTGGAAAAAAGTGGAGACATATTCCTGCTTCAAGCCCTTTGCCAATACACCTATTTGTTTCTCATCCCCTGTTTGCAACACTTAACAGTTGGTTTTGTTTCCATCCATGGTACAACAGGGGGAGTTTTATGGAGAAAGGCCTATATGTACATGGTAGACCCAGGTCCAGAGAGTTGCTAATCGAGGCTCTTTCCCCCTTTGAGCTCTCTTGGATGCAATTGCATCTTTTTTAGCTCGGCTTATTAGGAGGAAGCAACTTCCTCGCTCGCTTTAAACCCTGTTTAAAGGCATGTGTATTGTAGAAGTCAGCAATAAAGGTAGAATGGCAAAAATATATAAGTGGATGCTAAATGAGACATTTGTCCCTGGGTTGATACATAAAGCAGGGTGAGCAGTGGACTTAAATATTCAAATGATAGACTCAGAGTGGGTTAAAATCTGGGGCACTTCCCCAAATAAATCCAATTGTATAGCCATGAAAGAAACCACCCTTAAAGTTGTGCATAGATGGTACCTCACACCACTACAACTTGCATATATTACAAGAACCCCACCTTGAGCTTTTGGAGAGGGTGCAATGATAGAGGTACCTTCCTGCACATGTGGTATGATTGTCCAAAAGTATTAGCATTTTGGCTCTCCGTAGTTAATTTGGCTTTGCAAATCACTCAACAAAACGTTGTCTTTTCTTCAGAATTTTTATTGCTTTCAGTGTTTACTAATGAAACAAGACATTGTATTATAAAGATATTGCATTGTTGTTGGCATTGGCCAGGAGTGAGATTGCCAAGGCTTGGAAAACTGGAAGGGTCAATATGACTGATAGGTGGTCCTGATTTTGGAATTTGTGGCTCATGGAAAAGCTCACTGATCAGTCTAGAAGGTTACAGAGTTGTAATTCTCCCCTGCTTTTTGAGGAACAGTGGTCTCTGCTTATAGCTTATCTCAACGACTCTGGAACAGAAGAAAGTCCTCCTTTGTAACATGGCTTCCTTTGGATAGACATTTTGGCATGAAGGTGGTGTCTCTCTACTCTGAGCCCATCCCTCTTTTCTATGTAATGCTGCCCTTTTACATCCTGTGTGACCCTGAATCTTTGCCTGCACTTTTGCTTGTTTTTGTCTGTATTTGTTTCTGTTTCTCACTTGTTTTCTGTTTTATTAATATTCCTGGTCTGTAAATTTTTAAAAATAATAATAAAATAAAATAAATAATAATATTTTTTTTTAAAAAAGAAAAGAAAGTAAAACAGATGGGTGCTAGTGCAGATAAGGCTTGAGCTCTCCCTGGAAGCCAAGTGATCAAACTGAGGCTGTTGTACTTTAGCCACATCATGAGAAGACACAACTGACTGGAAAAGATAATAATGCTAGAAAAGGTGGAAGGCTGCATATTGATGTTTAGATTCAGCAAGCCAGCAGGGACAGATCTTGGAGGTGTCTCACTAATGGGGTTGCCATGAGTCAAAATCGACTCATGAGCAGTTAACAATGACAACAAAACAATGTGACCAAGCAACATCAGAGTGTGGTATAGATGGCAGAATTTATTAATGAGGAAGAACACACAAGCTAAGAGAGGCTACAGGAGTTTGCTTTTGATCGAGTTTACATCAAAGGGCAAGATTCAGGCTCCTCTCCTCCTGTCCTTTCCCACCTGCTGACTTAATTGAATACAAACTACTTTTGCACTTTAAACTTGGTTTGCATCAAGGAGATAAGCAGAAGACAAAAGGGGAAAAATATGAGTAGGAGAGAGAAATTGGTTTATTTTAAAAGCAGGCAAAAAAGTGGGATGACAGAGGATTAATTTTGATAGTCCCTGCCAAATTGAGCAGTTAGAGGGTATGAAATCGTCATAACGTTTGTTCTTGTAGGCAGGAAAAAAATATTTTACCATTTCTCTTCTCTTCTAGAAATTCAAGCATGTTTCCTGCACAGAAAACATTTTCTGTGCAGAAAACGTTGGGGCAGATGGGTGTGTGTATGCAGTGTATTTATTTCCTGAGCAGTAATCTTATTTTCTGCACAAAAAATGATGTTTACTGTGTTTCTGTGCAGCAAGTGCAATTTTCTCAGGAAAAAAGCACTCTCTCTCTCTTTTTGCACAGAGTAACTCCCAAACTGTCAGGTTTCTCATCCATCTAAGATTCACCTTGTCCATGCTTCCTGATGCTTGATGGTTCCTGACACTTTTGACCATTTATGAAATACTATTTTTCAAATATTCTTTTCATCCCTAGCCTAAGGTCACCCAGTAGCTGATTAGGAACTTGAATCCACAGAGATTTCAAGGTAGGATCTAGAAAGAATCATGTTTGAAGCCATGGAATTCCATGATGAGTCACAGTTAATAATAGTAGACTAAGGGCCTTTACAGACTGCCAGAAATAGTGTAGCTTGAGGCCACTTTAACTGTCCTGGCTCAGTGCTAAGGAATCATGTAGTTTATTGTGGCACCAGAGCTCTCTGACAGAGACGGCTCAGTGTCCCAGAAAAAAATACAATTCCCATGATTTCCTAGCACTGAGCCAGGACAGTTAAAGTGGCCTCAAGCTGCACTATTTCTGGCAGTCTGTAAAGGCCCTAAATGAACCAATGAGAGCCAATGTGGCATTGTGGCTTGAGTATTGTATATGACTCTGGTGACCAGGGTTTGATTCCCACTCTGCCATGGAATACCATTGGGTGACCTTAGGCAAGTCACACACACTCGGCCTCAGAGGATGGCAACGGCAAACCCCATCTGAAGAAACTTGCCAAGAAAACCTCATGATAGGTTCACCTTAGAGTCACCATAAGTCGGAAATGATTTGAAGGCATAGAACAACAACAAGATGAATCAGTGGAGAGCCTACATACTGTTATGGCACTAGATCCCATCTGGTCTTGGAAGTTAAGCAGAGTCAGCTCTAGTTAAGACTTGGATGAGAGACTGCCAATGAATACCATCTGCTGTAGACTGTATTTCAGAGGAAGAAACTGGGAAAATAATTTCTGTGTATCCCTTGCCTAATAAAATTGTATGAAAATGGGGTCACCATAAGTCAACAGGTGACTTGAAAGCACATGCATACACACAAATGAACCAATGGTCTGACTAAATCTTTAACCAGACAGCACACAGACTATCACAATACACGCATTCTTGGATCCTTGTTAGATTTCCTGAATTCATGTGCACAAAAGGACTTTTTATGTTCTCAGCAGTTTGGATGATGCTGATCCTTTTTCAGAATGGGAAAATGTCCTCATTTTATACATTTAGTATGTAAAATGTCAGTAAACAACTCTTGGCAAAAATACAGCTGATTACTGGAAAAATGAAAGTACAGTATTTAGTGCCTCTGGCAACTGAGTGTTTGAAATGCTTTTTGAATTTTCAGGAAAGCTGCCTGCCTTTTATCCTACCCACCTTATTCTGTTTCACACACACACAACACATATTTGCAAGATCCACCCTGGAGAAATAAATTTTGGGGATTAAGAGTGACAGCTGGCCTTTTTTCCTTCTGGAATTGGAGATCATGGTAAATGATGTGACTACGTGTAGGTGTGAAGGGTGGAGGTCTGTTCAGATGATGACTAGAGCTGGAAGGCTTTTTTTGGATTGTTCAAAAGAAGCCACTGATGACTGTAACAGTGGAAAATAGAAAGGTTTCTCCTGTTCAAGTGCTCTACATTTAATGGGGTATGGAGAGCATCTTTCTTCAACAACAGTGATACTGATCTTATAACTGGAACCTTAATTTGAAAGCTGTATCTTGCTAAGTAATGTGTTAGATTGTATATGTTGATGAAAGAAATGCAAGTAAAGTAGATACCCTTCAGTTATCCCTATTTGTCAGGGGCAGTCTCAATCCTCCACTTTTTCAGCTGCATTTAAAATATCCCAGTTTTTCTCTCTTTCTCCATTTCCCCCTTTGTCCTCAGCTTACTTCAGTTGTGGTAGACTGAGTTCAAAGTGCAAAACCAGTTTGCACTCAATTAAATTAGTGGAGTGGAATCTTTCCCTTCCCAGTAGGCCCAGGCAGAAGCAACCCACTACAGCCCCTCCTTTCTTATCTTTTCTTCATTAATAACTTTTGCCATTGTCACTCACACTGATGTTGGCCACATGTCACAATTTTCACTGCCCTCTGTGCAATTATTGTTTGGATGTTTTAATTCTGTAAACGTTATCTTGAGCTCAGGCCAATTTCCATAGAAAGCTGTACTCCATAGTAGAAGCCGATAGTTTGAGGAGCATGAAGCATGTACCAAAGCAGCAGCATCCCCTCAGAAAATACTGTCATTTGCTGTGGGATTGTGATCCCTACCCTTTGCTTGAAAAAGCATGTTTCAAGATGATGCGAAAGATCCTGCCAAAATCTCTTTATTGCTGCAAGCACTCTTAAGGGAGGTGATCCCCAATGCAATTTGTGGCACACAATTGGCCACCTCTCTTCTGGAAAGGGTTGTGAAATTCATTGCAAATTCATTGCTTTATTTGTTGTTGTGTGCCTTCAAGTGGTTTCTGACATATGACAACCCTAAGGTGTTTTCTTCACAAGATTTGTTCAGAGGATGTTTGCCATTGTGACTTGCCCAAGATCACCCAATGGGTTTCCGTGGCTGAGTGGAGATTTGAATCTTTGCCTCCAGAATCATACTCAAACCACTACACCATGATAGCTGTCCGAGTAGTTATTTTTACCGTTCACTCTCCCCATTAACAAACCAACACCAGGATGTTGGTGAGATGGGTGGGAGTGAACTGTTGTATTCATTTAAATGACTTCCTTATTTAAAATAATTTTCATGCCACCTTTTAGGGTGTAGAACTCTTCCAAGCTAGTGTTTTGTTACTTACTACTGCAGTATCACTGACATTCTTTGTTACTTGTGAATCTCTTCTTTTCTGTCAGGAATTCAAGGTAGGGTTGTTGTTGTTTTTAACCTCATAAAAACTGTTATGGGGAAGGTCAGAGGGAGAGATAAGGTGACCTCAGTGGCATCAGGGAACTGTGCAGGGGGTACAGACAGTACAAGGTGACAACCCACAGGAGGGGTGATATCCTGGTGGGTTCCTCCTCCCACTGTGGCGGAGGGGTGAGTGTGCCCCCCAAGCCGCTCCTGCCATCCCCTAGATGCTCCTGCCCTCAAGCTGCTGCCGCTGCCTCCCATTGCTACCCCTCCAGCCGCTTCTGGTCCCCCAGCCGCTCTGCCCCTCTGGCACTCCTGCTGTCCCCGCCTGCTACCCCCCCTTAACACCCGCTCTTGCACCAGATCTCTACAGTTGTCATCACAAGTGGATGCAATGGCCAGGAGTGACTGGAATCAACTTTGGTTGATTCACCAACTGCACCCCTATCTGGACCGAAAGGTCCTTGAAGCAGTAGTACTTGCCCTGGTAATTTCTCATTTGGATTTCTGTAACGTGCTCTGCACCAAGTTTGGACACTTCAATTAGTTCAAAATGCGGCAACCAGGCCAGTTCCTGGAACATCTAGGGTGGACCATATTACATCTGTGTTAAAAGCTCTTCATTGGCTGCCGATTAGTTTCTGGGCACAATACAAAGTGTTGGTTGCTACCTTTAAGGCCCTGCATGGCTTGGGTCCGAGTTACTTGAAGGAATGCATCTCACTACATAATCCACCCCGCACTCTCAGAACATCAGGGAAGAATTTACTGGAATACTATAATACCAGATTAAAAGTAACTTCCCAGAGATCATTCACAGCCGCAGCTCCTAAACTATGGAATGGCCTGCCGGAAGAGATCTGTCTTATTACTACACTAGAAGCCTTTAAGAAGGCGCTTAAGACGGAGCTCTTCTGGTGGGCCTATCCACCTGATCTCCCCAATTGTAACTCTGAAGCCTAATTGTACTGTCTGATCATTTGAGCATTCCAGCAGAGATATAAACTATGATCCAGCACGCCATTTCAAACAACCCTGAAGCGGGTTGAGTCTTGAATGCTGAGTTGCTATTATAATTTGTGCATGTGACAGGGCACTGTGGTGTGCCATACCTTCCAAATATAAAATATGTAAGAAGGAAGTTACTCACAAGTTGCATGAACCAAGCCTGATGTAGCCAACAATCAAACTGCAGCGGTGATATATAGTGCCACTTCTTCAGATTTCTTCTCTTTGAAATAGGGCAAGCCATCTCATTAACACATAACCAACGTTTTCAGTTACTGTCACACTGATCATTTTTGAATGTAACTAGACTTCCTTTGTGTTACTTCTTGTCTCTCTTTATGTTACCTTTCACAATTCTCCTTGATAGGGTTGCCAGAGAGGAAACCGGAGGGGGCTCCTGTACTTTTAAAGGCTGTGTAGAAGAGAGAATTTCAGCAAGCATTACATGTTACATAATTCCTTTTTAGCAACTCCTGCTAAACTTCCCTCTTTTACACAATTGTTAATAAACAGCAGCCTTTTCCAGTTTTTACTCTGGGTGCCCTAGAATGTTATCACATGTTCAGATGAGATGGTTTTCTTCTGCTTTCGTGAAGGCTGAGTATTTTGGAATGTTGGTTACAATTTACATATGGAACAGAATTTGCATGGTTTCCCAATTTGCTATCAATAAAAAGAGCAATCAACCCCTAAGTTGTGCACTGTTGGGCAACTACGTTGTGAACTGTTTGTGATCCAGTGCTTTCTAAGTTCCTGTGTTCAGCTTTTGTTCAAAATGTGTTTGGCTTGAAAAATCTGGACACCACTTTGTTACGTTGCCAGGCTATGGAGTCTTCCAGGATGGTCATAGTTCCTCTAGGAAGATCTCACTCACCTTTATGAAATTATTAAGTCTTTAAGACTTAGGAGAATGTCAGAATGTATGGATCAGTACTGTGGAACTTACACCAAGCATAGAGATGTTTGATGAGTTTCTTTTGGGTTGTTTTCGTTTATTGCCGTGTGTTTTAAATTTTAACAATTGAGTTGGACGTAATGGGAAAAAAATACTATGTGCCAAAGCTTAGTTGCTAACCAGTTTACCTGTGTTCACAGCTGCTGCTCATTACACTGATCAACATCTTGTTGTTTATTAGCATCCACCCAGAGTATGTGGGGTAGTACAAAACACCAAATGTGCACATTCTTTGTGAATGGCACATATGCTTGTACAGACTGTGTATGAACAATGCTTTCAAGACTTTGATTATTTCTTATGTTTGAAGTTCCTAAACATTTTTTTAAAAAATGTTACTCCTCCATCCCACGATTTATCCCCTGCAAATCTCCCATAGGGATTTAAAACCTATTATTTTGTCTTATGATGTACAATACTTTGCTCAGCCAGCTGCGATCAATTCAGGTCTCTTTTCTTCTTCTTGGGGCTGCTTGTGCAAGCGATACTCAAGCAGCTTTTCTGTTCTTGTATGTCTGCATGTCCACAGTTTGCCATATTGCACTGATATTTGGACACATGTAATGTTTTTGAACTTTCTGAAAGATTATCTGTGACATTTTCTGCTCTTGGATGTTCCCCATGTCTGAAGAGGGAAGTCTGATATGTTAACTCCTGAACTAACATTGCAAACACCAGTCAATGATGTTAATCTTTTAATGGTTTATGTGTTCAGTACAGTGAGGCAATGTTGTTTGTGTATCATTCAAATTAAAGGAATTATATCTTGTCTGATCAACATGGGTAAGCTCTGGTTGCAAAGAGCAAGTCTGTGTAAAGGCAATAAAAAGGGAGTTTTCCCTTGTGAAAACAAAGTGGCCTAAAGTGTGAATGGTCTTCAAAAACTGCACAGTTTTCAGTTATTTTCTAGCACAGAGGAAGATTATGGTCAAATTATTTTTTTCTGGTTTGCAAGAACAAAACTGACAAAGATTTCATACTCTGTGCACTATCAGTTCAATCCTCTACTCAATGCAATTTCCAGCTAGAGCATCCCCAGCAAGTAGCTGTTCAGTATCTTTTTGAAGACAACCTTCACATTTCCTGGCACCAAATACAATATTTCTTTTCTGGTCACTGGGTCAAAACTGGTCTCTCCCCCACCACCACCATATAATGCAAGGCCTTCCAGATGTTGTTCGACTGCAATCTCCATCATGTTTGGCCAGCAGGAGGATGGGAGTAGCACTATATTAACAGCACTTTATTAACAGTGGAGCGTCAGGGGTTTTAATCCCTACTTCAAAGACTTTTAGATTGCCTTCAAGCTCCTTTAGAAATTATAGCTGTTGTTGACAAATGTTGTTTTAATTGGTACTTTGTTGTTGTCTGTTACCATGTGTAATAAGCTGCCTTGAGAGTACAGTATTTTGCTGAAAGGAAAAATGCATATGCTTTAAATAGAAATAAATAAAAATAAAAATGGAGGTACGACAATTTAATAGGGAGACTTCATGAAACGTATTGTACACATTTGTAAGACTATAATTCAAATGAATGTATGTACATTAGGATATTAGGATACATGTAGACTATTAGTACATGATAAATGAATCACATTTTTAAATCCCCGCCTGAAAAAGAAGGTACATGTTAGAAAGACCTGCTGGTTTGTGACTTTCTGGCAAGTTTGCAGGAAGTTCCCACAGTCCATCTTGTATTCTCCAAGAAGACTGAGTGTTTCATGCTTCCTATTTCCATGAAATGTGAGATGTTGCCATTTTGGATAGGTGGATTTCACCCTCTCTAATGCAAAAGACTCTTCCAAAGATTACAAAATCCTTAGTAGTAAATGTGTAGATAAGTGCTATTATATGAAATGATCTATTTTGATTCAATGAAATATGTCAAACAAGGCACACACTTTAAGGCACATGAAATAGCTACAGACTCCCTTTGGCAAAACTCATTATCCTATCCAATCTGTTAAAAGTAATTTTGAATTTAGATCCTGTCCTCTGCTACTTCTCCTAATTTGGTGTCATCTGCAAATTTGATATGCATGCCCTGTATTCTTTCATCCGAGTCATTGATAAAGATGTTGAATAGCTCTGGGCCTAGGACAGGATTCTGTGGCATCCCACTGGACACTTCTCTCCAAGATGAAGAGGAGACATTGCTAAGCATCCTTTGGGTTTGGCCAGTCAGTCAATTACAAATCCACCTAACAGTTGCATTGTCTAGCCTACATTTTACTAACTTGTTTGCAATAATATCATGGGGGACCTTATCAAAGGCCTTTGCTGAAATCAAGATATGCTGCATCCACAGCATTCCCTTCATTTACCAAGCTGGTAATTTTATCAAGAAAAGATATTAAGATTATTCTGGCATGACTTAGAATCATAGAATCATAGAATTATAGAGTTGGAAGAGACCACAAGGGCCATCCAGTCCAACCCCCTGCCATGCAGGAACTCCCAATTAAAGCATCCCCGAAAGATGGCCATCCAGCCCCTGCTTAAAGACCTCCAAGGAAGGAGACTCCGCCACACTCCGAGGGAGTGTGTTCCACTGTTGAGCCACCCTTACTGTCAGGAAGTTCCCCCTAATGTTGAGGTGGAATCTCTGTTCCTGGAGCTTGCACCCATTGTTCTGGGTCCTACTTTCTGGAGCAGCAGAAAACAGACTTCTTTTTGAGAAACCCATGTTGACTTTTTGTGATTATGGCATTCCTTTCTCAATGCTTACAGACTCTGTTTAATCTGGTCTAGGATCTTTCCTGGTATTGATGTCAGGCTAACCAGGTAGTAATTGTTTGGGTTCTCTTTTTTCCCTTTTTTGAAGATGGGAACAACGGTTGCCCTCCTTCAGTCTGCTGGGACTTATATTCCCCAGGAATTCTTAAAGATTATTGCTAGTGGCTCTGATATTACTTTTGCTAGTTCTTTTAATACCATTGGATGTAGTTCATCTGGCCCTACAGACTTGAATTCTTTTAGATTAACCAGATGTTCCTGTACTACCTCTTCAGTTATTCTGTTCTTCATTTTCCCTACTACATCCTCTGTTTCATTTTCCTCAGGTTGAGCATGCTTTTTCTTTTGCGAGAAGACTGAGGCAAAATAGGTGTTTAGTAGTTCTGTCTTTTCTATATCACCTGTTAGCATTTTGCCATATTCTCCATGCAATGGTCTTACCATTTCCTTCTTCATTTTGCTATGGACATACTTCAAAATAGCCCTTTTGATTGTTCGCAACCTCTTTAGCAAGCATAACCTCATTCTGTGCTTTAGCTTTTCTGACTTTACCCCTACATGTGCTAGATATTTGTTTGAATTCCTCTTTGGTGATATTCCCCTTTTTCCATTTCTTATACATCTCCCATTTAAAACTTAGATCAGTTGAAAGTTCTTTAGTCACCCATCCTGGTTCCTTGAGACATCTCCCATTTTTCTTCCTCATTGGAACTGTTCAAAATTGTGAGTTCAGTATCTCCCTTTTGAGAAACTCCTACCCATCCTCAATTCTCTTCTCTGTTACTATTTCTGACTATGGGACCACCCCCAGTATCTCCCTAAGTTTACTGCAATCAACTTTCCTAAAGCCTAGAATGTGTGTCTGACTATGCTTGGCTTCTTCTTTCCACTGTATACCAAACACCTATCATATAGCGGGCATAGTTGATAAATGTGTTGCAACATATATTTGTAGAAAGTACTTACACAGGTTAGATTATTTAACCTTTAAGAGCTTGAATAACAAAATTCATTTTGAAGTAAATATTGCAACACACGCTTTTGAATGATGTAATAACTGATTCTTAAAGTAAACAGTGTAGCACTTCCTTTTGAAATGTGGTGAAATTCAGAATGCAATAGTTGTTGCCATATATAGAAGATGGAAATGGCAGGGAGGAGAGCATAGAGTTGTTCCTTTTAGTCTTTTATACTACAGAGGAAGAAGTTTAATAGCCAGTAAAATGGTATGAGCAAAATGTTGACTTGGTGTTCATGAAAAGGCTAACTGAAGCTTACTTAATTTTTTAAAAAGTTTGACTCACTATTGATATCTGTGTTATTGATGCATGCACTACAAATATATTGTTTGTTTATTTATTTAAACAAATATTTATATCCTGCTCTATATCATATGATCTTAGGGTAGGATACAATAAAATCAATTTATCCAATATAAAATATAAACAATAAGAAATAATTGAGATAGACTAAAAGCATATCAAACTACTTGACAGGTTAAAACAGAACAATTAAAATCTGTTGAGTTTAAAACAATTTAAAACCATGATGATGATGATGATACTTTATTACGGTCAAAGACCAGCATAAAAGAAACAAGAACATTAAAACAGGTTAAAATAAAATAATAAAATAAAATAATGCATAAATAGTAATGCATTAGTATTACATTAACAAACAATACAGTAAAATAGTGCATACATAGGATAGTTTGTACACTAGGTGCTTTGTTTTTAAATCTCAGGAGGATAAATCTGTCTGCTAAGAAGGTAAAATAGATCAATTTAAGAAGAAAATAAATTTAAGTGAAAATGAAAAACAACTTCTATCAGCTAAATTAAAGTAATTCAGATGCACTATGTTCTACTATCTTGGATTTAATTTTTCTTTTCCTGCAAGTAATTGCAGAGGCACAAAACTGTGCCACTTTATACGTTATCTGTGGGTTACAGTCTGACAGAAAGTATTTTAAGTAGAAAGTTTCTGAACTCCCCGGTTTGTTTAGAAGGATTGGGGTGATCATATCTTTGCGGGCGTCACTGTAAAAAGGACAATGGAATAATACATGATTGACTGTTTAAAACCATTATATATGTGCAGATTTGGATGAAATTAATTAGACTATTGTGTTTACTTGGTGCTTGAATGACACCATTATTTTGGCTTCTAAGGGAACATTGATAATGCTCAGTAAAGTGGAAGACAGTAGGAAAAGAGGGAGACTGCATTACAGGTGCATTGATTCAGTCAAGAAACCCATGGCCCTGACACTGATGGCCCTGTGTTTGCAAGACTTGAGCAGGTTAGTTGATGGCAGGAATCTTGGAGATTTCTTGTTCATAGGCTTGCCAAAAGTCAAAGTTGACTTGACGGCAGATAATAACAACAACAACTCTTCTACCAGAGTGCCACAGTGGAGGAGGTCTTCTACATCTTCCTACAGGTGGAGCACAGAGGAGAGCCTGTGCTGCAGACCTCAGTTCTCTGGCTGGTACATACAGGGGAAGATGCTTCTTCACAGAGCAGAGAGAGGAACCTCTTTCAGTAATGCAGTAATGCAGTATTCCTTTCTCGCCTTACTCAATTTCTTCTCTTTCCAGTCATCTTAAACCTTTAGCTCTTCTTTGCTCTCTTTTGATATTTTAGTTGAACTTTGGAGACAATAGACGTCATTGACCCACTGTCATTAGGTTAGTGGTTTGATGTCATGGAAGAGCTGGACAGCCTATCATTTCTGAGTCAGATCACTGGTCCATCCACCCAGTTTTGTTGACTCTGATTAGCTGCGGATCTCTGTCCTTTCAAGCAGGATGCATTCCTAGCTTTACCTAGAGATGTTTGGGGTTGAACCTGGGATCCTCTGTATCCAAAGGAGTCCTTATAATACAAGAGAGAACTTTGCGAGCAAAGTTCACTAACCTGTCTGCTTCCTTTATCTTTTAGATGCCATGGGGATTGTGAATTGTTATTTGTAATAGGCTAATTTTGGAGCCTTTTGATTAAGGCACCCAGATGACAGTTAATTTTTATGTATTTGAAATTTCCTAGAGCTTTATGAGTTCGTCTCGAAAATACAGGGGACATTTCATACATAAATTCACAACATTATTTTAATCCTTCTTAAATCTTAGAAAAAGACATAAAATCTTATGCCACTTGCATTTATAAGATAACCATAATTAAGCTTGGAAAATATCCCAGTAGTACTTAGGATTATATACATTATCAAAAGAGGAATATCCCCCCCCCCCCAATGCTGCTATTTGCATAGAAATTAGAAGGTTCACTTTATCCTCCACTCTTGTTTCTTTGATAATAACTGCATGTTGAGAGGCTGCAGAATTATTGAGGGTACTGGAAGAAGCAAAGGGCAGCCATGATTGGAACCCTGGCCTGTTGGGTGATGATCCTCTACCTGTATGAGAGGTTTCACTTTCTGAATGCTTCCAGGAATGATTGAGAGTAGAACTGGAAATCTCTTGGTTAGTGGGCTTAGCTCCAAGATATCTGATGGACCATATCACCCTATATGACTCTGCCTTGTCTCCAAAGTTCTCTCAGTCCCACTATCTTCCCAGACACATTAGTGGGTACAAGGTAGAGGGCCTTCATGCTGGCTGTCACCAAGTGAAAACATCGCTATTCCAACAGGCTTTCAGGAATTAACTGCAATGGACTTTGAATGGTATGTCTTTCAAATATCCAGTCTTGTAATGAATTCAAAAATTAATTTTCTGGTTTTAATATTCTGTAAACTGTCTTTGAGTCTCACTATTGGGGAAGAAGCAGGATATAAAAGTTGTAGCAGTAGTTGTTGTTAGTCACATGCGGCTAGATTATAGAAGAGTCTGGAACAGTTGTATTATCCCTACAAATAGAAAGTAAACCCAAATAGAGTGACGCTATTGTGATTAAGTGGGTCCCAGCATGTCGCCACACAACCTATTGGTTTTAGGTTGTAAGGAAGTGGCTTAATAGAGAGTTGGACTATTGGCCCTTCTTTCTGTACTAATTGGGAACAGTGTGAAATCTGCAGACAAAAGCCTTCTCCAGACCCTACAGAACATGCTGAGGCTTGAATATTGAACTCTTTGAATGCAAAGCATTTGGCATGGAAGTTTATATGAGGAAAATATATTAACCTGGCACAGAGCGATAACAGTAAAATGTACGAGTCCTCTTATATCTTCCTGTTGGAAGATAAATTTGAGCCATTAATTTTCAAATACTCTTGCAAGAAAATATTGTAGCTTGGTCTCAGAATGCAATCACGAAAGAGGGCATCCTCATGAATAAAAAGCAGATCCCCATAATTGTTGTTTGCTTTTGCATTCATTTGGCATGGTGCATGGTGTTGCAGTTATTTTTTTATAGTTTATTGACTACTGTAGACCTCCAGAGTAGGGATGGGCAACTTGTGGCCCTCCAGATATTGAACTACAATTTTCATGATCTTTGCCAGTGACTGGCAGGCTTATGGGAGCTGTAAATTGTCCACTCCTGATTGTGTGGATCATCTGCCCTAAATATCTTACCCATGTTAGGTCAACTTCTGTATAACTGGTACTGACTTGGGGAGAATCCTGCTTATGGAGTGGAAATAGAAGAACAGTAACTATGGGGGAATGGATATCTTTCATTTCTGGAACAACATCAGACCATGACTATCTGAGACCATGAGAATGACTGTAATGGATTTTTGAAGGTAATATCCAGAACTCATGACCAAGTGTGTTATGATCCCTCTGTTTGCGTCTGAAGCTTGGCATTTGAGTCTAACACAAATACTGATCTTCCTTATTCTCAAGAAGTTCTTTTGTACACTATTTGACATTAAGATCCTCTTCCCCATTTCAGGATGTAAACAAATGGAAAGTAATAACAAATAGAGAAATGAACATGCACAAGGTGGAGTGACACTGCATGTAATGAAGGACTCATAGTTGTAATAAATTCCTATGTTTTGTCTCTTCAACTCATCAACTCCATTCGTAAAAGTAAAAAGGGGCAGAGAACAACCTATTAAAATGTGGCTGGAACTTAAGAGGTGACAAGATAGCCCTGTTTAAATATTTGAAGGGATGTCATAATTGAGGATGGAGCAAGCTTGTTTTCTGCTGCTCTAGAGATTAGGACCTGGAACAATCTATACAAGCTGCAGTAAAAGAGATTACAAGCTGCAGTAAAAGAGATTACACTTTAGGAGGAACTTCCTGACAATAAGAGCTCTTCAATGGTGGAACACACTCCCTTGGAGAGTGATGGAGTCTCCTTCCTCGGAGGTCTTTAAACAGAGACTGGATGGCCATCTGTTGGGGATGCTTTGATTGTGAGTTCCTGCATGGCAGGGGATTGGGCTGCATGGCCCTTGAGGTCTCTTCCAACTCTCATGATTCCATGATTCTAACTCTAAGGATGCATTGCAAGCTACAGGAAAAGAGATTCCACCTCAACATTAGGAGGAACTTCCTGACAGTAAGAGCTGTTCGACAGTGGAATATGCTTCCTTGGATTGTGGTAGAGTCTCTTTCTTTGGAGGTCTTTAAACAGATACTGGATGGCTATCTGTCGGGGATGCTTTGATTGTGAGTTCCTGCATGGCTGGGGAATTGGACTGGAAGACCCTTGAGGTCTCTTCCAACTCTTTGTTTCCATGATTCTAACTCTAAGGATGTATTTACACTGTAGAAATAATGCAATTTGACAGCACTTTAAGTGTTGTCGCTTCATACTATGGAGTCCTGGGATTTGATGTTTTACAAGGTCTTTAGCCTTCTCTGCCAATGAGATGGCACCATGGCAGTGTAGATGCACCCTAAGTGAGATCATACATAAGGTTCATGCAGCAAGTTGTCTGAGAGATTACCCCCTTTGGGCAATGGGGAAGTGCCATTTTTCAGTTATTAAAGAATTTTGCTGGTTGTTTATGTTGCTTGTGTCCCAGCTATTGCCACTGCATTTAGTGATGTGTGGGAATTACAATTCACAAGTAACGTAAGTTGAGAAACATTCCTAAGGATTCGGTATGGTATGGCATGTGAGGAAGTCAATGGGAGGTGGCACCATAAATTACCACACTATAGATGTTAGCACACTGTGCACTCTGTTGACTTAGGAGGAGAGGAGGGCGGCAGAGGCTGCATATGTACTGCAAAAATAATGCACTTTGACACTGCTTTAACTGCCATGGATCAATGTTATGGAATTCTGGGATTTGTAGTTTTTTGAGACAGTTAGCCTTCTCTGTCAGAGCACACTGGTGGCCCACCAAACTACAAATCTCAGACTTCCATAATATTAAACCATGGCAGTTAAAGTGGTGTGCATTATTACTGCAGTGCAGTTGCAGCCTCGAGGTTTGGCCGAGTTTCTAAATTTGGTGCATATGTTCCAGGGTTTCTCTGTTTAAAATAATAATTTTGTGTGTTCTTTCTCATGAATAACTTTTGTCTTTTGTTGCCTGGTCATGCCCTTTTGGCCACACTTTGAGATAGTGTGTCCTGGTTTTCACCTGTGAAATGCTGGAGGGCATGCTTCCGATAATGACCACAGAGGATCTAAATAAATTCAACTTGGATAATGAAGAAATAGAAATAAAGATTTTCCATATTTTGAATCAACAACAACAACAATAAATGTATTTATATTTCCCGCCTCTCCCTACAGATCGAGGTGGGAGTAAAAATAAAATGTACAAAATGTACAGTAGTACAGTCAATAAAAAAAGAAAACAGCAATAAAACCACAACAGTAATAAAAAGAGCAATAATAAAAACAATAAAACCAACAATAAAAACAAAAAAGTAACAGCAATAATTAGTACAATAATAAAATTACAGTGCAGGTCTATGCCGCGAGTGGTATAATCTTTTTCACCCGGGAGGTCCTTATAAAATGGTAATGTCTAATCCAGGGGTAGGCAACCTTTCCCCTTCAGCTCCCAGAAGCCTCAGCCATGTAGGCCTATAATAGTCCCATGTTGGCCAATAGCTCCTGGGATTCTGGGAGCTGAAGTCCCTCAGCCCTTAAAGGGGAAAGGTTGCCTACCCCTGGTCTAATCTTATGTTCAGTTAGGGAGGTCAGGTGGATAGGCCGATCGGAAGATCTCCGTCTTGAGTGCCTTCTTAAAGGCCTCTAGCGTGGAAATAAGACGAATCTCTTCCAGCAGGCCATTCCATAACTTGGGGGCCACAGCTGTGAGTGATCTTTGGGAAGTAGATATTAGTTTAGTTTTAGAGTAATTTAGTAAATTCTTCCCTGATGTTCTGAGAGAGTGGGACGGATTGTGTGGGGAGAGGCGTTCCTTCAAGTTACTGAGACCCAAGCCATGTAGGGCTTTATAGGTGATGACCAACACTTTGTATTGCGCCCGGAAGCTAATCGGCAGCCAGTGAAGAGCTTTTAATACCAGTGTAATATGGTCCGCTCTAGATGTTCCTTCCGGCGACCAGTCTGGCTGCCGCATTTTGAACCAGTTGAAGCTTCCGAACTTGGTACAAAGGTAGCCCCATGTAGAGCGCATTACAGAAGTCCAAATAAGAGATTACCAGGGCAAGTACTGCTGCTTCAAGGTCCCTTCGGTCCAGGTAGGGGCGCAGTTGGCGAATCAGCCGAATCTGGTTCCAAGCACTCCTGGCCATCGCATCTACTTGAGATGTTACCTGTAGCGATGAGTCCAGGAGTACTCCCAAACTGCGTACTTTGTCCTTTAGGGGAAGTGTGACCCCATCCAGGACTGGATGACAAAACTCCCTTCCTGGACCGGGGGTACCTATCGCATGGATCAGAACAGAGACTGCAGTCAAGAAAGAAGGAGACTAGGAATGGGAAGGGCAGCCATGAAAGAACTAGACAAGATTTTAAAGTATAAAGATAATACAACTGAGTACTAAAGTTGGAATCGTCCAAGCCGTCGTATTCCCCATCACGATGTATGGATGTGAGAGCTGGACAGTGAAGAAAGCTGACGGAAAGAAAATGAATCCGTTTGAGATGTGGTGCTGGAGAAGAGTGCTGAGGATACTGTGGATGGCCCAAAAGACAGACAAATGGAGCCTAGAACAGATCAAGCCTGAACTTTCCCTAGAAGCCCAGATGATCAATCTGTTGTATTTTGGCCACATCATGAGGAGGCATAACTCATTAGAAAAGACAATAATGCTAGGAAGGGTAGAAGGTAACAGAAAAAGAGGAAGATTGCAAACCAGATGGCTAGACTCAATCAGGGAGGTCATGGGTCTGAATTTTCAGGATCCAAGCCGCACAATGGAGGAAAGGAAATTTGGAGATGTCTCATCCATAGGGTCTCCATGAGTTGGTGCCAAATGCTTTCAACAGGAACATTTGGAATAGAGCAGTGATTGGGCATTTCACTCTTCTATGCTTACCATTTCCCTGATCCAAAACACACCCCTCCAACACTGTTCTCACTCTTCCCCCAATGAGGTTTTTCTGTAAAATATTCCAGGAAGGGGGTATTTAGAGAGATGAAATAAGCAGGAAAGTGCCTACTTCCAGCTTCCTCTCTTGTTTCTAGCCCTGTAAATAATGACTCACAAGGGGTTTTAACACTCCTATTATGAATTCTGAGTTTCACCATGGCTTAAATTTTAAACACGGCATGCCCCTCCCTGCTTTCTGCTAGCCATCTGGCTCACACCACACAATTCCAGTGCTATAATTCCACCTTTAACTGTAATGACAACATCCTGTGGAATCTTGGGATTTGCAGTTTAGAGACAGATGTTTAGAATTCTCATCCAAGAGTGCTCACATGTTTCCTAGAATCATACAGTTGGAAGAGACCACAAAGGCCATCCAGTCCAACCCCAGTCTGCCATGCAGGAACTCCAAATCAAAGCATCTCTGACAGATGGCCATCCAGCCTCTGTTTAAAGACCTCCAAAGGAGGTCAAACTACAAAGTCCAGGGTTCCCTAAATAATGCACCATGACAAATAATAATAATAAAAATATATATAAAAAGTGGAATCATAGTGCTATATAGAGGACTATATAGAGAAGAGGTCTGGGGGGACTAGTAGAAATACGGGTGTGAAAATGGGGGATAGGTGTTTGGATGCAATCCAAATTTGGGTGGACTCACTCTGCTGCTGTTTGAATTAGCTTATTTCCAAGTCAGTCTGGTTTGAGCTTGAGGTGACCCTTGCCCATCACAAAAGTAAAATAACCTTATTCATTTATCTGTTTGAACTAGTTCCCTAGCCTATTATGGACCCTTGAATCCAGGGTGGCCAGATGTCCTCCTTTTCCAGGACATGTCCAACATTTCAACCTTCTTTCCAGGAAGAATTTCAAAGTGCCCTCCATTCTGACCATGACTAAGATGCATACATATATATATTCATATGAGTGTTTTTAGCTTTTATTTTGTAATGTCATAAATTTTTCTTGAATGTCCTACATTTGGTGGTCCTCCTTTGCATTTAGGACACAGGGTCACCCTGTTTGAATGTAATGTATAGCTTGAACTTAATGTGCTGAACTTTACAAAGAGCTCAGCCCAGGTGTGTTAAAGAGTAAACACTAAAAGTGGCCAGGCAAACTTCCTTTTATTTTATTTTTCCTGGTGCACGTGGTAACTTTGACACTTTCACAGAGAAGCAAAAGGAGCAAATTTCACTTTGCTCAGATGTATTGGATTGGGAACGCTGAGGTGGACCGTGATACCCATTAAAGAAAAGGAAGTGGAAAAACCTAAACTCGAGTAAACGTCTGACTGTGGCTTCGTTCTTTCAAGCCAGATGACTGAACTAAAGCAATTGGATTCTTTCCAAGTATGTAGTGCATTATATTTCATACCTGCTGTTTCGGGATGGGTACTTTTGTGAATACCTGGGACAATGTGGGGTAGAGCACTGCAGGCGGTGTTTGACTCCATCTTGCAGCATTCCTTGTCATTGGCTAAACTAGTTAGGGCTTCTGCAAGTTATTGTCCAAAGACATCAGGAGGGCCTTATTTTGCTCACACCTGGTTTAGGAAGTGTGATGGTGTTTGTAAGTGTTTTGGGTTTCTGTTAAAACATGTTTGAATCAAAGCAGTATTGATGAATGGATAACCAAATGTTTCCCTTTTCTACACTTATCTACCTTATGTTTTTGTTGTGTATCTTTAAGTTGTTTCTGACTTATGGCAATCCTAAGGAGGACCTACCATGAGATTTTTTTTTGGGGGGGGCAAGATTTGTTCAGAGGAGTTTTGCCATTGCCTTCCCTGAGGCTGAGAGTATGTGACTTGCCCAACCTACCCAGTAGGTTTCATGACCAAGCGGGAAATCAAACCCTGGTCTCCAGAGTCACAGTCCAACACTCAAACCACTATGCCAAGTTGGCGCTCTATCTACCTTACAGTCTCCTGAATTAAATTTTATAGTAATCTGAATTTTTCCTGTTGCTTTGTGTTTTTCATCTTATTATTAACTAAATTCTCATTACAAAGATTTTTCACTTCAATTAATATTTCCAGAATTTCATAGCAATGTTTTTGGTTGGGGAATATGTATATTCAAAACAACAGCAACCCAATTACTTAGATTTATAATTGTTTAAGTAAGTAGCTTTTCCAGAGAACATAAACATAAAGCTTATGAAAGCCCCTGTAAATATGGGACTTACTTCTGAATAGTGTGACACCACTAGTTTTATAAATAATTATTTACATATATAATTTATATATATAGTTTAGTGTCAATATAAGCCCAGAAGTGAACATCTGAATAATTGTCCTAATATATAGCAGTCTGACTATGGTGTACCTATACATATATTGAATGTTTTGAATGAAAACCGTACAGATCAGCAGTCTGTGTACACATGTACATAACCCTGGGTTTCTCAACCAGGGTTCCACAAGGGGTTAATAGGGGTTCCACAAGTGATGGGGGGGGGGGGGACCACCACATTTTATTTTAGCTGTAAATGTAATAATTTTTATACAGATGTCTCAGGAGACTTGCAAATTATTCCAAGGGTTCCTTCAAGATAAAAAGGTTGAGAAATCCTGACATGCTTCTGCTGCATGTGAGCTGGTTGTGTCTATAAGAATAAGAGAGCAAGAATGTGACTGTCTCTTTGTGAAAGCCATAAACTCGTTGGGATGTAATGTTAGATGCTACATTTTAACAAGATATTTTTAGTATTTCTCAAAGGTGGAATGCCAAATTTAAGGCTGAAATTCCTAATTGGGATGGTAGTAGTGTTTATGAAAAAAAAAAAGTGAACCAATCTTTTTCTTTTAAAAAATATTATTATTATGAAAAATGGAAGTCTCTATATATATTGTGACAAAATTTGGGGAAATTAACTTGACTAATGTTAACAAGATAATGTTAAAGACTTCATTAGGAAAAATAATATATAAAGAAATAGAAAAGATGTTTGAGTCAATAGAGGAATCTTACGAAAACAAGAAGTTGAAAAATATAGAGTTTAAGACTAACAACATATAGACAGGATATGGTGGAGGTACAGATTAGAGTCGGAAAAAGAGTAAACAAAACAGTAAGACTTTAAGTTAAAATCTAAGAGGATAAAGAATACAGCTGTATATAAGTTTTTTTCTTTGTGTTTGTAAAATTGATCTTTTCATTGCTGCCATAATTATGTGGAATTAACTTTTAAGCTATGTAAGATATTTTTTGGCATACATAAATAAAAAAATATTATTATTGAACATTCAAACACATATAAAAACTAAACAAATGCTTCTAAACACATTAAACATCTAAACAAATTAAAACATATATAAACATTTAATTCCCCCTCCATTTCTAATAAACTATTATCTTCTAGGGTTACCCATTCTTTTAACCAAGTAAGACAACATGCCTCATAATACAATTTTATATTGGGCACTCCTAATCCTCCTCTTTGAATCCTGTAGTAATTTCAGACTCGGGGCGAAACAAACTGCCCCTTTGTGCCAGCTTCCAGGCAGCTTCAGAGTGCAGTGTTTTGATGCCGGATGCTGCGAAGCTGCTCAGGAGCTGGTGTCAAGCCACCTGACTACCCACATGTGGGCCAGCTTCACGGTGCTCCAGACGTGCATCATTTACATGCCACATGCTGCAGGAGCGCCATAAAGCTGCAGCGGAGAGGGAGTAGCTCAAAAAGGAGAGCAATTTGCCATGTCTTTTTAGGTCAGCAAAAAGCTGGATTGGGGCTGTGGAGTGTGGTTGTCGTGGCCCCAACCCGGCTCTTTCTGGGGCGGCTTCAAGCCACCACTTCGAGATGGTCTGTTCCGCCTCTTACTCAAGTTTTTTTCTTTGTTCCTAATTTTTATTTTATTTTAGCTGTTTGTTCTTTTGTCTTTATCCTTTGTCGTAATCTAATAATTTCATATGCAATTTTAAATAAAACTCTCCTTTATTATCTTGGAGGCAATAAATCCCTAATATTAACATTTTTTCCCCTTGCCAGTCTTGACCACCACGTAATGACCATTTGTATCATTAAAAATCACCTTTGGACTGATTTGACCTTTTCATATATTAACACCTCTTTCTTTCTAGACTTAGAAGCTGATATGAATTCCTTCTTAACTTTGCATTTTTAACAAGCTTTGGGGGGAAGCAGACGAGGGCGTCCAAGACGCCCTGCGACGGTGCACCGCGGGACTGGAGCAGGAGGTTGTCCCCGGAGCACCGGATGTGCGGAGGGCCGGCGGCTCCGAGGACGACCTCGGGAAGAGGAGGGGTGCCGCGCGTGCGGCTGCCCCTCCTCTTCCTTGCCTCGGAGAAGGCTCAATAAGCCGTCTGCCGAGGCCCTTTGTGTCCTTATATTTGATGTGGGTCTCCTGTAATCAGATTAGGTCATATTTTCTGTTCTCTAGGAAGTGAAAGACTTTTTCCCATTTTGATGGGGAATTTAATCCCTTGATATTCCATGTTATCATTTTCAGATCAGATCTCTACTTATTTATTCAACAAAGGGAAAGAGAAGTTGGGATGGAAAGAATTTACTCTGGGGTTTTTATTCTGCTGTTCCAGAAAACCTCTTAACTTTAAACAACATTCACCTTGTTTTAACTCAAGTCTTAATGCTGCTTCATGTTCTTCTTGTATGCTAAACACTTCCAGTTTACCTTTGAGTTTCTTTGAAGTGATTTCCAACTTCTCTACCTTACCAGTAATTTGCTAAATAACTTTATTAATCTTATCCAAATCCTGCCTGATTAAACTTGATTAATCTTTTAAGTCTTTTTTCCTTTCATCTCCAAGGTGTCTTATTTTTTCTTTCACTTCCATATGAAATTTCCTAATTTCCTCCAGAATTTGACCATTTTGGTTAGTGCTCCTTCCTGCAGCTTCCAGATACTGTCTCCTCTGACTCATAGCCTGTGAGATAGCTCTCCTTGTTCCAGTTGCCATTGTTTGTTTATCTATTTATTCCCCTTTTTTCTTCTTCTCTTTCCTCTCCTTCTTCCGTTCTTCTCTTTATTTTTTCTTTTCCCGTTTCTTTTCACTTCCCCCCTTTTCTCCCCCTCCCTTATGCTGAACTATTAGAGAAAGATTACTGATGGATATATATATTTTTAAAAATAGAAAGGGAAAGGGAGTATCTATGCACTACCCTTATTTAACCAGCAGATGTCTCCCAGATACGCTAACTGAAGCACGGGGGGGGGGGGGGGGATAGCTGAGGGAAGCTTACCTGAACCAACTAAAGCATGGGGGGGGGGGAGGTGGGAGAGGCATGTGTGTGTGCTTCTCATCTCCCCCATGGGTGGGATGCAACCAAAAACAACAACACTATTCAGTGCCACAGCTTGATTCTGTGCCATGCAGTCGGCCCATCCTGGGAGTGAGCCATGTGGGCAGATGTGGTTTCAACACGCTTTTGATGGGGGTAAGGCACTATTGCTGACATTCCTTCTATTTTAAAAAGATAGGACAATGGGGAAAGGTTCCTAAGATTCTTGAGGTTTATAAGAAGGGAGAGTGGGAAAACAGGATACCCATAAACTCCTTTTGGGGTATCAGATAACAGGCAAGACCAGTTACACTTCACTTATTTATGCTATGATACTGAAGCTGGATTTAAAAACCCCTATGAAGTCTTAGGAAACACTTACATAGTTTGTTTGCCTTGTGTTATTTTTGAAAACACTCTTCCTTATTTCCTTATCTGCTTGCAAAATTTGATCCTTTGAACTTAGTGGATTTTAGATATTCTGGGATTTTGTTTGGAATCTGTGATACTTTAATAATAATAGGATTGATATCTGTCTTTGTACTGTTCAAGTGACGTGTGCAATGGGAAAATGCAGTTCCCCTATGTTCCAGCTGTTTGAACTTCTTCCTGGAGTATGAGATTCCTAACATACCCTCTTCTTCATTTTCTAGGTGACTGACAATAGTCGCCATGAGAGCAAAAGCTACAGGACGGTACTTCATCTGCTGATAAAAATGATCAACAAGTCTCGTAAGTTCAAGTCCTGTGACACGTCCCCTTCAATGCTTCAAACATTTTAATTATCTGAAAACCAATATACATGTGTTGTATGGAGTAGGAATCAAGGGGGATTGTAATATTCAGACCCCAATTTTGTTATTGTTTTATGCCTTTAAGTAGTTTCTGATTCATAGCAATCCTAAAGTGGCTCTGTCACGGAGTTTTCTTGGCAAGATTTGTTCAGAGGAGGTTTGCCATTGCCTTCCTCTGAGGCTGAGATATTATGACTTGCCCAAAGTCACCCAGTGGGTTTCCATGGGTGAGTGGAATTTGAACTCTACTCTCCCAGGGTTATAGACCAACACTCAAACCATTTCAACATGTTGTTTCTCTTTTCAAATTACAGTTACTAGTGAGTAATCTTGATAGAGAGAACCCTGTATAGTGAGATTGGCTTATTCTCTCATTCTAGTCAGTATAATGGATTTTAAGCTTGCCTTGGCACTTTCATCTTTGACCATTGTCCTTAGTGTGTGATGTTTTCCGCTAGTAATATGGTGTAATCTGCATATCCTAGATTGTCAATGTTCCTTCCTCCCATCTTCACTCCTCCTCATCCTCATTCTAAACCTGCTTTTCTGCGTACAAGTTGAACAAATAGCGTGATAGAATGCAGCCTTGCCTGACCCTTTTGCCAATTGGGAATCATTCTGTTTCTTCTAATTCTGTTCTAACAGTAGCCACAGGGTTGTCATGAGTCAAGGTCGATTCTAAGGCAGTTAACAACAACAACAACAATGACAATAGATTTTAAAGGATGGTTTAAATCCCAAGGGAAAAAAATCTGGCCTTTATTTATTTATTTATTTATTTATTTAAATTCAATTTCTTTTTAGTATTTCATACATTTTATTAATGATGTACAAACTGGCTTGGTGTGCAAACTAGTCAGTAGGAATTGGGTTTAGCCACACACCCCCACTCCTTTTTGCCATGTTCTTCTTTTATATCCAGGAGGAGAAGTTTGGAAGCTTCTTCTTTTAGTTAACTGTTTATTATGTTGTCAGAACAAATTTTGGCCAGTGTATCTATTTTTCAGTGGCTAATTTTGGGTTTTGTTTCTTTTTTTAAAAAAAATAATAATGGTACAGGCTCAAGGCTACATGACGTCCCTTTCAATCTGTTTCCAGATGTGTAAGGCTTTTGAGACTTACATAGTGATTGGTACACTGCATCCGATCCATGCTGAGAGGCAGTCTCCTTGTGTCATATCAAATGTTTTGTGGAACAAAACTTTCCATTGAAACAAGACCCAGTTCTGTTTCCACATGATTTCTATGTTATACTCTAAATCAGGGTGGTCAACTGTGGGAAGTTTTTAGGCTGGATCAGCCCCTCGAAGCCTAAGGAGGGCTGCACTATCTTCTCTATAACCCCCTGAACCTAAACCAAGGACTCTACTGAACATAAAATGGCACAGATCGACCCCAAACATGTCAAAATACCAATATCTAAAGGTTATTTGGAGAAAAAAGTGCTGCAAAAAATTTGAAACATTTTTCCTCCAAAGTGTCTCCAAACACCCTTTAGGTAGAGGCATTGTGCCATGTTTTGGGGTCCATCTGGATTCAGGAGAGGCCTTTATAAACAACAGGAAGTGTCTGGAAGTTCTATTAACTCCCTGGTTTTATTTTTAAAAAGATCTCTCCTGGCTCAAACAAGGTCTGGGGGTGTGGGAAAATGCCCCCCACAGCCCTTAGAGGCATTTGGGGCACTGTTTGACCCCTGGGGGCCATATGCAACTCCCACATGTATGTTGTGCCTTGCCCACCCCTGCTCTACATTATAGATTTCTCCCACTTCCATACCAATATGTGTATTCTTTTGCAGCTACAGGTGGAATGATTCACTATTAATAGCATGCCTTCTCTTTGTTCAGGATGGAAGATACTTGGAGTACTAGCTGTATTTGGAGTGATGGTGTGGTATACAATATCCCGGGAAGAAAGGTACATACAGCTGTGAGTGTATTTCTTTAAAACAAAAATTAAGAGGGCAAATGTTTTACTGTTGACTCTACTGGGAGCCATTGTGTGCTTTGGGCCCAACTGCATGTTATATTCTTTGAATTTTTACAGAATGATTGTTCAAACTGGATTGAAATACGATCCTAGTACATCAGGATGCTGTGAACATTGCTTTCCCTCAAAATAAAAGTGGCCAGTTTTGTTTTTTTTTTGGTTTTCGAAAGTGTAAATGTAATTTGGCTCCTTGACCTAAAGAGATCCTGGCTTTGCTTACCCATGAGCTTCTATATCTTGGGACCCATTTCCACAGGTGCAATATGCCTATCAACAGTAGTCAACTGGATAGAGCTCTAAGGTCATCATGTGTGGGTCATGTTTCTCCTCACCACCACTCATTTGCTTACTGCCAGACATATGCTCCCTCACAATCTTAGATATCCAATATTTCCCCAAGACAGAAGCATTTAATTGATTAATGTATTTCTGTCCTTCAGTAACCACTTGCAGGATAGTTTACAACAGTGGTTTCCAAACTTTGGTCCTCCAGAGATTTTGGACTTCACCTCCCAGAATTCCTGACAGTAGGCCAAGCTGTCTGGGGCATCTGGGAATTAAAATCCACAACACCTGGACCAAAGTTTGGAAAGCACTGGTTTACAACAGTAAAGAAAACATAACTGCCTTAGTGAAATAGCTTCACTAGCTACCAGTCCATTTCTGGGTTATGACCTATAGAGCCCTATACATCTTGAGTCCAGACTATTTGAAAGACCTGTTTCTCTGTGAACCTGCCCAAGTTTTAAGATCTTCGGAAGAAGGGTTTTTCCCAGTCCTATTGCCATCACAGGCACATTTGCTGAGGACATGGGAGAAAGCCTTCTCCGTGGCTGCTCCCAGGTTGTGAACTTCTTCCCATGGAAGGTTCAGTTCAGAGAAAGACCTTTTTATACAGGCAAGCCTTGGGCTAATAATTCATGTGGCAGGTAGGGCTTTTGATGGGGTTATGCTGTGTTTTAATTGTGTTTTATATTGCTTTATCTTTGGATGTTTTTAACCAATGTATTGTTTCATGGTTTTCAACTTTGTACAAATAATAATTATTTTTTTACCTGTATCTTGTTTATAATTGCTTGTAAGCTGCCTTGAATCCTGTAAAAGGAGAAAGGTGGGATATACATTAAATAAATAAATAAACAGAAGATATTTCACAGTCTGAGAAGGTACAGGTTTAATCCCTGGCAGCTCCAAGTAGGGCTAGGAAAGAATTTTGCTTGAAACTTTGGAGAGCCACTTCTAGTTAGTGTTGACAATACTGGGCTAGACGGACCACTGGCAGCTTCCCATGTTCACACAAAAGCAACACAAAAACACACCCCTCATTGAAGAACAAGGCTGTATTTACTTTCAGTTTTACTTGTAAGCATTAAAGGAGGTACACACCACTTCTCAAAGTTCAAAGATCTTTATTATAGTCATAGACTAATGTGCATCCCATCTCGAATGCTCAAGACACCCCCATCTCTGCCTACCTACTTAACTTTTGGAAGAAAGTTGGGGTGGCCGTTATTTTCATTCCATACATGTCAACTTCCAGAGGCATCTTGCCAGTCACTGCTGGAAATGTTACAAGAATTAGCTTTGCCTTCAGTCTAAGACAGCTCTTTTTGGTAGAAAAAGGCATTTGGCACAGCACTGCTGATCCGTTTTTAGAAAAGACTGCGATGGATTGGTTGGGATTGCTAAATGGCATTCTCAAACCAAATCTTTCCATTCCCAGCTTGGATTGTGCCATCTTCCACTTGAAAAACACCCCCTTTTTTGAGAGTGTACATGAAGTTTCTGTGAATGGAGCAATCTAGGTTATGAAACGAACTACATCGTTATATTGTCCTCCCTTTGTCTTTTTTTTACCTTGCAGTTTTGATTTTCATATTATGCAAGATGAAAAGATGACTTGTCCTCTGGGAGAAGTAGAAAAGAAAGCTGCACAGCTCATAGCAAAGTGAGTAACTGTCTAGGTGTCTGTTGCAGAAATGAAATCACTGTAAATTTACTGTTCTTGGAAAAATGAGATGAGATCAGATAAAAATTGCTGATACAGATTCTGATGGGTAAGGGTGGTTTGAAGTAGAAGGCAGTAGCAGTCTCTTGAGTGTACAGAATACCAGATTTGCATGATCTTCTCCTCTGCCTTCATTGC
Organism: Phrynosoma blainvillii; assembly: GCA_026167975.1. Classification (NCBI taxonomy): domain Eukaryota; kingdom Metazoa; phylum Chordata; class Lepidosauria; order Squamata; family Phrynosomatidae; genus Phrynosoma; species Phrynosoma blainvillii. Next base: position 19,874,249 of record JANUYF010000006.1, read on the forward strand.
AGTTATACACGGGATCATCCACTATTTTTACAGCTAAAGGACTACTTCTGGGTAAAGACCCCCTCACTCTATGAGCTGCCATATGGGACTAAGGGAACTGGTAAGCAAATCAGCCACCCCTTCTCTTTAAACGCAGAGTTCCTGTCTTTATCTCTGTTTATATGGCACACTCTTCCCTTCTTTTTTGGGTAGGGAGAGGGATTTTCACTCTGCTTTACTAATTATCCTTTGGACTATTTTGTAACGTAATAACTCTTCTTGGTTACAAAAAGATGAGCTTGGTCTCCACTTTGCTTTCCACTTATTTTCCACTCCATCTCTAATTTTTGTATCTATATTTCTTGCTGGTCTCAAATCAAGCAGTATGCAGAGACAAAATTATGTAGTTTCTAAATTAAAACTGAATCCTGTATTATGGGGTGCCTGCCCCCGTTCTGTTGATGTGCTGTAATTTGATTAGACATTCACAATCACTTAATGTACCCTATTTATCCATGGCATACACCCTCTCCACATTTATTCAGAGAGTTGTGGTTTCAAAGAGTCAGTGTAGGCAAATGACATTACATAGCATCTTACTCAAACTGTAAACAGTAAGGCAATGATAATAGTGTAAATGAGGAACAGCATTATGTCATGGTATAAATGTTGGACTAGGACTCTAGGAGACCAGGGTTTGAATCCCTGCTCAGCCATAGAAATTGAGTAACCTAGGCCAAGTTGCACTCTCTTATCCTCAGGAATGCAATGACAAACCTCTTCTCACAAGTATACCACCAACAGGTGGATCACTCTGAAACATAAGGCATACAAAGGTTATAGTCAATAATTAATAATTCTCCTTTTCTGTAATTTAACAGATAGACAGGAAAATTATTCTACAACCTTTTTTTTTTAAAAAAAAATATTTTTATTAAACAACTTTTATATTTTTTTTATATCCGAAAAGACATACAGGGAAATGCACACCTACATAACAAAAACAAAGCATTTCATCATACTGATTAATCGTTTCCACTATTTGACTGGACCAGTTAACCTTGACATAATTTGACTGATGGTGTTTGCTCCAATAGGCCAAACTATAAACTGGCACATTTCCTCTGGGCATGTGTTCAACTTAATGGATCTTTCATAATCATTGCTATTGATTGGACATTAACCAGTTTTAATAACACAAAGGACTGCATTGTACCTCTTAATCCCCATGTGAGTGACTGTCTAAACCACTGTATTTGTTTGCAATAGGCAGTGGGATTATTATCAATGCTTTCTATTTTCCCAAAGAATTTAACAAGGGAGAAACATTCAAAATAAGCACAATTCAAGACTTTGTACATAAAGGAAGGATATTACATGATTCTTGCCTCCTCCTTCTCTCCCCCATTATCTGAGACAGAATCACCATTGTTTGTAAGGTTCACACAATGTAGGGGTCATTATTTTGAAAAATATAAAAAATCTTATCTGCTATCCCTTTATGTCTAGGTGTAATATTTCTCTTAATTTTCAACTCCATTAGTATGGTGCAAGACAAAAAAACAACATATACAATATTTTGTCGCCTGCTATTATAGAAGAATTGGTAATACAGCCCATCCTCCACAACAGTTGGTTTGCCACCCATGGATTTAAGCATCCTCGAACGGCAAGCCCCAGTGCTCCTAATGGCTGCGTGTTCATGCAGCCGCGACAGAGCAGCCGCATGCACATGCACCACCATTTAGAACCACAGGGCCTGAGGTCCAGTGGTTTTTTTCAACCCATGGGAGGAGGGTCTGGAATGGAACCTCCACAAATATTAAGGGCCAACTATAGTTTAATAAGTTATTGGTGGTATACAATGACTTGAAATCTTTTTAAAATTTGTTAAATCACAGCAACAGCAAAGAACAAAAAATAGTGATTTGATTTGCTAGCAATTTTGTCTTCAGGAAGGTGGTAGAAGAAAGAAAGAGATCACTTCTGATGGACTAGTTTCTTATAAACAGGAAATTCTGGTTGATGGAGTGAAATTAATAGGAATCTTGAATGAGAGTGACTAGTCATGATACAGAAGAAGAGGAAAGCTGGATATAGTAAGACATGCATGTGGGACTAAAGGAAAGCTAAAGACCCAAGGAGGGAGTTAGATGCACTTTTCTTAAAAGTGAAACAGTGTTGGATTATAATGAGATACTTTATTTCTCCACTGTTCAAGTATGTTCAAATTATAAGAAAAACATACATTAAATATTAGGAGAAACCTTCTGATTGCATGCTCTATTTTGCAGTGAGTCTCAGAAGTGGGTAGACTCTTTATAAGAGGTTATAAAGAAAAAAAAATTAGATGCCCATACATCAGTGCCCAAAACTGCCCTCGAGGTGACCCTGTGGATGAGACATCTCCAAGCCTCCCTATCCTCCACTGCTCTCCTTAGATCCTGCAAATTCTGATTGAGTCTAATCCACCTGGCATGTGATCTTCTGCACTTTCTACTATCCTCTGCCTTTTTTAGCATTATTGTCTTGTCTAATGAGTTGTTGCTTCTCATGATGTGGCCAAAGTATGACAGCCTCGGTTTGATCATCTTGGCTTTCTTGACCGTCCAGCTTTCATGGCCGTGCATGGTGATGGACAATACAGTGCCTTGGATGATTCTAACTTTAGAGTTCATTTGTATATCTTTACTCTTTAGGTTCTTTCATAGCTGCCTTTCCTATTCCTAGTCTTCTTCTGATTTCTTGGCTGCAGTCTTCCATTCTAACAGTAGCCTTTTGTCCCAAGTACAGATTTTTCAACATGACTCTCAGATGTAGTGTCACTCCCATGACCTTAAGAGCCATCCATAGCTTTTTGTGATCTGTGCATTCAAATGCTTTGCTATAGTCTACAAAGCACATGGTGCTTTCCCCACTAGAATTCCTTTGTACACTCCATTAGCCATTATATGTTTGTAATATGGTCTCTAGTGTCTCTTCCTTTCTTGAACCCCACTTGCACTTCTAGGATTTCTCTCTGCATATATGATTGAAGTCTGTTTTGGAGACTTTTGAACATAATTTTGCTTGCCTGGGAAATTAATGCGGTCCTATAATTGCTGTAGTCTTTTGTGCCCCCTTTTTGTGCATGGGAATGCCTATTGATTGTTTCCAGTCCATTGGCCACCATTTTGTTTTCCATATTTTTTGACGTATATTAGTTAGCACTAGAGTTGTGTCTGTCTGTGGATTGTAGCAGTTCAATTGGAATATCATCTGTTCCTGGTGATTTATTTTTCCCAATTTCTTTTATTGCAGCTTCCACTTACCTTTTCAGAATTCAGGGTTCATATTCGTATGGTTCTTTGTTACATGTGGGTCTTTGTTGCATGTGCCATTCATTTTTTTATCTCTTTTATATAACTTTTCTGTTGATTGCATCCAACATCTTTTTATTTCTTCTTGATCTTGTAATGTTATTTTTCTTCTCATAGAGCATCCTAGCCCTTGGTTTGACTTCCTTTTGAGTTCCTGGATTTTGTGAAAGAGGTCTCTCATTCTTCTTTTTTCATTTTCTTCTATTTCTCTGTATTGATTTTTATCCTTCTCTTCATCCTTGTGCACTAGTTGTTGTACAGTGGTTTTACCACTTGCTAAAGTGCTACCATATTGGAATGAAGTACACCACAGTTCTTGACTAATTTTAGACTTCAAAATGCTTCCATATGTACAAACCATATGTCTGCTGTTGAAATACACTCATCATTTAAAAATGCCATGTTCTTCCTTATGCTTTGTGCTATCTTTCAGATTCAGACCCTCCCATGAGAACACTTTCCATTCAGAGGAGAACCTGTTGTGCTGATTAGCTTTCCCCCTTTCATCCCACATTTTTTTTTAAAGTTGAAAGAGAAACAAGGTTCAAAGTGTAAGAAAAAAGCAAAAGATCCTCTATATACATGTAAAAATCTGTTTCCTCATCCAGTTTTGCAGCTTATAGTATTTTATGTGAGAGAATAAATTTGTGAACACTCAGCAATAAAACAGGGTGGTGGTTGTTAGCTGTCCTCGAGTCAACCCCAACTTATGGCAAACCTGTGGATGAGACATCTCTGTTGCTTTGCTCATGTCCTGCAAATTCATGCCTGTGACCTTTCTGATTGAGTCTGTTGTCTTTTTGGCTCTCCTCAGTTTTCCATCGCCACATCTCAAATGCATTCATTTCCTTCTTATCTGCTTCCTTTACTGTCTAACTCTCACATCTGTACTTGGTGATGGGGAATGCATTGCTTGTGCAATTCTCACTTTATTGCTTAGTTGTATATCTTTACTCCTTAGGATCTTTTCTAGTTCTTTCGTAGCTGCCCTCCCCATTCCTAGCCTTCTTCTGATTTCTTGACTGCAATCTCCATTCTGATCAACATTTGATCCAAGGTTTGGCAAGTCTGTATGTAGCTCCTCCATGGTCATTATTTTTCTTTTCTTTATGTTTAGCGGTAAGCCTGCTTTTGCACTTCCTTCCTTAACTTTCCTTAATAGTTGTTCCAAGTCTATAATGTTTTCTGCTAGTAATATGGTATCATCCGCATATCTTAGATTGTGGATATTCCTTCATCCAACTTCACTCCTCCTCCTTCTGTATCCAAGCCTGCTCTTCATATTATATTCTTTGCATACAAGTTGAACAAAAAGGTGATAGAATGCAGCTTTGCCTGACCCCTTTGCCAATTGGGAACCATTCTGTTTCTCCGTGTTCTGTTCTGACAGTAGACTCTTGTCCTAAGTACCGTATAGATTTCTCATCAGGATGCTCAGATGTAGTGATACTCCTATGTCTCTAAGAGCCTTCCATAGTTTTTTGTGATCTAGGCAGTCAAATGCTTTATTCTATAAAGCATGTACTGGTTTTTATTTTTAGTTTACAATTAGGGTCCAGCCAAGTCTCCACACAAAGAACATTCTGTATCTGAAGTGCCACAACTGAGAAGGCTCTGCAGTACATATCTGTGAAATTTTTATGCTATCTAGCATGCTTGGATTAATATTTACCGTATTTTTCGGCATATAAGACGCACTTTTTCTTCCCCAAAACGAGGGTGGGGAAGTTGCTGCGCCTAATGAAGCGAATATACAAGCTGAGGGCAAACTGCCGAGGCCTAGGCTAAAAGTAGGCCTCATTTCAACCTCAGCCTTGGTGCTCCAGTGGGCTCCTCCCATCCCAGGAAGAGCCCATTGGAGCAGCCAGGATGGGGGTGGAAAGAGTCCTCTTTTCCTGGCTAGTTGAATGTGCTCCTCCTCTTTCCACCCCCATCCTGGGTGCTTCAATGGACTCTTCCTGGGGTCAGAGGACATCCTCCCATCCCAGGAAGAGTCCATTGGAGCACCCAGGACGGGGGTGGAAAGAGTCCCCCCCTTGAAGAAATCTGCCAAGAAAACCCTCATGGTAGGATCAAAATGAGCCAGAAATTACTCCAAGGCACTGGATTAGTACCCTGGCCAAGTTACACTGTCTCAGCCTCAGAGGGTGGAAATTGCAAACTCCCTCCTCTGAAGAAATCTTCCAGGAAAATGCTCATGGTAGGATCAAAATGAGCCAGAAATTACTCCAAGGCACTGGATTAGTACCCTGGCCAAGTTACACTGTCTCAGCCTCAGAGGGTGGAAATGGCAAACTCCCTCCTCTGAAGAAATCTGCCAGGAAAACCCTCATGGTAGGATCAAAATGAGCCAGAAATTACTCCAAGGCACTGGATTATTACCCTGGCCAAGTTACACTGTCTCAGCCTCAGAGGGTGGAAATGGCAAACTCCCTCCTCTGAAGAAATCTGCCAAGAAAACCCTCATGGTAGTGTCAAAATGAGCCAGAAATTACTCCAAGGCACTGGATTACTCTGGCCAAATCACACTCTCTCAGCCTCAGAGGATGGAAATGGCAACCCCCCCCCCCCCTTGAAGAAATCTGCCAAGAAAACCCTCATGGTAGGGTCAAAATAAGCCATAAATTACTCCATAAGCCAATGGCCTAAAAACTCCAAAGGTACCAGTCCATCTGATCTTGGAAGCTAATCAGGGTCAGCCCTGGATAGTCCTTGGATGAGAGACCGCCAAAGAATCCCAGGTGCTGCAGGCTGTATTTTAGAGGAAGGAACTGGCAAAACCACTTCTCGAGTCTTCCTTGCCTAAGAAATCCCTAAGAAATTCATGGAGTCACCATAAGGCGACAGGAGACTTGCAAGAAAGTTGGGCAGGGAATTTGTGCAATACCTGGCCCTGCTGCTGGCTTAAACTTACATTTACAACTTAAAATTGTTCTTAAACTGCTGTTAACTTTATACAGTTGATATAAAATATTTTACTACAGTATTTGGTTAAGAATCTTTTTTTTTCTTTCTAGATTTTCCTCCTTTAAAATTGGGTGCGTCTTATATGCCGGAGCGTCTTATATGCCGAAAAAATACGGCACATAGTCTAAATAGGCAAATCATTTATCACCTAGAATATCTCAGCATATCTCACTCAGCATATCATTATGATAAGACAGGGCTCATTAGAAAAGACAATGATTCTTGGTAAGATGGCAGACAGCAGGAAAAGAGGAAGACAATATTATAGGTGAACAAGCTGAATCACGTAAGTTATGGCTCTGAGCTTGCAAGAAGACCTGAGCAGAGTAGTTGATAACAAGCTGACTTGGAGTCCTCTCATTCATAACATCACCAAAACCCAAAGTTGACTTGATGGCAGTTAGCAAGAATATCTCACTAACCCAAGAAATTCAGTATTTCTTTTAATAATACATTTTATTTTTATACCGCCCATTGGTAGTCCAATCTGGGCGGTTTACAGCATAAAAATTACATATAACAAAAAACAACATTTTCCCTCCCACTTAGGCTAGGCCCGATGGAGATGGGCCTGCATCTTCCCCCCAGATGACGTCGGATGGAGTGGAGGGAGGGCTCTTCTACTTAGGCTAGCCCCGATGGAGATGGGCCTGCATCTTCCCCCCAGATGACGTCGGATGGAGTGGAGGGAGGGCTCTTCAACTTAGGCTAGGCCCGATGGAGATGGGCCTGCATCTCTCCCTCAGATGACGTCGGATGGAGTGGAGGGAGGGCTCTTCTACTTAGGCTAGCCCCGATGGAGATGGGCCTGCATCTTCCCCCCAGATGACGTCGGATGGAGTGGAGGGAGGGCTCTTCAACTTAGGCTAGGCCCGATGGAGATGGGCCTGCATCTCTCCCTCAGATGACGTCGGATGGAGTGGAGGGAGGGCTCTTCAACTTAGGCTAGGCCCGATGGAGATGGGCCTGCATCTCTCCCTCAGATGACGTCGGATGGAGTGGAGGGAGGGCTCTTCAACTTAGGCTAGGCCCGATGGAGATGGACCTGCATCTCTCCCTCAGATGACGTCGGATGGAGTGGAGGGAGGGCTCTTCAACTTAGGCTAGGCCCGATGGAGATGGGCCTGCATCTCTCCCTCAGATGACGTCGGATGGAGTAGAGGGAGGGCTCTTCTACTTAGGCTAGGCCCGATGGAGATGGGCCTGCATCTTTCCCTCAGATGACGTCGGATGGAGTGGAGGGAGGGCTCTTCTACTTAGGCTAGGCCCCATGGAGATGGGCCTGCATCTCTCCCTCAGATGACGTCGGATGGAGTGGAGGGAGGGCTCTTCAACTTAGGCTAGGCCTGATGGAGATGGGCCTGCATCTCTCCCTCAAATGATGTTGGATGGAGTGGAGGGAGGGCTCTTCAACTTAGGCTAGGCCCGATGGAGATGGACCTGCATCTCTCCCTCAGATGACGTCGGATGGAGTGGAGGCAGGGCTCTTCTACTTAGGCTAGGCCCGATGGAGATGGGCCTGCATCTCTCCCTCAGATGACGTCGGATGGAATGGAGGGAGGGCTCTTCTACTTAGGCTAGCCCCGATGGAGATGGGCCTGCATCTTCCCCCCAGATGACGTCGGATGGAGTGGAGGCAGGGCTCTTATACTTAGGCTAGGCCCGATGGAGATGGGCCTGCATCTCTCCCTCAGATGACGTCGGATGGAGTGGAGGGAGGGCTCTTCTACTTAGGCTAGGCCCGATGGAGATGGGCCTGCATCTCTCCCTCAGATGACGTCGGATGGAGTGGAGGGAGGGCTCTAATGTTCTAATGTTTTAGTTATAATCTACTGAATTTAACAATTTGTAGATGTTCTAGCCTCTCATAATCTCAGAAGAGTTTGGACTGAAAGAAAAGACAAAAGAGTTTGGACTGAAAGAAAAGACATGCATGTTTGTACATGTGCTCAGTCTGCTCACTGTGGTTGGGGGGAAGACAAGCCACAATGAGAGCTGCTTTCTGGTTCAGCTTTCTGGATCCATTTGAAGAGCCTCAGTCAGCTGTGTGTTTGCTTTCTTTTACCATGCCACTGTGTTCTCTATATCATAAGACATTCTGTTTAGAAACAGTGTGCTAGAAACAGTTACTGTAGTTCTCTCTTACTGATGCTGAAGCATGACATTCCCAAGGGCATCTGGCTGGCCACAAGATGTACATCTGACTTCTCTTATGTTCTTAATTAAAAATATCTATATTGTGACAATATGGACCAGCCTCATTAATTGCTACCTTTGTTCCTTTTTCCAGAGGAAATACTCCTCCGGCTTCTGGCTATCACAAGTTACTCTCTTCCTGAAAGCGTACAAAGGTAATAAAAGTTCATCCATTCTGCTGCTCTTTTGAGATTATTAAGCCTCAGCATTTCCAATTAAAATAGGGATGGGCAAAGTTTGGCACATGCCAAAGATGTTTTTTGTGGTCCTCACCACCTTCCAAATCACTACCACAATCTTTTTCTGCCCCAAAGAAGAGGGGGAACTGCTGCTCAAGAAAGACTCCAGGTACAACAATTTACTTTTTCAGTAGGTTTCAAGATCTCCCTGTATTGTTTAACATCAAAATATACCCATTTTTGAGAACCAGAAGTGGACTTCTGGCCACTATGGGTTTTGTTGTTGTTGTTTGTTTTGGATATTCAATGCAGCCCCCAGGGGCTCCCAAGACATGACAGTAGCCCCTGAATCTGCCACAGTTGTTTTTCCCTGAGTTAAAACAACTCGGGGTTCATGAGTCAGAGTAATGGTGCTGAGCTGAATGATGATCTCACATAGCAGAAGCAGTATCATCCCTTCTGTCTGTGATGTTTGAATGACTTGGGTTGTGTATCCGAGCAGAAAAGTGTTTAGTAAAATAGTGTTTTATTATATATATGTTTTAAAAGCTTCAAAACCTACAAAAATACATCTCTGAGGACTAAGCATGCTTAGGGACCATAAAATGCTGGCTTATTGTTGGGGAGATGGAAAACTAGGGCAGGATGGAATTGAATATCTTTACAAAGACAGGCTGACCAGGAACAATGACTTTTGTTTCATTTTAAAAAATGCAGATCTCTTCTAAACCTACTTACCTGTGTATACCCTAAGAATGGCAATTCTTTGAACATTGGAAACCTAGGACACTGCCTCATTTCATGTCAGATTACCTGGCTACCTAACCCTCTTATTGCCTAAGGTAGAGATGGGCAACATGTGACCCTCCAGATGTTTTGGGACTACACCTCCCACAATCCCCCACCATTGGCTATGCTAGTTAGAACTGTGCTGTAGTCCAATGTCAGGACAACCATCTAAGAGGACTTCTAGACAGATGGTTCCGTTCAACCAAAAGGCAATGTGTATCTATTTCAACTTTTCTTTTTAATGAATTAATTCCCCACCCTCAGTAACACAGGAGAGTTACAAATTAAATTAAACCTGGGAGCTTCTACATTGGGTTGGACAAAGTTCAGTCTTCCAGAAGTTACTAAACTGCAGGTTGCAGAATTCCTCACAATTGGCTATGTTGCCTAGGGCTATTGGGAACTGCTCAGGGCTTCACGTTGGTTATCTCCATTCTACATGTGAAGCCTGAGTTCTGCTGCTGATGTTTTACTCCTCATCTTCCACTCTCTCTAAACAAAACAAAAACATTCCAAACACAAACTCTCTTCTCTGTCTCCAACTTAAACATTAGAACATCTTTAACCAGCTTCAAGACCCCTGATAATGCCCATCAGTTTCTATGTGACAGGCTTAGTTCCTCTCTACTTCAGTTCTTTGATAACGTTTTTACCCATTCATCAGTCAGCTTCTTGCAGAGCACAGCTTGCCTGCCACAGTGCTGGTGGAAAGAAACTGCCCAGCACCTGCTGCCATATGCTGTCTTATTTGACTGAGTTCCTGACTGCTGTTCTTGATCCAGGCGTTTGTGATCCATAGTCCTACTGCTGCTTCTGGACAAGAAACCATGGCACTGAGTCAGAGCAAGATGTCTGTTGACAAGAAAATCAGATAAACCATTTGGAAGTCAGTTACAACATTTTAAGTACATATTAAAAATTCAAAAAGGGGTAGGGGAGTAAAGTGTTGGTTCTGACATGGTTTAAGTAAAAGAGCTCAGGGGGCAGTGTGTAAATGTGTGGCTTAATCTGCAAGCAACTGACCTGGGGAGTAAGTTTGATTTGGTTTAAATCCCCATTCATGCTAGAATTAAGGGAGTAGGTAAATGTCCATCTCACTTCTCCTTTCAGTACTATAAAGGATGCACATGAACATAAATCAGAGTCCTGTGCATGTTTACTTAGAAATAAGATCCTTTGTGTTCAGTGGGGCTTACTTACAGGTAAGCATGCACATAATTGCAGCCATAAAGCATTTTCCACACTAAAGGGCTATAAAAATTGAGAGGAAAGTCTAAAGGGAATTAAAAGGTTTATTTGATGTGGTGTTTAACAAGTGCAATAATTGTGAAGTCGTAGGCTTTCATGGCCGGCATCCATAGTTTTTTTTGTGGGTTTTTTCGGGCTGTGTGGCCATGTTCTGAAAGAGTTTCTTTCTGACGTTTCGCCAGCATCTGTGGCTAGCATCTTCCGAAGATGCTAGCCACAGATGCTGGCGAAACGTCAGAAAGAAACTCTTTCAGAACATGGCCACACAGCACGAAAAAACCCACAAAAAAAACTATAAGTGCAATAATTTATAAGCATTTGTCTCCTTTTTACTCTAAAGACAATTGCCAAGCAATCCAACGTGAGAATGAGGAGGAGCAGAGAAGCAGATCTATTGCTATATCCCTTGTCTTGTACCTGTCAGGGCAGGTTTTGTGCATGGAAGTGGAGGCTTTTTTTCTGTCCCATTTCCAGGTGCAATCAGCCATTTTGTGAAGTTGTAGGCTTTCATGGCTGGCATCCATAGTTTTTTGTGGGTTTTTTGGGCTGTGTGGCCATGTTCTAGAAGAGTTTCTTTCTGACGTTTTGCCAGCATCTGTGGCTGGCGAAACGTCAGAAAGAAACTCTTCTAGAACATGGCCACACAGCCCGAAAAACCCACAAAAAACAATCAGCCATTTGTTCATTCAGTGATCAGCTAAACTTCTTGTATAGCTGATCTAGCCCCAAAGAGAGAGAGACAGAGATTACTTTAAAAACATGGGCCATGTTATTATGTTATTTTACCACACCTCTGGTCTTTTGGTTTTCCAAGAAAATTTACCCATTACCTGCTACCAGATCTTTTTAACTGGAGATGCTTAAGGAGAAACTTTATATTTGGGGTTAAGCTGTCTTTTACAATGCTGGAGATTCTTATTAATGCTTATTTGCTACAAGCTATAAACCCAACAGATGGAGAATGCATTCTCTGATAGGGGATGGATGCAATGTCTTTGAAAGGGAAGAGGTTGAGAATATTTTATTGCCTTGATGGGTGACAGTTACTGTTAATATCAATATCAGAGAAGGCTAGGCTTGTAGTTATTCATCTAAACTTTCAACAGTTCTTTGCCAGATATTGTGTTTTGTAGAAGTAAAAAGAAAGACTTTTAGTAAACTTACTCCTTCAGCAATACTTCCATAGTGTAGTATGTTTACTGCTGGATTCACCTAGACTGTTATGCTTAGTGGCTTGTTTTGTGTTGAACACTTGCAGATTTCAGATTCTGTTATGGCTAATGCCCCCTGCTTCCCTATCATGTGTTGCATAGTGCATTGCCCATTTGTACTACAGGTTACAGAAGAACGTTTGGCCTGATTCAGCACTACTAGTGTGTAATTATACCTTAGTACTTGGAGTTGATGTGTAAATATCAGTACATTCCCAGAGAAGTTACAAGAAGTTATCTCACTGTACTTCTCGGCCTGCAGGACTCATCACCTCTTGACTTCTGGGGCCCTTTCATACTACAAAATTATAGTGATTCTAGTTTAACTGCCATAGTTCCACCTTATGGAATCCTGGGATTTGCAGTTTGGAATTCTCAGTCAGAGAGTGCTAGTGCCTCACCAAACTATGAACCCAGACATTCCATAGGATGCAGCCTAAGTGTGGAAAGAATACATTTGAAACTACAGTTGGCTCTTTGTATCCATGGGAATTCCATTCCGGATCTCCCCTGCAGATACCAAAAATCACAGGACCTCAAGTCCCATTATTATCAATGGATGTGTGATGTGTTCATGATTGCATTGGTGTGTTGCATCCACACCCTGCCATTGACAACAGAGGGTTAGGGCCATCTGCAGATGCTCCAATCCTCAGGTGGCTAACCCACCAATGCTGAGGGCTGATTGTATTACAATTTTTTGACAAGAAACATTTTGAGTATCAAGAAACCCTGATGAGAAGAATCCTAGACTGACAAAAATCTTGACTGCCTTTGAGTCAACCTTGAGTCATGGTGACCCTGTGGGTGAGACACCTCAAAGCCCCCGTACCCTCCAGTGTCCACTTAAATCTTGTAGATTCAGATACAGGACCTTCTTAATTGAGTCTAGCCATGCAGTGTGTGGTCTTCTTCTCTTTCTCCTACCTTCTACCTTTCCTAGCATTATTGTCTTTTCCTATGATTCATGCCTTCTCATGACATAACCGAAGTATAACAGCCTCAATTTAATCATCTTGGCTTCTAGGAAGGATTCAGGCTTGTTCTGTTGAAGGATCTATTTGTTTGTTATTGATTTTCTTTTTATCCACTTTCTTCACTGCCCAGTTCTCACATCAGTACATGACGATGGGGAATACAATGGATTGGCTGATTCTAACTTTAGTGCTCAATTGTATATCTTTACTCTTTAGGATATTTTAGGATACTCGTTGGGATACCATATTACTGCAGCCCAAAATCCCCCAGTCTTCTAAGAAATAACTTTCCACTCACCTGCAACCTGTTTCTTTCAACAGGAGATGCTAAGAATCAGTGGCATCACTGAGGTTGGTTTTACCCAGTAGGCAGAGGAAGGGGACTGTTTGTTTCCTGGCCCCCCAGTTCTCTGCTTAGGGGACTTCCAGAGTGCCCCTTCTGAACCGCCCCAGAAAGACCTTCAGAATTGAGTAGGGGCAGACTCTGAAGGCACTGGCTGAAAGGGGCAGTGCTGCAGCCTCTGGGAGGCCTATTTCAACTGGGTGAATGGAAAAGGAAACACCCTTTCTTGCTGGCCCAGTAGCCATGCTAGTCCCAACAGGTGTACCACCCCAAAATCACCCAGTGTGGTCTGAAACCCCCCGCCCCCCCCTCAGTGATTCCTCTGCTAAGAATTATGGACTTGGCCAACTTTAAAAGGGGTTTAGATGAAGTCAGGGAAGTTAGGACTATTCATGGCTACAAGTCAGATTTGTTATACGGTATATAATTTCAAGTTACATACCATAGTTGGTGGAAATCATACATAGCAACCCTAAACAGTCAATGGAAATGATGGTCCTAAGCTACATGAATCCATCCAAACTCCTTTTAAAGCTGTCAGAGTTCTCAGTCATCATTATTAGCATCTCTTATGAGCTATAATTTCCAGTTAGGTATCGTAGGCAATTACAGCTGGATTGATACAGTAAAGTAAGCCAAAGCCCTGAGTGTTTGAAACCTGAGCAGTGCTGTTGATAACTGTGGCTCTTGGGACCCTGTCATTCCTAAGGTCACCAGAGGACATAGCTGATTCGATGGCAAATAATAGGCAATATCCCTCTGTATAACAATTATTGCAATATACAAGATGGTGGTGCAGTTGAACTTGAGCTGTCTGGTGGGCTTCCCACAGGGCCCCCATTGGCCACTATGTGAACTAGATTGGACTAGATAGGCCACTGGTCTGTTCCTGCATTATTCATCTTATGTTCTTCCATTATTATGATTGAACATCCTTTAGTGTTCAAGATACGTTCTCTGTCACTTTGCTGTAGTCCCTTCCCAGTGTAACTAAGTAATGGCAGATGAGAAGTGTTAATGAATCAGAATCATAATGTTGGAAGGGCCCCCTGTGGGTTATTGAGTTCCAACCCCCTGCTCAGTACAGGATCTCCACCTCGATCATTCTTGGCAGGTAGCTGTCCAGACATCCAAGGAAATAGACCTCACTGTTGCAGAGATTCCATTGCTGAACCGCTGTCAGGGTCCCTTATGCAGGTTCTCTCATCCATGGGTTTTATTGTTTTATTTTTGATTATTGTTCTTGTTATTCTAGAATTATTTCCTATTTTAAAGTTTGTTCTGATGTTGTGAACGGGTGCTGGGCCTAGTGGGAAAGCCCCTGTCATGTTATATGTTATATTAACATACATAAACACACAATGTTTTTTGTTTGTTTGTTTGTTTATTATAATACAGACTTAAATGTACAAAGATGTTTTCACTCTTTTTCTCATCTTAAACACAATGCTGTAAACCTGAATACATATGCTGTCATCATGCCATAAGAAGCTAAAACAATTATATTTAGCGACAAGGAGAAAGGATTAAAATAGTCAAATACAAGAATGAAAAAATGCAATACATAGTGTTGCAAACTCATATTGGCATTTAGATAGATCCAGTGATTTAAATGAGACAGAGACTATAACTGCAAGTCTCCAAATTTGCCTGGGAAAGGAACACAGGAGGTTTGGGGGGATTTGGGCATGTGGAGAGTTATAATATTGAAACTGACTATTTGAACCCAGTACTGGCAAGAAATGGCTTTCTGTTCTGATCTGCTGCAATAAACTCTTTCTGGTTCATCCATGAATCCTGGTTATTGAGTTAGATAGAAACAGGGCATCACAACCGCACTTACTGTCAAGATGCTTATTCTAATTTCAGTCAAAATCTGCCCTCTTGTAACTTAAATCCATTTGACCTAGTTCAACCCTCCAAGGCAGCAGAGAACAAGCCTGCCTTCTCTTCACAGGAACTGATCATCTGCTTAGCGTACCTGTTACAACTTTCCTTCTCTGCCTGATGATCTGTAATTTAATATCTTCCATTTCTCCTTTGCAGTTTGAAGTGCCGGAAATGTGCAGTTGTAGGGAATGGTCACCGACTCAGAAACAGCTCTATGGGAGATGTCATTAACAAATATGATGTTGTGATCAGGTACTGAAATGCCCACGCTTTGTGATCTTAAGAGGGACTAATTCCCTTGGACTTACTGAATTTATTTAGATGCAACTGGAGCAGTAACCACACTGCACTATTATAGCAGTGTGATGCCATTTTAACTGTCATGGCTCCCTCCTATAGAATCCTGGGATTTGTAGTTTTAGTGCAGGGTTCTGAGGATTCTTTAGTACAATCCACAGAAATAGTGTGTTAGAGCTCTGGCAGAGGATTCCAAGTATCTTTTTGAAACTACGAATCCCAAGATTCCATGGGATGGAACTGTGTCAGTTAAAGTGGTATTAAAGTGCTGTAATTGTATACTATGGATCAAGACTTCCTTATCACATAGACCTCTGGCACATTTTTTCCTTTCTTGTTGCCTTTTTTACTACATCCTACTGTTCCCCCCCCCCCCCCCAAATAGTCCAGTTTTTGAAGAAAGGCTCAGAAACACTCCTGGGCTATGTGTGTTTATGCCTTTTGCCTCACTGTGTAACTTCTTCCTATGTCCCAGGTTGAACAATGCTCCTGTCCATGGTTATGAACATGATGTGGGCTCCAAAACCACTATGCGGCTCTTCTACCCAGAATCAGCACACTTTAACCCCCAAACTGAAAATAACCCAAACACATTGCTGGTGCTTGTGGCATTCAAACCCATGGATTTCCTGTGGATGGAAACAATTCTCCATGATAAGAAGAGAGTAAGTTATTGGGAGATCAGGAACAGCACATCTGGGCAATACCGTCTTCTCAATGCTTTATTTGTAAAGAAAGGAAATCTAGAACTTATGTGTGCTGGAAACCTCAGAAGGATGTCAGTTCTCACATAGTGCTGTGGATTGTGTTTTGGACTTGGATTTGGAAAACCAGTGTTGAGCCAGCTTGTTTTCTACTGCTCCAGAAGCTGGAATACAAATCAATGGGTTCAAACTTCAGGTTATACTTCTGATATATTATGTTTCTGGCTTTATATGAATGAGCAAGCCTGGTCTAATGGTTTGAGTGTTGGATTAGGACTGTGGAGACCAGGGTTGGAATCCTGGCCCAGCCTTGGAAACCCACTGGGTGACCTTGGGCAAGTAACATTCTCTCAGCCTCAGAGGATGGCAATGACAAACCCTGTTTGAAAAAACATACCAAGAAAAACCCATGATAGGGTCGCCATAAGTCAGAAACAACAAACTATACTGTAAGAGCTGTGAAATAGATAGCCTCACAAGGCAAGGGACTCTTCATCTTTTAACAGTCTTTATTTTTTAATTTCTTATTTTTTATAATATATAAAATATATCATTAGACAAAACAACACAAAATACAATGAGACGAGCCAAATAGACCAATATCTTAATTGATAGAATTCGGAAAAGAAGATTATATCCATAACCCTTCATTCTATCTCTCTCTTCTTCTTTCCTGCTCTTTTCTTTTCTTTTCTTTCTTTCTTTCTTTCTTCTTCTCTTCTTTCTCTCTTTCTCTGTAAACTTAAATATTCTTATTTTATAATATACTAATAACAATAACCTTAACAAATAAAACATATAAAACAGAAATAACATATATCACTTCCCCACTAGAGATATACCGACTGATTATGGCTCTATCTTATCCCCTTCTCTTAATTACTTCTTTATTTAACCACCCTTTCTCTAACTATCTTTTAATCATTATTTTTGTTAATTTATTCCAATATTTGCTTAATATCTATTCTCCTATAATCACTATCACAAGGTGAGGGACTCTTCATCTTTTAACAGTCTTTAAACAGAGTTTGGAAAGCATTCTTTTTGGAATGCTTTAGTTGTGGATTCTTGTTGGACTAATTTTAAGACTTGATGATTCTGCTTTGGTCACATGTGATAGCTGTGGACATGTTATATTCTGTTCAGGTAGTTTCCCCATATATAAAATGACAACAAGAAGAATCTACCTAGCAGAGTGATTTTGTGGGTGTACATGATTACAGCAGCTGTTCAAAAAGTTTTAGAGAATATTCTTTGTTGCTCAGAAATGTTATTATCTCCAAGCAGCCTTAAGATGTGCAGGAGAGAAAGAAGTCCAATCCAGCAAGAGAAATATGTTTCCAAGGGATAACACCGAAACGCCTCTAATGAAATTGATTCGGGTTTTTTAACTTTCCTATTTCCTCAGTGTTTTACTCAGCTGATGTTTCAACATGGGTTTGTGGGAAGGGTACACAATTGACCTTTCCATGCTTATCCCTTTTTCTTTTTTAGATTCGGAAGGGCTTCTGGAAACAGCCTCCATTAATCTGGGATGCAAATCCTGAGCAAGTGAGAATCCTGAATCCATATTTTATGGAAATTACTGCTGCTAAATTGCTTAATATACCAATGAAGCAGCTGAGGAAGTTTAAACAGGTAAGAGGGTGAGGGATATCAGAGACACACAGAAAGAGAGAACTCAAAGAAGAGACAGATTATATGGATAAAGGATTTGAGACTCCACTCCTAAAATGTGCACCTCTGTTTTCTCTGGAAGTTCTCAAGTTGTGCTACTCTTCGCTCACCTGTGGAATTGGAATCGTTCCCTTATCTAGGCACCTACAAATTTGGTCACAGATAGCCCAACATGGCCCATGTTGCTAAGAATACCTTTTCAGCTGGAATGCAGCACCTGCGAACATCTTTCATGTAGGGACAGAATGCTAATTTTCTGTCTAATATAATCTTATCCATTACAAATGCAGAAATTGCTTCTTTATTAATTGTAATACCATTTTAAGGAAATTGTCCCATTGCTTGACCTGGACTGCTTTTACAGAGAGGTTCTTACTGCAGTAAGATGCCTGGGCTGCTACTTCAGCATGCAGATTAGGCTCAGACAATTAAATCTTTGTACAAATAAGTAGATCTCTACACACAGTAAAACAGCATGCTAAGAAAAAGGCTAGGAAAGAACTTGGCAGTTCCCTGATAACGGTAGTGTCTTTGTGTAAGTGGAGGAGCATTTACCTACTAATATCATATAACCTGAGTCTCATTCACACTATGTAATTACAGTGCTATGATTCCACTTTAACTGCCGTAACTGCATCTTAGGGAAATGCAGGAAGTGTAGTTTAAAGAAGTGTATTTAGAATTCTCAGCAAGAGAGCTCAAATATCTTACTGGACTAGATATCCCAAAATTGTATGAGATGGAGCCATGGCAGTTTAAGTGGAATCATAGTGCTATCATTGTGTAGTGTTAAAAGGCCTATGTTCCCATCCTGTATAATCCTAGAATTTGCAGTTTAAGAAGGGGCTTTTGGATTTTCAGCCAGAGAGCTGTAGTGCCTCACCAGACTACAAATTCCAGGATTCCATAGGATGCAGCCATGGCAGTTAAAGTGGCATCATAGCATTATTATTATTATTATTATTATTATTATTATTATTATTATTATTATCCCGCCCCTCTGCAGCACAATCGGGGCGGCGTACAACAAATTAAAACAATATCACAAGTTAAAACAAACCAAGAACCCCCTTCCCTAACCCACCTGCCCCTTAAAAATATATTAAACTATTAGTAAGTTAAAATACAAAATAAAAACAATATAGTACAGACATAGAAATAGCAGCATGGCAGAGGCAGTTAAAGAGCCGGAATCAATGTCTTCTCCTTTTCTTTTTTGGGCCGAAAAGATCCGTCTTGACTGCCTTTTTGAAGCTGTCAAGGGTGGTAATGAGACGGATCTCATCCGGCAGGCCATTCCATAATCTGGGAGCGGAGGCAGAGAAGGTCCTCTGGGAGGTCACCGACAGCCTGGTTTTTATGGGCTGTAACAGGTTCCTCCCAGAGGACCGAAGTGCTCGGGGAGGGTCACAGGGAAGGAGGCGGTCCCGAAGATAAGTTGGACCCAAGCCATGAAAGGCTTTAAAGGTCATAACCAACACCTTGTACTGTGCTCAGAAACTAATGGGAAGCCAGTGGAGAGATTTCAGCAGTGGTGTAATGTGCTCTCTCCTAGATGTACCAGTAAGCAACCTGGCTGCCATATTTTGAACTAACTGAAGTTTCTACACATTAAAACTATGTAGTGTGAAAGGGCCCCCAGTGTGGCACAGCCTAGACCAGGGGTCGGCAACGTTAATGTACCTGGGGCTGGTTGCTGGGCCAGGCCAGGGGGGGGAAATGGTGGCGTGCGCGCGCAGCCCCTGCTGCCGCCGCCGCTGCCGCGCACGCCACCATTTTGTTTGCCAAAATGGTGGCTGTGATGCACGCGGTGGCACGGTGGCAGGAATGCGCAGTGGCGGCGGTGGTGGGGGTCAGCAGGGGCCAGTTGGCATGGGTCCGTGGGCCGGCCCACAGGTCGTAGGTTGCCAACCCCTGGCCTAGACAGTGATTTGCAGTCTCAGAGAGAACTAGGCTTTAGTTTATTTCATTTCCCTCTGAATGACTGCCTGAGGTCAGTAATGGATTGGATGAGGGTAAATAGACTTAAGCTGAATCCAAACAAAATGGAGGTACTCATGATAGGTAACCCTAACCCGGGTATGGAGATAAGTTCACCAGTCACACTTCCCCTAAAGCACTATGTTCACAGTTTGGGGGTGCTCTTGGACTCGTTGCTTCAATTGTCATTTCAGATTGATGCGACGGCTAAGAGTGCCTGTTAACAGCTTCGGTTGATACGCCAGGTGCGACCCTACTTGGAGCCACGGGACCTATAAACAGTTGTACATGCACTGATAACCTCTTGTCTCGATTTCTGTAATGCACTCTACATGGGGCAACCCTTGTGTCGTGTTCGGAAGCTTCAACTGGTACAAAACACGGCAGCCAGATTGGTCACAGGAAAATCTACGTTTGACAGAATAACACCTATTTTGAAATCTTTACACTGGCTGCCTGTTAGCTTCCGGGCACAGTACAAGGTGTTGGTTATTACTTATAAAGCCCTTCATGGCTTGGGGCCAGCTTACTTGAAGGAACGCCTCCTCCCATATAACCCTTCCCGCACTCTCAGAGGTCCTTTGGGAAGAATTTACTACGGTCAAGGAAAACTAAACTGGTGGTGACTTCCCAGAGGACCTTTTCAGTTGCCGCTCCTAAAATTTGCAATGACCTGCCGGAGGAGACTCGCCAGATTACATCTCTTGATGTTTTTAAAAAGCGATAAAAATGATTCTCTTCCAGCGGGCCTTCCCAGATTGACCTCTGACCTGGACAGAACTAACTGCCCATTTGATCTACCTCCCCTAGACATTGCCACTGTTATTAACTGTTGTAAATTGTTTTTTAGTTATAGGGATTTTATTGTTGTAATTTTATATCGAAGGGCGGGGGGGTTGAAGGGGTGGGGGGGGTTGGGGATTGTTTCTTGTTATTTCTTTCTTTCTTTGTTTTAATTTTTGCTGTTACCCGCCTCGATCCTCAACAAGGAGAGGTGGGATATAAATAAATATTATTATTTCCAGACACAGCCCTGATTTTTATGTCCAGTACTATTTTCTTTCCAGCTGGCATACTTTAACTCTGCCCTTGCTTGCCTAGTCTGTGGGTCTCAGTTTTATTGTTTCCTTGAAAACCTTGGAACCACTCCTTCATTTTTATGGCTGAAATTTAAAATGTCCTGAGAAAAGTTTGCGAAATTACGTTTGTCCAAGGTGGTGCAACTGCCTTATGGAAATACCACAGACATGATTAGTCATTGTTAATCAAGAACAGAGTGAAGCATCTGATACCTTCAGCCACATTTGCTATATTTTCTCCATTAAGTATATAGTTTTTCATACTGTGTTTGAAAGGTATGTGGGCAATTCATGGAATGTGTGTTTTTTAAGACACTCTCAGAAATCAAAGTGAGGCCTAAGATTGTTCAAAGGCCCAGGAGTAGGATTTCCAATACCTTTTCTACAAGAAAAAAATAATTTGAGCAAGAAAATATTGTTAAGCCAAATCAGAAAATGTGAGTTGAATAACTTGTGACAGGTTTCTAGGTTGATTATTTCTTGACTCAAGAGCAAATTGATGTAGTAGCTAGAGTTCTGTATTGAGACTAAAGCAAACCAAGT
The DNA here is from genome assembly GCA_026167975.1 of Phrynosoma blainvillii. Classification (NCBI taxonomy): domain Eukaryota; kingdom Metazoa; phylum Chordata; class Lepidosauria; order Squamata; family Phrynosomatidae; genus Phrynosoma; species Phrynosoma blainvillii. Next base: position 19,895,667 of record JANUYF010000006.1, read on the forward strand.
TCAAATCCTCAGTCACGTAGGAAATCCTCAAGTCACTTGGTGATAATAATTATATGCTACCATAACCTATCTATTTTTCCTATGATAGAGTAAGTAAATCTGCCTTAAATCTCCTTGGATGATTTAACTTAGCCTTCTCTAACCTGACACCTGCCAGATGTATTGGACTACAACTCCCATTATACCCAGTCATTAAAACAATTGGTCCAGAATTTCTTAAGTTGTAGCAGTGTAAGGGAGTATTTTCCAACACTGCTCTTTTTTTTTTTTTTTTTTTACCAAAGGGTAATAATGACAATAGGAGAATAACTATGACTTCCTGGAATGTAAAGGCAGACTTAAGAGAGGGAGCATTTGAAAATAGGTGTAGGCTCATTTGAAGTCTCTGTGTGTGCAAAACTGGATCTGAACTCCTCATTCTCTATAAAGGCTGTACAGAGTAGTACTCATGTATAGGAGAAAAACAATCTGTCATGTTGCTTTTCTTTTAGAAACCAACCACAGGATTGGTAGCTATCACATTAGCCTTGCACTTCTGCGACATGGTCCATATTGCAGGCTTTGGATACCCAGACTCTGCCAACAAGAAGCAGTCTATACACTACTACGAGCAAATCACTGTGAAGTCCATGGCTGTGAGTAAAAACTTCTTCTCTTGTCAAATGAAACATGATGCTGATCAGATAGGGAGAGTATGGATGTTCATGTCTTAGCTCAACAAGCCAAAATATGAATAATCATTTTGCTCATATCCACTGCCCTTTCAAATTAGCTGTCAAACTAACAGGATGTTTTCCCTACAACTTCCCTACAATTTCCAGTTTTACCTGTAACAGAAAACTGGTTTGCAGTCTTGGAACCTACATATTAGCATATTAAGCCCACTTCAAGCAATGGTTAAACACCAAGGCGTGTTCAAAAGCTGTCAAACACTGTTTCCTGGTTCATGGACAATTGAAGATTTTTTTACTTTATTTGCTGGATGGCATGAAGGGAAGAGTGAAAGTGTATATGAAGGGAAGAGTAAAAGTATATCTGCAGGCAAAAGGTCCATTAAGTATGTAGCTTGTGAAGCTGAGATGCAAACGTCCTCTAACTTACAAGGAAGCCAATTTACAGGGTGGCACAGGGCAGGAGGGAGACAACATTTTCCCTTGCTACATGTTAGAAACCTGAGTACTTTGCATGGGGATGATCAGGGGGCTGGCTGGTACGCAGAGTGGCAGGTTCTTCTGTGGACTGGGGTGAGTTTATAGGCCATTTGTGGAAGACAATAGAATTGCTTCATCACTGCTCCTCTGGCAGTCTGGCAGTCATAGTCTCCCCACCCATCTTGTATTTTTTATTGTTTATTGCATTTGTATTTATTTAGAATTATTTCATAATGTCACAATTTTGGTAGTGTGACATGGAGCAGGATTCAGTTTTTGTGAGACAGGGAAACTGTGCAGATCAGGGCTCCTTTTTCCTCTTTCCTGGCCCAGAGGAAGGCTAGACCTCTGTTACCTTTCCATTCTCCTTTCCTTCTTCAAGATCTTATTCTTTGTTGGTTCCCCTTTTTATGGGGGTCCCCTTAAGGGACCTCAGGTTCAGGCAACTAGACTCAGGCCCAGTTCAGAAACTGTTGGGCATGCCTTGCTCCCAAGTGGCAGGGAATCACATAGTGGCAGTGTGCCTACGTGGATTCCACTGTTGCCACTCCAGGGCTTTTCCTATGGCAGATAGGCCAGAGGAGGGTGCTATCAATTGGCAGGTGGCTCCTCTGATCACTAGATCTAATGCCCACACCAGGTTATACAGCTATACAGCTGTTAAGAATAAAGTTGTGCCCTTTGAGTGCCCAAGTTGATTGTGTTGTGTCTTGGCTTCCTCTACCCATGACACCCTTTGGTGCTAGAACTGTAAATTATAATCTAAATGTGGTCATAGTATCAATAATAGAATATTGGTACTTCTAGTCAAATAGTGTTTTTTCTCACTTTGCAGTGACTCTCCGTTGTCATAGACAGTGGACTTATCTGGCACTGTAACCTGAGATATTTAACTGGAGATATAAGGGATTGAATGTTAGGCCTCTTGCAAATAAAGTGAAAGATCTGCCACTAAATCAAATAATCCTTGTTTCATGCCAAGAAATCCTAACACTATGTGGCCAGGTCATACTTGTGTGTTGCAAATCTTCCATAACCCACAAAGTGCATGATTTCAGACAGATTCATCTGCTGCATCCATTATGGCCTTGCTGTGTTTCCAGTTAATAATCTCTGCTGTGGACAGGCCATTCTACCATTTCTTTGGATGGATTTGACACCCACCTGAATAGCTGTAAACAGCTGTATAGCCAAAAGTTTTGCACACATTCAGTTCAATCAGAGGCAGGGAGGATGGTTCTAGGCAGCAGCAATCACTGCAGATATATTTTAATTTTGTTCATCTGTTTTCACAACATTAGCATTCCTCCTGCTCTGAGACCTAGTAGACCTTCCATCAGGAAGACATGTAAAGTTTTGTTTTGCACAACTATGGCACCTCTTCTCCCTCGCCCCCTAGAATTTACCTTTTGATGGATGTACCATTTTATCCTTACATGGGTATTTACTGGCCAGTTGAAAGTGGAATGGGAGGCTGTGGTCAAGAAGCATCTTGTTCTGTTATTGTACATCAGGAGTTGGTAAAGGATGACTTGCGGGCTACATACACGTTCCCAGGGCCCTCTGAGGGTCAAAATTGCCAAACATTTTTTTTTCTTCAGAATGTCCCCAAAAGCCTTCTAGGGGAGCCTTCTAGGCATTTCCAACATGTTTGGTGCCCCCAAGCCCCAATCCTCAGGGGTCAATTTTTAATTACTTTTTTTGGATTTTTTTTAAATTGCTCCCCAAATGCTCCTTAAAGGATGAGGGGAGCATTTGCACCACATGTTGAGGCAACCTTGAGCCAATTTAGGGCCAAGAGAGGTCTTTTTTTTTTTTTTTAAAGGAAGTGACCTGTTTATTTATTTATTTATTTTAAAAAAGCCCCAAAACATGATAAAAATGCTCCCTAATTCCATCAAAGGCATGTGAGGGCAAAAAAGTTGGTGGGGTTATTTTTGTTGTTTACTTGTGTTTTTGTTTTTGTTTTGCAGCACTGGGTGCAGCAGGATATATGGCCTACCAAGGTGGGGGTGGGTGGATGGGGAGGCTAATGTATCCCCCTACCCTTCAACAGTTGCTCACCTCTTCTGTAGATTAACACACAGAAGTAGACAGCCTCTGTATCTTCCCAGAGTCCTCAGGAAGTTCTGGACACTGATGCCATTGCTGTGTATCCAACTATAGGAATAGACCTAGATGCTTTGCTGCAACTGTTCCTCCTCCTACCCCACTTTCCCCTGACCACTTTGCTGGGGAGGGGCTTCATCAGATAAAGTGCAAGGTGTGTTCAAGTTGTGCCTGATGGAACCTTACAATAAGTCTTCTGGATTGAAGATCTGATAAATATTAAAGCTACAGGAACTCTAGCCCATATGTAATCTGGCAGCCCTAGTGAGAGAGGGATGAAGATGGGCTTTGTAGCTTGTTCTACTGTGCAAATACATCCTGTCCTAAAATACCAGCAGTGACAGGGACATTCAGCAGATTCTTTCTGAATACATATTGGAAGAAGGACATTGACAAACCGCAGCATGTCCAGGAGAGGGTGATCAGAATGTTGAGAGTTCTAGAAACAAAGTCCTATGAGGAAAATTTGAAAGACCTTGGGGAAATTTAGCTTGGAGGAGAAAAGGTTAAAGATACTCAAGGTAACTGCCTTCACTTGTGGCTCCTGGTCTCAGCAAGGTGGTCAGGCAGGTGAGCAGTGTCTCATATCAAATTTTTGGGATTCCCCACCCTGCCAGTCGTGAGCTTCTAATGGCTGCCTTCAGCTGTTGAAATGTGAATGGCTATTACACAGGAGAGCAGACTTGTCCTCAATTTGTCTAGAGGGCAAGACTTGAACCAATTGGTGGGAACTATGAGGAAGAGATTTTTGGCTAAACATTAGGAGAATCTTCTCAATGGGAAGAGCTGTTTGTTATTGGAGCAATCAATATCAGAACTAGTAGCCTCTCTTTTATTGTGTGTACGTAAGCAAAGGAAGACATCTGTCAGAGATGCTAAAGTTGCATCTTGCAATATAGATACTGCACTGAGCAAGAGGAACTTGCAGTTCTTTGATGCATTTGACCTTACTATTTTGTCTCTTTCTAGGTCTATTTAGTTACCTCAAACACAAACCACCATGTTGTATGGGCTAATGGATTTCTATCATTTTGTTTTACAGACATCAGGACACAATGTTTCACATGAAGCATCAGCAATAAAAAAGATGCTTGAAATGGGACTTATAAAGAACCTCACTTACTTCTGATGGTATATGGATTTCTGCTCTCCCCCCACCCCCACTGAGCTGGTTGATGCATCAACCCTTGTGGCTGACAGCTTCTCACACATAGCTGTCTCTTCTTCCCCGTATTGACTGATGCAGAGACCCTGCAACATTGCTCAAAGGACACACAGACAGGGGTAGAAGCATGTCATAAATGGCCCTGGAATGAGCAGGATGTCAATGACAGTGGGAGGCAGGGGGCCTTGGTTGATGGTGACCTCTATGAAGTCCTCTTCATCTGAAAAGCTGCAAGATTTTCTTGACTTCAGATAAAGGCTTTTAGGAAATGAAGCTCCTGAAATCTTCCCTAGTGGCAGAGATGTACTGTTTCAGTTACCAAATCCAGTTCTGACTGTGGGCCTCAAGGATGATGCAACTGACATTCCCATGGGAGTCAAATCATCTCTGCTGTGGCATGTTGCTGCATTAATCACTGTTGCCTTCCCACTCTGAGATGCAGTGGCGGCTGTTTATTAGTCTGTGTAACTGGTTCTTATGTTGCCCAGTGGAGCAATAGGCAACTGAATAGTGGATTATGGGGTATTAGCCATCTTTGCTTTCCTGCTGTAATGAAGATGATACAAAGTGTTCTGGTTCATGTCCCCTGTGCAGTAAAAGAATTTAGGATGTCCAGGAGAAAGATGGCTGGAGCTGATGATATTGATCATGTTTATCTCTCATCCATTGGCTATGTTTTTGGAGACTGCAGCATAAGAGGAGAATACCCTTCAGTATTTTTTAATTTTTTAAATTTTTAATTGCAAATGTTCAAGGTGAACTGAATGTTTGGTTTTTCCAGGCACTTGGCTGAAAATAATTCTCCTTCTGTGAAGGATGTATGTGCATGTGTGTGTGTGTGTGTGTGTGTTTAATCTCTCTCTTTCTCTGTCCAAACCTGTTTTTCAATATAAACTTTAGGCTTCTTTCCTCCAATATATGGGATTTATTTCCCTGCAGGAATAAGATTACAATACAAAGGAAGGGGGAATGCAGGAACCTGCCTCATACTGAGTCACTCCATTGTTCTATCTAGCCTAAAAGTTTTAACAGACTGGAAGGAGCTTTCCAGGGTTTGGGGAAGGAGGTTTTCCTGACCCTATCTGTAGATGAAAGAGAATAAACCATATGCTCCCCCAAAGAGTTGAGAAGTGCCCACTGTAGAGAGAAGGAATCAAAATAGTGTTTTTCAGTAATTGAACCTGAGACTACATAGCACCTTTGTCTGCCTTTTCCAGTATATAGAAAAGATTTGCCATCACGACTGACAGCTGTTCTCAGGGGTAAAAAGTGGGATGAAAGTGGAATGAATTTGAAGTAAATTGCCTCTTTATTTTGCAGGACTGGGAAGTAGGAGCAGGAGTAAGGAGTAGAGGTTTTTACAGGACTAGGAGTAGGAGCAACATTAAGAAAAAATATGTTACTCTGGGGTAGGATAGGGAGTAACCCCAAAATCACCACTACTCCCCAGCCCTGTAATTTAGGCAGGTAAAGGGGGTTGGTCCAGATATTTCAGAAATGGGCCTAAGGCTGAATGTAGCTTCCTGGCATGGGCACAGGTGCAATGCTTGGGAGAGGCTATTCTCCAATATTTCTAGGACATAACGGTCAAGATCCTACATTGCTTCAGTGTAGCATAAATATCTGCTAGCATTATTACGTTATGCAATTAGAATGCTGAATAGCAATGTGACAAAATGTATGTGGGTCAGTGGTTAATCCTCATGGTTGACAACCTATTGCATAATTGCAGTGTGCAAAGGCAAGGCATAGAAACAGTGTTTACCCCACTTTGTGAGCTTTAACATGCTACCCAATGCACAATGTCTCATGTGTGCAATTCCACTTATTCACCATCAGCTGAAAAGTTACTCTACATGTATAGTGCAACTTATATTTGCATATGCCACTAACAGGATGCCAACCGATATGTTAATTTCCTTCTCCTTATAATTTCAGTTTTAGGATCAAGGTGTATTTATGTCCCTTAAGTGCACTTGTTCCTTGTTAAAAGTCTGAATTGATTACTGCAAAATCTGGAACCTTTTTCATTCACAAACGAGGAGAACACAAAGTGAGACAGATGATGAAATAAATTCTCAGTACACCATCACCATACTTTGCATGAGCAAACAATGTGCCTTAGCAAGCACCCAACTTTCTGGGCCTTGCCAGGAACACTACCTCCAATAGCTTGGGCCATCACTTCTGTTGCCCTGAAGGTAATTGATTCAATCATGTTGTTCATAGTATCGAATGTGAACTCAGGGGCTGGTTTATCCTGGAAATCCAGACCATTCCTTGGAGGTAAGCGGAAAGAGAGTTTGAAAGTTGTGGTTCCAAGGGGATTTGACTTCCACGGGGAATGTTGGAAGTGTTTTTTCCTTATTAAGTGATCCTGCAGTTCAGTGTTAAATAATTTAATAAATTTAATTTAAAGCTACCCTTATCAACCATAAATATAAGTTTTGGAAAACAAAGTTGTTGTTTATTTCAAATGAATTTTTTTCTTGTGGTTTGAGCAAGTAAAGAGGTACCATTTTTTGTGTGGTGGGGATGTTTCAGGGTGTTACAAGCCTTCAGTTGGTTCAGAGACTCATACAGGGAGAACATGATTATTCCCCCTCCTCCCTTCCCCCTCCCCCCCCCCCACATCTATAGAGATGCTGGGAACAAGGCCCTAATCATTTCTGTGGTGGAATACACAGTGCTTTTTGATTTTTGCCCACAGGAGGATCATCACCAGAGGGGAGCTCAGAAAAAAATGACCTCTTGTCAGACAGGAGTTCATTGAATATGTATCAGGATATATGCTTTGCAAGTGGTCAGTCAAAGCCCATCTTCTACATTATATAATATATGTAGATTATATTTGAAAATGCTTCTCCTGCTTGTAAAGAAAGTTCCAAGTCCTTTGATAGTGACGTTAGTTTACATTTTTCATTACAAGCAACTATTGTCAGTGATGTTTTCAACATTAGAAATCATAAAATGTGAATAATAATAATAATAATAATAATAATAATAAATTTTATTTATAACCTGCCCCTCTGCTAAGCAATCATGGCGGTGTACAAAGTTAAAACAGGACAACAGTTAAAACAATTCCATCCCCCCCATCCCTAACCCACCCACCCCATAAAAATCGAATTAAACTAGTACAATAATTAAAATACAAATTAAATCAAGAATAATTTAAGACAGTGGAACAAACAGTGGAGGCAGGGAGCAGTAGACATCCGAGGTCTATTTGGGGCGGGAGAGTTTTTCTGGGAAGGCCTGTTGGAAGAGACCTGTCTTTACTGCTTTTTTAAAGCAGTCGAGAGTGGTAATAAGACGGATCTCATCCGACAGGCCATTCCATAATCTTGGAGTGGCAACAGAGAAGGCCCTCTGGGAGGTCTGCGACAGCCTAGTTTTCATAGGTAGTAGCAGATTCCTCCCAGAAGACTGAAGTGTGCAGGGGGGATCGTACGGGAAGAGGCGGTCCCAGAGATAAGTTGGACCCAAGCCATGTAGGGCTTTAAAGGTCAAAACCAATACCTTGTACTGTGCCCAGAAACTAATCGGCAGCTAGTGGAGAGATTTCAGCACTGGTGTTATGTGCTCTCTACTAGATGTTCCCATGACCAACCTAGCTGCCATATTTTGGACCAATTGAAATTTCCGGGTTAGGCACAAGGGTAGCCCCATGTATAGTGTGTTACAGAAATCCAAATGTGAGGTTACCAGGGCGTGTACCACAGCTTCAAGGTCCCTAATCTCCAGGAAAGGGCGCAGCTGGCGTATCAGCCGTAGCTGTTAACAGGCACTCCTGACCGTCACATTCACCTGATTGGTCATGTGAAGCAACGAATCTAGGAGTACCCCCAGACTGCGAACACAGTCCTTGGAGGAGAGTGTGACTCCATCCAGGACTAGGAGTTGTATTCCCAAACCTGGTTTTGGGCCCGTCACTGTTAGTACCTCCGTTTTATTTGGATTCAGTCTCAATCTGTTTTTCCTCATCCAATCCATTACCGCCTTAAGACAATCATTGAGAGGAGAGACGCCATCTGAGGTCTGGGCAGACGATTGGGTCATGGAGAGATATATCTGGGTGTCATCAGCATACTGAAGACACTGTGCTCCATGCCTCTGGATAATCTCTCCCAGCGGCTTCATATAGATATTGAATAGCATTGGGGACAGGATGGCGCCTTGTGGGACGCCACAATTAAGCTCTATTCTAGAAGAGCAACTGTCCCCGAGCCTCACCCTCTGGGATCTGCCTGAGAGGAAGAAATGGGACCACTGCAAAGCAGTGCCTCCAATTCCCAACTCTCTCAGGCGCTCCAAGAGGATGGCATGATCTATAGTATCAAAGGCCGCTGAGAGATCCAAGAGCACCAGCAGGGTCACACTACCCCTGTCGATACCCAAGCGGAGGTCGTCAGCCAGAGCAACCATGGCAATCTCAACTCCATATCCTGTCCTAAAGCCGGTTTGAACTGGATCGAGATAATCGGTTTCATCCAAGACAGCTTGGAGTTGGGAAGCAACCGCCCTCTCAATCACCTTACTTAAAAAAGGCAGCAAGGAGACTGGCCTATAGTTGTTTCTATCCAGGGGATCCAGGGAAGGTTTTTTCAGGAGTGGCTTTACCGCCACCTCCTTCAAACAAGATGGTACAATACCTTCCCTGAAGGACGCATTGATTGTATCCTGTAGGAATACTCTCAACGCGTTCCCCCCCCGGACGACCAGCCAAGATGGACATGGATCGAGAGGGCAAGTCGTCTTCCTCACTCTTCCAAGGAGTTTGTCCATGCCATCGGTACTCACAGATTGAAAACTGATCCAGTAAAATTACATCAATGGAGTTGCTGGACACCTCACCTACGGATTCTGTCAAAACACTGGCATCCAGGTCGGCTCTTATTCGAGAGATTTTATCTGCAAAGTAGGTGTTAAAGGCATCACAGCAGGCTGCTGTAGGGTTAAGTAGAGGGTTCTGCACAGGAGGTACCTGTGTCAGTTCCCCCACCACCCTAAACAGCTCTGCTGGATGAGACTCTGCAGACGCAATGCATGCAGAGGAGAAAGATCTCTGCGCTGCACGCAATGCCTCCCGATAGGAATCAAGGTGTTTCCTATGGCGAGTTCTGTTGGATAAGAGTTGAGTCTTCCACCATTTGCACTCTAGTCGTTGTCCAGCTCGCTTCATCCTCCTAAGCTCCTCTGTATACCAGGGCTTACGATTAGGAGCGAGCTGGAAAGGACGCTTGGGAGCGATTGTGTCAATAGCCTTGGTGAGATCGGTGTTCCAGGTATTAACCAAGGCTTTGACAGAATCACTGGCGTTACCAACCATTAAACCCTCTAAGGCTTTCTGGAATCCAATTGGTTCCATTAGCCTTCGAGGGCGGACCATTCTAATAGGTCCACCAACCCCCTTGGGGCAGACAGTGGCTCTTAGTTCCATCTTGACCAGGAAATGATCCGTCCATGACAAAGATGAGGTTTTGATAACTTCCGCCCGGGGGTAGGCAACCTTTCCCCTTTAAGAGCCGAGGGACTTCAGCTCCCAGAATCCCAGGAGCTATTGGCCAACATGGGACTATTGGCCAACATGGCTGAGGCTTCTGGGAGCTGAAGTCCCTCGGCCTTTAAAGGGGAAAGGTTGTCTACCCCTGCTTCCGCCCATGGATATTCCTGTTCCGTACTAAAGACTGCATCGAGGGTATGACCCGCACAATGTGTGGGCCTGACAACCAATTGGGATAGGCCCATGCTTGTCATGGTTTCCATGAACTCCTGAATCGCACCAGTTAGATTTGACAAACTGGTCTCGAGTAGGATGCTGAAGTCGCCCAGAACCAAAAGTCTGGGCGACTCCAGCAGCAAGTCTGAGACCAGCTGTGTCAGCTTGGTTAGGGAGTCTGTTAAGCAACAGGGTGGCCGGTATACCAAAAGAATCCCTAAACTATCCCTAGTTCGCAGGCTAAGGTACATACACTCGATGTAAGCTGTTTTCCGGATAGGCTTCCTGGTCAAGGTTATATTGCTTTTATGAACCAAAGCCATGCCGCCCCCCCCCCCCGCCCACTTTCCCTTATCTGCTCACTGACTGAGTACCCAGCTGGGAGGGCCTGAGCCCACGTCACAGCGCTGCCGTCTCCCAGCCAGGTCTCAGTAAAGCATGCCGGTTGGCCACCTCATCCAATAAGAGGTCATGGATGATATGCGTTTTATTTCTGACCAACCTGGCATTGCAGAGTAACGGTCTGTGGAATGGATGGTACGTTCTCCAAGTTATCCTGGGCAACAGAGTGAACTGAAGGAGGGATTGTTATTAAGCATCGATCCCTTCTTCCTTTGTAACATTTCTTCACTCTGTTACCGCCATATCTTCCCTTCCCCCATACAACATCCATCCCTGCTCCAAGATTATTTCCAATGCCCTTACATGATGGTGGTAACAAAAAGTCCAGTTAAGCTCCCGTCCCCCCAACAAAAGGGCACTGTTATTTAATTTTTGAGAAAGAGAAGCTTGAAAATTCTATCAGGACTTGATTCTCATCCTATCTTTAACAGCTCTTTCACTATTAACGTAGTGTGATCTAACTAAATAACAGCTGCACTATGTAGTCTCTCTTTCTCTGCCCTTCTAGAGATAAATTGCGGGCGGGTAACAGTCTTCCAAGGCCAAGGCCCCCAACGCCGCCACCGCCGCTGCTGTGTTGCCGAGGGAGAGATGTTCCTGGGCAGGGTTTTTTTTTTTTTTTTTTTTTGTACCTGCCAGTGATCTCCCTTGGTTTCACAGCTGCTGCGCCTGCTGCTGGGCCGCCCCAGGTGGTGGTAATTACGGGCGGATAACAATCCTCCAAGGCCAAGGCCCCCAACACCACCATCACTGCTGTGTTGCCGAGGCCTCCCCGGCCCCGTCACCGCCGCAGCTGCTCCGCTGCCGGGTGGTGATGGTAAAGCCAGCCCTTTAAAGGAGCTGCTGAGCTTCCCCGGCCCCGTCGCTGCCTCAGCTGGTCCACTGCCGGGTGGTGATGGTAAAGGCAGCCTTTTAAAGGAACTGCCGAGCTTCCCCAGCCCCATGGTTAACATAACATTAGAGGTTAACATAACATTTTCAAACAGCTGGAGCCAAAGACGAGAATCCTGGAGGTGACTTACACTAGTACAGCCTTGGTTACACCACTGTAAGTACATTTAAAGATACAGTGGAATATCCTTTCCTCTTTGTGCAGAACCCTTGCACACCAGAGAAAGAAGGTGGAGCCTTTGTCCTCTCCCCAGTGCTGGTGGAATTTTATTAGATCTTGGCCAAAGACTCCTGGGGATTTGGCAAGATGGAAATGTATCTCCGTTCCTGAATTTATGCTGTAAATGAAGCCCTTAGTACTTCATCAGGCTAGGTTCCAGAGGTGGAACAAAAGGATTATATTCATCCCTCGCTGTTTGTGGTCTTGCTGTTTGCGTCCCTTGCTCCTTTGCGGATGGCAAGCCGTGAGGGACCAAGTGGTGCACGTGCCAGAGCACGCCCCCATTAGAATCAATGAGGCTCCAATATTGGAAATTTTCCCAATTTGGGGTGTGTGTGTCTGGAATGGATCCCCCACAAATTGGGTGGGGCGATTGTATTTTGAGATACATTTAAATCTATTAATATGTAGTTTTTGGATCAGTGATGCAGAAATTTGTGATTAGCATATGTAAGATCCAATTCCTTGAGTCTGTGAGAGATTATGAGTAAATGGACATGTCCCCTGCCAATGAGCATGTTCCAAATATACTCCGCGCATGTTCAGTTGAATGTGCAAAGGTTAGAAATAAGAAATGGATGGCATGGGGAAGTCTGGGGTAGCACCAACAAGTAAACCTTTGGCCTTTCCTTCATACTTTGCAATCTTACAGGTTCAGGCAAAGCACCTGAATAGGTCTTAAATCTCATACTAAAGATACTTTTGGAGCTGTTTAACTAACATCATAGGTTTGATAGGATTTTTTTTTAAGTTTTTTTATTTTCAGCAGAATGACAAAATAAACAGGACCCCACCCCATGCTTTACTCAGAAGCAATCACTCTATAAGACATCCGATGGTGTATAGGTGGAGATTCCAAGACAAAAAGTGCAATCCTCTGTACACCGATCCTTTATCCAAGGATTCAACCATCCATGGCTTGAAAATATTTTTAAAATGTATAAATTCCTAACAGCAAACCTTGATTTTTGCCATTTTATATAAGGGACACCATTTTACTATGCCACTGAATATAATGGGACCTGAGTGTCTATGGATTTTGGGTTCCATGGGAGATCCTGGAACCAAAACCCAGTGGATACAAACTGCTCGCTGATTATATCTAAGTATATCTAATCAGGTATAAACCAATTAAGTTTATCTCTGACTTACTACAAGGTAAATGTGTTGAAGTTACGGTAAAACAAAGTGTATGCTGAGGAGCTGTTACACATAACCATTTTTTCTTGAATTATTGGTTCATTTTTTGTTGAAATTACTGTTTTTTGCCACCTTTATCTCATCCCTGGCCAGTCACTTAATGTGGAGATTAATGAAACTTGATTGGATCTGAAGTACTGTAAAAATGCTTCCTCTCAATAAGTGAAAGGCCTTGTACAAATAGGAGTGAACAATTCTGCAGGTTGGTAATAAAACAGCAGCTATTAAATATAGGGAATATGAAGACACTGATGGTTTCAAACTATTTTAGATTAATTGATTGTTGATTGTTAAGTCAATTCCTTTAAGCCCCCGAGTTTCACATTCCAAATTTATAATTTTATTTTTTTTAAAGGTGCTCAATTAGAATAAATTTATTGTATTTCAAATCCCATCATGTTTTGGTCATATCTGTAGACAGTGCTCGAAATACAGATTTCTCTTTCTCTCCTGTAAAGATGTGAAATTGTTCCATTGGTCCACTGAAAGGAGCTCCTCATCTTTCATTGATCTGTTGTTACCTGCTGTTTTGGCTATATCATTTCAGCCATTTTAGAAAGGCAGTTGCGGCTTCTAGTTGATCCTTGAAATGTCCATTGTTGCGACTCAGTGCTAGCCATACTCTTAATCCTCTCTCAAGGCTTCTAAACTGCCCATTTTGAAGAAGCCTAAACTATGCATGTAGACAAGGAAAGAAGGGAAAGCCACAATATACCATATATAGTGTATAAATCAATAAATTTTAGCCAAAAAATAGGAAACACCCCCCATGGATCATCTTATCCACAATTCAGTGTAAGTATAGTACCTTATTCTATACAAAAAGGAATCATCCTCTGAGTAGATTGGCAAAATGTGAGAGCTTACTTAGTCCATCCTTGGAGAACGTAAAAGAGGAACTGAATTCTTCTTCTCTCTGTTGATGCACCACTTCTGCCCTTTTGAATGGTTGGAAGGGAAAATGGCAATGGTGATGACTCTTTGGTGCTTCCTCTCAAAACAGCACTGAGAGAGTAGAGGAAGTCAGGGCTTCTTTTAGGTTCTCCTGGGATGGACGCTCTCCTTTTGCCACTCTACTCAGAGACGGTGATGGCTCCTTTTATATAGGTAGGACCAACAAGTAAACCTTTGGCCTTTCCTACATACTTTGCAACCTTACAGGTTCAGGCAAAGCCTCAATATACCATATATAGTGTATAAATCAGTAAATTTTAGCCAAAAAATAGAAACCCCCCCCCCCCCCAAAAAAGGGTCATCTTATCCACAGTGCAGTGTAAGTATAGTACCTTATCCCATATAAAAAGGAATCATCCTCTGAGTAGGTTGGCAAAATCTGAGAGCTTAGTCCATCCTGGGAGTTATATATGAGTTAATATCGTACCTTTACTTTTTTCCAAGGAACCATCCCCTTTTCTGAGTAGTGGCAAAAGGCCTTTTGGAATGCTTGGGCCAGGAAATGGTGGCAGCTGGACCCCTGAAGCTGCACTGCCACTTTTGCTTTTTTTGGAGCTCTGTGCCCTAGGTCTTCTTAGCCCCATCCATGCCTGGTCATTTCTCCCATGCATCACAAAGCTACCATGTAGTAGTGTAGCTCCATCCTCATCCATCCAGCCTTTAGCATACACACAAATAGTTATGCCTGCTAGTATCTTGTAAGTTCTTTGGCATCATTTTCCTTTGCTTTATCCTTTACATCCTTTGATACTTGTCCCTAGGTTTTACCTTCAAATTATCCATGGGTCATATCAAAATTCACAATTTTAGCCCTAAAACCTGCCCTCAGCTTATGCTTGATGTTGACTTATACATGAGTATATGCAGCATGTCAATTTATGAAGGAGCCAGCGTGGTGTAATGGTTTGAGGACTGGACTATGACTCTGGAGATTAAGATTTGATTCCCTGCTCATCCCTGGAAAGCCACTGGATGACCTTGGATGAGTCACACATTCTCAGCCGCAGGAAAACCCTTGATAGGTTTGTATTAGAAGCATCTGAAATAAAAAACGTCTTGAAAGCACACAACAACAACGTTTTATGAGCCAAAAAAAGGGAAGGGCCTTTCACCCTTCACAGTTATAGCACGATGATGTCACTTGAATTGCCATGGCTGCATTCTATAAAGTCCTGGGATTTGTACTCTGGTAGAGCTGATGACTCCTCTCCAAACTGCAAATTCCAGGACTCCACAAGGTTGAACTGTCAGAACCACCCACTCCTCTGAACTGCCCACTCCTCTGTATTCCAACAGCAAAACTTTATTTCTGTAACTTAAGCAGTTCTACAGACAGAACTAACATAATTCCCAAACGTAAGCATAGAATAAGCAACGTTCCACCTTATGGACCCTTTACCATCATTTATACATAAACCAAAACACTCTTTGCACACACACCCAGTTTACCCACCCTCTCTCTTATACACTTAGGCCCTCTCAGATTTCCCATTAGACTGACACTGATGGAGTTCATTACCAGTTTCCTCCCACATACATCTGTGCATTCTCTAGCCAGGCAACTATTTTCCCCCAGAACAAATACTAAACTCCCGTCAGCTAAGCTTTTTGTTAGCTGTTCTAGAATCAATCTTGATTGATGGTGACCCTGTGTATGAGATATCTCCAGGCCCCCATATTCTTTACTGTTCTGCTTCGGTCTTGTACGATCAGCCCTGGTGGCGCAGTGGTTAAATGCCTGTACTGCAGCCACTCACTCATAGACCACAAGGTTGCGAGTTCAATACCAGCCAGGGCTGAGGCTCGACTCAGGCCTGCATCCTTCCGAGGTCGCTAAAATGAGTACCCAGATTGTTGGGGGACAATCAGCTCACAGTTGTAAACCGCTTAGACATCCCATAGCGTGATATGAAGTGGTATATAAATAAGCTGCTTTTGCTTTTGATCTCCCTGATTGAGTCTATCCATTAGGCATGCAGTCTTCCTCTCTTTCTGCTGTCTTCTATCTTTCTTAGCATTATTGTCTTTTTCAGTTATTCATGCTTTCTCATGATGTGGCCAAAATATGACAGCCTGAATTTAATCATCTTGGCTTCCAGGGGGAATTCAAATTTGATCTGTTCTAGGATCCATTTGTTTGTCTTTTGGGCCATCCGCGGTATTTGGCTGTCCACAGTTGTCCAGCACTTTTCTCCAACTCCACATCTCGAATTAGTTTTTTTTTTAATCCACTTCAGTGTCCAGCTCTCACATCCGTACATGGTGATGGGGCTTGGACAGTTCTGACTTTAGTCCTCATTATCTAGGATGGATTTATGTAAATCCTCCATGGCCATTATTGTTGTTTTCTTTTCTTTCAGTTCGGCAACAACTTTTACACTTTCACCTTGACTGTCCTTGTTCTTTGACTTTTCTTAGTAATTAGAAAATGATGTTTTCCACTAGTATTATGGTGTCATCCACATATCTTAGATTGATGATGTGCACTGATGCAAGATCTCATGTAGATAAAACAGCAGTGACACTATAGCTAACACAGCACTGCACGAAGAGAGGCAAAGGTGAACCTCCTTGCGGGACCCTTTCAGCAAGAGATGATATGAATTTCACTGTGATGAGACAGTTAAACTACTAAGTTTCAGTTATATATCAGGCCCAGTTGCTGTTACCTTCAACATGTCTAAATATACTTGTATAATTACATGTATTGTCAATTGGAAAAAGAAAATAACAATCAAAACAATAGCAACCCAATAATGACAGGATCTGGCAGAATCCTGAGAGGAACCATGTCACTGAAAGTGGAATCATAGTGCTATAATTATACAGTGTGAACTGGAGCCTGAAGAAATGCAATACTTGCTATCTCACTCCTTTAAAGGGGCTAGAAGCCGTGTAAAAATGTGTGTGTCAGCTTTTCTCATCCGAGTTTCATCTGCTCATAAACAGGGTGATTCATATGAGCTGAAAAGTGTGCCTTTATTGGAACTAGGCAGATGTAGCAACCATTTTAATTACTTTTATGATATTGCTGACCTATTAAAAAACACCAAAAGGAACATTAATGTTAGCTTCTTTTATAGGGCAATGATGAGACTACATTCCCTAATTAAAGGCTTTTATGTGAGTGGTTAAACGAAACCGATAATTTAGAAGAAACTAGACTATCATACAGTCTCAAATGTTATTTTGGGGGAGGGATGTTTCTACTCTCACCCCAACAATAAACACAGCATTTCACCATGGCATCTAGGAGGATGAATGCCAACCTGGAAATTAAAAGCCGGTAAGATCTCATTCCAGTTCTGATGATCTTACATTGCAGACTATTTTTACTCGACCCGCTTCTAATACAAGCCCTACTGTACTTGATGTAAATAGTTGCTAATGAAAAAGAGCATCTGTGTCTGTTAACTCTTAAAAGTACTATATAAATGTTAAGAATTAGGTGGTTTTATCAAATGTGTAAACAAGAATCAAGGATCTGTGGATTCTGTTCCTTGTGTGATTCAAGATGGATGTCTTTCATACGCCAGTGCAAAACACACACCAGTGTAGCCATTGCAAACACAGCTGCCATATAAGGATAAAGTGACCTTCAAGAAACAAGTCTAGCAGGATCAGCCATTGCATACCCTCCAACTGTTCTGACTTGGCAATCAATGCTCCATCATCACACCTTTTTAAAAACATCCCAGTTTATTTCTTTTCCTCCCACTTTCCCCCTGCAGCTTATCTTATTCGTTTGCTGCAGACTGAGTTCAAAGTGTAGAAGTAGTTTGTGCTACATTAACTTGGCAGGAGGGAGAAGGGAGGAAGGGGGCAGAATCTTGTCCTTCCAGTAGGCAAAAGCAAATGGCTGCAACCTCTGTGTCCCCTTCCTCATTCATTGCTCTTTGCCATCTTGACCACACTGATGGCTAAGTTTCCCAGAGTTTCTTAGTGGGTTCCTAATACCAGAGAAACTCACTCTGGATGGGATCCAGAGAAGTGGTAACACCGAATACTTTTTCACATCTAAAGGCAATGTAATTCATTTTGTGATTACTGTATTTGACAAAATACGAGTCATTTGAATTATAGATCCTTCAGAGGAGGGAGGTTGTTTCCATCACAGTCGCTGGCATATTCAGTGAGGCTACAGGAGAGGCCATTATAGGCTGTGAATTGCTTCCTGTGGGAGCCTAGATTCACCCCTTCTTTATCCTTTTCCTATTGAAAACCTTTTGTTTACCAAGACTTTGACTGTTGCAGATGTTCTTCTAACTGGGGTGTACTGTATTTTTTAAAATCATCATATTTTAATTGCCCTTTTAATTGTTCTTCTAAACTATCATTTTAATAGAATTGTTTATTGAATTTTTTTTAAAAAAAATATTGGTGTTGCCCATTGTTTAAATTTTTTAAATTTTGTTTTAACTTTTATTGTGAGCTGCCTCAGGCCCCACCTTGAGTACCAGTTTGGGAGAAAGGCAGGGTATAAACAATCATCATCATCATCACTGAAAAGTGGGATTGTGATGAATGATAGGTTGGTATATGATTCATTTTTTTTAATGGTTCTTTTAATGGCAACCATCCTCCAAGGGGCTCAGAGTGACACATCCCTTCAGCATCACATAAATATCTGCATGTAGAGATACAGTCGGCCCTTCACATCTGTGGGAGTTTCGTTCTGGATTCCTCACCTAGATGGCAAATTCTGTGGCACCTCACGTCCCATTCTCAATGGTAGCATGATGTGTGTGCAACCATGTTGGCATGGTATGTGCACATGCTACCAGTCAGGAATGGGTTTGTGGATGCTCCAATTTGCAGATGGTGAGCCCACAAAAAGAAGAGGTGAGTACATTACATAAGCATTGTGTTACCTACATGCAGAATAGCAACACTGTGTGACTAGATGCCATTGTGCCATGTGCAACCGCACTGGCCAATGTGTGACTTCAGTGCACAGTATACAACCTACTACTGCAATGGACAATATGCAACTGCAGTGTGAAATTGCAATGCACAACTTCAATGTGCAGCCACAATGCACAATATTGCTGTAGGCACAACTCTGCATTGGCTGCTGTCTGCAGAATAAATCTGTTGCACCATGGCAGATAATTTTCCCTGCATATGTACCATGACTTACACATGTGTATGCCATTGATGGGATGCCAGCCGTAATTCTCCCCAGCTCATTTATTTTGATAACAGCCTTTTGAGGCCGGTTGGGTTGGGGTCCTAGTTGGGCAGGAATTTGAACCTCAGTCTCCATGGTCCAAATATGATACTAAGCACGGATGCTTTACTGGCTCTCCCATTTTCAAGAATAATTGCTGAGACATGTACAGATTTATTTTATTTTCATCATCTCCTACCCAATCCTGAGACCCATAGTTTTTTAAAAAAAATGGAACTGAAATTACAATGTGAAATATTAAAATAAAATTACATGGAACATATTAAAAGATTTGAACCCCCATTCATGGAACCCCACTGGGTGACCTTGGGCAGATTATTGTCTCACAGCTTCTGTGCAAATCTTGCCAAGAAATCGTCATTACAGGCTTGCCTTAGGGTCTTTATAGGTTGGTAACATCTTGAAGGTTCACAACAACATCCCTACTTTCTGGAGTCTTATAATTGATTGAGAAAGAACCAATTATAATGTTTCCATAACATCTTTATATTTCGTTGGTTTGTGTGTTTTGGAATCTGGTGGCAAAATTCCCATTAGATGTTATCCTTTAAAAATTTACATTTTAGTCCAGAAACAAGTTTCATTTCTCCTTCATCTCTCCCAGTGAATACACTGCCTTCCTGTAGTGGAAATTTTTACTAAAATGGTTGTGTAATTTATTTATTGCTCCTCTTTCCCCATAATGGCAAAATTATACACCTTTTTGCACAAATAAAACAGATGTCTTGTTTTTGGATAAGTCCTCTGAAATCCCACTTTGTGGTTGATTGGCTGGAAAATCAAAATTATAACCTGTGGTGAGCAAGAGCTGCATCTCTGTACCTATACTGAAAGGAAGTGGTGAATTTATATCTTGGCTCTAGCAAGCATTATAAAGTGAAGTCTCCATCACAGTTGCGTAAGAATGGCAATGTATGGAGGGGCATTTAGAATCCTCAGCCAGAAGTACAAGGTACAAAGCCCAGGATTCCACAGGATGGAGCCATGGCAATTAAAATGGAATCATAGTGCTATAACTGTGTAATGTGAATAGGCCACAGGTTAGTCACGTTTGACTCCATCGACACATGTTTTTTAAAACCCACTCTGGTGACATGGAACCCAATTAGTCATTTTAATATCAAATTGTGTGGTTTGGAGAGATCCTTTTGAATCTCTTCACTGCTCCTTTTAACCCCCTTAAATAATTCGTTGTCATCAGCAGGTTTGGCCACCTCAACACTCACTGCTAACTACATTTGATTTATGAAATAGTCAAATAACACGGGGCTTGGTACAGATCCTTAGGAGACACCCTTGTTACATCTCCCTCCATTATGACCACTGTCTATTACTTTCTATTCTTCATTGAATAGTTATAAGTGAAGTGCCCACTGCAATATCCTGATTTCAGGGATGGATAAACATGTTCACCAGATGTTGTGGGATAACAACTCGCATCAGGCCTAGGCAACATAGGAGTGGTGAGGAATGCTGGGAATTGGAGTCCAGCAACTCCTCTC
The DNA here is from genome assembly GCA_026167975.1 of Phrynosoma blainvillii. Taxonomy (NCBI): domain Eukaryota; kingdom Metazoa; phylum Chordata; class Lepidosauria; order Squamata; family Phrynosomatidae; genus Phrynosoma; species Phrynosoma blainvillii. The sequence continues at coordinate 19,916,174 of JANUYF010000006.1, forward strand.
CACCCCTGCTTTACGGGATGCTGAACTGTCTATAAAACACAACACCTACTCTGGAAGTTATAAGCATTCAATTGCAATGATCTTCTGCAACACCTCTAAAGATGTTTATTCATGTATTAACACATCAATAAAATGTGTCTACTAAAAGCAGAAACAACACATGTATGTGGACTTGCACATACTCAGCTATGGTTAAGCAAATCTTTGATCTTAGTTACTGTCAATTATAAAGCGTTGTGCCACTGAATCTGGATATAGGAAGCCTAGATTTGAAATGCCACTGGTGACTTCCAGTTGTTTGTTGTCTTTCACCCCAGCAGAGAACCTTACAGCAAGGCTTGAGTATCCGTAACCGTCTAGATGTTGCTGAACTCCAGTTCAACCCCAGTTAAAGTGTCCATCAACCCTCGTTGTTGTTGTTAACTGCCCTTGAGTCAATCTTGACTCATGGCAACCCTATGGATGAGGCATCTCCAAGACCCTCTGTCCTTCATTGCTCTGCTTAATTCCTGCAACCCCTTAATACCTGTTACCTCCTTAATAGAGTCCATACATCTAGCATGTGGCCTTCCTCTTTTCCTACTTCCCTCCACCTTCCCCAGCATTATTGTTTTTTCCAAAGAGTCCTCTCTTCTCATGATGTGTCCAAAGTACGACAGTCTCAATTTAGTCATCTTGGCTTCAAGTGAGGTTTTCGGTTTGATCTGCTCTAGGACCCATTTGTTTGTCCTTTTGGCTGTCCTCCAGGAGCCCTAGCCAGTTTTGCTAGTAGGTCAGGATCCTCAGCACTCTTTTCCAGCACCACATCTCAAATTAATTGATTTTCTTCCTATCGTCTTTCTTAACTGTCCAGATCTCACATCCATGCATGTTAATAGGGTATACAATGCCTTGTGTGATTCTAACTTTTGTGCTGAGTTGTATATCTTTGCATTTTAGGATCTTTTCTTGTTCTTTCATGGATGCCCTCCCCATTCTTAATCTTCTTCTGATTTCCTGGCTGAAGTCCCCATTTCTATCAATGTTTGATCCCAGGTATAGGAATTCTTTTACTATTTCTATTTCTTCTTTGTCTAGGTTTAACTTGTGAAGGTCCTCAGTGGTCATTATTTTTGTTTTCTTTATGTTCAACATTAAGCCTGCCTTTTCACTTTCTTCTTTGATCTTCCTTAGTAGGTATTCCAGGTCTATGGGGTTTTCTGCTAGTACTATGGTGTCATCTGCATACCTTAGATCAGGGGTAGGCAACCTTTTTGAGCTGGGGGCTGGGTTGCTGTCCCTCAGACAATTGGGGGGCCGAAGCACCAAAAATAAATAAATAAATAAATAAATAAAATTTTTTAAAAAATTAAAAAAATATGCATGCACACTCTCTCAGCCCCAGAAAAGCCATGGCAAAACCGCTGTAGAGATTTTGCCAAGAAAATCCCAAGAACAAGTAATAACAACAATAATCAATATCATCATGGCGGGGGGCAGCGGCGTTGGGGGTGGGGGTGGCAGGACCGGCTTGGGGCCAGTCCAAAGGCCTCAGGGGGCCGCATCCAGCCCCCGGGCCTTAGGTTGCCTACCCCTGCCTTAGATGGTTGATATTCCTTCCTCCTATTTTCACTCCTCCTTTTTTGTCCAATCCTGCTTTTCTTATAATATGTTCTGCATGCAAGTTCAACAGATAGAGTGAAAGGATGCAGCCTTGTCTGACCCCTTTGTCAACTATAAAGCACATGCGATTTTCTTTTGGAATTCCCTGGTGCACTCCATTAGCCATCGTATGTTGGCAATGTGATCCCTAGTGCCTCTTCCTTTCCTGAACCCTGCTCAGACCTCTGGGATCTCTCTTTCCATGTATGATTGTCTATGTTGTAGAATTTTGAGCATGATTTTGCTTGTGTAGCGGATCAGTGCTTTGGTCCTATAGTTACTGCATTGTCTTTTGTCTCCCTTTTTGTGGATGGGGATGTATATTGATTACTTCCAATCTGTTAGCCATCATTTTGTTTTCCATATCTGTTGACATATGTTGGTTAGCACTAGAGTTGACTCTGTCAGTGTGGATTGCAGCAGTTCATTTGGAATATCATCTGTTCCTGGTGATTTGTTTTTCGCTATTTCTCTTATTGCAGTTTCCACCTCACTTTTTTAGGACATGGGATTCATCTTCATATGGCTCTTCATTCCATGTGTCCTCCATTTTGTCATCTCTTTTGTATAATTCTTCTGTGTATTGCATCCAATGCCTTTTTATATCTTCCTGATCTTGAATTATGTTATTTTTATTGTCATAGATCATCCCAGTCCTTGGTTTGAATTTTCTTTTGATTTCCCAGAAATAGATTATGAAATAGATCTCTTGCTCTTCCCTTATTGTTGTTGTCTTCTATTTCTTTGCATTGGTTGTTGCAGTAATTTTCTTTATCTTTCCACACAAGCCGTTGTACTGTTGCATTCATATTTCTTAGTTTGTTCCTATCTCCCTTTTTTTTCTTTCTTTTCTTTATTGTTTGTAGTGATTTTACTGTCATCCATGTTTTTTTTCCTGTCAGCCCTAGTCAGTTGAATTAATGGTGAGGAAGAGGTAGGAACTGGCAAAATCACCTCTATAAGTATTCCTTGCCTAAGAAAACCCTATGAAATTCATGGGGTCTCTATACATGGGAGAAGTAGTTAATCAGCCTCTAGAAGTCCTTTGCAGTGTTGTTGTGATGGGATGTTTATATAATCTCAAACCTCCAAAAGGAATGGCAGAATATATGCGATTGATGAAATACCTTACCTCTGATCAGGAGGAATTAGTTTCTTTCAGATGAAAGGAGTGAGGGCATGTGGTTTAGGCAGAGAGAATGGTTTCAGTGACACCCTGAGCACAGGTGTCATTACACAGTGGACATTGGGTTCCTGTAAATGAAATAAAAAGTGGTGAATACATGGGAACAGAAATGTTATTAACTGCTATCGACTTTGACTTATGGCACCCTTATGAATGATAGACCTCCAAGTCAACCTGTTATCAATAGCCCTGCTCAGGTCCTGCAGACTCAGGGCTGTAGTGTCCTTGACTGAAGGAGCACAGTCTTCTCCTTTTCCTACTGCCTTCTGCCTTCTGCCTTGTCAAGCATCATTGTGTTTCCTAGCTCATTAAATGTCCACAGTATGACAGCCACAGTTTAGTAATCTTGGCTTCTGGGCAGGGTTGATTTGCTTTAGGACCTATTTCTTTGTCTTTTTGGCAGTCTATGGTGTCCGCAGAACTCTTCTCCAGCACCACGTTTAAATGAGTTAATTTTCTTCTTATCAGATTTCTCTTCAGCTTTCAAAACCATACATAGACATTGGAATTACAATGGCATGGACGATCCTGACTTTGGTACTCAATTATATGTCTTTACACTTGAGAAGAGAAAATAGGAACCGTCAAAATATGAAATGATAAATCACAGCATTCAACAGTCCAAATGTGGTAGGGAGAGTCCCAATAAATCCTATATTGCTCTACATCAAACTGCTTTTAAAATGTCCCAGTTTCTCTCTCCTCCCATCTTCCCCCTTTGACCTTAGCATGATTCAATTGCTGTAAACTGAGATTAGCAGGGGGATAGGAAAGGAGGGAGTGAAAATTGCCCTTTCCAATAGGGACTGGCAAACACAAACTGCTGAAGTCTCTCCTAGCTTTTGTGTCCTTCTTGACCACACTGTGATGTTGTTTGGCCACATATTGCTTTATCATATGGTTTTCATGAATTTGTTGCAATTTTTTAATTTTTTTATTCATTTAAATAATTGTATACATACAAACAAATAAAACATTGAATACAAAACAGAAAGACAATATTACAAAACAAATCAATCATTACAATACATTCAGTATTTCCTAAAACCAACCCTTCACCAATTCATATATTTATTCTTCATATCTGCATATCTTGTAGATTCAGATCTCTTTCCTTATCAGTTTACCCTTCCAATCTCTACATGCTTATCTTGAACTATAGCACTCTTATTCCTGTTTCCTTTCTTGCTCTTTTCCATTTCCTCCCCCATAACATTTATAGTTGGGATATTCTCCCACTTCTTCTTTATATATACATAAACTTTACCCCAATCTTCTGTAGAGATTTCCTTTGTATTTTCACTTAGTCTTTTCGATAATATATCTACCTCCATCGTGTCAAGCAATTTAATAACCCATTCATCAATTTGTATTTCTTTTCTTACTCTCCAATATTTGGCATAAACAAATCTCTCATCCTCCGAGGAAAAAAGCAACCCCTCTCTAAATAAATATTGCCAAGTTAATCCGGTGATAGGTTCTCCTTGGAGTCTCTATAAATTGGAAGTGACTCAAAGACACACAGCAACAACAATCCTTATCAGGAGAATGTGTCAAGATATCTGAGGACATGGGCTGGAATGTCCTGTACATGTATGCTCAACTTGCTTTTTCCTTGAGATTCCTAAGAACCTAGTCACTTTTTAGAATTTTTCTTGCTTAAGGATACCTTTAGCCCTCAGCAGCAAAACCACACCAAGAAGTCCTCCATTAAGGGCTGGAAACAAGCATATGATGGAACCAGTATTCCCTTCATAGACTTTCCTTGTAAGTCAGGAGTGGGCACTTCAGTCTGGGAGCAAAGTGTCCTTTGTCTGTGTATGAACAACCATCTCCCTCAGCCAGAATCCCATCATCACCCTCCATAGACAAAAGGAATGATGCTGATGTCTTTAGGTCAGTGGTCCCCAACCCCCGGTCCGTGGCCCAGGACCGGTCCGCAGAACAAATGGTACCGGGCCGCCCTGCTACTGCTTGTTTTGATTTAATAATCAACGCGATGCCGCAACACCCCCCCCCCGAGTGGGCCGCGGAAAAATTATCAAACGTTGACCGGTCCATGGCAATAAAAAAGTTGGGGACCACTGCTTTAGGTGACCTCATTGTGGTGGATGCCTTTGCTTAGTCCCTTGCTAGAGCCAACCAGATTTCCAAATATGGTATGACCAGATTTCTGCCTTGGGATTGCCTTTCCAGGTCACCCACCCCAGCATCCCTTTTAATATTAAATTGATATCAAAACTGAGAGGTGATTGGGGACCTGAGCTTGGGCTAACATTGCACTCTGCTTAGATGTTTCATCTGTTTTCATTATGTATGTTCCGGAGAGGAATCCCAGTGTGAAAAATATATGCCAGTGGTCAAACCTGTCATGAATTAAGTTTACTAACCAGAAATGTAAAGGAAATAAAGCAGACTGTACTGTTGTTTGTAGCAAATAGTAGCCAACAGCTCACTTTTGGAAGGTTTTCATTGGCACACATCCTGGATGTGTTGCAAGACCCTTATCATCAGCCATCTTCAGCCCAGGCTGGCACAGAAAGCAGTCACATATTTCCTGTGGTTGTGTGAGTTGGCTCTCCATTGCAGTAATTCAAGAAAGATGCTTTCAGATACATATCACTGGGACAAATAATGTTTGTCATAGTACTTTTCTGTTTCACCATCCCATGTCACTGACTCAAGTAGCAGTTTTTGTGAGCTTCAGGTGAAACTGCAGGTTATATTATGCTCTCTTTTACAAATCACAGTTGTCCACATTTATTTGGAAGGAACGGCAGCTGCACAGAGCCCTATATGCTCCCAGTCCAATCCCTATACCAGTTTCCCACCAATTCTACTACTGCTGTAAGTTAGCACTCAAACTAGATTGCAAGTATGTTCTACATTTTCTTTTTTTATTTCCATTTCTCATTGTGTGCTTATTATTTGGGATGCCATTCATCATTCTTTAATGCATACTCTTTTGCCAGACACCACATATGCTAGCCACATTTGTTTAGAAAGTTATAGAACCAGAGAATCATAGAGTTGGAAGAGACCACAGAGGCCATCCAGTCCAACCCCCTGCCATGCAGGAACTCAAAATCAAACCATTCCTGACAGATGGCCATCCAGCCTCTGTTTAAAGACCTCCAAAGAAGGAAACTCCACCACGCTCCGAGGGAGTTTGTTCCTGTGTGAACAGCTCTCAATGTCAGGAAGTTCTTCCTAATGTTCAAGTGGAATCTGTTTTCCTGTAGCTTGCATCTGTTGTTCTGAGTCCTATTCTCTGGAGCAGCAGAAAACAAGCTAGCTCCCTCTTCAATATGACATCCCTTCAAATATTTTTTTTTATTGAGATACAAAATTCAAAACATATCAAATCATTGTTTCTTCTTCATTACATTCTATAATGTTCTTAAATTATATTCTTAATCCATAAAATTCATTAATTCAATAACTTCTATAACTGAGTTATATGGTTCTAAAGGTCGATACAAAGAATATTATATGATTCCCTATTATTGACATTTCTTATGTGACTTTAGTCTTTCAAACTCTTATCGTGTGCTTTCTGTTATTTTAAAGTTTTACTCCAGTATATTCTTTCCTCTTCCTTGTGATTGTCTTTATATTTGGACTTATTTCCATCGTTTCTCACAGATTTTTTTTAATTTTTCCCAATCTGTATTCATTGCATTTCTTGTTTTTTTTCTCTATCATTTTTGTTAATCTATCTAATTCTATATTGTCTAAAGATTTCAATAGCCATTCATTTATCATAGGAAGTTCTTTCGTTTTCCATTTTTGTGCAATAAGGATTCTGGCTGATGTTATCATGTATAATATTATTTCACTATGCTTTTTGGCTTCTGTATCTGAAATTTTGTTAGTCATGTTTAGAAGATATATTTCTGGTAGCATTTGAAATTTTATATCTAGAATATTTTCAATTTCTGTATGTATTGCTATCCAAAACTTTTTAACTTCGTGGCATTGCCACCACATCTGAAGCCATCTTCCAGTTTCCCTGTTGCACTTCCAACAGATTTTCTCTTTTTTCTTATACATTTTATCTAATTTCAGAGGGGTTATATACCATCTTCCTGCCATCTTGTAATAGTTCTCTCTCAAATTTTGGCATTTTGTAAATTGCAGTGTTTTTCTTCTTGCGTAATGCCAGCTATCTAAGTCTATATTCTTGCCCAGATCTTTTGCCCACTTTATCATTTCCACTTTTATTGCTTCCTGTTCTAGACTTCTGAAGTCTAGAACAGACATCCCTTCAAATATTTAAACAGGGCTATTATATCACCTTTTAACCATCTCTTCTCCAGGCTAAACATACCCAGTTCCCCAAGTCTTTCCTCATAAGGCATGGCTTCCAGATCCTTCACCATTTTAGTCGCCCTCCTCTGGACATGCTCCAGTTTTTCAACATCCTTTTTGAATTCTGGTACCCAGAACTGGACACAGTCTCCCAGGTGGGGCCTGACCAACACAGAATACAGTGGCACTATTACTTCCTTTGATCTAGATACTAAGCATTCCCTCTATTCTTTCATCCAAGTCATTGATAAAGATGTTGAATAGCACTGGCCCCAGGACAGAACCCTGTGCACCCCACTGGTCATTTTCCAAGATGAAGAGAAGCCATTGCTGAGCATCCTTTGAGTTTGACTGGTCAACCAATTACTAATCCACCTAACAGTTGCATTGTTTAGCCCACATTTTACTAGCTTTTTTGGAAAAATATCATGGGGGACCTTGTCAAAGGCCTTACTGAAATCAAGATGTGCCATGTCTGCTGCATTCTCTTCATCTACCAAGCTGGTAATTCTATCAAAAAAAGATATCTGATTTGTCTGGCATGACATGTTTTTCTGAAACCCATGTTGACTTTTAGTGATTATGGCATTCCCTTCTAAATGTTCACAGACTCTCTGTTTAATGAGCTGCTCTAGAATCTTTCCTGGTATTGATGTCAGACTAACTGGGCGATAAGTTATTGGGATCCTCTTTTTTCCCTTTTTGAAGATGGGGACAATGTTTGTCTGTTCTTCAAGAGTTCTCAAACATTATTGCCAATGGCTCTGAGATTACACTTCCCAGTTCTTTTAATATCCTTGGATGTAATTTATCTGATCCCGGAGACTTAAATTCATTTAGATTAACCAGATATTCCTGTACTACCTCTTTACTTATTCTGTATTGTGTTTCCCCTATTGTGTCTTCTGCTCCATTTTTCTCAGGTTGAGCACCCTTTTCCTTTTCTGAGAAGACTGAGGTAAAGAAAGTGTTGAGTAGTTCTGCCTCTTCTCTGTTCCCTGTTAGCATTTCGCCATCTTCTTCATGCAGTGACCCTACCATTTCCTTCTTCCTTTTGCTAAAGGCATACTCCCCAAACCCCTTTTTATTGTTCTTAACCTCTCTAGCAAGCCTGAGCTCATTCTGTGCTTTAGCTTTTCTAACTTTAGCCCTATACATGCTAGCTATTTGTTTGGATTCTTCTTTGGTGATATCCCCCTTTTTCCATTTCTTATACATGTCCCATTTATAACTTAGCTCAATTGAAAGTTCTTTAGTCATTCATCCTGGTTTCCTGAGACAGCTCCCATTTTTCCTTCTCATTGGAACAGTTTGAAATTGTGCCTTCAGTATCTTCTTTTTGAGAAACTCCCATCCATCCTGAACTCCCTTCTCTTTTAGTATTCCTGACCATTAACCTAATTAATTAGATGCATAAATACACCTAGAGCTTCACTCAGCCCAAACAGCATCACTAGATATTCAGTAGACTCTAACTGGCAATTAAAAGCCATTTTCCATTCATCACCCTCTTTTATACGCACCCAGAAGTATGCTTCTCTCAGATCTAGTTTGGTGAATACCTTTCCTTTTGCCAAGTGGGCTGACATTTCTTTCCTTAAAGACAAGGGGTAATTATTAGAGGTACAGATAGCACTTAACCCTCAGTAGTCCATGCAAAGCCTCAGGGATCCTTCCCTTTTGCACTGAAAAAACATAGGTGATGTGGCTGGCCTAATGAATCCTCTTGCCAAATTTTTATCTATAAACTCTCTTAATGTTGTCAGTTGTGTAAGAGTAATAGAATATAGCTTAATCTTAGGCAATTCAGCCCCTGGCACCAACTCAGTTGCATAGTCTGACTTATGGTGAGGAGGCAGAGCATCTTATTCTTTCTCCTCAAACACCTGCCTCAGGTCAGCATACTCTTGAGCAGGGGTCGGCAACCTGCGGCCTGTGGGCTGGGTCCGCCCCCCTGAGGCCTTTGGACCGGCCCCCACTGACCCCCGCCACCGCCGCCGCTGCACCGCGCACGTCGTGGCTACCATTTTGTTTTCCAAAATGGCAGCCGTGACTTGTTTGCGCATGCGCAGTACTCCTACACATGCATGAGCAAGTCACGACCGCCATTTTGGAAAACAAAATGGTCGCCGTGACTCATTTGCGCATGTGCCGAGTACTGCGCATGCGCAAATGAGTCGCGGCCGCCATTTTGTTTTCCAAAATGGCAGCCGCGACTCGCTCGCACATGTGAAGTACTGCGCATGCGTGAGCAAGTGCACGCATCGCCATTTCCCCCCACCACCATTGGCCCATGGAAGACCAGGGGATCCCCGGACTGGCCCCAGGTAAGGGGAACTTGCCGACCCCTGCTCTTGAGGCACTTCCATTTCACTTAGGGGATCAGCTACTCCTATCACAGTCAGAACTGAGGCCTCTAATCCCACAAAGCCATCCACCACTTTCATTAGGGGAGGCTCAACCACTATGCCCACCACCACCATGTCTGTGTCTGGTCCCAGCTTAGGATTTACCCAGCGTGGTACCTCTTTCAGAGGTGCCCAGTGGTCTCAGCACCATGGGCTGTTGAACCTCACCTCCCCTGTAGCCCAGTTGATGGGGAGTTATGGAACCAGTCAGTTCAGTCCCAGCATGATGGAATGGGCAGCTGTGGGAGCCATCACAAACGGAAGCTTCTTTATGTGCTTCCCTGCCTCCAAGAATACTGGCTCAGTCCAACGCTGGACAGGGTCCCTGACCATCAGATGGCTGTCCATTTGGGCAAACCTGATAGCCTGGGATAGCTTCTCCACCTGCAAGCTCAGTCTAGTGATGGCCATGGGATTGATCAGGCATCTGGTCTTTTTTTTAAAGCAAACTTTATGTTGCACTGCATGGCTTCAACCTCTCCAGTTAGATGCACTCATCCAAGTAAAGTCTCGGGTTCCGCTGTGGCACGGACCATTCCAAGATGTTAGGATTCAGATCATCTCAAAAGTATTGGTTCTTTGTGGTCTCTGACCAGTCGAGTATGTGCCTTGCCAGATGACGGAACTCCTCTGCATATTCTGCAACCAACTTGGTGCCCTGTCTCAGTTTCTGGATGTTGGTGCAGCCTTAAACCAGGTCTGAAGACATAAAGATGTCAAAGTGCTCCTGCATCATATAAATTGACCAGTCACTCTGCGGCCTCTCCTTCCAATTGTGCCAACACATATTGCACCTTGGCATCCTTCGATTGGAAGGTGTGTTCCCACTCGTATAAATCCTCCCACCTGGGTCAGGAAAAATTGTAGTTTCTTTGAGTCATCATCAAAAGCAGCTTTCAAACTTTGGTCTGTATATAGGGCTGCAGGTCTCACGTAAGTTTTCCTTTTTGGCTGCCCATGGCTTCCTCATCCCTTGGGATCTGGAATCTGAATCTTTCACTGACACTTGCAATGGGAGAGCATCTTCCCCCACACCTGAAGGCAGCAGACTACGGAGATTATCACATTAGTTTAGCTCAGGGGTAGGCAACCTTTTTGAGCCGGGGGCTGGGTTGCTGTCTCTCAGACAATTGGAGGGGCTGAAGCACCAAAAATAAATAAATAAATGAATAAATAAATAATTTTTTTTAAAAAAAATTAAAAAATTAAAAAATATATGCATGGACACTTTCTCAGCTCCAGAAAAGCCATGGCAAACCCCCTGTGGAGATTTTTCCAAGAAAACCCCAAGAACAAGTAATAACAACAATAATCAATATCATCATGGCGGGCGGGTGGCGGTGGCGGGGGGCAGCAGGACCAGTCTGGGGCCAGTCCAAAGGCCTCGGGGGGCTGCATCTGGCCCCCGGGCCTTAGGTTGCCTACCCCTGGTTTAGCTGCTGGGATAGATCCAGGATGTAACTTTCTTAAGGCGGATCTTATCGCATTCATTCAATGCCAGGCAGTATGCAGCACATATGCAACCCAGGCTTCTCTTGCAGCTTTTCCCATTCTTGAAAAGATGCGGGACAAGCCTGGAGAAGCCTAGGTTGCATACAAGTCAGCAAGTTACATCCCAGGTCTATCCTGGCAGTGAAGCTCATGTGATAATCTCCTACCTTAGGGGGCACAGAACAACTTGTGTGGCTCACAGCTTTAATGCTTAAACATCTTGCTGGCTCCACTTAGAATCTGTAGCCCAAGGGAACTACTTCATTCTGTCTAACATTAAGTCCTTACAACATGCAGTTTACTGCTTCCTTAACTATAGTGCTACCGGTGGTTTTCACACAAATGCTTGTCGAGAATTGCTTTGTAAAATTGGCTTCCCTTTTTCTTAGAAATATAGGACAACCTCTTCCTGTTTCTGCTGAGAAAGAAAAGCCCTGCAATTGGGTTCTGACTGTAACACACAGTCATGCGTTTCTCTCGATTCTTGACAAGTTTAAGGTTTAATGAAACAAAACAAGTGCTGAAAAGGCTGCTCCCCAAGCAAATTGGTTAATTTGCAGCCAGTTTAATTGCAATCACTGTTGCTTGTTACATATTAATGAACAGATGGCTGAAGACACTCCAGCCATAGACAGTAAACTAAAGAAAAAAGGGAGGAAAAAAAAAGTACTGGCAGGCAGCTGGGTCTCTGAACAAATCATTAACTGCTCACGAGGGCTGATCAGCAGCCAAGTATTTGCATATTAATCAAGCTTCATTAATTATGTGTGAGGTAGAACAGGGAGGGTCTTGCAACATGCTTTTAGTCCAAAAAGCTTTGGCAACTTTCTCTGGAGCAAGAGAAACTTGCCAAAGCTTTTCGCCAGCATATGACCAGGAGATGGCAGCAAAAGCATATGTTTTGCAAAAGGGGGGAAGAACCCCACGTTTCCCTTTTCCCTTCTTCCCATTTACAACACTATCCGAACAACAACAGTGTAACACTAATGCTCCTGGTTTTGTTTTTGAGCATGTTTAGCTGGTGTAAGGACACACTGTAAACAGCTGCACCCCTCTTTTTTTGTTGCCAAGGGAGCCTTAGCTTTTCCATGTTCAGGTTGGAAAATTGGAAGCGAAGCTGGCATGGCAAATAATTAAAAGTGGAGCCCATCATCCAGGGATTTCAAGGGGCAACAAGCCAAATAGCTCCCCCGATTGCTGATTAGAAACAGAAAATCAGCTTTCAGACCACTACCACTTTTGAGAAACAAAAGAGTTTTCAGATGACGACGGATTTAATTCAGAGTTACCGGTAGTTATCGGCCTTGAGAATGCCGTCCATTAGCTTTTGATGGTTCAGGCTAGACCTTTCGCCTCTATGATGCAAATGGCCTAGCTATCTGTTGTAAAATTCTTAGGATTTAATCTAGATTCCTACCCCACGCATTTATGGAAAGCTTACTGGGTCAATGTGTAGCTGAATGGGAAGAAACATGTGCGTACTTTAACCCGTTTTGGCCTATTTTCGGCTTGGCTGGAAGATTGCTCTTGAAGTGACATGAATTCACTCATTCAAAATACTGACTTCAAGGTTTTACTCTAGTTGGCAATAACAAACAACATTCCAGTCCTTGGTCAAGATCCTATATAGCATAGGATATAGTGCATGATAGTTCCACAGGTGGAAGTCTTCTACTTATCTCTTCTCAACCTCCATCCATTAGATTCACTGTTTAGCTGCACCTCCTTCCTACAGATACTGGGGACAGGAGAACTGGAGCATCTAGCTCTGTCTCCATAACTAGTTGCAGACCTATGACATAATGCACTTAGATCCATTGGAGCCCTCCAGGGATCTCAGTGGATAATTTCATTGATTTATCTGGTTATCCTCAAGCATTGATCAGAACAGAGACTGCAGTCAGGAAATCAGAAAATTAGGAATGGGAAGGGCAGCTATGAAAGAACTAGACAAGATCCTAAAGTGCAAAGATATAACACTAAAATTAGGATAGTCCAAACCATGGTCTTCCCACTCACTGCATATGCATGTGAGAGTTAAACAGTGAAGAAAGCACATAAAATTAATTCATTTGAGACATGGCACTGGAGAAAAGTGCTGAGGATTTCATGGACATCTAAAAAGACAAATAGATGGGTCCTAGAACGGATCAAGTCTGAACTCTCCCTGGAAGCCAAGATGACTAAATTGATGCTGTTGCATTTTGGCCACATCATGAGAAGGCATGACTTATTAGAAAATACAACAATGCTAGGAAAGGTAGAAGCAGTAGAAAGGGAGAAAGACTGTATGCCAGATGGTCATGGGTCTGAATCTACAGGACCTGAGCAGGTCAGTTGAGAATAGGGGCACTTGGAGACATCTCATCCACAGGGTCACCATGAGTTGAGGCTGACTTGAAGGCAGTTAACAACAACATGGCATACTCTCAGACATTTCACAGATAAAAATCAGGACACGTGGCCAAGCTTGATCAAAGTGTAGTCAAGATGGCAAAAGTTATCAGTGTAGAAGAACAAACCAACTGGAAGAGGCTGCATCATTTTGCTTTTGCCTGAGCCTGTTGGGAAGGGGAAGATTCTGCTGTTCCTCTCCCCTCTGCTAAGTTAACAATGCAAATTACTTTTGCATTTTGAACTCAGTTTACAACAGTTGAAGTAAGCTGAGGACAAAGGGGAAAGAGGGAAGAGGAGGGCAAAACAGGACAAGGAATTGATAAAGTGAATTGATAGAGATTTAATCAGGACTATCACTGCCAAATTGGGACAGTTGGATGGCATGCTATGGGGAAATAATTATATGCTTCTCTGAAACTACCCTACTCTCCCTCAGCCACTGAACAACTGGGGGGGAGTCTGTAGCAGCTAAATAGTGAAACTCTGTGTGTATGCGTGTGTGTGTGAGAAAGAGAGAAAGAGAGAGAGAGAAAGTGGTGATGATCTCCTCCAAGATATATACTGAAATAATGTAAACTTGCATTGACATATGTCACTAGAGGAACACCAGCCATAGTGTGGAAAAAGTCTCAGATTCAGCCATGGCTAGACTGTCATTGAAACCCTGCAGAACCATGGCCAGTCAGTGTGGAGCCTGGAATTCTGTTGGTAACAAATGCTGGCATAACATAACATAATCTATGTCTTTTAATGGTCATTGCAGGAGAGGTATTCAGCACCTCCTTCTCCTAACAACCCACATGTTCATTACTTCTTGATCTGGTGCTGAGTGCCTCCCACTATGGTCAGTTGATGATGGAGGAAGATGGATATGATCATCTTCTGGACCTCTCAAGAGTCCTCCAGGGGCACAAAGAGATGGCTCTTTTCTTGCCTGGCTTCCACCCCATCCTAACCCATCCATTCCATCCACTCTATCTTCTACATGAGGGATCAGAAAGTAAAGAATGTGGGGAACAGGGAGGTCACACAGCTACACCTGATGGAGCTTTATGATCTCCCAATTCAATCTAGGATTCTGGACCATTATCCACAAGGAGTAGGATGGATTAATGGTTCCTGTCAGTACAGAATAGTTTTCTATAGTCCCCTGATGATCCTATGCTGATGTAGGGTCAGGATCAATAATATGCAAATCTAATAGCTGCTTTTAAATATTAAATATAATGAAATAATAACCAGTTCAAAGTTTCTAAAAGTCTACAGGCTTACTTTAAGACACAGACATTGCAAGCAGAGTAATGGATATTGATTTAGTGGTCTGGTTGACACCTACCACCCAGGGACTCAGGTAAGGTGTCCATAACTGATGCAGTGGTAAAATCTGAAGTGTGAGTACTCATCGTGAAGTCCCCATAACCATGCCACTTCAAGGATTGTCAAAAAGTGCAGACAGCTGTGTTGTACCATATCAACAAATGAATTCTACGAGCTTTCACTTCCAACAGGAGCAGATCTTTTGTAGATCTAAAGGTGTTTTAAATGCCCATTCAAGACAAATAACTTGTTGCAAGCAAAATCAATGTCTTCCCAATTTTGTGGAAGCTGCAACTAGTCTCAAAGGGCATAGGGCTGTTCTTTCTGTGCTAATAAAAAATGTACCTTACAAATCTTAGTATTCTGGCTTTACTGATGTTTTACTGGTTTCCCTTTAAAACGTTCTTTTGAAGTGTAACATGCACATTCATGAACTTAATGTTGACTCATTTAATTTAATCGATCTAAAATGCATTTTTACTCCCCCTCCATAAAATTACCCAAGGGAGCAAGACATGACTTTACACGCACCAGCCAGTTGGTGCTGTGCACAGCAGGCTTTTTTGTGTGTGAAACAGATAGAACCAGGATTCCTTCTGGAGAAGACATATTTCATGGAAACAAAACATAATCAATGGTATAATGCAGCAACTAGTAGACTACAAGTTGAACATGAGTCAACAGTGTGATGCAGCAGCTAAAAAAGCCAGTGTGAATCTAGGCTGCATCAATAGAAGTATAGTGTCTAGATTGAAGGAAGTAATAGTACCACTGTATTCTGCTTTGGTCAGGCCTCATCTGGAATACTATGTTCAGTTCTGGGCACACAGTTCAAAAAGGATGCTGACAAGCTGGAGCATGTCCAGAGTAGTGCAAGAAAAATGGTCCATGCCCTATGAGGAGAGACTTAGGAAGCTGGGTATGTTTAGCCTGGGAGATAGAAGGTTAAGGGGTGATATGACAACCCTGTTTAAATATTTGAAAGGGTGTCATATTGAAGATGGAGCAAGCTTATTTTCTGTGGCTCCAAAGAATAGGACCCAGAGCAATAGATTCAAGCTACAGCAAAAGAGATTCCACCTCAACACTAGAAAGAACTTCCTGACAATTAAGAGCTATTCGACAGTGGAATAGCCTGCCTTGCAATGGAGTGGAGTCTCCTTCTTTAGAGGTTTTAAAACAGAGACTGGAAGATCTGTGAGGGGTGCTTTGATAAAGTGAATTGATAGGGGGTTGGACTGGATAGCCCTTGTGGTCTCTTCCAACTCTATGATTCTATGATTCTATGAATTTCCATAACAGTCTGCCTGCTCAGTTTATATAATGTTTCTATTCACCTTCTGTTCTCTTGCATTTCTATCAATAATATAACAAGATCTGAAATAATGCCCAAAGCCACGCTTTGGGTTATTCATGCATCACAAGTGCTGTTAGAAATATCATTAGAATGTCCTTATGTGACCTCCTACTCCATCACTCTATGGCATTTCTGATTCTTCTGCTGTAAGTTTATCTAAAGTTCTTGTCTGCGGCCTAGGGTTTAGTAAGACCAAAGTAAGGCAATTAAAGTAGGCCTGGTTTTCTGTAAAATGATAGAATGTGTGCATATAGGCTTTCCAATTCCCTTTTTGTGAGCTCTCAGCGTGAGGTAGAGGAATCTCCATATAAGTGTGCTAACCTGAAAAGTGTAGGTATTTATTTCTCACTATTTAGACTTGTTATTTCTTATTTGAATGAAATACTCCACAGTTCAAAAAGGATGTTGAGAAGCTGGAACATGTCCAGAGAACGACCAAAATGGTGATGGGTCCATGCCCTATGAGGAGAGACTTAGGAGGGCTGCAGACGGGTGGCACAGAGCCACCCCAGGAAGCAGCGGATCAGGGCTACGGCTACCCCACACCATAGCCCTGATCCTCCCTTTTGCTGCCTCGAAAAAAGTGGCAAAAGGGCGCCCTAAGAGCCAGTGTATGGCTCTTCCTCGCCCCTTCTGGCGCAGCACATCAGGACGCTGCGCCAGGAGGACATCCTGATGCTGCGTGCCATGCATAATGATGCACAGCGTCAGGACGCTGCTGGCGTAGGGTTGGGGTGGCCAGCGTGCGGCTGTCCTGCCCCATCTCTGCCTCCAGGCTGGCCCTTTGGGCGATTTTCAAAGGCCCTAAGGGAGCTGGGTATGTTTAGCCTGGGAGAGAGAAGGTTAAGGGGTGATATGATAGCCCTCTTTAAGTATTTTAAGGGGTTTCATATTGAGCTTGCTTTCTGCTGCTCCAGAGAACAGGACCCAGAGCAATGGATGAAAACTACAGGAAAAGAGATTCCACCTCAACATTAGGAGGAACTTCCTGACAGTAAGAGCTGTTGAATAGTGGAACACACTCCCTCGGAGAGTGGTGGAGTCTACTTCTTTGGAGGTTTTTAAACAGAGACTGGATGGCCATCTGTCAGGGATGCTTTGATTGGAAGTTCCTGCATGGCAGGGGGTTGGACTGAATGGCCCTTGTGGTCTCTTCCAACTCTATGATTCTATGATTCTACTCTATGAAGCTGTGGTTGATGCTTAAGGAATCCTAGCTAATGACATCACTAGGGCCTGCTACCTCATGACATCACAAAAATTCATCCCTAGTTCTCATGTTTTGGTCCTGAAATCTCAAGGTTGAGGATAATCTTGCCCTAAAAGTAAACTGAGTAGTGAGACCACTGAGATTGGGGCCAAGCTGAAAGCCTGCAAAAAGAGGGATGGGAAATCTTGAATGGTGGGTAGGGAAATGGACCCAGAGGCAAATGGCCAGGTGACTCCTTGAGCAGGCACCACGAGGGCCCAATGGGCATGGTCCTGGAGGTAGAGAGCTATTGAAGATGAGTGGCACTATTCAGGATGGTGGGACATTCGGCACAGTGGACCACTCAGCCCATTCCAGAGAGAGGAACCCATTCATGTAGAGATGGAAGTAGAGTTAGCCAGTGTATGTGCTGAGATGAAGGCACTCAAGGGATGCGTCTGACAGATTTTGTCCTGGCTGGAAAGGCTGAAGTGGTTGACCACATCAGCACTTGGAGGCCATGTGAAGACATCCAGTGAAGAATCAGGCATGGGAGGTGGCAAATGTTATGAGGAAACCAAGGTACACAAAAGGAAGAAAGTGTGCCCCAAACTGGCAGCCTCTGGTGGTAATAAGCTGCACATATACACAGGCAGCTTTTGATGGAGACGCCAAGAAGTTGCCATTTTTCCTGACCCAGGTAAGAGGATTAATGTGAGAGTGGGAGCACACTTTCTGATTAGAAGAAGCGAAGGTATCAGCCAAGGTATCTACATGTCAGCACAGTTAGAGAAGGAAGCCGCGGAGTGGTTAGTTGACCTGTAAAACACAGAACTGCCTTAACTAGAGGACTTCAACAACTTCATGACCAGTCTCTGTGCCCAATTAGAAGACCCATTCCAGCAGGAAAAAGCACACACCGATACCCAAAAGTGAAGGCAAGGAAAGAAATCAGCCACTGAGTATGTGGTGGAGTTCTGACACTTGGTGGGCCACGTACAAGACTAGTCAGAGACCACAAAGATCCAGCACTTTTGGGATGGCTTGAACCCTGGCATTCTAGAATGGTCTTTAACACTGGGAAGTCCTAAAACCCTGCTTGGATGGGTGCATCTGAACAGAGAGGTGGAATCTATGTGACTCAGTGTGAAGTTTGCCAAACAGCGGCAGTCCTGAGGAATCAAGCCAGGAGGAGATAGCAACACATAAAAGCCCAGCTTATGTAACGCATAAGCTAGCAGAGCCAGAATCGTTGAGGTGGATACGTCTGGGCTTGTGCCTGTGGTGTGGTGGAGAGGATCACTGGGTTGCCAATTGCCCAGTAATATCCCTACCCCCCCTTCTCAAAGATGAGTGACCCCAAAACTTCAAAAGGGAATGGCATGGGATGGCAATGGGACAAGATATAGGGAGCACTGCAATGGTGAGCTCCCAGACCATGGAGGAAGCAGCGTAGGGAGCCAAACAGTTTGGTGACACTGGAGATAAGGAAGAGTATTCAGGAAATGAATGGAGTCTGCCCTGATTGTCAATGATTAGCAGGCCTCTGATAAAGGGTGCCTTGAAGTTGCAGTGAGTGGATGTGCTACGCTGTTCTTCATATAAGTGAGACTATGGGTCAACAGGAGAGGGGGAAATCTGGATGTTGTTGGCATGGTGAACTCTGCTTGCACCAGGTGTCTGATTAACCCTACTGCAGTCACTGGGCTGAGTTTGGGTGTAGAGGAGCTACCACACTCCATTAGATTTATTCAAATGGATGGGCATCCAATGGTTGGTCATCCCACCTGGTACTGGACTGAGCCACTCAAACAATAATAAATAATAGCAGCGGAACCCTGAAAGGAGATCCTGACATCCTGTCCCCCAAGGCAAATCACCCCTCTTTTCAAAGCCCATGGTATAACAACAAAATAGCAATAACAATTATTAACTAGGTCCAGGTTTGTCAGGGAATATTTTATGGAATTGTTTCACCAATTTGGACAACCTGACATGAATGTCCACCACCCACCGTATGACTTGGTGGAAAGTCATTCTACTGAACAAAGGAACGAAGTTGTCCTTTAACGTGTTGAGAAGTTAGAATTTGTTTAGCTTTAAAATGTTGCTGGTCATCAATCATCCCTGGAGGTGGGACTGGAGGGGTCTTGTGCCATGACTCGGAAATATTCACTGGCATCAACAAACTAGAATGAACCACAGGTGATAAGTCTTAGGAAGTTCCAATTTAACAGCCATTTGATTAACAATCCTTTTAATTAAATGGGAGCATTTGGCGGGTATGGAGTGACTTTGGGGACCCTGGAGCAGGGAACCACATGCTTGTCTGATTACACACCACTCCACCCTCCTCCTGAAAAGGTGTGATTATGTGCAGGTGAGGTGTAAAAATGTACTCTGGTTTAGATTCTACACAGGAAACATGGAGTGTATTTGCTATGCAGAGGTACCTCCTGGACTCTGCTGCAGCACTGAAGCTCCATGGGACACCTGCTGCTGTTTTTAAATGGTCACATGGGAGGTAAGTAGGTAAAGCAAGGACTTTGTCTCTATTCAATTATGGTTTACTATAGAGAGAGAGAGGCAGATGAATGGCAATGTGGTGTTACTTTCCTTCTATGGGGAAAGTCCAGGGGGACAGAAATAGAGTCTCCACTGCCCAGTCACCTCTTCCTTTCATAGGAATGATTCTATAGGGCCATTGTGAGAAGGTGAAGTTTTGGATGATGCATAAGAGGCTAGACAATAGCCTCTTGTGCCCCATTCAAAAAAGGGCATAACACATGTTTTATGTAAACATGTATCTAATAGGATAGCAGCCATTACTTCTTAACTCTTCAAAATAAGGAACTGCAGGATTCATAAGACCTATGCAGGCCTGCACTAACATCTTGCTGAGATTCACAGAATCCAAACTTCCAGTCCCATGGTTCCATAGGATGGAGCCATGGCAATTAAAGTGGAACAACAACACAATAATTCTGTAGTTTGAATGGGCCCCCTGATCAGATGTGAAAAAGTAAACCCATGTAATCAATGACTTAAAAAAGATCTGGAACCACCTGCAAATGTCAGTTAAGAAGGAAGTCAAATGCACATTCAGTGTACAATAGGGATGGAGAAAGCTCCAGCATCTCTCTCCATTTCTGTGCTGCCTAGAAGTGATGGGAATTGTAGTTTAGTAACATCTGACTGGCCACACATTCTTCATACCATTGGGTTATTTTGGTAGCCATTCACAACATTTTAGATGGAAACCACCAAAGGAACAATGGCAATCATGCAAAAGTTAGCTAGCTTCTGGATGTCAGCTGCTTCCTTCCTGCTCATAGTTGGTCCATGTAAAGTCCTAAACTGACAGCATGCAAAGTCAACTTCCAGATGTTCTGTTTGGCTTGAAAGGTTTGTGTAATGTCTGTTGACTGAATGAGGATCTTTCATTTGGCAAACCTTCAAATGAACCCACTGCAAAAGTGCTTGTAACAATTCTTGTATTAATGTTCCAGTTGTGCTATTAATGGAGGTGGGCGGAGGGGCGAGGTAAGAGGAATAGGACAGAAATACACAAACAGTAAGAAAAATGCTCTATGTTGATTCTCAGTATCCCACTTTGGGCATGTCTTCTCTGTGATTGTCACATCACTCAGAGTGAGCTCAGTCCTCCATCCACCACCACTTCATATGCAACTGACAGTATTCTTGTTGTGCGTTGTATGTGTGTGTCTGGCAATGTGTTCTGCTGAGAAGCAACTCTTTAAAAGTTCTCAACTCCAACAGTTTTTTAGTCCAAAGACACACTGTAATATTATGAACATTAAACACCAAACAAAAAGAGAATGAAATAAAATAAAATAAAAAGACCAAAATTAAGAGTGTACATTAAGTTACACCAATGGCTGTTCCCCTCCCACCCTCACACACTGAACTTCCTTAAATGAAGCCACACTCTTTGAGGTTGCTTGAAGAACACATTTCGGGGTTACAGTTTTGCAAATGGGGCTAAAGCATCAGGAAGGGGAGTTGGCTGGTGCACTTAACAGCTTTGCAGGTGCATTGTTCTCTGATATGTCCACAGTCAGGAAGTGATGTCACAAAGGAAGAGAAAATGGAGGGAACCACTAGGAGCACTGGCCATCCTGTCTCCATGAAGCAACCACCAATAGAGGATTATTGGAAAGATAGCATGTATGGCTGTCCTTCTTAGCTAGAACTGGGAGTGGTATGCACTGGCGGTACTGGGAAGTATAAAATGGCTGGTCAACAGGAAGACCGTGTATTGTCTCAAGACATCATTTGGCCAGGCAGGTCATCTTACTTGAAATGCTGGAGGGAAAGGCAAGGTGTTCCTAGTGTCCCACTAAAGACTGTGGATAGCTTTATTCTTCTGGAGTTGATTTTAAAAGCCTGAGCTTTCTCTCACTGGAAGAATAGGCAAAGTGTTACATAAAGGAACAGTTAAGTGTGTGGATCTTGCCGTTCTTTGCTCTCATTTCCCTAAACCCAGCCTCCTACAGGAAGAAAACAGATGTGCTTAAAATTAGTTTGGGTTCAACTGCCGTGGAGTCTCTCCACCACCTGCTTAATAGGGGTCAAAGGGTCTAGGAAGGAAGGTATACATTTCTTTGCTTGGACAGTTTTATCTGCATCACAGGCTTCTAGCTCCCTTCACCTTGTAGTTTTTGCTCTAAAGAGTGGGAAGGGGGAGGAATGCTTTAGGGAATTAAAAGCCACCAGAATCCAAATAAAATTACAGAACAGCCTCCACCCCACCCAGAATGTGCCGATGTCCAGCAGCCCCCCACTTGCTGGCAGGGCAAGGCTTCAGGCTGGCTGGCTACTTTGACCAGCTCTCTTTGTCAGTCAGTCTGTCTTGTCTTGTCCTGCTTTCCCTCCCGGCCTGCTCCATTTCCAGTCCTGTTCTCCCACCAATTTTTCACACGTGGGTCTGCATTCTCCTTTGCAGTGGCCGGGTGGGATCTGAGTTTTGAGACGAGGATTGGGAGTGATGGGAAGATGAGGCTGAGGCCTTGCTAGCCTTGTCAAATTGTACGTAGCCATCCTGCTTGCCACTGCTGCTGACACTGCTGTCGCACTGCGTGTCCAGGAAGGAGCTGCTATCGCTCATGGAGCCCCGCTGGAATTCCCGCTCACACAGCTCAATGGAACTGCTTCCCATGCCCAAGACAAAGCGCTGGCTGTAGTCATAGAGGCGGTTCTGGCCACTCAGGGTCGTGTAGATGTTGGTGAAGGACATGCCAGTAGGCACACGCTGCTTGTTGGCGGGTCTCATATCTGGCTGGCAACCCGAAAGAGAGATGGTGGGGGTGGAATGATGGTCCTTGAAGGTATTCACACTGTAATATCCATTTGTAGGATCCTGGAAGATTGGGAAAGGTTTAGTGAGGTAAGACTGCTATCATACTATCCAACACTTCACAGATGAAAACCATGTCAGCCATGGCCAAGCACATCAGAGTGTGGTCCTGACTGCAATACTTATTAATGAAGAAGAACACACAAGCTAGGAGAGGCTGCAGCAGTTTGCTTTTGCCTGAGTCTACAGGGAATTTAAAAATTCTATCCCTTCCTGTCCTCTCCTCCCTGCTAGTTAATTGAGTGCAAACTATTTGTGCACTTTGAGCTCAGTTTGTAGCAGCTGAAGTAAACTGAAATGAAGGAGGTAGTATATTGGAACAACAATTGCAACCAGATAATTTTGAAAGTACAGCCTGCCATATAAAACGGTGTGATTTACAACAGTACAGTCCATTGCTCCATTGGTAAAAATAGACTTAACAGTAAAATCCCACATTCTACTCCTGTCAAAATATTTTTAGTTTGCGAAGGTGTGTGTTTGTGTGTGTGAATTAAAGCAAATGGTTAAATCTTGTTTCACATGTCATAATAGTTTCTGCTTTATTATAAATAATGATGATGTAAAGTCACCATACATGACCTTGCATTCTTTAGAGAGAATGCTAACTCACTGTAGGTGCATCATTTTTAATTAATCTGTTTGTCTGTCTTGTTTCAAAAGTGTGTCCTATATAGTGGGCAAGTGTGTAGGCTTGAAGTGCCTAGAACCTTCCATCCTTCCCTAGAAAGGAATGGGGAGAGACAGACGTCTTCTGAAATACCACTTTGTTGAATCACATTTGAAAAATCTACAGCAATTGGTTCAGAGGCTTCCCCCCCCCTCCATGTTGACAGGATGCTACATGAAAAGGTCTCTGCTTGAAGATAAAGGCCTTCATGTTTCAAAACAGAGACAGTTTTTGCAGACTTTGATTTCTCTCTCTCTCAATCTCAGTTTCTGTGCAATAGAAAGAGAGAGAGAGAGAGAGAAGGAGTGAGTGAGTGAGTAAGCAAGCAAGCAAGCAAGCAAGAGATACACATGTACAGTCAGCCCATGGTATCCATGGGGGATCTGTTCTGCTCCCCCCATGGATACCAAAATCCTCAGATTTTTGAGTTCCGTTTCTCCTAATGGTGACACATGCATGAGGTTGTGCCACCATTATGGACAAAGGAACTTCAATGGTGGCACATGCACAGACATGGGGTGACAGAATTCTTTGTTGGACAGGGAAACATTGCTGCCCCACTTGTATCCTGCCCCCAAATGCAGATGTTTATAGGGGAAATATATTGATGTGCATCCACTTGGGCACTCACTTGCAAAGATGAATAAATGGGAGAATGTTTATTGGGTATGACTTGACAAACCAGCCAGTTTAGACAATTCTAACTTAGGGCCAATTCATTATCTTTTTTACAACAAAGGTGTTAGAAAATCACTGTCAGCATAAAGGCTGAACTCCATTATACAGAGGTTCTCAAGGGTCACATTTCAGTAGCTTGCATGGTCAAAGTCATAAGGGCTGGACCAAAAATGCAATGCTATATATTTCTTTATATATAACTAAGGATATATCCATGCTGCATAATTATAGTATTTTGATATCACTTTAATCCTGGGATTTGTGGTTTAGCAAGTTATTTAAAAGCACCAATGTACTCTGAAGACAAGGGGAGTAAGGATTAAATTTTTTTAATTCTGTAGTAGAGAAAGAAATTCAAGAGTACCTTTGGAACCATAGTTCAAGGAAGTGATCTGGCAGGGAATTCAAAATCCCTCATCAAACTACAAACCCCAAGTTTTTGTGAGATGGAGCCATAAGGGTTTATGTATTAAACTGCTATAATTGTACAGTGTGGATACAGCCCAGGGAGAATAATTTCCAACTTTTAGAATGAGGATAAAATGTACCAGAGAATGGGAACCACCAAATCAGCTGTCATGAGAAAGGTTATGTGGGTAATGCTTAGGAGCCTAAGGGGACAGATTTAACCCCAAGGCTTGAGGTTCCCCACCTAGCTTTCCAATATCAAATTGGAAGACTGTTGAGGTTGCAGTTTCTGCAGATCTCTACCATTCCGAGCATGTAAGATTTCTTCACTGTGTCTCTAGACAACAGCTTTCTACATTTCTGTGCTGTGGCAAATGTTACTTGATTCAGCTATTTGATACAGCAATTTAATGCAATAAGTTACTCAATTTCTCCTGCTCTATATATTGTTTTTGCTGAGGGGAAAAGGTGATGCAGTTACATGATTACACAATCCCATGTTCAAATTGGGTTGTGTGGTTGTGTGAATTCACCCATGCCAAATCAATTGATTTGCAAATACCAATGAAGACAAAAGAACGACAAAACTATTCTTCTAGAAATAATGCATAATTTTCAGAGAGGTGTGATTTGTTCTTTTTTTAATTGACACTCTGTAAACTTAAATCTACATACTTTGACTTAATTTGTTCCCCAGAGTGTTAAATTTTTCCTGAAAGACACAGGTGATCACCCAGTGCCTAAAGAGTGAACGTTTAATATAGTGAAGCATAGGGGAAAGTTGTTATCTGTAATCACTTACCTTCAGATTCTGGAATTCCTTCTCTTCCTCTTTGAGCACCTCCAACTGTTTCAGAACTGAATCCTGCTGAAACTCACTTCTGTCCATCTGGAAGGAAGTGAAGCAGATATTGAGGATGGGTGAGTCAAAAGCAAGAAGTCCTGTTCCAAAGGGGACCAGCCACCAGTTGAATGAAACCTGAGCACTGGGTTCTTCTTTCCAACTGGGATGCTAGTGGCAGTTGATATTTCCCATGTCTGTGGGGCAGTGAATTGGCTCCAGGTTTTTGTTCTTGATGGATCTGACCAAGGTGCTGAACTTTTAATGGGAATATGCATTGCTGCCTTAGATTCATTAAAATTCAGGATAAAACCAGGACCACATTCACTATCCCACTGACATGGAAGACACCATCAGCAAAAACAATGGCCTATCCATGGAACTCCTGGGTGAGAGCCTCCTTCTTCCAACTTGCCCATCGTCTTTATCTGGGGCAAGGATTGGAGTAAGGAAGAATAGATCAAAATCACCAATGGATCCTAGTGAACATTTTATTTCTAGACCCCAGTCTTACATTAATCTAACACTGGCCCATTAAGTCAAATGTTGAATGACAAGTCAGCATTTAAAGTGATGATGATGGCAGCGGTGGTGGTGGTGGTGGTGGTGATGATTTATTTACACCTTGCCTTTCCTCAAAAACGGGGACTTGGGGCAACTTACTAGTTAAAACAAATACAATATGGTCAAAACATACAAAAGATCAATGTTAGACTGGAATTAAACTATTGACAACATTAAAAGAAAGTAAAACACACCATTAAAAATAATAAGAAGCAATGGCTGGCACCCTGTTAGGTATTTACATAATTGTAAACTGACAACCTCAAAAAAGGTGAACTGCAATGTTGTGTAATGCTTGTATTATTGGGAGGTTAGCAGAGACATATAGTTCTGTTTCCAGGACTATTGTGCAAACAGAGCCAACAGCATGACTACTGTGCATTGTCACAATTCACTAGAAGGGCTGCAAGTCCTATGAGGGAGGTAGCTAAAACATTGTAAATTTATGAATAATAGATTCTGATGCAGGATCTCAGCTAGTTTTTTTTTTAAAAAAAATACAATTAAAACAGTATAGTCCCTCTTGAAAATGGAATCAGTGGCTCTAATTCTATTTGGAACTGCCTGTAGGCCTTAATCTTGAACCTGGGTTTGCAATGGAAGTGGCTGTTGGAGTTGACATACAAATCTTTGAAAATCCAGTATAGGTTGTGGCTCCATTTGTGCAGGAGGCCAGCATGCACCTGGTTAGAGGTTTGGACACGTTTGCACCTAAACATGAAGGATCTTCCTTCCCTCCTTCCTCCCTTTTTTCTAAATTAATTCTTAAAGATTGGGTTCACTTTCTTAGATGGATCCACAAGAAAGAGCCTGTTTTCTTCCAGCCTCATTCAGTATTTCCCCCCTGCAAAGGACGCTTCTGATTGGGGGCAAAGAACATGTTAATTAGAATATGGCTTTAATTACCCTTTCTGGAATTTGGGACTGCACAAGATCTGAATAGTGATCAGACAATTTCTCCGTTGCCTTTTATCTCCTCCAGATATTGATCTACTCTTTCCAGCCTTCACATTTTCTCTTTGCCATGGCCGTCCAAGGTTTCTGGTGAGATTACTGCTTCCAAATGCAAGGGCTAATCACAGTTCTAAATCTTCAGCACAGGAACTGACTGTTGATTGACTTCCATCTTTTTATTTCATTTTTTCTCTCCCCCATTTCCCCTGAAAAGCTTGGCAAACAGTGGTAGAAATCTTTTCCTAAAGCATTTTCTGTTGATCTGTCAGAAAGCCTTTGATACAGCTATTTAATGTAATAAGGTACCTGATTTCTCCTGCTCTATATTTTGTTTTTGTTGAAGGGAAAAGGCTGATAGCATCAGTTGATTTTGCAAGAGTATTCACATGTGTCACAGAATATTAAACCAGGGTGGGTTAGGTGGGTGGGAGAAAAGAACCCAGATGAAAATAATGAATATGGTCCAAGTGACAGGGCCATCCCAAGACATTTTGCTGCTTAAAGTAATAAATAAATAAATAAATAAATAAATAAATAAATAAAATTGAGCCCCAATTCATTCAATGTAAAGAAGTTGGATGGACTGACAGCTAAACCTTCTTTTAGCTCTGGCAAGGGAATAAGTCCTTGATCACACTGTAAGATATTAGACTAGATCAGAGAGTATGTGCAACACATAGGTTTTATCCTCCAAAAATGAGCAAAGAGTTCAGGAGAAGAGATACCACTTCTCATTCCAGTTATTTGCTTTCTTAAGCATCAACCTCACTATGCCTAATCATATGGCTGGCCCAGCTTATGCCTAATGGTAGAGTCGATCTGAATGTCACTTATATGTCAGCCTTAAAGACCAGAATCCTGTTGGTGAAATACACAGGTGTAAGTTGCACCATGCATGCATAGTGACTTTTTGGGACAGTGCAGAATGTACCTATCCAGCTGATGGAGGTAGGAGCTGACTTCCACTTGGTGAACCATTTCAGATAGGCAATCGTGCACCTAGAGTAGTGTGTCCATGTGCCCTGCACAGTTGCACACTGCACATTGTGGAATGAGGGGAAAACTATGCCATTTCTCACAAGTTGAGCTACATTTGTATTCACTGTAGGGGTTATGTAGTGTGAGTGTAGCATAACTGTCAGTGGATCTTTATGCTACATTGAGAGGATGCAGAATCTGGGCCAAAGTATCTTAACTTACACGAATCATTGAGTAAGCATAGAGCAAGGCTGGGTATTCTGTATGTTGCTGAGCTATAACCTCCAGCAGTTCTAGCATCATGAATCCCATTCCCAGTGTCGAGAATAACAGACTGACAACCTCCAGGAGTGCTCCCTTGTTTTTGAGCAGTGTGAAATTTCAGCATATTGTTCATTGTTTAAATAATTGCTCTTCTGTGTTTACTGTCACCATGGGAGAGAAATGTTTGTGAGATTTTCTGCCCAAGTAAGAACTTGACTGACATTGGATTCTAGGCACCTTGCTATGCATCATGCTTGCAAACATGGCTAGCTTGTGAACACAACTTTCCTGCCCCCCAATGAAATTTTCCCTCCGTTCCCAAAATTTCTAGCACTGCAGTAATTTAAAACTTCAGATTGGCATTTAGAAATACAGTGTAGGCAGCCAAAGAAAAGGGCCAAGCAAAATGACCAAGGGGATAAATACACAGCAAATTGAGAAGTTCTAGGTGTGAACAGTTTCTGTGTCTCACTCTCTGCAAAGCTGAAGGAAAATTTCAGTCAGTGCATATTCATGTGTAAGTATGTATGTACTTGTTATTTCTCTGTGCTGGTCTATGACTGTAATAAAGGTTTTTCTCTGTGCTGGTCTATGACTGTAATAAAAGTTATTCTATTCTATTCTATTCTATTCTATTCTATTGTTATTTCTTAATTGTGTTTTGGCAGAGAAAAAACCCAGACAACTGACAATGTAAGACTTTTTTTCCTAAAACCTCTTGAACACAGTGTAGAAACATATTGCAGAATAGATAAATTTAAAGGTCTATGACAGTCATATTGAATAAACAAATTTTAGAAAGTCAATGGTAACTAATAAAGAAACGGTCCCTCTAAACTCTTTAGAAAAAGAGGTTTGCTATTGAGGTGCTCTCACATGTTCTAACCAAGTTGGTGGCTCTTGGTGATGGCGCATACAGGTGTTAAATAGAGAGCAGGTTCATACATGAGTAGGGGGCATTTCAGTTATCCAGGCCCCAAACTATATTTATCAGTTTTTGTGAACAGCCTTTTCAGCTGAAGGGTGAGATCAAAATGCTTCAGGTAAAACAATACATTCGGTTGTGTCTAAACAATGACCTATCAAGCTCAGTATGGTTCATGCTAGCAATGGTTGTCTGGGACTGTGGACAACAGCCCTGCCAAGAACTCAGAGATATGCTAATTAGTATTAACACAAGCTCCTCTTGCTGGCAGAAATCCCCTTTTCCTGGCAGAGCACTCTTCTCTGCCCATTTGCAGAAAAGCCAATAAAATATCAAACAAAATAAAACAAAAGGACAGAAAAGATGGAGGAGGAGGAGCTAACTTATACCAGATGCAAATCTCCTCCATCCCAGGAACAGATTGACGGTGTTGACCACAAAGGCAAGTCACGATTAGAGTAATCCTACATTCTTTCCAAAACTCCTAGGCTGGAAGTGGTTTGGATTCAGCACAGTTGGTTCACTGGGTGATCTTGGTCAGTTGGAATTGCACTGTAAGATGCATCTGAGAGATGTTTGCAACAGAACTTGGAAGCTTTTGCATGAAAAGCATGCCCTCAGCTCTACTGCTAAGTCATTTCCATTGCTAAGTCTTCTCCTAAGTCAATACCATGTTGAAGGCACTCTGGACGTTATCACACTTGCAGTAAGAAAGCGGCGAGAAAGCTGGTCGGAATCATTTCGGAACCATTTTGGGCTCATTCCGGAATGTGCCCGGCAAGCGGAACACATTACCACACTAGAATGGAATCAGTGAGGAATGTGAGATTCCGGAATGGTTCCGCTCCGGGGGCTCGGAACTCCTGTTCACACACAAGTTGAAAGATCCCTACCTCGATCCGGCAAGGATGTTCATGCACATGCGCAGACAGGGCAAGGCAAGGGGTCCAGGAGGGGATCCCTCTCTGGCGCTGGCAAAGCAAAGCAAGGCAAGGGGTCCAGAGGGGATCCCTCCCTGGCGCTGGCAAAGCAAGGCAAGGCAAGGAGTCCAGGAGGGAGGTCCCTCTCTGGTGCTGGCAAAGCAAGGCAAGGCAAGGAGTCCAGGAGGGAGATCCCTCTCTGGTGCTAGCAAAGAAGGGCAAGGCAAGGGGTCCAGGAGGGGATCCCTCTCTGGCGCTGGCAAAGCAAAGCAAGGCAAGGGGTCCAGGAGGGAGGTCCCTCTCTGGTGCTGGCAAAGCAAGGCAAGGCAAGGGGTCCAGGAGGGGATCCCTCTCTGGCGCTGGCAAAGCAAAGCAAGGCAAGGGGTCCAGGAGGGAGGTCCCTCTCTGGTGCTGGCAAAGCAAGGCAAGGCAAGGAGTCCAGGAGGGAGGTCCCTCTCTGGTGCTGGCAAAGCAAGGCAAGGCAAGGAGTCCAGGAGGGAGATCCCTCTCTGGTGCTGGCAAAGAAGGGCAAGGCAAGGGGTCCAGGAGGGAGATCCCTCTCTGGCGCTAGCAAAGCAAGGCAAGGCAAGGGGTCCAGGAGGGAGATCCCTCTCTGGCGCTAGCAAAGCAAGGCAAGGCAAGGGGTCCAGGAGGGAGATCCCTCTCTGGCGCTAGCAAAGCAAGGCAAGGCAAGGGGTCCAGGAGGGAGATCCCTCTCTGGTGCTGGCAAAGCAAGGCAAGGCAAGGCAATGGACGTTACCACAAGTTCCCGGCTGCGCTCCAGCTCCAGGTGTGCTGGTGGGGAAGGTGTTGGTCCCCCGGCAGCCCCAGCGCCTCCGCCTCTGCTCCCACTTGGGGAATACCGCAAGGAACCATGGGCCGTAAAATAAGGCAATGTGGAATGACAAGGATCTCGTGTTCATACCTATGCCGAGATCAGCGTCATTCCGGTATAGTGCCGACCGCTCGGGTATATTCCTTAAAATTCTCGGAAGTCAAAAGGACTGAAACGAGGCTGAAATGACGCCGAGACGAGGTAGGGAAGGGCGGGGTTTGCTGCGACGTCGTGTGAACACACGGAAAAAAAGTCTGAAACGAGGCTGAAACGAGGCTGAAGTGAGGCTGAAATGACGCTGCTTTAGGGCCAGTGTGGTAACGTCCTCTGTGTCTTTACTGCCCTCTGTGCTTGTTTATCTGTAAAAGGAGTATAATACCAGACTGCCTTAACAGAGTGGCTGTAAAGGGTTACTTAATAAGAATCAGGTGTTGCAAATATGTGAAGTTATTATACTAAATATCATTAAAAAATAATTTCATTTGAAATGTGGTGCTGGAAAAGAGTCCTATAGATACAAAAGGTAAAGATATTTCCTGTTGACAAGGTTGTCAAGTCGTGTCTGACCATGACAGTGCTCATCTCCATTACTAAACTGAAGAGCCAGCGTTGTCAGAGAATACTCTGTGATCCTGTGGCCAGAATGATTGCACAGAATGCTGTTTACCTTCCCACCAAAGTGGTACCTATTGATCTACTTGCATTTGCATGCTTTTGAACTGTTAGGTTGGCAGAAGCTGGGACTAGTGACAGGAGCTTATCCCATCATGCAGCACCTGGGCCTTGAACTGCCAACCTGCTGGTCTTGCAATCAACAGAGTCAGTGTCTTAACCACTTGAGCCACTGCATCCCATTGTATTCTATATTGTATTCTATATTGTATCCTATATTGTATCCTAATGCATCCCATTACATCCTATAGATCCAACTGAGTGCCCAAAAGACAAATAAATGAGTCCTAGAACAAATCCAGCCTGAACTCTCACTAGAAGCCTGAATGACTAAACTGAAGCTATTGGACTGGACAAATCATGGGATGGCATGATTCATTATAAAAGACAGTAAGGTAAGTAAGGTTTGGGAAAGTGAAAAGCAGTTGGAAAAGAGGAAGAGCACATTATTGATGAATTATTTCAGTCAAGGAAGCCACAGCTCTGAGTTTACAAGGCCTGACCAGAGCTCTTGGACGTCTCTTGTGGATAGTAATGCCGTAAGTCTAAGCTGACTTGACAAAAACAATAACGCTCTTTAAAAAGCATGAGGATTTGGGACACTATAGTTCAGCTTTTCAAAGCACAAGTCCACAACAAAAATCCACATGTGTGGAATTTTCATATAGAATGAAGGCAGGTGTACCTTCCCATTTCCAGTAAAGTTGTTTCTACTGGGAGAAAATAGAGAGCCCTGAGTTGCAATGAAGGAGCTTAACCGGCAGGTGGGAGTATAGCCATATTAGCTCAACTCCTTTTCTCTCTCTCTGTGTCTATGGCCAGCATCAGCAGGATAGTTAGATCCAGAAAAGCACAGTTGTTCACAAAAGCAAAAGCCACATGAGTTAATTTATAATTCTAGAATTAAGCCATTCATTAGTGTGACCTTTAATAAAGTTTACACTGCGGCTTAGTTCAATACGATCTCACTTCATCAACGAACAGTTGGAGATTCATTTATTTTTCTTTCTCGACAATGTCCTGTTTCCATCCTCTCTGCAGATCTGCCCCTTGAATTTCTGCAATAAATGTGATATTTGGGGATTGTGTGTGCATTTAAAACCCTACTGGGTATAAAAGAGGGCCTTCCTCTCAGCTTACATTTCTCAGAGGGTCTGGTGTGGCAATTAGAAAATTGATGTTCAGATGCGCAAAAGTAACTGAATAAAGAGGCCTTTGGGAGTTCAGTGGTATATAAATATTATAAATAGATTTTAAAAAGGGATAAGTAGAACTGTGACCTCTCCCCACAACCCCAGCTCTGCTATGGAACTCATAGATTCTAAAATATGTATAGTTCCTTTTCCTAATTACTCATAGCAAACTCTTATTGAAGATAAGCTGATCTGGGGAATATTTGGTTACAATACTACTGAGTATCCTACCCTTCAGCTGCACCATAAAGCTACACCAGGATATAATTAGAATAAATTAGAAGACTTAGGAGACAGATGGATTTCTGATCTCTCTGTGAGGCTGTGAAAGCTGGATAATAAAGAAAGCTGGCAGAAAGAAATAGCAACTCATTTGAAATGTGCGGCTGGAGAAAAGTCCTAGAGTAAATGAGGCCCGAACTCTCACTCAAAGCAAAGATGACTACCCTGATGCAGTCGTAATTTGGACATGTCATAACATCACATGACTCACTGGAAAAGAAAACAGTGCTTGGTACAGTTGGTACGCTGTAGGAAGAGAGGAAAACTGCAGCACAGGTGGATTGATTTGACCAAATAACCCACAGTTTTGCAAGAACTGAGTAGGGCAGTTGATGACTGGGTCTCTTGGAGGTTTCTCATTCATAAGGTTGCCATAAGCCAAAGTGTACTTGAAGGCCAGTAACAACAGATAAATGGATACAATTGGTGCTGGCCAATGGCAACTGACATGTCACATGCTTTGGACTGTGTTAGTGAGAGCTTTCCAATGTCAGAATCCCTTTGAAGAACAAGCCAGGGTGACTGCACTGGGTTTATTGTGTATTTAGTAAATATACTCAAAACGCCTGAATAGTTTTGGGGGCCTGCTTGAAAGGGTAAACCCACCCATGGTTGTCATATTAACACAGCCTTCTCGAATAAGTAAAACTAGTAGTTCCAAATACTTTCCCCTATCTCCATATTGAAACGACCTTGAAGATGCATGATTTGATCTGTGGAGGTAGTCCTTCCACAAACGCAGATCACAGTCATTGAATACCATTGAGGTTCATTGTTGCTGTGGGCAGTTCATCACCTGGTAGAACTCTCTGCTATGGGAGACCAGAATAGCCCCCTTTTTGCTCTCCTTCTGATGGCAAGTATATTTGAACAAGCATTTGTTCATGCATTTATTTGAACAAGCATTTATTTGAACAAGCATTTGGCGACTATGTACTATGCAGAGAGGCCTCTAATAAGATCCCCATGCTGCATTGTTTTCTCATTGTTCTTGTCATATTTTAATTGATTTTATATTGATGTTTTAATATGGCATCTTATTTAATTATATTTTAACTTTTTAAAAAACTACTGATTTTAATTTGTGTACCTGAGATTAGACTGTGCATTAGTCATCTTGGGTCTCAAGGAGAACAGAGGGAGATAAATTAAATGAACAAACAAGCAAATAAGATTAAATAACAGAAGATTTAAATAATGGGAGTTTCACTGCTATGGCCTTTAAGAGGCCAGGGTGACCTGCAAACCACAAGGAGGTTACACAGCAGGCTTTTGTGGTGTGTTCAAATGTCAGATGAACATTTATGATGTTCTCAATTAGTCGCAGGACTGTTTGGCTGAGGCATTTTCCATTTCTGTTGGGACAAAAAAAATGTGGCAAGATGCAAAACAAGTGGGGAGGATGTGTAGAAGCTCTTGAGCTGGTGTGTACAGCCCCCACATGGCCACTTGAATTTTAAACAGAGTATGAAGTTGCTGTTGCATGCGTTTCCTAAACAGAATTTCAATGGGGAAGCTTGTCACTTAAACAGGTGGATACTTGTGTCTACATGGAGAGCGGAACAAGAATGAATTAAACTCTTGTAATTCAGAGGACTTCTGTATGCAGAGAAAGGGAGAGGAAAATGTGTGGATAGGCTCCGGATAAAGTATTCAGGGCTTGAATCATAGGGGGGAAAAGTTTTGGAAGTGGAAAAAGGTGAAACAGCAGCTTGCAGTAAGGTGCATGTGCCTACAGGAGCAGAGAATAATAGAGGCAGAGAGAGAGAGGACTATCTGGACCTCGTCCTCTTTGTTTTGCTTTCCTTCTGTACTTTCCTAATATTCTCAGGGATGACTTCTCTTCCTTCTCCTTAATCCTCTCCCTTCTATTCCCAAAGCATGTAACTAGGTACACTTTGTGTGTGTGTGTGTGTGTGTGTGTGCCTTCAAATCACCTGTTCACTTCTGGTGACCCCATGAATTCCATAGTGTTAGCAACAGTGCATTTTTCTGAATTTTGGTGTGTGTATGAATTCCACATGGCCCCAGATGCACTCTGCAGTGAACCACAAGTGCCACCAATATTTAATACTTTTTTAAGGGGGGAGGGATTGGTTTTTTTGGATTTGTACTGTATGTATTTTAATTGTTGTTAGCTGCCCTGATTGTGCACAGAGGGGCAGGGTATAAATAAATTTTTTTTTTATTATTATTATTATTATTATTATTATTATTATTATTATTATTTATTATTATTATAAGGCAGGCAGGTCATGCCCAGGTCACTTGGAAGACTGGAAAATCCCCAAATCCCCATAGCCAGGCAGATAGTATGGGGGTTGCAAATGGACCATCATCATCTCCATAATCAGAAGGATGGGTGATAATGGCCTAGATGTCTTACCTGATGAGCCAGCTAACAACTTACTCCTCTCCCATTTCCCTTGAATATTGCCAGACTGGATTACCTCACCCAGGCAGTCTCACACCTTTGCCCTTTAGCCCTTAAAAAACCCATGATTTCTCCCCTCAATGTCGCTAGTCGGAGTTCAGGGGGACCCTGTGTCACTTTGTCCTCTGATCTAGTTATTGGCACCTCTGTTCAACCCACGCTCTCAGAACGGTTGTGTCTCACACCACTTCACTCAATACTACTCTACAAAGGAGGCTAAATGAGAAAGTCAAGACCCTAATTTGTATTACAGTCACCCCTCTGTTCTCACAGACTTCAAGCCTGTGGTTTTACATATTCACACAGGGGCAACCTCTGTTTAAATCAATGTGGCGCGTACCTGTGCACTGCCATGGGGGCATGCCCCATTCAAGCCTATGGGGCTTGAATATTCGCTAATTTCCATTTTCCGGGGGTGGGTCCAGAATGGAAAACAGAGGGCCAACTGTAATTGTATGCCAGGCCTGGCAAATCCAGTAACTTCATATTGCCTGCCAATGGGAAGGGACAATGCTGGACACCCATACAATCCCTTCTGTTCAAGGTTCTCAGAAGAACAGAGTGTACCCGGCCCAGAGTGCCTTGCTAGGTTAGTTCCCAGCCTCCTGTTGCAAAATTCTTGAATGAACAAAAAGACTGCAAAAGCACCAAAAAAGAACAGCTCCAAGCCCAAAGTGCCTGAAACTCAACTGCCATGCCAAGAGAACTGCCATGCCAAGAGATGACTAACTCAACTGCCATGCCAAGAGATGACTAACTTGCAGCTTTGACTTGTGGCAACTCTTGGAATAAGATACTCCTAAAGTTCTGCTCAGGTTCCAAGCCTAGGGCCATGGCTTCTTTAGCCGGATCAATCCAGCTGTAATGTGGTCTTCCTCTTTTTCTTTTTCTACTGCCTTTCACTTTATCAAGTAGAAATCACAAAATGACTCTCAGAAGTAACAGTTCGTATTCTTGCCAAACTTAAAAGATATACAACTCCAACAGTCCCTTACCATGTTGGCTAGGAAATCTGGGAGCTGGAGTCTAAAACCTCAGTATAGGATAAAGCTTTCCCAGCACTATCCTACCAAGTGGGATTATTGTTGTCATGCTTGCTTCCCGCTTGAGGACACAAACCAAGCAGAAAGGAAGGCAAAGCAAGGAAGAGAGAGGTTATTGCTATATTACATTGCTGACAAAAACATTGATTTTTTTTTTTTTTGTATAGACATTGAAGAAATATAATGGAAAATATAAAAATGGAAACTGCTTGACCAGCTTATCCTTGTGAACAGCGTCATCATCACACAAGAGTTCAAGCACACTACCAAAGGAAGGGTGTTAAAAGAAGCAAAGAGCTTGGGCATTGAACCACCATCTTCTGTTAGCCAGAAGGGACCAAGGTTAAAATTTATTGAAGCAGCAGGGCAATGGGTGCCAAAAATATTTGGGGTGGGAGTGGAAGAATGAGATGGGGGGATTTATTTATTGATTTATAAAGTCTATATACTACCAGCAACTTACAATAAATTCACATCTCACAATAAAATACTACAGTAATAAAATAAGCCCTAAAATTAAGTCATCACATTTTTTTTGGATAATGTAGTAAAAATTATCATTGCATGCTGCTGACAATTTCCAACAACTAAAAACAAATGCTTTCCACACAGGGAACTTTGCTCTGCTGATTCATGGTGAATCTGTTACAAACATTTATATGACTAATATACCACCAAGATTACCACGGATCAGCAGGAGTCTGAACCCAGAGATCACAAAACTTTGACCAGAATCCTGCTGGTGCACTACTCCTGGTTGTACTTTTTTCTAAAAAATAAAAATAAAAATGTGTCTGGACTTTTTTCAGGGATGCTCAGCAATGGTGAGGGAGGGCAGAAATAGCCTGTTTGGTTACAAACAACCTATTTCACCAGTGCCTGGCTAAGAATACTAAATGCCCGTCCCTACATGGCAAATCCCAGGATTCCATAGCATGTTACCATGACAATTAGTGCAATTATAGTGCTATAATTGTGCAATGAGAAATAGCCTCAGATATTATGCACATATGTCAAAGGTATGGTCTCTTTTTGAAGTGTTAGTATACATGTTTAGTATTTACATGTTTAGTATGCAGCCAACCTTCTGTATCGGTGGGGTTTGATGATAATAATCTCAATGATGATGATAAATGTTAATGTCACATCCCATATTTTCCTCAAAACTTGGATTTAAGGAGGCTTACATATTAAAAGAAACACACATTAAAAATAGCTCACTTAGCACAGATACAAAAAGCAAGGTAGACAGACATATTCGCACACAATGCGTTACATAAGAAAAATCTGCCAGCAAGCATGCTCATTAGGTTAAAATGCCTATATCAGGAGAAATGTGAACAAAAATGCATATGATTTTCATCCAGGACTTTTTTTTAAATTAATAAACTGCTGCAGAAGTGGGACTGATGAGATGCACAATAAACCTATTTGGTTTCATATCTCTAAATGGAAAATACAAGCACAAATCTTGTGGTTAATCTCAATTGAAGTAGGCCCAATGAAAACAGGAACCAGTTAACACTTACATTCCACTGATTCAAGAGGTATAATCTAGTTAAGATTAAATCTACTACAAAACTGTAAACAAAATCAATATACCAGTATGAAAGAATACAGAAGATGATAATTAGATACCATTGGGCAAAACTGTAGTCATTTGGATGGCTGCATGTATTCAGATTGCATAAATTATTAATCTCTCTCTCTCTCTCTCTCTCTCTCTCTATATATATATATATATATATATATATAATCTTACTACAAAGAGGAATGGTGTCTTTCAGATAGAAAGGAACATTCAATGGAAAAACAGGACAAACTAGAGTTTGGAAAAATAAAAGGACAAAATGGAGAGATGTGCCCATCCCAAAATAAAAGAGATCTATATTTGGGTCTCTCTGGCAACACAGCTTTCCTTTATGTGTTGTGTTCACAAATAAAAAAATAACATTTTTAAAAGAATTAAGAACTGTAGCAAAGCAGAATGTCTTTAACAGAAAGGAAATTACTTGATGTTAACAAGCAAGATAGGCAAAGTGGTACTCTGCTATGGCTGCAATTCTGGGAGGGCCTTTTCTCTGTTAGTTCGGGAGTGCGGGACAGACCCTGTTCCCTAGCTACCTGCTTTGCTTGTAATGAAAATGCTTCTTGTGGTCCTTGGCTCTCATGCTTTGGCATCATATGGCCAAAGACCTCAATGTGCTTGGGCACTCTGACTGTTTTGCTATCAACACAGATGGCTTGCCATAAAGCCACTGATGGACCTGTTAAAGCAGAGTAGCTGCCATTAACTTATTGCCAGGACAGGCTGAATTCAAGGGCATGACCAGATTTTGCAAGGATGTGGGGGTTGTGAGATGAGGGCAGTGGCAGTGGTGGCAGGAGAGCAGAATAGCTTCTAATTCCTTCTGGCACCACTGCATGCCAGCAAACATCATTGGCTTGGGAAGCAAATGGTGGCTGAGCAGAGATTGTGCTAGGAAACTCTATGGCTTAGAGTCAGCAGCTAAATGGGGAGGGCTTTGTTTTCAAAGCTCCTGCTGCTGCTGCTGAGGCTGCTGTTCTGGTCCCTGAAGCTCGAAAGTCTGAAATAATCACACTAACCAATTTTGCTGAGAAATGAATTATTATCTGTAGCACCGGGTCACAAGCTGGTCTTGTAAGAAAGCAGTTGGCTAATTTGACTGAGGATGGCTAAGATACTGGCCATGATCCTAGATCAAGAGACAATGCTGTCCTCTTTTTCAGTGCAGCCTCCTGAATATATCAATTCTCTGGCTGCTAGAGAGTGGGGGGAATCAGCTGACAAATGTCCAGCCATTTTCCTATTGCTGTAAAAGGATAGCAACAGACACCTGGAGACCTCTGGGGTCCTCTGAAGATCCCTGCAGGTGATATCATTGGTCTTTATTCAGCCATAGGAAAATAGTTGGATGCTTGTTGACTGCTCTCCCTGCACTCTATCATCCAGAACATGGCCAAGCTTGGGTGGCTGTAAGAAGGAATTTTATTTTATTTTATTTTATTTTATGTTGAGGAGGGGGAATTTAGCCTGTTTTTATTGTTGACAGTGAATTCTGACCTCTGCCATGATTAAAACACACGGCAGTGGCGGTGGTGCTTTGAGGCCACAGAGGACCGTTTCCAGCCCTCAAGGACACCATCTGGGCAACCTGTCCCTCCTGCAGCTGTGCAAGAGCCAGGAGGAGCAGTGGCAGGGATAAAAGCCCTCCTCAAGTCCACCTCTCCCCCGGCAAACATGCGACAGCGGTGGCGGTGCTTTGGGGCTGCAGAGGACTGTTTCCAGCCCTCAAGGACACCATCTGGGCAACCTGTCCCTCCTGCAGCTGTGTGAGAGCCGGGAGGAGCAGTGGCAGGGATAAAAGCCCTGCCTGAGTCCACCTCTCCCCCGGCAAACATGCGGCAGTGGCAGCAGCGCTTTGGGGCCGCAGAGGACTGGGCGGGGCTATCTGTAGCCACTGTGGGAGTTGCTATTAACAACAAGATATTCACTTGTTGCTATTTAAATACTAACAGTGAATAATTTATTGGGATTGGAATAAGCCATTATTTCCTCCAGCCCTTTTCTTTTTTCATTAGTTGGACCACCTACTGTTGTCATCTCACAATGGAGTTGGGAACAGCTTGGGAGCGGGTATTAAGGTTGTGTGGGGGCAGGGTAGATATGGCGGCAACAGAGTGAAGAAATGTTACAAAAGAAGAGGGGATAGATGTGTAATACCTATCCCTTCTTCAGTTCACTCTGTTTCCCAGGATAATTTGGAGAGCGCATCAGCCATTCCACAGACCCTTACTCTGCTACTTTGCAATGCCAGGTCGGTTAAGAATAAGACACACATTATCCAGGACCTCTTATTGGATGAGGCAGCTGACTTGGCATGCTTTACTGAGACCTGGCTGGGAGATGCTAGCACCACTACGTGGGCGCAGGCCCTCCCAGCTGGGTATACAGTAAGTGAGCAGATAAGGGAAAGTGGGTGGGGGGGCGGTGTGGCCTTGGTTCATAGAAACAACCTGACCTTGACCAGGAAGCCTGTCCGGAAAACAACCTACATCGAATGCATGTACCTTAGCCTGAAAATCAGGGATAGTTTAGGGATTTTGTTGGTATACCGGCCATCCCGTTGCCTAACAGACTGCCTAACTGAGCTGACCTTGCTGGTCTCAGAGCTGCTGCTGGAGTCGCCCAGACTTTTGGTTCTGGGCGACTTCAACATCCCTCTTGAGACCGGCTTGTCCAATCTAAGCTGTGCAGCTCGGGAGTTCATGGAGACCATGACAAACATGGGCCTATCCCAACTGGTTGACGGGCCCACGCATTGTGCTGGTCATACCCTCGATGGGGTTTTTAGTACAGAACAGGAATATCCGTGGGCGGAGGTTGTAAAAGCCTCTGCATTGTCATGGACGGATCATTTCCTGGTCAAGAGAGAGCTAAAGGCCACTATCGGCCCCCTAGGGGGTGGTGGACCCATTAGAATGGCCCGCCCTCGAAGGCTAATGGAACCCGTTGGTTTCCAGAAGGCCTTAGAGGGTTTAATGGTTGGTAGTGCCGCTGATTCTGTCGAAGCCTTGGTGAATACTTGGAACACCGATCTCACCAGGGCTATCGACACAATAGCTCCCAAGCGTCCTTTCCAGCCTGCTTCGAATCGTAGGCCCTGGTATACAGAAGAAGATGAAGCGAGCTGGACAACGACTAGAGCGTGAATGGTGGAAAACATGACTCTTATCTGACAGAACTCACCATAGGAAGCATCTTGATTCCTATCGGGAGGCATTATGTGCAGCG
Source organism: Phrynosoma blainvillii (assembly GCA_026167975.1). Taxonomy (NCBI): domain Eukaryota; kingdom Metazoa; phylum Chordata; class Lepidosauria; order Squamata; family Phrynosomatidae; genus Phrynosoma; species Phrynosoma blainvillii. The sequence goes on from JANUYF010000006.1 coordinate 19,957,325, forward strand.
CAGAGATCCTTCTGTTCTGCACGTATTGCGTCTGCAGAGTCTCGTCCAGCAGAGCTGTTTAGGGTGGTGGGGGAGTTGACGAAGGTTCCTCCAGTGCCGAGTCCCCTACTTAACCCAACGATAGCTAGCTGCGACACATTTAATACCTACTTTGCAGACAAAATCTCTCAGATAAGAGCTGACTTAGACACCATTGTTTTGACAGAATCCATAGACGAGGTGTCCTTAACTCCGTTGATGGTGATTTACTGGATCAGCTTCAATCTGTGAGTACCGATGACGTGGACAAGCTCCTTCAAAAAATAAGGAAGACGACTTGCCCTCTTGATCCTTGTCCATCTTGGCTGGTCGTCTTGGGGGGGGGGGGACACGTTGAGAGTATTTCTTCGGGATGCAATCAATGTGTCCTTCAGGGAAGGCATTGTACCATCATGTTTGAAGGAGGCAGCCATCAGGCCTCTCCTGAAAAAACCTTCCCTGGACCTCCTGGATAGAAATAATTATAGAGCAGTCTCCTTGCTCCCTTTCCTTAGCAAGGTGATCAAGAGAGCAGTTGCTTCCCAACTCCAGGCAGTCTTGGATGAAACTGATTATCTTGATCCATTTCAAACTGGCTTCAGGACAGGATATGGAGTTGAGACTGCCATGGTTGCTCTGACCGATGACTTCCGCCTGGGCCTCGACAGGGGTAGTGTGACCCTGCTGGTGCTCTTGGATCTCTCAGTGGCTTTCGACACTATAGATCATGTCATCCTCTTGGGTTGCTTGAGAGAGTTAGGAATTGGAGGCACTGCTCTGCGGTGGTTCCGTTCCTTCCTCTCAGGCAGATCCCAGAGGGTGAAGCTCGGGGACAATTGCTCATCTAAAATCGAGCTTAATTGTGGCATCCCTCAGGGCGCCATCCTGTCCCTGATGTTATTTAATATTTACATGAAGCCACTGGGTGAGATCATTCAGAGGCATGGAGTGCGGTGTCACCAGTACGCTGATGACACCCAGATATATCTCTCCATGACCAGATCATCGGTTCAGACTTCAGATGGCGTCTCTTTTCTTAATGACTGTCTTAGAGCGGTAATGGATTGGATGAGGAAAAACAGATTGAAGCTGAATCCAGATAAAATGGAGATACTTGCAGTCATAGGCCCGAAACCAGATCTGGGAATACAGTCTCTAGTCCTGGATGGAGTCACACTTCAAGGACTGTGTTCGCAGTTTGGGGGTACTTCTAGATTCATCGCTTCACATGACTAGTCAGGTGAATGCGCTGGTCAGGAGTGCCTGTTATCAGCTTCGGCTGATATGCCAACTGCGCCCTTATCTGGACAGGAGGGATCTGGAAACTGTGGTGCATGCCTTGGTAACCTCACATCTGGATTACTGTAATGCGCTTTACATGGGGCTACCCTTGTGCCTAACCTGGAAACTGCAATTGGTACAAAATATGGCAGCCAGGTTAATTACAGGAACATCTAGGAGGGAGCACATAACACCAGTGCTTAAATCCCTCCACTGGCTGTCGATTAGTTTCCGGGCACAGTACAAGGTGTTGGTTTTGACCTTTAAAGCCCTACATGGCTTGGGTCCAACTTATCTTAGGGACCGACTCTCCCTGTATGATCCCCCCCACGCCCTTCGGTCCTCTGGGAGGAATCTGTTACAGCCAATAAAAACCAGGCTGACTCAGACCTCCCAGAGGGCCTTCTCTGCGACTGCTCCCAAGCTGTGGAATGACCTGCTGGACGATATCCGTCTTATTACTACTCTTGCTGCCTTTAAAAAGGCAGTAAAGATGGATCTCTTCTGGCAGGCTTTCCCGGAATAACTGCCTGGCCATATGGAGGTAATCTGCTGCTCTTACTTCTCTGGCTGCCACGACATGTTTGCTAATTGTTTTTGTATTTTATGACTAATTTGATTTTAATTCCACAATAGTTTAATTTAGTTTTAAGGGGTGAGAGGGTTGGGGGTGGGGGTGGAGGGCGTGGGGAGTCGGAATGTTTTAATTGTTGTACATTTTAACTTGCTGTAAGCCGCCCTGATTGCCGAGCAGAGGGGCGGGTTATAAATAAAAATTATTATTATTATTATTATTATTATTTAAAAAATGTTGTAGTGGCATATGTGTGACTTGTGCCATTGTAATTCATCAACCTGATGCAAGCCAACTATTTGGTGCTTGAAGAGCACAAAGTTCTACCAACATATTGATCCTGGAGGACTGGAAGGGCAAACTATTCTTTTCTTCCCAGCTGCAGAACAGCATTGTGACAGTGCCAAGGTACACACCCTCAGTTGATCAGTGGCCATTTGGGCCAAGGAAATTGAGTTACTGTATCACTACTGTACAAGAAGGGGAATATTTTGTGAAAGAGGGTTGTGCAAGAATGTTTTGTGCAAGCTACCTTCTTGTGTGCAATGTCTGAAAAAGTATTTGTGCGGGAATAAGCCCTGGTTACACCACTGTAAGTCACTAAGAGTATTCTGGCCATTGTCTGGCACAGGCAGTTTTGAACAATACTGCCTCTGAGCTTGGAAATAACTTAGCACATATAACTAGGTAAAAGTAAAGGTATTCCCTGTTGACTAGGTTGTCAAGTTGTTTCTGACCATAGGGGGCGGTGCTCATCTCCGTTACTAAGGGTTGACATAAGTCAGAAATGACTTGAAGGCACACAACAATAGAACCATTGAAAGCCTTGAGAGGGCAGCTCTCTCAATTTCAGATAGACTATTTTTGTAACTTTTTTTTGATGTGTAAAAGAAGTTTTCCATTCTGAATACAGAGAAATTTTGGCAAACTAAAACCATGTTCTAGTAACCCATCACTTCTCAGCAGTGCTAATGGTGGCCTCTTTATTGTTGTGTCAGAACCCAGAATGTAAATTATGGCCTGCTGACAATGTCGAGATCTTTAAATCCAATCTTGCACAAGTCCATAGGAATAATCTTTTAGATCAAGATGCATAAACAGCTTGTTAGCTAATAAATAAATAAATAAATAAATAAATATTCATGGCTTCAAGCAAACAGTAGTGCAAAGCAGGCAGTAAATGTTGGAAATGTCAAGCAACCTGGGAACATTTTACCATATGTAGTTGTAGTGCCCCCAAGCAAAGAGATACTAGTCTACTATACAAATACTGATAACCAACATGTTAAATTTTAAATTTCCAATGGAACCAGAATTCTTTCTGTTAAATATGATGCACATATTAGATGACAATGTTATGAAGACGTACTGGAGGATTTTGATGTATATGATGTATATGGTGACTGCAGCAAGAATTGTCTATGCACAAAAATGGAAAGGAAAGTATATACTGACACCAGAAGAGCGGTTAATGAAACTTATGATATGGTGGAATCAGACAAACTAACAACGCTTATCGAATATAAAACACTAGCCAGATAGGAAGAAGATTGGAAAGATCTGATAAAAAAATTGGAAACAAAAATGGGGACAATTATCAGTTCTTTGTTTTGAAGATCTGTCAGCCCTAGTACTCATTTTATTTCATTCATTTAATGTGTACAATTATAAAACACACACCACTTTGGTGCTTTTATTGTTTTTAGTCATATACACCTTTCACCTCCTTATTACAATCAATATAAGATTAAATATTTGAAAAAATTACCATTGCTTCATCATTATGATCACATCTGAGTATACTGATATAAAACAATTATTATAAACCTCAAGTGCCATGTGAACAAATATAGAAGACAGTATGAAAGAGTTGTAGGAAAACCAATGGGAATGATCAAGTTTAAGAAGGAGAAATTATAAAATCATAGAAAAAAGAGCAGTGGGAGGGAGGAGTCAAACGATTTAATAATTGACAGAGGATATAGTATGGAATTTGAAGGATAGATAATATGATACTATTACTCTTGGATGTTTTCAAGCAGGCATGACAAACAGAGATTATTGGTTATTAATCCTATGCCAACCAATCTCAATTGCAGCAGACCCACTGAATCAATGAGATCTACTTTTATGTTGATTTACCCATTCACCAAGTGGTTCAATGTGTTTACTCAGATTACTGAGTAGCCTATAGGATTCAGGCCTAGGAATTTCAGTATCCATTCAGTCTAAGCAGTGGTGAGGAAAGTGTGGTCCACATGGTGCGCATGACTCTAAAGCCCTTTTTGTGCACCCCCAAACCCTCTGGAAACCTTCCAAAGCCCCTAGAACCCTCAAAATCACCAGCTGCCCCTGGTATTAGCAAGCTGGTCAGCATCTGAGTGCGGAAATATTTTAAATACTAGCTAGATTAGGGGCTGGCAATTGTAAAGATGGTAAGGGCTTTCTATCCTCATGGGGTGCACCATCATTCCTAGCACAAATGGAAATAAAGGTGGCCAATTTTTACAGTTTTTCTGGGGTATGAAGGTTATAAAGGGTAGGGGGTGCAAGGGGGACATCATGAATTTGTATTAGGGTGAGTAGTTTGGAGAATATTTGGGGGTGATAGCTCATTTCCTTGTCAGTGGGATGGCAAATCTGTTCCAGGTCTTTGAACTTTAATGGAGGTATCCAAGGAACCTATTATGGGAACAACACCTTCAATAGCTCTTATAAACCTCAAGTGCCATGTGAACAAATATAGAAGACAGTATGAAAGAGTTGTAGGAAAACCAATGGGAATGATCAAGTTAAAGAAGGAGAAATTATAAAATCATAGAAAAAAGAGCAGTGGGAGCCTGTATATCTTTGACAGGAGGAAGCCAGCGTGGTAAAGTGGTTTGAGGGTCAGACAGAACTCTGGGAGACCAGGGTTTGAATCATCTGGGTGACCTTGGGCAAGTCACACTCTCTCAGCCTCAGAGAGAGGCAATGGCAAAGCCCCCTCTGAAGAAACCTTGCCAACAAAATCCAATGATAGGTTCCCCTTAGGATCACCATAGGTCAGAAATTACTTGAAGGTACACAACAAAAGCAACAACAATCTTTGACAGGACTGGCTGTTTGTTTCTGTTTTACTTGTAAAGCACCAGGTACATTGATGGCCCTCTGTAAATAAACAATAACAACAGGAACAACAACAAAGCTGCTACTGGCTAGGACACTACTTTTATCAAACTGTATTAATGGCTTTATTGCAATATATTTTGTGTGATGTGTTGCTGCCTTTCTTTTAGACTGTACTCCACTCCCCCTGTTGCAAATCAACCACATTTACTTGGAAATCTTTTACAATATTTGTGATGCTAAAATGGAGAAAAAAAAAAAGGAGTCCGTCTACTTTTTAACTGTGCAAGAATACTGGAGAGAGAGAGAGAGAGAGAGAGAGAGAGAGAGAGAGAGAGAGAGAGAGAGAGAAAACACATTGACAAAAAGCAACAAAGGATGAAATTAATTACAGCTAAAAAAATCAATGAGGTCCTGAACTGAGGCTTTAAAAAAGTCTTTGACAAGAGAAAGGAAAAGAAAAAAGGATATACTGAAGGGCACATAGCAAAGAGTTTGTGTGTTGGGGCCATGCATGTGTAGGATGTCTGTGTGTCATGCATGAACACATGCGCATGCACACGAATGCACACACGCACACAAATAGACAACAGGATTTCTCAAAATGGAAAAATGTCAGTGACCTAGTTCTGACTCACACAGGCAATTGGGCTTTGTTTTTATTTATTTTTTAAAAAAGAGCTTTGAGACTCTGAGTTTGTCCCTATTGTGTGCATATTTTCCGATCTTGATATTACAGCATTGCAGGTGGCAATGTTTTCATGAGCAAGCCAATGTGTTAGTGAATTACCATGGCCTGAATCCTATTTTTCATCCTAACTAAAGCAGATCCACTGAATAAGTATTGACTTACCATTCAGCAATCAATAAATGTTGACTAGCTGTTCAATGAATGTTCAATGGGTCTAATTCAGGCTAAGCTCCTGAATCTCACTGGTGTATTGTAAAATTCTCCCAGGCATAGTCAGGGCTTGTCTCCTCACATGTTGGACCTACCTTTCTGAGGACTGGCCATGCTGCCTTGGCCATTCAGTGGCCACAGGAGGATGTGTGTGTTTGGGCGGAAGCCAGGCAGCCAGAGGATTGTGTTCCTGCTCCCAGCTGAAGGAAGATGATATCTTTCTGGACTTCTGGAGGACCCCAGGGAAGTCAATGGCAAGGTGAGGACTAACCATACTTCCAGGATTAGGCAGCAACAAGGCAGAGATGGCATGATAGGTATCACCAAAGGTGCTATTATGGCTGTTTAAAAGCTACATGTAATAAAGTCATTAGTCCTCAATCTTCACACATAGGAAGGTGTGATGTTGCTGCAAGAGCCATGGCATGACCTCTTACCAGGAGTTGCTGCTAGTTGTTCCTAGTATGACCTCTGTTGTATAAGATCCTTATCAGTACTGTGACATCTGAAACCACTGCATTTTGCCTAGGCATTTATTAATGAGCTAGCATACAACTGAACCTGGGTGTTTACATGGGAAAATTGGAAGTTTAAATGGGTCAGAACCCATTTAGCGGCGGCGGCGGCCAGGAAGCGCCGGGCAGCGCCTGTGAGAGGGGCGTGGGCCCTGTAACGCCGGCTCCCCTTGCCTACTACCATCTGGGAGCACTGGCGGTGTGGGAGGCGTGGGCCCGCGGCAACGGCAGGACTTAAAAGCCCTGCAGAAACATCTAGCCGCTGAGGACGCGGCGATAGCGGCGGCGGCGGCCAGGAAGCGCCGGGCAGCGCCTGTGAGAGGGGCGTGGGCCCTGTAACGCCGGCTCCCCTTGCCTACTACCATCTGGGAGCACCGGCGGTGTGGGAGGCGTGGCCCCGCGGCAACGGCAGGACTTAAAAGCCCTGCAGAAACATCTAGCCGCTGAGGACGCGGCGATAGCGGCGGCGGCGGCCAGGAAGCGCCGGGCAGCGCCTGTGAGAGGGGCGTGGGCCCTGTAACGCCGGCTCCCCTTGCCTACTACCATCTGGGAGCACCGGCGGTGTGGGAGGCGTGGCCCCGTGGCAACGGCAGGACTTAAAAGTGGGTTAGGGCAAACACAGCAACGTGAAGGCTGTGGAGGACTGTCTTGGCTCGCCCTGCAGCCCTTAGAGGACCATCTAATCAGCCTGAATTACGGCAGCTGTGGGAGCTGGAAGGAGCGTCGGCAGGAATAAAATCCCTGCCATCTCTTCCCTGGCAACTCGCAGCGTGCTTAGGGCTGTGTAGGACTGCAGAGGCCCGCCCTATAGCCTCAGAAAACTATTAAGCTGGGATGATCCGCCTATATAAATTCGGGTCATATACTAGAGGGCTTATCGGTTCCTGTACACTGTGTTGAATTGAAGCTGGGGGGGGACATCCAGGTGGTATGGGGGCGGGGGAGATATGGCGGTAGCAGTCTCAACAAATGTTGCAAAAGAAGATGGGATCGATGTCTATTATCTATCCCTCCTTCAGTTGATTCTGCTTCCCAAGATAAGCTGGAGAGCAAACTCACCATTCCACTGACTCTCAACTTGCTCCTTTGCAATGCCAGGTCGGTCAAGAATAAGACCCATATTATCCACGATCTGCTAGTGGATGAGAGGGCCGACCTGGCTTGTTTTACTGAGACCTGGCTTGGGGATGCCAGCTCTGCAACATGGGCGCAGGCTCTCCCGGCTGGGTACTCAGTTTGGGAGCAGGTGAGAGAAAGTGGGCGGGGGGGCGGCATAGCCTTGGTCTATAAGAACACCTTGACCCTGATCAGAAAGCCTATCCGGAAAATGGCGCACATCGAGTGTATGTACCTCAGCCTGAAGACCAGGGATAGTTTGGGGATTCTGTTGGTATACCGGCCACCCCGTTGCTTAACAGACTCCCTAACCGAGCTGACGGCCCTGGTTTCTGAGTTGCTGTTGGAGTCGCCCAGACTTTTAGTTCTGGGCGACTTCAACATTCCACTCGAAACCAGTTTACACGATCTAACTGGCGCGGCTCGGGAGTTCATGGAAACCATGACAAACATGGGCCTATCCCAATTGGTCAACGGGCCCACACATTGTGCTGGTCATACCCTCGATGCGGTCTTTAGTACGGAGCAGGAACATCCGTGGGCGGAGGTCACAAAAACCTCCGCATTGTCATGGACGGATCATTTTCTGATCAGGGTAGAACTAAAGGCTATTGCTCGCCCTCCCGGGGGTGGTGGACCTAATAGAATGGTCCGCCCTCAAAGGCTAATGGAACCAGTTGGTTTCCAAAAAGCCTTAGAGGGTTTAATGGTGAGTAATGCCGGCGATTCTGTCGAAGCTTTGGTTAATACATGGAATACTAACCTTACCAAGGCTATCGACACAATCGCTCCCAAGCGTCCTTTCCAACCCGCTTCAAATCGTAAACCATGGTATACAGAAGAGCTTAGAAGGATGAAGCGGGTTGGACAACGACTAGAGTGCGAATGGCGAAAGACTCGTCTCTTATCCGACAGAACTCGCCTTAGGAAGCATCTTGACTCCTATAGGGAGGCTTTACGTGCAGCGCAGAAATCTTTCTGTTCTGCACGTATTGCGTCTGCAGAGTCCCGCCCGGCAGAGCTGTTCAGGGTGGTGGGGGATCTGACGCAGATACCTCCTGCGCCGAATCCTCTACTTAACCCAACGACAGCCTGCTGTGAGGCATTTAATATCTACTTTGCAGATAAAATCTCTCGGATAAGAGCCGACTTGGACACCAGTATTTTGGCAGAATCTGTAGACGAGGTGTCCAGTAACTCCGTTGATGGCACTTTACTGGATCAATTTCAATTTGTGAGTACCGAGGACGTGGACAAGTTGCTTGGAAGGATGAGGAAGACAACTTGCCCTCTCGATCCTTGTCCATCATGGCTGGTCGTCCAGGGTGGGGACGAGCTGAGGGTGTTTCTTCGAGACACAATCAACGCGTCCCTCAGGGAGGGCAGTATACCTCCTTGTTTAAAAGAGGCGGCAGTCAGGCCCCTCCTAAAAAAGCCTTCCCTGGATCCCCTGGACAGAGGCAACTATAGACCAGTCTCCTTACTGCCATTTTTAAGCAAGGTAATCGAGAGGGCAGTTGCCTCCCAACTTCAAGCTATCTTGGATGAAACCGATTATCTCGATCCATTTCAAACTGGCTTTAGGACAGGATTTGGGGTTGAGACTGCCATGGTTGCTCTGACCGATGACCTCCGCTTGAGCATCGACAGGGGAAGTGTGACCCTGCTGGTGCTCTTCGACCTCTCAGCGGCCTTTGATACTATAGATCATGCCATTCTCTTGGATCGGCTGAGGGAGTTAGGAATTGGAGGCACTGCTTTGCAGTGGTTTCGTTCCTTCCTCTCTGGCAGATCCCAGAGGGTGAGGCTCGGGGACAGTTGCTCTTCTAAAATAGAGCTTAATTGTGGCGTCCCTCAGGGCGCCATCCTGTCCCCGATGTTATTTAACATTTATATGAAGCCGCTGGGGGAGATCATTCGGAGGCATGGAGCACGGTGTCTTCAGTATGCTGATGACACCCAGATTTATTTCTCCATGACCAAATCATCGTTTCAGACTTCTGATGGCGCCTCTCCTCTCAATGACTGTCTTAGAGCGGTAATGGATTGGATGAGGAAAAACAAATTGAAGTTGAATCCAGACAAAACGGAGGTGCTCACGGTTTCAGGTCCAAATCCGGGGTCGGGATTACAGCCCCCAGTCCTGGATGGGGTCACACTCTCTTCCAAGGACCATGTGCGCAGCCTGGGGGTACTCCTTGACTCGTCGCTTCACATGACTAATCAGGTGAATGCGACAGTCAGGAGTGCTTGTTATCAGCTTCGGCTGATACGCCAGCTGCGCCCATACCTGGACAGGAAAGACCTGGAAACTGTGGTCCACGCGCTGGTAACCTCACGTCTAGATTACTGCAATGCACTCTACATGGGGCTACCCTTGTGCCTAACCCGGAAACTTCAGTTAGTGCAAAACATGGCAGCCAGATTAATCACCGGAACATCCAGGAGGGAGTCCATATCTCCTGTGCTTAAATCCCTCCACTGGCTGCCAATTAGTTTCCGGGCGCAGTACAAGGTGTTGGTTTTGACCTATAAAGCCCTACATGGCTTGGGTCCATCCTATCTCAGGGACCGCCTCCTCCCATATGAGCCCCCTCGTGCCCTTCGTTCAACGGGGAAGAATCTGCTTTATCAGCCTAAGGTAAAGTTCAGGCAGACTTCCCAGAGGGCATTTTCCGTTGCTGCCCCTAGACTGTGGAATGGCCTGCCGGAGCAGATCCGTCTTAGTACATCCTTGACGGCCTTTAAGAAAGCAGTCAAGACGGATCTCTTCCGGCAGGCCTTCCCAGATTAATATCCTTGCAGGGTCAGCATAGCCTACTTGGATCTGTTTTGCCCTACGTCCCTCCCTTGTGTGGCCAAATTGTTACATATACGGGCCACTGTTGTTATTCCATTTTAGCTATGTGTTGATTTTAAAAATTCATTAGTTTAATTCTATTTTAAGGGGAGTGGGTTGTGGATGGGGGGGGGGGTTGTAGGAATTTGGAATGTTTTAACTGTTGTATTTTAAATTGTTGTAAACCGCCCCGATTGCTTTGCAGAGGGGCGGGGTATAAATAAAATATTATTATTATTATTATTATTATTATTATTATTATTACTTATTCAGAATATTAGGCACAATTGCATAAATGGTTTTCACATGACATCGCATGCAAACTGCTTAGAATCTGAACAGAAAGTGACATGAATCAGGGAATAGTCATTTTGGGGAAAATACCGTGTTTTCATTTCCATTTCATTCATGAATTTGCTTTCTTTGTGCAATTGCTGTAATGTGAAAGCTATTTGCAAGATTCTCCCAATTTTTGTGCTTGTTGCCAGATTTCCCATGGTTCTTTGTTGCTTTGCTGTGCCTTGTTGGGCAGAGAGGGATGCACCCTTTTATGCTTCAGCCAGAGCTCTTAAAGGATCAGCAAGCACACAACACACACACTTGCTTCTCTCCCTCACACGGCTCTCTCTCCTCCTCCAGCCTTCCCCATTAGCTGGGGCTCTGAAAGGAACAGCTGGGGAGGAAGGCAGGGATGCAGCAAGAGCGAGAGAGAATTGTTGGATAATATTTCTTGGAAAGTAAGCATAGTGCAGTATATTTTTATAATGAAAATTGTGTAAATAAAATTGTTTATTTCTCTGGGTGATTTCTGGTAACGCAACTACTGCTTCTGTGCGGATGTGCAAAAACGTTATTTACAAACCATCAACGAGATTGGTCCACATCTGTATGAAAACCAAATGTGCTTTCTACCCACTTTCTCACATTAGTAATGTTCTTTTAACACATTGTTGTGCTCTGTGTGTGATAATCATTCACACATTTGCATGCTTTTCTGGGATGTGGATGCTCCAACCATTTTAGGGATGGAAGCACATAGGTCCCTGTGTGATAAACTCCCTGGTTAGCAAGACTATTCCAACACTGACCCTTTCTTTGAAGAATGCTGTTACATCCCTCTTGACTCCTGCCTGCATGTTCAAAACTGAATCTCCTGATGTCTGGTGGGACTGGTGGGTTGTGCTGTCACTGAATGGTGTAGAGGGTATAGTTAGGACTAGGGAGATCCCAGTTTGAAATCCCCACTGACTAGATGAGAAGAAGAAAAAGAAAAAAGAATTGTTGGAGGATCAAACTAGGGAGGTGGACCTTGTATGTCATATTGAGTACCTTGGAGAAAAAAGTGGGCTATACATGTAAGTAATAAATAATAAATAAATGTATTGTTGCCTTTAAGTGGAAATGCTTTCGGTGAAAGACAGGAAGCCACCTCACTTCTGGTCAGTTTATTTGGATGGGAATGGTGCTACCTTCCAGATGCTGTTGGACTGCAAATCCGAGCAACTTGAGTTTACACAGCCAATAGTAGGGAATGCTGGGAGCTGCATGATCTCCACTCCTGACCCAGAAAACAGGCTAGTGTGATAGGAAACAGCTCTCCATGACCCAGAGTCAAGATCTTTCTGGTCAGCTTTCACTGTATCCTTTTAATCGAGAGGCTGAACTGGGGCCCTTCTGTGTGCACAGATGCTATGGGGTGTACATTTTTGCTTATTTAGTTCTCACACATGAAAAGTTCTAAAGTTTCCTCCTGTTGGGCATAATTATCAGAATCTTTGCACATTTGTGGTTGGAATTTTCACATTTCAGGCCTTTTTTTGGTGCAAACATCTTCTCCCACCATATTTTGCTTTTGCTGCTGATTATGAAAAAAGCAAAACAAAAAGAAAATGGTGGTTTTTTTTTTTTTTTTGCTCCTACTCAAGAGGCAAAAAATAAATCGCAAGACAGGTGACTTATTTTTGATGGGGTGTCACAACATACATTTCTCTCGGAAATGTGTGAATGTGCTTTACATCCCTAGTGAGCCTCTTTGCCTAATTATTGTGCACTTGACTATTTTAGACTATATTGCTGAAGTATACACTTTAGACTGCTAAACAGACTATACAAATCAAACAAAAGGGGGAGAGACAGAGAGGGAGAGAATGGGAGTGGGGTGGGGGAATGACCTCCATCTCAAGCTGGCAACACGATGAGTAAGTGAGCTCCTAGGTGTTCTAACTATCAATTAGAAAAAGCCACTGTGAATTGTGCTGGTTGCAAAGCAGAGGAGGGGAAGGGACATGTGATTCCATTTTTCAAAAGAGAGAGAACAAGAGATCCCAGTAGTGTTGATCCTATAGGACCTCAATAGTGGAAAACATTAGAGAAGTTTCCTAGGGGACAAAGAAAACATTAGCAACAGGCGACCCATCGTGCCAGGAAGGAGCAAATTGCATGGCACAAACCTGATTGCTTTTCTGATGGAATTACAAAATTAGCAGCTGAAGGGAGGTGCAGTTACCATAATACTTTTAGATTTCAGCAAAGTGTTTTGATGGTCTGTTGCAGAAAAAAACACACCACATAGAGGTAATTCAGGCAAGCTTGGAAGTGAGCCCTGTCACAAGGATTGAGAAGCATGTGAAGGACAAGCAGAAAGGGTAATGATGCTTCATAATCTTTTGTGTGCTAGGGAGGTGTCATCTAATGGAGCACTGTGGCAGCTGATGTTCTGTCTGCTCCTATTTAACATCTGCATTATATGATCTAGACATAAGAGGACTCGGCATACTAATCACATTCACAGTTGATATTAAATGGTGAGGTGTTGTGAAAGCATAGAGATAATTCAGAGGGACATAGAGAGGTCAGCACTGTGATTACAATTGGATTGAAAATGACCAGCTATAGCGAAAATAGAGGCAAAATATTTTGAGTCTAGATTTCTCTCCTTTCTCCAATCTCTATCTCACTGGAGCTTTTTTGGACAGGGAAGTTGGTAGGAAAAAGGATAATTTAAAAGGTGGTAAAATGGCAGAAGGGTAACTGAGCCATCTGGATACAAGCACCATCTGTGTGGATACCCCAATTTCATTCTACACAATTGGTTTTAATGTTAAGCGGGGGTATAGTGGAGTCAATATTCATAGGGTTGATGCCACAAGACTTCTTTTTTTTTTAGGGGGGATGATAATCTCATTCTTCTTCAAGTTTCCAGTATTGCAATTCTTACAATATTGGAGGCAGGAGAAGCGAAATTTCCCAGCATCAATATATTGTCACAAGCTATCTCTGTTGTAATGTGAGATATTTTGTGTGGTGGCAGCAGTGACCTGATCTTAATTAGAGTTCACAGATCTTTCAGCCTGGCCCAGTTCTCAGGACAACAGGGAAATCTCAGTTCTCAGGACAACAGGGAAATCTCAGGGCAAGAGTCCTGCCTTGAAAAGTATGTGCATATTTCCCCTCTCATTTATGATACTTGGTCTTTTCTTTTTGAATGCATTCTCTGTGCCAAAAATGGTTGATGTATCATGTTTAGACACATCACTAATGCCTCCTCCTGTGACATCAGAGGGAGTTATCCTTAGGTCTCAAGTTCTGGTGCTGAAATCTCAGGGTCTGGTATAGCCCTGAACTGATAACTGTAAACTTGAATGAACTATTAGAACTTCTTAGATTTACAAAACAGTTGTTCTTGGTGGAGCTGAAACTGCTAGAACTAGTCTGTTGGTCCATGGCTGAACTTAGTGATTGGAGTTTTGTGTGTATAAACAAGCATACCATCATGTTGAACACCTAATTTTCAGAATTTACCACTACGGTACAGACTGTAGCTAGCCCTTGCAGACTTTGACCTAATTTCAAAAGCTCTGTGCAAGCAATCAGGACGTAAACTGTCTTGGGCCATCATTGCTTCAGCCACATGAAGACAAAGTTTTGAATATAGAGAGATGTGCAATGGTGCTTATAGAGAACTTGTCCCCTGTACCTCTCTTCCACCCCCCCCCCCCCCATTCCAGTTGCTATTATACTCTCTCCTGCCATAATTTATTGTAATTGGTAATTTTTTTTGGTAATTTGTTTTAAACTGTTTTTAAATTTGATGTTGTTTAATATTTTTTTAAGAGTTAAGAGGGTTGGGGTTTAGGGTTGATTTTACTGTATTGTATTTTTATGTTGGAAGCTGCCCCGATTGCTATGCAGAGGGGCAGGGTATAAATAATTTATTATTATTATTATTATTATTATTATTATTATTATTATTAAATGACAATGTGCCTACTGGGGGTAAGAGAAATACAAACAAGTAGTTAGGAGCCTTAGTATGATCCCTCTTTCTATTGTCTCCTCTGTTATTTCCTGATCTATAGACAACCGTCTCTGGTTTAACTTCACTTCTTACCATCCTGCCTTAGTCATGTAGCCCATAGTAAATGACCCAGTATTTCCTACTTGCAAATATGTAGTTTACTATAATAATAACAACAAATTCTCTTCAGTGAAGGTGGTTTTGTAGGTGATTCCACATACCAGCTTCCACGCAGGAAATGGGTGTCATCTCAGTCACAACTGGCTACATCTGATATAAAATGTCAGGAACTTGGCCTTTTGATATCTTAGTCAATAAATTAGTTTGTTTTCTCTTTCCTTTCTTTGAGGCTTAGTATAGCAACGTGGTACAGGGATGCTGTGTTGGGGAGAAAAAATCCTGATCCAGATATGGCTGTACAAAATGTCCCACCCATTTTACTAAACAGTGCTAGTTTGCTTGTTCAACCAGGAGGGAGGCAATTGTTTTGTAATATCCAGATAGGGTACCTTAAATAGAAGAGTGGAACAAGAAGCATTCATATCCCTCATACATGCAGATTTAGGAAGGTATGAAAAATCATTTTTTTTTTAACAAAATGGATGTACTCAATTCTATTTCTTCCAGATTGAAGACAGAATGGGAAACAATGGGTGGTCCAAAATCTGTACACTTTTTGGCTTATGATGCATTTTATGAAAATCAATGAATTTGGCAACTTGTGCACATGTAAGAAATGTGCAAAATGTTGTGCAAATTTTTCCAATGCACACAAAGTTGCTTTAGTCACTAATGCGTCCATTTGAAAAACACAAAATATTTTTCATGCAAAAAAACCCCAACAAAACCATAAACCTGTAAGGAAAAGACTTGTAAAAGAATGGAGTCTGTGGAAATGGACTTGATAAATCTGACCACCCCAGTACAGAATCCTAGATAAGATTATCTTCTTCCTCCTAAACCTAACCCTAACCTTATTCACCTTCACCCCCTTCCTCTTCTTTTTCTTTTGGACACTGCAAACAGATGTTGTCAACCCAATATGGAAAGGATCGCTTAGGAAGTGAAGGAGCTTGTTTATAAACTTCTAAAGATGTTGCTGACTTTGGTAGGCAGCTGATGTGTGACAGACCTCCAAGAAGGAGTTGTCAAAGTGTAGTTTCTGCATGGAGCAGCACTTACTTTCTCCTCTCATGGCCACCTCCCCAGATGCATTTACTCAAATCTTGTTCTTTAAAAGATCCAGGAGAAGCCTGGGTCGGGTACAAGATGAGTACTGCCTGGGGACAGAGCTGTATGACAGAATCCATCCCTGTGCATTTACATCCCATGTCTAGTGTGGGAATAAAAGCTGGTGCACTAATCTCCTTTGTCTACACACAGCAGATTATCTTTGCTACCTTCATGCCATTGGTACAGCCTGCACCGCTGCCAAGAGTCATCATTGCTGCTTATTAATGAGGCCAGAATCTTTAATTTGATCTGTCAAGTCATGGACAGATTTGGAGTTTCTTATGTGTGGATGCACAGAGGCAGGCACTTATGCCTAGCACTGCGAGTAATGGGAAGAAAAAGACATAGAGGCTTCTTAATGATGAAGAAGGAAATCTTCATTAGTGCTGTCTGAAGAGTCATCTCCTGAAGAGAGAACTGGTTCAGATCATCAAACATAGCAAAGATAGACTAATCATTCTGTTAAGCATACTCTAGAGTACAGCCTGAGCCAAACTGGGAATTCTTTTGCCTGAGAAGGGATTTACTCTTTTTACCAACCCTTGCCCTTATTTTCCTTTAAAACACTCCATTAATGAACTCGTATTCTTTCTTTATTCACAGGGTTCAAGACTTAGCATCTTTTTACCTGAGCCTGAAAAAAATTATTTTCTGGTCCCACTGGCTGAGGGATCCTAGGAAATGTAATCCAAAAAATGAACTTTTTTGAGACACCCAGGTATCTTAATATAACATAAGATGGAAAACTTTGAGGATTTTCTGTGGCAGATGTGTGTAATATTTTGAATGCTGGATCCATGGTAGATTCTGCTTAGATAAGACCCAGAGAAATCAAGCATACCTAAGATATACATCACCTTGGGGGTCTGAGTAGATTGAGAAGGAGTAGACAAATGCCTTAAATATATAAACCAATAAAATAAAATTGTTGATTTTTTTGTATGATTGTGAAAGATGGACAGTGATGAAAGCTGTTAGGAAGATCAACACCTTTGAAATGGAGGAGAGTTCTGTGGATACTATGAACTACTAAAAAGATAAATTAATGGGCCCTAGAGCAAATCAGACTTGAACTCCCTCTAGAAGCCAAGATGACTAATGTACGTTGTTATACAGAAGACCCTCTGTATCCACAGAGTTAGGATACATAGATTCCACCACCCATAGATTGAAAATATTCCAAAATAAATAAAATAAATAGTAAATAAAAAGATCCAAAAAGGAAACCTTGATTTTGCCATTTTATACATAAGGGATGCCATTTTACTACACCATTGTATATAATGGAACTTGACCACCCATGGATTTTGGTATCGATGGGGGCATCCTGGAACCAAACCCTAGTGGATGCCAATGGTCCACTGTAGTTTGGAAATATCATAGACTATGTCACTCACTGGAAAATACAATAATGCTTGGTAAAGTAGAAGGCAGTTAAAAAAAAGTGGAAGACTGCATTACAGGTAGATAAACTAAATCAAGGAAACCACAGCCATGAGTTTGCAAGAAATGAGGATAATTGAAGACTAGGGCTCTTAGAGGTCTCTCATTCATAAGATTACCATAGTTCAAGTCACTTTGATATTCAATAACAACAGTAACAAAGGTTGTCATGACTTAGTAGCCCCACTGAGTTTAGTAAATCTAATCTAACTATGACTCAGCCCAACCCTTGGTGCTCTGTCATTTTCCATTTTCTCTTTGGGTGCTGAGCAAAAGCAAACAGACCATAAACTCTCCCGAAACATCTATTTTTCTCTCTATCCTTTTCTCACTATCTTTTGGAGACCTTTTGAAATAAAACGAAATGACAATTCAGAATCCAGAATACCATCAGTGGAATAAAAAGCAACTTGAAGCTTGTGCCACTCACCATCCTCTGAAACTGATTTCAAGGGCTCTGTTTGGTACATATGTACCATCTAAAATTGATTCTGCCCACACTGCAAAGTGTATCTCTCAAAATGGGAATTCCATTGGTCATTCATAGAGCATCTTTCCCAGTTAAAATGAATGCCCATTCACAAAAGGCAACAGAGAATCTGAAGCAGTGATAGTGGTGTGTGTGCACATGTGTGTATGTGTGTGTAGAATAACTTAAAATACCTAAAACTCATCTGCTCCCGACCCCTTACTTCTGTTTTTCTCCCTTTTATAATGGCTGGATGGGTTTATTTTTTATGGTTCACTGTCTTTTCCATTTGTTTTGCTTGTATTAGTCATTTCTAACATGAAACCGGCAGGCAAAAAGCAATACTAGCAGAACACAGCAAAGACAAGGAACTGATAAAGATATTGTCTACAGCCTTGTGTATTAGCAACAGAATATTTCAGGAAAACTCTCAGAGGCACAGCTCCTAACCCATCTTTATGAACACTTCTTCCTTCATCACTGTCAACACAAGCTCATATGACTGTCTACAGCAGAAGTAGGCAACTATGCTTTCTGGATGATTTTGAACTACAACTATGGTTGACAGTTCAAGATTGTCCTAAGCCTTGAGGTCTCTAGACCCAAACCTGAGACCTAGGGACAGCCCGATGATGTTGTTAAGCATTATGCATTAAGTATCAGCACAGTTGCTCACAGGTTGTCATTTAAACACACATACACACAGAGAGAACATATTTTCTTGTTTAGAATCATAGAATCATAACCACAGGAGTCATTGACTCCAACCCTCTGTCATGCAGGAGCACCAATCAAAGCACCCCCAAACAGATGAACATCCAGCCTCTGTTTAAAAACTGCCAAAGGAGGAGACTCCACCACACTCTGAGGCAGCATATTCCACTGTTAAGAGCTCTGACCATTCCTCCTGAGATTTAGGTGGAATCTCTTTTCCTGTAGTTTCAGTCCTTTGCTCCCAGTCTCTGGAGCCATGGAAAACAAGCCTGTTCCCTCTTTGATATAACATATTTTCAAATATTTAAACATGACTATCATGTCCCCTCTTAACCTTCTTCTCATCATGCTAAATGTTCCCAGCTCCCTAAGCCACTTCTCATAAGGCCTTTCACCATTTTGCTTCACCATTTCCAGACCTTTCACCATTTTGATCGCCTCCTCTGGAGATGTTCCAGCTTGTCAACATCCTTCTTGAATTGTGGTGCCCAGAACTGGACACAATATTCTAGGTGAGGCCTGACCAAAGCAGAATACAGTGGTATTATCACTTCCCTTGATCTAGACCAGGGGTAGGCAACCTTTCCCCTTTAAGGGCCAAGGGACTTCAGCTCCCAGAAGCCTCAGCCATGTTGGCCAATAGTCCCATGTTGGCCAATAGCTCCTGGGATTCTGGGAGCTGAAGTCCCTCGGCCCTTAAAGGGGAAAGGTTGCCTACCCCTGATCTAGACACTACACTCCTGTTGATGCAACCAAGAATCACATTGGCTTTCTTGGCTGCTGCATCACACTGCTGATTCCTGGATCCCTTTCACATGAACTGTTATCTAGCCAGGTGTCTCCCATCCTATATCCCTGCATTTCATTTTTTCTGCCTAGGTGTAGTAGTACCTTACATTTCCCCCTGTTGAAATGCATCTTGTTGGCTTTAGCCTGGCCCTCTAATTTGTCAAGATCATTTTGAATTTTAATCCTGTCCTCTGGGGAATTAACAACCCCTCCCAGTTTGTTATCATCTGCAAATTTAATCAGCTTGATCACTATTCCTTCATCCAAGTCATTGATAAAGATGTTGAATAGCACAGGGTCCAGTACAGATCCCTGTGGCACTCCACTAGTTTTCAGGATGAAGAGAAGCCATTGGTGAGCATGCTTTGAGTTCAGTCATTCAGCCAATTACAAATCCACCTAACAGTAGCCCTGTTTAGCCCACATTTACTAGCTTCTTTGCAAGAATATTATGAGGAACCTTGTCAAAAGCCTTATTGAAATCAAGATATGCAACAGTCGCAGCATTCCCTTCATCTATGAAGCTTGTAACTCTCTCTCTATATAAAAAAGAGATCAGATTAGTCTGGCATGATTTGTTTTTGAAAAACCCATTTTGACTCATAGGGGGGTTGCAGACTGCCAGAAATAGTGTGAATTCAGTCCACTTTTAGGGTTAGGGTTAGTGCTAGGGAATAATGGGAACTGTTATTTTTATGAGACATTGAGCCTTCTCTGTCAGACAACTCTGATGCCACAATAAAATACAGTTCCCATGGTTCCCTAACTCTAACCCTAACCCGAAAAGTGGACTGAATTCACACTATTTCTGGCAGTCTGCAACCCCCCTTAGTGATGACAGCATTGTATTGTAAGTAATTATAAACCATATGTTTAAAGATCTGCTGTAGAACCATTCCAGCTATTGATGTCAGGCTGACTGGGCAATTATTATTTGGGTACTCTTCCCCCCCCCTCCATACTTTTTGAAGATGGGGACATTTGCCCTCTTCCATTGTGTGGGGATTTCTCTTGTTCTCCAAGATTTCTCAGAGATTATTGTCACTGGTTCTGAAATTACTTCTGCCACTTCTTTTAATATCAGATCTTATTGCTGGGGTTTTAAATCAAACCAAGACTCCCGGGTTACAGCCAGAAGGTGGGATGGAGACAGGGATTTTCGCATGCTAAATTGCTGCCAAATCACCAGTCACCATCAGCTCAGGTCCCAGCTGGGCTCAGACGGTGCTTTTTAGAAACTGGAAAGTGTTCTGATTTCTAAAAAGCACTGGCTGAGCCCGAATGGGCTGATGGTGGCTGGCAATTTGGTGCCTAGGAGGCTTGATTCGATTTAAAACCCTAAGTGATAAGCTCCATTCTTGGATGAAGCTCATGTGGCCCTGGAGAGTTGAATTCATTTAGAGTAATGAGGTATTCATGTACTACTTCTCTACCTATTCTGTGCTCCATTTCCCCAACTACATCAACTTATCCTTGCTCCTCAGGTTGTGCACTGTTTTCCTTTTTAGAGAAAACTGAGGCAAAGAAGGTGATGAGTAGTTCTGCTTTTTCTCTATCCCTGGTTAGTGCTTAGCCATCTTCTCCATGCTGCAACTCTATTGTTTCCTTATTCTTCCTTTTGCTGTGGACATAACCAAAAAAGCCCTTTGTATTGTTTTTAATCTGTCCGGCAACCCTAAATTCATTCTGTGCTTTAGCTTTTCTTACTTTCCCCCTACATATACTGGCTATATACTTGAATTCCTCTTTTGTGCTTTCCTTGTTTTTCCATTTCTTGTAAATGTTTTTTTTTCTTAACACTTAGGAGCTTATCACACAGCTTTTTAAATGGGCTTACCTCTTTTGATTTAAATTTTAATTCAGGTGGCATCCTGATATAACAGCAATTTTGCCTCTGAATCCGCCACCCAAATACAGCCTGGGTCCATCCCTGTTCTGGGAGCACTCTGGCAGCCATTTTCTTAAGCTAGAAAACTCCCAGTTTTGAAAAGAGGTGCGCTGAGTGCCCCTGGGAGCAGAGATGGACCTGGAATGGACCCAGGAGGTGGATTTGGTGGCAAATTCACTGTGATAATATCCGGATGCTGCTCAAATTAAATTTTAAATTGGAAGAGGTAAGCCAATTTAAAAAGCTGTGCGATATGCTCCTTAGTTCAGTTGAAAATTCTTTAATTATTCTGGTTTCTTTAAACACCTCCCATTTTTCCTCCTCATTGGAACTGTTTGAAATTGGGCCTTTAGTATTTCATGTTTAAGAAACTCCCATACATCCTGAACTCTCTTCTCTTTCAGCATTCTTATCCATGGAGTTACAGCCAATAATTCCCTAAGTTTACAGAAATTCGCTTTCTTCAAGTCTAGAATGCGTGTCTAGCTATATTTGGCTTCCTCTTACCACTGTATGACAAATTATAAGAGAACATGGTCACTCCCATCTAAGGATCCCACCACTTCCACCTCATTAACAATGTCATCTCTGTTGGTTGTCATCAGATCTAAAATAGCTGATCTCCTTGTTGCCTCTTCCGCCTTCTGCACAAAGACGGGGAAGAAATTTGTGGGACCTGATGTTCTTGGTAGAAGTTGACTACCAACATATATCAAGATAGTTGAAATTTGCCATTACTACTATGTCTCTCTTTTTTTAATGTGTGCTCATCTCCTCTAGGAAGGCACCATCCATATTCCCAGTCTGGCTTGGAGGTCTGTAGTAGACCCTCACTATGACATTCCTTTTGTTTTCCCCTTAATTCTCACTCAGATGCTCTCAACCTGGCTTCCTGGATTTAAGTCATGGATCTCTTCACAAATATGAACATCCTTAAGATATAAAGCTGCCTCCCTCCTTTCTTACTAGGTCTATTTCTGTCCGATAGGTTATTACCCCCCCCCATCCAATTACTGCATTCCAGTCATGAGACTCATCTCACAAGGTTTCAGTGATACCTCTTATATCATATTTATCATGCTGTATTAAGAGTTCCAGTTTATTGTGTTTATTTTAGTCCCATGCTCTGTATGTTATTGTAGAGATATTTAAGCAATTGCTAAATTTTTGCCCTCCAAAATACTGTCTCCCTCCCCACCAGGACTCAGAACTGTTAGCTAAATAGGCAGTTTCCTGATCAAGGTGAAAGGAAGGGATTATTTCTTCTCACTTACTAAGGGAGATGGGATAAAACTCTCCTGATCAGATTTGTGAGCCTTTCAGCAAAAACATTTTTGCCAACAGCTGTGAAGTGCACCCCCATCCATAGCCAAAAAACCATCTTTGTGAAAAAGCAGACCATGGTCCAAGAATCCAAATCATTCTTGGTGGCACCATTTGTGGAGCCAGTTGTTCACCTCTGATATTCTTCTTCTCTTCTTGGGCTATGTCCTTCAACAGGGAGGAGAGACAAAATTACAACCCATGCACCAAGGTCCTTCAGCTACCTACCCATATCTTCATAATCCTTTGTGATGTTCTGAAGGCTATGCCTCACTGTGCAATTGGTTCTCATGTGAACCAAAAGGAAGGTGTAATGGTCAATGGCCTTGGCCAGTCTTGTCAGCCTCTCTGTTACATAATGAATTTTGGCTCCAAGGAGATGGCACACCTCATGATTCATCTTGTCAGGCTTGCAAATTGTTGCATCTGTTCCTCTGAGCAAGGAGTCCACAACCAGCACAACTCATCTCTTCTTCAGTTTGACAGGGGATACTTGATGTACAGATTCTTCTTTGGTCATCTGGATATTCTCTGCAGGCTGACACTGTTGCTCTTGCAACTGTCCTGTTTCCTCATTAATAAGGGAGAGAGCTTGGATTTGATTCTATAACTCCAAACTCCCTGTTAGGTTCTTTGGCCTTCTACTTGTGTGTGTAACATTCCTCCTAGTATTTGTTCCATGTGTTTGGGAACTGACTTCCTCATCAGTGATGTTTTCTACATGTTTGGTATTAAGATGCTCCTAACAGCCCCATCCAAGAAAATCTCATGGTCCCTAATAATACGAATATTAGAAACACAGGCCTCCAACCTTGTCTTTCAACAGGGCCACCAACGTACACTTGCTGTATGTGTAGGCAGCCATGTCCTCCAGAAAGAAAACAAACATAACACAGCTGTTGTCAGTGAATGCAAAAACTCCATCACTATCCATCTTGAACAATTTGATCAGTCAATTAAAAAGAGGAAAAGAACTCTGTCGCTCCTCCTCAAACTTCCCTGCTAAATAATCATGTAGCTCCCCTGTTTGCCTTGCCTGTGTTGCTAGCTCCATTTGTGTTTCACAACTATTGGCGTATCAAGCAACAGTTATATAGAGCTAGACATCTAGCTCTGCCCCGTGACTCAGATGAAGGCCCACCCCTCAGACCATGGGCTCAGGGAGAGCACATGGTTAGAAACAAACCCACTCATCCAAGCCTGGAAACACACTCAGTCAATGATGCCTTCCCAGACACAGCTCTCCTTCTGCTCCCTATGCAGGGACAGGGACATTAAGACAGGACTGTTAGCTAGATAGGCTGTTTCCTGATCAAGGTGAAAGGAAGGGATTATTTCTTCTCACCTTCTAAGGGAGATGGGATAAGGAACATCTAACCTAACCTATTGCATCTAGTGAGAAGGTGATTGCAGAGCAGAACAGAAGGTGAGCCCTGGAGCTGAGCCCCCTAAATCTGGAGAGTCTGCCTGCTTCTCTCCTGCCTGGAAATGATTCCCTCAAAACAGAAGTCAGGTGCAGGTCTTGAGATCTGGCAACGCTAAATACAACTCCCATTACATCAGCTAGGGATGCTGGGCATTGATGATTGAAAAATAACTAGAAATGCAGTTACCTACCCCAGTCTACAAGCTACTCCTTGGCAGGATTTACAAGATCCTGCTTCTAGGATATATCAGTGGAAGGAAATGGAGTGTGTGTTAGGCACTGGGGCTTGATATCAACACTTTGTTTCTGCAGCAACTCTGGCAGAATGAACTCTTTGTTTTCAATGCACGGAATCACACTCTTGGTGTACTCCATCAGCTGAACCAGAAGGACCAATCCTTGTCTTGCCTATAAAGAGATGACAGCTCTAGAAACAGGCTGGGCAAAGTGGCCCTCCTGAGAGAGATTATGGGGCAGCCTGAGGGACATGTAAATCATCATTTTTTTTAATGGATTAGGACTTTTTTTAAACCACTGAGGAGATTGCCTTATAGATTTTTAGCCTCAGGCATCAAGACGTCCTGGACTGTCTCTGAGAAAGAGTCCATGGTGACTGTGGCTGTCCTGAGGTCACTCAAATGCCATTTGGGGAGCTATGAAGGTTTGACAGTAATGAGGCTAATGACCTTTTCCTCTGAAAGACTGAGGGTATGTGTGTGTGTGTGTGCATGTGTCTGAGTGATGCACATCTATTTTGCGAGTATGTATTATACAGAGGCCTTTTCGGTCTGGCTTTGTGATTAGTGCCTAATTAGATGATGATGATGATGATGATGATGATGATGATGATAATAATAATAATAATAATAATAATAATATGTTGCTCAGCTTTCTTTATGCCCATTTGCAGCCATGCCAATTTCCGTATTAAGGGTTGGGGAACCTTTCTTTTCATCAGAGCCTACAGGTGACTTGTTGAGCAGCAGTAACAAACCTCTCCTTGTTTTTTGTCTTCATTAACAAAGTTGTACTCTGGGAAGGTCCTTCCTTCCTTCCAGCCCAACTTTAGGAACTCTGAGCGATGCGTGAGATTTGGGAAGAGGAAACTTTGCCATCAGTGGGCTTCAGCTCACTGAACCCGATGCACCCCTGCTCATTACTATCAAAGGCAGAGGAATAGATTAAGGGAAGAGAAAAATACATCCTCACCATCAGCTGCTTGATTGTTGGGTGTTCCTCAGTTTCTCTGCCTGAGGTGGACTCCTTATGAACAATCTCAACGCGGATATCATTCTTGGCTGAAACCACACCTTTCAGATCTGAGCAAAAGAGCAAGAAAAGAAAAGTTAGCCCCAAATAAACAACAATATATAATTACAGGCAGGGAATGGAAATAGCACTCGTCTAGGGTTGCCATATCCCAGTCCCTCATATTTGGACATCTAATTGTAATATGCAAAATTATGCAAACTCAACAGATTAATCATTGCACTTTTTCTACCATTATGTTTCAAGCTCAGTACCAGTACCAAACTAAGAGCTCTTTTCCCTCCCCCCCCCCCCCCCCACACACACACACTAGCTGAGGGATGATTCCAAGCAGTCCCAGAGGGTAAAGGGACTCCTCTTACTCTCTTGAGGTTGTTTGGAAGTGGAGTTCCACCATGCTGCCTAGCCCTAAGCTCAAGCCATCACACAATAACCACACAACATAAGGTCATTTCTGATTGCCTCCTTTTCTTTCCTGTGGCCTGTCATGGGAAGATGGGAAGGAATGGAAGAAGAGGATAGCAATGCTATGCCTTGCAGTAGCAACCAGAACCTTCCCAGCACAATGAGGCTTCTGTCAATGCCAGTCTTCTTGCATGGTTTCCTGCTTCATCACCATTGGCACATTTTAACCTACCCATTGGCTTGTGATGAAGGAGAAATCTGGGATTTACTGCTTCAACTGGCCCAGTTGACCATCACATTTTTTAGTCCTTTGAACTTGGAATTTTCCCAGTTTTCCAGGACAAGTGGCAACCCTACACTACTCAGTCCAGAGTTCTGACTATAATCTTAAACTTGTAGGAAATTTTAAGAGCCAGCATGGTGTAGTGCATTTAGGGACAACTCCTTATCTCGGTGTACTGTAGAGTTTATGGGAGATGTTCTACAGCATAGAATGAATTTGTGCAGGGAACACAGGAACACAGGAAAGTGCCTTATGCCAAGTCAGATCAATTAGTCACTTAGATCCTTATTGTCTACTCTGAAATACAGAAACTTTCCACGGTTTCAGACAGGGATTGCTGCAGCTGTGCCATTCCACAGAAAAAGGAAGCATTACTTGGATTTCTTGAGCCTTATAGCTCCCTGCTTGAATTAAGCATATGAGCAAGTTCACATGGTCAGTGAGGTTCACAAAGATGGAGAATCAATGTAAAAATCCCATTCCAAGTTTTACATTCCCTATACACACGCTGGCACTCTCCATACTCTTGCTTGTCCTAGACTACTAAACTGGAAGTACAAGATGTTGCTGTCCAAGGCCATCCTTAACCTGGAGATCTAGAGGGCAAAGTCCCCCCCCCCTTTTGTACTTTATGTTGGTAACCCACAGTTACAACAGTGTAACTCATCAATAAGATCCTGCTCCCTTGTATAGTAGTCCATTAGTTAATTTGGCTATTGCAACCTTAAGCTTGGGAAATGACTTTTGAAAGTAATTAGTCACAATTATAATGCTAAGTTCCTCAAAGTAGTTGCTACCATAGTTATAGTTTTTAAAAATGTAGTGCTCTCTTTTCTCATTTTCCAAAGGCAATTTAAAAATTACTTCTTCTTATTAATTAAATATTAATTATTAAATAAAATTATTATTTCATTTTTAATTACTTAAATAACATTAAATGTTGCAAGCTGCTGGCCTGTAGTACAAAAACATGCCCTTATCCAGACAGACCAGCTTGTTATTATCACCCTGGCACAACAATCCATGAAGCAGCAGCAAGAAATTCAGCACGAACTAGCCCTTCAGCCATTTGGTATTCTTTGCCCTGGAATGAGGCCACACCCCAGCAACTATAAGAGTAACTAGAAATTACAGTTACAGAACAAAAAATGTGAACTTGTTCTCTGTGAAGTTGCAGTGGCTATAACTGTAAGTATCAGATGCATAATCCATCCTTGATCCTGCCATGATTTTGAGTTCCAGAACCCTGGGTTATGTTTAAAATATTAAATGGTTAAAGACTCCGATCATATTGCAAATGATGGGTATTGCAGTCCAAGGATTATATGAGAGATTATAGTGGCTGGTGATTGTTGGATAGTAATGATACTATCTGGGATAGCTGGTCTGGTCAGAGTTGTTCGCTATGCCATTGAATATGGATTATATGGGAGTGATGGTTTATTGATATGAGTTCTATTATAGTTGAAGATATTTGTTTATAAGGATATGGTTAAGGTTATGAGTTATAGTTATAGTTTTGTTATAGTTATGATATGGTTAAGAAAACTATAAGACTGTTATAGCTGATGTTGTTATAAGTTTTGTTTCTGTTTTGAGGTTAAATATTATTGAAGTGTTGTAGGAATGTTATAAGGTGTTGTTTATATTGTTTGATTGCTATAAGTTCAAAGATGATTATGCATTAATGTGATTCTAATTAAATAGTGCCTATGTAATAGATTAAAGGAAGAATGATGTGTTAAAAATTGATATACTGTATTAGATATGTAAGATGGGTTCCATGAATACATTATGAAGATTTCCAAATGTATTAAAGAGAGAGCTGATGTAGGTATCAATAAAAGAATTGTGTTTGAATGTATTAGAAGAATCCATATAGGCCAACATTTATATATTTAAATCCATATGATTGGGGTTGTTAAAAATAAATGTTTTTAAGAGGGTTAAAAAGAAATGGTTGAATTCTATAAGTGGATAATTTTATAAGTTTAATTGCTTTAGTTATCAAGGTCTTGTGTTAACAGTTAAGGTGAAATTCTGCAGAGAGAATGAGATAATTTCACTCTGAGAAGAGAGCCATGCTTAAATTCCAAAGTATTTCCAAGCTATTAAGTCTTAGTGAGAAGAGAGAACCTGGGAACAAAATTACACTCCGGTGTAAAAGTATTTTCTATTTTACAAATAGATTTGTTAACTTCTTCGTTTTGAGAAAATGTGTGCATGGGAATTGTAGGACAAAAGTGACCAATGGTGATTGTCCTCTGAGTTTGGAGGTGGGAATGCAACTGAACTGTATAAATGTTTGTATTTTGAACCGTAACCTCAGATCTGTTAAAGATGCAGTACTGATATATTCTATTTTTCTTTACTTTCAATAAAGCTGTCCTATGGAACTCCAGGAGCTGTTTATTGTCTGTTTATTTTAAGGATGGGGAGCTTCCGTCCTTGCAAAATCAGCTGGCTAAGCATGGCTCAGAGACAGGTTGTAGTTGCCCGGTGGCATTGGTGGCATTTTGGTGTGTGATAACACCTGTTTTCACCCATTCAAGCCTGTGCCCAGCCCATGCCCAGATCAGGCAAAAAATGATGAGCTATAATTCCTTAGTAGCTACTCTGTTCTTATTTTTATCTTTTAATGTTTCTGTCCTTTATGTTCTGTAAATTTAAAGCATTTAATTAAAGTTCATTAAATATCTGCAAGGCTGCCATTCAGAAGTGTTTGAAAGCTACAAAGCTGCAAAATATGGTGGCCAGACAGTTGTCTGGTGTGTACATTTCAGACCATATAACACTGGTCTTCAACTGTGCTAGCATCCAGTTTGCTCATTGCAAGGTTCTGCTTTTGATTGCTTGGGTCCAGGATATTTGAAATATCACCTCTTTCAGTATGAGCCTGCCTAGAATTTTACTGTGCAGCCTTGCTGTACATCCAACTACCCTTGAAAGGTCAGTTTGGTGAGCTTGTGAGATAGGGCTTTGTCTATAGTGGCACCTGAACTGTAGAACACCCTTCCAAAGGAAGTCATGCTGGCAATACCCCCAAAAAGCTCCTGGCAGGAAGCCAAAATTATATTATTTTGTCCAATCTTTATCATTTTCAATTGGATCTTCAAGTATATTTTCATCTTTTTTTAAAAAATTGTAATTTTAAAATCCTTCCCTTTCCCCCCCCAAATACTGTAATTTTTTTTTGGGGGGGGGAGTTCTTATGTATCATTTTGGAGCTCTGGTGATCAGAAAAGGAACATGCCCTTCCCAAGGCTGCTTTTGTAGTTCCCCAAATCACCCTTTTCCTCCTTTCCAAAAGTGAATTGCCCAATTCTGGAAGCTTTAGGCTGCAGACATCCTTTGTTGTTGTCAAGTGTCTTCAAGTAATTTTTGACTTAGGGTAACTTAAGGATGCAGTGGCTCAATTGTTTAAGACTCTGACTCTGTTGATTGCAAGATTGGGAGGTTGGCAGTTTGAGGCCTGGGTGCTGCATGATGGGGTGAGATCCTGTCACTAGTCCCAGCTTCTGCCAACCTAGTAGTTCGAAAGCATGCAAAAACAAATAGATAAATAGGTACCACTTCGGTGGGAAGGTAAACGGTGTTCTGTGCAATCATGTTGGCCACAGGATCACAGAGTAGTCCCTGACAACACTGGCTCTTTGACTTAGTAACAGAGATGAGCATTGCCCCTTTATGGTCAGACATGACTTGATAACTTTATCAATGGGGAATACCTTTACCTTTACCCCATGGCCCTATCATGGAAATTTCTTAGCAAGAGTTGTTCAGAGTGGGTTTGCCTTTGCCTTCCTCTGAGGCTGTGAGAGTTTAGTGTGACTTGTTCATGGTTACCCAGTGGGTTTCCATGACCAAGCAGGGATTCAAACTCTGTTTTCCAGAGTCCTAGCGCAGTGCTCAAACAACCACAATGCTCTTGGGCATCTCCTACACTTTTCAATGCTAAAAAAGTTACTCCTTTTCAAAACCAGAATTCTTCTCTTTCCCCAAAAAGAGAGGAAAAAGAGAGAGTGGGAAAAAAGAAGAAGAAATGGGAATAGAAGGGAAGAAGGAGTGTTGTAAGTTGCAGAGTGTGAAATTGTAGTACGGTATGTAAAATTTATTTATAAGATGTAATGTGTGTTAAGAATTAATGGTTAAGGGTTTAACAATATGTGTTAGGATTTTTGAGTATAAATTTGAGTATTATGATTCTTGTGTTATGTGTGTTATGAATAACTGTTTGTTTATTTTTGTATATGTTTTAGTTTTTTTATAAATAATAAAATTGATTCAATTGGTGGTGACTTCAATTTTTATGTATTTCTTTATTTATTTGGTAGCCCAAGGAGGGTAATGGGCACAGAAAATCAAGTCACAATCCACTATAGTTGACTACCCTGATCATAGAATTATACAACCATAGTTGAAGAAGCACACTAAGAAAGAGGTCTAACCCATCTTTATAATTTCTGGTTAAACAGTTCCAGTGAAGGCAAGTGTACCACCCTTATCATCAGGTTGCTATCAGAAAATTATTTTTGATGACTTGTCACAATGTCTATATTATGTTAAACTCTATGAAGTTAAAAAGAAATGGCCAGTCCTGAATATTATATCCAGGCAGTTAAGAGGAGGATGTTTCACAAAGCAAAATGAGATCCTCACTTCAGGTGTTGGACTTGGATGCTATTAAGAGCAGCAATACAAAACAAACAAACAAACAAACAAACAAAAAAAAAAAAACCAGCTGTTGGACCCATGACTTGAACACAATCCTGCTGGAAGTTTTTGTGTGAAAGCATTACTGAAGTGATGGATGAGGAAGAGTAAGGCAGACAGCAAAATAGCTTGAGTTGACTCTGGAAACAACCACTCAATGCATGCACAGAGCAACTCATTGGATTCTGTAGTTTGAAAAATGATTAACATCTGCAGAATTGGGGTTAACTTGGATGTTTATTTTTGTGGCTCCAAATTTCTGTTTGATCACCAAACCTGGAATGGGTTGGGAGAGAGGAGAAAATCTCAGCATTTTTCCAGCATCTTTCCTTCACATCTTGCCAAATGTGATGAATGGAATTAACTACTCAAGTGATTAGACAAAAAGGGGCACTTTACAAGCTCATCTGGAAACACACTAGAAGGGGAACTGTTTTGAAACTGCTATAAATAATGCATGCTTTCAAGTGACAGGTAACAAATGATTTTTCACTGACTGGTTTTTGAAAGATGGAATTCACTAGGGGAGACACTAACTCAAATGTTCATAGGCCTGCTCTTCACTTTATAATCTAAATAAGAGGATGCTTGTGGGTTCCAAGAGGCAGGTGGACAGTGAATCCTCCTCCTCTCCCAAAGGTGAGATCAGCAACATCTTCATGATCAGGAGCAGCATAACCTTTTCTGGGTCTGAAAGCTGCTGGGCAAAGGACAAAGAACTGTGTGGACTGACTGATGTAGCATCTTAAACAATGTTTTATTGGCTGCACTTACATGTTATCATTGTCTCCCATATATCTGAATATTTGTTGGAAAGATGGATAGAAATGCCTGCTAGGCCATGCCAATAGAGAAAGCTTCTTAGATTAGGCCTATTCTCTCTTGCAGCTGCTTGCTTAAATTCTTTTGGGTAGGGACATCAACACATGATCTATAGGTCCAGATAGATACTTACAAGAGGAGCTGTTCTTTCTGATGAATGATTGCATGTAAACATTTCCTGAACACAGGCAGTCATTTTTGCTTTGTGGTATAGTGATTTGAATGTTGTCTAGGACTATGGGAGACCAGGCTTCAAATTCCCATTCAGCCGTGGAAACCCACTGGATGACCTTGTCACATTTTCTCAGCCTCAAAGGAAAGGCAATGGCATCCCTGTTCCCTGAACAAATATTTCCAAGAAAACCCCATAACAGATTCACCTTAAGATTGCCATAAGTCAGGAATGACTTGAACACATACAGCAGCAGATTTTTGCTTCTATCTAGAGATGGGATATATTTGTTTGTCCAGCCATGAAAATGAGGAGATAAACCTAACCCAGGTGCCTCCAATGTCACAACGTAAGAGGAAATAAGGTTACAAATACCTGGAGTGTATCTGAATTAGCATCCCTGCCTCAGAGGCAAAAGCTTCTTAATTGATAACCTAGTGCCACCAGCCAAATCAATATTTAATTTAGTAGTTTTCTTCTACCTTTTCCTTGATAATGTTTTCTTCTAAGACCACCTATCCCCCAAGGCACCTCCTGGTAATTGATAAATAAATAAATAAATAAAATCCAACTATCAGGTCTTGAGATAAATAATGACAAAACAGCAGTGTTGACAAAAAACATGACAAAAGAAGAAGAAGAGAAATTAATGATAGAATCAGGGTTTGAAATTAACAAAACGGTTAAATATTTAGGTATTATTATATCAAAAAACAATGTAGATTTATTTAAAAACAATTATAAAAAATTTGGATTGAAATAAAAAAAGATTTGATGAGATGGAAAGACTTAAAATTATCCTTCATGGGAAGAATAGCTTCAATTAAAACGAGTGTGTTGCCCAGATTTCTATTCCTCTTTCAAGCAATCCTGGTGATACATAATGAAATAGTCTTTAAGGACTGGCAAAAGGAAATTTTGAATTATATCTGGGCTGGAAAAAAGCCTAGAATCAAGGATAAAAATTTGTATGACTGTAGAGAACGAGGTGGATTTGGACTTCCAAATCTTAAACTTTACTACCGGGCATCGTGCCTGGTATGGCTTAAAGAATGGGTAACGCTGAGAGACTCCAAATTGTTAAATCTGGAGGGAGAGGTCTTGAAATTTGGGTGGCACGCTTACTTGTGGTTTGATAAAGAAAAAGCAAACAGAGACTTTAACAATCATTTTATTAGAAGAGCTCTATTAAATACTTGGAAAATTTATAAAAAGAGATGCTCCCCTACTACACCTCATTGGATTTTGCCTCACGAGGCATTACATAAAAGAGAAAATATAATGAATGACAGATGGATAACGATTGGGGATATGATCCTTTTTGAATGCAAAGAATGTAAAGTGAAATCTCAAGAAGAACTAAAACATAGTGGCATTCCTTGCCATTGGTTTCTTTATAGGCAAATGAAAGAAAAAAACCAAACTAGAAATTAAAAATCATGGGATAAAAGAAGAACAAATGGATTTAGAAAAAACATTGGTAGAAGATAATAAGAAAAATTTATCCAAAATATATAAGATATTGTTAAAATGGGCAACTGAGGAAGAATTAATCAAATCACCAATGGTGAAATGGGCCCAAAATATAGGTCATTCAATTGATTTGGAAAAGTGGGAGACGGTATGGAGAAAAACAATTAGAATTTCAGCGGCACAAAATATCAGAGAGAACATATACAAATTACATTATAGATGGTATCTTACACCTCACTGTCTATTCAAGATGTATAAACAGGTGGACAATTCCTGTTGGAAATGTAAAAGTGAAATAGGTACTTTCTACCATTTATGGTGGACATGTCCGAAAATTAAGAAATATTGGAAAAATATCCATTTAGTAATCGAAAAAATATTGGACATCAAACTACAAATGAAACCGGAAATTTACCTTCTGACAATGATTGAAGACCAAGTAGAGTTGAGAAACAAAAAGATTTTATTTTACATGATAATAGCAGCTAGATTATTACTAGCTGAGAGATGGAAAAAAGATGATATTCCAACAACACAGGAATGGTTAGAAAAAGTATTAGACACAATAGAAATAGACAAGTTAACATGTACTCTAAGGAATGTTCAGCAAGGGAAACATTTAGAAAATTGGGTACGGGCATCAAAATTTATAAGTGATCGATGGAATATTAAAATAACATTAGATGTTTAGGACCACCACATAGAGCAAAATTTGGGGAATTCAAAGTGTTGAAATAATTTATGAAAACGTGTTAGGCTATTGACCTAGCAGAACTATACATGAGTCAGAAATGGAAGAGATTAAGAACAGCTGGAAAAAAGAGGAGAAAAAGAGGGCTATGGAAAAAAGGTATCAAGCAATATCTAAGCTTCACTAACCCAGGAAGTCTTTTAGTGTATTTGTATGTATAAATGTGTATTGCTCATTTGTTTTTTGTATGCATATTATGTAATGTGTCTTTTTTTTGTAGTATTTATGTTTGTTATTGTTTTGTGGCTTGGCTGTAACTATTTAATATAAATAAATAAATAAATAAATAAATGTATGAATAAGTCAGAATATATTTTTCTAAAACTTCACAGGGCAAGAGGTAGCATTTCTTTGCTATGTGTTTGCTTCTTTTTCTTTCCCTTGGTGGTTTATTGGTTCTTCCTATTTTCTGTCCAAGACTAGGAATAATGTCTTCAGCACCAAAGCTTTACCATTTAATCATAATGAAAAGCCAATTACAGGCCTGAAGAGTCCTCTTTTAGGGACGATACTCCTTAAATAACTTGTGGCTTGTAATATCATCCAGGAAACAACAACAGATGTGTATTAAACCCTTTGAAATATGCCCCCCAGGGAGCCTCTCCACTGTATACATAATTTGGTTGTGATGCTTCCCCCCAACTTCTTCTTCTCATTAAAGCAGTAGTAGGAATTGCCTTCTATGATACCTGCTCTACTGCCCATGACCTGTCATCAGCTCACTCAGGCTTTTCTTGAGTCCCAGCCAAGAAATTACAGGTTGCGAGCCAGCGGATTTGGAGAACTTCAAGAGAGAGAGAAGCCCCTGTGTTCTTATTGTTAGGTCACCAATTGTGCCTCCTAGGAAATCAGAGCAAGGTAGTCATTCCAGTGCATTTTAAGTAATACAACTATTGGCTGAATTGAAATGGTTCAGAAAAGATGTTCCATAACTCCCTTTGCGAGACTGGTATATTCTTATGCGGGTTCCCTGGGTTCTCCTCCCTCTCCTGCCTGAGCTGGATGGGACCCCCTGAGACCACCTTTATCTAAAGACCTCACTGCCACTTCCCAGTGATTAACAATGCATTGGGACATTGCTGGGGAATTCCATGGGTAAATCTCTTGCTGACCGTAGTACTTAACTCTTCCTCCCATTTGCCATTTTTAAAAGAGCATATAACCCACAAAAGAGAAGGGAGAGGGGAAGAGAAGCATACCACCAATTATTCTGTAAGTTGTTACTCTAAAAAGATTTTTTAAAAAAAACACAACATTATAATTGGCTAGGTACTTCATGCAGAAAAAAGACGATCTGAATGTTAATTAGCTCCAAAATAGCAATTTCAGAGTGACAAGCTTTGCCTGTCTTAATTGAAAAATGTCTGATCTTTCTCAGTTTTCTCAAGTCCAGACAAAGTTTGCTAATTTCATTATAGACAAAATTTTCGAAATTCTCCTCAGCTGTTCCACTATTGATCACACTTTGTTTATCACAACTATTGTCTGCTACGGAATTGCTCCTGATATTCTTGATTCTAAGACTTTAACATTTTTGATTATCCTATTGTTTGTGATTACCTTGTAATTTGCAAGCTGAGTTGGAAAGTTAGCAGAATAGAGCTAACACTTTAATTAACTGTTAATGAGCTTAATATCTGTCTCCAAAACAACACATTAACCATTAGCTGTTAACTCTTTTCTCCCAAATTTGCCATCTCTGCTCATGAAAGCTTCTTCTGTAATCCCAGGGCAATACAGAGCAAATTATTAGGTGAAAATTATTACACTAGCACATGCAGTGACCAGGATTTTCATTTTATTTGTTTGTTTGCTTTTCTTTGTATATATTGATTGGAGTCCTTTACTACTACTACTACTACTACTATTAATAAAGTTTATTTATATCCCACCCCTTTGAGATCAATCAGGGTGGCTAACAAGAATAAAATATATATACAACTGTAAAATCTAATTTCCCCCCCTTAAAAATTATTAAATCAATTATAAATTAAAACATACAATAAAACACAAAAACAATTAAAAAAAATGATCACAATGTGGCTGCGTTTCTTAAGATTGAAAACCTAGAACAGGGGTAGGCAACCTAAGGCCCAGGGGCCGGATGTGGCCCCCCGAGGCCTTTGGACCGGCCCCAGGCCAGTCCCGCCACCGCCGCCACCGCCGCCCGCCATAATGATATTGATTATTGTCGTTATTACTTGTTCTTGGGGTTTTCTAGGCAAAATCTCCACAGGGGCTTTGCCAAGGCTTTTCTGGGGATGAGAGAGTGTGCATACATATTTTTTAATTTTTTTTAATTTTATTTATTTATTTATTTTTGGTGCTTCGGTCCCCCAATTGTCTGAGGGACAACAACCCGGCTCCCGGCTCAAAAAGGTTGCCTACCCCTGACCTAGAAGCCCTCTTAGGAGAGGGATTCCTGAGGCCGGGAATTTACACCCCAACTTCATTAGTATTCTTCTACACATGGACTGCAGACCTACATCTGTACATAGCTATGCCCATGTGGTTCATAACTTCCCACTGTCCCAATTTGGCAGGGACAATCCCAGTTAATCCTCTGTCCCACTTTTTGAGCCGCTTTTGAAATGTCCCAGTTTTTCTCTCCTCCTTCCACTTCCCCCATTGCTGCAAACTGAGGTCAAAGTGAAAAGTAGTTTGCACCTAATCCATTCAGCATTGGGAGAGGAGGGGGCAGAAGCTTACCCTTCCCAGTAGGCTCAAGATAAAGTAAACTGCTGAAGCCTCTCCTAGCTTGTGTGTTCTTCCTCATTAATAACTTTCGCCATCTTGACCACTTTGATTTTGCTTGGCTTCACATGTCTGACTATTCATTTATGAACTGTTGGATGGTATGGTAACTCTGTGACTGCTCCTACTGCTATAGTTTAATGGTGTGGAGGGAAGGAAAGATAATTCAGACTATGGAGATTAGTGCATTGGCTTTAAAGTGCCTTATCCCTGACAGGATAAAGGTGCATTTAATTTTCAAAATGGGTGTTATCCCATTCACCCATGGCCAGGCGAATGCAGCCTGTATATAGCCTGGATGCCAGCGGGCTTATCCTGCACCTTTTCAAAAATGGGATTTCCCTTTGTTGAAAAGCCACAGGATGAGCTAGGCTGGCATTTGGGGCTGTGTACAGGCTACTTTTGCCCAGCCACAGGTGAATGTGATAACACCCATTTTGAAAATTAAATGTGCCTTTATACCATCAGGGATAAGGCACCTTCAAGCCAATGCACAAATCTCCTATGGAGAATCAGCTGGTCCTAGTTCAGGTAGGTGAGGGAATGCAATGAGGGTTTACTTTCAAATGGAGTGCACTCATCTTTCCCTTACTGGTGGAACTAGGAGACACTGGATCTTTATGGTTTGGATCACTTCCTCCTTTCTCCCTCCCCCCCCGGTAAATGACAGAAGCAGGGGTGGCCTCTTCTAGGGCTTGACAGCTTCCAAGTGGAGGAAGGCATTTTTGATGGGGTACAAGACCAAGAGAATGGCCCATTGTGCCCTGTCCCCAAAGGGGTGTGCATGTACATAAGCCTTTCCTGACACATTACTCTATGGGGGAAAATATTGCACTGGAATTGGTCATGAGCCAACACATTCATCCTTTTTGTAATTATTTAAAAAAGCAAACCAGATTAGTCTCTCCATCATCACCTCAAATAGCTTCATTGGCTACTTGAGAGACAATGTGCTTTCTTGCAGAACAAAGCTGACTGCATAGGATGTTTCTCGACCTCTGACACACTGTGGGTGTGCTGTTTTCTGAGTGGCAAATGCTTGTGCAACACTTCTCTGCAGATGGGATAGCATCTGCTGCCCAGGCAGGTGTTCCCTAGAAAGTTACTTGTACAAACAGAATGGCTGCTAGGCCCTGTGTGTTTGGAGAAGAGAACAGATAACATCTGAGCCAGTTCCCAGGGGGAGGATATTATGAGTGACAGATGGTTGCATAACAGCAAACACTCCACACTTGGCATTAGTATGCTATCTATTTTATTTTATTCATCTCAGCCTTCCTAATAAATAATAATAATAATAATAATAATAATAATAATAATAATAATAATAGTAATAATAATAATAAATGGCTTGCCTTCTGTTCAAAAATGAAGTGATCTGAAGTGAAAGGGAAGCACACAGGAAAAACAACACAGAATTTTACAACCTGGATTTGTACTACAAGGAAAACAGAGCAAGAAAATAAAAAACCACCCACCAAAAGACAGCTTGCTTTGCAGAACACCATCTTGCTGAAGATATTTTATTGGCTTGTGGATCATGAAAGATGTGAATCAAAAGAGATCTTTGACTCTGGATGTACAGGGCCAGCCCCAAGGTATTTTACAGCCTGATGTGAAGGACAATGTAGTGTGTCTTCACCATTCTATATATACAAATCAGTTGGGAGCTTATCGCTCCACTAAATAAACTGGCTTACCTTTGTCAGCTTCAATCTTCTTCTGGGATATCCCTGGATGTTATCAGACATAAGTTGTCACTGATTCTGCCGCAATGCTGCCGGTAGAATGCAGCCCTGCTTGAAGCCACACTCAGCCGACACTTTTTTTGGAAACCAAAGTTTTCCAACTCGAGAAATTGGCTGGCTGAGCAGTCCTTGGACTTGGGCTGCATTCGGCCAGCAGCACCACAGTAGAATAGGGGGTGAATTATGTCTGATAACATCCAGCTGTATCCTTGATCAAGAATTGAAGCTGGAAGAGGTAAAATGCCTCTTTAGGGCATGCAATAAGCTCCTTGATCTGGGAACAGCCCTTTCAGCTGAGATTTCTGTTTTAGGAGATTATCACACCGTCTTTCCTCCCAGGCTCGGCGAGAGCTGAAACTTAAAAAAAAATAATTAAAAATGGGCGTGTGAAAGAATGGGATTCAAAAAGTGACAGAGAAGTACAGATCGGGTGCAGGATGCCAAGATCAGTACGGGATGCCTCCAGACTGGGCACAGAGCTGTGTGATAACACCCATTTAAAAAAGAAGTTTTTAAAAGTTTCAGCCTGTGTCAAGACTGGAAGGAAGGGCAGTGCTGTAATCTCCTTAAACTCTCAAACAGGAAAATACGTTCTGTCTTGTGTTTGTGTTTGAATGATGCTGTGAGCACCCGTGTTTGGTATTTAATACAAAACACTTAATGACACCGTCAGGGTCTGGCCCTGAAACCTTAGGGTCTGGGCCAACTCTGAAATGGCAAGCCTAGATAAAAAATATGGCTTCACTTCACTCTCTTTCTTATGGAGAGAGAGGTAAAGTCATAAAGCAAGGGTGGGCATGCTCTGGCGTTCCAGAGGGAAACATCTACTGATTTTGGACACATGTGTTGTCATAGCTGCCATAATGCTGCATGACCCTGCAGGTGACAACTGTCTCCTTTCCTCATAGTACCTGCATGCCATCCCATTCCATTGGCCATTTATTGGCTATGGAAGCATTCCCCAGTATTGTCAAGCTGTTTTACACTAGAGAGAGAAGGCTTTGTAAAAGGAGGTACTGGAACATCCCTCTCTACAATGTCTGTCCAATTGGGATGTAAATATTCAGCTATCTCAACCTTACATGAGCAGATGAAGAATTCCTTCTGTTTTCCCCCCTCTTGTACAGGAAAAAAAATCATTTCTGCATAGTTCTCACCCAATATTTGTTGTTGTTGTTGTTGTAGAGAGGCCAGGTTAGCCTCCTCCCTCCTTTTTGCAGCAGATAAAACCATTCTTATGCCTCCAGTCAAACTGACAAGGGTTGGACTTTAAATGCTGTGCAAGGTTGGTATAGAGTTTGCATAGCACATAGAGTTTTTAATATACTTTAAATTTTAATGTGTAATGTTTTTAACTTTTTAGAGATTGTTTTTTAAAATTTGTATTTACATTTTAATGCTTTGCATTATTTTTAACTTGTACTGTTTTAAATTTTGGTTGCCGCCTTGAGTCCCTATACCTGAAGAAGGGTGGGGATATAAACAAACAAATAAATAATAGTATACCTACAAGTCATTTCTAACTTATGATGGCTCTAAGGCAGTGGTGGTGAACCTATGGCATGTGTGCCAGAATGCCTCTGTGGGCATGAGCGCCATTGGTGCATCACAGAGTTCACCAGAGTTCTTTACTAGAAAGTCAGAGGGATGTGGCACATTGTGATAAATAAGTGGGTTTTGGGTTGCAGTTTGGGTGCTCAGGGTTGATGCAGATAGCCCCTAAGGGCCGGCTTTGTGCCACCCCTGGGAACGCCGGATCGGGGCTGTGGCAACCACACACCATGGTCCCAATCTGGCTTTTAGCTGTTCTAAAAAGAGCTGGCAAATGCTGCTCCTTTTTGGGATGGCTTTTGCACCCCTTTGGCACAGCGTGTCTGCATGCTGTGCCAACGGGGTGCCCTGACACCTTGCACTGTGCGGTTGGCCACACGGCGTGACTGTGGCATCAGGGCAGAGTTGGGCTGGCTGGCGTGAGGTTGCCGTGCCCCAACTCCACCCCCAGCCTGGCCCTTTAGGCTGATCTGCATCGGTCCTCAGTCTCTAAAAAGGTTTGCCATCACTGCTCTAAGGTTAATTTATTGGGGTGTTTCTTGGCAAGATTCATTCAGAGGGGTATAGCCTTTGCCATCCTCTGAGGCTGAGCGAGTGTGAATTGCCCAAAGTCACCCAATGGATTTCCATGGCTGAGCAGAGATTCAAACCCTGTTCTACAGATTCATAGTACACCACTCAAACTACTGGCTCCCTCACCTAGTATTTACACATCCCAAAACATTTCTGGTAATAATTCTGTGGTTCCCCCTCAACAATTGTGAGTTTTGTACAGCCCCCAATTTTATTCTTCCTGGCTGTGTTCTCTCAGTATCAGGTAACCAATTTTTCAGCTAGGAAACAAATAACAATGAATATTGTTTCTGTCTCTGCCATGAAAAGTACATATGTAAGCATGACTGACGGTTGCACTGCAATTTGTCATTCCCACCAAGATTTCACATACATTAGGTGAAGCAATGCCAGGCTGTGGTCAAGATGACAAAAGTTATTAAAGAGGAAAATCACACAGACTATAAAAGACTGTAGCCCTTTGCTTTTGCATGAGCCTACTGTGGAGAGCAAGTTTCTGTTCCCTCCTGTCCTTTCCCTCCTGCGGAATTAATTGCATACTTTGTATTTTGAACTCAGCTTACAGCAGTTAAAGTAAGCTGAGAGCAAAGGAGATTATCACAGCACTAATTAAAGTGGCTTATTTAAGCTGGCTTAAAATTTTAAATGGGTAAATGATACCATTAGCTATGTTTTATTTGTATGTTATAAAGGTTGTAAATAAAATATTATAAAATTTTAAATGAGTAGCATCCTGATGTTATCACAAGGATTTTGCTGCTGAAATTGCTGCCCAGGTGTAGCCCGGGTCCATCCCCCCTCCCAGGGCTCCGGCAGCCATTTCCTTAAGCCGGAAAACTCCCAGCTTTGGAAAAAACTGCGCTGAGCATCCCTGGGAGTGGGGATGGACCTGGGCTGCACCCTGGAAGTGCTTTTGGTGGCTAAAGCCTTGTGATAACATCAGGATGCTACTCATTTAAATTTTTTTAAGAACCTATTGCAACAGCCAAAGTCGAAGTCTGCACAGACCTCGCAGAGGGCATTTTCTGCCATCGCCCCTAAATTATGGAATGGCCTGCCGGATGAGATCCGTCTTATTACAACACTTACTGCTTTTAAGAAAGCTGTTAAGAAGGATCTCTTCCGGCAGGCCTTCCCGGAATAACCCTTCCCAGAAGAATAACTCTTCTGAGGATGAATATCGAACCCCCTCCTCTGTTAGCTTTTTTGTTTGTTGTTCTGTCTGTTGTTTTGTTGTATCTTATATTATAGTATTTTATATTGTTATAGTGCTTCGTTTTAATATATTCTTATGTTTAATTCTGTTTTAAGGGGGGTGGGAGGGATGTGAGTGGAGGGATTGGGATGTGGGATTGTTTTAACTATTGTATTTTAACTGTTGTAAGCCGCCCCGATTGCGACGCAGAGGGGAGGGTTAGAAATAAAACTTATTATTATTATTATTATGCCACCTGTTTTAAATTTTAAGCTGGCTCAAGTAAACCACTTTAATTAGCACTGGGATAATCTCCAAAGATAGAAAGTGGAAGGAGGAGAGAGAAACTGAGACATTTTAAAAGTAGCTGAAAAAGTGGGATGACAGTGGGATGACAGAAGATTAATCAGAATTTCCCTGCTAAATCAAGACACTTGGAGGGTATCATATGTTACCATCAGGATCCTTGCTATGGTTTTACAAAATGCTGTGCCATTGTGATTGTGAATAAAAAGAAAGATTTTAGAGACCCTTCTTCATCTGTAGTTTACTTTCCCTTGTGCATAAATCTGGCACTAATCTTAGTCACATGAGATGTTATAGTTCAGGATCTTATATCTTTCCCTTCCCCAAGGCCTGCTTTTGGGGGTTCAGGACAGATGGGAGTTACTTAAAAGGGAGATATTGAAGGCACAATTTCCACCAGTTCCAGTGAGGAGGAAAATGGGAGATGTCTCAAGAAAACCAGGATGGATGACAAAAGAACTTTGAAGTGAGCTAAGTTTTAAAAGGAACATATATATGAAATGGAAAAAGGGGGAAATCACCCAAGTGGAATTCAACAAATAGTGAGCATGGATATGGGGAAAGTCAGAAAAGCTAAAGCTTTCTTGTATAATTTTATTTTAGAATTTTAGAATGAAAACTTTCACAATAATATTTCACCATATGTATATTCAACAGTCTTATTAAAAATTGTTTCTTGTCTGGAACCTAAATTCATCTTTTGTATAAAATGTGCTCAAGATTAATATGATATTTACACATTACTTTTCAATATATCTTTGGATAGGGGAGATGGATGGTCAAATCATACCCTTCAACTGGACCAATTTGGCAGGGACATTCCCAATTGTCATCTCGCTTTGTAACCTTTTTAAAAAATGTCCCAGTTTCTCTCTCTTCCTCCCATCTCCTCTTTTGCCATAAGCTTAGGAGCTTATTGCATTGTATTTAAAGCAACTTATCCTCAATGGGGATACAGTTGCATTTAATTTTAAAAGTCGATGTTATCGCATGCAGCTGGAGCTGGGTGAGTGCAACCCATATGCAGCTTGGATCCCAGGCGCGCTTATCCTGTGGCTTTTCAAAAATGGGAGCTTGCTATTTTTGAAAATAATAATAATAATAATAGTAACAACTTTATTCTTGCATCCCGCCTTTCTGCCATGAAAATCAAGGCAGCTTACATAGAGTAAAATAAATTTAAATAAAACATACTCTACAATAAAACAATGATAATCATAATAATAATAATTAACCCCCCTTTAAAAGAATTAAATACAATACTAAAATAAGAACATAGTATTAAAATAGTGATTGTTCTGGGACAATAGTGGATGTATAAAGTGGGGAGAGCACAGAGCCAGTTGGATTGATC
This sequence comes from Phrynosoma blainvillii, assembly GCA_026167975.1. Lineage (NCBI taxonomy): Eukaryota > Metazoa > Chordata > Lepidosauria > Squamata > Phrynosomatidae > Phrynosoma > Phrynosoma blainvillii. Next base: position 20,000,628 of record JANUYF010000006.1, read on the forward strand.
CATTCGGGGAAGGCCTGCCAAAAGAGATCTGTCTTGACAGCTTTTTTAAAGCTGTCTAAACTGGTTATTTAATGGATCTCTTCTGGCAAGGCATTCTATAATTTGGGAGCGGCAGCAGAAAGTGTCCTCTGTGAGGTTACTGTTAATCTGGTTTTTATAGGTTGCAGTAAATTCCTCCTAGAGGACCTGAGGGTGTGGGGTGGATTGTATGGAAGGAGGCGATCCCTTAGATAGAAAAGCTGCTGGATAAGCTTGGCTGGGATCTGAGGGCATACGGGCTGTACCCATGTGGCTGTGGCTGCATGCAATAACACCCACTTTTAAAATTAAACATGGCTGTACCCTGTTGGGGATAAGTCACTTTTAATACAATGCAATAAGCTCCTTACTTCTGTTTCTGCAAACTGAGCTCAAAGTGCACAAACAGTTTGCACTTAATTAACTCAGCAGTGAGGAGAAGAGAGAAGGCAAAACCTTTCCAGTCTCTGTAGACTCAAGAAAAAACAAACTGCTGCTGCCTCTGTTAGCTTCACTGTCCTTTCTCATTCATAACTTTTGCCACTTGAAAGCTTTTTCAACATGCATCCAGGAATGATATTTTTCTCCACCAGTCTCCTTATGAATTCCATTTAAAGATTTTTAATTTAATTTCATTTAAGACCAAACTTAAAGATCTATGCTGGGTATAACTGGTGGGTGTAACTGGTGATGCAGATTTATCTGCTCTCCTTTTCTCTCCATTTTCATGTCCACACATGCTCACTGAGGGTTTCTGGAGGCATCTGCTGTTTACCTTTGCAATTGTAGGGAGATACACACAGCTACAGTAAGATGGGCTAGAAGCAATGATTCCTAAACTCTGGATCCCCAGATGTTTTGGACTTCAGCTCCCAGAAGCCTCAACCATTTTGGCTAATGGTCTGGGATTTTGGGAGCTCAGGCCCCAAACACCTGGGAGGTCAGAGTAATACCCCATTCTTTTCCAGTTCAAGCTTTATTACAATGCTTGCTGCAGACATCCTGCTGTAACCTGACAATGAATGTTTGTGTTTCTTCAGCCTTCATTCACCATCCTCCCAGTACCAAAACTTTTAGCTATACAGAGGACAAGAAAGGATGGAGGGATGGGCAGGTATAAAAAGACTGTAAAAAAGAGCTTCCTTGGAGGCCTTGTATAGCAGCTATTAGAACTGATCAGTGTAAATCAAAGCAATGTAACCTAGGTTGTCATAGTTTTGATCTGGATTTTATGGGCTGAGAGGGTTTGTAGAGGTTTTCATATGAGAGTCCAGTATTGTGACAGGAAGGTGGATTTGTCCTGGTCTGATAAATCATTGATAAATCAGGAAACAGGTTTTGTAGCTGCATATTGTCTCCTCACTTCATCTCTCCAGGTTGATGCTGGTCTTGCTCTGTGTTAAACCACCCTTTCACACATTGCATCTGAACCAGAATACTATGGTTCAGTGTCTGTTTACAGGTCAGGGTATAAAACCATGGCTTGATCCTGGTGTCATACCCTGCATGGTACACCACAAATTAAGTTAGTTTTCTGATTCAGATGTGGTGAAAAGTGGTATAGCACAAAAGAATGGGAGAGGGGGAAGAGAAGAGGGGGGAAAGAATGCATGAACACAGCACTTGCTCCTGGTCTAATAAACCATGGTTTATTAGACTCGGATTGTTGATTCTGAACTAGGCCTATGGTTCTCTGATGATAAGTCTATGACAGCACTGCAATTATACAGCTCTCCTGAGACTAGGGTCAATTTTGTGGTATCTTTCTCTTACTATAGACAATTATAATTGGGCTCTCCAGAGGGATCTCCAGTTTCAATGCTGGCTGAGTTTGCAGACCAAGTCTTTTTGCTGAATCTTCCTGCCCAATCAGTTGGCAAAAAATCATAACAAAATGGTGCCATTTTCTTTTGCGATGTGCATGCCTTCCTTCCCTCCTTCTGCTTTCAATCATAAATACATTCATTGGAAAAAAAATGATTGGGCTCTGTAAATCTCAAAAGACCCTTTTATCCATTTAAAATTGTGTCATGTTTGTTTATGGGATTTATGCCCAAGGGACATTCACCAGATCAGTTCAACTGGCTTTTTTTAGGAGGGCAATAAACACATTTCTCTCCCCTGCATCCCTGTCTTTCAGACCACTGGAACTTAATTGCCAGTTTCTTTAATATGCTTACAGATTTTAGGATATTCTTGTTTTTAATAGTGGTGGTGGTGATGATAGTAGTGGCTTTAATTTTTTTAGTCAAACTTAGACTTTGCCTTTAAAATTATATTATTGGGTACTATGCAGGTCTGATGATGGAAAACTGATGACTGTGAGTACATACCAGGCTTGGAAAGTTACTCTGAAAAATGTAATTAAGGCCCTCAAAGTAGCTTAATGCCCTTGCTCATTTCTATACCATGCCATCACCTTCCTCTCCATCCTTTTCTTACTCGCTTTCTAGCTTCTCAGCTATGTTCTTTTTTAGAATCACAGAATCATAAAGTTGGAAGAGACCACAAGGGCCATCCAGTCCACCCCCTGCCATGTAAGAACTCACATTCAAAGCACTCCAACAGATGGCCACCCAGCCTCTGTTCAAAGACCTCCAAAGAAGGAGATTCCACCATTCTCCGAGGGATTGTGTTCCACTGCAGAACAGCTCTTACAGTCAGGAAATCCCTCCTAATATTGAGGTGGAATCTTTTTTCCTGTAGTTTGAATCCATTGCTCTGGGTCCTGTACTCTGGAGCAGCAGAAAACAAGCTTGCTCCCTCCTCAATATGACGTCCCTTCAAATACTTATACGGGACTATCATATCTCCTCTTAACCATTTCTTCTCCAGGTTAAACATACCAAGCTCTAAGTCTTTCCTTATAGGGCATGGTTTCTTGTTTGCCACTTCCCCTTTCTTTGTCCTCCTTTACAATTCTCTTTCTCTTCATCTCTCCCTTGCCTCCTCACCTCATTTATTATCCCTGCTTTCCTTTCCTTTCCTTTCCTTTCCTTTCCTTTCCTTTCCTTTCCTTTCCCTTCCCTTCCCCTCCCCTCCCCTTCTTTTTCTCTGTCTCTTCTCTTCCCCTTGTCTTCATTCTGTTCACTGAGCATGGTGGTAGTGTAGGTGCCACTACTGGGAAAGGGGCTTCTGGCAAAAGAAGCCCAGCCAGTTGGAAGCAGCCATGGCAGAAGACTCAACTCTCTGTGTTCAAATGGCCAGAGATGGTGTGGGCAGATAGGGCAGCACCTGAGCAATGGATCAGGCAATGCCAAGTGCCCCCCCCATTGGCTGGGCACCCAGGGACACTACTCAACCCACTACTTAATCTACACCTTTGGTTCCTTCTTCTTACAGTTACAATATTTAATTAGAAGTTTTTACTGTTTCTTGAAAGAGTTTCTTTGAACCATTGTCGCATAGTGGTATGAGTCTTGGATTAGGACACTGGGGTCCCCGCTCAGCCATGGAAACCAACTGGGTGCCCTTGGGAAAAATAAAGGTCCATAACACACTGCAGAAATAATCCAGTTTGAAACCACTTTAACTGTCCTGGCTCAATACTAGGGAGTTCTAGGGACTGTAGTTTTGTGAGACATTTAGCCTCTGTCAGAGAGCTATGGTGCCACAAAAAAACAAACAAAAAGAAAACAAAAAAAAACACCCTACAACAATATTAGGATTCCCTAATATTTAAGCTTATCACACGACACTTACAGGAACAGAATGGAACAGAAAGAAACAGAACAGATCAAGAACTCACATTACTGCACAGGAGAATGCCACCGATGCTGCTAGGAGTCCCCAAGCCATTCCCCAGCTGGTCCTGGCAGCCGATTTTGAAGAACAGATTGTTCTTCTGGGGAACGGCTTGGGGACTCCTGGCAACATCGGTGGCATTCTCCTGTGCAGTAACATGTGTTCTCAACCTGTTTCATTCTGTTCCTTTCCGTTCCGTTCCCGTTCCTGTAAGTGCAGTGCAATAAGCTTAATTGAGCCAGGGCAGTTAAAGCAGTCTCAAATTGGATTATTTCTGCAATGTGTTTTGCACCATAGGAGACTATTCCTTGGCATTTTAAATCAAATTTAGCTTCCTGGGCTGCAGCCGGGAGGCGGGGATTATCGCATGCTAAATTTCCGCCAAATAGCCATCTCCCATCAGCCTGGGCCCTAGCAGGGCTCAGTCAGTGCTTTTTAAAAACTGGAACGCTTTCCGGTTTTTAAAAAGCACCAGCTGATCCCAGCTGGGACCTGGGCTGATGGCGGATGGCAATTCGGCGACAATTTAGCATACGATAATCGCCACCTCCATCCCGCCACCCAGCTGTAGCCCAGGAGGTTTAATTCAATTTAAAACACCAAGTGATAAACTCCATAGTCTCTCAGCCTCAGATGAAGGCAAAGGCAAATCCCCTCCAAACAAATTCTGCCTTAGGGTTATCATAAATTAGAAATGAGTTAAGGCACACAACAACACCACTAAATAACAAGTACCAAATTATGCAGTGAGGTACTTCTTTATTCAATTAAAATACTCTGTTGGGATTTAAAACTAAAAAATGATTCTTCATATTTTTTTGGGAACTTTCTATCAATAATTAATGATCTAATGGGATAACATTGGCAAAAAAAAATATCCAAATGCTATACTATTTATGCATATTGAATACAATGGTAGAGATTGTTGACTTGCAGATATTTCTTTCTTTATTGACATTGGCTAATACAGTTGATCAAAAATTGTCCAGCGAAAACAACATGGTTAAGGGAGACATGGCTTTACTGTTTAAATTTACATATTATAAACAAGAACTCAGTTTTCAGCAGAATAATCAATCTAATTAAATATGGGTTTTATTATTAGTTAATGAAATGGAAGAGACAGTGAAAACACACTTCCTATTAAAATATTTAGTTTTTTATTTTTAAAATATTTTAAGTTAAATGTTAATGGTGAAATATACATAACAATTATAAAACAATTACAAAAAGATGTGGAAAGGTAAGGAATATATATATATGAAAAAAGACTCAACATGCAAACAAACAAAACAAAATTACCAAAGATAAGTAAACAAGCAAGCAAAAAAGAAACATAAAACAAAACAAAAAATACAAAAAACTGAAACATATTTAGTTTTTGTTGTTGTGTGCCTTAAATTCATTTCTGACTTATTGAGACCCTGTGGTGGGATTTTCTTGGCAAGTTTCTTCAGAGGGGGATTGTCAATGCCAACCTCTCAGGCTGAGAGAGTGGGACTCACCCAAGGTCACCCATTGGTTTCTTCTGGCCGTGAATACTGGTCTCCAAAGTCATACTCCAATGCTCAAACCACTACACCATATTGGGTTCTTACTTATTTAACTTAGTGATATGTTTGTTTCTTTGCTTATCTGGTTGACTATCATTTAACTGTATCAGTTTAGACTTGCACTTTGATAAAATAGTTGAATTATAAAGCCATGATGAAAACTTAGCCTTCATTCACTGTTGAATACACACAGAGAATAAGGCTATTTCCTGAGCATTATAAAATTAAAGTATGAATCCAAAGTGGAATTTTAAAATGTGTATTTTAAAAGTATAAATCCAAAGTGGAAAAGGAAAAAAAAAAGGATGGGGTAGTATGTACAATATACATGGCTTTGTATGTGTCTATTAATATAAACTGACCATATTTCCAAAAATACACTTTCTTGAAGCTGACATCTATAAAATGCATAGTCATACATAGCTTTGGACCCTTGAACAATGGATGGCAAATATTTATTCTTCCATTCTTGGCATATAAGGCCTAAATCCTACCATTACTCTTGACTAGGACTAGAGCAGAACCATTGAATCGGGTGGATTCAGTTCCATGATGATTCACCCTCAACAGTTGATTCACTGAGTCTACCTTTGTTGGAACTAACCAACAGGATTCCAGCTTAAGTCTTTTAGCAACTAATTACCGTATATCTACCATATATACTCAACTAGAAGCCGACCTCATGTATAAGTTGAGGACAGATTTTGGGGCCAAAATTATGGATTTTTATGTGACCATTGGATAGGACAAGGGTAAAAAGTAACAAGGGGGCATGTAACAAAGCAACTAAAGGCAAAGGAAAACAATGCCAAAGAACTTACACAATTGCAGCAGGCATAAATGTTTATGTTCAACCTAAAAGATGGATGGATGGCCGGGGGGCGGGCAGTGCTTCCAGGACAGATTACACTTGCCTTTCACCCAAGGGTGGTTCCTTTTTAAATAAGAATTAAAGTACAGTACTTACATTAACTTGTGGATAAGTCAATCCAGGCTTTTTGGGGGCATTTTTCTGATTAAAATTTCTAGACTTATACCTGAGAATATACAGTAGTTGTTTCTGAGCTCTGAAACTGACATGGTGGATTCCTTTTAAAGAAGTCCTCTAGTGGTATATCCACATTGTACATTTATAGCAATCTGACATCACTTTAACTGCCGTTATCTCAAGGAATCCTGAATTTTGTAGTCTAGTGAGATGCTTAGAGTTGTTTGCTAGGGGACTATATTGTAGTGCAGGGAGTGGACTTGAGCTTTCTAGAAGAGAATTTTAAGTACCTTTCCAAACTAGAAAACCCAGGATTTCATAGGAAGGAGCCATGGCAATGAGACTAATATAAAACTGCTATAATTGTGCTGTATCACTGAAGAGTGATACAGGTGTGAGAGAGGGAGCAGTAGATCTATCAATGAACTTCATTTACTTGAGCTTAAAATACAGATTTCAGAATTTAGCTAGGGACTGTGGTGGGGAAAATCCTGCTTGTGAACTATTGTGAATACATCTCTGTATCTCAGCCATTTTCAAGTCATTTTTGAACTAAGATGGGTAGACTCAAAGATGTCATGAGCATTTATGGAACTGCCACTGTACATTTTGGACAGATCCACCTTCCTCATGATGTGTCCTTTGAAACTCTGGCTCTGTTTCCTAATCTAAGTCTTGGCATCATTGCTATGTGCTTGATCTGTTATGATCATCATCCACTAATGTTAGATTGCATGCCCTGCAAAGAACTCAGCACCATCTGGTAACATCAAATAAGAAGAAGGTAATGAGCCACATGTTCTCTTTTTTCCTGAATCAGAGCAACGATACCGTGTGTTCACATCTATATATGGAGGCAGGAGAAAAAAGAAAAGAAAGGAAGATAAAGGTGGTGTGGGGAAATATGCAGACTAGACTGATTATGTGTGACCATTGACACCGCATCAACGAGTTGGCCCATTTTCTATCAAGCAAGCTCGAATGGCAGATCATTGCTGAATGATTCCAGTAAATTGAATTGGCCTCTTCTCAGGTCTTAGCAGTGCACCCGTCCATCAAAAAATACTTACCAAAATGCAAGATTAATGACTGTTGGAGATTTAATTTGCTAATACCTGAAAGAACTGCTAATGGAGTTTGGGAGACTTGTGAAAGGGAAGCAGACATTATTATTGCTCTTAAACTAGTATGTGAGCCCAGCCATTCATTAAAGAAATCCAGGGGGAACTGGAGCTCTTTGATTTCTTTGCAAACAATCCAGAAAGAACCAACTGTTTTTCACTGGCAACATAACACAGGGAATTTGTGTCATGTTTAGCTTATTTGTCTCTTGCTCTCCCTACTGTTAGAGGTACTGTTGAGGATGGCTTGCACTACTATGGCCCTTATCACATGGGGTCTGAAGCAGAGCTAATCCAAAGGGCATCCACAGCTAATACATATTATTCCCCCGTGTTTACACACGACGCTGCCCCAGAACACGGAGCTAATCCGTATTGTTCCCCCGTGTTTACACACGACGCTGCCCCAGAACTCGGCAGAATACGGAGCTAATCCGTAAGGAGTAGGGAGATTTTGACATTCGGTTTGTAGAGGAAGTACCTAGGGAGCCTTCGCATTCATTGCGAATTGGTGGGCAGGGCGAAAATCCCAGCGAGGGGAAGGGATTGCCTTGGCAAAAGGCAAACCAGATTGGAAAGAAGAGGAGGAGAGGAAGAGGGAAGAGGGAAGAGGGAGGCGATCTCTCTCTCTCCATGGGCTGCCTTCCCTTCTCCAGTCCTCCAGCCCTCCTCCTCCTCCCCGGTTCCCATGGCTGCCTTTCCTCCCGGCTTTTTGTGACGGGAGAGAAGGGAGCCTTGGTATTAATTGCGAAATGGCCAAAAGGGCGATATTCCCTTCGTTTCGCTATGGAACCGAATTTATTCCTACTTCGGTTAGTCTTCGCTTTTTCTTTGCTTCGTGGCCAGCGTTTGATAAGGTCCTATGTTATCTTAGAAACTCAGAACAATCACTCTTCCTTTCCCTTGATGATTTGATCCCTGTTCATCCAGCCAATTCTCATTCTTTACCTTTCCCCCCCCTAATGAGCCATCACTTGTTTGTTGCCATGATCCTTTTCCTCCTGATGATGTTTATTTTAATGTCTGCTTCTTCAACTCTGCAGCCAAGCCAAGGGTGGTACAGGCCCAACAGGGGAAGGGATTTAGACATTTATTTCATTGAAATATATAGCCTTCCTGATCCCTTGCAGTCTCAACATGAGCAGTAGCATTCATAGACATCATTGGATGCAATCCAAGATTTAAAAATACATTTTAAAATAGCTATCACATGTTTCGATGTTTTCTCCATTTTGAACAGTTAGGTGTTACTTTCAGCCCAGCCTGGTGCTATCGTTGGATAGGGTGATTCAGTCCATCCCATGAAAAAGCAATGGACTTATATTAGCCAGGATCCTATATCTTGCTTGAGTAGTGAAAATCTACACTCACATAGTTACATGGTGGTGGCACTATCCAATCCTTCTGATGAATTTTGACATTGTACAAACAGTTGTGGCCAACGTGACTGCTTCTTGTACCACTGTGTAATGGGGAATGTGCAGTGGCTGTTTCTGCAATCCTAGAAAATACAGTGTTATATTAGAGGCACTGATGAGGAGGTATGCACCATCCAAGAATGAACAACTGGATGTTTAATTTATGTAAATCCTATTGATTCAATGGCACTACTCTAGTTTGGAGTAACAATTAGATTTTGGCCCTTGCAAAAATGGGTACGCTTGTAGAACTCTGCTTATACAACCATGAACTGGCACAAGACCAAAAATGGATAACCAAGCATGTAAGGTTGTCATTTTACAGAAGTGCATGCCCCCAACAGGATTCTGGCTATTTAGTTCATGTTTGCATGTATGTCACCACTGGGGTCTGAAGTGCAGAGGGAGAGGAGACATTTAGGTTTTATTTATTTATTTATTTATTTGATAATTTTTACCTTTTTTTTTTTTTTTAAAGCCAGCTCTGGTATTATAATGGCAAATCAATTTATGACAGCATGAGATTTCATGGAATGTAGCTCACTTCATAAAGTGCCTGGTGAATTAGCCAGAATTTTGGGTAGATAGTACTTGGGTTCAAGGATAGGACTGTAGCCAATGAACTCAAAGGGAAATAAAGAGGAGGAAGTACTGACAGTGACAATGAATGCTAACACTGGCCATTCACAATTACTATTACTAAAACCATGAATGCCCCAGGGGTAGGCAAGACAATTAAGAGGTGGGACTGTGATATAAAATGTGTTATTCTGATTCCGTCCTCTAGTCATAGAATGGAATTTCCCAATCAGTTGTAACTCAGCAGTTTCTCTCTTTGCTCCATTATGATTACATTAAAGTCAGTGATTGAGTGTCTTGGGAAGCTGAAGTGGATTTTGCCATTTCTGATGTCAGATGATAACCACAACAAGCTTGCAAAGTTGTAAAGTTGTGGAATTTATCCCACAATTAAAATTAAAATTCACGTGAATACTGTAGTGACTAGTGGCTTCCACATCCGTATAGCGGTGAGTCCAGGTTTTAGTCTGAAGTTTAAAAGGGCTGTTCAAGATGTTAAACCATTTTCCCCAAAGAGGCAAATTGCCTTGAATAACTTCTTTCAAGTTCAAACTAAACCCAAAGCAGATTCACTGCCTCATAGGCATGGAAGCTATAATCTGCCACTGCATTAAGGTGCATTGTAATGGGGACGTCCAGTTCCTCTGTTAAGCACATGTACACTCATTCACATACATCTGTGCAACATCAAGTAGCCTTAATTAGAGATACTGTTGTTAATTAGAGGTATGTTTTCAGGGGGCAAAGCAGTCTCTTTTTAACACTGACAGTTGGTGACACAATTCAGGTTCTGGCATGGGCAGCATCAACAGTTTATCAATTGCTTGTGTAATTAATTAAAACTGCATGGGATCTGCCTGTTACTCTCATTAAGTTTCATGGTTAAAAATGTGTTGAAACATGAAGATTTTTTTCTGTTGCAATCTGTTGTATTATTTAATTTCTACATCACAACTCACATAATAGCTCACACATGTACATGAAGGGGGATGTATTTTGGAAACTGGCGCAGGATCCCCAAGAGCCCTAATCTGGCTTTGGTTGCATTTCTCTGGATTCTACCTGCACATTCTTCCCATCTTTATTTTCTGTTATGTGGCAAGAGTTTGGTTTTAATTCCTGCATAGACATTTGTGTGCATTTGTATGCATTTTTCTTAATGCATATATTTATTTATGCATTTTGTACACATACTCCCCCTAGACTAATCAAGTTTATGGTATATTTTCAATTGAACACATTATGGCCATTTTTCAATTCATAAAGTGTGCATTTTTTGTGTGTTCACTATGGCTGTTACTGGTATATGTAAGTGTAACTGAAATTTACACATGTGTACACATGTATTGAATCTTTTGGTCACTGAGGAGGAAGACTTCACTACCTTTCTCTTGCAATGACTAAAATCCCCACAGGATGCCCACTGGAGAGTGGAGGTTATCAAAGAAGCATCTGGCTTTGGCCCCTATAGACACATACTAATGACAAAGGCATTATCCAAGAGTTCCTAAGGATCTGTTTGATTTTGCTCTTTAGCTGAATATCAAACCAGCTCCTACTCTAAGCTTGGCATACTCAACATCTTGCTGAGTGAGGTTTAATATTGCTTGAGCCATGCTAGTGTGCAAATTAATATTGTTCATTCTGGAAAGCACTATATTAGTTAGGAAATTAACCATCTGCTGGTAAATCTGATATGTATTTGCTAGATAGTAGAGATGAACCCTAACCACAGAATCAGCTACCCACCAAGTCAGGTCTACAGGGAGGGAAGAAGGAAAACATTTTTATGTTGGTGACTGCCCATTGGGGAGAGAAAGAAAAACAAGGGAGCAAAAAGGTATCTTAAAGGCTTATGTGCTTGTTCTATTTGTATGAGGTATGGACTCTCAAAACAGCATGCAGTGAATAGAGTTGCATAATAAAACAGTAAACCAATGACAATATGTTTGGGTGATACTAGTAATAATGTGTGATTTTTAGAAACACATTTCAAAAAATATTTTGGTTATCACCTGTAAAGTGGGATAAGTATCTGTTTTAAAAGCAGTTGTTTGCATTCCCCACACATCTATCTGTAGCAGATTCATGATACTATCCTATTGTTGTTGTTGCTATTGTTAAATACTAGAATGAAAATGCTAGAAGTCTCAATGAATGTTTGGTTAAAATCTCCTGTCCATATAATAATATATTATTATTATATATCTTCTGTCCATATCTTTATTGCTTAGTTCTCCTGTTCTCTTGCAGGAACATTGAAAGGTGGCTTGTGCTAGTCAAATCATGAGTTCATCTAGCCACTTCTGGGCAGAAGCCCCCCCCCCCCCCAAAAAAAAATTTGGACACACCAAACCCTGGTACACCACTGCATCTAGTTCAGAATTTCCACTCACCACACTATTGTTGATTCTCCAGGGTTTCAGATGAGGTCTTTCGCAGTACAGATGGTAGAAACTGAACTTGGAACCTTCAGCATGCAAACATATACTCTGTTGATGTGCTCTGCCCCTTCCCATTAATGGCATAGGAAGGGTCTGCACAACATTGCCTGTACAAAGGATTATGTGTCTACAGGGGGCAATTGTGGTAGAGACAGATGGCTGTGTGTTCCCCTCATTATTTTGTCTCCTTTTAAACATAAATTCATGCTCTCAGGGATAGCTCTGCTTCTTTCCTCCTCTTGGATCCCCATCTTCTTTCTCTCCCAACCTTGTAGTCATTAGTAGCATTCCAAGTTTATATTCCTGACAGTAGAGTGCATTTTATACTACAGTTTTTTTCTTTTAACTGTAAATTGTCTTTGCTGTTTACTTAAGTACCAGCCTTCATGCCTATCCAAGAAATGGCTGATGGATCTGATCAAGTCCAAGTCATCTCTATTACTGAGCTACCAGATCATCTAATCTAGCCAAAAACCACTCCTTTCAACTCATGTTCTGCTTTCTCCATTCTAGCTTGTCTATGAGAACATGTCATGATAACAGCTACAAAATGGTTGTTCTAATCAATGATGGATCTTTGAAGATATCACGAAAAGGGACAACATTAAAGGAGTGAGTGCAAGACTGCAGCATATGAGATCTGATTAAGGAGAAAAAGCTGCTTGTGAGAAACAGAGGGAATAGGCCTTATGTTAAGAATTCAGTTTAAGGGTGCAATAGCGGTGCTATGCTTGCTGTATGCTAGTAAGACATCTGGAACAGGACTAGGTGTAGAAGGAAGTAAATTCATATCTAAAAGTATCCAGCAACTGAGAGGAAACATTCAGAGATAAACAAGAATGGAAATACCCAGGTCACTCTCACTATCTGACTTAACCACTTTTGCTCCCTGTTGGCTTTCTTGGCTCTTAAGTTCTTTGTGCAAAGCAAAGTACTCTTCTTCACTGCCAACAAACATGAGGACAACTTACATTCTATCTTTGTGGATTCTTTTAGACACAGGAATGGGTCTTCCAAAGGTCCAACATGATGCCCTCAGAGAGATTCAATAGAATAAGAAACATAGGAACTTACTTCTCTGTGAACGAGCACAACAGAAGGCCACAATGGTAGCCATCAGCACCAAGAATGCCACACCAGCTCCAACTGCAACGCCTATAATGACTGCCATTGGCACTGACTCTGGAAAAAACAAGAAAGCAATGAAGTGGAGATGGGCTCTGGATACTATTAATCTTTCCCCCCTTTCATTGCCCCTTACTCATGATCACATCCCCAATTGTCTATTGTAAGAGCCTCCTGCCATTGGTCATTGAGATTTATTCCTAACCAATAACATACATGGATAGCTGGTAGATGACACATGACAAACTCAAATGAATTGAATGAGGACCATCTATAATCATGGAGAAAACACACAGAGAAGTGCAGCTCATGTCACCATCCCCTGAATCTCTTGTGTGCAGCAAAATCAACAGAGATGCTGTTAACAGAGCCTCTGCTGGGGTGGATTTAGATGATTCAAGCAGTTTAGTTCAAGCAATTCATTTGGAGAAGATACAGACAGGGAACTGATGGAAACTTTTGTTATTTAACATGGAATGCAGGATCTATTGAGGTATGATAGTGATGCGTATCTTTTTTATGTTTAAAAAGGAGAGCCTGTCTGGCATCCAATTGAGCAATATAATATGCAGCAGCTAGGCCATGATACTGCTTCATATGGCCTGCATTATTACAATGAACTGACCTATTTTATCTATGGTGAGAAAGGGTGTTGAAAAAATGGTCAACCACCATGAAGTTGTTCACATTTTTGTGCATTTTAATTTTTTACCAAAACCCTCTTTTTTGCAGAAAACCTTTATTCCACCCCCCTCCCTCTACAGGAAACAGTTGGATAGCCCAAAACATGATGGCTGGGATCCTGTTCATGAAATGCACAGATGTATGTCCAACTGTGTATGCATTTTTATAGCCAGTGGAATTCAATTGATTACAGAGGTAGCTTCCCAGAAATGCTAGGATCCTCTTGATGTACAGGAAGAGAATGTTGCTTTCCTGTGGCTGGTTGCTAAAGCACAACCAGCTGCATCTAGCCATATCCAGTCATTCTCATGGGGTGTATATCTGTGTGAATGTACATTGGTAACAGGAAAGTAAGGTAAGAGCACAGGGAGAAGGGAGAGCCAGGATCTTAGACATTATTATCTATGTAAAAATGTTGGGGTTTTGAGCAAAACAATATTTTTGAATGAATGACATTTTAAAAAAACAAGTCCCCAAATGGGAATAATAATGGAAAAATGTACAAAACACTGATAATATCACCTAACAGGGACCAAACTTTTGAAATTCTTTGTTTTTGCATGTGAGAATGAAGTAAGTCAAAACTCCCATCCCTGCAATTTATATATTCTCTGGGTGGGAATTCCAACTGTTTCAAAATCATGTGCAACAAATTACTAAGTCATGTTATACTGCTCAAATACTGCTCTATATGTTATGTGGTTTATAAAGGATACCAGGCCAAAAAGAAAACAGAATGGAATCCTGTTGTTGGTATGAACTGGCATAATTTTGGGTTATATGTTTTTGTATGTAATTTTGTATGCAATTTTGGGGATTTGGCAGAAAAAGGTACTCAGTGCCTTCTTGTATAACACTCCCCCTCCACAAGGCAGCTTCTCAGTGCTGGAGCATGACCCACAACATTTAAGGGGTTGGGGGAGAGTAATGGTGTCTGAGCAGGATCTCGCTGTAATTCCTCATTTGGAGAAGTAAACATACATCACCCTAAGATCTCTAGCATACGCTAATTTACTCACTGGAGATACAGGAAAGCAATGTTCTCTTCTGACTACAGAAGTGCACCTATGAACTATCTTTTCATACCCCACCTTCCACAGCTACAAAATGGCTGTGGTAGTAGGTTTCAGTGTGGGGAAACCGACAACGAGTCAACATGGGCAGCCATGTGATACTGTGCTGGTGGAGCTTTAAACATTGCCAGTGTGAGGTAGCAACTCAGCCCAAAAAGATTAGACATGTTTTTTCTTGTCAGCCTATTGCTGTTGGTGTGTGCCTTCAAGTTGCTTCTGACTTATCATGACCCTAAGGCTAACATATCATGGGGGACCCTGTGATGACCCTAAGACAAAACTCTCATGGGGTTTTCATGACAAGTTTCTTCAGATGGGGGTTGCCATTGCCATCCTCTGAGGCTGAGAGTGTGACTTGCCCAAGGTCACCCAGTGGTTTTACATGGCTGAGCCAGAATTTGAACCCTAGTGTCCAGAGTCCTAAGGCCTAAGCAGACTGCCAGAAATAGTGCACATTAAATTGAGGCACTGCCCTGGCTCAGTGCTAGGGAGTCATGGGAATTGTATTTTTTTCTGAGACATTGAGCCTTCTCTGTCAGAGAGCTCTGGTGCCACAATAAATTACAGTTCCCATGATTCCCTAGCACTGAGCCAGGGCAGTGCCTCAATTTAATGTGCACTATTTCTGGCAGTCTGCTTAGGCCCATAGTCAAACACTCAAACTGCTACACCACATTGGTTCCTATAATGGTGTATAATTGTTTAATCTCCTTGCTATGCATGGTCTCCAGTTAGCTTTTATGTGGAGTGGAGTGGAGTGGAAAGGTGGGTGCACACACAAGCCCCTCCTCTAATGTCCATCACTACCACTGATGTTAGTATGTAAAGGATCCCAGGATCAATCTATTACAAAACTGGCAGAAGATAGGAAATTACAGAACCCCACTAATCACATACAGCTCCCAACTGAGACCACTCAGACATATCATCACTGAACTGCAACCTATTTTGGACAATGACACTACCCTTTCAAAGGCTTTTGGTGGCAGGCCTTTATTGCCTACAAACAGGTTCCTAAACTGAAATATTTACTTATAGCCTCCCAAGCTGAAATAGTTACTTACAGAAGGACACACAACCCAGATGGGGAGACAAGTACAACACCTTGCCACAAACCCAGATGCTAACTCTGTCCACACATCTGAAGGACATACAACCCACATGAGGAGACAAGTACAACACCTTGCTACAAACCCAGATGCTAACTCTGCCCACACATCTGCTCAGGAAATGTCATCACAGAACCTAGTCACATAACCACATATTGGAGGCACTTTCACTTGCTCATCCTCTAATCATTGATATATGCTGTACTTTGTCAATACTCCCTTTCAGCATTCTACATTGGGCAAACAGGCCAGTCTCTGCACCAGAGGATAAATGGACATAAATCAGATATTAAGAATGGGAATACACAAAACCCTGTTTGCAGAACACTTCAATCTTCCTGGATATTCCATCTCTGACCTCAGGACAGCAGTCCTTGAACAAAAAACTACAAAGGAAGATTGGAAAGAGAAACAGCTGAATTAGGATATGTTCACAAACTCCAAGCCAGGGATAGGCAACCTTTCCCCTTTAAGGGCCGAGGGACTTCAGCTCCCAGAATCCCAGGAGCTATTGGCCAACTTGGCTGAGGCTTCTGGGAGCTGAAGTCCCTGGGCCCTTAAAGGGGAAAGGTTGCCTACCCCTGCTCCAAGCCATCAACAGAGGGTTAACAAAGACAATGGTTTACTGGCACAGTACACATATTATAACACTGGACACTCTTAGCCACTTAACATAGCTCCTTTCAGGTTTCCAGCCTGTACAGATCACATTCTAAAACTCCTTCCACCAGTCATACTGTCATGACGCACACTGGCCTTAGGCAGTATCTTTATAGCAATAGCAATAGCAATAGCAAGTACATTTCTATACTGCCTATCAGAGCACTTAAGCATTCCCTAAACAGTTTACAATGTGTAAGCTAATTACCCCCATCAAGCTGAATGCTCATTTTAGCGACCATGGAAGGATGCAATCCTGAGTTGAGCCTGATCCCTGGCTGGTCTTGAACTCACAACTTTGTGGTTTGTGAGTGAGCGGCTGCAGTACAGGCATTTAGCCACTGTGCCACCATGGCTCTTTATACCTTTGTCTCTCAATTACCACCATTAGAACTTATCATCTAATTAACACGCCCACAAGTTTTGCATTTCTATGGGTACTCATGCAACCTATAAAGGTCCTTCCTGAGCATCAGTTCACTCCATGCATCTGAGGAAGTAGACCAAATCTACAGAAACTCATGCTACAACTTCTTTTGCCCAGTTCTTAAGGGTGCTACAAAATCCATTTGCATACTGATATTCCAGGCTAACATGGTTGTGTATTATCACATGCCGTTCAAAGCAACTTATCCCAGTCACATTTAATTTTGAAGCCGGATCTTATTGCATGTGTTGGGGGTATGTGCAATAAGATCCGACTTCAAAATTAAATGCGACTGGGATAAGTTGCTTTAAATGGCATGTAATAAGCCTCTAAATTATACCACCGATGTTATTGAGCTTCCCAGTTTGAGCTGGGAGGTCTGTGAGGAATTTTAAAAGCAGAAGCCTAGAAGCCATGAGAACTCTGATGGTAGGGTTTACATAACACCAGAATGAATGTAGCTACCTTGCATTTCAGATAGAAGTTTATGCTAGAAACCCCATTTTCCTCTGTGAAGGGAATTTTGAAATCCTGGATAAATATTCCAAATTGATGATATGGCAAGCAACACTGGACTATTGGAAGCATATGAAAAGAGATAACTTAAATGGAAGGCAATAGCTATGTTTTGTTGCTATAGGAGCCTTTCTGCCATATAATTTTATTTGGAGAATTCGGTAAACAATAACACTATGAATACATTTTTTAATGTAATGCTGGTTTTAGCCTACAAACCTGAAACTGCTTAGAGCCTGGATATATGAAAGACTGCCGCCTCACGTATAAGCCTGCCTGAAATTTGAGATCCACAGAGGAGGATCTTGTGGAGTTAGGTTGGTATGTACACATAACAGGGCTTTCTCTCTGGCAGCACCCTGACTGTAGGCTGGCTCCACATCTTATGGGCTTCTGGTGGGTAGCCAAAACAGTACTTTTCTGCATGTCTGTCAGTTTGAAAATTGCTCTGTTTTAACTGTTTTGTTTTAATTGCATTTTAGGATGTTTTTAGGCTGTTTTTAAAACTTGTAAAACTTTAAAAGTTTTCAAAGAGGGTTTTAATATGTTTTTTTTAAATGTTTTTATTCAGTTCCAGCACAGCGAGCAGAAAGAGAGCTGTGTCTGGGAGGACGTCCTTGACTGGCTGTGTTTTCAAGCTTGGGTGAATGTGTTTGTTCCTGACTGTGCTCTCCCTGAGCCCATGGGCTGAAGAAGTGGGGCCTAGCAGCCTAGCTCTATATAACTGCTGCGAGAGGCTCAGAATCTTGTCTGGCAAACGAGCTAGTATCTCTCTCTCACCCTAATATCTTGAACTCAGTGACAGCTTGGTGAACAGCAAAGCCAACATGAGTGTTTTATGTGGGTGTTTAACGGGGGACTTTTTGAGGGGGAGGCCCAGAGTCCTGTTTCAGTACCTACTTAAAACTACTGAATATGGACAGTAAGGGAACTGCTGTAGTCCACCTGCAACAGTTGTGGTATGTTGGTGTTCTTGCCTATGGAGGTGGGTAACTTCACCTGCACCAAGTACAAGCTGGTAGCCCTATTGGAAGAGAAGGTCCAGCAGCTGGATGCCTGGGTATGTACACTTCAGCATATTAGGGAGCAAAAGGTTTTCCTGGATAGAACAGAATGGATGGTCCTGGATAGGAACACATAGAGGAAGTTTCTGGGGAGGTGGTCTGTTCACATACACTGGAGGTAGACAGTTGGAGGAATGTGACAAGAAGATGTAGTGAAGCGAAATAGGATCATTCTGTGAAGGTACAGAATTGATTTGAAGCTCTCTCCCTTATCAGGGATGACAAGGCAAAGCAGGAGGGCTAGGTGTTAAGGAAAGTGGAGGGGACCATCGGAGTACCACAGGGAATAGCTACTGCTAAACCTCAGAGGAGTCATGTGGTGGTTGTGGGGGGGGGGGACTCTTTGTTGAAGGGCATAGAATAAGTGGTTTGTGGGCCTAACAATATGTCTGAGATGATGCGTTGTCTCCCTGGGGCAAAAATCTGTGATGTGACAGTGAGGCTGGCAAGACTTGTCAAGCCTACTGATCATTACTCCTTTCCTTTGGTCCATGTGGGAACCAATTATATTGCAAACCACCACTTTTAAAATATCATAAGGGATTATGAGGCTTTGGGTAGGAAGGTGAAAGAGCTGGATGCACAGGTTGTCATCTCATTTCTTCCCCTAGCTGAAGGGCATGGTCCAGGAAGAGAGAGGGAAATAGCAGATTTGAACAACTGGCTCGCTCCACACATTGTGTCACCAAGAATGATTTGGATTCTTGGATCATGGCCTGTGGTTTCAGAAGAGGGGATGTCTCACAAGGGATGGGTTGCACCTCACACCAGTTGGCAGAAATGTTTTTGTGAACAGTCTCAAAAATTTGATTAGGAGGGCTTTAAATTGGGTTATATGGGGGAGGAAGGCAGGAGTTCACCAAGGGCTGGAGAAAATAGTCAACTGTTATAGAGGGAGCAACACAAATAGTGCAAGGACCCAACAATGGGAGGAAAAAAATTGCCTAGGCAGCTAAGAGAGAGGACCCATGGTCTTAGATGTCTCTACACTAATGCACAGAGCATGGGAAATAAACAAGATGAATTAGAACTACTAGCACAACAAAGCACAATAATAGGCATCACTGAAACCTGGTGGGATGGGTCTCATGATTGGAATGTAGTAATAGAGGGGTATAACCTTTTAAAGAGAAATAGACCAAACAGGAAAGGAGGAGATATAGCATTATATGTTAGGGATGTTTACACCTGTGAAGAGATCCAGGACTTAAATCCTGCAAGCCAGGTGGAGAGCATCTGGACAAAAACCAGAAGGGAAGGAAACAATATGGATGTTATTATGGAAGTCTACTAAGATCTCTGAGTCAGATTGAGAGATTGGATGTTGCCTTTCTAGAACAGATGACCACACACTCAGAAAGGAGATACATATTAGTGATGGTTGACTTCAACTATTTTGATATTTGCTGAAGGTCAAACTCAGCCAAAATATCAAGATCTAGCAAATTCCTCCCTTGTCTGGAAGACAATTTCATTTTCCAAAAGGTAGAAGAGGCATAAATAGGATCAGCTATTTTAGGCCTGATCCTAACCAACAGGGATGACCTAGTTAATGGGTTACAAGTGGTGGGCTCCTTAGGTAGGAGTGATCATATTCTCCTGGAGTTTGTAATGAAGTGGAAAGGAGAAGCCAAACCTAGTCAGACACACATAGATTTTAGGAAAGCTGACTTCAGTAAACTTAGGGAAATACTGGGGGTGATCCCATGGTCAGGAATACTAAAAAAGAAGAGAGTTCAGGATGGATGGGAGTTTTTGATTTTGCTTTGATTGTGTGTTTCTGCATGGCAGGGGTTTGGACTGGATGGCACTATTGGTCTCTTCCAACTCTAGTTCTATGATTCTGGGGGGTTGCAGACTGCCAGAAATAGTGCAAATTGAGTCCACTTTTAGGGTTAGGGTTAGGGAATCATGGGAACTGCAGTTTATCATGGGAACTCTCTGACAGAGAAGGCTCAATGTCTCAGAAAAAACAAACAAACATTCCCATGATTCCCTAGCACTAACCCTAACCCTAAAAGTGGACTCAATTTGCACCATTTCTGGCAGTCTGCAACCCCCATCTATTACCTTAATTAATATAGTCTATTAGCTGGGCGACGAGGGCTTATTTAGGCCCCAATTCTTTTCTTTTACGCTGGGCCTTCCCTCTAGTCCCTGGCTGTTATTAGGGCACTATTTTAAGTGTCCCAGGTGCCCCATCCTCCTCCTCCTGCTGCATAATGCTGGGGCGCAAAGGGACTAGTGGGAATGACATGGAAAAAGCCCATGATTCACTTCCATAGTGGGAAACAATGCATCGGCCTCAATCCAATCTGTAGCCCGGTGTCAATGCGATTTGCAAACTGGTTAAAATGCAATTGGGAATAAGCCCTGATTGTCACCAGTATGCTGATAATGTGCAACTTTACAGATGATTGTGTAGCCACCATCTAATATCAAGAAAACACATAATACTGTTAATGTTGCTTGGGTTTGCTAGTCAGTGTATTGTAGTGGTCTGAGTGTTGGACTATGACTCTGGAGACCACAGTTCAAATTCCCATTCCACCATGGAAACTCACTAAGTGACCTTGGGCAAGTCACATTCTCTTAACCTCACAGGAAGGCAATGGCAATACCTCTCTGAACAAACTATGTAAAGAAAACCCTGTGACAGGTTCACCTAAGGTGTGCCATAAGTCAGAAACAATAATAAAATCAAACTGGTGGTCAGTTGAGAGTTTGGTTGAAGGATTATGCAAAATGGTAATACCTTTGTTGAGACAACTAAAATGCACAAAATACACCATGCAAGCTTTTGTGCTTTTTAGCTGTCCCAATAATGGTACCACTGTTTTGTGGATTTGGGGTTTGTTATATTTTGCTGCATGGCCAACATGGCTACCCCTGAATGTTTCCTGGCTCAGGATTGGAATTCCAGGTTCCAGGTTTTGGAAGGGGTTGTGCTCACTCTGAAAGGTCAGGCTGATAGTTTGAGAGTAGTCATTGACACTGCACTGTTCCTGGACTCCTGGATGTCAGCAGTGATGAAGATTGCTTTTCTACAACTCCACTTAATGTATGAGCTGTGATGTTTCTTGGATGGATTTGACTTCATAATCATTTTCTATACCTTAGTTCTACATGGGGTCAGCCTAAGAGAATGTCTGGGACCCTCAGCTGATGCAAAATGTGTTGGTTAAGCTGTTAACTTGTGTGTGAGAATGTCTCTTCCTCTCCTCTTAATTGGACAGTTGCTCTTCATGATAAACCACTGTTTCCTGTAAGGCTGAACTGACATCGGAATGGTAGATCAGACTTGCCAGTTTGAATAGGTATGGGAAAGGTTGGTTTGTCCCAACAGAATAGTTCTATAATTGTGATAGGGAAACTTCCACAGGGCTAGGAACTGATTTCTTTGAAGGGCCTCACTGATGTTAATTTGCTTTTTTTTAAGGGAGGGAAATCTGAATCAGAAGTACATATTCCAATTTATAACATCTAGGAAAAAATGATATTTTCTCCTAAAGCAAAGCCAGAGACTGTGTTTAAAAGGATATGAATGTTTTCCAGGGACTCCAGGTAGTGTGAGTGTCATTAAATCTAAATCTCTCTACAGCTGGAAAGAGGAAGGAAGGACATAAAAGTCCATTGTTTATTGGTGCTCTTGCACATAACATAATAGTGTAGCATTATCCATTATGCCATGGGATAGAGACAAGCGTTGTAAAAATGGGTGCGGGTACATGGTATATTTGATATGTAGAAGGTTTTTTAAAAATAACAAATATAGTTGGAGGTGATTACCACAATTTACCTTGTCATGATTAGCTTTCTTAATAAATCAGCACATGGATCTATGACATGTTGGTTTTTCAGGAGAGGACATGGTGTCGCTCAGGCTAAAATGTCAGTGAGCAGTTGCAAACTTCAGTACTTTTATTTGACATTAAAATAATGACATCTGATTTTTGTATTTTAAACGGTTTATGACTTGAGACAAATTGAACTGATATTTGAGTTGAGCATATAATTTCCTTGCTGAAAAAGCTTCACTGACTGTCAATCTATTTCTTGGCACAATTTAAAGTGCTGGTTATGACCTTTAAAGCCCTACACAACTTGGATCCAGACTATCCAAACTTGGATCCAGTCCATGTCTCCTCATATGAGCTTGCCCAAATCTTATGATCTTTGGGAGAGTGCTTTCTTTCCATCTGACCACCCTTCCAAGCTTGACTGGTGAAGACACGGGAGAAAGCCTTCATGGTGATTACTCTTAGGCTTTGGATTTCCCTCCTGAAGGAGGTCATCCCTGTTGGTTAGGATCAGGCCTAAAATAGCTGATCCTATTTATGCCTCTTCTACCTTTTGGATAATGAAATTGTCTTCCAGGCAAGGGAGGAATTTGCCCTCTGTCTGCTGTCTTTGCACCAGTAGGCAAAGACTTTCTTGCTGACTAGGGTGGAGTATGTTAAAATAAAATATGCTTGCATATACTACACTAAACTTCTTTGGGAATGGAGATACACACAGATTTTTGGATTGAGTGGAAACAATTTAGTCCTGATGTATCCAAGATTATGGTTATATTGGGCCCCATAAAGTTGACATAGGGCCTCTGCAGACTGGTCCAAAGGGCTGGCCTGGAGGTAGAGTTGAAGTGCGGCAGCCACACACCAGCTACCCCAATCCCACACCAATGCCATCCTGATGCCGCGTGCCATTACGCACAGTGCATGGTGTCACGACACTCTCCCGGCGCAGCGTTCTGACATGCTGCATCAAAAAGGGCGAGAAAGAGCCGTGTGCTAGCTCTTAGGGCAGCCTTTTGCCGCCCCTAAAAGGAGTGGCATTTTGCTGCTTTTTTCAGGGTGGCAAAAGGGAGGATTGGGGCTACGGTATGGGGTTGCCGCTTGATATTTAGGTAAATATTAGCTAGCTAGCTAACTATGAAAATTGTATCATTATGCACCCTCTCATTCAACATCCATGTGCTACATCTGGAACACTATATACCTTAATCATAATCTTGGATATATATCTTGGAGAGAGAAACAGGGACATTTGAAAAGCAGCTGAAATAGTTGGACAACAGAGTAATCATGACTATTCCTGACAAATTGGGACAGTTGGAGGGCATGCTGGTTATCCCTGAGTAGCTATATATGATATAACAGAGAGAAACAAAGGCTCCCAACCACTGATATAACACATAGTAGATATGGCACAGAGCACAGAAGTGTGCTCAATGAATTGGCTCAGTTTCTTTAACACCATTAGTTCCCTTCTTATCAAACTAATTTTTTAATGGTTTGGAGAAAACACTTCATGAATAGGGGCAAGAAATTTAAATTATCATTTTAATATTGGAAGAGATTTCCTTTTAAAGAAAAGGTTTGGCATTTTGTTATCAGTTGTTGAAATGGCTTTTTTTTTGCCTGACTTTTGTGGCAAATGTTAATATAGCTGCCCTTTCTCCCAATTAACTCCAGCTTTCAATAGTTTTAATGCTACGTCAGGCAGGCACAAATGGTGCTAATTGCAAAGAGGGGATTCTCATTAGCTTTGGCAGCCCCCACTGAAAAAGAAAAAGAAAACTGGAGAGGAGAAAATACAATCTTTAAGGAGTTGCATGGAATCTGTGAGATTGCACAGATATTTCTTTCCCATTTTGGGGGTGGTTATTGTTACTTTTCTTAGGGGGGAAGCAGATGGGTAGCACGGGGCTGCCCCAGGAAGCTGCGGATTGGGGCCAAGGTATCCGCACTGCTCGGCCCCGAGGCGCAGCGTCCCAGGCCCAGGAAGGAGCGCTAAAATAGAGCTCCTTCCACAAGATGCCGAAGGTGCGCCACAAAAGGCCTCTGGCGCACCTTCTGTGCCTCTTCCGCTGCAGCGTGTACGGACGCTGCAGCAGAAGTGCGTCATCGGAGCACCGGCCGTGTGGAGGGTCAGCCGCTCCGATGACATTTTCAGGAAGGGGTTGGGGCGCCCAGCATGAGGCTGCCCCTCCCCTTCCTGGCCTCGAAGATGGTGCTTTGTGCCGTCTGCTTAGGCCCTTAGTAACTCTCTTCTACTGGACAGAATAGGCGAGTAGTTTCTGACTCATTTGCTAAGATCCCTGGGATTTTGTGTTTGCAATAAAGTGTAGTTTGGGTTTGGGATATAACATGATTTTCTGCAAGAAACCGGCAAAAGGAGGAAAGGAGTAAACCAGAAATGGGAAATATGTGGTCTTCTACTCAGGAAATTTGACTAGAGATCATTCACTGTGGATTATAATAGCATAGCTGCCAACATTTCTCAGATGAAAAAGGATATGGATGACCAAGGGAAATTTGAATGTCAAATGACTACACAAGAATACACAAGCAAGGAGAGGCTATCGCAGTTTGTTTTTACCTAAGCCCATTGGGAAAGATAGAATTCTACCTTCTTCCCTCCTCTCTTCTCCCCTGCTGTTAATTAATTTGCACTCATTTTGCAGCAATGGAAATAAATTGAATCCGAAAAGGGAAATGGGGAAGAGGAGAGAGAAACTGGGATTTTTGAAAAGCAACTGAAAAAATGGGACAACAGATAATTAATTGGGATGGTTTCTACTAAATTGGGACACTTGGAGGCTGTGAATTAGCTAGGGCTCATGGGGATTGCAGTCTAATAACATTTGGAGCACCACACATTTCCTTTCTCTGAACTGAATTTTTCCTCTGTGTGTGCTGAGACTCCAATTCAGATTAGAACCTTTATGCTTCTTTTCTTTCCCCTTTAATTTAGTGGAAGGTGGCAAATTTACTCTTGTTCCTCCCACAGCTGCTCCAGGTTCTTCTAGTGTTGGGCCTTACCTATCAAACTTGGGGCGCCAGCAGAACTTCTGCACAACTTGAAGCAGCTGCAACAGGAGCAATGACAAAGCCAGGAATAGAATTGAACCCCACAGAAGTGGCAGTTCACTGGCCTCTCTTTCCTTGAGGGAGTGGGAAGTGGCCTGCACCATGCATCCTTGTTGAAAAGAAAGGATTAATACAGAGGTAGGCCAAATGTTTTAGACTATAACTCCCACCAGCCATAGTCACTATATCCAATATTCTTACCTCTTCTGAATTCAATTTTAATTCAGGCAGCATCTGGATACTATCACAGGGATTTTGCTCCCGAATCCACCACCCACATCCAGCCCTGGTCCCAGGGGCACTCTGGTGGTCATTTTTTTTAAGTTGGAAAACTCCTGGTTTTGAAAAGAGGTGCACTGAGCACCCCTGGAACCCAGGCTGGACCCAGTAGGAGGATTCAGTGGCAAAATCCCTGCTATAATATCCAGATGTTGCCTGAATTAAAATTGAATTCAGGAGAGGTAAGACATTTTATTTTAGTGGTGTGATAAGTTCCTATATATTCTAAAACTTTTGCTTGACCAGTCTAACTATAAAAGAGGGGAGGAAAATAGGAAGAGCTTAAGAAACCTACAGATAACAGCCAAGTAGATATCCGCATCAGAGTCTCCTTCGATTTCTGCTTCATTCTCAAAATGTAGCCCATATTTTTGTATAGGATAAAATAAATCTCATAGTGCCTCACCAGATAAAAAAAGGAAGTAATGTTGCTTTAAGCATGAAGCTCTGGCGACTGGATGGTCAATCATCAGACAGAAGTAGAAATTGATCACAATTCTTCAGTCACCTCAAAAATATATAGAATTACTTTCTATTTGGAAGATTCACACTCTCTAGTTCTTTGGTCCACTCTCAACTACCTCAAATTACAAATACCGGCATAGATGCTAGTGAATCAAAGAGTGGGATTGTGGAAATAACCTCACAAGGAGCAGAAAGAAATATGTCTATAAACTCATGTGAGGGGGGGGGGGGCTATGGAAGAGTTACAGACCTTGGAAAAGGTAACTTTTTGGATTATAACTATCAGAATTCCCCACGAGATTCTGGAAGTTGTAGTGAAAGTCACTGTCATTCTAGATTGCACTAGTGGAGCACAAAGCTGCCTGTCTGTGGCACATTCAAACTACCTGTGGGCATGTTGGATACTCTCCCATGGGCACTTAGTAGCCAGAAGAGGACAAAGGGTGTTAAAGAGTAGTTGGCTCTGTTCCTGCGACTAGCAGCAGAAAGACCACATCTTTCTCCTGGATCACTGGAGGATATCCAAAAAGATGCCTGTTGTTCCTTTACCAACACAGCTAGCTGCTGTACCTGGCTGCCCCCATCCTTTCCTGGCCACTAAATGGCCATGGGCGATGCCCATCCTGCAGATGAGTAGATGGGAGGGGGGTCATAAAGGATTGATGTGCTGCATAACTCCATCTCCATTTATTGGGAGAAAATAGATACACAGGCATAATTTCCAATTACACTTGTATATGTAACCCACATATTTCTTCTAATAAGGTTTTCAAATTCTGACTGTATGTAGCGGAATGATACATATTGTTAGGACAGATGTAGTGGTAAAACATCAGAACCTACAGTACCACGTAGGTTTGTTGTCTTAGAAGAAGCAAAATATTGAACCACTGTACACACTCGACTATAAGTCAACTCCATGTATAAGTCGAGAGCAGGTTTGGGGGCCAAAATTATGGATTTTTATATGACTCGTGGATAAGTTGAGGTTAAAATCTAGGGGCATGTAAAAAGGATCTAAAGGATGAAGCAAAGGAAAAACATGCCAAAGAACTTACAAAATTCCAGCAGGTGTATCTGTTTGTGCTCACCCTAAAGGCTGGATGGATGAGTGTGTGTGTGTGTGTGTGTGTGTCAGTGCTTCTAGGACAATGTTGCCTTTCACCAGGGGATGGTTCCTTTTTAAATAAGAGTGCAAGTTCAGTACTTACACTGACACATGCATAGGTCAATGGGTCAATTTTTGGACCTAAATTTCTAGACTTATACTTGAGTATATACAGTAGATGATTAGTTCTTAGAAGTCCGTTCTTCATCTAAGATGATAAGAGATACAGAGATGAGAAACTCTAGGGCAGTGGTTCCCAAACTTTGCTCTTCCAGGTGTTTTGGACTTAAGTTTCCAGAATTCATGGTTATTGGCCAAGGTGGCTGGGGCTTCTGGGAGCTGAAGTCCAAAACAAATGGAGGACCAAAGTTTAAGAATCACTGCTTCAGGGGATGGAAGATATTGGGTCCTTCTTCTCTTGCTTAACAAAATGTCCCTTTCCAACAGTATATTCTGAAATATATGCAATAGTACTGTTCATGATTTAAAAGGAAGTGGAAATGCATTGCTGCAAAACCAGTATGGCCATGATAAAGCCAGTACTCAAGTGATTATAACCTCATAAGCTTTTATTTAAGATAATGCCTTAACTTTTGTATAGCTTAGACTTGCGATGTAAACGGATTCACTGATTTGTAGCTATAGTGGATTTCTGGACGAATAGCCTCTCTTTATAGCTATGGAAGAACTTTTATTTCCTCTCTACTTACTTTTTATTCTTTATTCTTTATTTCTATTTTTCTTCTTTTTTCTCTCCTCTTTTTCTTCCTCTTTGATTCCTCCCTTCCTGACTTTTCTTTCTTTCTCTTTTTCCTCTCCTCTCTTCTTTTCCTCCTCATCTTATTATCTTTTCTTACCTTACTCCTTTAACTTTCTATTCTCTTGCTGATTTCTCACATGTTGATGTCTATTTTTATTCACACCTGTATCTGTACTTGTGTTACATGTGTCATTTTGTTTTTTTTTAAATAAATAAATAAAAATTAAAAAAATAACAGTAATAATTTTTGTTATGTACTTTCAGTTTGTCTCAAGTTTATGATAACTCTCTCATAAGATTTTCTTGGCAAAGTTTATTTAGGGGAATTTTGTTAATGCCTTCTTCTTAAGGCCGCAAGATTGTGGTTTGTCTGAAATCACCCAGTGAGGTTTCAAAAATCTTGTCTTGAGGGTAAATAAAAAGGTAAAGGTTGTCAAGTCATGTCCGACTGTAGGGAGCAGTGCTCATCTCCATTATTAAGCTGAAGAGCCAGCATTGTCAGAGACTACTCTGTGATCATGTGGCCAGTATGATTGCACAGAATGCTGTTACCTTCCCACTGAGAAGTGGTACCTATTTATCTACTTGTATTTGCATGCCTTCAAACTGCTAGGTTGGCAGAAGCTGGGACTAGGAATGGGAACTCACCCCATCCCAGGCCTTGAACTGATAACCTGCCAATCTTGCAATCAACAGAGTCAGCATCTTAACCATTTAAGCCACTGCATCCTTGTCTTAAGGGTACAACGGTACAAAACCCCCAACATTCCTCAAGTGGCAGTGGGATGGGTATTGGGGATACTAGCAATTGACCCCTCTCTCCATCAGAATGAAGTATCACCTTTAGAAAGGATTCTTGGGTGTTCTCTGATCCATATCACATAACGCTGGCTCTCCAGATGTTTTGCATTGCATCTCTCTTTATCCCTTTTTATTGCCCATGCTGAGTAGTGCTGATTGGTCACTTGGTTCTCCATTTCTAGATTAAAACTTGGTAATCATTTTGGCTTTCATGCTACTTTGCTTCTGCAGGGGAGAGCCTCATTAGGCTTTAAATCCTGATCAATCCCTTCAGCAATCCAGTGTCTCCATTTTCCTACATGTGGGTATAAACTTGGTCACTGAGGAGGCCAAGTTGTTTGTTTGGGATACTGAAATTTCCTGTAAAACTACAATGGAGGAAAAAAATCAATAAATATGATTGACCACAATTCATCCCTGTTGTGAGGGTTTTTGGGATGCTCATTAGGTGATCTACATTGTCTATTCTCTTTCTTTCTTGAAAGATATGTTGGATATTATCTGAATGCCTATTAAATATCTGAAATACAGAAATTTTGGTCAGTTAATGGATGATTTGTCATGGGGAAAGCATCTTTAGGGTTTAAACTGGTGATCAGCAACTTGAACCCCTAGGGCTATGGACATCATTTGTTCAAATTTCATTTGGTTATCAGCCAATTTCAAAAGTCCTCTGCATGTAACAACTTCAGAATTTGGGCAAAGTCAGCTGTCCTTCTGATATTCTGATATTTATTAAATGAGGAGGAACTGGGAGTAAAAGAAAGAAAGAAGAGGGAGAAGATGACATCAGAGGTTCCCAGCCATCCTTTATCTTATGCTTCAATTTAAAGTCAAGGGGCTTGTGATTTTTTTACAAAATCTATTTCCTGCCTCTTGAGCAGTGGTAGTATCAGGACTTGTTATTGTTTAATGATTTAGGAGATTGCTACACACTGCTTTTAAACCACGATTACAGCCAAAGAAAAGTGGTTTTGGTGATACTTATTACACAGTGCTGCTTCCAGCTTATAGCTGTTGTGTTCTGGAAGTGCAGTTAGGCTGTCCCTTTTCATTGATGGGAAAAATCTATCAATCACCTCACAATCGTGGAAATTTCCAGGTGCAAAACATTGCTCCTGGGGCAGTTGTGATACTGGCAGTCACATGGTGTCAGTATCTTCTCCTCTCCCCTGTCCCCCTCTCTATAGTTATTCCCAAGCAGGCTCATTGCCTGTATTTCCCCCCTATTTCTTAAAAAAACCCACACACAACTTCAATCACTGTAGCAGAGCTCTGGAACTGCATAAAAAAGTTAAAATAAAAATAAAATTAAAAAACCTGAAAGGAATACTGGGTTGGGCATAGGGTAGAGAGATGGGGTTGTGGAGGAGTCAGGAAGAGAGCACAATGGCAGTTGTGCAATTGCGAAAACATGTGTTATTGGCTGTTCTGAACCCAATATGTTTCCATTTTTTTAAAAAAGTGATGGGATTGCTGCGAGAACAGGGTTTGTGTGATAATGTCCTTAGGCAATGAAAAGTGCTAATATTAAATGTCTAAGTGTGGGAGGGAGACACCATTATTGCTTATGAGATATAGACCGCATACTCTTAGCTGGAACGTGGTTAGTCTAGCTGGAGTATGATGGGCTGGTAGTTGGGAGACTGCGGGCCTGAAGGCATTGTGGAAAAGGGACAGAATGGATATATGAAGTACAGTTGGCCCTCCTCATTTGCAGCTTTGACTTCTGTGGATTTGATTATTTGCTGATTTGATTAATATGTTTTCTGCATAAATTTCTAGGTCCTCTAGCACAACTCTGCTGGAAGTTAACCATAGAGTTGTGCTGGAAGACTTAGGAGATTATCGCATTGTATTTAAAGCGGCTTATCCCCAATGGGATACAATTGTGTTTAATGTTAAAACCAGGTGTTATTGCACACAGCCGTGGTTGGGTGAGTGCAACCCGTATGCAGTCCAGACTCCAGCTGTGCTTATCCTGCAGCTTTTCAAAATTGGCAAGCTTCCATTTTTGAAAAGCTGCTGGATAAGTGTGGCTGGTATCCGGGCTGCATATGGGTTGCACTCGCTCAGTTGTGGCTGCGTGTGATAACACCCGGTTTTAAAATTAAACACTACTGTATCCTGTCGAGGATAAGGCACTTTAAATACAATGTGATAATCTCTTTAGAGATGACAAGAGAAAAAACACTTCTCCAGGCATTTGTAGGTCCTCCAGCATGATTCTATGGTCAACTTCTGCAGGTGTTGACCATAAAGTTGCACTGGAGGACCTAGAGTTTCCCAGAGAGGTATTCTTCCAGGTAAAAAAATAATGTTTTTTTCTTTGTGTTTTTTGCACTTTCACAGGTGTCCTGTGCCCCTAACTCCAGTGAAAGTGGAGGGCTCACTGTACTGTGTCCTTTGAAACTGTTATTTTCTTGTACATTTCCCCCCCAAAAGCAAATATTGTTTTAAATATCTCTCTGTGTGTATGCTATTCTGTTTTATCCCCTATTGACAAGGAGGCATTGCAATGTAATATATGAAGTTGATGCTCTATGGAGGCTGAAGTGTTGTAATGCTATCAGGCAAATTTCTGAGTCTGACATCTATTAATGGAGTTAGAAAGCTACTTTCCCTTGCAATCAAAGCAGACTCTTCCCTCCCCCTCTCCTATTGCAGGGAAAGTGGGTTTTGTAATTGTAGCAGTATGACAGCAAACCATTATTATTAAAATTTCCCATACTGCGTAATCCCATGCTTGTCCTTGCCTACTCTGCACTTTCACTAGGAGTGTGAGGAGGAATGAGTGCAGCTGATGTGATGCAATTCACACTTCTGGCAAATAAAAAAAATGCGTGGTCAAATTCCTGGAATTCTGAGCCTAGTGCTAATGCATGAAACAGTGAACAATTTTGTTTTTTAATTGTGTCATTGCTCAGCCATAAAGAAATTATGTTTTTTTTTAAGCCGGGAGTTTGCCGGCATAAGGAAATGGCCGTCAGAGTGGCCCTGGGAGCAGGGATGGACCCAGGCAGCGATTTTGGTGACTAAATCTTTGTGATAAGATCAGGATGCCACCCATTTTAAATTTTAAGCCAGCTCAGGTAAGCCGGTTTTATTAGTGCTGCGATAATCTCTTCAATCAGGGAAGACGGGAGCCTTAGCAGAGAAGTTGAGGACAGGGGTTTTTAGGCTGCATCCACACTGCAGAAATAATCTGGTTTGATATCACTTTAACTGCCATGACTTAAAGCTATGGAATTCTAGGAATTGTAATTTGTTGTGGCTTCAGACTCTACAGTTCCCAGAATTCCATAGCATTGAGACATGGCAGTTAAAGTGGTGTCAAACCAGATTATTTCTGCAGTGCATATTCAGCCTTAGAGTTATCTTATCCACAGGGTTGCCATGAGTCAAGATTGATTCAAGGGCAGTTACAACAGCAACAGCAACAAATAAATATTTTAATAAAAGAAATAATAGATTTAAGGTATTGATCTTCCACTGTCAAACCATTGGTTCACCTTTCCCAGCTTTGGGTTCCTGGATGTTATTTGAAAAGAATTCCTATTCTCTGAGACACTGACTATGTTTGGTGCCAGTGAAGGGAGCTGTAGTTCAAGACAACTGGCAGAGGCCTTTTTTGTCAGATGGGCTTTGGGATTTTATTGTATGATGTGAGGAACATTGTTTATGGATGTGCTTTGAAATAGCTTTACATTCAATTGTATTTTAATATCATGATTTGTTTAATAACCTTTTAATATATTGTGTTTTGATTTGTACCTTTTTTTAAAAAAAAAATTCTCAGTGAGAGCCACTTTGACTGCCAGCTTTAATAATAATAATAATAATAATAATAATAATAATAATAATAATAATAATATAGTTTATTTATATACCGCCCCAGTGGCAAGCCAATCTAGGTGGTGAACAACAATAATAAAATACATCGAATAAAACAATGTCAATCCCACCTCACCCCCTAAAAAATTAATTAAATCAATTACAAATTAAAATAACTGCCATTGAGCAGTAATTATATAATAAAAAAACTTAAAAATTCAATTATAAACCAGCACGCAACAATCCCCTACTGATCAAATTTGAAGGGGATTATAATAGAGTCCGGCTGAAGAGTACCAGGACTAAAGGGTCCCAAGGCCGGCTATCTAATCCGGGAAGGCCTGCCGGAAGAGATCCGTCTTGACAGCCTTTTTATAAAGCTGTGCAATGATGTTAATAGATGGATCTCATCCGGCAGGCCATTCCAGAGTCTGGGAGTGACGACAGAAAAAGCCCTCTGGGAGGTTGCCGCAAGCCTAGCTTTTTGGGGCTGCAGCAGATTCCTCCCAGAGGACCGGCGGGCGCGGGGAGGATTATATGGGAGGAGGCGGTCTTTGAGATAGTTTGGGCCCAAGCCATTTAGGGCTTTAAAGGTAATAACCAACACCTTGTACTAGGCCCGGAAACCAATAGGCAGCCAGTGGAGGGACCTCAGGACCGGAGTGATGTGATCCCTCCTAGATGACCCTGATAACAACCTGGCCGCCATATTCTGCACTAACTGTAGTTTCCGAGTCAAGCACGAGGGTAGCCCCATGTAGAGCGCATTGCAGAAGTCTAGGCGTGAGGTTACCAGTGCGTGCACAACAGTTTCGAGATCCCTTACTTCCAGAAAAGGGCGCAGCTGGCGTATCAGCCGAAGCTGAAAACAGGCGCTCCTGACCGTCGCATTCACCTGATTTGTCATCAGGAGCGATGAATCAAGGAGCACCCCCAGACTGCGAACACAGTCACTGGAGGAGAGTGTGACCCGATCCAGGACTGGAGGTTGCAACCCAATTCTTGGTTTCGGGGCCGACACTGTGAGCACCTCCGTCTTGTCTGGATTCAATTTCAATCTGTTTTTCCTCATCCAGCCCATTTCCTCATCCAGCCCATTTAAAAGAAAGGGAAGGGAGTATAAATGCAATAAATAAGGAAATCGGGAAACAAGATTTGAAATCTCTGAATGGATGCAGTGGATGGACCAAATTGGAACTTTTCTAGTATGTTTTGCAAAAGAGCTTTGACATAGATTGCTAAGGAAGTGATAGAGCAGGAACTCAGAATCCACATCAAAGTGGCTTGACCTTTGAATGTCTCTGAATAAAAATCTGGAGAGGTGTGTTTGATGAGGCGACAGCAAACAGATTGATTCCTTGGCCAGAAAACACAATTTTCTTTCTGCACTTTTAATGGAAACTAACCTATATACATAAAGGCACCAGAACCCATCTGATTTTGGAGGCTAAGCAGGGTCAGCTCTGGTTAGTATTTGGATGGGAAATTAACCAATAAATATCAGGTGCTGTAGAGTGGCAAAACCACCTCTGAGTATTCCTTGACTAAGAAAACCCAATGAAACACATGGGATTGCCAGATACTGACAGGTGATTTGAAGGTGCATACGCATGCATGCATGCATGCACAATCCTGATGGCCTTCTATTTTGTGGCACCACAGTTAAGGTACACCCCCCCCCCCTTTAGAGGCACTTTTCATTAAAAACATTGGAATCTCATTATTTTATTTGACTTTTTGTTATGTACAGGGTATTTTTTAATTAAAAAATCTTGTTATAGTTTTGGATAGCATATCTTTTACTGTTTTAATGTTAAGTTGTTTTAAATAGCTTAAACTGATATTATTGCACTTAGCTCTGAGATCTTCTGATATAGGACAAGATAGAAATATTTTATAAAGAAAGAAAACAGTGTTGTGATCTAAATTTAAACCTGCTTGTACTAGATAATTTTTTAAACTTAAAAATCAGGGTTGGCAAGCATTTAATGTTACTGTACTTGTCATTGTTTTACTTTAAATGATAAGGAATGAAGAAGCAGTTGTAAAGCATGGAATAGGAGGGATGTGGGAGAAGAGAAATGTGATTTATATTCTCCATGCCTGAACTAATATATATGGCTATCTGATCTCCCCCCAACCCCAAAAGACTAGAGCCCAGGAAATTTACTTTTTGGACTACAATTCCTAGATGGCTAGTAGCACTGCTGGCTGGGGGATTCTGTGAGTCATTTTTTTAAAAATTAACCTTTCTACAAAGGACCAGTAAGTCCAGGGCCCAACATTACTTATTAGTACTACTGTAAATTGCTGTAGAATTTTCATTAAGAAAATCTAACCTTCCCCTGTGGAGCTATACTACCACTGGTTTCATTAATAAAAATTTAGCTAGAAATATACTTAATGAGCACCAGTTGGTTTCCTGGATTCCTTTTATATTCAGGAACTTTTAAAAATGGATATAGAAGGGATTTCACAGTATTCCTTGTCCATTTACAGATCTAATCATCCTATCAGATATCCTAGAATCATCTCTGGATACCTGCCACATTGCCCCTGCAAATTTCCAAACCCCACACCAATCCCTTGAACAAGATCCATATTATATCTTCTTTGCCCCATTTAGTTTCTAATTTGCCACAGTTGTGTGGCCACCAATTAGCATTTTCAGGAAAAGGCTGCACATACACCTCAAAATACTCAACCCAGCAGTTTTGTGAGCTTAGGAGGAATATTTCTGCGGAACTGGCCAGGCTAATTCACAAAGTAAAATGTTGACGTAGAATGCTAAGGACACAGAAGTGGGAGTGGGTTGGGGAGATGAGCTGAAGGAATGCTGCCCCAATCTGGATGGGAGTGTTTCAATTCTTGACAAAGCTCATGGACAGGTTGAAGGTTCACCATGCAGGAAAAAAGATGTCAGAACCATGACAATTGTTTGTCCATAATAAAACAACAGTAGGCAACCTGTCACCCCAGGGATGATGTTTGTAGCCCCCAGGATAATCTCAAAAGCACTCTACAGATATTACATAAGGACCTCGGGCAAGATAGATCCACCCTTCTCTGCCAGGCTGCTGGGTAAGGAAGAATAGGAAGAATTAAAGTCAGACAGGGGTAGGGAAGTCTGATTTTCCAGATGTCTTGGCCTCCTACTACCATTAGCCTCACTCATCATGGGTAAAGGACTGTGGGAGCTGTTTGGATATTCACAGGTTACAAAATCCTGAAAAGATGGGTGGTAGACAGAAAGAAACGGACTGCTCCTGCCACTTTGACCTAAGGACCCATCGAGAAAAAAAATGTCATCCTGGACATATTAGCTTCAATGGAATATTTAAAGATAAAGGTAGTCCCTTGACATGAATGTCTATTATGTAACCAACTGTAGGGTGCGGTGCTCATCTCTGTTGTTAAGCCAAAGAGCCAGCGTTGTCCGAAGAATACTACAGTGGTCATGCAGCCAGCATGACTGCACCAAACACTGTTACTTTCCCATCCAAGTGGTACCTATTTATCTACTTGCATCATGCAGCACTTGGGCCTTGAACTGCAAGCCTTCCAATCTTCTAATAATCAGAATTGACATCTTAACCACTAAGCCACTGCATCCCATAAAAGTAAAGGTAGTACCTTGACCTGAATGTCTAGTCATAACCGAGTCATACTCCAACTATCCCAATTTGGCAGGGACTGCCCTAATTAATCTTCTAACCCCCCACTTTCTCAGCTGTTATTAAATGTCCCAGTTTCTCTCGCCTCATCCCTTTCTCTTCATTTTTTCCCAATTGCTGCAAACTAGGTTCAACATGCAAAAGTAGTTTGTACTCAATTACCTTGCATGGGAGGGGGGGGGGACAAGAAGAGAGCATAGGAGAGGAGAAGATAGGTAGGGGTAGAATCTTGTCCCTTCTACTACACTCAGGCAAAAACAAATGACCAGCCTCTTCTAGCTTTTGTGTTCTTCCTCTTTCATAACTTTTGCCATTTTGACAGCAATCTGATGTTGCTAGGAGATATCTGTCCTAGTTTTCATTTGTCAAATGCGGGGTATGCTGTTCAAGGGGGAAATGTTTCCTTTTAAAATAATCAAGAAATGCATGCTGAGCAGCAAAGAGGTGGCTTGGACAACACATTGCTTAATTCACACAGAGAAATCTACAGACATGTTAGAAGAAGCTGGATTTGGTAGGGTTGAGTTCTAGATGACCAATGAACATGGGGGTCAATGGATATGGCTTGTGATATCGTGATAATGTACATGTTGCAGGTGTTACAGATTGGCAGTGTCAACAGGATGAAAATATGGCTGCCAACTCTGACATTCAGACAATGGTAAACATAAGCTTGCAAGTGGTAAGCCTAAGCTTACAGTGGTACCAAAGCTCTCAAAATTTAGATTTTTTTGTGACTATAGCTTTCAGAATCCCCAATGAACAAGGCCCCATAAACTTATGAATTATAGGAGTTGCATTCTAAATCCTGTAGCCACCCCTATTTTTTCCAAGCTTTCAATTGAATTGACTAAACAGCATTGTCACCTCCATTTCCCAGTGGGACATCTCCAAACAGGGTCTGGTGAAAGCCACAGGTTGCCTTGGTACAAGCAGTGGATTCTCACAACCGTCCCATAACAACTGATGTCTGTTTCAGTGGTGATCATTTCTAATTTACTCTTTGTAGGCCAAGCATAGGCAATCCCTAGAATTTAATTTTACTTAATGGCAGATTGTGACATTATTTTTTAAAGTGCAAGACCCATATGTAGACACCAGCACCAAATGATGAGGGGCCACAGATAAATATGCCAGATTCCCTAGCAACACAGGAATTTACTTGCTCTGGGTGTCTCTAATGCTTACCAATTTTTCATGTGAGCAGCCAGTGTATTAGCATGATCCCATTAAAAACACCGAGACCCAAAGGCCAGTGAGTAGAAGGATTATGAAAACAAAGATGGCTTCTTCATCAAAATAGGCTTCCTTTCTAAGGTGTCCTTTTATCTCCCACGATCCTCCCTTTTTTGGGTAGCTTCAGCCTGCATGGGCATGTGGCTTAAGGTTTTGTTTGGGATTGGCTCAGGGGCCATTCACATAGTCACCTTTACTCATGATTCCATACCTGCTTCCATACCAGCTCCTGATTTCATTTCCGTACCTGTTTGAAAATAAAGCAAGTGTCTACAGCCTTGCCAACTTTTGCCAGTTTCCTCTTTTTAAATATAAATATATATATATAAAAAATGTTGCTTGGGAATTGTTTCACCACCCCCATCCCAACTGGGTTAACACCACCCTTTCTATTAGTTTGCTTTAGAATTCGCCATTGCAATGTAAGCTTCCAGGGAGGGGTCAGGCAAGGCTTTTCTGAATGTTTCTAGCTTCACCTTCTCCCTGATGGAACTAGCTTTCTACCAACAGTATATGTGTGTGTGTGTATATATATGTATGTATGTATATGTGCATATATATTCACACACAAACATAACATTCTGTACTCAGAATGTAAAGTGGAACACTACTAGGATTTCTGTATCAGAGCCTAGAAAACTACATTTTTGGTGTACAACTCCCAGAATCCCTAATGTGATAATCTCTAAGGGACTCTGGGAAATATATTAAAAAGAATAACTTTCCTAAGCTCTGATCTGTACCAAATGCTTTTTCTTCATGATGTATTGGCTGTTAAAAAAGCAACTGCTAGAATCTCTTTCTCTTCTCTTATCAGTTCAGTAATTAAAAATCAAGATGGCACTAAATATCGGTCCTGTGGTACTTAAGAGCTTTCCGTCTTAGAATCAAAATTCTTTTTTCCAGTAGCATCTTCTGCTCCAGGGCCTCAGGCCATGGTTGGCCAATCACCAGTCACCCGTTTCCTTTATAAAATGTCCCAAACTGTTGGCCTACCTCACATGGTCATTAATTGCATTTTCTGCATTTTGGACATCTGAGCACCTCTTGGAGAGCTGTTTGAAGGGATTCACTTCCTTACAGCAGCCCAACAGAAACATCTGCTAACCTGCTCAACATCTCTCTGCTGAGGCAGAAGATTGGAAATCAAACCACTGAGTCTATATGCACTGGACAGGACCCAAGGCTAATTTTAAGAAGTTCCTTTATTTCCAATTCAGTCTGGATGGCAGCCTTGCTTATAAATCAGTATTTAATGAGAGTAATCCACCTGCCTGCCCTAGCATTTAATAGGAAAGGATGGAATTGAAAGCCTTCCAGAAGCAATTCTGTCCTTCCTTCTGGGAGTCACCCAGCCTTAGCACCCTTTTAGAAGCAAAGTAAATATTGTAATCAGGCGGAAGCCAAGGGATTGTGTTTTGAAGAATCCTGTTATAGCTGAGGGCTCTCATGTCAGTGGAGTGGTACCTAATTTAAAGGGAGCTATCCAAGGTGCTGAACTTGAGCAGCCCTTGAGCTGCTTTACTACCACAGTGTTATGAAAGACATCAGCCACCATTGCGGTAATTTTTTTTTTAAAGGATAACTCCATCTTTCAAGGATTATTGTAAAAATGTTTTCTTCACTTTGTGATGGTCTAGGAGCCCCCAAAAGACCTGAAAGGGAAGCATTCTCCTCCTTCCAAATAGGCTTCATTTAGCTATAGTGGCATTAGCCAGTAGTTAAATATGATTGACTAGAATCCATGTATAATTATATCTGTGATCCCTGAATGGCTGGTATCACAAGAAGATGAATGAAATGGGGGAAGGCATGGCCATTAAAGCAGCAGCAAAGTGGGGAAAATTACTGTGAAGAGTAGTGAACAGTCATGAAAAAGACAAGGATAAACAGTGGGATGGGGTGGTTCCCCACACTACTATTTTCAAGCTAAAAAAGCATACCTAAATAACAGTTCTAATTATATCTCCCCCAAAGAGATTACTCCCTTCTCCCTTGTTTGAGGCAGGCCCAGTCTCTTAGATTCTCCATCCAATGGTTATTAAAATTTTTATCTTCTGGGATCTGGTTTGTAACTGATGCATGTCATCCCATTTCTACAACATCCTTATGATGACATAAAGCGATGGGATGCAATGGCAGCAGTTTGGAGTATCCTGGACACATTTCTCTCACCTTCTGATAGGATAATTCCTTCCACTTGATATCATTTTTGGCCACTTAGACCTCAGAAAAGTTACTTTTCTGGACTACATCTCTAGAATCCTTATGCTAGCAGGGCCACAAGGGATTATAGTCACACAATAACTTTTGCAAATGCTCCTGTTGCTCCATCTCAGAGCCCCAGAACCTATCCAGTCATTAGTTACAGACTGTACTCCAAGTTTGACTGGAACTGTATATCTATAAAATCACTGAAGGACAGATGAGTTTATACAAGTTTGTTTTGTTT
The DNA here is from genome assembly GCA_026167975.1 of Phrynosoma blainvillii. Classification (NCBI taxonomy): domain Eukaryota; kingdom Metazoa; phylum Chordata; class Lepidosauria; order Squamata; family Phrynosomatidae; genus Phrynosoma; species Phrynosoma blainvillii. The sequence continues at coordinate 20,040,635 of JANUYF010000006.1, forward strand.
CACAAGATTTTAAGTTGGATGGATTCAGCTTAACGTTATATTTACGGTCAGCAAAAATAACTTTTGGGGTTTGAAAAGGGGGAAGTGCTTTTCTATTCATGAAGTGGGTGGAAGGCGTATAAGGGGGAAGGGAGGAAGCACTTCTTTAAATAATAGCAGATGACATATCCAAACTTTCCCCAAGATGGAACCCTCCAAATGTGTTGAACAGGAGCTAGAGATGATGGCAGGTGTAGTCCAAAAACATTGCAAGATGCTTGCTTCAGAGAGTAAAGCACTTTTTTTTGGAGAACATTTGCTAGGTTCTGCCTGATTGATTCCTTCAAGCACAGTAACACCCAGATATCACCTTTCTGGTATTCCAAATCATGGCTCAGAGGATGGGGAAAGAGAGACAAGTTTGAATGTTCCTTCCTGAAAACATGCCCCCATTTTCTCAAGCCCAACTTTATCGTGGTGTCCTTATCAGCAAATGGTGGGTTGAGCAAATCTGTCAAGCCAGGATTGCAAACCTGGATCATACTCTAGATTTATAATTCTGATTGTGCTTTCAGGAAACATTTTATTATGTTTAGAGAGAGGGGGGAGGAAGGAAGGGACATAGAATGGGGCCATAATAACCTGTTCTTGATCATCCAAACCTGGTTTTGGAGGATTTGTTATGTGATTTCTAAATGAGGTGTCTTGGAAGTGCAAAATCTCTGTTTAGTTTGAATCATCTCTCCTCTGCCAATCAGAATTGGCTATCCTCTCCCAACTAATAAGAAGTTTCCACTTGGTCTACAAGTTAGCTGCTCACCATATTTTTCTTTTCAATCAAATGAAGGGGAGTTGTTTGGAGGAAAAACAGAAAAAAGAAAAGAAAAAGAAAGGACAATGAACATATTTACAAGGCAATTGTGGAGGTGCTAAGTAGTCTGGTTGCAGCCCAAGACCACTTGGGAGGACATCATGATGAGGTTCCATGTTGTTTTCCTGTTTTGAATTGAACTTGCATTCATATACAGATCTTACATTTTGTTTCTTTTTTTTATTACCTTACATTTTGCTCCTATCATAAGCAGAGCTTCTCCTTCCTTCTGCTTTCAAGGAGTGGTATCCCACTTTCACCACCACCATCACCACCCCAGGACCCCCTTATTTTTTTGGGGAGGGGGAAGAGGAGGAGCTGTCAAAATATGATAGCAATTCCCACCTTGTTCTTTCAGACGGATGATCTCAGTGTCTGAACCGAAACTGTTCCAGGCAGTGCAGTTGTAAATAGTCTGGAAGTCAGCCCGTACAATGTTGCTGATGGTTAATGTGGAGATCACGCCTTCATCTGTGCTGACAGTTTCTACTGTGTATCGTCCAGAGGTACCTGACTCCAGAACATTCTCCTTCCAGGACCAAGCCTGTACATTAAAGCAAGTAGTGATTAGCCATGGTGGGGTGCTTTTTCCTCCTCCCTAGAAATTCTATACCAGTTTTTAGTCTTATACTTATGATTATACAGCTTGATATTTGATAGGTGAAATCAAATTTTGGGGTCATTCTGTACAGTTAGTAGGCCTTAATGAATAAGCAGAGTGATCAAATACATTTAAACTTCTACAATGGGAAAACTGTATCAGGGATTCTTGTATGATTGTCCTTACTGAAAAGCTTTGACAGCTAGAGATTACGGAGAGCCTTATACATGGTGGCATCTGCCAGTGAAAGAAAACTTGCCTGGTACTTAACTCTGCTGTCTTTAGTGTACCAGGTAAAACTCTTTTCTATTTCCCCAGACTTTAGAAACCTAACCCCCAATTTATTGATTTATTTAAATAATATATTTTTTAAAAGCCCTACCCCCCCCCCCCCATTAGAATGGATGTTTCATTGGTTCTAAGCTGTACATTTTTCTCTTATTGGCCAAGATCTTAGATACAGCTAGCAGAGTGTAAAGCTCCACCAGATGGAATTCTGCTCCCTCCCTGTCCCCATTTAGTGTTGAAGTGGTGATGGCCAGACAGCAGCTTGCTATGTTATGGTGCATGAAGGCAAATGCATGAAGATGAAGGCATCATACATGACCTCCTGGGAATCTTCTTTGTGAGTCCAGCTTTTAGAGCATAGCTGGCCAGTCCGTCTCCCCTTCCCCAACTATTAAATGGCTATGGGGTAGGTGGGTTCTATGTTTGGAGAATCATTATGTAAAGGAAGCAGTGGATACCTCCTTCATCAATGACCAATAAAGGATATATTTAAATTCTGGCCATAGTTTTTCCTCTAGTTTGATTTATATTTTTATGACATTATTTTAATTTAATATTATGTAAACTTCCCTAAGTATTTAATTGAAAAGGTGGGATATAAAAATATGTATAAACTCTCTTTGTGCTGCTATTCACAGTGTGAAGGAGGAAGGCATCTACTCACAATTCGGTCTGGCGGAGGAGTGCTACGGATGAAGCATTTGATCTGGCCCTTTTCCCCATGAAGTGCATGCTGTGTCTGTGTGCTGGAGATTATAGGTGGCCCTGTGGAAGAAGGATAGAGTGGGGGGGGGGAATAACAAGGGGAGATAGTGAAATACTGCTCCACTCTTTTAAAAAAGAAGATGCGAACCCACAATTTCACAGAGATGCTGTGCAATGTGAATGAGAGCATGGAGTTTTTTCCTGATGAGAACTGCTCAATAAGGTTTACCTATTTTTAACTCAATTTTCTTTTTCATTGGAAAATGTTGGTGAGAATAAAGGGCACTGAATGAGGGAGCTAGTTACCTCATTCTACGAACTCTGGATATTATTAAAGGACAGGAACCCCCCCCCCCCCACACACACCTCTTTTTTCTTTGCTTCTGTCATGCTCCAGAACTTAATGTAGTTCCAGGACTCTCCAAGGGTTCTTTTGGTACTGCATTCATGCTATTGCTTTAACATAAGCTGTATTGATAGTAAATTATGCAGTGGATAGTATACAGCATTCCAACTCGTTTGGTGATGGGTCGAGCATCCCATTACAGCTAATGGTAGACCTGGGTCCTCAAACAAATTCTACCCATACTTATTTCTCAGCCAGCAATCAAATCAAATCCCCATCGCTGGACATAGAGAATAGTTGAGCTGAGCTGCAATAACCACCTCTCCAGGCTGAAGTCAATTGAATATAGGCTTCCAAGGGTTATATAGTGCAGAAACAAACAATCAAAGTGTGCCAGTGTGACCCATCTTCTCCTCATAGCAATGAGAACTGTACAAGCAGGTTAGCAACAGAGGACAAAATCATTCCCCTGTCCATTCCCAGCCTTCATATCCTTTCCCTGATTCAAACTGCAAAGCAAATGCAAACAGTATTCAACAAGGTCATTAATAGTTCATTCTTTCACACCACTTGACAACTGTTGTCATGTGGCCATGATATTAACAAGGATTCCAAAACCTACCTACCTGGTGGCTCAGCTCACTATAGCTTCTTTTTCTCCTTTTCCTTTCTTTGGTTTCACAGCGTACTGGATGCTATTGACTGGGGACCATGATGTAGATGCTATCCAAGAATCTAGCAGTCAGTCAGCTTCTATTTCTGAGTCAGGTACTATTTTCTGAGTTTCCCAGTCTACCAGCTGTTTCTGACTGTACTTTTTGAACTATCAATGATTTAAATTCTATCCAAGAATCTAGGAATCAATCAGGTATTGTTGCATAATGTGGCATTTTCTAAGTAGTCCCATGTTTTGTAATTGGGGTTTTGTGATTCTACCTGTATTAATTTCATTTAGATACGTTGTCAGTTTGTTTAGATTGCTCCCAGAGTATCTAACAGTAGTATTGCTGCTACTGCTCCCCATTGTTGTTGCTGTTGTTGTGTGCCTTTATGCCATTTCTGACTTATGGAAACCCAAAGGTGAACGTATCAAGGGATTTTCTTGACAAGTTTCTTCAGCGAGGGTTTGTGATTACCATCCTCTGAAGCTGAGAGTGTGTGACTTACCTAAGGTCACTCTGTGGGTTTCATGGCTCAATGGGTATGTGAAACCTGGTCTCCAGAATCTTAGTCCAGCACTCTCTCTCTGCTCCCAGTACTACTATTATATAGGATGTACTGTCTCCCCATCTCCCCAAATCTGAACTGTCTTTCTCGGTGATCTACAGGTAGCCAGCAGAGGGCACTCCCACACAACATAAGCAGATTTTCTACCTTCCACCTGTTCTACAATAGACAATGAAATCTACTTGCAAATTTTGAGGGTTCCCTGACACAGACAGATCTAGTAGAGAATTAGCAAAGTAAAAATTTGCATCACACTTCATTCATAATGAGGTGTTATGAACAAGCAAGAAGGATGGAGTGGAAAGGGAAGTCATGTGGGTAGGCACACATTGTATAACTTTTGCACATTGCTAGGCATTAACAGCCTAAGACATTCATCTGATTGAAGAAGAATGGCAAATGATGCTCCCTCTTCCTCAGAGTTCAAATGTATAGTACTCAAGGTGCATTTTATTTTATTTTATTTTAACAGGAGCAAGGGTGGCTCCCATGAGGTTGTACTTTAAAGGAGCCACCCAAGAGGGTTCATTTTACCCCCTCCAAAATATACAGTGGCCAGTATATTTTGTGCAAAATACAGTCTGGCATCCTGTTAGAAATGTATTCAGGCATAAGTCTACCTTATACTTGAGCATTTGCTATAAGCCTGCCTTATACTAAAGATGGATCTCTATTGGCAGGGCTTTCCTGACTAGATCCTGGCCTCAGGAGCTGCATCCTTGGCCTTTTGTGCCCCTAATTTGTCTGCTGTTGATTTATTTTTTATTTGTCTATTTTATGTTATTTTAATATTTAGTTGGATTTTAATGGATGTTAGTTTAATACATTTTTATGGGGGAGGGTGGGGGGTTGGGGCTTTTAGATTGCATTGATGTAATTTTTAATTGCTGTAAGTTGCCTTGATTGTTTCTAACAGAGGGGCAGGGTAAGATAAAATTTATTATTATTATTATTATTATTATTATTATTATTATTATTATTATTAATTTGTGTATGTCCAGGGAACAGTATATTTTGGGCATATTGCACTGCCCTGGATTCTACATCTACATAGCTGGCAGAAAGTGATGTTCCACTAGTACAATCCTGCCAGGCTGCCTTCTGCACAGGGGCAATACCCCTGTTATGAGAGTGTCTCCCACACAGTCATGTAGTGAGGAGAAACACTGCTGTCCCATATCACCAATGAGTCTGGGACAGTGGTAAGCTTATCAACAGGATTCTGACGTCTGTCCTGCTCAAAAAGTTTCTGCTTAAAATCCATGGCTGGCATTCTGTTATACCTACACACTCATAGGTATTCCATATTCACAATCCCTACATAGTCACCATCATGGTACTATTGCCATGATCATAACTGCTCTTCTAAACTTTCTTTATCAGGCAGCTTCTTTGAAAGAAGGGGGTCCATTCTGCTGTCAGTTGGGGGGGGGGGTGACTGGTAGATGACATTTCTACCTCCCACCAGCCAGTGAGGACACAATGATTAGAAGTAGGATCACATTGCAATTTAGCCACACCCAGTCATCAGCAGAATGGACCCACTTCTGTTCGTATGGCTGATGCCCAGTAAAGTAGGTTTTTGGAAGGGCTTGGACTGAGATTTCAAGATTGTTACATAACTAAGTAGTGCATATAGTCCAGTCCATGTTTTCTGCACAGAAAGATCACATTTATTTGAACAGGCAGTAAGTAGGAGGGACACATGGTCTTAGATGTCTCTACAGTAATGCCCAGAACATGGGAAATAAGCAAGATGAACTTGAACTCCTAGCACAACAAAGCAAATAGGATATAATACACATCACTGAAACCTGGTTGAATGAATCTCATTATTGGTATGTAGTAATAGAGGGGTATAACCTTTTAAAGAGAAATAAGCCAAACAGGAAAGGAGGAGGAATAGCAGTATATGTCAGGGATATTTACACCAGTGAAGAAGTCCAGAACTTCAATCCTGGAAGCCAGGTGGAGAGCATCTGGATCAAAATTAAAGGGGTGGGAAACAACAGTCAGATGGAGGAACTGGATGATGACTGCATAGAACAGATGACCACATACTCAGAAAGGAGAGATGTAGTAGTGATGGATGACTTCAACTATCCTGATATTTGCTGAAAGCCAAACTCAGCCAAAACTTTAAGGTCTAGCAAATTCCTCACTTGCCTTGAAGACAATTTCATTGTCCAAAATGTGGAAGAGGTAACAAGAGGATCCACTATTTTAGATCTGATCCTAATCAACAGGGATGACCTGGTCAATGGGGAGCAAGTGGTGGGATCCATAGGTGCAGTGATCATATTCTCCTGGAGTTTCTTATGCAGTGGAAAGAAGAAGCCAGGCATAGTCAGACACTCATTCTAGACTTTAGGAGAGCTGATTTCAGTAAGTTTCTTTGCCTCAGTCTTCTCAGAAAAAGAAAAAGGTGCTCAATGTGACGAAAATGTTGTAGAGGACACAATAGGGGAAATGCAGCACAGAATAAGTAAAGAGGTAGTACAGGAATACCTGGTTAATCTAAATGAATATAAGTCTCCAGGATCAGATGAACTGCATCCAAGGGTATTAAAAGAATTGGCAAATTAATATCAGAGCCATTGGCAATAAATTTTGAGATCTCCTGGAGAACAGGAGAAGACCCAGCAGACTGGAGGAGGGCAAACATTATCCCCATCTTCAAAAAGAGAAAAAAAGGAGGATCCCAAAAACTATAATCCAGTTAGTATGACATCAATACCAGGAAAGATTCTAGAACAGTTCATTAAACAGAGAGTCTGTGAACATTTAGAAGGGAATGCTATAATCACAAAAAGTCAACATGGGTTCCAGAGAAGCAAGTCATGCCAGACAAATCTGATCTCTTTTTTTAAAATATAGAATTACCAGCTTGGTAGATGAAGAGAATGCTGTGGATATAGCATATCTTGATTTCAGTAAGGCCTTTGACAAGGTTCCCCATGACATTCTTGCAAACAAGCTAGTAAAATGTGGGCTAGACAAGGTAACTGTTACATGGATTTGTAATAGGTTGACTGGTCGAACCCAAAGGGTGCTCAACAATGGCGCCTTTTCATCCTGGAGAGAAGTGACTAGTGGGGCGCCATAGGGTTCTGTCCTGGGCCCAGTGCTATTCAACATCTTTATCAATGATTTGGATGAAAGAAGAGTGGCCTACTTATCAAATTTTCAGATGACACCAAATTAGGAGGATTAGCTAATACCCCAGAGGACAGGATGAAAATTCAAAATGACCTTAATAGATTAGAACGTTGGGCCAAAGCTAACACAATGAATTTCAACACAGAGAAATGTAAGCTACTGCATGTAGGGCATAAAAATGAAATGCATAGATATAGGATGGGGGACACCTGGCTTCATGCAACTACATGTGAAAGGTGTCTAGGGGTCCTAGTAGACCACAAGTTGAACATGTGTTAACAATGTGATGTGGCAGCTAAAAAGGCCAATGTGATTTTAGGCTGCATCAATAGAAGTATAGTGTCTAGATCAAGGGAAGTAATAGTGCTGCTGTATTCTGTTTTGGTCAGGCCCCACCTTGAATTCTGTGTCTAGTTCTGGGCATCACAATTCAAAAAAGATGTGGAGAAACTGGAGCGCGTCCAAAAGAGGACAACTAAAATAGTGAAGGGTCTGGAAACCAAGCTCTATGAGGAACGACTTAGGGATGTTTAGCCTGGAGAAGTGGCAGTTAAGAGGTGATATGACAGCCCTGTTTAAGTATTTGAAAGGGTGTCATATTGAGGATGGAGTAAGCTTGTTTTGTGCTGCTCCAGAGGACAGGACCTGGAGCAAGCTACAGGAAAAGAGATTCCACCCCAACATTAAGAGGAACTTCCTGACAGTAAGGGCTGTTCTACAGTGCAACACACTCTCTCAGAGAGCAGTGGAGTCTCCTTCTTTGGAGGTCTTTAAACAGATGCTGGATGGCTATCTATCAGGTATGCTTTGAGAGTTCCTGCATGGCAGAGGGTTGGACTGGATGGCCCTTGTGGTCTCTTCCAATTCTATGATTCTATTTCTGTGTAAGTGATTTTTTCCATTTGGAGTCCTGTCATCTGAGCAGTGCTCAGAGATTGTGCAGAAATCCACCTATTAACATGGAATGGAGAGCAAATCACTGAAATTTTCTGCTCATGTATACATAATAAGCAAAAATGGTCCTTAACAGACCGTTAAACTGTAAACTTTTCAGGCACCTTTCAGACTGCTGCATGGAACTGAGCTGTGCACTTTGGCCATGTTCACTCCACTACTAGACTCCTTTCCATGGCCTCACCCACTGCCAGAATGCCTCCACCAAACTCTTTCCCAAATTAGAATTTGAAATATTCCATGAAAAAGAGATTCTCCACTCTTGCCCAGTTTAGTTTTAGATCTGTTTACTCTCTGTCTTCAGCCCTTCCCTGTATGGTGTGCATATTGGTAGGAACAAGATAGATCCTAAAGAATTTAAGCCCTGTTGTTTTGAAGAAGTTGCTGGCAATCCTTGTTTCCAACTCTCTCCTTGTAAAGTCTACTGGCAACTCAGAGACAGCAGTTAAGATCCTGTATTTTTACTGTGTTTTATTTAATAATTTTGTACCCTGACTTGTCTTTGAATTTTGGGAGAAAGGAGGGATATAAATAAAAATAATAATAAGATGATATTACTCTTGGAATTTAACATCTAAAGATTTATCACTGTGATAACAGAATATGACCAAAAATGATGCTAGAAAAAAGTGAACAGCCTCGAGGTAAATATGAAGAAGGATATGAAGAAGGAAGTTGACGTTTTTATTTTTTTGTAACTCAGGCCTCATTCACCAACAGGTTGTGTTGGTTAGTGAAGGCTGCCAATCTCCTTGCTTGGCATTCAAGGCTGAGTGTTAGACAGTCTATGGGCATCTAAAGTCTTTGAATGGTGTTGCTATGGATATAAATGGTGGCACTATCGGTCGCTGTTATTTTTAGAGCTTCCGTGCCAATTTATTTGTGCAGCCCCAGAAGCTCAAACAAAAGGAAAGGAAGGCTTTCTGACTTCAGGGCCTTTCTAGAATCAAAGGGATGCCAGAAATTTCCAAGAGGCAGACTCCTGAGTGAATAGCAGCCATTCCTTTGAAGCAATTGCTAGCATCTTCAGGAAGGTATTCCTTTTATGCAGTTAGTTTCATAAAGACAAAAATTTGAATCAGATGAGTCAGAAAGAGAGAGAGAGAGAGAGAGAGAGAGGTTGTTTGACCTATTGCCATGTCACATGGCTAGTGTGTATCCTGATGCTGAATGGATGGCTGCGAGTTTGTATTTGCGGGGATAGGATAGAGCAGAATGACTACGCATATGCATCAAGAAAATGTCACCTACTGGAAACATTTAGTTATCATTTGGTTACCTTTATCATGCAACACTGGTAGCCTAAATACTTCACATAATTTAATCACTCACAATTTAACCTGAAAACCCCAGTTTTCCTCATGTCCAATGTTTGTGGCCAATGAGCAAAATCCTGTTGTGGTTTTACTTGAGGCCACCACAGACACAGTTGTATTTTCTCTTTGTTGTGGAAGGGTTGTATCCTGTTCAGGATTGTGCAAGCCTTGTGACTCTGATGTAAACCAGGGGTAGGCAACCTTTTTGAGCCGGGGTCCGGGTTGCTGTCCCTCAGACAATTGGGGGGCTGATGCACCATAAATAAGTAAATAAATAAATAAATAAATAAATAAATAAAAATAACATTAAAAAAAATAAAACATTAAAAAAATATGCATGCACATTCTCTCAGCCCCAGAAAAGCCATGGCAAAACCCCTGTGGAGATTTTGCCAAGAAAACCCCAAGAACGAGTAATAACAACAATAATATCATCATGGAGGGTGGTGGCAGCAGCAGGACCGGCCTGGGGCCAGTCCGAAGGCTTCGGGGGGCCGCATCCAGCCCCCGGGCCTTAGGTTGCCTACCCCTGATGTAAACCATTGCACATGTAGATGCACTGCCCTAGGAGTTTTCCTAAATGCAGTCCCTAGTGGTGGGTGGATAGCTGAATCTGTTGTTGCACAAAGGGAGAGTTCACAGCCCAGAGAGTGAAATGGTGAGATTCAGTGACTCCAGCAGGACAGTGTCATTACAGTTTTACACTACTTGACTGACAAAAGTGATTTTAGTACTATGTTTAGTTCTTTAAGTTCTCCTATGAGACACCCTATTTGTAGTTCACCAGCAAATCCAGGAAGACATGAGGATGGCTGCACAAGACACATTAAATCAGTGCATGGATCTGTGATTGTTAGGCTTAGGGAGCCAGGGACTCCTAGAATCCTTGTACATTGGCAATGCAGTCTTTGCTTCTTAGTTGAAGTTCAGCAACAGCTGGGTACAGTTTGGGACCCACTGCACTAAGCCAAATATAATGAACTATGGGATACCATTTGCAAAACACATTGGCAAAAAAAAAAAAGAAAAGAAAAAAAAGAAAGAAAATCACAGGAATGTATATCTTCATAAATTTCATTCTTGCAGGCAAGAATGAATAACTTTACTGTTTGCTCACTGCAAGGAAGTAATTCGAAACTGCACATTTTTGAAGTCTATTTACAATTTGGGTCTCATTGTGTACAAAAAAATGTACTTTTTGTACAGAAAAGAACATGTATTTATTTGCAAAAAATCATACATATACAAAATCATTCCTGAAGTATAAATATTTACATCAGATCCATCCTCCTCAACCCCCCCCCCCCCAATTTGGAGGAGAGCTCGGTTGGCATCCTGTTGGTTAGTCCTGATTACAGTATACCTATTCAAACAGCTGTTGAATTGTGAGTCAACATATAGATAAACCAAATGTATTCAATGAGTCTACTTTAATCAGGACTAAAATGGGATTTAGGCCCCATCATAAAGAATAATGCTATAGTGGACTAGAGATTTAAGGATTCTGTCAGTTTTCATTAGTCTCCCTGATTTATAGGGATGCAGGTCTTCAGATGTGAAACAATGGGGATCCTATATCAACCAGGCTTCATGTCCTCTCCCCACACTGGCAGCTTCTAAGCCTCAAAAGAGGCTGCTCTTTTCTTTCTTTCCAGTGGAGAGGGAAAACAATTCTTATAATGACACTGTGGCTGGTCTTGTCTCACCTCCCCAGAAAGATAGTGAGGGTGTGCTCATGGAAAGATGTGTGTCCTCCTTATCCTTCCTCTGGAGATCAGAACAGTCACATCTTTTTCTGTCTGAATTGCAGTACACAAAGGGTTACTAGTAGTTCCCTGCACTTGATTAAAAAACATGTTTGTGTCCCCAAATCACACAGAAAACCACCCAAACATGTACAAATATGGAAAGAAACCCACTCTACCCCCCATACCTGCAGAATCCTGTACTACAGAAACCTTCATGGGGGACATGCCCATTTTCCTCTGCAGTCCCAGCTTTAAATAATCCCCAGTAACAAGGAGAATGCCTGTGCATGGACTACGTAGAGACTACCAGGCTCTTTCAGAAAATATACTGAATATGAGTGGTGTGAGTGGCCAGGGAAGGGATGGCCCTGCTTCCCCATGGTCCCATGAATGTTTGGAAAACATCCTAATCACACTACATTTCTCTATTCTACACATCTGGAAACTGAGGCCAGACTACTTTCTTCCCCTCTCCCATCCCCACTTTGCTGCCAATGCTAGACTGATTTTGTGGCATAAAAGCTGTGTGAATTTTCCTATTTTCTGCTTTTGATGTGAATCTGGGAAGCAGCATGCTGTTATCACAGACAATTGTCTCACTTGAAATGGGAATGCTGGATCTTGGATGTTCAAGATAAAAGATCGGGATGTGCCATGGGCGGCACCAGCGAGAGGCTGTGGAACAAGGTTTTCAATTAATTAGATCTCTGTTGTCAATCAATATAGGCAAAAGACTAATAAGAGTCCCTTTCATCTGAGGAACAAGGCTTGAGTAATGAGACTGTTGCAGTAAAACAATCCTCAGGAACAAAAGTACTATACTGCCTTTTCCTTTGAGAGAACAAGAAATCCCCTCCAACCTTATGAAAAAGATATTTCTTTAAAAGATGTTAATGTTGTTGTTGGTGATGATGATGACAACTTGCCAAAATTTTCCAAGATCAGGGGCATAGTTTCAATCTCCTCAGGTTATGCATTGGTTGTATAACCAAATGTGCAGTGCACTTAGGGATTAAATGGGTATCCATTTACTTTCCTGACTGGGATTGAAGTTTGGCATTCCTGTCTCCTCAGGAACATTTGTGAAAAGAACTGCACTTGAAAAGTTCCTGCAACCTTGAATGAACTTTTGTTGTTGTTCTTGGCACAACACAACCTGCATATTTTGTGAACAGTGCAGCTTGAGAAACTGCACAGCTTTAAAGTTGCACAGCATTCAATTTTGTGCTCCCCCCCATCAATTTGGAATACTGTGTTGCTTTTTGTGGGAAAGCTGCACAGGCTCAAGAAAACTATGCTGCTTTTTTGGGTAGCTCCCCAGTTTCCCAGCATTGTGGGGAAAATGTTCCCAAGTGTGTCAACACTGTTGGCCAAAAAAATTGATTGCTTTTTCTTGGTATTTCTCAGGATTGGGATAATCTGGAAGTACCATTCCTACTCTTCTTCCAGAATTTTGGATTGAATGCATCCATTCTCCATTGGACAAGAATGTTCAACCATTTCTGTAGGGGAAAATTCAAATGTGTAAGACACCAAGAGGATCCTACACATCATCACCATTACGGTTGCTGTTGCTGCTGTTGTTAGCAGTATTAATATTGGTTTCACTAGGATTCTTGTAGTTCAACTGGTGTCACTCTTGCCAGTTGCATTCTCATTTCTCACTTCACTACTAGGGCACCTTCTAACCCTGGTTTGTTTGGTGATGCAATCACAGTTCCTTTCCTTAACACCATTGTCTGGTGTCTGGAATTAAAAAAGAAAAGAAAAAGAAAGATTCTTGATTCTTGGTCATTTATCCTTATTATTACATTGGTAAGGGCTTTCTGCCTGATAGTATCTCCCTTATACAATTGGTAGAATTCAAGGTTTCTCTCTCTCCCCACATCCATCCCTTATCGGTGCTGGTAGAAGCCAGAACAGAAATAGTTTTCTTACAAGATGTTGAGATTTATTTTATTTCCATCTGGAGAGAAGATTTCCTATACTCAAGAAAATGTATCATCCTAATTGATGGGGAAGATAGCTCAGGAATAAATGTCCTCTGTCCTTTGCAGAATGGATGAAGAAATAAGACTTCAGAACTTCTAAAGAGCAAGAGTTCTCCCCCTATGACAGTGGATGAAAGTTGTTCTCTCCCACAAAACTACCCTGATCATACCTTGTCCTACCTGATTTTGGAAGCTAAATGGGGTGGTGAGGCAGTGGTGGCTAGTATTTTTGGATGGGAGACCAAATACTACAGATCTCCAGTTGCAGCTAGGAAATAATTCATCCTGAAACCATGGAGGGCCAAGCATTGATAACACTTGGCACTACAGATCAATGGTCTGATTCAGTGTAATGCAGCCTTCTACATTCCTATGTGCTACACTATTGGGCCAATATTTGGTGGAACACTTAGTACAGGAATGGGGACTGAATGGCCCTCCAAAAACCGTTGACATGAACTCTCATGAGCTGTAGGTAGCACGGCCAATAGTGAGGGCTGATAATAGGGCCACACATGAAACTTGCTGTAACACAAGTATTTCTCATGTGTTCAGGCAAGAATTTGTTTCAAGAGTACTTCAATTGTCCAGGCCAGATTGTTTGACTGTCTATCATAGGTGGGCAAAGTAAAGACTGTGGGCCACATGCCCCTTGGGATGCCACAGCCCAAAGCCTCCCAGAAGCCTCACCAGACACAATTTTTTTTATTGTGCAATTAGGGACAATTTTGGTTTATTGTGCAATTAGGGACAATTTTGGTATATTTGGACAATTTACAGCCAAATGTACCCCCAAATCATCTATAAAGGTGGCAGTTTATCTCCTCCATGCCTAGAGCTCCTCAACCCCATTCAAACAAAGGTCTGACCAAAAATCAGTCAAAAGGATGTCCAGAAGAGATGTCGCTTCTGGCACATGAAAATGCAATGACATGACCTGCCAGGCAGGTTAGGAGGGGAAAGAAATGCCCCTCTCCCTCTCCTTAATTGGCCACCCCTGGTCTAGTAGCCAGACTCTAAAACCCATTATTATCTACAAGTGGTGGTGGTGGTAATTATTATTGTTATTGTTTATTCACCTTGCGTCCCAATTTTGGAAAAAAGTGGGATATAAATAATGATAATAATAATAATAATAATAATAATAATAATAAATCACCATCATCTAGAACTCTGAAATCCAAGCAGCTTCATTTATATACTGCTTCATACCACACTATGCAGTTTCTAAGTGGTTTACAACTGTAAGCTCATTGCCCCCCCAACAGCTGGGTACTCATTTTAGCGAACTTGGAAGGATGCAGACCTGAGTGTAGCCTGAGCCCTGGCTAGTATTGAACTCGCAACCTTGTGGTTTGTGAGTGAGTGGCTGCAGTACAGGCATTTAACCACTGTGCCACCAGGGCTCCTAGGAGCTCTGATGGTGAAATGGTTAAATGCCAGTACTGGAGGCACAAGGTTGTGAGTTTGATCCCAGGCAGGGCTCCAAGGTCCACTCAGCCTTCCTTCCTTTTGTAGGTTGGTAAAATGAGTACACAGCTTCTTGGGGGCAATTGGCTTATGCATTGTAAATCACTTAGGGAGTGCTAGTTGACTGATAAGCTGTATAGAAATGTACTTGCTATTGTTATTGCTACAAAATGCAAAAACCAACACTTTTTTCATAGGTGGCAGAGATAGTAAAATCTTTTTTTTCTGATGGTTCAGTGTACATAAACTTTGTTTCATGCTCTATTAAAAATATTGTATAAAATGACCTTAAAGCTATGTGTATAAGATGTATATAAAACATAAATTAATTTTGTATTTAGACTTTGGTCCCATTTCCAAGATACCTATGTGCAAGTACACATATTCCAACATTAAAAAAAATCCAAAATCCAAAACACTTCTGGTCCCCAGCATTTTGGATAAGGGAGAGTCAACCTGTATTTATAGTCAGTCTTCCTCCCCCATCTCAATGCGATTCTAGGCTGTATTAATATAAGTACAGTGTCTAGATTAAGAGAAGTAATAGTACCAGTCTATTCTGCTTTAGCCAGGCCTTGCCCTGGAATACTGTTTCCAGTTCTGGGCACCACAATTCAAAAAGGATGTTGAGAAGCTGGAGCGTGTCCAGAGGATGGCAACCAAAATGGTGACAGATCTGGAAACTATGCCCTATGAGGGAAGGGAAGGGAACAATAGATGGCACACTGAGCAACAAGCAAGGGAATGGTTGACAATTTTTGATGGCCTTGATGGTTTGTCCCCGGTTGTCTCTTCAGCATTACCCACACTTAAAGTTAAATTGTGTCAGTGCTCAACAAATGAATGTTGAGTGGGGATGCCTAAGGCTTCCATAAAGGGAAAGGGAGGCTACAAAACAACAACAATAATAACAACAGATCCTTTTAAAGATCTATCATGGAAACAAAGGCTAGCATCCTGGTCAGTAGTTATGAGATCATAAACTGGACTGACAATCTTGTCACAGCTGGGAATGAATTTTATAGTTATTAATGATCAAACATGACCCCCACCCACCCACCTTTTCAGCCTATCTGGGAAATAGCATCTGCAGCCTCCCCGCCCCCCCCGCCCCCCAGTTGCAGCAGGACCGGAAGGGGTCTCTCCAGCTGCCTGTTCTCTGACTGGGAAAGCACTGCAGATGTCACATTCCCTGTGCCTCCATCTGCAATGCCTTGGAAATCTCTTGGTTGGGGTTCTGCCAGGCAGAAAAGGTGGGCTTTAGGACATACATTGTTATTGTCAGATGTAATTACAGTGGTAGACCTATATCAACTTACCTCTGATGATGCAAGATCTCAAAGTTTGCATCCTATGTTATTTGATGTTATTTTTTTTGTTCCCTTTCTTTTCATTTAAGTCTTTTTAAAATTTAGTAAAATATTTCCAGCAATATCAGCAGACTACTATTGCAATCAGGTGTTATTATTATGTTCCTATTTTGTTCCCATGCTACTGTGAACTTACCCCTTACTTTGTACTGTGTGACTCAGAATCTAGGATACCAGATCAAGGGATGAGGCATCACTTTGTATCATTTTACCTAGACATGGGACCAGCCCTACTATTGGGCAAGGTGGAACAGTTGTCCCATGTGTTAGATGATGGGAAGTGGCAGCAAGGTGATAGAGGATAAGTGACCTGTATACCCCACAGCCTGGCCTGTGTTTTTTAAACCCGTCAGTTGCCTTCAGTTGTGTTGGAGGACAGTTTCTCATCATTGATTTTTTAAAAATAATAATCAGCTGCCAATCCTGTTAACATTTATGTGTGGAATGTTACTCTTTGCCCCAGGCAGTGCAGCATTTTGTTGCTATTGCTGGAATGTGAAAATGATGATGAAAGTGGAAGGATGGGAGGGATATTCAAAATGTTAAGTACCATTGACAGTTAGTGACACTTCCCGTTCTCCTGCACCCACACGTGGAACCACCGCTCGGCACACATATTTCCCGGCATCTTCTTGGCGGACATTTTTTAGTGTTAATGTGTTCTCATTGCTCAGGACCTGAAAAAAAAGAGGAAGGTAATGCACTCCATGTGTCAGATTTCAGGCCTGCAAGACAAAAATGTGCAGCCATTTCTCTTTACTTGTGCCCCCTCCACCCCCCCAGGTATGAAGCTGCTTTATACTGAATTGGTCCACCTAGACTTGTATTATTTGCACTGATGGGAAGCAAGTCTTCAGGGTGTTAGTTATGAACCTTCCCAAGTCCAGCATGGAGAAGCTTGCTCTGTCACACAAAATGCAGCCTTAGAAGCTCATGTGGCCAGCAAAGCTATTTTACAGCCCTCAATTCCTCCAGACTCCTCAGATTGCTCTTTTTCTCTCCCCTGCATCATAAAAAGGAAGCATCTATTGGAAGTCTTTTAACAGTTACCATCTCCTTTCACTGTTTAACAATACATCTCACCGCCTCTCCCTTTCCAAAACCAGAAACAAACTTTTGGCCACTTCTCTCTTGGGATGGTTACATTTTCCGCATTGACTGAAGTATGCCTGTGTAACTTTTACAAGCCACACATTTTGAGTTGTGCCCATTTATTTGCATTTCATTCAGAAAGGAAATGAAAGATAATCTTCTTCTTACCATTTCTTCCCAGTAATGGGACCCCAACACTTATGTGCACATTTTAGCAACATTTCTTACAAATCACAAAACAGATAAAGACTACAATTGGTGGTCCTCTACAAGACTACAATCGTTTGACCTCTGAGACCAAAACACTACCACTGCACAGATTTTAGGTTTTTCTACTTTACTGTTTCTAACACACACAGTTGTGGTTATAGCTTTGGGAGTACATTCAGTCTTTTGAGCAGTTTTGTACTAAATTAGATTGATAGCTATTCTATGGGATGACCAATAATGACTAATTCTATGGGATGACCCATTAAAATTAAAGCCTTTCATCTCACTAGGGACAAGTGATGTCCTTGGTTTTTGTTTCTTCTGTGAGAAGAGAAACACAAGAAAAGTGAAACTGAAATCTTCACAGATCCTAACCCCCATGCATGCCTGTACAAACAGACTGGTTCAGCAATAAAATATTTTATGGTGAAGTGTTCCTGTTCACTCCACCCCATCCCTTGCAACATGCGCTCAGTATACTGTGACCACTGAACATGTTTATTTCTTATTGGGAATTCCTCAAAGCTTGGCTTTCTGCAAACATGCTGGTATACCCTGATATTCTCAGTAGCTCCATTACTCAACACATGAGGAGGGATGTGAACTAACCCCATTCCTTTCTTGTCACTTCCTTCATCTTCTATGTATGGAGGGTGATACATACATAGAGGAGAAAGGGGAGAACTTCTACTCTCTGTGGAGGTTGTCCATGGGAGTTGAAATCCTGGAAAACCATGTTCCAGCTCATGTGGCAAGCCTGCAGCCAAAATCTTGTATAGCATAATGTAGCATGGGGACTGTTTTGAGTGTGGTAAAATCTGTTTCCCCTCTTTCACGTGCATCCCCAGCCCGTGCCCAGATTCGGCAAAAAAGGGAATGCGATAAACTCTGAAGTCTGCCCAGAGAGAGAGTGTGTGTGAGGAGTTAGAGAAGGTTCTGGCTATGTCCTCATAATCAGATGACATCATCCACTGAGATCAGCCAAGGATCTCTGTAGGTCTCTGCAGATGAGGTAACTATTTTGCATCTAGCTATGGGAACATAGCCAGACATTTCTCTGATTCTCCCATACACCTACCAATGAGTGGCTCTGTGAGGAGGCTGCAGAGCTAACTGAGGGGGCTATGATCATTGAGAAGAGTGGAAAAGAATACCAACCTCAGTAATGATCAAAAAAGAGACATACACAAGCATAAAGTGCACTTATTCTTGTCTATGTGACTAACAGGATGCCAGTCATAGATACATGAGGTTACATCCTTCAAAGCGTCATATTCCATGTATGGAAAGAAATGACAGAACTGGGGAATCCACTCACTCTTTGTACATATATATATATATAAAACTAGATATTATCTCCTGGTGTGATGCCCCTCCCCAGCCCACCTTAAGAGCCAGCAGCCACACTGGGTAACTGTTGAGCTGCCAGTTGGGGATGCAAAGAGGTTGACATTTTCAGCAGCTTCCTACCAGTGAGTAAGGCTGTGATAAGGGGTTGTTATTGGGTCCTGCTTCTGATTGTCACAGTTTGTTTGCTGGTTGAAAGGGCTAGAAACATCCTCCTCCTCCTCCTCCTTGCTGAACAGACCTCCTTTGCCTGATGCAGCTGTTGACTGTAAATGTGGGCTGGGAGGATTTACTAAGGACGGATTTTGCTGCCAAATCTGCTGCCTTAATACAGCCTGGGTTCAGCCTGTGCCCCAAGTGTGCTCAGCACTCCTCTTTTCAAAATCAGCAGTTTTCCAACTTAAGAAAATGGCTGCTGGAGAACTCCAGGGACCAGGGCTGGACTTGGGCTATGTTTGGGCAGCAGATTCGGCAGCAAAATCCCTGAGATAGTATCCAGAAGCAGCCCAAATTAGAATTGAATTTAGGAGAGGTAAGTGCCCCTGGGAATTGGGGTGGACCTGGGTGGTGGATTCAGCAGCTAAATCCTTCTGATAACATCAGGATGCTGCCTGTTTTAAATTTTAAGCTGGTTCAGGTAAGCTGGTTTTATTATCGCTACAATAAGCTCCTTAGGCACCTTTTTAAATGGTGCAATAAGCTCCTTAGTCTCGCAGTAAGACCCATAGTTTCACTTAATACAGAGCAGTTACACATTCATAACTAGGTTATGAATCCATAACTGCAATACAGAATGTCAACCAGTATCTTAACAAGGCAAGTTGTTTCTAAAGTTCTTTTTCAGCTATATAGAACTGAGTGGATTATTACTTGAGAAAACTGGACATTCGGAAGCAAACATGAGGTGGAAACCCTGGAAATGTCCAGCAATGTGGCTGGACATTATTGGCATGGGGAATGTAGTGGTTGGAATCTCTTACAGTTCCCTCATTGAATGTCTTCCCTTTTGCAAGCCATTGAAGGGGAAGTTGCAATGGCAAGCACATGCAGTGGGGAAAGGAGAAACATCTTTCAACTTGTCCCCTGACCATTGCACTAAATGTAGAAAAGTGATGAGGTGGAAAAGTGGTGACCAGATTTCTGCACCTATTGTCTCAATGAAGCTCATTCCACCCACAAATATTTGTGAATCGCACGACAACTAATTTCTAAAAGACTCCACATTATTCTGATCTTCATACTATGCTTTCTGTGCCTCTTTTAACACAGATGTTATGTTTAAGAGTACTATACAGCTGCACCATTCAAAAGCTGATGTAAAAGAGCAGTTCTGAGTCACACAGACTCAAGTGAGAGATGATAGTTTTGGAGTTTGCTTACTTCTATGCATCAGTGCTACCATGACAGATTTTGCTCTGGCTCCCTGCCTCTTGGACTCTGCTGTAATACATGATGCTAGATGTGCTGCCCTATGGTCCACATTGGTGCAATCAACAGCTTTATTAAAACTTCCTAAATGCTGAACGAGGGAATTCTGATGCAGGCCAGTCAGCAAAATGCAAGCTCCTGTGGTATTTAGAAATACGATGAGTCTAAAACAAATATGGCCTTTAAGAGTCAACTCTTTCTAATTGCCTGAGGAAGCAATTGAAACTGGATGGTTAATTTTCCATCTATGCAACTAGAGCTGTCAGGATCTATCTGCAGCTAATGCAGAGTGGCATTATCTTTCAGTGTTGGAATTCACATAGTGGGTGATCTTGTCCCTTCACTCTACTGCACAAGGCAGAGCTGAGACATCTGTCATCTTTCTCCTGCAGAAATTTGGATGGCATCCCTGTGGGCCTGCTTCCTTTTGCCTTTCCGGCATGTGTTTGCTATGTAAACACAATTCAGCATGTTAGTTATTGGCACTGCCAAGTGTCTGATCTCACAGCCGATTCCTCTGCTCAGTCTGGGAATTTGCACTGATGCTTAGCAAAACACTTAAATGCCCTCAGCAGTAGTTAGAGAGATTGCAAAGGCAGCTCATATTGAAACTACTCCGTGTTGGGAAAGTGCTGAAACTTTTTTTTTTTTAAAACCTCATTAAAAATCTTTGTGGCTATGGCTCACACAAGGCATTTTCCTCACGTGGTATTTTGGGCAATCAACAAGGAGAAGCAACAATTTTAGACTATGGTGAAACCCAGGACTTTCCCAAAAGACCTTGCTGCCTGAGTCAAGGATAAGATGGCACACCCAGTTCAACA
Source organism: Phrynosoma blainvillii (assembly GCA_026167975.1). Taxonomy (NCBI): domain Eukaryota; kingdom Metazoa; phylum Chordata; class Lepidosauria; order Squamata; family Phrynosomatidae; genus Phrynosoma; species Phrynosoma blainvillii. The sequence continues at coordinate 20,061,561 of JANUYF010000006.1, forward strand.
GATTCAGGAAATTGGGAATGGATGAAGGCCCAGGAGAAATAGCAGCCTGAAGTGTCTTATGAAGCCCAATCTACCACCCAGTACCTTCCACATGAGGGAGTTCCCTCATTTTGCCTAATCACAGGACTGGCCCTGGATGAATAATAACATTATAATTCTTAGGAGGTTTTTGAACAGAAGTTGGATGGCTATCTGTCAGGGGTGCTTTGATTGTGTATTCCTGCATGGCAGGGTGCTGGACTGGATTGCCCTTGAGGTCTCTTCCAGCTCTATGATTCTATTCTATTCTGTTTTATTCTATTCATGAAGTAGCTTTCTCAGCCTTGTCTGAACTGGAGAGACACAGGGCTTTCTTTCTTCCTTTCTCTGCAAAGAAAGCAATCTGTAGCTGGAATCCTGTTTAGTCCCAATGAGAGTAGACCCATTGAATCACAGGGGTTTACATACAGGTTTACTTTCCATCTAATGAACTTTAGTTAGGACCATGAACAGGATTCATGTCTGCGTCTTCCAATTTCAAGTAAGACTGGGGCACACACTGGTCATCATCAACTACAACAGACCCACTAAATCAGGGGTCAGCAACCTACGGCCCAGAGGCTGGATCCAGCCCCCCAAGGCCTTTGGACTGGCCCCAGCCTGGTCCTGCCACCGCCGTGTGAGTTGCGGCTGCCATTTTGTTTTCCAAAATGGCGCTGCGACTCATTTGCGCATGCGCCAGAGTAGCGCATGTGTGAGCGAGTCGCGGCTGTCATTTTGGAAAACAAAATGGTGGCTGCGACTCGCTCGTGCATGCGCAGTATGCTGGAAGTACATGTGTGAGCGAGTGCGCACATGTGCAGTACTTCAGGTGTACCGCGCATGCGTGTGCGAGCGTGCACGCGTGGCGCCGTTTCCCGCCCCCTCGGCCTGCGGAAGACCTTGGGACCAGCGGACTGGCCCCAGGTAAGCAAAAGTTGCCTACCCCTGCACTAAACCAAGTACTGAATTGTAAGCAAATACTTATCACAGCTCACTTTCTTTGTAGATAAAGGAAGAAACAATGCTAGACCTAAGAAGCTGTCTTACAACTATGTTTATCAGATCTCAGAGCCTGCTCCTGAATCTCCAGTTTTCATGGGTCATGCATGAGAATGCAAATTCTCATTTGGTAGGATCAGCTCCAGGCAAGAGGAAAAGGCTGCGGGCAAATATCCAGTTCAGCTAATAGAGGAGCAGCGTGCTACAATTTACAAGGGTCAATTGATCTGCTGATGCAACTTATAAGTACTCTCTGGGGGTCTTTTCTATTTATTTATTTAGCTTCCTCTTTCCCTTACAATGCTTGTGGTTCCAGGGCTCACCCTCTGCTCTACTCTGCATCTGCCTTCTGACTAGATGCAACAAGACTAAGTTAAATGTTTCTTATCCCATCTCTTTAGGTAGGGAAGAAGGAATAATCCTCTCATTTCATCTTGATCTGAGAACAGCCCTTTTAGTTAAGATTTCTGTGTTAATTTCCAAACAGGGAAAATATGTTCTCTTTCTGTGTGAGTGAATTACAAGCTGTGAACCGTAATTAATGGATAACAGTTAATGATATCACTAGGGCTTGCTCCTATGTGTCGGATATTGGCGTGGAAACCCCAGGGCCTGGGACAATCCTGAACTGGCACCCCTACTTACAAGAGGTCAGACAAATTTGCTCATTTAGGCCAGTGTTGTCTAATCTGACTAGCAGTGGCTTTACAGACTACAGGGTCTCAGCAGAGGTCTTTCTCATTGTCTGATCTATCCAACTGAAAATACCAGGCACTGAACTTGGAACACCTTGCATACAAAGTATGTGATTTGCAATGGAATTGTGGTTCCACCTTCTGCTGTGGCTGACTACCAACACAACTGTGACCTAGAGGTAGGGCTATCATTTGCGAACAGGAATGAACATAGTTCTTCTGTTTCAAGGATGCACTTGTAAGGACAAACAGAATATGCAAACCTGGCTAGGGCTGGCATCTTCCCTATCCCTAACCACTGCAATAATGAGAATTGCTACCATCTGCTCCACACATTACATTTGTCAATTTGAATGTGTAGCTAGGGTAGACAAGACAACTCAAGTGGAATGTATTCTAGGAGCCAGCAATCTGTATCACTGACTGCAATTGGTTTGGAAGATAAGAGACTTGCTACAATTCACAAGAGGAATCAAATAGCTGATAATATGCTTGCCCTTTTACAACATCATCACATTGCCTATCTGTCACTCCATATTAGTTATGGCTGGAGGGGGTATGTGAGGGGAGGTAACATGCAATGCTGGCACTACACAGGTAAGCAGCACAATACAGGTAAGCAGCAGAACACATTACGAAAGAGATGAAAAGATAAAAGTAGCAATGTTTTCAGTGGTCACCTTTTGTTTAGCATAATAGTGATCTAGGAAGTTGACCTAACACATCTACCTTAAAATTGCTGGATTAGTAGTCTCTCCAGGATCTCCAAAAAAGAAGGTCTTTGCCATCAATACTTCGCTTATTATTATTTTTAAGCTGATTCAAATAAGAGCCAGTGTAGTATGGCAGTGTGAGGGTTGGGTTAGGACTCTAGGAGACTAAGATTTGAATCCCAAATCAAGCAAGACTTAATTCTCAAATTAACCAAGATTTGAATCCCTGCTCAGTGATTGGGTGATCTCAGGTAAGCCTCAGAGGAAGGCAATGGCAAGCTCCCTCTGAGTAAATCTTGCAAAAAACGAAACACTCCCACCTCTAAGATAGGGTCACCATAAATCTGAGTGGAAGACATGTAACAATAACTATCCCTACTCACACCTCCAAGAACTGAAGTTGAAATCTTTTGCATAGAAAGCCCTGTGGTCCCCCATGGAGCCATGGTCCTTCCCATGAAGTACTGCACTCAGTAGACAACTGAATCGTGTGCCTTTCTCCTAACACAGAATTCAAGATGGTTTGTGTGTTTACATGTGCCTTGAAGTAGACTGTTGACTTATGGCAACCTCATGAATTTCATAGGGTTTTCTTAGAAAGGGAATATTCAGAGGTGGTTTGCCAGTTCCTTCCTCTGAAGTATAGCCTACAGCAACTGGGATTCATTGGTGGCCTCCCATCCAAGTACTAACCAGGGCTGACTCTTAGTCTCCAAGATCAGGCTTGTTGTTGTTGTGTGCCTTCAAGTCATTTCCTACTTATAGCAACCCTATCATGGTGTTTTCTTGGCAAGTTTCTTCAGCTGGGGGTGGGGTGGGGTGCCATTGCCTTTAAAAAATACTGGACAACTAAGAAACCTATAACTAGTACAACTATTGATACAACTATTGAGGGAGTTATTCACATTTTTCCATACTTGCAGGGGTCTTGCATCCCTAACACCCATGAATATGGAGGGACGATTGTACTTTCCTTAATGAATGTTCTTGCTGGTGGAAAGACAGCAGGGAGGGGGCCAACCAGAACCCCTGGGCTCTAGGAGAACACAATGGTAAAAGCTTTAAATACAGGCCTTTCAACATGGACCAGTTACAAGAAATAGCAAAATGGCAGGTCCAGTGTTGGTCGATGGGTTCCCTCTCAGTAGGGTGGTGAATACTGTGGGGTGCAGTTTTAGTTTCCCAGGGTGTTAACCCTTTTAACGGTAAACTAAAATATGCAGGTATGAAAGTTAACTTGTTAGAGTCCAACTTTCATCAGCAGAGCAGCAAAAAATGTGGGTCAGACTATTATTTTAAATCTGTCTTCTTAAAGAATAAATAAATTAACTCAAAAAAAATGACAAACATGTAGTTTGTGGTTTAAGAAAAACAACAAACAATAAAGGCTTTAATAAATATTTACATAAAAGAACTAAAACCTAATCTAATTGGCGTTAATATAGCAGGAAAAGAGATGTTAACCTCTCTCAGCGGAGGAGTCTTACTGACTGAGAGACTGAGAGGAGACAGTTTAGAATGTTCAGAGAGTCAGTTAAATTGACTCCAAAAGTGACAGTTAAAATGAGAAAAGGGGGAAGGAGGACGTCCCTATCTAACTAAAGAGGAAAAAAGAAAATGCAATGTATAATTCTTCCAACAAATACACTCTATGTTTTAGTCTGAATTAGCCCCCCCCCCAACGTTCTGTACTTTCGATACAGAACATTTTCAAGCTGAGACTCAGGACCTTATCGCATGGCGTAAAAAAGCCGGCTTACCTTTCCCGGATTGAATTTTAATTTGGGCTGCATCTGCGTACTATCATATGTAAATCACCACTGAATCTGGAGGCCAAGACCAGCCTGGATGTAGCCCGGGTCCCAGGTGTGCTCAGCAAGCCTCTTTTCGAAACCGGGAGCTTTCCAACTTGAAAAAAATAGCCACCAAAGCACACTAGGGACACGGGCTGCATCTGGGCTGGACTCAGCTGACATATTTGGCAGCCAAATCCATGCAATAGTACCCAGGTGCAGCCCAAATTAGAATTCAATTTGGGAAAGATAAGCCGGCTTTTTTATCCCATGTGATAAGGTCCTCAAATCTGGAACAGATTTGCTGTCCCATTGACATGGGAGCCACCAACTTCCACCAGGCTTAGTAAGGATGGGGAATGTTAAATTCTTATTCAGAGAAATGGTCTGCTTCAGGGAGCTGGACTATTCTCAAAGACCAGGGCAAGGACTGAGGCACACATCCATTTCAGCATCTGAGCTAAGGGATGGTTATAGAATCATAGAATTATAGATTTGGAAGTGACCATAAGGGCCATCCCGTCCAACCCTCTGCCATGCAGGAATACACAACCAAAGCACCGAGACAGGTGGCCACCCAACCTCCAAAGAAAGAGACACCACTGCTCTTCAAGGAAGCATTTTCCACTGTCAAACAGCTCTTACTGTCTGGAAGTTCTTCCTATTGTTGAAATGGAATCTCTTTTCTGTAGTGTGCATCCATTGTTGTGGGTCCTATTCTCTGGAGCAGCAGAAAACAAGCTTGCTCCATCCTCAATATGATATCCCTTCAAATATTTATACAGGGCTATAGTATCACCTCTTAACCTTATACTTCCACAGCAGCATGATTTTCAAACTTTGCCTGGCAGAAGTGGCTCAATACAAATGTCTATCCTTTCCAAGTTGACTGCAATTTTGCCTAGAGCCATGTCAGCCTTGGAGTTGGGCAGCAGCCATTTGTCTGCCAGAGGGTGCTAAAGTAAAGGTGAGAAGGCTTCCACAGCTGCTTTTCAAAGGCAAATCATTTGTAATTCCTCTTGCCTCCTGGGGATGATTTACTTCTAATGTGATCTACATAATCCCAAAGTAGAGTGACAGAAAAGGGTCAGATCAGAAAATAAATGAATGAGATAGGAGCCCCAAAGAAACGAATAAGAAAGGAGGCATTCAATGAAATAATGAAAGGAAATTACCTAAAAAACACCCCAAAGAAATGCAAAATAAAAGGTAAAATTAACAGAATAAATCCAACACAAAAGTATTTTTGGAGGCAGGGAATAAGCCATAGTTCAGTGGTAGAGCAAAACTCTGTTCATGAAGTTTCAGCCCATGGTGTCTTCAGCAAAAGAACATGAAAGAAGGTGATGGGCAAGTCCTTGGAGAGCTTCTACCAGTCAAAACAGTCAACAATATGCTAGATAACCAGCAGTCTGTTTCCATAGCACATATTCAGAATGAACTGCTGACCTTGTGACTGTTCTCCATACCATTGTGAGGATGGTGGGGTACTAGGATCCAGCTGTAATGCCAATGCACTGAAATACACATCTGCACCATTTCTCTGCACATACAAATGTCTGTTATGACTAAGAATGCCAATTTTCTTATCATTGTGATTGTTGTTTTTGCATGCCTTCAAGTCATGCAAAGTAATGTCTGTAGATTTTGAGACAGGCAGCTGAAAAAATTGAATGTTTCAAGGTTTTGGGTTTTTTCTTTTTGGCATCTCAGGACTTTTTTGGGTGAAAAGTATATTATTTAAAGTAACACTTTTTGCCTAGAAAATGGCCTATTGCACAACAGATAGTGTTTTCTTGAAGAATCTATTTTCTGTGCCAAACTTCTGAAATTCTTCATTTTTGCATGTAAGAACAAAATCAGCAAAGTTTTATACCCCTAGTCATGGTTGAACGCCATCCCATTGGGAATGCTGTTTTCTTTCCCTTTCCCCTTTTCTTTCTTTCTTGATCACTTCGAGCCTTGTCTGTGCAGAGATGCACACGGCAGACATGCATTCTGAGGTGTGGGTAGTGGGCATTCTATGTGTTCATTTCAGAGTTTGGAAACATTAAGCTTAAAGTTATCTCACTAATGTTAACTTAACTAGCAATCAGTGTGTTTATTTAAAATTTTTTAGGGGAAGTATATAAAATTAATTTGTTATCTTCACCATTGATAACACACTGGTGACACATCAGCTCTAAGATTTAAAACACCATTAAAAATGCAGATTGAAAACATTGGCTAGCACCCTGTTAATCAGCTTTGTGTGTATATTGCCTTCACTTATGGTGACCCCAAGAATTTCACAGAATTTTCATAGTCAAGGTATACTCAGAGGTGGTTTTGCCCCTTCCTCTGACATATACCCCACAGGACCTCTATTTCTTGGCAGTAGCCCATCCAAGTACTAACCAGAGTTGGCCCTGCTTAGTTTCCAATGTCAGATAGGATCTGATACCTCTAGGGTATTTAAACCTTGTTAGTCTGTTAAGATGTTGTAAGTTAGACTTATGACCTGGTAACTGTTTCCTATTCCCATTTATGAATATGATATAATCATAAATGTCCTTGAAACTCATTTATGAGTTTGAAATCCAACCAGCCACACCATGGTATGAAGTTCTGTGGTGCTGGTGAGCAGGGAGCTGAATGGTAATATATCTAACTCCCTTCTGTCAGCAAGCAGTAGTGTGTCAATGATTTGTGACAGGACCACTGGGGTCCCTGATTCTGGTCAATGAACTTCTGCTCATTGGCAGGAGGGGACTGGATGCATTATGGTTCAGCAACCCACTCATCAGAACTCCTTCCTTCAATGTGTCTGATGGGATGTTAAGGTGGGTTTCAGAAGTCAGATCAGGAGATGGAGCATAGCTATGACAACAGCTGTTTGCTGTAGATCTTGACCATCATTAATAAAATCACTGGCCCATTTGAAATTTGTCTCCCAAAGTAATACATTCAGGAATGCCTATTTAAATAACTACAACGATAGCAAAATCACCATCATATATATATATATATATATATTTAAAACAAATCAGGGGGAATAAGTTTTTAAAACAACTTATTTCCAAGTTTTAGTTTATGTTCATTGCATGTACAGAGAAGAACCCTGATGATGAAAAACAGCAAGGGTATAACAAGAATATACTGAGGAAAGGATCTCATTTAGTGCTTGGAATGCCTAATATGTGGACTCTTAGCTCCATATAGGAGTGAAGGTCCACTGTAAAGCCAGTTGCTGAGTGGCCTAGTTTTACAGGCATGGGACTATCTTCTTTCCTATAGAAGTAGCCAAGGATTAAGGAATGAATGAAAAATGGGAGAATGGAAAGAAAGAATGTGCAGGTGAAAGATCAGTGCCTTAAAATTATTCTGGCTTGTTTTGGTAGTCTAATACTAGGTTCCCCCCCCCCCCCCCCATGAAACAATTATTATTTTCTTATTGTCTACAACTGTATAGATCACTTTTCTGAATCAAGCTGCCCATGGGACAAAGAGTGTATTAATCTTCACAGCCCACTGTAGGACTCCTAAATATGAAGATGCATAAAGCAGAACGGATATGCCTGACTGAACTATATAACTGAAGAGGACTCAAACACTGTGAACAAGGGATTTAGTCTGCAGAAGAACAGCAAAGTGGAGTTCCACTTACTAACTCCCCAATGACTGCTTCTTAATATTTAACTATGTTTAACTGTATCCCAGACTTTGGAATGGCCTGCCGGATGAGATCTGTCAGATTAACAGCCTGAGCAGCTTTAAAAAAGCTGTTAATATGGATCTCTTCCAGCAGGCCTTTCTAGACTAGATCTCCCGGCCTCAGGAGCCCCCTTACCTGCCCTCTCCTATTTCGGATGCTGCCGCTACTCTGGTGTTCATTATATTATTGTGCTCTGTGTTATGGATTTATTGTATGTTGTTTTAACTAAGATGTTTTAACTAATCACTGGTTTAATACTTTTTTAAGGGTGGGTGGGTTTGGGGGTTCTGGGTTTATATGCTGTATGGAATTTTAATTGTTGTTAGCTGCCCCGATTGTTGACAGAAGGGTGAGGTACAAATACATTTTATTATTATTATTATTATTATTGATTTTCTATGTTGGTGCATTGTTAGTGCAAACTTATTTCTCAATAAGTTTGTTTAGTCTCAGGTGTTGCTGCATTTTTTTTTGTTTGACTGTATTGAATCATGGGTTTTGTAGTGTTTATACAGGATAAAATAGCATTCATCTGTACAGAAATGTTGCTTGAATTTGTTACATTTTGGATTTTGATCTCTTGGAGAAAAATAGAAACATTTTATTACTTAATAGTATGCTATGTTTAGTTGGTAATGAATAAACTTCTTTTTTTAAAAAAATAGAATACCTATGCAGTGGGCCCTTGGTATCTGCTGTTTGGTTCCAAGACACCCCCTCCCATGGATACCAACATCCGTGGGATGCTAAAGTCCCATTACATACAATGGCATAGTAAAATGGTGTCCCTTATATAAAATTGCAAAATCAAGGTATGCTTTTGGGAATTTAGATATTTTTGAAATATTTTCGAGCTGTGGATGCTTGAATCATGGACAAAAAATCTGTGGTTATAGAGGGATAACTGTATGTTCTAAGGGTTCAAGATGAGATAGATAGTGGGGGGTTTCTTTAATATTTGAACTTTCAAGTCAACTAGCTTGTCAACACAGAGCAATGAAGGATAAACCACCAGCATAGGTCCAAAACACACTGCAGAAATATTTCAGTTTGAGACCGCTTTAACTGACTTGGTTCAGTGCTAGGGAATCTTGAGAACTGTAGTTTATTGTGGCACCAGAGCTCTCTGACAGAGCAGGCTCAATGTCGAAGAAAAAACTACAGTTCCCTAGATTTCCCTAGCACTGAGCCATGGAGCCAGCAGTTAAAGTGGACTCAAACTGGATTATTTCTACAGTGTGTTTTGGCACATCAGCACTGTTGGTGGGGATGCAAGAGAGGGCCTTCTTGGTGGCTGCCCCAGACTCAAACTCCCATCCCAGGGAAGCCCCTTTCCTACTATCTTTCCATTAGCAGGCCAAGACCTTTTTAGTCAAGCAGGCTTTTAGAACAGATTGTTTCCAAAGAATGGACTAAGGATGTGGTATTGTTTTAAACTGAACTGTTTTAATTCTTTTTTTTATCTTGAAATGCCTTTGAAAATCTTTTTGAGTGTAGTTTTAAAACATTTTAATATTGTCAACAGGTTAGTCCCATTTTAATGTTCAGTTTTTTGTATATTTCTAGCTATATTATTGTTCAAATTGTAAGCCATATTGAGTATTAATGTTGGGAGAACAGTGGGATATAAATGAATATAATAATAAATATAACAGCAACAACAATTGATCTTGTCCAATTTTGGAAGCTAAAAGGAGTGGGCCTGGCTAGTGCTTGGATGGGAGATCACCAAGAAATGCCAGGGATCTCCAGATAGGATAAGTGTAGGATTCTGCCTGAAATCCTGAATATCTGCTGTCAACCATAATTGACACTGCTGAGCTAGAGGGTCCAATATAAAGATTTATGAACTAGTGCAGGGGTAGGCAACCTTTCCCCTTTAAGGGCCGAGGGACTTCAGCTCCCAGAAGCCTCAGCCATGTTGGCCAATAGTCCCATGTTGGCCAATAGCTCCTGGGATTCTGGGAGCTGAAGTCCCTCGGCCCTTAAAGGGGAAAGGTTGCCTACCCCTGAACTAGTGTTTAAATGGTACAGTGAACAAGTATTGGGAAGCACAGAAGAGGACAACTCAAAATGGTTTTATGATAAGAAAGAGGTCAATCTGTTTTCTATCTTTTCTTGTTATTGCTGTATGCCTTGAAGTTGTTTCCAAATTATCGCAACCCTAAGGTGAATCTATCATGTGGTTTTCTTGGCAAGGTTTGTTCAGATAGGGTTTGCCTCTGCCTTCCGCTGAGGCTGAGAGAGTGTGATGTGCCCAAAGTCACCCAGTGGGTTTTCATGGCTGAGTGGGAATCCAAACCCTGGTCTCCAAAGTCTTCAGTGCTCAAACCATTACACCTTGCTGACTCTCCTTTTACATGTGAATATTCTCTGTGCTCTGTAAAGTATTTAGGCAGCACTTCAGTTTAATGAATAGACCAAGAAGCTTCAAAATAGATGACTGTTAAGTTAAAGCAGCATGTATGTAACTGGCATAGTTTTGGAACAGACACTAGGCAAAGGTAGGACCCATAGGGGTGAATCCTAATGTTTATTTCCCACCCAGAGTAGACCTGGATCAATTGTTGAGTGGTAAGCCAACATGTAGGTAAATCCCATCAATTCAATGGATCCACTCTAATGGGAGATGACATGGGATTCAGGTGGTAGAGCTGGAGAAAACATCAGTAGGCATGTAGTTCAATCCCCTTCCCCCCAATATTTTTATTGGTTATTTAATATCTTATATATATATCACAAAACAAAATATATTCCATACACAAATCGTACAAATAAACCAAAATAAACAGATATACAAAAATATATATCAGCAAATTCTGGTAAAACACACAACATTCCCAAATATTGGGCTGTCGCTTAAGTTCTCCCCTTTTAAGTAAACCTTTCTTAAAAACATAAAAAGAGAATTTGTAATAAAACTATGCCATTTCCCCCCTTTCCAGTCTTTTTAGAAAAATATATTTACCATATACTCTTTCTGCTCATGAATAACTAATGCCCAGGTCATTAATCTGCAAATCCAGAAGTACCTAAATTACCAAATTTTTGCTGTAAATCTAAAATTTATTATAGTCTCTAATAAATTTGTTATTAGCTTTCCCTTATAGTAAACAAGTTAATTTATCCATTTCTGTTATATCTTCTATTTTTTATCCATTCCTCATCTGTAGGGAATGATAGATGTTTTTCAGTATTTAGCCCAAAGTATCCTCACTGCTGTTACCATATGCCAACATAATCTACCAATTTCCTTCTCAACACTCCTTTCAAAATTGAATAGGCCGAATAACCAGTTTCATGATAGCTAAATAAATGAATGATTAATACATTTTTAAAAATTGAATAGGCCAAGTAGGAAAAAAAACTGGAGTCATATTAATTTTCATTTGAAGAATTCCCTGCAGTCTGGATCTTATCATAGGCCAAAACTTTTTTGCTTTTTCTACATCTCCACCACATGTGGCAGAAAGTTCCAATCTGTTTACCACATTTCCAACACACATTGTTGGTGTTCTTATAAATCTTAGAAAATCTATCCAGGGAGAGACACCATCTATGCATCATTTTCCATTTTTTTAAAAGATGTCATAGTATTTCATACTTACATTGTTGTTTTTCCATAGCTTTTCCCAATCATTTAGGTCTATACAATAGTCTGTGTCTTTGGGCCATTTCACCATGCAACCTTTAACTAATGCATCCTCTAGATTGTAATTCAACAGCATTTCATACAGATTTCTAGTCAGGTGTTTTTCTTCTTTTAATAGATGATTTTCCAACTTGTTATTTTTTAAATCAAATTTTATCCCTCAATTTTATCCACTTTTATCCACCTATGGAAACCATTATGTAGAGAGATCTTTTAGCACCTTTGAGACTAAGGGGGGTTGCAGACTGCCAGAAATAGTGTGAATTCAGTCCACTTTTAGGGTTAGGGTTAGTGCTAGGGAGTCATGGGAACTGTTATTTTTCTGAGACATTGAGCCTTCTCTGTCAGACAACTCTGATGCCACAATAAAATACAGTTCCCATGGTTCCCTAACTCTAACCCTAACCCTAAAAGTGGACTGAATTCACACTATTTCTGGCAGTCTGCAACCCCCCTAACTGAACTTCAGTCTACTTCCTTAGATGCTTTTGGTGGAGTGGAAGCCAGGGACAGATGATTAAACTCTTCGTTAATTTTTGTCTAGTTTTAAGTTGGCATGGCTCTTCTTTTGGATTCAACATGTCTATATGTTAACCACTTTCCTTGTTTCCATAAGGCTTTGAGTGAAAGGTCCTCAGGTGGTGATAGCCAAGGAGTTGTGTTTAACCCAAATTTTATATAATTATCATAAAATGCTTGCTAAATGTCTTTTGCACCTGTGCTTTTTTGTACGATAGGAAGCCACGCCAACCAAAATACAAATTATGACTTTCCAATGCCAATAACTTAGGGTTATCCAGTACTAGCCACTCTATTGCGTTTCTCATCTTATCAATGTATTAATAAATAACAGTTAAGTTCTGTGTTCTGTCTCTTTCTCATTCCTGAGCATGACCCAGTCTGGTTAATGCACGAACACATCATTTTTTAACACTTAATTATATTGTTCACTAGATAACTGGCAGTGTGTGAAATAACTCCACTGAACACCACTGGTTTTATGGAGATATGAATGTCCTATCTGTGATATTATACCTTTGATGAACTATGTACATGTGCAAGTCATCAATCAATTATCATGGCAGATATATACATGAAAACCTAACATCACACTATAGGGATGTGAAAATATATCATTCACATTGTTTCTCAGAAATCCCACAAAAGAAATCTGTCCTGGTTATGCATGAGGTTGTGAGACTTTTTTGTCCCTTCTTATAGGAAAATTCCTCCATATTTGTTGTGCATTTTTTGTATGCATGTTTCTAACAGACACATCCTTGCATTCATTTCTCCTATTGACTATTTGTGCCTTTTTCAAACACATCTTTTTTTTTTAGTGTGCACAGTTCTGTGCAGCTATCCCCCTTCTAAAACGTTATCCTAAGTCTCAGAAATGTTTGGATTTTCGAGGGAAGACATATTCCAGCTCTACTATCAATCTTGGGTGGTGTGACATTAATATTTGAATAGAGCCCAATGAACTATTCATCCATCTCTAACGCACCATCAACTTTTTCAAAACTCACAAAGTCAGTTTTATGAAAGCGTTACCTCCTTTGAACACACAAGCATTCATTTTAAAACATCCCTGGTTCTTACAACAGCACTGAACACAGTGGTCATGACCTCCTTGGGATGTGAGTTCATACCAAACTGTTCCAATTTTGAACAAAGGTGAAGATGTTCCCAATCCAAAAACCTTAGCTGTGCGCCTCCCTGCAAGCTAGGACTGCTCACACAGAAAGCTCAGTGTGGTGATGGTTTATGAAACTCCACCTGCCACAAAGAGGTTAAGTGGTGCCTTGGCCTTTCGTTAACCCAAGTGCTACTCATAAGGGGAATCAATTTGACTTCTATTAGGTATACTCTGCAAAGATCTCCTTTGAGTGACAGAAATGTGGGAAATGCTGAGAGTACCATGGAAACCTGTGCCTTCGTTTATTAGGCAAGTTACATACATCAACCTTCTTGACCTCTGCTTGGCCTAAAATTGTTTCCTCTTCTGTTTTAAGCTACCAGGTACTTTCCCCACCATCACTGGCTGACAAGCACTGCCTCTGCTATTGCTATATGGGTCTGAGCATCTTCCTTTCAGTGCCTGGGACCAGTATAACTGCTGCTATCTCTTCCTCCTGGCTTGAAGTTATCAAACATATACCTGTACATTTTCTAAGCCCAGAATCAGTCTTTGTAAGTCATCAGGGATGTGAAAATCTCTCAGTTTTGATTTTGCTGAATTAGTCCCAACCCTACTTGCATTTACTTCTTATCCTTGTTTCATACTCAGTTGCAAGATTTTTTAATTTTATGGAAATCTTTGCATACACACTTTTTCTAATGCACACTAGGGATGTAAATGCTTAAATGTTTGGTCCTTGCATGCATGGATGAATAATTAAAGTAGTTTTCTCCCCACTGCAGGAGAAAATTAGAATCCCCCCACAATATTCTTCCCATATTCAAATGTCTCAAAGTGTTGTGCAGGAATGATCTTCTGGAGGAAAAAAACCACATGTTTTCATGGACAAAAATGATGAAACAAGGATTTCTCTGCAGGAAACCTATTTTCTGCACAGGAAACATGCACTGATATTCAACATGGTCTATTTAGCTGCTTATGTATGCATAACTAAGTAGCATCTCCTGATTTGATCCCCCAAGTCCATCTTAAAAGCCAGCAGCTGCAGCATGTCAAAGCATGCAACTGATAGTTTGGGCTGCAGGGAGGAGGATGTTTCAAGCCTTCTCACACTAGCAATTGAGGCTGCAAGGTTGAAATGAGGAATTGTACAAGAGTCCTGTTTCTGATTGTCGCAGTCTCACTTGCTGGTGGGTGGGGGCTGGAAACATCATCTGCTTCAGCACCTAAACAGAACTCCTTAACCTGATGTGGTTGCTGGTTGTTAACATGGGCTGGGAGACATTTGTGATTATGGCAATAGTGCCACAGTTGAAACTATGTAGTAGAATTCAAAGACCTAGCCATGCTAGTCTGAGAAATCAGTATGCAAAGGGATCTTGTAGCACCTTTAAGACTAAAAGAAAGAGGCTGGTAGCATGAACTTTCATAGACCTGAGTCTACTTTCTCAGATACACTATGCAATATTACTGAATATACAACACATTCAGGGGTAACTGTGTTGGCCATTTAGCAAATTCAAACAAAAATCTATCAGTGAATATAGAACAGATCTGTAACTCTAGTTTATGAATCTGTAATGCTATACAGAATGCCACCTTCATTTTCCATGAGAAAACTTATGATTTTCTCCATAGAATAATTCTTGCACAATATTTTGGGAGGCTCAAATATAGAGGGCAAATTGCACAGAATTCCTGCAGGCCTATTCTTCCTGATGCAGATCCCGGTCAGAAAACCAATTTTTTATGACCTGGGAATGAATAATTGTGCACATTCCTTCCATTTCTAGTGTACATACCCAATGTATTATTTTGTAATGTGCATTTTAATGGATTTATTTGTTGACCAAAGTTTGTCAATATTTTTTAAAAAGATGTGCATTTGTTGTTGTCAGCATTTATCTATATATGGTTCAAAAAGGGAAGAAAGAAAAAAAGAGGGGGAGGGAATCTATGATTGTATTTTCCTCCTGATATTGGGAAACTGAAAAATATATGCAAGATTTCACTCAAAGACTCAAATTGGAGTCAAATTGGATACATTTGTTAAAAAAAATACAAATTTCTTTTCCTTCTCTACTAATCATACACAAACTTCAGGCAATGAAATGTGCATCTCTTGCCAAGGCACCTGAATACTAACCATGCCGCCACAGTAGCAATTGGTGGGGCCAGACAATGGATGATTTAAGCACGAGGGTAAAAAGCAATGTTTTGTGTACTTAGGGTACATTATATGCAAGCACAAAGTATGTGATAAGCTTCCGAAGTAAGTCTTGGTGGTGAAAAAAAATTCTAATCCTTACAGCTATATGTGAAATTATACTTGAGAGTGAGAATACAATTTCTACAGAAAACCAGAATGGACACAAGGATGGAAGGTTGGATGTGTTTTTCATGAATTTGGGAAAGATCAAAATATGGCTTCTCTGAACTCAGTGCCTTCTCTGTTGTGATAACCCAGCTGGGGAGTGCTCTGCCTTTGGAGGTCCAATGGGTCTCATTTCAGTGATTAAACTAACCTCTGACTCTTCAAGCTTTTGGGACCCAGTGACCATGGTTATGACTGAGGACAGAGCAAACTTATTTTCTGCTGCTCCAGAAACTAAGCAATGGAGCAGTGGATTCAAGCTACAGGAAAAAAGATTCCACCTAAACATTAGGAAGAACTTCCTGACAGTAAGAGCTGTTCCACCGTGGCATATGTTGCCTCAGAGAATGGTGGTTTCCTTGTTTGGAGGTTTTTAAACAGAGGATGGATGGCCATCTGTTGGGAGTGCTTTTATTGTGTATTCCTGCATGGCAGGGAGTTGGATGGTCCTTGAGGTCTATTCCAACTAGAATTCTATGATTTTGACTTCCAGGATTTCAATACATTGTTTGATTTTGCTGAGTTAGTTAAATTGTTTTATGGTTTTTAAAGATGATTTTATTATTCTATCTGCCCTGAAATCTCTAGGTACTAGGGGGAAATGTGAATACTGTAATAAATACCTAAATGTACAACATAAGGTCTGGGGGTTTCCATGTTATCAGGGTGCTTTATATCCTAGAGGTGTCCAAGGTGCTGAACCCTATCCCGAAAATAAGTTTAGCAATTGGCTTAACACTTTTGCAGTTTGGATGAAAATGTGAATTCACCCTTACTGCCATGGCTGATACCAGCTGGCACAGAATGTAAGAATAGATCAGGGAGACACAGCCTTCAACACTGTAAGGCAGGGCACTAAAATGTTTGATTTACTGGCTCAGCGACAGTTAGTGGTCCCTTCTGAACTTCAAATAAGCCCTGATAGTTGATCCTACTTCTATAGGGATTGCCAGCTGGAAGCAAGTGTGGTGTGTCTGAGAGTAAAGAATTAATCCTATGAGCAAATTTGAGAGTCAACTGGATGACACAGACTTTACTGCTGCTCAGTATTTATTTACATAGGCTTCCCCTGGGTGCTCACAGAATTTCACATTATATATAGTAATGTTCAGTACCTATCTCTTTTGCTGAGATTTCTAGCTTTGTAATACCATTTACCATTCCCACTGTTCTTTTTTTATTTATCCAATTGAGTACAAATGTTGGAGACCAAATCCTATGTGGAAAGGTCAAAAGGATTTGGTGTGTTTAATTCTCCAAAAAGATTATAGCTCTTCAAAATTTGACAGTCTGTCATTTAAGACACTAAAAGTACATGCCCTGTTATTAATCCAGATTTCCTTCCAGAATGGGATTTCTTCAGAAATGTGTGCCTCAACAAGTAGACTTGCAAATTAAGCTGCTTCCCATGACTCATTACAAAACAAAGCACACTAAATGCAAGATGTGCAGCTGATGAAAACTATGTGCTATGAAAAACACATTTTTCATCACTTGGGGGAATACCCTTTCTAAATATGTGCTAAAGTATCATTTAGTTTTACACCTTATGTAAACAAATGTGTTTATTGTTGCTCAAGTTACCATACAGGGGACTTCCACTAAAATTTAGGAGGAATTTCACAGTGGCATAGGCAGGCATAAGATGGTCTGGAAGCAGAACAGCTGATATTAGGTGGTGATGGACATTCCTTTGTTAACAGGTTTAAAGCAAAGGCTGTTGGCCTACATATCTGTAAGTGCTAAACTAGATAACTTTTGAAGTCCCTTCCATCTCCATGGTTTAATGAATTTAGATTAGGTGAGAGGAGATTTAAACCAGGGACATTATGAATTAGAATATCAACCCCTGCACTTTTAAAGGACCTGATCAAAATGTCAGATATGTCAGAAATGTCAGGAGGGCATCCTGTTAGAGGCATACAGAGGCATAAGCCATCCTCATGCCTATGTATGACTTTTATTGGTAGATGCGGAGGTTGCTTTTCCCTTCTGTTGTCTATGCCAACCAACTCCCCTTACTTACTGTAGAGTAAGCTCCCCTCATGGCCACTCTGCTTGGCAGAGAATGAGAAGGGATCAGAGAAGTGTTGCCATGTCTCTGTAGACAGATGCGCAATGGAGGATCTCAGTGAACATCAGCAGATGATGTAATCATTTCACATCTGGATACAGGGACAGAGCCAAATACTACAGGGACATAGCCAGACACTTCTTCGTCAGGCACAAAATGGCCATGAAGGGACAGCAATGGCTCTATAGTAAGTCAAAGAGTTATTGAATGGTCAGATGTAGCATAGTTCCTCATGTGGAACTACTGTTATGCTGAGCCACAGAGGATGCCCGCCACAGTAGTATTTGTCTTGATCTGTAATGAATAGAGCATGTGCCATCACACTTCAGACAACCAATGAAATAAGAGTGTTGTAGTGTGAACTGCAGCCATCTTGTGCAGCTGTGAGTCGTCTCAGTGCCAGCACCCAACTCTCAAACCCCCCCTAAGTTCAGTCAGTTTTGAGCACCACTGCCCAGCATGCTTACCACACCCGAGCCTCGCTTCATCCAAACAATGGTCAGAGATGGATTTCCAATCCATGCACAGTTAAATACGGCATCTGATCCAAGGTCAACAAGGAGAGATTGTGGTTCAGACATCATGCGCGGCCCAACTGTAATGAGAGATCTGTCTTAGAAAGGGCCTTTGCAGGCAAGACTAAATCACTCTTGATAGCAAGCATAGACAGCAGGATAATAGAATAATAAAACAGAGGAATAAAGCTAAAATGGAGCCTGGCCTTTGTCCTTGAATAAAGGGAGACATGGAGGCTTAATGTTTGATCAAGAGATATTCAGTCTAAATCTTTCACAGGTAGGGT
Organism: Phrynosoma blainvillii; assembly: GCA_026167975.1. Taxonomy (NCBI): domain Eukaryota; kingdom Metazoa; phylum Chordata; class Lepidosauria; order Squamata; family Phrynosomatidae; genus Phrynosoma; species Phrynosoma blainvillii. The sequence continues at coordinate 20,080,020 of JANUYF010000006.1, forward strand.
GAAAGTTTGCCATTTTGCTTAGGCTCTACAGCTCTAGAACTGTGACTCTCTAGCCAGTGTGAATGAATCTCAGATTTTTAATCTGAATGTCTATGTCACTTTAGGTTCTTACAGTGATGCACTGGGGAAGAAGCCCTGAGGAACTTATTATGGAACTGTCAGGTCATACCTCTGAGTTCTCTGACAAAGAAGATGAAATTCTCATAAAACTACAATTCCCAGAATTCCAAAGCATTGAGCCAGGGCAGTTAAAGTGCTGTCAGAGTGGATTATTTCTACAGTGTGGATGCAGCTTCAGCAGATAAAACAAAGCAGGCAAAGGAGGCAGCTCATGTCCTGTGCAGTATATGAGAATGGCAGTAGTTCATTTTTTTGGACTTATGGCCATTCACTTGAAAGGTTGGCCACTATAATTGTATCTCTACCACAGGGAGCTGATATATGCATGGTGAGACAGGGAGCAAGTAGATAGGCATATGTTGCTAAACTACAGCTTCTATCACCTCAGGCCAGCATAACTGGGAATGATGGGAGTTGCAGTCCAACAACCTCTGGAGAACCATGGATCTAATTTCTCCAGCATATGGTTTTATACCCCAAAGTGTAGCAAGACAATTGCTGAGCAATGTTTTGCTTCTGTCTGCTCCCCCTCTTTTCATTTTGGATGAAACTGAAACTGAATTTTTGTTCACTTATTTTAACATTTTATAAGGAAACAGCTCTCCTCCTTCAGGCAGAGGATCCAAGTGCCCTCCTTACCATTCTCTTCCTCTCTAGGACAGAAAAAGTTTGGGGAGGAGGATGGATCAGGGTCTCCACGTCTTGCACCCCCAGGAGGTCCCACTCCACCAGAGCATTAATTCTGTTGACCAGGGCTCCCAATGGTGTAAGAGTTGTACTATACTTACAGTAGACATCTACTGTCCTGCTGATGTTGGTGCTGCCCAAAGCATTGGTCACCTCACAGGATACTGGTTCAAAAAAATATGTGTGGTCAACAATGGTCTCATATGAGTCACCCGATACTTCCTTTATAATGTGTCCCTTTTTGGCCCACCTGTAAGGACATAACAAAGAGGGATGTGTTAAAATGGTACAGGTGTATCAACTAGAACTCCCCTTTGTGCAATAAATATTGTACAAACATTTAAGTGAGTTTTAAAAATATGAAAATAAAATTCCATTAGGCACATAGGAATAAAAACTCAAGAAATCTATCCAGCGGAGACTCCTCTAGCAGTTTTATTCATGCCACCACACATCTGGTTCCTTCCACACACACTGGGAATACTGCTAGAGCATCCAGCCAATCATAGTTTTGCTTTAAATCATAGATCAGTATAGAACTACTTATTTGCCCCATACACACACACACACACACACTCCTGTCCCATTATCCTTCCATCATGGAACTCAATATGCAATAGATCGTGTTTCTTGGGACTAACTAGAGATCCAGATCCACTAATATTAACAAAATGGATTCAGACCATGCCCTAAGACTTTGCTGGATGAAACATCCTTCACTGCAATGTAATTTTGAATGGTGCTATAGCAGTGATTTGTGCATTGATTGTGTTGCATATATTTTCAAATAAATTTAAAAATTTTTATATTGCCCTTTTTGGTAATCCTTCTGTGACTTGCCACATATTACTCACTATTGCTAAAACAATTTCTCATTATTGCTAAACAATAGTGTACCAGTGTGGTACAGTGGATAGAATGTTGGGCGTAGAATAGCAGGACCTGGCTTCAAAGTTTCACTTACTAGTCGTTTAACTCACTATAAGTTGAGGATCTTGGGCCAACTACTGTTTTCTCAAATGAGACCATTCCATGTGAACAATGAAATCATTTTTCAAATTGAAAAACAACAAACCATATGTAAATTCATTTTGAATAACGGAGGAACTGGCTGTGAGCTTACATTGGAATTGCATACTGTAACTTTCTGCATGTATTGTTATGCATTGATTGTGCTGTGCACTCTACCACATATGCAGGTAGAGTGGCACCATGTGTGCAATTGCTTTTGCAGTCTTTACTTGAATGCAGACACATCACATCACACAAAAATGCCCAATCTTTTCCATATGGAAGTTTATGCAATTTACATTAACAGGATTCTGGCCACTAAGAAATAAGTTGTTCAATGGTTATCATCATTTTGTGTGCAAAGGGATCTTGTAGCACCTTTGAGAATATTAGAAAGAAGTTTGTAGCATAGGCTTTCACAGGCTGAGTCTACTTGATCAGATGCATCAGATTATGAAAGCTTATGTTACAATTTTTTTTCTTACTTAATCTCAGATGTTTTACCAGATCCCTTTACATATTGATACTGACAAACATAGCTATGTCTTGGATGATGATGATGATGATTGTATATTGAATCTTTTTGGTAATCCTTCTGTGCCCTGACTCATATTCCTCACTATTGCTAAAATAATTCCTCATTACTGCTAAATAATTATTAGTGTGTTATTAACTAGTGTATTATAGTGGATAGATTTGCCGGAGACCAATGGGTGTTTTCACTCTTTCCTTCTAAAATTGTCTTTCTTGAGGAGGCAGTTTCTTGTATTTATTTATGGGTTGAGGTAAATAAACCAAATGAACTGACCTTTCCCCTAAAGTGTATCATTATATAGGACATAGATCTACAACACATGGACAACACCACTGAGATTTTTCTTCCTGGGACATTTTGCCATTGCAAACACCTTTTGCCTGGCTGCAGATGGCTGAATCTTTAGACAGTATGGAATTGGAAGTCAGTGGTGGAAGATGTTGCTAAACTATCTCCTGGGGTTGAGACCATCTGTAACACTGATTCCAACTGAGCCATCCTAGGAAGTTCATCCATCTCTACTAACTGAACAAGGCCTTCTTTAATTTACTCTCTCTTAATCGAGTTATATAACCTGTTGTTCCTGGCAATGTATCAGGCAGCCACCAACAGTTATTTGTTATGTACGGAATGTGTGATGCTGGGTGGTAGAATGTAGGCTTTTGACATTTAAAAATACAGTTCCCAAAATAAGCTAGCAGAGGCTGCAGCTGAACGGTAGTGCACATGATGTACATGTAGAAAGTGTCAGATTCAATCCCCAGCTTCTATTGTTATAAAGATTGCATGAAATCACAATGGTAAAAGAACCCAATTGTATACATTGCACAGCAAAGACCCAGGCACAGCATTCATAGATTAGAGTTAACTACATTTCTGTTGATATACAGTAAATTTTCTTTTTCTGAATGACATATTCTTTTATATATACATTAAGGTGATTGGAACTTTGTAATTTTGCAATAAAAGCATTAGACAAGCATTAAAATGAACAGCACTGGCTCAATAATAGTACAGAATAAGGCAACATCTCAGAGGGCAGATGTGGAGTAGAGCAGCAATGGCAGACCATTGGCCATTCTTTCTGAGTTGTTTAGTCATTCTCTTCCATTGGGAACCTGAGCTGTCCCATTTCTGTAAATTGTCCTGCTGCCCCCAGATGTGGTAGAGGATGCTATTACATTGCCAGATTCACCTAGAAGGCCAATTATCATTTGTATGAAGAATAGGCAAGGATTGCTAGATTGCCAAAGTGAAAATCTGAGAGGGCTCTTGTACCACTAATGGTTATGTAGAGGAGGGAATTTCAGTATGTGTTGCTCTTTATGTGGTTGTGTGACAAGCAACACCTAGAACCACAGAATAATAGAATCATAGTGTTGGAAGAGACAAGACCTGATGGCCCTTAAAGTCTCTTCCAACACAATGATTCTATAATTCTATGGTTCTAGGTGTTACTTGTCACACAACCACATAAAGAGCAATACATATTTTGCACTATTTCACCTGTTGAAATTGCCTTTCCTACACAACCATTAAATGTATAGGAGCCCTCTCCAGTTTTTACTCTGGCAATGCTATTATCTTGTTCTTCTCCCCCAGGCAGCAAAATGCTGTGGGCTGTTCCTGAAAACTGAATCCCATATCACAGGCCAATAGCAACCAATTTCTCCTTCTACTGGAAAGTTTCTCTGAATTACACATATGTTTCCTTTACTGAGGCACATGGACACACGTCTCTGCATTGGCAGCATATTGTGTGTGAGAGAAGAGAAGAACCATTACATGTTTTGACCAGACAGGAGCCTTAACAAGGGTTGCCTGTTAAAATAAGGAACAAAACAAAAAAAATGGAAAGCATGCATTCACAATGGAAAAATGAAAGGAGACCAAGGAGATTATCGCACCTCCTCCTGGACCTGGCTTACCTCTTGCAAATTAGAGCCCAATTCAGCTGTGTCTTACCACACAGCTTTTACCCTAAAAAAGCCATCTGGGTGCATCCCCTCTTCAATGTGCATCTGAAAATGTGTTCTGGTGGCCATTTTTCCAAGTCAGAACCTTCCGACCTGGAAAAATGGCCTCCGGAGCATGTTTCCCATTTTGCACTTGCTTTGGCTACCACAATCCAGAAAAATATTCTTTGAGGGAGGAGAAAGTGGTGATGTCTTTCCCCACTAGGGATTCTTTCCCCCTGGTCCCACTTGGCCTGAATTCTAGTCCCAAATGAGAAAATATTCTTCAGGTGAAGTCTAGAAGCACTTTGCTACCTCAAAGATAAGATCCTAGGTTTTAGGGCAAAGGAAGAAGCAGAGGGAGAATATAGGGAACACAGATTGCTCTCAGGCATTCACACAAAATAACTTCTTGGGTTCCTCCCTGACTTTGCAACTCCGTTCCTAGAACCTTATACACGGGGTCCAAGCAGTCGCATCCCCGTCCCATTGCGCTTCCTTCAGGTTGCGGGAAATGCAATTCCCATTTCGACCAGGAAGCCAAAAGTCGCGGGATGATACGGGGATGCGACAGGAATGCGACAGGGATGGGCGGGGTTTCCCTGCGATGTCATTTGATCGAACGGGGTAAGGAAGCGCGATGGGACGGGGATGCAACCGGGGTGCGACGGGGATGGGCGGGGTTTCCCTGCGACGTCATTTGATCGCACGGGTAAGGGAAGCGCGATGGGACGGGGATGCCACGGGGATGGGACTGCTTCAGACCCCCGTGTGATAAGGTCCTTAGAGAGGTTACACTTACACCTTCTCTGCTATCCTTTCATAGAAGATGAAGACCTTTGTTTTGGTAGGCCTTCAGGAGATCATTGCTAAGGTAAAAGGCCTTTCAGAATGTTTTGTACTCTTTTCTCTCTCTTTTTAATGGTCTTGCTTTTAACTGCATTGAATTATGTTGTTGCCATAATTAATTTTTTTATGACATGAATGTCAAAGCTGTATTGTTTTTAATCTTTTTTAACTGCCTTGCATTTCAGATGGGGGAAAAATGAGATTCTAAATAAATATATCAATCACAATAACTAGAGTTGGCATCCTGTTAGTTATAATATCATAGGTTACACTTAGAATGCTGTAACTGCTTTGTATTCTAATTTGCAATTGTGACCTTATTGCCACAATCACAAATCACCCTGAAACCCATCTTAAAAGCCATTCAGTGATCCAGAGGTCTATATTGCTGTTGAGCAGGGTACTACAGGATGATGTGACCCGTCCCCTCCTGCCAGCAAGTGATGTTGCGCGGAACAGAATCCGAGCCCTGTGCATGGATCTGATACAACTCTTCATTGAAACATTGCTTGCTGGTGGGAGGGGACTGGTCACATCATCATGTAACACCCAACTCAGCAGCAGCCAAGACCTCCATTGTTCTGGATGCCTGACTGACTTTCATAGGGTTTCATAAATCCAATGAGGATTTAAAGCATAGCCATTATATCATGCCCATGTGTTTGAGGCAGGCTCTTGGCCAACAACAACTCACTTATATTAGTGCCTCTGTATGAATATTCATCAGATTCCCTTCAAAGAATCTTGGAAGCTCTTGGGTGGGATGCTGAATGTTACTGACTAGAATTTGGAAAAGTTACATTTTGGACTATAATTCTCAGAACTGGCCATGGTATAGGGTCCAAAAAAGCAACATTTCCATGATATAGTACTGTTGCTGAAACACTCATCCCTTTAAATCACTAGCAAGTATGGAACAAACTGAACACTTTTAATGTTTATTGGAAAGGCTAAATGTTAAATGTTAGAAGACCTTCAGCCAGGCTTAAAGTGCCTGGAAATAGCCAGTCCAGTGCTTTCCAGTACATGCACTCCAATTGTCAACATCAAAACGCAACTCAGTTCCTTTGTTTATACCCATCTCCTCTCTCTTTTTAATCAAAAGGAACTTTATCCCTTTAAGGCAGTCGAAATAACATGATATTGGAAAGCCAGGCTGGCATTTGAAACATTGCAATGAGAAAATTGTCTTTGAGGACAAGCTGTCAACTCAGCAGTTGAATTAAACTGCTGTTTACCAAACAATAAGCAAATGTGACCTAATGGGGCACCATCTGGCTTCCTGCCACACAAGGGATGTTGGAGCTGATGGGAGGGAGAAACCAGCAGTGTGTGTGAGAGCAGATCAAGAGCAACTGGGAAGACAGAACAGCATAGTCATGGGTCTATAATCTGTTTTACACAATGCCAGCAAAGCTTGAGAAAGTTTCTTTTTGGAAAAGAGGACATGTTGGCTAAAGGATTCTGGAAGTTTGAGTAAAAAAGTAACATTTCCAAGCTCTGGGTGAAAAAGATTGTCATAACTGGTTGTAGACAAAAATACTGTGATCTGCTTTTCAGTATTGATCTGTAGTGCTCATGGGGTACATGATCCCTGATGACACTGACACATGTAGCACTTGCATACACACTGGCTATACCCTGTTGATTAATCCCAGCCAGGTTAGAACGATTGAATCAATGGTAAAACCAATTGACTCAACAGTTTAGTCTAGTTTGGACTAGCTGAGAGAGCCTGTGTGGTGTAGTGGTTTGTATGTTGGACTAGGGTCCAAAACACACTGCAGAAATAATCCAGTTTGAAATTGCTTTAACTGCCCTGGCTCATTGCTAGGGAATCCTGGGATTTGTAGTTTATTGTAGCACCAGAGGTTGCAGGACAGCCTCATTTTCATAGGCTGTAGCAAATTCTTCCCAGAGGACCAGAGTGTGCAGGGTGGATTACATGGGAGGACGCAGTCCCAAAGGTAGGTTGGACCCAAGCCATTTAGGGCTTTAAAGGTGATAACCAACACCTTATAAGGCCCGGAGATTAATAGGCAGCCAGTAAAGTGCCTTTAAGATAGGTGTTATATGGTCTCTCTTTTATGTCCCCGAGACCAACCTGGCTGCCATGTTCTGCACTAATTGAAGTTTCCGGACCAAGTACGAGGGTAGCCCCATGTAGAGCACATTACAGAAATCAAGATGAGAGGTTACCAGTGCATGCACCACAGTTTCAAGATCCCTTACTTCCAGGAAAGGGCGCAGCTGGCGTATCAGCCAAAGCTGATAACAGGCGCTCCTGACCGTTGCATTTACCTGATTAGTCATCTGGAGCGATGGGTCCAGGAGCACCTCTAGACTGTGTGACCCCATCCAGGACTGGAGGTTGTATCCCAATACCTAGTTTGGGGGCTGCTACTGCAAGTATCTCAGTTTTTCCTGGATTCAGTCTCAATCTGTTTTTCCTCATCCGGTCCATTACTGCCTTAAGACAGTCATTGAGGGGATAGACACCATCTGAAGTCAAAGCTGACGACCGAGACATGGAGAAATATATCTGGGTGTCATCAGCATACTGATAACACTCCGCCCATTACTCCAAATAATCTCTCCCAGCGGCTTCATATATATATGTTAAACAGCATCGGGGACAGGATGGTGCCTTGAGGGACACCACAATTAAGCTCTTTCCTAGTAGAGCAACTGTCCCCAAGCAACACCCTCTGGAGTCTGCCCAAGAGGAAGGAATGGAACCACTGCGATACAGTGTCTCCAATTCCTAACCCTCTCAGGCGATCCAGGAGGATGTTACGATCTATTGTGTCAAAAGCCGCTGAGAGGTCTAAGAGCACTAGTGGGGTCACACTACCCCTGTTGATGCTCAGTCCTGTGTGTGTATTGGGACTCTCTATGCAAACAACTGATCTTTTCACAACTTTTAAGTGTGTAGATGCTCTTTATGGGGCCAGAACACTAATTGTTAGTCCCAACTGTGTGGTTGTTCTTCTGTGCCTTCAAGTTGAGACTGACTTATAATGACCTCCCATAGGGTTTTCTTGGCAAGATTTATTCAGAGGAGGTATGCTATTACCTTCTTTTTAAGCTGAGAGAGTGTGACTTGCCTGGGATCATTCAGTAGGTTTCCATGGCTGAGCAACAATTTGAGCCCTGGGATGCCAGTAGAAATAATCCAGATTGGCAACCGCTCCCAGATTATGGAATGGCCTGCTGGACGAGATCCGTCATAGTACTACCTCGAGCAGCTTTAAGAAAGCTGTCAAGATGGATCTCTTCCAGCAGGCCTTTCCTGATTAGATTTCCTGGCCTTAAGAGTCAGCCCACCCTTCTTCCCCCTACTCTCTGCTACAGCCAGGGTTATTGCTTCTTTTAGTGGTATTTATTTTATGTAAGTTTTAAATATGATATTGTTTAATACTTTTTTAAGGGTGGATGGGTTTTGGAGTCATGTGGGGTGGGACTGGGATTGTATTTTATGGAAATTTTAATGTTGTAAGCCACCCCGATTGCTCTGCAGAGGGGCGGGATATAAATAATTTTTATCATCATCATCATCATCATCATCATCATCATCATCATCATCATCATCACAGGACAAGAACAGGGATTGCATCCAGTCCATGCCTATTTTTCCAACCACTTATTGAAGACCAGGATTGATTTTGGGAAGGAGGGATAAGAGCAGAAAGAGGTGGTTCAGAAACACTGCAAATGTTTGTTTCAAAGTCCTAAATTTGAGGGGTGGGTGGAGGGTTGAACAGCAGGGCCTCACACTCAATTGATGACATGAGCCTTTTTAAAAGAGATATATTAACAGTACAGATGTGAGCTCAATTTGTATGCATTTATCTTCTTTTTTCACTAATTTATCTTCACGCCTCCAACAGATGCTGACTAGCCATTTCAGCTTCTTCCCCCTGCTGGGTGATAGGGTTGTGCATGGAAGTAAATCAGCTACCTCCCTCCATACACTCCTGAAAAATCAAGCCAATGACTTTGCTTTTATCTTCAGTCTTGCATTCAGCATGCATATGGGGGTGGGACATCTAAGCCTGGAAGGCAACCACTCCTGTCCTTGCTAAAATGAAGAGGAGAGGAAGCACACTCCATATGTGATAATCATATGACACATTCTGAGCCTTCAATACACTTTGGCTATATATGCAACTGTGTAATATAAACATAATACGCTGCTGTCGCCATCACTACAGCTGCCAAGTCAGGCAGCAAGGGCGTTAAAGAGGCCATGAGAGAGATGGCCACCACCGCTCCTGCTGTCACCACTGCCACAATTCAAAATGAAACTAGAGGTAGGAAAAGTACACAAAGTGCTAAAAATGTAGACTATAGGGCAGTTACAAAAAGGGATGCAGCTAAGGGCACAACAGGACTCAACCAGAATGGAAGTGAAGAAGAAGGCAAGCTAAAACATACAAAGAATATTTCGGTCAGGGAAAGCTAGACTTAGGGCCGATGGAGACGGCCTGTTTGGGGTGGCAGAGAGCTGTTCCGGGGAGTGGCGGATCAGGGCTGCAGCAACCCCATGCCGCAGCCCTGATCCTTCCTTTTGCCACCCCTAAAAGAGCGACAAAAGGCCACTCCTTTTAGGGGCAGCAAAAGGCCGCCATAAGAGCCGGCGCCACGGTTTTTCCATGCCCTTTCAGCCAGAAGGGCGTCCTGATGCTGCAAACTGTGCGTATGGCCACGCAGTGTTAGGATGGCATCAGGGTTGGGTTGGGGCACCCAGTATGCGGCTGCCCCACCCTAACTCTACCCCCAGGCCAGCCCTTTGGGCTGGTCTGCAACAGCCCTTAGAAAAGCAAGAAAACATATAAACATAGTAATACTTGGAGAGAGTGAGTTAAAATGGATAGGAATAGGTCATTTTGAGTTGGACAATTACAAAGTGTCCTACTCGGGAAATGAAAAGACAAGAAGGAATGGGGTGGCATTGATAGTGAGATGAGACCTTGCAAAGGATATAACACAAAGTCAGGTCAAATCATGGCAAACTTCACGGAAAACCCATCATCGTTATCATAATTCTGGAGTAAGCAGTCCAGGAGGTCTGACTCTCTCTCAAACCTTTACTTTTGACCCTCAGCTTAAACTATCTCTCCATTCTTTTTTCTCCTTAATTTTATTGCTTTTTTTTTAAATGATATGCTTTTTTTTTTAGGTAGTGAAAATTCCTTGTTTCTCATGGACCCATAATATAACAAAATGAAGCCTTAGAGTAAAGTTACACATCTGTCAGCACTACACTTGCCCTGTCTCAACCTCTGGGGTCACTCTGCACACCTATTATAACTGTGTGCTCCTACAAGTCAAGGGTCACAAAGGAGCACTGCTCTGGAGCGAGGGGATATCCTATAACTTGGACGACTCCTTCCTGATTTCATGCTGTGTTAATTGCAAAGCTATGTCCTAGCTGGAAAAATCTGCCTCTTATAGACTGAAAATGGTATTGCAAACACAGTGTCAGGAGTTACATTAATTATATGAAGAGCCCTGGTGGCACAGTAGTTAAATGTCAGTACTGCAGCCACTCACTCACTCACTCACAAACCACAAGGTTGTGAGTTCAATCCCAGCCAGGGTCTCAGGAGTTGACTCAGCCTTGCACCCTTCCAAGGTCACTAAAATGAGTATCCAGCTTGATGGGGGCAATTAGTTTACAGTTGTAAACCGCTTAGAGATGGCTCAATGTGGTATGAAGCAGTATATAAATGAAGCTGCTATTGCTATATGCTTACCTGCCACATCTTTATTTGCCATATATTGCTTTGTTTGTTATATACTGGTATTAATGTGCTAATTCTGACTATTACTGTGGGCAAGGATGATATGCAGTGGGGTTGGAAACAGATTGTTGCTGAATGCCTTTTGCATTAAAGTACAAAGGGAGAGGGAGTGAATCTATATTAAACAGCTCCAAGGTAATTTCCCTGAGAAAGCTGGTACCAGCAGCTGGGAAAAGGGGCGTTTTCAGAACAAGTGAAACAGGGGATGTTATACGTACAGACTGAATAAAATTGAGCTCACAATTTTTTTTTTAATGTTCATGTTTTAATTGTGTCTTGTTAAAGATTGTGAGTTAGTTCTGACAATGAACATCTCCGGAACACATCTCAGGTTGCTGAACAAACCTTCTTCTGAGTTTTCACTACTAAAGCCTGATTTTCTAAAACAAATGTTAGTCCAAACTGAGATACAATATTTAATTAATGAAAGTATTTTAACAAACATAACTCTTTAGTATGTACACCAAGTTTCATGTATCTTTGCTTCATAATCTTGGAACTGTGGCTATGACAGACATCCTCTTTTAACATTATAGAAGGTTATAATTTTGTTTTTCACGTTAGCTATCTTGAGCATTATAGTTGCCCCTCTGTTTTCATGGGGGATCTGTTCCACCCCCCCCCCATGAAAACAGAAAATTGCAAATATTCAAGCCTCATAGGCTTGAATGGTGGTGCATGCCTGCGGGCATGTGCCCCATTTTGTCCCCCTCTGTTTGCCACCCGCAAATGGATACAGATATGGACACGAAGTCCACAAAAATGTAGGGGTAACTGTATATCAGTGAAAAGGTATGCCATGCATTAAATTCTATCTCCAATGCTAGTCAATATAAATGTGAAATCGCTGGGAGAAATTAGGTGGGAATAATAATAATAATAATAATAATAATAATTCTTCAATGAAATGAATCTGAACTGATATCTAAAACCCAACATTCGCTCAACCTTCTCATAGCCTATCTTCTCTCCTTTGCAGTCAAGCTTTCCGAGGTTAAAACAGAAAAAAATGGTGAACACACCTCTTAAGTCTTCTATTAGACTTCTCTTTAGGCATTCATAAAATGCTTCTCCTGCTTCTTTTCACCTTCCTTTAAACCCATGTATGGGAAGAGTAAATGAAAAGCTCAAATCCATGAAATGAAATGAAAAGCCAAAGTTAATTAGTTCCTATTAGCATGATTACGGAAAGCTTCAGGGACTGAGCACCTAATTGTGCGGAAAGTCCCATTTTGGATTATTAAGTTAAAGACAAGTGTTTTATGGGGCACAGTAACCAGCCTTCTCGTGTCCCTTCTCTTCTTAGGTGTGGAAAGCAATTTGCTTCTTAGGACTGCCAGCAGACTGTGTGGCAAAGGTGTTATTCTTCTAACTTGGGATCATGCAGTAAGGGAGGAATGAGGAATCTTTTCTTGTAAGAACCTATTGTTGGCAGGTAGGTGTGTATGTGTATGTGTGCGCGCACCTCTGCACATTTCCTTCAACTGTCCCAACTTGGCAAGAACAGTTCTGATTAATCCTCTGTCATCCCACATTTTCACTTGTTTTTAAAATGTCCCAGCTTCTCTTTCCTACTCTCAGTTTATCTCTTTGTCCTCAGTTTACTTTAACTGCTGCAAACTGAGTTTAAAATGCAAAAATAGTTTCCAATCAATTAACTCAGCAGGGGGGAGAGGGGAGGAGGGAGTGGACCCTTGTCCTTCGCAATAGACTCAGGCAAAAGCAAATGGCTGTATTCTCTTCTAACCTGTGTGTTCTTCCTCATTAATAACTGTTGCCGTCTTGACCAGACTCTGATGTTGCTTGGCCACATATATCCCACTTCTCATCTATCAAATGTTGTGGGGTATGGTGTGTGTGTATATGTGTACAGTGGATGGAACTACTGGTGGGTAGGAGAAAACCAGAGTAATAGGTAGGAGCTAAGCTGAAATAAGATGGGGAATCACTCTCTTCTTTTTACACTTTGAACTATTTAAACGTATCTGCTTTTAGCCTTGTTGTTTAGCCCTATTATGTCATTTCTTACATATGGTGACCTCTAATGTGAACCTATTACAGGATTTTCTTGGCAAGATTTATTCGGGGGATTTGCCTTTGCCTTCCTCTGAGGCTGTGGGAGTGTGATTTGCCCAAGGTCACCCAGTGGATTTCTCTGGCCAAATGGGGATTCAGACCCTAGTTTCCAAAATTGTAGTCCACTGCTCAAACCACTACACCATGCTGGCTCCTGTCTTTAGCCTAGGGGTGCAAAATTGTTTCTTATTTCATTGTCACATGGAAGAACAACACATGTGAAGATGTTTCATCATGAAACTGGAAAGAATTTTAAATGTCTTCTCACATTTGAATGAAATTATAGAGGTTTTTGAACCCCTTTTTCATTTTATACTTTGGTGAAAAGGTCATTTACACAAAAATGGGGTTTTGTTTAAAAAATTTATTTTTGTACAGAAGAAAAAGGTTCTTCCACAAAACTCACTCTTTCTGTGTGAAACATTGTTTTTGATGCAAAAGACAAAGGATTTTGCACAAAAGCTGATTTCCTTTTTTTTTTTTTTTTGGTATGACTGACTTTTTCACAAAACAGTCCCCTAATTTAAAAAAAATCTCATGGTATTTGATCATTTTCTTTGGCAAGGGGAAGGGGCTGCAGTAGCTATTGCAGAAAATGGGAGGAGCGCCGGAGGACCCAGCGGAGGAGGCGGCGGAGCGCGAGCGTGAGCGGCCCCTCCCCCCTCCCCTTCCCATAAAGAGCCAAGCGGGGGATACCCAGGCCCCGAGTGACCAAGCCAGGCCAGGGACGAGGAGGCAGCGACGGCAGCAGCGAGGAGCCAGCCCCACCCCACCCCCCTCGCAAGTATAAAGGGCAGCCAGGGCCCCAGGGAAGCGGAGGAGCGCCGGAGGACCCAGCGGAGGAGGCGGCGGAGCGCGAGCGTGAGCGGCCCCTCCCCCCTCCCCTTCCCATAAAGAGCCAAGCGGGGGATACCCAGGCCCCGAGTGACCAAGCCAGGCCAGGGACGAGGAGGCAGCGACGGCAGCAGCGAGGAGTCAGCCCCACCCCACCCCCCCTCGCAAGTATAAAGGGCAGCCAGGGCCCCAGGCAGTGGCAGAGTGTGTAGCTAAAATATAGAGTATACCATGAGTAAAAGAAAGAATTGCATTGGTAGCCCAGGTTCCCCTCCCTCCTCTATGTTAAAAGCAGCAAAACAACCCAAAATGGAGGACTTTTTCAAAAAGACACATAGGAGAACAGCTAATAGTATGAAAGCCCTTACCATCTCTTCTTCACCATCTTCGAACTTAATAGATCTGATTGATTGGAACTCTCAAATTGAACCTGAAAAGCATCAGATATCAGATCTACCATCACCCACACATTCTTTTAGGGATGCCCTAAGAGGAACCCAAATTGAGGATATCAATGATTCCCATCTGGGAGTATCGGTTCAGCTAGCTAGTTCCCCTGACCCCAAAGAAAACAAGCTCTATAGTGAAATACGGAAAAAGAACTTGAAGAGACTTCCCTGGGAAAACTCAACAGAATTTATGGCTAGGCAATGTTTATTAACCGCCCAAACAGTTATCGCTTTATTTGATCAATTATCCGACATTAAGCACAACTTAGATCTGTTAAAAAAAGATTTTGAATCTTTAATTTCTAAACAGACCACTGTTTCCATCAATCAAAGTACAGCGCACATATGTAATGTTAAGACCCCAATTATAGGTCTAGAAAAGGGGCAAAACAACAGTAGTAATGTGAATCTAAAAAGTGAACATCATTTCAAAGCTAATAACCCCAATAGGCTTAAATCTATGGATAATACACAAAGAGTCAATCTACGTACTGAACCTAACAACAGAATAGGGGGAAGATCAATCACCAAGCAGACATGTACTCTAGAAACACGGAAGATCTCATTAGCAATTTATTCAAACAGGACCAACTTGGGACGTTGGAGCTCCTTGAGAGCAGTAAAACTCTCATTAGAACAACTGTTGCATTGTCATCAAAAATGCTTAGATTTAGTTGCTATTGAGTGGCTCCCTACAGTTCAAAACTATAAACGTCTTGTATTATCATTCAAAGAACCTACCATTCCAGCTATGACATTAAAGATAAGATCACATTTAGCTTCTTTTCAAATTTTTCCATCTAGAGTGTTTCAGACGGATTTAATGAAACCGTTAATTAGCCCCCTTATAACAACAAATAGATCACCTGCTGAAGATTCAACTCAACCTATCAGACATCCTTCTCAGCGTAAAATCTCTCAAAAACATAATAGAGGAACTCAACATTATTCCCCAATAGATATCAAGAATGATCTTGATAATGATGAGATCATCACCGCATTTAGTGTGCGGCCTAAGAATGAACAAATGGACATCTTGCATAGGCTAGAAAATCTTAAGAAAACCTTAAAGGCTACTATGGTGACAGCAGAACCACTCATTGATCTTTTATCACCATCAACAACTTCCAATAGCGACTGCAGTAAGAATATCTTGTATGATGATAAACAACTTTCAACAATCTGCTGCCCTAGCCTATATGAAATAAATAATCCTCAGTGTATACAAACAAAAGAGAAGACTAAGTCTTCCATCTCGCACACAGAACCTAACCAATGTTTGGACACTAACTTTACCACACAGAAAGACTCTCAGTCTCAGTGTTTACATACAACATGTCACCCTCTATTGGAATCTTGGCAGGCTGCCTTTGACCCTTTAATCGAGCAAAATGTGGATGTTTCTTGTATTTCTTATAATCATCACTCTTGACAATTTTCAAAGAATGTTTCAGCTTCCCCTAGACCAAGGATCATGGTGGGATGGCCAGGATCCTCTAATGTTCTGTACCCATCTGATAATGCTCTGTTTTCAACATCCAACAATCTGAAAGTTTCCTCTCCACAAACATCTTTACTTAAGTGTGTATCATGGAACGTCGCTGGATGGATCTCTAAGATCAGGGACCCAGATTTGGTAGATTACATCAATGGATTCAATGTGATTTTCCTTCAAGAGACTTGGTGTATAAACGGAATTGATCACAATGGTTACACCATACTCGACTTGCCAGCTACTCCACCACTTGGTAAAGGTAGACCCAGTGCAGGTCTCGCAATTTTGGTCTCCACAGCGCTTAAAGCCACTATTAAGCGCTTACCACATTGTGAGACAATTGCGATGGCTTGCCTATTAGACTTTGGCACCCTCTGCCTGTTGTTGATAAATGTTTATATCCCCCCTAGGTTCCACAAAGATCGTAGTGAAAAAGTATGGGAATTATTAGAGGACTATATAGTAAACTTAGAAGGTCAATTTCCTTCTGCAGTTTTGGTGTTGATGGGGGACTTCAATGCCCGAATAGGCCAGAATAACGAGGCCCTTTTTTCCTCTCCTGCCTGGGGTTTAGATGAGGTAGAGGGATGTTTCTTGAATTCAGAAAGACACTTCAAGGATCGAGGTATAAACTGGGCAGGTATATGCTTTACTCAGATGGTGGAGCGCCTAGCTTTGAGAATGTTAAATGGGAACCCCTCATTTGATCCCGGGGGGGAGTACACTTACATATCAGCTAATGGTAGTACTACCATTGATTATGTATTAGTCTCTGAGACCTTTGTTGATCAGGTAGCTAACTTCTCTGTTGGTACTAGACTTGACAGCGACCACCTTCCTCTTACTTTCTCGCTTAGGATCCCCTCGAATATACATTCCCAGTCACACTCGCACCTTACTGATTCAGCTATGATTATTAGTCAGAAAAGACTCAGGTGGACTGATAATCTCCATGAGGAGATCTCAACACTCCTAAACTCACCATTGTGCCTTCGCTTTAAAAACCAAATTACTGAGGCCCAAGATGTTCATTCAGCCATAGAGAATTATTCTCTTCTCCTCAGGACGTTAACACCCTCGTTGACTTGTACAGAGAAGAAACCTAACAATCTTAAGCATAGAAGAATGGCGCATTGGTTTGATAAGACCTGTGTTGAAGCTAGAATCCATCTAAGAAAAATGTATATCCAGTACAGGAAAGATAATTGCCAGACATTGCCCCGATTGTATTACATTACTAGAAGAAAGTACAAATCACTATTAGCTAAGAAAAAGAAAGAGGCAATTCATAAACAGTGGACATTACTAATTAATTTTTCTTTACAAAAAAATACCAAACTTTTCTGGGCCACAGTTACAGGGATGCTAGGAAATAGTGATGGTTCTCCTCCCTGCAACATCTCGGTTAATGTCTGGGAGGACTATTTTACCACTCTTTATAGGCACAATGCGGATCAATCTATTGATGTCTCCAATCTGTTAAACCAACTTTTTCCAAACTCTGTAGAAATTCCCCAGTGGCCCCCTGTTTCCCATGCAGAAATAAAAGCTTTAATCACCCAAACTAAATCGGGTAAAGCCCCAGGGCCTGATTTAATCTTGCCGGAGCTCTTGAAAATTAATATTTCCTGGTGGGTCCCATTACTTGCTTCTCTGTTCACTCTTATTAATCAAACAGCCAAACTTCCCCCTAGTTGGTTGACTGCGACCATAATTCCCATTCATAAGAAGGGCTCTAGGAATGATCCATCTAACTATCGCCCTATAAGTTTACTTTCAGTTGTGGGTAAACTGTATGGCCGTTTTCTTAATAACCGACTTGAGGAATGGATTGATAATGAGAACATCATAGGTAACGAACAAATTGGTTTCAGAAAAGGTAAAACAACTTATGACCACTGTTTAGTCTTGAATCATCTAGCTGAAAAGTATACTATCTCTCAAGGTAATGGCCTATATGTGGCCTTTATTGATCTGAAATCAGCATTTGATTCAATACCTAGAGAAAAGTTATGGATAAAACTCTTTGCCTCTTCTATTGATAGAAGGCTGTTATGGTTAATTATGCACCTGTACAGTGACACAACCATACAAGTAAGATGTGGTACCCAAGGGAACTTAACAAAACCTATTGTTGTCCATAAAGGTGTACGCCAAGGATGCATTTTGGCACCCCTATTATTTAACCTTTATCTCAATGATCTCTCAGACTTTATTTCCTTGGAGGCACACCACTCCCCCAAATTGGCTTCTGTTAACATTCCCCTGCTTTTGTATGCAGATGATGCAGTTCTCCTTTCTTTTTCAAAAATAGGTCTGAAACAAATCCTAAGAGCCTTTGGAAGTTACTGTAATACAAATTCTTTAATAATTAACTATTGTAAAACTAAAATTATGGTTTTCTCTAAAAATAAGAGACGATTTAAGTGGACCCTTAATGGACATACCATCGAGCAAGTTAACTCCTTTAAGTATCTAGGGATAACTTTCCAATCTTCTCGTAGCTGGAAATCTCAAAGGTTAATTGCCGCCCAGTCAGCAAATAATAATGTCAGGGCACTGGTTCGTTTTTTCTTCACCAAAGGAGGGCAATTCTTACCAGCAGCATTGAAGGTGTTTCAGGTCAAGATCATACCACAATTGTTATATGGTATCCCCATTTGGATCCAAGGCTTTTCTGTAGAATTAGAACGGGTTCTTTCTGTCTATCTTCGAAAATTATTTGGAGTACCTAATTGTGTTCCATCAGCTGTTTTACGCCTCGAGGCGGGTTGCCATTCAGTTGAATGTATTGCCTGGAAATGGACCCTAAAGTACTGGCTAAAAATTTTCTATGCTGACACTGATTCGGGTTTTTTGCATTTAATTAAGGAAGATAGCTACACAACCCTCTGGTCTAAATGTATCCAGGATAAATTGTTGAGATTAGGCCTCTCCAGCAACTTTCTTATTACACAAGACTTGTCGAAAGCCCAGCACATTTTATCACGCCGCATTAAAGATATTGATAATCAATATTCTTTGTCCTCTGCTCATACCTCCTGCTCTCCTATTACTTTAGGGCTAAAATTTAATCTTGAAAGGGAAGCACTTTATCTGCAAAACTTGACTATTTCTAAGTATCGGTCTGTGTTCTCTAAAGCCAGATTCAATGTAATTCCTTCAGCGGTTTTAGAGGGTCGTTATAAGGGAATCCCCTACCACGACCGGGTTTGCCCCTGTGGCGATGGTTCTGTTGAATCCTTAGAACATGTTTTGTTTTTTTGTAATTTTTATAAAGATGAGAGGCTAAACTTAATTTCTCCTCTCCTGCTTAAGTTCCCGGGCAGATCAAACAGCTGGTATGTGGAGTACCTGTTAAATGATTCTACAAAAAACAAAACAGAAATAGTCGCTAAGTTTCTCTTTTCAGCGGTTAAAACACGTAAGGCTATGGTTCAACCTAACTGAATAGTTTCGTTTTCTCTTCTCATATATATATATATATATATATATATATATATATATATATAATTATTATTATTTGCAATTTCCTATTCTGTTTTTATTATTTAAAGGATTATATGTATCGAATGTCTACTTTGTAAATTTAAGTAAGCTCACTTTGTAAATTGTATATTTAATGTTTTTAAGGTTTTATATGTTTTATATGTGTTTTTTTGCCTAATGGCCTGTTGGCTGGAATAAAGGCTGATTGATTGATTGCAGAAAATGGGTTTTCCCAGCAAGGAAACATATGCCAGATGTTCTTCCTGTTGTAATGAAGAATATTTCGGGGGAGTGTGATTAGATTTTGGTTTGTCTTGGGTGTATCAGTTTGCCTGCACATAGATATTGATCAGCACATCTGCCTGCATGTTCAGCGTCTCCTTGGATCTTGACTATACCATGGGTAAAGCCATAATGAGCAACTGTACATCAAGATTTGCTACTGCGCCATTTATGTCAGCTCTTCATTTCCTCTTTATATAAGGCCAGTCTGGATCAAACCCATATAAAGCTTTGTAAAAAAGCACAGTGGAATCCAGTGAAGGCCTATCAGAGAAGATATAGCAGCCTTTCTCTTTTTCCCACTCCTCCCCCTCACCTCCAGCTGAAAAAGGAATGCTCCAGAGAGAAAGCAAAGCCCTATGAAGACAGCTGGTGTGGGAGTTGCCAGCAGATGTTCTCCTTTATGGACAATGATGAACCAGTAATTAGAGCAAGGAAGAGTTTGCATTTGACAACTCAAAAGTTAGTTATACTGACAGCTCTGTGATGGGTAATTCAAGGAACACACACAGCAGCTACTGCAAGGAATTGAGCCATTTCACTTAATTGCATTCTCATATCTATTTGGAAGAAAGCAAGCTCCTTGTCTGTTAGTCAAAAAAAGCAACTCAAGAGCAGAGAAACGCCTTAAGAGCTGTGATCTTTGGGAGGAAAGATTGGGTCTCAATAAGTACATCCAGCATGGAAGCCATTATGCTTAAAACTTAGTTTAGACACAGAAGGGCTTCTAAAACTCTCCTTGCTCAGATGTTTCCCAACTCAGAAGTTTTGTACTAGTTCGTTCTTGTTTCCTTTAGTGAAACCAATGGCTTCATTATTCAATATAGCTATATAATCACCATCATCATGATCATCATCTTTTTTTTTTAAATCCCAATTTTGCTCAATGTATTTTGCAGAGATTTTGTGAGAAAGCAAACAGAATACTGAAAAAGTTCATGCTCCCATTTGATTGCTTGCAGACAGACAGAAGACACCTTTGGGCAAATGCTCATAGTGGGCTTACACAGAAATCCACTGCTTTTTTGTTTAAATTAAGGATTGCTTGTGGGAAGAAATAATTTCTTAAAGCAGGGATGTACAACCTCTGGATGATGGAATGGCTATGGGCCTCCCCATCTAAACCACAGCTTTCTTTCACATTAAAAGCTTTTGGGAGCAGGTGGGAGGGGAACAGTGCAGGATAGTCTATGTTATGACTCTGTGAAAACCACCTCCAATACAGCAATCAGGTTCAGTAAAAGCTTGAATTGGTAGAATCATAGAATCATAGAATCATAGAGTTGGAAGAGACCACAAGGGCCATCCATAGAGTTGGAAGAGACCACAAGGGCCATCCAATCCCCTGCCATGCAGGAACTCCCAATCAAAGCATCCCCGACAGATGGCCATCCAGCCTCTGTTTAAAGACCTCCAAAGAAGGAGACTAATTACACTCCCCGTCTCTCTGTATGCATGACTGGAGGAGTCAAAATTGGGGAGGGAAGGGTTACCTCCCTCCTATAGGCCATATTTCAGAGGAAGGGACTGGCAAACCATATCCAAGTACTTCTTGTCTGAGAATATCCTTGCCACAAGTTGACAGGCTATTTGAAGGCATGACTGCGTGCGCACACCAACACACTCACCATGCCCACCAAAATTTCACAGATGAAAATGGGGAGACATGTGGTCAAGCAACACCACAATGTGGACAAGAAGGCCAAGGTTGTTAATAATAATAATAATAATAATAATAATAATAATAATAATAATAAATTTTATTTTTATACCGCCCTTTGGCGAACCAAT
Organism: Phrynosoma blainvillii; assembly: GCA_026167975.1. Taxonomy (NCBI): domain Eukaryota; kingdom Metazoa; phylum Chordata; class Lepidosauria; order Squamata; family Phrynosomatidae; genus Phrynosoma; species Phrynosoma blainvillii. Next base: position 20,101,400 of record JANUYF010000006.1, read on the forward strand.
CTGGGTGGTTTACAACATTAAAAACATACAACATAAACAATATATTTCCCTCCCCCCCTTAAAAAGTTATTAAATTATATATCAATTAAAATCACAATAACAAATTAAAAACAGAAAATAATACAAACAATTTAAAACCCCTGTAACTACAGTTCTAAGGGGAGCTATGGAGACACAGCTAAGGAGGTGGGGGGGGGGGGGGAGATCCCAAGGCCGGGATATTTTAGTCTGGGAAGGCCTGCCGGAAGAGATCCGTCTTGACAGCCTTTTTGAAGCTGTCCAAAGATGTTAGTTGATGGATCTCGTCCGGCAGGCCGTTCCATCCTGCTTCAAACCGTAACCGTAAGCAGGGCCGCTACTGTGAGTCTGGGGGCGATAACAGAAAACGTCCTCTGGGAGGTTGCCGCAAGCCTAGATTTTTGAGGCTGCAGCAAGTTCCTCCCAGAGGAACGGAGAGTGCGGGGAGGATTGTATGGGAGGAGGCAGTTTCTGAGATAGCTTGGACCCAAGCCATTTAGGGCTTTAAAGGTAATAACCAACACCTTGTACTGGGCCCAGAAACCAATCGGCAGCCAGTGGAGGGACCTCAAAACCGGAGTGATGTTGTCCCTCCTGGATGTTCCCAACGCAAGCCTAGCTGCCATGTTTTGAACCAGCTGTAGTTTCCGAACCAGGCACAAGGGTAGCCCCATGTAGAGCGCATTACAGAAGTCTAGGCATGAGGTTACCAGCGCATGCACAACAGTCTCAAGATCCCTTACTTCCAGAAAAGGGTGCAGCTGGCGTATCAGCCGAAGCTGATAGCAGGTGCTCCTGACTGTCGCATTTACCTGATTTGTCATCAGGAGCAATGAGTCTAGGAGCACCCCCAGACTGCGAACACAGTTAATGGAGGAGAGTGTGACCCCATCCAGGACTGGAGGTTGCAACCCAATTCTTGCTTTCGGGGCCGCTACTGTGAGCACCTCCGTCTTGTCCAGATTCAGTTTCAATCTGTTTTTCCTCATCCAGCCCATTACCGCCCGAAGACATTCACTGAGAGAAGAGACGCCACTGGAATTCGAGGCCGACGAGCGAGACATGGAGAAATAGATTTGGGTGTCATCCGCGTACTGATAACACCCAGCACCATAACTCCGTATGATCTCACCCAGCGGCTTCATATAGATGTTAAACAACATTGGGGACAAAATAGCTCCCTGCGGGACCCCACAATTGAGCTCCCTCTTACTGGAGCTACTGTCCCCGAGCAGCACCCTCTGAGACCTACCCGAAAGGAAGGACCAGAACCCCTGCAATGCAGTGCCCCTGACACCTAACCCACTCAGGCGGTCCAAGAGGATGATCTATTGTATCAAAAGCCACTGAGAGGTCTAGGAGCACCAACAGGGTCACACTACCCCTGTCGATGCTCAGACGCAGATCGTCGGTCAAGGCAACATGGCCGTCTCAACCCCAAAGCCTGTCCTGAAGCCGGTTTGAAATGGGTCTAGATAACTGGTTTCATCCAAGACAGCTTGGAGCTGAAGAGCAACCGCCCTCTCAATCACCTTGCTCAAAAATGGCAACAAAGAAACAGGCCTGTAGTTACTCATATCCAGGGGGTCCAGGGAAGGTTTTTTCAGAAGCGGCCTAACAGCCGCTTCCTTCAGACAAGATGGAACATGTCCTTCTCTGAAGGACGCATTGATGATATCCGTGAGGAATCTCCTCAATGCATCCCCCCCTGGATGGCCAGCCAAGATGGGCAAGGGTCAAGAGGGCAAGTTGTTTTCCTCACTCTACCAAGCAGCTTGTCCACGTCCTCGGTACTCACAGATTGGAGCTGATCAAGAATAACTTCATCGACAGAGTCGCTGGACACCTCTCCTATAGATTCTGTTACAACAGTGGCGTCTAAGTCGGCTCTTATCTGAGAGATTTTATCTGCAAAGAAGTTGTTAAATGTGTCACAGCAGGCTGTCGTCAGGTTAAGCAAGGGATTTGGCGCAGGGGGTACTTGCGTCAGCTCCCTCACCACCCTAAACAGCTCTGCTGGACGGGACTCTGCAGACGCAATACGTGCAGAGGAGAAAGCTCTCTTCGCTGCACGTATTGCTTCCAAATAGGAATGAAGAAAGTTCCTATGCTGAGTTCTGTCAGATAAGAGTCGAGGCTTCTGCCACTTGCACTCTAGTCGTTGTCCAAACTGCTTCATTTTCCTAAGCTCAGGTGTGTACCATTGCTTACGGTTTGAAGCAGGATGGCAAGGACGCTTGGAAGCGATCGTGTCGATAGCCCTGGTAAGATCGGTCTTCCAGGTATTGACCAGAGCATCGACAGGGTCACCGGCATTCCCAACCATTAAACCCTCTAAGGCTGTCTGGAATCCTATTGGCTCCATTAGCTCCCAAAACTTGGAGTCTCCCAGACTTTTAGTTTTGGGAGACTTCAACATTCCGCTCAAGACCAGTTTAACAGGTGCAGCTTGGGAGTTCATGGAGACCATGACAAACATGAGCCTATCCCAACTAGTCGTCGGGCCCACACATTGTGCAGGTCATACACTCGATGCGGTCTTTAGTACGGATCAGGAATATCCATGGGCGGAGGTGGTAAGTACCTCCGCATTGTCATGGACTGATCATTTCCTGGTCAAGATGGAACTGAGAGCTAATATCTGTCCCACCAGGGGTGGTGGATCCATTAGAATGGTCCGCCCTCCAAAGCTAATGGAGGATACCTGTTGAGAACACGATTCTCTTCGAGTGTATGTACCTAAGCCTGAGGACCAGGGATAGTTTGGGGATTTTGCTAGTCTACCGACCACCCCATTGTCTAGCAGACTCCCTGACCGAACTGACACAACTGGTCTCTGGTCAGGTAAGGTGGTAGAGTTTAAAGCCATTGGCAGGATGGAATGATTGGGGTGTAGAACAAACCCAGCCCTTGGGCCCCATGGTCTAACAAACAGATTGCAAGAGACCTACTGACTGATGGTTCAGTCCTATTTACCCAACCCCCAGACTCATCAGGTCTTAAGATGGCATAATCAGACCTCCCATTCCCCTTAGAGTTACAACAGGAGAAAGCACAGGGGGAAATCTAAAGCCACACCCTGGTCCAGTACTATGAATGTTACTGTGTCAGGGAAGATGGTCTTGGGCGTGCTAAACACTGCCCACTTCCCTCAGTCTTTGCCGGCATGGAGCAGAGCCCTCCTCTGCTGCTAGATGTTAAGGCAGCAGACAGGAGAGTTCTTGTAGCCTCCGCTGACGCAGACTCCTCTCTCCACTGCCCACAGGTGTTCTCAGTTAATGAGGAACAGACAATCTAGGAGAGAATCTGCCCCATTCTCTCTTTCCCCCTCTTTTCTAGTCAACTACTGTGAGTAAAGCTACTTTTGTACTTTATTTATTAAATTTATTTATTAAAATAGTTACAACCTGCCAAATATCAATAGCAATAGCAGCTTCGTTTATATACCACTTCATACCATGCTATGCAGTCTCTAAGTAGTTTACAACTGTAAGCTAATTGCCTCCAACAAGCTGGGTACTCATTTTAGCAACCTCGGAAGGATGCAAGCCTGAGTCAAGCCTGAGCCCCTAGCTGGTATTGAACTCACAACCTTGTAGTTTGTGAGTGAGTGTCTGCAGTATAGGCATTTAACCACTGCACCACCAGGGCTCCTTATAAAGAGATCTCAGGGTGGCTTACAAATAGCACACTTTGATTTTGACCTGCAAAGCCTTATGCAGCTTGGTTCCAGGTTGTTTGAAGAACCATATCTCCCTTTATGAACTCACTGGAGTATTAAGATCTTTAAGGGAGGCCTTTCTCTGTCCCACCACCCTCTTAGGCTCCTTTGGTGGGAAAAAGAGAGAGGACCTTCTTGGTGGCTATTCCCAGGCTCTGGAACTCCAAGAGGCCAGGATGGCCCCATCCCTGCTCGCCTTTCAGCGGCAGGTAAAAACATTTTTGTTCTGTCAACTTTTTTAAACAGATGAGGGTTGAGCTTTCAAATACTGTGCAAGCCAGATGTCAATGTTTGTATAAAGTTTTTTTTAATACATTTTAATATTTTAGTGTGTAAAATACTGGAATTTCCACTGAATAAATGGTTAAATAGTGAATCCACCATTAGGGACTGCCACTAAAGGAGACCTATTGAATCAGTGCTTGAATAAACTCAACAGTTTATTCAATGGCTTTACTCTGCTTGGCACTACTAAAGGTATACAGACCTGTAAGAGAGAGAGAGAGAAAATGAAGCAGTGAGAGGGAGGGAGGGAGGGTGTTAACATCCCTGTATTAAACTCCCTCTTCCTGCAACTATTAAAGGGCCAGGAGCCTTTTCCCTTGTTCTACCTGGCAAACAAGGTAGATACAGGGATAAGGGGGGGAAAAAAGAGAAACACAAAAGGCTGAGAAAACACATCAATCTGGGATTTTCTTACAAAGGTCCAGGAAAGAGCCTTAGGAGCTTATCACATTACCTTTTAAGTCAGCAGCAGCTTAATGGGATGTAGCTGGGATGCAGCATGGAGCCATTAAAACTCGGGAGCTTTCTGTTCCCAAAAAAGGGCCAGCTGAGCACAGCTGGGATCTGGGCTGCTGTCGCCCGGCGGATTTGGTAGCGATTTACAGTGCGATAATTCCTGCCTCCATGCCACGTCCCAGCTGAATCCCATGAGGCTGCTGTCGACTTAAAAGGTAATGCAATAAAGCTCCTTATACCAAGTCAGACCCTTGATACATTTGACTCAGTTTAGCATAAATTGCACTGTCTGGCAACAGCTCTCCTAGGTTTCAAAGAGAGAGAGAGAGAAAGGCGGCGGCAGTGGCAGCAGCAGCTTTACCTCATTTCTACATCCTGATGCTTGGGATTGAATGTGGGACCTTTTGCATGCAAAGCAGGAGCTTTACCATTGAGATGTCAGCTGTGATTCTACATTGGCACCTCCTTTCTCCAGCTACCAAACCCAAAATTGACTGTGCCAGTTCCTCTGTCATCTCTCTTAAGAGCTTCAGACGACGCTCTCCTAAATATCTGGCCAGTTTCATTATCTCTTTCCTTGGCTTGAGGCCTTTATTTCTTGCTCTACGATCTTCACAGATTGTGGACAATATCTTGCTTTCATTTATAATGTTGCCTTGCAGGTATTTATAGATTGCAATTCTGTTGCCCAGGGCTGTTTCTGGACTATATACATTTCTCTCTCTTAGCACTTTCTGAGATGACTTAACCTGTAATCCTTATGCCATATTTATTTATTTATTTATTTATATTTTTGTTGCTTTGGCTTGTGTCCCCCCCCCCCCCAATTCCTGGTTCTTGAACGAACAATGTTTCAGCTGTAACATGATGATGATGATGATGATCTCACTTTGGGATTTGGCAAGGACAACCCTATGTAATCTTCTGCTGTCTCACTTTCTCAGCTGCTTTTAAAATGTCCCAGTTTCTTGATCACTTTCCCCCTTTATCCTCTATTTATTTTTATTATTGCAAACTGAATTCAAAGTGTGTGTGTGTATGGGAAAGTAAATGTGTGTACTTGGAGGTGGGGACTGACCAACTTCCTGGTGACATTTGACCATTAAGTACCAAATTTGCTCTGATCTTCATTGCTTCACAAAGTTTTCTAGAATTTGGACCCAGAATGGGGTGGGCATATGCTAGGTGTCAAGAGGACCATCTTCATTTTGCCCTTTGCTTTGGGCAGCAAAATGATTTGCATCGCTAAGGCATTTTTCAGCCATTTAAAAAAAGAAAAAGAAATTGAAGGCTTGGATAAAGTTGTCATGTGGAAAACAGGACATGGTTCCTGTATTTTAAATAGCAGTATAGAAGAGGAAATTTCAGCAGATGTTGCTAGCCATACAACCTCCACCTGCTGAAATTCCCTCTTCTGCACAGCCACAAAAGCTACAGGAGCCCTGTCCTATTTTTCCACTGGCTAAGAGTGTCCAGAGAAACAAGGACTTCAGGATACCATCCCTCCAGTTACATGTGGCCTGTAGGTTGTATGATTATCATCCTGGCATAATGGAGTTTTGCAAACTGACACCCTGCTTCCACCTATCCAGATTTTTCTCTCCTTTTCCCTCTGAGCCCCTAGGTTGCCTAACCAGGACTTGAAGGCTTGGATAAGTCTCAAGCACAAAACTTGAAATCTAAGGATAACATTTATGATGTCACAGGAGGCCGGGTGATGTATCATTGTTCATGATGCATTAATTATTAACCACAGTTGCACAAAGTATGTCACTTAAATAAAAAAAGGTGAGGCATAATAAATAAATAAAGAGTAAGCACATGTATGGTATAAGCGGGCACATGCGCGCACACACAGAGACCTTTCAAGGGAGGACTGTTGCCCTGAAATTTCTCCCTTCATCCTGAGTCCTGAAGAAAAGGGGCCAGGTCCTGAGATTGGGAATTCTTGACTGACACACATACACCATTGTTTGGGACGACAGCTCTCACAATCTCCCAGTTAACATGGTCACTGCTCTGACACACAGATACACATTAGATCAGATTTTAAACAATCACTATTCATCTCTTGGAGTTCACACAGATCTTTTCTTATAATGTCACATGAAGGCCCTTGCAGAATAAGGGGTTTTGTTAATCTTTTCCTCTCAGGAGCAAATCAATGCACAGTATTCTCTAATCAGATTCTTTTCCTTCACTGTTACACTGTTTGAGCCTTTTGCCCACCAGACATCTGGGAGTTTAACTTAGCAGAGGAAAAAACCCAAACTATTTCACACCCTTCAGCATCTGCCTTCTGAGATAGAAATAGGTGTTTTCACAGTCTTCAAATCTCCCGTGTCCTCAAGATTGCTTCATGGGTTCTTATTCATGTGATTGCAGATCTGGAAATAAATATATTCCTCTCTAGTCATAACAAAATTTGGCAACTCTCTGTTCATATTGTCAGCTAATAGACAACTTTCTCAAAGCAAGCAGGGGCAGAAAGTAGCTGTAATGGGTAATGGGGTGATCTGAATGAAAAATAAGAAAATGCTTATTTATACCTGCTAACACTCTTCCTTCCCATGAAAGCGTATTAGTTGCAGAATTTCACCTTTCCTTGTTCTAGAAGCCTGCTTTTGGCAAAAACTATTTGCATACTCTCCAACTGTCCTGATCTGGCAGGTACAGTCCCAAGTAATCCTGTCATCTCACTTTTCAGATGCTTTTAAAATGTCCCAGTTTTTCTCTCCTTCTCCCACCTCATCCTTCGATTACTTCAATTGCTGCAAATAGAGTTCAAAGTGCAAAACACAATTAACTCAATGGAGCAGAGAAGAGGAACAGGCAGAATCTTGCCTTTTCCAGTAGACTAAAGAGAAAGCAAACTGGTGCAGCTTGTGTGTTCTTCCTTATTAAGGACCTTTGCCCTCTTGACCACAAACACACTATTTTCATTTCTGAAATGACAGTTAAAGCAGTTAATAAACTGCTGTAGTGTGGTAGTAGTTTAAATTTTCTAAGCTCTGTACTGGGAAGAAAAAACGAAAAAACCCAACACATTCTTCTCAGCTCATTTTTAACTAACCTGCAAGCACTGGTTTTAAGAACACATAGCAATAGCAAGTACATTTCTATACCACTTATAAGTGAACTAGCACTCCCTAAGCAGTTTACAATGTGTAAGTCAATTGCCCCCAACAAGCTGGGTATTCATATCTGCTAACTCTCTTTCTTCCCATGAAACTCTCTCCCTTCCCATGAAAGCATACAACAGGCTGAGTGGACCCTGGAGCCCTGCCTGGGATCAAACTCACAACCTTGTGGCTGTGAGTGGCTACAGTACTGGCATTTAACCACTGCACCACCAGGGCTCCTTCAGAGAGTTGTAGTCCAACCAAAGAAGATTTTCTAAGCAGACTGAACAGAAAACTATCTAAAGAAGCCTGACACAGCAATGCAGAATAAAGGTGGGATAGGAATGCACAATTTAATGTGTATGTTAGCTTACTGTCCAACTTCAGATTACAACCAGAACACATGTGGCCAAACAACATCAGAGCATGGTCAAGATACTCAAGCAAAATTTATTCATCAATAAGAACAGACAAAAGAGGAGAAGCTGCAACAGTTTGCTTTTGCCTGAGTCTCCACCCACTCCTCTCTTCTCCTCTCCTCTTGAATTAACTGAGTGCAAGCTACTCATTGTATTGTAGAGTTGGAAGGGACACAAAGGCCATCCAGTTGAACTCATTGCAATTGCCATCCAGCCTCTGTTTAAAAACCTCAAAAGAAGGAGACTCCACAACTCTCCAAGGCAGCATATTCCACTGTTGAACAGTTCTTGCCATCAGGAAGTTCTTCCTAAAATTCAGGTGGAATCTCTTTTCTTGTATCTTGAATCAATTGCTCCATGTCCTATTTTCTGGAGCAGCTGGAAACAAGCCTGGTCCATCTTCAATATGACATCCCTTCAAACATGGTTATCATGCCTTTCTGGAGTTTAACGGGAGAGCAATCTCACCTGTTCATGTGGATTACCACTTCTGAGTTCCTATAAAAATTCCTAACAAGAGTAATAAATTTATCACCAAAATGTACTGTTGCCAGAATATTGATGACATAACTCCAGTCAATTCTACCAAAGGCTTTTAGTGCATCAAGTGAGTGTAAGGTGACAGGGACTTTTGATGCATTAGAAAAGAGCATAATATAATATTTAGTACTCTTCTTATTGTGTCGAATAATTTGCACATAGATATAAAGCCTACTTGATAATTTATGATAAAGAATAATAGTATATGTTTTTTTTTCAAATAATCTTATAAACACTTATAAAAAAATTCTCCTGTAAATCCATTTTTAAGTGTCTAATTACCTGTTTGATTTCATCCTGAGAGATAGGTTTATTAGGAATTATGGGTCTTGCTAAAAAAATGTTAAGGAGAAGAAATTAAACAAAGTCATTCACATTTTATTAATTTGTCATTACTGAGTTATATAGGATGGAATAATAATGTACAAATTCTTTCAAGATGTCCTTCATTTTGGATTTAGCCACTCTTTTTGAAGAGGTGATGCAGGGGATCATTTTCTTATAAGCTTTCTCTTTTTTTCTAATTAATTTTTAATTGAGTTTTTACAATAAAACACAAAGTCTGTAGAACGGCGATGACAAGAACAACAACAACAATTAACCACAAAGGCCAGGGTATGTATCTGATGAGTAGTTATTCTGCAGCAGAATCAAAAAATGAGTTCTCAGCAAGAGCCAGAGAGTCTGGCTTGTCAAGGTGTAGAATGTCTGTTCAATGATCCATCTGTGAAGTAGGAGATTGGATCTGGTGGGAGTGATGATTAACATAGTCAATAAAGATCATTCAATCTTCTTGGAATGTGTCAGTCCTTTTGTGGCTAATGCAAAACCTTGTCGCAGTAGACAGTTTCTTCATCAACCACATATCCCAAATTCTAGACCACTCAATGGAGAGGTCACCTAACTTCCAATATTTGGCTACTTCTAATCTGGCAGCAGTAACAAGAAAAAATATCAGTTTCCTGTGTTTCAAGTTAGAATTACTTTTAACAAAAACAGAAATCAAAAGCAAAATTGGACAGAAATTTACAGTTTGAACAGTGAATTTGATAGAGATCTGAATCTCAGAATTTTCTCACTTTAGGACATTCAATCCATATATGCATATAAGAGCCTCTATATTTATAACTCCTCCAGCAATCCAGAGATACCATTTTAACTATTTTAGACAGTGTTACAGGTATGAGATACCACCTATGGATAGTTTTCAAAGTATCCCAAAAAATAAAAAGGGAGAGGAAGAGATTTTAAGTGGGTGCTGGTGTGACCTGTCCAGGAAAGTATCCAGCACTTTGTTGGAGTCTGCCCCTCCCACGACTATCACATCTCCTGAAGCTGTTTCATTATGAGATTGGAGAAATAACTCATGATCTTGACCTGATTTTTGTTAGGTTCATAAAAAAACACTGAATGTGATTGGACTGCCCAATATTGACTGCTCAATAAAGAGCCCTGGTGGTGCAGTGGTTAAATGCCTGTACTGCAGCCACTCACTCACAAACCACAAGGTTGTGAGTTCAATACTAGCCAGGGATTCAGGGTAGACTCAGCCTGGCATCCTTCTGAGGTCACCAAAATGAGTACCAAGCTTGTTGGGGGTAATTAGCTTACACAATGTAAACCAGTTAGGGCAGGGGTAGGCAACCTTTCCCCTTTAAGGGCCAAGGGACTTCAGCTCCCAGAATCCCAAGAGCTATTGGCCAACATGGCTGAGGCTTCTGGGAGCTGAAGTCCCTCGGCCCTTAAAGGGGAAAGGTTGCCTACCCCTGAGTTAGGGAGTCCTTAAGTGCACAAATAAGTGGTATAGAAATGTACTTTCTATTGCTATTGCTATTGCTAATATTGTACCTTGCAGAATTATAATCCTACCCTTGAGGTTGTACTTAATATTTTCCAGTAGAAAGGGATTTGTTTTATGATATAGTATGGCTATTCCTTTTGCTTTCTCTGTCTCTTTTCCCTTTGCAATTACAGCACTTATCTGTCCCAGTAAATGTAACATTTTGGGACACTTTAAAAAATATATCACAGTGCATGCACACCAATATTTATCAGATCTGTGTGTAAGCAGTAGGAGACTGTAAAAATGAACTTATGAGGTTTTTTTTTTAAAAAAAATTGCAGCCAGATTTTCTGGTTTCAGAAATGGCATGCATCGCTAGGTGTATTCTAATATCTGCATGCCTTTCAATAAGTAATTCTGTCTGCAATCTCCATCTTAGGACCAGGTATAACTCCAGACCATGTGTCCACTACATCTCATGTCATATTTTTACATTACTGCTTTTAATGTTATTTACCATCTAGCTTGAAGAAGAATTCTGGAGAACTCAAAACCTTGCACACCTTTCTTGTTTTTTTGAGTCCTAAGAAAAGTATTGCCTGACTGAAGATTTTGGTTTTTCAGTGTATATGGACGTTATCACACGGGGAGTCGCGGGAAGAAAGTGGAAATAAATGAGCACGAGCGGAAGTCTTTAATTTACAGGATTTGTCCCGTTCCGCCTCGTCTGATAACTAAATTCGAATTTAAAAGGTGGTTAATTTGAATGAAAACCTGATCTTTTCATTTTCGGGATTTTTTAAAGTCTTCCTCTCGTCCCGGTTATTTCCACTTTCTCCCCGCAACTCCCCGTGTGATAACGTCCTATGTGTGTGTGTGGGTGCATTGTGAATTTACTGCCAACCAATCTCTTTCAGTATGTATGAGTTCTAGATTTATGTGAGACAGCAGAGGAAAAAGAATACTCAAAAGTCTTCAGTAATATTTAACTACTAAATAATACTACATACCCTAAGTTTTACTATTTTCATATGAAAATACATGTGGGGAAAATACACCTGGGGATATGTTTGGTGATAGCCTCAATTAGTTTCCAGAGTGAAAACTGGAGAGGCCTCCTGTACCTTCAATGGTTGTGTAGATCATTGTTGACCATTGATAAGGTGTTGCTTGTTATGTGGTTGGATGACAAGCAGCATCTGCTGAAGTTCCCTCTTCTTTATTACAATTAGAGGCATACATTTTCAATCTGGTTGTTGTTCTGGCCAAAGGAGAGAACTAAAGTGGATCAGTGGGTTCCAAAGAGATTTGAATGGCTTCAGGTTTCATATCCCTGCTCTACAGTAACTCAGCTGATGGATCAACCTTCCCACTTAGAAGCACCACTTGGAAAATTCTTTTCTGACCACAGTTCCTAGGACCCTGTAGTGGCTGCAGGATTCTGGGATTTGTAGTCTAAAACAACATCCTCAAACTGCTTAACACAGAGCAGTGGTCCTATAATGGTGAGGGCTAGCAGCATCTTGTGGGTTGGGATGATAGGGGAGCCTAGTCTGATAGTCTTCTTTCTTCTCTCCTTCACGATAGATGTGCAAAAGCACAAAGCTTAGGCAGAGAGAGCTGAGGAGTACAATATTGGCTAGTGATCCCAGGGACTTTTGTGCTTCAAAGAATGTTGCCTGGCTCTCTTGTCCAAGTCACAGTTTGTTGAACAGGCATCTTTCCTCTGCGCACTCTTTTTATGCTTGTGTGCCAGTGGAGGGTTGCTAACAATCTGCCATTTGAGCAGGAATGGGTTAGACATGGCTGCGTGAACAACTTAAGAGACTTTTTGTGTGTGTGGGGGGAGAGAGCAAATGGGGTCTGTGACCCCATGCACTCTCCAGAATTCCAAGGGACCATGCATTGCTCCTCTCAGATCTTGTTGGAGAGTTGCTTCCCTGTGTCCCAAATTATATCGTCTGAATTTGAGCAGTGGGTTGGCTTGTAACCCTTATGTAGTCAGAGAACATAGAAATAGGCCTGCTGGGACAAGCACAATTTGTCATTGTGATTGGGTTTGGTTTTTTTAGGATGTTTTAATTAACATGTTTTAATTGTTAAATGTGTTTAATACTTTTTTAAGGGGCGGGTGGGTCCTGCGGTTTTGGGGTTTTATTAATAGATTGTATGAATTTTTAACTTTTGTTAGCCACCCCGATTGCTCGTCAGAGGGGCGGGATACAAATTATTATTATTATTATTATTATTTAGAACTGAATGTGTACAATGGGCACAACCTGTTGTTGGGGTACAATGCATTTCTGAAATTCAATAAGGGGAACTGACTTTAGTATGTCCCCTTTACAGTGCAAATATCTGCCCTCATTATATATGATGCACCACATTTTCCAAGAACAGATTTTGAATGAGGAACTGGTTTTTGACTCATTATCCCATTCAGCAAGCCTTCCCAGGGAAGCAGTCCTTTGAACTCCTTGGTGCTCTTTACTCTGAAAGCATTTCTTTAGATAGGATTTAGTCTGCCTGCCTCTGAACCTCTTTGTTTGTATGACTGCTCTTTAAATATTTCATTGTCAACATCTATTATTCACCACCCTAGGTTTTGTGTTTTGCATTGTTTTAGACAGGTAGGCTTATTTTTGTCAACTTAGTGGCTTGCAGTCGGTGAACTCTACAGCTTTACATACCAGCTTTGGGTATTTCACAAGTCCAAATAAACTCTTGCTGTTCACTGAAAAGATCAAGATTCTGTCCTGGTGAGTCCAAGAGTCTTGTTAAAAGCAGCACTTAAAGCAATCTTTTGCTTGATTTGAGAGCAGCCTTGCTGAAGCATTTTGCAAATCTACCCATCTCTTTTGCCTGATACTTTGAAGAGCTGTGATTTTAATCAGGTAGACCCTGCACTGGGGATGTGCATCCTTTACTATTTCATCCTTTTATGTCAGGACAAATAATTACATTAGTTTTCTCCCAGCTACTGGAGAAGATGAATAGAACATGAACCAATGAATTCAAAATACAAGAAAAAAAATTCACCCAAATATTAGGGAAAACTTTTTTTTTTTAACTGTAATGGTAGTTCAAAAGTGGAATAGATTGCCTCAGATGTTGGTGGACTCACATTCTTTGAAGGTCTTTAGACAGATATTGGATAAACATCTTGCAGGAGTGATTTAATTGTGCATTCCTGCATAGACTAGAATCTTTATTATGCTTGTAGACAAACTTAGATAAAAAAGGGGACACAGAATAAAAGGTTAAAAAAAGGTTAAAAACAGTATTTCAAATATCCTTTCAGATTACACAGCTTTACTATAGCAAGACAAAATTGGCACTAGTCTCCTGCAGCGTGGCAGGAGGTTGGACTAGATATATTATTGATTTTATTTATTTCTATGCCACCTTTCTCTCAGAAAGGGACCCAAAATGGATCACAAATCAAACCATTCAAAAAAAAATTACAATAAAAATTTTAAAAAGTAATTAAAGTCAAGTAACTAAAAACAGTATAAAATTACATAAATATAAAAAGTTAAAATGTAATAAAGTACAAACCTCATATAAAAGCCTCCCTGGCATGAATATACATTAAATGCCTGCTTGAATAAAAATGTCTTTGCCTACTGGTGAAAGAAAGACAGGGAGGGGGCCAGTCTAGCTCCCAGAGGATGGGAGCAGCCACCAAGAAGGCTCTCTCTCATGTCCTCACCAAGCGAGCCTGTGATAGTGGCAGGACCAAGAGAAAGCCTTCCTCCATAGATCTTAGGACCCTTGCAGGTTTGTGTGGGAAAATAGATAGTTCTCGCGGTCCCTTCAAACTCTATGGTTCTCTGAATATTCCTCTGCAGTATTGTCTCTGCATTTGAACATCCCAAACTGTTGCACAGAAATGATTTTGTGGAAAAAAGCCCATGGTTTCTTGCACAATCCCCTGCTTTACATGGAGGAACTGTATTATGTCTGCAGGGAAAACATGCATATATAAAAAAGGGGTTTTACCCATAAACATGTTTTTCTCTTTAGAATAATTCCTATGTACCACTTTGGCACACTGAACAACAGGAGAAAATTGTGGAAAATTCTTGCTAGTTTTTTGTTCTTCTTGATAGGTGTCCTCAGCTGTTAGGAAACCACATTTTCAACCTGGGGGGAAACAACTTGCAAATAGTCTTTCCATCCCTACCCTCCATTGATTCAAAGTGCTATCATTTCACACTATGATGGTGTTTTCATTTGTTGTGGCTAAGTCTCCAGCTGGCAGCCCACTTACTAGTGATGAGTCTATGTACTTCACTAGACTGGTCCCTGGACTAGACTGAGCAGATATGCAGCCTACCAATAGGGCTATAGTCAAAGCCCTAGTCAGTTAGAACATGTGAGAGTATTTACCCTGCTGATAAAGCCTTTGAAACCCAAGGTTCACTTTCATGCCATGATGAGATGGCAATGAGAATTTTGTGAAAGTCACTACGCTGTGGCAAGGAGAGAATTTTGATCTAATAGTGAGTACTTTGCAGCTCCCCATTCTCAAGAGACTGGGTTGAAAAGCTGTAATGCTATGTATTCATACTCTCTGTCCAGATTTGGCAGGGACATTACTGATTAATCCTCTGTCATCACACTTTTAAAGCTACTTTTAAAATAAATCTTAGTTTCTCTCTCCTCCTCTCACCTCTCCACATTGTCCTCAGCTTACTTCAAATGCTGCAAGCTGAGTTCAAAGTGCAGAAGTAGAATCATAGAATCATAGAGATGGAAGAGACCTCAAAGACCATCAAATCAAACCACCTGTCATGTAGACATAGACAAGCAAAGCACCCCCAGCAGATGGCCATCCAGCCTCTGTTTAAAAACCTCCAAAGGAGGAGACTCCACCTCACTGTGAGGCAGCATATAGTTGAATAGCTCTTACTGTCAAGAGGTTCTTTCTCATGTTGAGGTGGAATCTCGTTTCCTGGTCAACCAATTACAAATCCACTTAACAGTAGCATTTGTCTAGACCACATTTTAGTAGCTTGTTTGCAAGAATATATTAGGGGACCTTGTCAAAAGCCTTCCTGAAATCAAAATATGCCAGATCCATAGCATTTCCTTCATATACCTTGCTGGTAATTTTACCAAAAAAAGAGATCAAGTTAGTCTGGCATGACTAGTGTTTGAGAAACCCATGTTGACTTTTAGCAACTATGTCATTCATTTCTAAATGTGATATGGAATTCTTTTCTAAATGCTTACAGACCATCTATTTAATGATCCTCTCTAGTAGTTTTCACTCCACTCAGTGGTGGAAGAGGAGAGGAAGGAGTGGAATCTTGCCCTTCCCAACTGGCTCAGGCAAAGGCAAACTGTTGCAGCCTCTCCTAGCTTGTGTGTTCTTCTTCCTGAATAGTTTTTGCAGTCTTGACCACACTCTAATTTTGCTTGGTCTCATTTGTCCTGAGTTTTATCTGTGAAATGTTGCAGGGTATGTCGTTAAGTTGCAACCTGAATTTCCTTCTCATAGTCATGAGTTCTTTTCATCATTCATTTATATTTTGTAGGTGCTGGTGCCATGTCAAATCTTTCTCCTATGTAGTTCTCACCCTTTGGTTCTCCAGATCGTATGGACTTCAGCTTTCCAAATCCCTGAGTACTGGACATCCTGGTAGGGTCTTTGGAGAGTTGAAATCCAAAATATCTGGCAGACCAAAGGTTGAGAATAACTGATGTAAGGTATGATCCAGCTCAAATTAAACACTTTTCAGTTCTATTGATTTCACTGAGAGAGATAAGTACATGCTTAATCTCTCTAGCTGAAATCAATGAGCTTTAGAAATGCTTAACTTCACTTGGATACCTTCCATAAACTTTACACTTTTAATCTATGATTTTTAGTCATGTTTCAAGCCTGAGTTTTCAATCCCTCAAGGTTTCTTACTTCTTATTGAATTGTATTTATTTGTTAATTTTTTGGTGGTACATATTTTTTTTTATATAAAAATAATCATTGCTGCTATTCTGTTTTGATTTTGTCTGTACCAGTTGTAGATAATGTTTTTGCTATGAAGTGAGCCAAGACTAAGTCCACTTGAGTAATTCTTGTTTGTAGTTCATCTTTGTCTGGCCTTGGACCCCTCCTGTCTATTCAGCATCCTAATGCTGAAACCATTTACTTCTCTCATGACCAGCACTGTAGTTAAGTCAGAGCTTGCAGGGTTGAAGTGCCAGGAGATTTTGATTAATAAGAATGGTAATGTTATCTTCCATGATCCTTAGCTTGATACTGTGAATTTAGCTATAATCCACTCAAGAGCTGAAAGGAAAATTATTTTTCTCAGCAGCAACACATTCTTGTGAATTTTCCTTTGTGTAAAGTGAGGTTTTTGATCTTGAATTGGCAATTAGGACTCATTAGTTTTACAAAGGACCTGTTCCTAATAGAGACAAAAACTGATAGGATTGATTTAGTGGTATGGATTAACATAACTATTGTATTTTTGGATACTAATTAGGGGCCTTGATATTGGAACTGTTATGATTTGTGCCTGCATTTACCAAATTTAACACTACACTCAAAGCAATGGGCAGTGGCAATTATGTAAGACCATGACTTGAATCCCCTTATTGGCTTGTTCTTCACTGTGTCTTCTTCCTATGACCTGCAAAGCTCATCACAGCTTTGCCTTCACCATCTTAAGCTCTGCCCTTGTGTACTTGGTCTTCACCCTTCAAGATCCATGGAAAGGTCTCCTCCTCCTACAGAAGATCCCATTCTTCCTTCCTTGCTTGCTTCTCAGTGTTCCTGAAACTGATTCCCAGAACATCTGTGTGATGCCACCTCCTTTTCTTCAACTTCAAACTCCTTTTCAACAAACCTTCTGGCATCCTCCACTTCCCCCCATCTCCGCACTCTCCCTTTGTACTACTGGTTGAGGAATTCAATTAATTATAGTTTAAAAGGGGAAAAGAGTAACTGTTTCCAAGCTCCGACGCAAGTTGTTGCAATCAACTAGTCTTTACTCTCACGTAAATGAGAGTAGTGAATCGTGGCCAGTGGAAGTTCTTGGGTACATTTGGAATTATAAAATAATGTGTTCTAAAAATCTACCAATAGAGAAAACTGGCTGTTTTTTAAAACAAACAAACAAACAAACAAACATCAATTTGTTCACTTTGCATGGAGTTTTACTAAGTCACTCATTTCTACTCTCCCCGTCATCACTCCATTTCTGATTTAAACCTTTAATGATCTTCTGAGCTTCATCATCATATTTCATCTTTTGGTAGGTCATCTTGGATAACTAAAGGACTTTGAAAAGACTTGTGTGTGTGTGTGTGTGTGTGTGTGTGTGTGTGTGTATATATATATATATATATATATATATATATATATATATATATATATTAGTCAGGACAGAGTCATTTCAACTCCACAACTGAAAGCTGACATTTTTCTTTTGCTAATCAAACTGCCAGAGACACTGGGACAATCCTCTCTCTTTCTAGTCATCCCTTGTGCAAATGAGGTGTAATTGGTACGTTCTTTGTAATTACTCCTTTCAGAGGTCCCTATTCCATCAACTGCTACTTGGCAATTACATCAGTATTATTGATTTCAGTTTCTAGCTGTCAATAAACCAACTCAGATAAATGCAAATACAGTCCAGGGTCATCTTCTTGATTGCCTTGCATTGTGTTGACAGGGCCTAGCGTCCTTTTACTATTTTTGATTCTTCCCTCAAAGCAAACTGTTGCTTTTGATGCTAGTTAGACTTGAAAATGATCAATCAATACCTCACATATGAATGCAGTTTCATGCAAAGCCTATATGGAACCAAATGAATGGGTGGATATGGTCCAATAGTCAGGCTGTGGCAAATATTTTAAAGAATCTGCTAACCTCATTGCCAACTTTTTTTTATTGCTTCCTGCTCCTGTGCATTTAGGATTAGCTTGATCTGCAGATTCCAAATACATATTGATTTAGGGTCTTTGCAGATTTCTAGAAATGGTGCAAATTGAGTCCACTTTAAGGGTTAGGGTTAGGGAATCATGGGAACTGTATTTTATTCTGGCACTAGAGCTCTCTGACAGAGAAGGCTCAATGTCTCAGAAAAAAACCAATTCCCATGATTCCCTAGCATAACTTGGCCAAATATGATGTAGAGAAAAAAATATATTAGCTTTTGAAACTCACTAATGTCTTCATCAGGTAAAGGTGTTAGAGAGTGTTTTATATATATGACATTGCTGTGTTTCCAGTTGCAAGTCTATGTGTTGCTTGTTCCAATGTTGTAAAGGGAATGTGAAGCAGACAAGATTTTATGCCTGGCCTCTTCCACCAAAAAGAGATACAGAGAAGTGACATGAACTAAGGGTGCAAAAGAAGGCCATACATTTCTAGTTCTCAATTGTTGCTGTAAAGCCTCTTGTTTTTAGAATGTCTGTCCCTGCTTATAAGAAGCTTAAAGCTCCGATGTTGGCAGAGTCCAGCTTTTAGGAAGATCTTACACTGTCATGTCGGTAGAAATATCTAGCCACTATGACAGGTATGTATGCCCATGAAGCCAATTCAGAATATCTTGTTCTTGAAAATTATATCCCTGTATAGACAATCCACTCTCTTCAGCTTAGAATTTCCCTGTTTTGTGGCTATGAGATATCCTTAGGTTGGGGAAAAAATACAAGGGGAACTGTGTTGACCTTTTTTTAAAAAAATCCAGTTCCAAAATACACATTGGTGATATCTTTATTAGTTGTTGGATTTTGCACTTTCTAGTTTGTGTAATGAAGGCATCACCAATGTTCATTTTGGAGTACAGAGTTTACATGTATTTGATCTGTAGATACTAACCAAAGAGAATGCCTGGATGCATGTTGCTAAAACCCCCCACAAAACCTACAAACTACAGGTGAAACTACAGTTAAGGGACAGAGAAGCAAGCCTGACTCCCTTTCTCTGGGAGGTTAGCAGCTTCTAAAGAAAGTATCAAAAACAGGAGAGAAAATTTGGACCAAACCTACTTTTTAGACTCTTAGCCTAGGAGTTCTAATTGGAGCTTGGAAGGAGAAAGCAATTTATACTACCTTTCTTATTCTAATGTATATCTTGATACTATGTTGCGATTATGTTAGGGTTGTTGCTCTGAACAATAAAAATATTTTTAAAAATATTTGAATCAGATATCCAGCCCAGCTTCTCAAACCTTAGCTTGGGGTTTGATCTAGGTTTCCAGTCAATCTATGTTTAAATAATTTCTGACATCATTCCCTGAAATGACTTGAAACAGTGCTAGAAGGATGAAATTATAAGGCTGTAGATGGATGAGGTGGTTGCTTCATAAAGCTTGAAATTCACCAACGTGGGAAATGTCTGCACAAGTATGAAACCTCAGGCCAGAATTCCATAGCCTTGAGCCACGGTGGTTAAAGTGGTGTCAAAGTGCATTAATTCTGCAGTGCAGATGCAGCTTCAGATTCTGTTTTTGAGAAATCAGCACCAACACCCAACATCCTGCTAAGCATTTCTCCACAACAATAAGGTCTAGAAACTTCAAGACAGTTTTGATGTTTAGAAGCGCCATAGGGGCAGGGTTCACAAGCAATGTCATATAGATGGGAAATTGCATGCTTGGAATTGTTGCCCCATTAAAATCTCATCACACTTGCCCAGCTAACCATCTCGAGTCAATTCTGGGATAAAAGTCCTGAAATGCTGCCTTTCCTTGTGCAACAGGCTCTTAATCTAGAGAGGGGAATGTTGGTCCTCCAGGTATTTTGTTCTAACTCCCATCAGCCACACTCAATATGGTCAATGGTAAAAGATTATGGGATCTGTAATCCAAAACATTTGGAGGGCCAAATATTCTGTATCCATGCATTAAAATATGTGCCAACATATGTGCCAACATATTCTGAGGTGTTACGGGGGAGCATGGCACAAACTTTTCCTAAGGATTTGAATTGAATCTTACTATACAATAAAAGAAGCTTTCTAGCACAATGCTGTTATTTATAATATAATAATGGAGTAATATACTTTATTGTTACCATTGTACTTTTTCCAGGTCAGGGGAAAGCAGGCAAAATCTCCTTGTTCCAGTCAGCCTGTTTCTCCAGTGTCTTACTTCCTTCACGCCTGTTGCTCCCATGATCTTTTCAATTCTGCCACTGTGTCCCACACAGACATAATAAGGATGCAAATCCTTGACAATTTCATCCTTGTATGTGAGAATGAACAACAGTTTTCTTGTGGGGAAAGATGGAAATTTTTGCAGTATTCTCCCCAAATGAGTGAGCAGTGTGCAGTGGTCTGAGTGTTGAACTAGGGTCTAATATGCACTACAGAAATAATGCAATTTGATACCACTTTAATGGCCATGGCTCAATGCTATGGAATTCTGGGATTTGTAGTTTTGTGAGATATGTAGCCTCTTCTGTCAGAGAGAAACTACAAATTCCAGAATTCCATAACATTGAGCCATGGCAGTTTAAGTGGAGTTAAAATGCATTATTTCTGCAGTGCCGGTTAGACATAAGATACTGGGAATCAGGGTTCAAATCCCTGCTCAGCCACAAAAAACCACTGGGTGACCTTGGGCAAATCACACTTTCTCAGCCTCAAAAGAAGGCAATGGCAGACATCCTCAAAACAAATCTTACAAAAAAAAAAAAATCCATGATAGGTTAGACTTAGTGTTACCATCAATCAGAAATGACTTGAAATGACTTGAAGGAACAGCAACAACAACATTGTCTCCATCATGTCCCACGGGACATTATTCTGCAGGAATTATTATGTGGAGAAATGCTGTGTTTTCTTATGCATCTTCCTTATTTCTCATTTTCTGCAGTGAAAATGGAGGGGTTTGTTTTGTTTTTTGTTTTTTTGTTTTGCTAAAAGAACAACAACAGGTATTTTGGCAAAATAATTCCTTCATAATATTTCAGAACATCAAATACCAGGAAAATTTATGCAAAATTCTTCCTGCTCTACTGTTCTTCCCAATAAGGGTTGGTGACTGTTAGAAAACCCATTTTTCAACCTGAGAATGAATATCTATGAATATTCTTTCCATTCCTAGGGCATAGTTATGCCAGCATAGCATGCCAACATCATTCCAGCCTCATTGTGATAACCAGGAACATGATTGTACTAGGTGTATTGATTTGATGCAGAATGCTCCAAGTCAGCTAGAATCTGAATCAGAGTGCCTGAAATTGAACAGCAATATTAGATTATATTGAAATTAATTATGTCTCTACCAGCCCTATAAATTCCTGCTACACTGGATACTTCTAGGTGATATCTTTTGGCTTTTAGGTGTAACAAGATTAATTTTTTAAAGAAAAATACATGAAGAAATGTAAAACAGAAAATAGAACTAAATGCTGGTTACATCTTGAAAGAAAGAAGTATGTGAAGGGAGTACAAAATTAGATTATTACTTCACTTCTAAATACGACTGTCAGCAATTTGTACTAGTGAAATATTCATGAGTCATACCTCTTCCTCTGTATTGACCCATCTTATATGTCATAAAAAGTTCCATCTATAAAATGATTTCCTATTTATGTTCAAAGCATAATTTCATGAGCTAACATGAGTAGCAAGAATTATAGGAAGGTAAGAGAAGAGCTAAGAAAGATCAAGGAAGAAAGTGCAAAGGCAGGCTTACTGTTGAACATAAAGAAAACAAAAGTAATGACAATGGAGAATCTTGACAAATTCAACCTAGACAAAGAAATAGAAGTGGTAAAAGAGCTCTCATACCTGGGATCAAACATTGATAGAAATGGGGACTGCAGCCAAGAAATCAGAAGAAGATTAAGAACGGGGAGGGTGGCTATGAAAGAACTAGAAAAGATCCTAAAATGCAAAGAGATACAACTCAGCATAAAAGATAGAATCATACAAGCCATTGTATTCCCTGTTACCATGTATGGATGTGAGAGCTGGACAGTTAAGAAAGAAGATAGGAAGAAAATCAATGCATTTGAGATGTGGTGCTAGAGAAGAGTGCTGAGGATCCTATGGACAGCCAAAAGGACAAACAAATGGGTCCTAGAGCAGATCAAGCCAGAAATCTCCTTAGAAGCCAAGATGACCAAACTGAGGCTGTCATACTTTGGGCACATCATGAGAAGGGAGAACTCACTGAAAAAAAACCCCACAACAATAATGCTGGGAAAGGTGAAGGGAAGGAGGAAGAGAGGAAGGCCACATGCTAGATGGATGCACTCTATTAAGGAGAACATTGGTATGAGTTTACAGGACCTAAGCAGAGCAGTGGAGGACAGGGAATCTTGGAGATGTCTCATCCACAGGGTTGCCATGGGTTGAGGTCGACTCATGGGCAGTTAACAACAACAAAGAGAAGAGTTAACATGGATGCATGTTAACTATGTAGTTCAAACCTGGTTATTAATGGGTCTTTGGAATGATAACTTGTGATATTGAAATACATGCATCTCAACCAATTAGAATTTACATATGATTTTCTTCTTTTGGTTTTTCAATTCTTTCAGTTTCATTCACCACTGTACATACAAATGCTTCTGAGGCTTGTGATGGATCTTGAAATCAAAGAGGAATTTATATTCAGGCTCAGGAAAACCAAGGCAACTGTAATGCAAATATTTAGTTCAAGTAGCTCTGACACCTTTGTTAGATATAGTCATGTTTAGATTAAACTCATGGAAATAAAAGGAATATGACTTAGTTAAGACTATATTAAGTTCCATTTATTTCAATTGATCTCCTATAAGCATGATGTAGAGTGCATCTGATCTACATTGTTAAAGCAATTTGATACCACTTTAGCTCTCCTATGAAATCCTTGGATTTGTAATTTGCTGCTGCACTGAGAATTCTCTGCCACAGAATTCCATTGCTACAGCTTAGGAGAATATACCAAGGGTCTCTAAGTACCTCACCAAACTACTAACTACATATCAACAGCTTTTTCTTATCCATAGATTCAAACATCTATATTTTAAAAATATATAAATTCCAAAGAAGCAAACCATGATTTTGCCATTCTATATAAGGAACACCATTTTAATATGCCATTTTATTTAATGGGACTTGAGCATCCACTGATTTTAGTATCCATGGAGGCTCTTGGAACCAAACCCCAGTGGATACCAAGGGCCCACTGTAATAAAGGAGTCCAAGTGGACCCACAAACTTCACTAGAGGCACCTCAGTATCACAGTGTGCATGTGGTTGGTTGGTTGGTTGGTTCCCTGGTCCTCTAATAGCATGCCTTGATTCATCACCTCTTTAAGCTCTTAGGAAAGCCTTAATACTGTGGCAACATGCTTGAGATTCCTTAGTGCAGATGACTTGCCCTTTCTGCAACACCACTCTTTAAGCACACTTTTGTACTCATAAAAATCAGTAAGGTGAAAAGAAGGTGCCCCCTGCCCTTTCACTGTGTACTATTTTGTGCAAAACATGCAATTATGAAGGCAAAATATGGCATTCAGTCAAGATCAAATTATATGCACAATATCCCAGAGAGAAAGCATTCTACAATATGGTGTAGTGATGGAACATACTTCTTTACATGCCCTCAGTGTCAACATCTGATGCAAGTTGCATAGTTATGAGATGTTTCTACTATGAATTTATTTTACACTACAACCGGTCTAAACTTATAGCCCCCAAAACCCAGAGCAACAATAAAATATTTCCTCTTAGCGTCCCATCTTTGAATCTGTCAAATTGTTATAGCAGGTTGAAGCATATTTGGTTATGTCAGCAGAGATGTTAAATGTAAGTAAAGCCCTTTAACTCTAGATTGGAACTTTTAGTACAAAGATTTGGAAACTGGAGAGAGACAGAGAGGCAGAAGGGAAGGAAGGAAGGAAGGAAGGAAGGAAGGAAGGAAGGAAGGAAGGAAGGAAGGAAGGAAGGAAGGATAATAAGTATGGTTTAAACAAACAGCCCATGAACTGATACTGAACTGTACCACTGCAAAGAGAAGAGGGTTAATATTTGAATATGAAGACATACCTAGTTAAAGACATAATAAGTTAATATGACAGTGAAGCTTCCTCGTCTAATTTTTACAGTCTTTTTATGCCCAGACAGCTCCCATTTCTTCCCCACCTCTGTCTATCAGGACAAGAGTCTGCCTCTTTTTCTCTTCTCTGTACCCCAGTGAGTTGAGTGTAAACAATAGCACTTTGAAGTCTGTTTGCAGCAACTTAAGTAAACAGAGGACAAGGGGAGAAAGTGGGGGGAGGAAAAATAAAACTAATCATTTAAAAAGCAGCTGAAAAAAGCAGGATGGCAGATGATTAATCAAGACTGTCCCTGGGCCCACAGCTGTCCTAACCTACCCCTGTTACCTGGTCCTCTGTTCCCGAGCCACAGTGAGCTACTCGGCGCATCTATCATTGCCATGGGTCACTCACTTCTAAGGTGAGAATGAGGTGCCCAGCTTCAATCATGTGTCTGGGCACTTTGTTCTGACTTCAGAAGTGAGTGATCTCCTCACTGGTGGCCACATCAGGTGACTTGGTGGGATGTGCAAGCAGATAGCTGCTGTGGGGCAGGAATGGAGGGCTCCTGATCATCTCAGAAGATGCAGAGTAACAGTTATGCTATTAAAAACTATTTTAAGGCTGTTACACCCTGGTTCTGGCATGGAACTTGCTGGACATCATCTTGACTGCTCGCACCAGAACCAGGATTTCATAATGCTTTGTATGAACAAGATGCCAGAAAGGGGAACAGTCCTTTTGGCCCATGCAGACAGGGACTCTGATAAATTGGAACGGTTGGAAGGTATCAAAGAAGCACCTGTGCCTTGTAGAAAATAATCAGTAGAAGAGGAGACAATGAGGAAGAAGCTAGAAAGTCTCTGTAGTATTTCCCCCTTTTTCTTTTCTTGGATCTATGTACTTAGTTCACAAAAAAAATGTCTAAATCACATTACATTATATTCACCGGTCTTAGCAATTGCAGGGGGGTGGGGAGGAACACAAATTCCCTCAACCCCTCTCCTGTGTGGCACCCATCCCTGAAAGGACTTCCAAATAGATTTGTGTCCTTCCCAAAATGGTGATTAAAAGTGACATTGCATCACTTTCTGCTGTCATTTTGAAAATGATTTTGATGAATATAGAAGTATTTCTGGGTGCTTTTCTGTGTGGATTGTGGGCATTTATACATGTTTTGGGGGACACTTAATATGATTTTCAGGCAAAAACCCAACCTAAATATGATGCCAAAACATTGTTAAATATTGGGGAGCTGAGGGGCTCGGGGGGGGGGACTTTTGCAGCAGCTTCAGGGGGCACAAAAATGGGGGATGAAGGCTGCATGTGACCCATGGGTCACACTTTGTCCACCCCTATTATATATAATGGATATTATTCACTCAGTGATGACTGCCATCATATCGTAATAGGTCTGTTCCATTCTTAGACAAAGGGAACAAAGAGACAAATTAACCTCTTGAAGAAAGGGGAACTGACCTCCATGATCAAGGAGGAACCATGATTATATTCTACATAAGCTCTGGAGCTGGTTTCTCTCAATACTTAGGGGACTGTGCTGATTCCTCTGATTTTTGTGACTGTGTAGCATCTGGTATAGGGAAAAGAATGTTAGATTTGTATATTAATTGATATGCAGAAGACCTTAGCTTCTCTAAAATTCAACATTCATTTATTAGTCTGTAATTATAGTGACCCTGTCATCAACAGAGAGACTGTATTTAACTAGTATACATTCCCAACAGTACAAATGTTTAAATTGTATATGGGCTTTATATTAAGTTTGGACCCAGAGAAAAATCAGTTCTGGGTGTTGTTCATGACACATCATAAGGTTGTAATTTTTCCCCAGAAAGGAATCCATGTAGCCCATGGTATGATACAGAAGGTCACTAAAACAATCTCAAACTTCAATATTATCAGCCTGACTTAGATAGCTTTTAAAAAATAGCTTAATATCACCAACTAAATCCTTCAAAGCATCTGACTCACTGAAACAGGGGGTTGAGGGAAATCAAAAGGGGTGTTGAATGGGGAAAGAGGGCAAGAGAAGAGGAAACATCTCTCTCTGTGTGTTTGTGTGTGTCAGAGAGAGACAGGAGTTAGGAAAACATTTCACTTACCCTATATACTCGACTATAAGCTGACCTCATGTATAAGTCAAGGGTAGGTTTTAGGGCCAAAATGTTGATATGACCCATGGATAGGTTGAGAGTAAAGCTGGGAGCATATAAGAAAGGATCTAAAAGATGAAGCTCCCCTCTGAGTGGCAATGGATCCAGCTGCACCAGGGTGGTGATTTTGGCAGCTAAATGCATCTGATAATATCAGGATGCCACCGCTTCTATTTTAAGCCAGCTCAGGTAAGCCAGTTTATATCCTTACATGATAACCTTCATAGCTAAAGAAATTAAGATGTTATCAACCAGCCTTAAAGGATATTGTTTATTATGTGCCTTAAATGTATTCCCACCCAGCAGAGCTCTTACATAATACAGTGCCTATTAAGCAGCAATCAACTTTGTTTTGGGCCTTTATGTCAAACTTATTCCCACGGAATTGTCCCTGCAAAGCAGCCATTTTGATTAAGTGTTCACCATTTAAATAAAAAGGGTTGTACTTTATAATTACTGAAGCACAATGAAACTATTTCTTGCTATATATATTGAATTCATTCAGAATGATTGAGAAGGAATAAATATTTTCTTGGGCAATATTTTTTCCCCCAATTGTTTATTGAAAGCACCAAGAAAATACAGAAATATTTTAAATAGATGCATGACTCTCTCAGCAAACACATTAGTGTTTCCATTCCTGGAAAGTCTATCAATTGTAATGGGAAATGCTTGTACAATGGAGCTTTTTGTTCTCAGACTGGTAATCAGGATTGTTATTGCATGATTTGTTTCACATATTCTTCCCTTTGTAGGAGGATAAGGACACAAAATCCATGTGAGACTTTCAATGCACAACTGCTGTTAAGGATTGGTAAGTTCACTAGGGACGTTATCACACGGGGGCAAATCTGCTGGTTAATCCACACAAAACCCAAACAGAAACTGGATTAGTGCCCCGTGTTTTCACACAACGTCGCACAGAAACTGGACAGAAAGTGGACAGAAACTGGTGTTAACCGAGATCTTTTGAAATTCGGTTGTTTGGAGGAAATGCAAATGTGCAATTAAGGTAAATTCGCAATTAAGGTAAATTTGTCATAATGTGAAAAGCAAATGCGCATTTGGAAGCATTTCCCCGCATTTTCCCATGGTTCCGCGGGGTCCTGGAGGCAGCGTAAGTGTCTCCTTCCCCCTCAGCAGATGGCTAATTGAGCCGTCTTGGGGGCAGGGAAGGGGAGGGGCAGCTGCACGATTGGCGCCCCAACCCCTTCGCCAGGTCGTCCTTGGAGCGCCAACCCTCCGCACGGCCGGTGCTCCAAGGAGGACCTCCTCGGAGCGCCAACCCTCCACACGGCCGGCGCTCCGAGGAAGACCTGGGGAAGGGGTGACAGCCGCGGCGAGTGACAGCCGCGGCAAGCATAGTGCGCATGTGCTAGAAGATCATTTCTAGCACATGTATGGGATTTTTTCACTTGTGTGTGAACGTTAAATGCGGTTTCAGCGGGAGCTTCCCTTAATTGCGCAATTAAGGTAATTACGTGTGAAAAACATTTGCGGAATCAAGGTTTATTTTCAGTTTATTTTCAGAATTTGTCATTTCCAGTTTATTATCGCTTTGTGGCCCATGTGTGATAACGTCCTATGTTTCTCATTTTTCCAATTCTACATTGATTAGGAGCCAAATAATGTAAATGAAAACTTATTACATTATCACACCTAAGAAGTATAGTGAGCAAAAGAGAAATAGCACTAGGAATGGAAGAAGTAGAGGTTTGGTGTGTTATTTACAAAAACTCACTTGGCCTGGTATGTTTCAAAAATTTGCTCTGAAGAAATAAGTTTCCAAACAGGACACAAAAGTGTGTTTTTATGCATCATGATGTTACACTTCACACTGATTATTTTGTGAGTGTAAAAACTCCACCATAAAAGCAAGGAATGTATGAATGGGGGGACATGCTAACAACACCTTGTTCTGAAAACAGCAAATTGCTGGTGGGAGAACAATCACTGGCTCCGACAACCAATCTTTTGCTCCACTTGCAAATGTAAGTGTTTTCAGGAGAGTTCTTCAAAAAGTTGATACCAGTGTTCTAAGTATACTCTTGGGATCAACTCCATCAAATGGTGACAAAAAAAATGGGCACAGTTCACTAGTGCTTGAAGAGGTTGTTTTCTAAATGTTGGTAAAAGATTTTTTCCCCTTTTCAAATAGCCCTGAACCTCTGGAGGTCTGAAAGTTGATCTACAGCACTGAACAGAGGGAAGAAATGAAGAAATGGAAGGAGCTCTATCCACTGTTTTATGGTGTTTGTTCTCCACCTAGGCCACCATATGTCTACAATGTCTACATCCTCTCTACTGTTAAGTTCCAGGGATGTTTTGGAAGCAAGTGTATAACATCTGTACTGGGCTAAGAAGGTCTGGTTCTGATCAATGACTGGATGGGAAACCATCATGGGGGCACAGTCATGAGCCAATGGAAGAAAGGTGGGATAAGAATATAACTAAAACAAGAAATGAAAAAAACATGGACTCCATTGCTTGGCTGTTTGCTTACAAAACAACCTTATTTCCTTGCCAACCCTTTTCTGCTCTTTTGTATTATTTGCCATCTCTCCATCATAGTGAGAATGCTGGTGGGAAGGTGGGGGAAGAGAGCAGGGAGCCTGGCTTGACAAGCAGCCACTGGAGGTGTTTGGAATGTATAGCAGTTTGCTAGTACCAGGTAAAACAGTCAACTGTGTGCTTGCCAAAGGCTCTCTTGTGAGTGACACGCTAACAGGAGATGATTGACTGAGCATCTGGGACCAAATATGTACCAGGCTCCCTCTTGCATGAGCCTGGCATGATATATAGAACAAATTATTTCTTTATTAAGAGTAAATTTCCATAATGGTGATGTATTGTGTTATTCTACCAACATTCTACCACTTGCCTGCCTGCCTGCTGCTCTCCTTCCTCCTTCCCTTTTAATGAAGACATGTGGCCTATGGTACAGCCCAGTGCAGTTCCTGAGCCACTTACTATACTGTTTTGCTTAGTAAAGGCACAGCTGGGTTCATTTATAAGCTGACACAGACTTTAAGTAATCTCCCTACCATCTAAATTTCATGGTTGGGCTTTTGAGACTGGATCATCAGAGCTTTCATCAAGTTAAGAAATACAAAGATTGCATTTGCCAGCAACCAACAGTCATAAGCAAGAGACTAAAAAATTCTAATGGTAGATAATCATGGTTGGATCCAAGCTTAGTATTTATTTATTTATTATTTCACTTCTATGCTGCCTTTCTCCCAAAAAAGGGACCCAAGGTGGCTCACAAGATAAAACTTTAATAAAACATCACAATAATTTTTAAAAAAACCCAATTAAAATTATCTAATTAAAATAAAATTAATAAAAACATAACGAGTTAAAAACATCACTAAACCACACAGAAAACCACCTTGTCCTGATTATTTGTTTAAAAGCCTGCTTAAATAAAATGTTTTTGCTTGCCAGTGAAATGCAAGGTGGGAGGGGGGCAGCCTAGCCTCCTGGGGAAGGAAGTTCCAGAGAGTGGGAACAGACACTAAGAAGGCTCTCTCTTATGTCCTCACCAAGCGAGCCTGCAATGGTGGTGGGACTGGGAGAAAGCCTTCCCCAGATGATCTTAGGGCTTTAACAGGTTAGTATGGGGAGATGCGGTCTCTCAAATAATCTGGACCCAAGCTTTATAGGTCATGAATAGCATTTTGAATTGTGCCCAGAAATGAACCAGTAGTCAGTGAAGCTATTTCAACAGGGGATTGGATAGAGTATATGCAACATATCAATATCTTGAATTTATATATGAATCCTGAATACGTGAAAGAAAAAGACATGGATCACCATTAGATAATGTGAATGTTACAATAAAGATTGGATGACCCATTATGGCCCAAATGTTGTTCCAGTAGTTTGAGTAGAACCTCCTTTGGATGCATACTGCAAAATAGAATATGACACAGAACTACATATCATTTCTCAAATTAAGATCATGTAGGGGTATAGACCATATGACTTCCAGGTAAAGTAGATTGCTGTTGTTGTAATGTGACCCCAAGTTGTTTCCAACTTATGGCAACTCCATTATGGGGTTTTCTTGGTAAGATTTGTTTAGAGGGGATTTGCCTTTGCCATCCTCTGAGTCTGAGGAAGCATGATTTGTTTAAGGTCACCCAGTGGGTTTCCATAGCTGAGTGGGGATCCAAAGCCTGGTCTCCAGAGTTGTCATCCAACACTCAAACAACTACACTATGCTGGCTTTCTGAGGAGACAGGACTGATATAAATACATTTATATTTCAGTACATTGGTCCTACATAGTATATTTCAGGGGTAGGCAACCTTTCCCCTTTAAGGGCCGAGGGACTTCAGCTCCCAGAATCCCAGGAGCTATTGGCCAACATGGGACTATTGGCCAACATGGCTGAGGCTTCTGGGAGCTGAAGTCCCTCGGCCCTTAAAGGGGAAAGGTTGCCTACCCCTGGTATACTTAATCCAGACAACAAACATCACTTTCCATCACTTTCTATGGAGCCTGTGTCTCCTGAGGTACATGTAAAAGTATGGCTCATCAAGTCCTATACTCATCAAGCTATAATTAGCACAGACCACAACTTGAAAACTCAAATTAAAACATAGCTCCTCCTCCTTGGTTGCTGGGAGCCACAAATTATGGTTGCCCCTTAAGATACCACAGTATCATTAATCAGTCATAACCATGGTTTGTTTGGTGTCTGAATTAATCTCATGTGACCAAAAGTTGGGAGTGGAAAACATATACAGGATGCGTATATGCAGGATGCAGTGGCTCAAGTGGTTAAGATGCTGACTCTGTTGATTGCAAGATTGGAAGGTTGGCAGCTCGAGACCTGGGTGCTGCATGATGGCTGAGCTCCCATCACTAGTTCCAGCTTCTGCCAACCTAACAGTTCGAAAGCATGCAAATGCAAGTAGATAAATAGGTACCACTTTGGTGGGAAGGTAAACAGTGTTCTGTGCAATCATGCTGGCCACATGATCACAGAGTAGTCTCTGACAACGCTGGCTCTTTGGCTTAGTAACAGAGATGAGCACGGTCCCCTACGGTCAAGCACGACTTGACAACCTTGTCAACCTTTACCTTTTATCTGACCTAAAGTTGGGAGTGGGAAACATATATGCAGACGCTCCCATGTTGTTTGAGGCCCAGCCTCTCAACCAGTGTGCCACTATGTCCCTACATTTTGTTAGTTTAGCAACATACCTAGCAATCTGCCATTAAAACAAATTCTCCAAGGAGGGATGTGTCTTGTTTTCAAAAAGCGTTTCACTTGTGAAAGCATGATTTAGCTGGACAAGATACACTCATCCCTCCATATTTGCTGGGGTTAGGAGCACAGGACCTCTATGAATGTGAAAAAACTGCAAATAACAAAAACACTATGTTTTTATCTGAGAGATTCCTAATCTTTCTAGGATTTTCTAGATCCTCCAGTGCAACTCTGTGGTCAACATCTGCCAAAGGTTGACCCTAGAATTGTGCAGGAGGAGCTCCAAATGCCTAGCGGAGTGTACTCTCTAGGAATCTCTAGGTCTTTCAGTGCAACTTTTGGTTAAAGTTGACCATAGAGATGTGCTGGAGGACCTAGATATTCCTAGAGAGAACATATTAATAAAATCCATGAATAATCAAAGCCGCAAAAGTCAACATTGTTCTTGCAATGCAACTTTGTCACATCCTGATGATTTGCAAAAGTAACGTATCACAGATAACAATGTTGCTTGGCTTATATGTATGGCTGATGTATGTTGATGATATTGATATAGCTATTTTCGGAAGCATGAAAAAGTGATGTAGCAGTTGGAGCTTCCCATTCAATAATATTGATCTTTAGCTTCTCCTCTTGCATGATTGGCAGGGAGTAATTTTCTTCCTGCTTCCCTGCCTAATACTTAAAAGACCTTTGACTGGAACTTACTTTGATGCTGAACACTCTCTTTCCCACTGACTCCATAAAACAGTATGAGTGCCTGCAGCTTTGGTTTCAGCCTCTCACAAAGCTAGTCTGCCAGCTCCCAGCATGCATTTCACACACCTTGGTATGCCAAAAGAGCTCCTATGGTTTTGTAAGCCAATTGCTTGTCTTTTGCCTCCTCTACCCCCTGTGCAGTACAGCATTGGTGAGCCAGCAGCATCCCAGGCCTGATTACCAATTAGCGCCTCAGATGCACAGCATTGCAGATCTACTTCTGAAGTTTAATTAAGAAGTCATACTAGAGAAAGGAGATGCTCTCCCCTTCTTCTTTCTAAAAGAAGAGAGAGGGAGAGGGAGAGGGGGAGGAAGCAAGAAAGAAAGTGGGGGGGGGAGGAGAAGCTTTCTTATTTGTTAGTAGTGGGTGCAATGGGAATTTATTGTGCTCATTTTCTTTTGCTGCAGACTTCATAGCCCAGCTTCTAAAGTAATTGGATTATTAGTGTCATTGGCCCAGTTGAGTGGTTTAGACAAAACAAAAGCCTCAGAGAACATCTGGAAATGGAAGGTCAACCCTCAGGCATCCTTCCCTAAGGAAAAGAAGGTTCAAATGCAGTTAGATCTACCAGTGAAATGGAAACTAGTAAGGACATCCTGTAATGTTTTTCATATATTCTGGTCAGTTGAAAACAGCCACTGCAAATCCTGCTTGAAAAGCAGTGTGATGATTCTGCTTCTTCTCCCAGTGGCTCCCACTGTAGAAAAGGGCTCCTCATATTCCCACAGAACCCAGCATCAAAGTAGATTCTTATACTCAATAAAGGGGGTAGGGGGGAGATGAGTGTGAGAGAGAGATCCCTTTCATGAAATTTAGACACTCTGACATCTCCTGCAATTTCATCTCCAGAAGTTCTCACCATCTCTTTGTCATACTTAGTTCTAGAAAAATAATTATAGTTCCAAAGTCCCATAAACTAGTTGTTTTTCATTTATTACATTTTTAAAAAGTAACTCTCCGCCCTTCCCTTTTCATAAAAGTCACAAAAATAAGTACTTGGAACCTCCCCACTCTGAATTCCAGAAATATAAAACATTATCTTAGAATCATAGAATCATAGAATCATAGAATCATAGAGTTGGAAGAGACCACAAGGGCCATCCAGTCCAACCCCCTGCCATGCAGGAACTCCCAATCAAAGCATCCCCGACAGATGGCCATCCAGCCTCTGCTTAAAGACCTCCAAGGAAGGAGACTCCACTACTCTCCGAGGGAGTGTGTTCCACTGTCGAACCGCCCTTACTGTCAGGAAGTTCCTCCTAATGTTGAGGTGGAATCTCTTTTCTTGCAGCTTGCATCCATTGTTTCGGGTCCTAGTCTCTGGAGCAGCAGAAAACAAGCTTGTTCCCTCCTCGATATGACATCCCTTCAAATATTTAAACACGGCTATCATATCACCTCTCAGCCTTCTCTTCTCCAGGCTAAACATCCCCAGCTCCCTAAGTCGTTCCTCATAGGGCTTGGTTTCCAGACCCTTCACCATTTTAGTTGCCCTCCTTTGGACACGCTCCAGTTTCTCCACATCCTTTTTGAATTGTGGTGCCCAGAACTGGACACAGTATTCCAGGTGAGGCCGGACCAAAGCAGAATAGAGTGGCACTATTACTTCTCTTGATCTAGACACTATACTTCTATTGATGCAGCCTAAAATTGCATTGGCCTTTTTAGCTGCTATATCGCACTGTTGACTCATGTTCAACTTGTGGTCTACCTGGACTCCTAGATCCCTTTCACACATAGTCTCATTCAGCCAGGTGTCCCCCATCGTTTTTTGTTTTTCCGCCCTAAGTGCAGTACCTTACATTTCTCTGTGTTGAATTTCATTTTGTTAGCTTTGGCCCAACTTTCTAGTCTGCTCAAGTCATTTTGAATTTTGATCCTGTCCTCTGGGGTATTAGCTACTCCTCCTAATTTGGTGTCATCTGCAAATTTGATAACTATGCCCCCAATACCGTCATCCAAGTCATTAATAAAGATATTGAATAGCACTGGGCCCAGGACAGTGGCACCCATGACAGGACATGAAGCAACATATTTAAAATGAAGCATGACTTGGAAATTGAACTATGGGTTCTATTACCTCACCATCTATCCCTCCACGATTAAGTGAGGTCACATCTTCATAAGTATTGAAGTAAGTAAAGGTTATTGTTATATTGCAAAAGGGGATAATGGCATTTTTCATCAAGGTATAATTGTAATAGAATTTAGTCATTCATTTGTTATTAAAAAGGGAAACTTACCACAAGTACACAATTATTCATAGCTAGTTTCTTAGAAATTATGTTTATTTCTTAGTTCTAGATTGTGTCTTTCAACCAAGGAGTTCATAACAATCCTTGGAGTCATTAGGCTGACAATAAGCAAGCAGTCCTCCTTACCTCCAGTACTATGAAGAGTGGAGCTAAGCTTAGTGGGAAATCTGAATGGGTTGGCAGATAGTCTTATGGTTCATATTAATCAAGACATCCATGAGCTTTTAGACTCAGAGTCTTGGTGCCACTACAGTACTGGTTAGTTGGACCAATGCCTCCCTCCCTCCTGCTCCTGAGTAAGTCTCATCTATCATCTTGCCACCCTTTTCTTTTCCTAGTGCTGCAAAAGCTCAGGAACTAGGCTCATGATTCAAGCAGAATGATACAAATTGAGCAAATAATTACATATGAGTTCAGAATGAAAACTGGAAATCCCCATTTTTGTCCCAGAATAAGAACAATCTGTATCTTAGGTATTAAATGATTTTGCCAACTGAAGAAGCATTTCATCAAATGCATCTTAGAATTTTATCTGGAATGGCTGCGAAAACCACAACATTCCAACTCCTGCCCAATCTTGTATTTTGAGAATTCAGATTTTTCTGCTAAAATGATAATGATATTAAACATGAAAAGCCTACTCTGTGGTACACCAGCCCCATCCAGTGCCTGATTGTTTTAAAACAGACTCCATCTTTGATGATAATCACTACTCCTTTCGATACAGAAGAAACCAATATCCTAATTCTAAACATAATTTCAACTTGATAATTTCTCATCTCCCTGTGAACAGACAGACACTTGTATGCATCTGATTGCTCATCAGTTTGAAGGTCTTAGGGGACAAACTTTTTAATAAACTGTTCCAGATTCTTCCTTTTTCTTGATGGCGGAAAACATGTAATGGGGATGAATTATGGCAATTGTTCCCTACCTGTCCTTGAGAGCACAGTCCCTTAAGAGACTGTAATCATGCAGGTGGCTGCTAGAAATCTCAGCTGCCTTGTCCAGAGTTGACATAGTTCCCACTATCTTCCCTAAATACCTGTAAATTTATGTTAATTAGATTGCTGCAGTTCTATGCAGCCTGGGCACGTCCAGTGTGATTTATTTCCTAGAGTACATGGGGTCTGCTACTGCTATAAAATCCTTTAAGTGGTTGGAGGGGGCATGACTCCCTTCCAGGCTCACATCACCTGTGGCACAAATTTGGAAGAGAAACACCCCCATGTGGAAATGTGCTGTATAACCATTTGATTGGACTGAAATTCTTGGACTGTGTCCTGATTCAACTAACACATACACAGGCCCACTGGTAGGAAACAATTAGTTGATAGTGCAGGCAGGGACAATAAATTACCAGCACCCAAAAAATGTCCTTGTCTGTAAGAGTCCATCCAGAGAAATGCATTGTCAAGCAGTCCAGTTAAAGGAAACAAACAAGCAGCAAGCTCAACACAAACCAAGGGGTGAAGAAGCCAAGAAGTCAAAGGTCCAAATTGCAGGAGTCTCGAGACAGGAATGCTGTCCAGGAAGCAGACAAGTTCCTTCCGGTATTAGCCCTAGGCAGATTCAGCTTTTAAATGTGCTGGTACCAGTTGGTTTTAACCAAAGCCTCCTGACTGAGTGTCATTGGTCTGCTCTTCACTCCCTGCACCGAGTCCTTGGACCTGAGGCTATGTTGCATAGTTGTGCCCTCTGCCTCATCAGCTGCAGATGAGTTTGGGCTTTGTCGCTCTTCTAGTTGAGGCTGCTCTTCAACAGGGAGAGTGACATGAGTCTACTTTACAGGCTGCTCTTTGCCTTGGAGACTTGCTTGGGTCCCTACTTCAGTCTCTTCTTTGGACTCTTCATCTACATCTAGGTCCAGATCATGCCTCATGACAGACTGCTGGATGGATTGGACTGAGATGCTTCAACTGACATATATTGGCAAGAAACCTACAAATACTGCTCTTGAGTGTGTGATGCAGGCCTTGGATTCAGTGTACAATGAAGATGTGTTTGTGTGTAAAGGCTGCTTTCTTATATGGCTCTTTAGCCTAAGAGAGGAAAGCTACTTTCATTAAAGGGATAGCTTCCCTATGACAGAATACAATATATTTCTTTAATAGGTTTACTTTTTCAGGGATGGAGGGGGGGGGGGAACCTCTAAAATGGGATCATCCAATTTCTTTCCCATCATAACTGGCCTTTTACGATATCATTAAACAGGATTATTCTCAACTTTAAAAATGCCCCGCCACTATTTTAACACAATTTGTCTAGTCAGCTTTACGGTGATCAGCTTGTAAGAACATTAGTTCTCTAATTGTGGATCTGGGGTGCTTAGTGTCACAGAGATTCATTCCTTAGTGCTGAAAACTTGATGCATTTCACCAAGTCCTTTCATGCCCAGCTTTGATGAATGGGAGTGGACAGCAGCAGGGAAACTATAAGACTGATAGAGGGATTAGAAGACACATGATCTGCAGAGTTAGTTGTTGTTATTGTTGTTGTATTCCTTCAAGTCATTTCCAACTCATGGCAACCCTAAGACAAAGCTAACATGGAGTTTTCTTTGCAAGATTAGTTCAGAGAAAGTTTGCCATTGCCTTCCCCTGAGGCTGAGAGAGTGTGACTTCCCCAAGGTCACACAGTGGGTTTCATGGCCAAGCTGGGAATAAAACCTTGGTCTCCAGAGCCATTGTCTAATGCTCACATCACTACGCCATGCTGGCTCTCTAGAGTTAGTTGTATGAATCTGGATTTTAACTGAGAACGAAGACAGCCAGGCAGGGTGTGTATGCTAAAGACTTTCAAAGATGTCACAAAGAAGACAGAGGACAACTGTTCATAGTGTATTGACAGAGTTAGAAACCACGAAAAACAGTAAGTTTTATGTACTAATCTTGTCAAACAAACCTTGCTGAATCTGGACATCAACAGCAAGCTCCCGTTTTTGAAAAGCCGCTGGATAAGCATGGCTGGGGTTCTGGTTGCATACGAATTGCACTCACCTGGCCATGGCCGTGTGCAATAACACCCGTGTTTGATTTTTCAATCCTGCATTTATTCGAGCGGGATTTCTAGGTGCAATAATCTCCTACAGTATTTACTTAGATTTATCGAGACCTGGTGTGTTCTTCCTGGGGTGGTTATATTTAATTTAGGACTACCTAAACTGACTCAGGGGGGTTGCAGACTGCCAGAAATAGTGCAATTTGAGTCCACTTTTAGGGTTAGGGTTAGGGTTAGGGAATCATGGGGACTGTATTTTATTGTGGCACCAGAGCTCTCTGACAGAGAAGACTCAATCTCCCAGAAAAAAACCAATTCCCATGATTCCCTAGCACTAACCCTAACCCTAAAAGTGGACTCAATTTGCACTATTTCTGCAATCCCCCTCAGACAACCAGAACTCAATCTGTCTAGTTTGTCGATAGAACAAATAACTGATGATGCAGGAGGTCAGGTGCCAAAAATGGGCTGCCAAAGGTCTTGACACATATATCTTGGGATCTAGTATTTTCTAAAATATCCTATCTGCTCATCTGTAGGTACTCTAGTATCTCTCCTTTCCCCCTTCCCACTTTTCCCTCGGTCCTGCCACATTGTTTCTGTTCCTTTTCCACAAAAGAAAGAAAGAATGAAAGAGCCATGTCAAAGCGGTCCCAAATCAATGTCTCATTTCAGCTCTTGAAGCTCTAAGAGGATTAATTATTTATATTGCAGAAACAAAAAAAGCTTAGCATATTTAAAGCTGTCTGAAGTGACTTCAGTCCAACCTTTGTTCACAGTTCTTTTTTTTAACAAAACAAAACAAAACATGCGGAGATGTCTTGGAATAAAGAGGACAAAGGAAATTTTGAGGCAGAAACAAAAGAAAACTGTAGGTATGTGAGAGGGGATCAGGTTTGACTTTTCTTCTCTTTGGAGAACAATGTTTATATGGCTCTTTCACAGTCTGGCTTCTGTTCTGACATATTCTCTGTGTAGGGGGCTGTGCCAAAAAAATAATAAATAAATAAAAAAAATCCTATGCATTTTCTCCCAATCATTCTCATTCGACATTTTTTTCCTTCCTTAGCCTAAAAGTTATTCAAAGAAAATGAAAATGTTGATGGAATTCCTGTGGGTGGGAATTTGTGGTTTATTCACTTATCATAAATATGAGGGAAATGTATGAGAGTGCATTTTATTGTATAAAATTTTCTTTGGAGATCTGTAGCCTCACTAGTTTCTTGCAGGGCTATTAAAGCCCAAGAGAAGAGATCATGAGGTTTTTTTTTGGGGGGGGGGGTAAAGCAACAAGAACAGGGAGCCCAGGTAGATGTGCAATAGGATGAAGCAAATATACATTGCCCTTGGCCACCTTGACATAAGATAAACTCAGAAACACCATCAAAAGAAATTCAAAAGAAATTCTAAAACATCTTGAAAATAAAGATGTAAAGAATACATAATTTTTTTGTCATTTTTAGTCCATTAAAAATCAGTTAAAAGTCTAATCAACTATGACTATTTGTAAAAGAATAATTTTGAAAAGGAAACCAAATTTGTTTGCCCAAAAAAGATTTCATTGCTCTCTCTCTCTCTCTCTCTCTCTCTCTCTATATATATATATATAATATAAAGCAGTCCACATTCTTTTCTATGTGGGGAAAAAAGACCCACATTAGTTTTTGTGTATACATGGTGAAATTTTCCTAAGTGTGTGTGAATCCTGAAAAATATGCAGAACTCACTCAGTAATGGGAGAGGGGCCTTAGGAAAGCTTCTGCTCTTTCATGCAAAAATGAAGTAACTTTGCATTCTTACTAGAGAATGATGCAAAAAAAAAAGAAAAAAGAAAAAAGAAAAAAAGGAAACCTGTTTATACTGGAGGCATGGGGGAATCTTAATAATAATGTTAATAGTGATAATGATTCAAAGACATAGCTAGGAAAAGTTATGCTACAAACTTTTTCTCTCTCAGTCTCAAAAGTGCTATAAGATGCTATTGATAATAATAATAACAATACTGGGTTTGTGGATCCAAGAGACTACATATCCCTCAACATCTCACCTCCTGTTGCTCCAAACATTTTGCCCACCCTCTTGTTGAAAGAGAAATACCATTTAGGTTAATTTTTCTGCTTTCATGTTCCCTGGCCTAGTTGCCATTGAACACAGAAAAATAGAGAGCAACTCATTGACATAGAAAAGGAACGTGAAGGCCACTGAAGAAACAGGTGGTGAAATATGAGGGGAACAGCTTTGGTTTCCTTGGCGGGTGACCTTAACTGAGAACTAGACATGTTGGTTCTGCTGGATCCCTCAGTGGCTTTTGATATCTCCTGGCCACCTTACTGGGATAGGACGTACAGGCAATGTTTAACATGGTTCCATTCTTTCCATAGAGTGGTAATCCCAGAGCATAGTGCTGACTCTAAAGGATTCCTGTTTGACTTCTTAGCCACTGGCCTGTGGAGTCCCCCAGGACCTAGTTTCCACCCCTATTTTATTTAACATCTACATTAAACTGCTGGGATAAATTTCCCCAAAATTGGGATTTGGTACTATTATTATGCTGATGACACCTGACTTTGTTTCTGCTTTCCAGCAAACTTCAAAGAAGCTCTTTCAGTTCTACAGTAAATCAATGGCTGGTATCAGTGATGGATTGGATGCTGCTAAACAGATTGAAGATTAATCCAGAACAAGGGAGAGGAGTTTCTGGTTGGTGGAAGGGCAGAGCAGAGAATAGGTATCCAGCTTGTGCTGAATATGGTTACACTTTGCCTCAAGACAAACATCTACAAGCATTTACTGTAAATGTTTGTCTTTAGGCAGAGTGTAACCATATTCAGCACAAGCTGGATACCTGTTCTCTGCTCTGCCTTTCTGCTGTCCTTCTGAATTCAGCTTTGAGCCTGGATGCCAAGGTTTCTGGAGTGGGCAGGAGTGCTTTTTTGTACACTTGAAGCTAGTGAGATGACTGCAGCTCTTCTTACAGATGCCTGAATTGGGCATGGTGACACATGTTTTAGTTACATCCCATTTGGATTACTTTAGTGCCTCTACTATAATGTGCTCTAGACTTGCCTTTAAAGAGTGTTTTGGAAACCTTGGACTTGCAGGCAGAGTGCTAACTGGGACTGGTTACAGCAGGGGTAGGCAACCTTTCCCCTTTAAGGGCCGAAGGACTTCAGCTTCCAGAATCCCAGGAGCTATTGGCCAACATGGGACTATTGGCCAACATGGCTGAGGCTTCTGGAAGCTGAAGTCCCTCAGCCCTTAAAGGGGAAAGGTTGCCTACCCCTGGGTTACAGGGTCTGTTACAACAGCACCACTGGTTACCAGTTTGTTTCTAGGTACAATTCAATGGAATGGTCATGACTTATAAAGTCTTATACGGTTTAGGTCTGAGCTTTCTGACAGACTGTTTTTCCACAGAGGACCCTGACCAGGGCCTGAGGACTTCAGGAGGGGCCCTTCTCTCATTGCCATCATGTTAACAGGAATGATTGGTGGGGAAGTGAAATAAGGCCTTTTTGGTGGCTGCACCTAGGCTCTGGAACTTCCCTAGGGTGGCAAGGATGGCTCTTTCTTTACAGGTCTTCTATTGGCAGGCAAAGACTTTTTTATTCTGATAGTCTTTTGAGAACTGAACGTTTTTATGGAAAGAGCTTTTAAAAGAACGCTGTACTGTTCTCACTGCTTAAACTGTACTTTTAAAAATTGCCTTTTAACCATCTTTAACTGTGGAGATTATCACTGTACACCAGGGGTAGGCAACCTAAGGCCCAGGGGCTGCCCCCCCCGAGGCCTTTGGACCGGCCCCAGGCCGGTCCTGCCGCCGCCGCCTGCCATGATGATATTGATTATTGTTGTTATTACTTGTTCTTGGAGTTTTCTTGGCAAAATCTCCACAGGGGTTTTGCCATGGCTTTTCTGGAGCTGAGAGCGTGTGCATGCATATTTTTAAATTTTTTTTTAAATTTTTTAAAAATATTTATTTATTTGTTTGTTTGTTTATTTATTTATTTTTGGTGCTTCAGGCCCCCCATTGTCTGAGGGACAGCAACCCGGCCCCTGGCTCAAAAAGGTTGCCTACCCCTGCTCTACACTCTTAAAATGAGGCTAGGTCATTTTAACTGCTCTGGCTGCCTCCTGTTGCATTCTGGAAGGGGGGGTTAGGAAGGGGGATTTAGAATATTCATCCAGAGAGCCTTTAAGCCTCACTGAACAACAAACCCCAAAATGCAACAGGAGGCAGTCAGAGCTGTTAAAGTGACCTAGCCCTGTTTTAAGAATGTGGTGCGATAAGCTTGTGTCTGTTTTAAATTGTTAAATGCTGTTTCGTAATTTAATTCCACTTTAATACTGATCCTTTACTGAATTGTGAAGATGCATAACAGGACACCAGGAAGAGTGCCCAAAGTGCTTTGGTGCCCAAGGCACATGAGATCCAATGCAATGTACATCTAGACCAATGCACATCAGCCCTGTTGTGCATTTTGCATCTGTTGGCTCTGCTATGTAGTAATGGAACAACAGTCCTCTACTGGATATGGAGTTACACATCTGTGCAGTTTTAATTCCTATAGATGTAAGTCCACTTGCAAAGACGTAAGTCCTCAACAGGTTTCTGGTCCATATCTCTATGTGTGAACCTAGCTAAGCCCTGATATCCTCAGGAGAGGCCCTTCTCTCAGGGGCTATACAGACAGGCAAAAAGAAATACTTTCAGGCTGACTTGGAGGCATGGTGTTTAGACGACGCATGCCTAAAAGCCAACAGGAAAGCACCCTCTAGGTGTCGTATGTCGGGGAAATCCAGTCCAAAAAGCAGCAGCTTTTTTCCGCTTTTTCAGGAAAGATGTGCACCTTCACATGTGCGTATGTATGCAACAACACTGGTGCATCGGAAAAAGGGCGCCGGAGATCTAAAACGGCTGTATAAATGCACTGCCGCACATGCGGTGGAAATTGAGTCAGCAATCCAGAGCATGCACCTTACGATGCAGGCTTTAATTTAAAGTGTCCTATGCTTCCACGTATGGATGCACTGGTGCAGGTGCGCTTGAATA
Organism: Phrynosoma blainvillii; assembly: GCA_026167975.1. NCBI lineage: Eukaryota > Metazoa > Chordata > Lepidosauria > Squamata > Phrynosomatidae > Phrynosoma > Phrynosoma blainvillii. The sequence goes on from JANUYF010000006.1 coordinate 20,144,199, forward strand.
TTAGAACCCTAACCCTAACCCTAATTGTAACCCTATCAACATGCACAGTAGTTTGGCTAAGAGGCTTTTGTGACCTCTTCTGTGCAGGTGTGCATAAAACCTGCACACCACTTATTGTCATGCTGGGGGGGGGGGCTCCTGGAGTAACATTTGTCCATGTGTCCTGTTGACCATGTCCCTTGCATGACCACCAGCTATATGTATCCAGTCTGTCCACACAAACCTCCCTTGCATGTACCTCCCCCCTCCACCCTGATCTGCATGGGACATGTTTTGTGGAGGATGATGGAATAGGTGTCTTTTCGGTTGACAAACTCGTTCCTCCACCCCAAGGGTGGCACAATCAGACAGTGGCACCTGTCTACTGCACCCATTCCTTGGGGGAAGCTGAGATCCATGAATCCTTGCATGATCTGTGGGTGTATGTCAGGTCCTGCTTAGGTGCACAGGGATGCTGAACTTCAGTCACCTTTGTACAAACAAAATGACAGACTGTATACCACCCTATGTCAGGTCCTACGCAGGTGCGCAGAGATGTGTTCCTGCACGCGTGTGTATGCATCTGAGAGAACAAAACAAAAATTAAAGCAGCCCTGCCAGCCCATGTGAGTGCTTTGTCTCCCTTTGCTGCATCCTCAGGGCTGGAGGTTTGGAAAAGCTTCATTGACTCCCCACAGTGCAGTTGCTCTGTCCCCATTTAGGGCATCTTCAGAGCAAGCGATGCGGTTGCTGCAGCTTAGGGAAAAGGCAGCATCAGGTCACTGTTTCCTGCCTGTCTGCATCGGCCCTTGGTCCCATAATAGTCATAAGAATGACCAGTAGAGAAATGAGAATTAATGGGGAGGGGGGACAAATGGGTGTCTAAAAAATGGATGGAGGGACCTGCATTCAGCACACAGGTCATGTGTCACTTGTGTTTTTAAAAAACTTTCTATTAAAATGTACTAGTGTTTCCTAATGCTGTCAGAAAATCACACATTGCAATATGATTGTTGTGATGAAGATACATAGGCTCCAGTAAGATGGGGAAATAATTCTCTCTTTCTTTGTGCCTTCAAGTCTCCTGTTGACTTATGGTAACCCCATGGATTTCATAGGGTTTTCTTTGGCAAGGAATACTCAAAGGTGGCTTTGGCAGTTTCTTCCTTAGAAATCTAGCCTACAGCACCTGGTATTCATTGGCAGTCTCCCATCCAAGTACTAACCAAAGCTGATCCTGCCTAGCTTCCAAAGTTAGATGGGATCTGGTGCCTTTAGTGTATTTAGACTTGTGCCACAAATCTTACTCTGCCATTAAAAAACCCCTATCAAATCACAGAATGGGTCATCAGCAGACACAGGTGAGAGTGGTGATCTTAATTCCTAGCACAACATATCTAAGCTTTATTTGGACAAAAAGAAATGTCATAGTGGGTTTTTCTTTACTGATTTCCTTAGCTTCAAAGCAGTCTTGTGAGACTGCAGAGATATGAAAAAGGAAAGGAGGAGGAGGAGAAGGAGGAGATATGGGTAGGGGGTGCAAAAAAAAAAAAAGTGGCAACCTTGTTACAGTCAGTTTGGGAAAAAAAAATCAATTTTCTTGTGTGACACAATTTGCTTAAGGCTTTTCCTTTTATGAAATCAGCCCATCATCCTTCAGGAACACATGAAGAAGGGTGCAATAATGGTTCAGAATAACTTCGATTAAAGGATGCTAAATTAGGCTTTAGGGCCCCCCTCTTGTGAAGTGTAAGGAAAATGCACCACAGGATCTCTAATCCTCTCCTTCAGCCAAGCCACTAGTGTGTGTATGAAGGCGGATCTGGCCTTTTCCAACTGGAAAATGTCACCCTCCCCAGCAGAGAAGGGGACGGAAGATGCGGGGAGGAAATTGCTATTCCCACTAGGTCTCCTCTCCCCTGAAGAGAAATTGGCTGTGTTGAATCCCCTCAGATCTTTCTTGTTTCTAAAGATGCTTGTTACTAGTTTCCATCAAGAGGTTGTAAAGACATCATTAAAACCCAACATGTTAATACAGCTTTGATGAGAATCTTCAGAGAACTCTAAATTGTCAGGCTATTATTAACCCTAAGAAAAGTAAATCTTCCATTTTGCAGCTAATTCACACAGGCTTGTGTTTTGGCATCTCCTAAACATTAGCAAGGATGTGTCCTGGGATGCTACACCCATGAGCTTGCTCTAGAATGGGGAATACATGGCCTTTCAGATGATGTGGGACTTCAAGTCTCATAATCCTTAGCCAGCACAGGTAACAGGGACAGTAAGTACCTGTCACAGTCTAATGTAATCTGGAGGGTAACAGGTTGCATGTTCCTACTCTAGTATCTCAAGAGTGCAGCTGAAAAATCTGCATTTCTATCATGACATCCCCAGTCAAGAAAAAGGGTTTTAAATATGACTCTGCCCTGGATTGCAGGGCAGATGTTGATGGTGCCAAATACAACATTAACATCTGGTAGAGTTTTCTATTCTGAATGTCTCAGTACGAATGCCCTGATGCCTAATTACTAATTACTAATAACTAAAACTACTTCAGGCTCCAGACCTGCTGGTGTAGGTCAGTTCATTTCAGGAGCGCACCACTAAAAGGAGGCAGGATAGGGTAGGGTAGGGTTGGAAGATACTTCATTGGAGCCCTCTCTTCCCCAATACCTGACACTAGACCTCTGGTGACCATAGTGTAATTTCAGGAAAGTAGAATTCTAATCAATGGGATCAATTCATGTTATATGCATAGAGGGAGCCCATTTGTCCTGAACCAGCCCCCATTACTGCATGGGCCACACAACAGACTCCCAATCACCACAGCTTTGTCCTGTGTTTCAAAGCCATGCAGTCATCATGTTAAGACACCATACATCGGCCTCCTCAACTGGCAAAAGGTAAAGATAAAGGTAGTCCCTTGACATGAATGTCTAGTCGTAACTGACTGTAGGGCGTGGTGCTCATCTCCATTTCTAAACTGAAGAGCCAATGTTGTCTGGGGATTGCTCTGGTGGTCATATGGCCAGCATGACTGCACCAAATGCAGTTACCTTCCCAATGAGAAGTGGTACCTATCTATCTACTTGCATGTGCATGCTTTCGAACTGCTAAGTTGGCAGAAGTTGGGACTAGTGACAGGAGCTCACCCCATCATGTAGCACCCGGACCTCGAACTGCCAACCTTCTGATCTTCTGATCATCAGAACTGGCGTCTTAACCACTAAGCCACCACATCCCTCCTCAATTGGCAACCCACTCCTTAAGCCACACTTTGCTGAGCTAGCTCTAGCTGCCAGCTGTTAAGCTGCCTTTTTTGTTTCTTTCTCCATGGCTGAGCTTTGGTATTTTCTTTTCCGCATTCTGTGCTGGCACGCCAGCTGTTGCAGTGATTACATTTTAATATCTCAAGCTGGGAGTTCACATTTTGGCTGTACACATTCGAAAACCGTTAGCAGTTAATGGTTACAACTACCTTTCCAAGTCAAATCTTTCATTTTCTCTTTCTCTTTCTGTGGGTGTGGGTGTGTGGCAGGAAAGGAGGGAGTGCCATGGTAGTGGGTGCATTTGTGCACCACACTTCTCTCACTTTTCTTGATGCTGTGAGTTCCATCTGTTTTTCTCTGGAGGTATCAGTGCATTCCAAATCCTTGACAGCACAGCATAACACGCACCCCTCCTTTTAAAAAATATTAATATAGCTGTGATTGTTGTTTAAAAAGAAGAGCTTAATATAGCAGATCCCTCTTAACTGGTAAAGACAGCAGGGACACACAAATGTGCCAATTTAAAGCAGGGGTGCAAAACTAGAAGAGGCTCTGGGACTCTGCCATGGAAAGGAAGTATGGCTGTTGCTTTGCAAAATAACAAGCACAAGCATGATGGAAACATTTAGAAACTGTTGTTTAAGATTTTTTTTAAAAAGCATGGATTTAGAGCAGGTAAACTATAGGAAAAGGAGAAGGAATGTGGGGTTAGGTTAATGCCCCCTTATGCATCGTCAAGTAAGAGGAATTCAGGACTCATAAATTGGCATACACATATGCCTATTGATATGTAGGTTTAGAAATAATTGGTTGCTGTTGCTGTTTTATGTAATTTCCTCTGAATTATGGCAACCCTCTCATAGGGTTTTCTTAGCAAGATTGATTTAGAAGAGATTTGTCCTTGTCTTCTCCTAAGGCTGAGAGTGTGTGACTTGCCTAAAGTTACTTGGTGGCTTTCCATACCTGAGGGAGGATTTGAACATTGAAGTTCTCATCTTCCATTCAAACTGTTACACTATACTGGGTCTTTAGAAATAATTATGATAATTTAAATAGAAATACAATATATTTCACTACAGTTGGGAGGACTATGACCTGTCCTTGCTGTTCAAGCCAGAATCCTCTTGTGTTCTTATGGTGGTTTAAATAGAACCTCCTTTCCAGATTTTGCCTAAGGAGGTACTTCTTTATGCAAGAATGTTTGTGCTGAGCAGTGCAACAGCTGCCAGACAGTGTATGGGCAAATTTGTGCCTCCCTTCAGACAACCACAGATTTGGCTAGATTGATGTACTTGGAAAACTTCCTCCCTAATTCCTCTTTGGAAGCCCTACATCAAAGTGCCACCTTAGGACGTTATCACACGGAGGAAATCTGTAGGTTATTCCACACCAATACCAAACAAAAATCGAATTTGCGCCTCACGATTTCACAGGATGTCACACAGAAACTGGTCAGAAAGTGGACAGAAAGTGGTATTATCCAAGATCTTTTTAATTTTGGGAGTTTAGAGGAAATGCATTTGCAAAATTACAGTAATTGCACATTTACTGTAATGTGAAATTCAAATTCGCACAAACTAATCTCCTTTAAGGCTTCTTCTCGTTTCCCATGGTCCTCTGGGGCTGCTTTCACTTCCTGGTTTGCTTGCCTGACAAACTTTCACCACTTTCTCCTTCATCAAAGGATGAAGAAAACCATCATCCTTTGGCTTCCTCTGCCCCTAGCCCCAGGAAGCCTCTTTCCTGCTCCCCAGATCCCCAATATTTAGCCGGTATCCCCACCTGCTCTGTCCCTCTGTGTGTGTGTGTGTGTGTGTGTGTGTGTGTCTTGCCAGGATGCGGATGCAATGCAGCCACTGGCGGCTGCCAACCCCTCCTTCCTTCCTTCCTTCCTTCCTTCCTTCCTTCCTTCCTTCCTTCCCTCCCTCCCTCCCTCCTTCTCAGATGCAGCTCCCACACACACATCCCTCCACACAACATACACACCGCATGGCACCGGCAGGCAAGGCAAGGAGCTCCACAATCACTCCCTCCTCCTCCTCCTCTGCAAGGCAAAAGATCAGCAACCAAAGTCTCCAGGGGGCATTTGCTTCTCATCCTCCTCCCTCACCCCTTTCCTAATTCGCCTCTCCTTCCCCCCAAAACACCAGGCATCCTCCTTTTCCAGGATGCACCCTCCTTTTCAACCTGTCCAGGAGGAATTTCCAAAATGTCCCCCAGAAAACATGCTTCTTACTCCTGCTCCAAATGGAGGACAGTTTGACATTTCATCCTGGAGAGGGGAGAAGGTTGAATGAAATGCAAGACCCACCCTGGAAAAGGAGGTCACAAAACACACCCATTTCTAGTACAGTGGTACCTCTACTTACGAAATAAATTCGTTCCGACAGCCATTTCGGAAGTAGAAAATTTTGTAAGTAGAAGCAAATTTAACATTGAAATGCCCTAATCCGTTCCAAGCCCATAGAATAGCCGAGGCTGCGGCTGGAAGGCTGCCTCCTTCCAGCCCTTTCCAGCCGCAGCCTCGGCTATTCTATGGGCTGATCCTGGAAGCGGAGGATCCCTCCACTTCCAGGATCAGCCCATAGAATAGCCGAGGCTGCAGCTGGAAGGAGGCCTCCATCCAACCACGGCCTCGGCTGTTCCTTAGGCTGGATCTGGAAGCGGAGGATTCCTCCGCTTCCAGGACCAGCCCATAGAATAGCCGCGGCTGGAAGGAGGCCTCCTTCCAGCCATGGCCTTGGCTGTTCCTTAGGCTCCTTAGGATTCCTCTGCTTCCAGGACCAGCCTATAGAATAGCCGAGGCCGCGGCTGGAAGGAGGCCTCCTTCCAGCCGTGGCCTTGGCTGTTCCTTAGGCTGGTCCTTGAAGCGGAGGATTCCTCCGCTTCCAGGACCAGCCCATAGAATAGCCAAGGTCACGGCTGGAAGGAGGCCTCCTTCTAGACGCAGCCTCGGCTGTTCCTTAGGCTGGCTCTGGAAGCGGAGGAATCCTCCACTTCCAGGACCAGCCCATAGAATAGCCAATGCCACGGCTGGAAGGAGGCCTCCTTCCAGCCGTGGCCTCAGCTGTTCCTTAGGCTGGCTCTGGAAGCAGAGGAATCTTCCGCTTTCAGGACCAGCCCATAGAATAGCCGAGGCCGCGGCTGGAAGGAGGCCTCCTTCCAGCCGCGGCCTCGGCTGTTCCTTAGGCTGGCTCTGGAAGCGGAGGAATCTTCCGCTTCCAGGACCAGCCCATAGAATAGCCGAGGCCGCGGCTGGAAGCAGGCCTCCTTCCAGCCGCAGCCTCGGCTGTTCCTTAGGCTGGCTCTGGAAGCGGAGGAATCCTCCGCTTCCAGGACCAGCCCATAGAATAGCTGAGACCGTGGCTGGAAGGAGGCCTCCTTCCAGCCACGGCCTTGGCTGTTCCTTCAGCTGGTCCTTGAAGCCTCGGCTGTTCCTTAGGCTGGCTCTGGAAGCAGAGGAATCCAGCCCATAGAATAGCCGAGGCTGCGGCACTGAACTTATTTGTCCTTTAATGTAGGGTTCCCAGACTTTGGTCCTTCAGATGTTTTATACTTCAACTTCCACAAGCTTTACCCAGTTTGGCCAACAGTCAGGAATTCTGGGAGGCGAAGTCCAAAACATTTGGAAAATTAAACGTTGGGTTACCAGATGTCTGTTTTAATGTCTGTGCTAATACCTGGAATGGATTTACTAGCTCACAGCCATGGAAGCCACCAGTTCTCACAGCAGGCACCACACTCCTCAGAGGTTGCCAAGGAGGCCAAAAAATAAACTACTTCATAAACAGAGTCCATTCAACTTATACAGGATAGCAGGAGATACAGAAATGGAAAACAGTTGTGCCATCTTGGGGGAGAGTTTATGATAGGTTGGTGATCACCCCTAGACATTTTCACATCAAAAATAATATGGATAGCCATAGCAGCACCCCCCCCCCAAGTTGAAAATGCTGCTGCTTAATGCCAGGTGTGTGAATGGTAAGACAGCTGCCATTTAGGACATGATCTGGATGAACAAGCCAACCTGGCCTGTGTTACAGAGACCTGGTTGGATGAGGCTGGGGGAGCCAACCTCCCACAGCTTTGCCCATCAGCATTCCCTGTGTAGCAGAAGCAGGAAAGACCTGGGGATGAGAAGGTGGAGTGGCAGTGGTTTATATCCCCATGACCAGCCATCTTATCACTCAGTCCTCAGGGTTTGAGTGTGTTTATTTAAAGATGGTTAGCTGGGACAGATTAGGGGTTCTGCTGGTGTACTACCCATCTCCCTGCTCAACAGTTTTCTTTCCTGAGCTAGCTGGGGTGGTCTCAGAGGTAGTGCTGGAGTCTCTGTGGCTAATACTGCTGATGGATTTCAACATCTATGCCAAGGCTACCCTATTGGGAGTGGCTCAGAATTTCATGTCCACCATGACAACCATGGCTCTGTCCCACTGTGGATCCACTCGTACTGGGCACACTCTTGACCTTGTGTTCTGTACGTGTGTGTGTGTGTGTGTGATAGTGACCTGGGAATGGAGGAGCTTTCTATTGTTCCGTTGCCATGGACAGATCACTTCCTGTTTAAATTTAGACTTGCTGGAACTCAGAGCCTCCCCAGGTGTGGAGGACCCATTAAGATGGTCTGTTCCAGGAGGCTTATGGATCTGAATGGATTCCTGCTAGTTCTTGGGGAGTTTCCTGATGCCTTGACAGGTGATCCTGTCAAAGCCCTGGTTGATATCTGGAATTGAGAATAGGTAGTATACACAATTACTTCTAAGTGGAGCTTAACTAGTTCCTTGCTTTTCTAAGGCACTGGAAGCAATGAAACAAATAATATGGAGATTAGAGTGACAGTGGCAGAAAATTCAGAGTGAATCTTATTGAAAAGAGGGTAAAATCTACCTGAAGGCAAATGGTGGAGCATAAAGGCAGAAAAAGGCTTTTCTGGCTAAAACTATTGCATCTGCACAAAAATGTTCAACCGAAGGGGGGGATGCAGATGGAGAAAAGCACTGTCTTTAATCCCAGGAAGGGGAGGGGCAGCTGGATGCCAGGCACCCTAACCCCTTCCTGAGGACATTATCGGAGCACCCGCCATTGCACATGGCGGGTGCTTCAATTACATCCTTCCGGCTCAGCGTCCAGACACGCTGAGCCAGAAGGAGCACAGAAGAGGTGCCTGGTGCCTCTTTGCGTGCCCCTTTTGGCTCCTCTGAAAGGAGCACTATTTTAGAGCTCCTTTTCAGAGGCACCATAAGAGTGGATCGGGGCTGAGGCATGGGGCAGCCTCAGTCCCAATCTGCAGCTTCTCGGGGTGGCCCAGGGCCGCCCATCTGTAGACGCCCCAAGTTGTCTTTGGAGGTTTTTAAAAAGAGGCTGGATGGCCATCTGTCAGGGGTGCTTTGATTGTGGGTTCCTGCATGGCAGGGGGTTGGACTGGATGGCCCTTGTGGTCTCTTCCAACTCTATGATTCTATGATTCAAGTAGTCAAGGATCTGTTAGGACCTGATTCAGTGGAGAATGTAAGCCACTGAACAACTTACTGTGAAGAATTTGTCCAACCATCCCACAGATGAAATTGCTTGGATTCACTCTGACTTAGATGCCTGAGTTCATACAGTTCTGGTGGATGTAACCTTGGCTCCTGCTTGTCCAGTATTGATGGATACTTTTCAATTTGTGCAGCCTGAGGATGTGGACATGATCCTTGGAGAGGTGAGAGTCACCACATGTAAGCTAGACTCTTGCCCTTCCTGGCTAATTGAACAGGCCAGAGGAGGACTGGTGGAGTAGGCAAGGGAAGATTAATGCCTCCTTACAACAAGGCAGGGTCCCAGTATGTCTGAAGGAAGCTGTGGTAAGACCTCTTCTGAAAAAAAACCTTTCCATGATCCTGTTTGTGTTGTTTGCCTTCAAATCATTTCTGACCTATGGTGACCCTAAGGTGAACGCATCACAGGGTTTTCTTGTCAAGTTTCTTCAGTGGGGGTTTGCCTTTACCTTCCTTTGAGACTGAGACAGTGTGACTTGCCCAAGGTCACCCAGTGGGTTTTTATACTAGAGTGTGGATTCAAACCCTGATTTTGAGTCATAAACCAATGCTCAAACCACTACACCACACTCAGGCCAGTCTCTAATCTTCCATTTTTGGACAAGATACTAAAGTGTGTGGATGAAATTGATTATCTAGACCAGGGGTAGGCAACCTTTCCCCTTTAAGGGCCGAGAGACTTCAGCTCCCAGAAGCCTCAGCCATATTGGCCAATAGTCCCATGTTGGCCAATAGCTCCTGGGATTCTGGGAGCTGAAGTCCTCGGCCCTTAAAGGGGACAGGTTGCCTACCCCTGATCTAGACCCATGTCAGCTGGTTTCAGGCCTGGTTATGGGACAGAAACAAGTTGTTGCCTTGGTGGATGACCTATGCAGGAAACTGGAAGGGCGAGTGTTTCCTCATTGGAGCTACTGGACCACTCAGCAGCTTTTTATACTATCAACCATGGTATCCTTCTGAATCACCTCTCTGAGATGGGGCTTTGATGTATTGTTCTAAAATGATTCCATTCTTTCTTGGAGAGGCACTCTCACATGGTAGTGCTGGGGGGTTTCTGTTCAACTCCTTGGCCATTGGCCTGTGGGGTCCCTTGGGGTTCAGTCTTATCCCATATGCTTTTTTACATCTACATGGAACCACTGGGAGAAGTTGTCTGGAGTTTTGGAGTAAGGTGTCACATGAATACTGATGATACCTTTCCACCTAATTCCAAGGAAGCTGTTCCTGTCCTAAACTGGCAGCTGTAATGGATTGGATGAGGCAAACAAATTAAAGCTTAATCCAGACAAGACAGGGGTGCTCCTGATCAATCAAAAGATAGACCCAGAAATAGGGATTCAACCTATGTTAGATGGGATTACATTCCCCCTGAAAACTTGTGTTTGTAATTTGGGGGTACTTTCCTATTTATCTCTGAGACTGGAGGCCCAGGTTTCAGCAGTGACCAGGAGTTAAAGTTAGTCCTCCAGCTGCATCCATTCCTGGAGAAGTCAGATCTGGTCACAGTGCTACATGCCTTGGTTACATCCAGTTTGAATTACTGTAATGCACTCTATGTGAAAGTGCCTTTGTAAAGTGCTCAGAAACTTCAGCTGGCCCAGAGAGCTGCAGCCAGGTTATTAACTGGAGCTGGCTACAGGAAGTACACAACTCCCCTGTTGCAACAGCTCCCTCCATTGGCTACTAGTTCATTTCTGGGCACAATTCAAAGTGCTGGTTTTGACCTATAAAACCCTAAATGGCTTGGTTCCAGGTTATCTGAAGGACTATATCTCTCTTTATGAGCCCATTAGAGTGTTGAGATCTTCTGGAGAGGCCCTCTGTCCCATTACCTTCTCATGTGCTTTTGGTGGAAACAAGAGAGAAAGGGCCTTCTCAGTGGCTGCTCCCAGGCTCTGGAACTCCCTTCTTAGAGAGGCCAGGCTGGCCCCATCTCTGCTCTCCTTTGGGCAATGCTATCAGGTTTTTTCCCCCCAAACTGACAAGGGTTGGGCTTTAAATGCTAAGTAATTTAGATTGTAAGATTTATATAGGGTTTTTAATACATTTCAAATTTAAATGCATAATTGTTTTAATTTTTAAAACTGTTTTGTTTTTCAAATTTTATATTCATGCATTTCAATAGTTTTGTATTGTTTTTAAATTGTATTATTTTAAACTTGTTGCTGCCTTGAGTCCCTTGGAAGAAAGGCAGGATATAAATAAATAAAACAGCAACAACAGCAGCAGCAGCAGCAACAACAGAATGAAGGGTTCTGTAGGAGGTGGATGCGGCACTGTGAATTTCATTTGTTTCTCTTCCCTAAATAACAGCTGCCTGTAGTGTCTCTTTATTCTCCCACAAACAGATCAGAATAGGAGGTAGGCAGCAATTTCCTCAGCTGTCACAGAAACATAGGGGGGTTGCAGACTGCCAGAAATAGTGCAAATTGAGTCCACTTTTAGGGTTAGGGTTAGTGCTAGGGAATCATGGGAATTGGTGTTTTTTTTTTTTTTTTGAGACATTGAGCCTTCTCTGTCAGAGAGCTCTGGTGCCACAATAAAATACAGTTCCCATGATACCCTAACCCTAACCCTAAAAGTGGACTCAATTTGCACTATTTCTAGCAGTCTGCAACCCCCCATAGTCAAAAGCCACTGACTTTAAAGGGAACCTCTTAAGTAGCAGTTGAGCAGGTGTTAATATTTGATGAGCCAACAGTTCTGTTGGTTCAGAGATGAAAAAAGACAATGCTTTGGAAAAAGACCATTGCTGAATGCACCTCCCCCTAAGCAACCAAACCCATAAAAAACAGTCCCCACTTCCTTGTTTCTTGGGCTGCTAGCCATAACTGGGAGAATCTATCATAAATAAAGGAGGCAGGATATCAAAGATGGCAGCTGAATTTCAGTGAAGAAATTTCAGTTTAATAAGCTGAGATATTTGTAACCTTTTGGTCATGCATGCAGCCCTCTTCCTTCTCTTTTCTTGGAGTACCACAAGTAATCCAGAAAGTTTTAAGCACAGTTTCCCCTTATATCTAAACACAGAAATTATTGTTCTAAGCTTTAGAACAAATCATGAACCTGAATCACAGTTTCATGCTGGTATTTCCTTTGAACCTAGCAAAATCATTTCCCAATGTGGATCCAAGGGAAAACATTGGTTAAACCCATGCCCTTTAACATTTTACAGATGAAGAATGGGACCTGTGTGGCTAGGCAACATCAAGATTGTGGTCAAGATGGCAAAGATTATGTATGAAAAATGACACACAAGCTAGGAGAGGCTAGGAGAGGCTATCGCAGTTTGCTTTTTTCTTGATCTTGATGGGAAGGGATTTTGCTCCTTCTCTTCCTTCGTTGAGTTAAAGAAATGCAAACTGCTCTTACACTTTGAACTCAGTTTGCAACATTGAAGTGAGCTGAAGACAAAGGGCTCATTCCCACTTACATTTAACCCAGTTTGCGATTCGCTTTTGTTCGGGGTTGGTGAATCGATTCCAGTTAATGCATCTTTCCCACTATGGAAGTGGGTCTTTTCTTTATTCACTTCTTTTTTGGCATGATTGTCATTTCCACTAGTTTGTGCCCCTTCAAAATGCCTGTCAATCATCTATGCATCATCGGTGACACAACCGGCAACACATTCAAGAAAACATGGGAGGAAGTTATGGATACCGTGGCCAGAATTCTCTCCTGGGATGCATGCATCCATGGGTGTCATATGGAGGACTCTCTCTTGGGTGAGGTAACCAGCTGCCCTCCCAGCCTTGCAGGACTTGGAGGAAATGGGGAGTTGAGGTGGTGACCTCCCAACCTTGCAGGATTTGGAGGACATGCTTCCTAGTCAAGCTCAGAATGGAGGGTGTTTTGGAATTCCTCCTGGACAGAAGGTTGGAATGCAGGACAGGTCCTAGGAAAGGAGAGGAGGGTAAATTGTGGATTTCCCCAAAAACTAGTGAGGGATGGGATACACTCCTATACTAACTCACTGCCCCTGTAAACCCTCCCCTCCACTTTGATGCGATTCAGGTCTATCATTCCCACTTGCTGAATACACTTGCTAATTGTTTCTTTTCAAAAGAAATGCCAAAAATCTAGTGTCAGGAAAGAGCAGTTCTTTTGCATTTGCCTTGCTTCATCGCAATTGAAACCGAGTGCAGTCAGTTTGGAACCAGTTTCAAGAGGGAACGACAGACATGCAACCCGATCAGCAATTCCTTTTAAATCATAGTGGGAACAAGGCCAAAGTGAGAGGAGGAGAGTGGTATGTGTAGCCCTTCGATGTCACATAGTTGCCCAGCCATGATTAAGTCTTTTCTTCTCTAGCTTCAGAAAGGTGATTTAATATTTTAATTCCAGAGGTGGGGTGCTGTGCTATCCAGCAAATATACAAAACACAAGAGATATCTGGGATCCCAAAGACAGATATATTGTTATGAAGTAAAAATGCACACACTTGTCTTTTGGGATGTTTCTTCTACCTACTGGCTCTAGATGGCTATAATGGCCATATACATAAAGTGTGTGTGTGTGCGTGTGTGTGTGCGTCTGTGTGCGTATGCGTGTGGGTGATAAGTCCAGCAGGGCTACTGGACCCTATTAAAATTCTCTTACTTTCCCTGTATAATTTCCACCTATTTCATCCTATAGTCAACACTGATATAAACCATAAAATTTTAGCCTTTGCTCACCTTTGAAACTATGTTACATATAAAAACAAAATCAAAAATATACATCATGGGGATACCTTTATTGGGTCAGCCAAAAGGTGTAAAATACATTATGCAGTCTGTCAAAGCTCACTGGCCTCTTCATCAAGAAGGGATGTGAAAAATCATAGGAGAAGAAAAGTCATGGGACACAGTCTGACATCTTGTTTGAGATGTGTGCTTCAACCAGTTTTTATGGTGATCTTGAGGGAGGATTGAGGTAGGCAAAGCCCATGCTCTTTCTTAGCCATGAAGGGACTGAGGAGAAAGGGCAGTAACAGCTAGGTAATAAACACCTGGATCTCAAAGGAAATTACTTTGTTGTTCTTAGTGGAACCAAAATTTTATTACATGTAACTGACATAATCACTTGCCTTCTCTTGTATGATTCTGAACATCCTTGCCTGATGAAGATGCCACTTCAATTTGAAAGCTAGCATAATATGTTTTGTGCCTTTTGGTTGGCTTCATAAAAGTATCACCATGATGTTTTTGATTTTGTTTTATTTTGCTGCATGGCAACTACAGCTCCCCCTGAATGCTTTCTTCTTTTACATACTGTCAACCTTTTCTCCATTGCCATGAAGAAATTGTCTTAGAGATTGTTATATTGCAAACAAAATTTTCCCCTTACCCTTGTTTCTGGGAGGATCAAGCATCTGCACCCTCAATTGTGATAGATCAAATATCTTTTTTTGGCATTTCTTGTTCCAGTGTTGCAATCAGGAGTGGCTGCTTGCAAAGGTCTTTCTGAACCTTTGGAGCAGGAAACAGTACATAACTCTGAGAGCATGAGGCATTTATTCTTCTCCTCTATCCAATCAGCTCTCTATCATTACAGAAAAACAAAATTAAACAAGAGCAACACTGAGAAGGAAGAAGGGGGGGGAGAGGAATGAGGAAGCTAATGTTGCCTTTTGCAATATTAAATCATCTCATTTTAGTCCTGTACTTTAAAGAGTCTATTTCCTATTGCAAGGAATAAATAATAACAGGAGGAGGGGGGAAAACACCCCACAGACACATGGCTGACATCAAAAATGCACTAGACGTTTGGCACACAGAGAGATCTGAAGTGAGGAAAGGGGAGTGCCTGGTTGAAAGTCAGTTCACGTAGCACTGACTTCTGTTGCTTTACATTAATTTTACCCACTATCACAGGTGGTGAAATGATGGCAGCAGCTAATTACACACACACACACACACACATACACATTTCACATTGTTTCCTGGAGCAAAATGAAACAACTAAATTTCAATCCTCTACGTTTTGCTTCATTCCACTCCTAAAAATAGCCATTGAGACAATAGCACCTAGTGAATGTGTCGGAGTGTGGTAATTTAGAACCCTTTCACTTGCAATAAACTAACTATCCAAGTCACCTAAGTCAGTTCTCCATAAACTGGGATCTGTACTGGGCCCTGTGCTATTCAACGTCTTTATCAATGACTCGGATAAAGGAATAGAGAGCATGCTGATTAAATTTGCAGATGACATCAAACTGAAAGGGCTTGGTAATTTCCCAGAGGACAGGATTAAAATTCAAAATAATCTTGACAGATTAGAAGGCTGGGCTAAAGCCAACAAGATGAATGTAATGTCATATGCCTAATCAGAAAAAATGAAATGCCCAGATATAGAATGGGAGACACCTGGCTAGACAACAGTTCATGTGAAAGGGATCTAGGTGTCTTAGTAGACCACAGGCTGAACATGAGTCAGCAGGGTGATGTGGCAGTCAAAGCCTCATTCCTATTTACATTTAAACCGCTTTGTGATTCGCCTTACTCTGTGTCAGTGAATCAATTCCAAAAAGTTAGTCATTCCCACTATGAAAGTGGATCTTTTCATTATTCCCTTGTAGTTGCTTCTTTTTTGGTATGGTTGTCATTCTCACTAATTTGTGCTATTTCAAAATGCATGCCAATCATCTACGCATCATTGGTGATGTAAGCGGCAACATGGTGAGGATGGGGCCAGAGCAGGACCACTTTAGCAGGCTGCTCAAAAGTACACCATTTCCCCTTTGAGCAACCCAGTTTGGGAACTAAATTTTTAAAAAAATGATAGAAGATTCAATCCATTGGTTTTCCAACTATTTGTCTCGCTGAGCTGCCATTGGCCCAATTGCCCAGCGTACTGCCAAGTTGCAAAAACAATGGATCGTATATTCGGCAATTCAGTATATATATATATATCATGCACTCTTAGTTCACACAAGCACAAAGGCAGCACTGAGAGGGGGGAAATGGCAGATCTCCCAAAAACTGAGTTGGGATGGTAAACACCCCTCTGCCATTAGTGCTTCCCCTTCAGTATGATCCAATTCAGATGCATTGTTCCCACTTGTTGAACATGCTTCAAAATCGATTCTTTTCAAAAGAATTGCCAAAGAACTAGCATCAGGAAACAGAGGTTTGGTTTTTTTTGCATCTGCCTCACTTCATCATGATTGCAACTGAGTTCAATAGGACTGGAACTGGTTTCAAGTGGGAACAACAGTCTTATAACCTGATCTGCAATTCGCTTTAAATCATAGTGGGAACAAGGACCAAGAAAGCCAATGTGATTCTTGGTTGCATCAATAGAAGTATAGTGTCCAGATCAAGGGAAGTGGTAGTACCACTGTATTCTGCTTTTGTCAGGCCTCACCTGGAATATTGTGTCCAGTTATGGGCACCACAATTCAAGAAGGATGTTGACAAGCTGGAACATGTGCAGAGGAGGGCAACCAAAATGGTGAAAAGTCTGAAAGCCAGGCTCTATGAGGAAAGACTTAGGGACCTGGGTGTGTTTAGCCTGAAGAAGAGAAGGTTTAAAGGGTGACATGATAGCACTGTTTAAATATTTGTGGTGTCAAATTGAGAATGGTGTAAGCTTGTTTTTTGCAGCTCTAGGCACTAGGTCTGGAAACTTCAGTTGGTACAAAATATGGCAGCCAGAGTGGTCTCAAGAACATTTCGGAGAGGCCACATAACTCCGGTGTTAAAATCTTTCCACTGGCTGCCTATCAATTTCCGGGCCCAGTATAAGGTGTTGGTTATTACCTTTAAAGCCCTAAATGGCTTAGGTCCAATTTATCTTCGGAACGGCCTTCTCCCATATAATCCTCCCCACACACTCCGGTCCTCTGGGAGGAATTTGCTTCAGCCACAAAAATCTAGGCTGTCTACAACCTCCCAGAGGGCCTTTTCGGTAGTCGCCCCCAGATTATGGAATGGCCTGCTGGACGAGATCCATCAGATGATGAGCTTGAGTAGCTTCAAAAAGGCGTTAAAGACGGATCTCTTTTGGCAGGCCTTTCCTGATTATATCCCGGCCTCAGGAGCTACACCCTTGCCCTTTTGTGTCTCTGATTTGCCTGCTGTTTGATTCTTTATTGTTTATTCTATGTTATTTTAAGATTTAGTTGGATTTTAATGGACGTTAGTTTAATACGTTTTTATGGGGGAGGGTGGGGGTTAGTTTTTTTTAGACTGTATTGATGTAATTTTTAACTGCTGTAAGCCGCCCCGATTGTTTTTAACAGAGGAGTGGTGTATAATTAATTAATTAATTAATTAATAATTTTTATCCCGCCCCTCTGCAGATGCAACCAGGGTGGATTACAACATTAAAATTACAGTAGAAATACAATATAAATCCCATAAATCCACCCCCTTAAAATAGTATTAAACAAAAACAATTAAAACATACTTGAAATGCGTCACAATAAGACAGAGCAACAATAATGATAACCGAGACAGAAATTGAGGGAAAGAGAAGGGCTGACTCTTGAGGCTGGGATAACTATTTAGAAAAGGCCTGCCGGAAGAGATCCATCTTAACAGGCTTTTTAAAGCTGTTTAAGGTGGTAATATGATGGATCTCGTCTGGCAGGCCATTCCATAATCTGGGAGCGGCTGAGGCAGAAGGGTGAAAATATCATTTATGCTGTTTTCAAGGGCTAGCTAACATTCACATTTCTTTATAAATGGGACAAAAAGATTTGTTTAAAACAGGGGACCCCGCGGGGCGGCCCCGGCCTGTCAAAGCCTTCTTACTGGCCCGCCAGGCCTCCTGCTGCCGCCACTGCCGCAGCCACCTGCACGCACCTCTAGATGCCATTTTGTATTCCAAAATGGCGGCTGGAGTTGTGCGCATGCACCTGGTGTCGCACGCGCATGCGCACAATTCTAGGCCCCATTTTGGAATACAAAATGGCATCTGGAGTCATGCGTATGCACGCGTGACGCCGGGCGCATGCCCACGACTCCAGGTGCCATTTTGGCAGATCTAATGGCGCCCGAGTAGTGCGCATGCATGCGCGATGCCGGGCGCCATTTTGTTTGTCAAAATGGCGCCCAAGTCATGCGCATGTGGGCATGCCGCCCCCCCCGGAAGATCTGGGGGCCAGTGAACAGTCCCTGGATGAAAAAGTCCGGGGACCCCTGGTTTAAAACATAGATTTGGGAGAAAGTAGAACAGAGTGAATCCATCCCTAACAGAGAGACACTCCCAGGGGGCCTTTTCAGGATATACATCTTCCAAAGACACATATATACATGCGCAAATGCCATCATAGATAAATATTAATTGAGGATAATGGGACATTACTCATAGTGCAGAAAAGGAAAGGAGCAGACAACATAAAGGCCCCTTTCAAGTATTATTAAAACTAGTGAGCAGCATGAGAACTGATAAGAATGCCAATTCATGGGGATACCTCAGAGGAAGTGTGTGTAGTAGAGAGGCTTAAACATGGATTGTTCTACATGTGCTGACTTCTCCATGATTCAGAAACCTGATCAGACTATGTTCTGAATGACATTTGGCTTGTAACTGGTTGCCAGACAACTCAGAGAGTGCTCACTAATGGCTGTTTTTCATCATGAGAGAGGAGACTACTGGGGTTTCTCAGGCTTTTCTCCTGGGCCTGGTATTGTTTAATACCTTTACAAGTGATTTAGATGAGAGCAAATTTTTGTTGTTGTTGTGTTGCTGATATTGACAAACTGGGACATGCCCAAAGAAGGGTGCTCAAGATGATCAGCTGTCTGAAAACCAAACCTTATGAGGAATGATTTAGCAAGTAAGGTATGTTTAGTCTGGAGAAGACCGAGAGGTAACAGAATAGCTGTCTTTAAATATTTGAAAGGATGTCATGTAGAAGATGGAGTGAGCTTGTTTTCTGCTGTTCCAGGAACTAGAACGCCACCCTGTGGATTCAAATTACAAGAAAAAGATTGCACCCAAACATTAGGAAGAATCTTGCTGTACCATCTGTTCAACAGTGGAATAGATTGCCTCAGAGGGTGGTGGGCTCTCTAACTTTGGAGGTGTTTAAAAAGAGGTTGGATGGGCAGCTCTTAGGAGTGCTTTAAATTGTACAAAGTTCAGAAAGTCACTTTGTGCTAGTTTGTTGGTGAGGGGGATAAGTGTATGGTTATTATATGTCATTGTTGCAGATGTTGAATACATGCTTGCATTATTTATCAATTGGTGTTATATGTAGTGTGAATGGGTTGTCAATTGTCAATTGTTGATTGTTTTTATTGTATTGTATTTTAAAAAAAAATCTTAATAAAGCTTTCTTTTTTTTTTTTTTTTTTTTTAAAAGGAGTGCTTTAAATTGTGCATAACAGCATGTCAGACAGTTGGACTTGATTGATCTAGAATCATAGAATTATAGAGTTGAAAGAGACCACAAGGGCCATCCAGTCCAACCCCTGCCATGCAGGAAATTACAATCAAACATACCTGATAGATGGTCATCCAGACTCTGTTTAAAAACCTCCAAAGAAGGAGACTCCACCACTTTCCAGGGGAGTGTGTTCCACTGTCAAACAGTTCTTACTGTCAGGAAGTTCCTCCTAATGTTGAGGTGGAATCTCTTTTCCTGTAGCTTGCATCCATTGCTCTGGGTCCTATTCTCTGGAGCAGTACAAAACAAGCTTGCTCCATTCTCAATATGACACCCTTTCAAATACTTAAACAGGACTATCATATCACCTCTTAACCACCTCTTCTCCAGGCTAAACATACCCAGTTCCCTAAGTTGTTCCTCATAGGGCATGGTTTCCAGACCCTTCACCATTTTAGTTGCCCTCCTTTGGACACGTTCCAGTTTTTCAACATCCTTTTTGAATTGCAGTGCCAAGAACTGGACACAGTATTCCAGGTGAGGCCTGATCAAAGCAGAATAAAGGGGCACTATTACTTCCCTTGATCTAGACACTGTGCTTTTATTGATACAGCCTAAAATTGCATTGGCCTTTTTAGCTGCCACATCACACTGTTGGCTCATGTTCAACTTGTGGTCTACTAAGACTCCTAGATCCCTTTCACACACCTTGCAGTCCCTTCTGAGATTCAATGACAAGAAAACCTCTGTGCATACAGGAGTATGCTGCACGATTAAGCAGTGCAGTGGTCTTCCTGTTTCAGGCTTGTACAACAAAAATAGAGATGTCTAGGGGATGATGGCTGTTGGAGCTGTGTGATAATACCAATGCAGAAACAGGGCTGCTTATTATGGCTTCATCCCTACTTATGGGCTGAGATTCTTGCTGTGTGTTTTAAAGTTGTTTCCTGCTTATAGTGACCTTTATGTGGGGTTTTCTTGGCAAGATTTTTTTCAGAGGGGTTTTTCCTTTGTCTTCTTCTGATGTTGAGAGAATCTATCTGACTCAACGTCACCCAGTGGGTTTCCATGGCCAAGTGGGGATTTGTATCAAGTTTGTTCAGCCTGGCATATTATCAAAGAAATGGGAATTTGAACCCTGGTTTCCAGAATCATCATTAAATGTTCAAACCACTACACCACACTGGCTCAGTGCTGAGATTAACCAGCAATAATAAAACTTGACATTTCTTTGATAATACGTCAGGCTGAACAAACTTGATACAAACCATATGTAAGAGTGTTTGATGAGAAGAATCTGTGCCTTGGGGTAAAGAGTATGTGGGAACTGTCAGAGAGAGCAACTTTAGTATGCCCAGTTGCTAATTTCCATGTCTCTTCCAAAGTTACAGTATTAGCCACCTATCTTTTCTTGTATCAGTTAATCTACATATAATCTGAGTTTTCCTGTTTTCCATTTTGTAGTCTGCAGTGCCTTCTCTCTCTTCCATGTATAAAAATCACATTTTATCTTGATTTTATTTCTGTACCATTTTTCTCCTTACATGGGATCAAAGGCCATTTACAAAAGGACAAAAGAGAATAAAGCCAAAAACTTGAGGATTAAAAAGTTAAAAGACAATTAAACAAGTGATCATATCAAAATATCATTAATTTTACAAGGTGCTAAATGTTACAGAGGGGGATATTATAAAACCTTCAGTACCGGTATTTGTAAATAAACCTACTTTATAGGTTTTTACAAAAGAATACTAAACCTGCTTTATTTCTCTGCTAGACCCTGTAGACCTCTGCTAGACCCTGTGTATATTTGTTGTGGTGGTGTGGGACTGGTTGTTGCAAGCCTTCTGCTTATGAATACTGTCTTTTACATTCCCCAAAGGAAATAGCTTGCTGAGTAACAAATTCATCTCAGATCCCTTCTGTGCATCACTACTGTACTATGCTGTACAAGACCTATTTCCCCTCCATTCTACCCACTCCACTCCCATTCTTCTGCCCTGGTATTTCTTTAAAAAGAGGGTGGGTGGGTAGGAGTCTTTCTTTCTTTCTTTCTTTCTTTCTTTCTTTCTTTCTTTCTAAAAAGCATTCCTTCAAAAATGGCTTTCATTTCATTTTCAGAGCACAAAAACCATGTGGAACTCGGCAGTACACATGATAACTGAGACCTGGGACTAGAACTATAACCATTTGCTCCACAATCAGAAGCCTCATTAACTCAAGAGCAAAAAGGGACAACATGCTTGACTGGGGCTAATGACAAGTCACACAGTTGAGTGAATCAAGTCATTTGCGCAAAAGACAAATTGACCTGTTCTCTTTCATATGAAACTTCAGTTTGTCCTAGATTGTGCAGACCTGGCCATGCCTGTTTTTAGCCTACATGCTATTCCTTTTGTAAATTTCCTCCAAAATATCAAGTTGCCTTACTCCTGGTCAGACCATCACCCATTTAGCCCTGCATTGTCTATCCAGAGACTGTCAATATCTCTTTAGTATCTCAGATGGAGCCCCTGGGAAATAATGTTGTGTAGTGGTTGGAATGCCAGACTAAGTCTGGGGAGACCCATGCTCAATTCCCCATCAAGTCAAGAAGCTCATGCAGTGATCCTGGGCCAGTTGTCATGTCTTTGTGAAATCAATTTCACAAGGTTGTGGTGTGCAATATTTTTTTTTCTTGAAAGTCAAAAACAATCATGCAGATAGAATGTGAAGTGTGTAGACTGTAAGTCATAGGACGTTATCACACGTGGGCCAGTTTTATTGTTAAAGAGATAATAAAGTGGAAATGAAGCATCCCAAAAAGAAAGCAAAAATAGAGCTTAATTAAGCAAAAGCTTTTCACATGTAATTACAGTAATAAAGGAATTAAGTTAAAAGCGAAAAAAAGACGTTTTTAACTTTCATACACAAGTGAAAAGAACCCGTACATGTACTGGAAATGGGTGTGTTTCATGACCAGACTCCTGCTTTTTCCAGGGCGGGTCCTGTATTTCCCAGGAGGAAATGTCAGACTGTCCTACATTTGGGGTCATGTCCTCCTGCACAGGTCCTAACCCCCTTCCGTTGGGGTTAGGACCTCTCAAGAGAGCAGAGGAGGAGGAAGAGGAGGAGGAGGAGGCTGGAAAGGCAAGGCAAGGCAAGCCAAGACAAGGGAGGGATTGAGAGGGGGAAACTGGAGGTAGCTCCCATGCCCCCCCCATAAGCCTTTCCCCTTTGTAGGACATGCAGGGCAGAACTTCATGGTGAGATGGATCTCCAAGTTGCTCCACAAGCACACCCCACACTTGCACCCACATCCACCCACAGCTGCTGCGAGGGAAGCCTTCTTTCCCCTCCTTTCCCCTCCATCCCAAATGCCAAACTTCTCCTCTGTCCCAAACTTCCCTTCCCTTCCCTTGCCTTGCCTTGCCTTGCCTTCCCTGCATGGCACTGAGGAGGAGCCCAGGACTCTCCCTCCCTGGAGGCCCCTCCTCCTCCTCCTCTTGGCCCTCCTCCAGGTTTTAAAAGAGAATTGTCTGTGTGTATTTGCTTTTCACGTTACAGTAAATGCGAAATTACTGTAATTTCACAAATGCATTTCCTCTAAACTCCCGAAATTAAAAAGATCTCGGATAATACCAGTTTCTGTCCAGTTTCTGACCAGTTTGTGTGTGACGTCGTGTGAAATCATGAGGCACAAATTCAGTTTTTGTTTGGGATTTGTGTGGATTAACCAACAGATTTCCCCCATGTGATAACGTCCATAGAGTGATGAACAAATCATATAATGACATGTAAATGATGTTTTAAAATTCTTAATAAAATATCTGGTTCATAGAGTCAAGTACTCTGGAAATATTTAAAAAGAGGGGAAAAGTTTTTTATATGCGGTGCTCATATGAATTAGCAAAGAAGTTTTGGGAAAATGTTAATACATACATTGAAAAGATAATGAATGTCAAACTTCCTTTAGAATCTTCAATTTTTAAAAATTGACCTTTATAAAGACTATGTCTTTGGCATATTGAGAGCTGATGTCACATATTATTGTTGCTGCACTGATGTGTTGTAGGATATATTAGAAATTCTCAATAACAGCTAAACTGTTTATTGGAGAAAAAACTTACATTTGCTATATCAAATCTACTTTATTACATACAGGGATACAATATTGTTTGAAACTAGATCACATACATTATTAGGAAACAAAACCCAATAAAATAAACTTGACTTTTTGGAAGCAAATCAACACTTTACTTTGCTTATTCCTCATTTATGAATGTGCAGGTAAGAACAGAAGTGGGGAATGGATAATATTGCAGTTGTTGTCATACTACAATTCTTATCATTCCTTACCTCTGACTATCCTGACTTGAGATGATGGGACCTGGGCTCAGATCATTTTCTGTGCTGATGGAGCTCCCTTATGCTGGAGATCCATTCCCCAGCTGCGCAATGACAGTGGGATGGTTCCTGGATAGAGATTTGGCCAACCGCTGCCCATTGGCTCCTGGAAAAGCTGCTTGTAGGTGCTGTTCAGTTGCCATTATATACCCAAAGAAAAGGCATAAAACAAGGAGGTACTGAACACTTCCATATGCAATGTCCAAAAAATACTTATGCAGCATGCTGATATAACATAAAGCAGTGATCCAGACATGATGAGGATTGCTGCCTTGGTCTCATTGCAGGCCCCCACTTCTGGGACAGAATTACATGGTTAAGAACCATTCTTTAGAGACAGATTTAGCCCATGGGGCATATTCCCTGATTTAACAACTAATATCATAAAAAAACCCCAAAATTCAACTACTTGGGAAATTCTAGCATTTGAGAAACAGACTGATGCTGAGGAATTAATATTGAGGAATGGGGAATTATGGGCTGGAATTTCCATCACTGCAGCCACCACAATGTTTTCTGAGTAGTATCATGATGAAAACAGCCAACATAGTGTAGTGGTTTGGGTGTTGAACTAGGACTCTGGAGACCAGGGTTCTAATCTCCACTCAGGCATGGTGTCAGAACTATGCCTGCGTGCATATGTTCTGCCAGGTTATGGCTTGTTTGGTGGGGATGATGATGGGGTCTTAGGGTAGTAGCATAGGTTTTAGGCATAGAGGGCTGTGAGTAGCTTGGGGGATGGGAGGTGAAGAGTCTGGTTGTTTTGGGAAATTGGGCCTCTTGGAATGCACTGCTGGTGGGAGGAGGTTGGTACAGTGTGGAGTTAGCTGTAGTGTGGGCCTGGGAATAGGAGGGGTGTGTAGCTGATAAGGTGGGGGCCGGGTGTAATGGTGTAATGGCTAGCTGTGGGAATTGTAGGTGGGCACTAGTTTTCATGCCATGAAAGAAGAGGTGGAGCAATTAGTTAGTGGGGTTTAATTAGCTGCCCCAATTGCTCTGCAGAGTGGCGGGATATAAATAAATATTTTTTATTTGTATTTAATTAGTTGCTTGCTGGAAGGGGGGTTAGTTCTGGCTTAAACGTAGTCTGGTGGATTACTGTCTTTGTGTTCTTCAATAAACTCCTAATTGCAACAATTGGCTGGTTTACTGGCTACACAGAGAGCTGAGTCTGCTAAGAACTGCCACATGGGAGGCCAGTGGATGACCTGGACAAGTCACACATTCTCAGAATTAGAGGAAGGCAAAAGCAAACCTCTGAAAAAAAACTTGCCATGAAACCCCTGTGATTCAGTTGCCATAAATCAGAAATAACATGAAGGCATGCAACAACAACAAAGAGAGAAAGAGAGAGAGAGAGAGAGAGAGAGAAATGCACTTGCATTTTAAATTGAAAAATTGAAAACCATTTAGAGGAAATGCCAGACAAATAAAACTGCTCACACTGCTTGTTCGCTGATGGCTTAGGGAAGGCAAAGCCAAATGTATGGATTTTCATATTTTAAAAATGATGGGAGATACAATCTATCTGGTGTGTAAGTCTGCACAATACCTTCAGCTTCATCTGAGGCAAGAACCTATGGACATCCCCACAAGTATTCACCCTTATCATCCTTGGGACACCTCTGTCCAAACAGACACCTCCTTTCCTTCTCCTAGCAGAATAAGCAAAAGAGGATGCTCCAGAAAGCCCAAACTACCTTCTTATCTATCGGTAGCAGCTGTTTTCAGCTCCTTGGGTCTGCCTTCTGCACTAAGCAGTTTGTAATCCTAGGAGTGGAAGGGAGTGCTAAGCTAGGAGCAGAAAATGAATTTGTCCCTGGCTGATGTGAATCAACAGCACACAGATGCCGGCTCCATTCAGATGAAAAACCATGGAGATTAGCTAGCCACTGATAGCCGGCAGGCTCTACAGGCTACTGCGCTTCCCGGGTAGCTAGCAAACTAAGCTCCTGTTTCTTTCGGCATTGACCGCACATGGATTAGCTGGATTATGCTGAAGAACCTCTCTAGATTATTTTTTCATTGGCTGAGTGGTTCCTTCCTGGTTTTGTACAATCTCCTTATCTCCAACTGGATGCCCTTCCCCTTCCAGTTTTTAGTACTTGTTTCTCACATGTATCATTTCTTTTGAGGAAGATATTTAATATTTTTAAAAAGGACAGTTCTGAAGTCATAAACTATGTGCCTACCATTCCCCTCTCTCTTCCTTTGTTGTTTATGTAAACTGCAAAGCATGACAAGTTTACCTAGATGATCCATGAGCAAATGCATCTCTCCTTGATATGACTACTTTTTTTCTAACACTGAGACCCTGTGACAAATTTAGAGCAAAGCTGGTACAGTTTAGAAGTGAACAGACTGGGATACGAAGCAGAAAGGTTGTCATTTGAGATGCCCATGACATTTCCTAACCCTCATACACCAAGGAAGGACATTCTGAACCTCTAGAATCATATTGGGGATGCTCTTGGACTTGAAAGTGTTCCCGAAAATGCTAGGGGAGCCTTTGTCTAGCCTTGGGTTATTTCAGAAAGAAGCTGCACCAGTGTGCCACTACTGAACAATTCCTTTATTTATTTAACAAAAGAACAAGAGTAGAAATAACTGTTTGAGGGAGGACACACCATCACCTATAGTTTACTAGAAATACTGCAGCACCTTTGAGATTAACTGAAAGAAAGAAATTGGCAGCATGAGCTTTCGTAGACTTTAGTCTACTTCCTCAGATGCAGGCATCTCAAATGACAACCTTCCTGCTTCATAAGTGCATCTGACGAAGTAGAGTAAAGTCTACAAAAGCTCATGCTGCCAATTTCTTTCTTTCAGTTAGTCTCACAGGTGCTACAAGATCTCTCCACATACTGATTCTACAGACTAACATGGCTATATCTTTGAATTCTAGAAATACTGCAGCTAATCTCTACATCACATTGTCTAGAGAAGCTGGATTTTGCAACCCATCCTTTAACTATCTTCATGTTTAGGCTGCTGTAAGGAACCCTATGTGGAGCTGCCTTTGAAAATGGTTTGGAAGCAACATATACCATCCCTCTTGAAGCAAACTGCACGAGCTTCCACATAGAGTTCCACATGTGTCCTCCCTCTCTCCAGCTTCCAGTTTGTTTCCAAGCTCAATTCAATGTGCTGATTTTGGCCTACAAAGACTAAAACAACTTTGGTCTGAGATATCCACCTATGAATCTGCCTTGGCTAAGAAAACCCTATGAAATTCATGACATTGCCACAAGCAGACAGGTGACTTGAACCTACAGACACACACATGAGGCTGCCTGGAATTTCTTGTTCTTGTTTTTGTTCTTGTTGTGTGCTCCACTATCCCAAGTGGCTGGACTGGTGACCACATGAGATAGGGCTTTCTCTGTAGCAGCACCACAGTTGTGGAACTTCCTCTGAAGAGATGTCAGGCTCATGCCATGACTGTTGAGTTTCTGAGGGACAACCTAAACAATACTATTCTGAAAGACTCTCAGTCTTCAAACTGCCTTTTAAGGTTCTCTCTCTCTCTCTCTCTCTATATATATATATATATTTGCATAGCATGCTGGCTTTAAAAAATGGCCTTCATAAGTGTAATTTCTTTTTAAGGAATGTTGTAAACAGTGGTTCTCAAACTTTTTACCCTCATGACCCCCCCCCCTTTCCAACTACATGTGAATGCTGCACCCTCCCTGCTCGACATAGTATATGAATAAAATTTCTTTGTTTGTTTAGTGTGCATATTTTCATTCACACAGTCATCGATATTCACATTTCAACATTTTATAAGCAA
This sequence comes from Phrynosoma blainvillii, assembly GCA_026167975.1. Lineage (NCBI taxonomy): Eukaryota > Metazoa > Chordata > Lepidosauria > Squamata > Phrynosomatidae > Phrynosoma > Phrynosoma blainvillii. The sequence continues at coordinate 20,171,484 of JANUYF010000006.1, forward strand.
ATAGCTCTCCTCCTCCCTCAGGCAGAGGCTTGAATTCCCCTCCTTGCCTTTCTTGTCCCTCCAGGACAGAAAAGGTTTGGGAAGCAAAGGAGGAGGAGAAGGAAGGATCAGTTCCTCCAAGGAGCTTATTGCATTCTTTTAAAAGTATCTTATCTTTTCTACCTTCAATCCTCTTCCGGGATACACCTGGATGTTATCACATGTAAGTCACCACCGATTCTGCTGCAATGTGGCCAGCCAAATACGGCCCAGATCAGACGTGGGTCAAAGCTATGTTCAACCAGCAAATATTAAAAGTTGGAAGCTTCCAACGTCAAAAATTTGCTAGCTGAACATGGCTTCGACGAGTATCTGACCAAGGCTGTATTTGGCCAGTGGCATCGCAGCAGAATCGGTGGACACTTACATGTGATAACATCCGGGTGTATCCAAGAAGAAGATTGAAGCTGGGAAAAGGTAAGATGCTTTTCAAAGAATGTGATAAGCTCCCAAGTCTCACACCCCTCTTGAGCAAATCTCAGCCCCCCCGCTTGGAGGTCCCACCCCAAAATGTGAGACCCACTGTTGTAACCTATTTTATTGTACTTAGCTTTGGGAACCCTGGTGGGCAGAGAAGTAGTAAACAAATACTTTAAATAAATAAGTATGTAAATAAATGAAGGTTTTTTGGTAGAAGCCAGACAGAACAATAGTTATAATATAGACATTCCATAGCATTGCTGTTTGAACAGTTGCAAGCAATTTCCTCCGCACATGTCAGCCACTTGCCATACATAGCTTTGGTGTGGTTCTGTTTTTTCACACACACACACAGCCTCTGGCTGGAACAAAAACAATGTCCCAACATATCTATCATCTTTTGTCATTCAGGGTACTTTTCTCCCCACCAATTTCTTACTAAGTTGTACAAGCATGGCAAACAGCTGAAATGTCTCATGGTGTTTTTTGTGAACTCGGGTCCAAAACACACATCAGAAATAATCCAATTTGAGATTGCTTTAATGGTCCTGTAGTTTTGTGAGACATTTAGCCTTCTTTGTCAGAGGGTTCTGATGCTGCAATAAACTGCAATTCCCAGGATTCCCTAGCACTGAGCCACGGCAGTTAAAGTGAACAGAAACTGGATTATTTCTGGAGTGTGTTTTGGACCCAAGACATAGAGTCTAAAGTCATTCACTTAGGTTGTTAGTAGGTTGTCCATGTTCTGATAAGAGGGTCAGTGGAAGTTTGTTTATTTCTGCTGAATGAGGATTACTTAGTATCTCAGCACAATTGAAGAAGAGGTACTCCTTCTAGAGATGCTTGAGGGGTTTAGCTCACCTGAGCTGATATGCATGTCCAGAATTAAGGTGAGATCAGTTATGCAATTCACTCCCTTTCATGCTTCTTAAAATTTCCAACAAAGTTCTTGGCTTTAAAAAGGGAGTGGAGGGTTTTTTTTAAACCAAAATTTGTACAAAAATGTGCACTGAATGTCCTGAACAAATATACTCTACATAAAGAAAGCTCAGCTAGCCATGGTGAAGCACACCTAGCTTTCATGCAAGTTAGATTACTATAACACACTTTATATGGGCCTGCCCTTCACAGACTACAGCTTTTGCCAACGGTCTGAAGAATTTGATCAGGAGGGCTTTAAACTGAACTGTGTGGGGAAGGGAGACAACATCCTGGAAGACAAAAGGACTGGAGAAAATAGTCAAACTGTCATAGAGGAAACAAGGCAAACAGTACAGGGACCCAACAGTGGGAGGCAAAAAAATGTGCACAGGCAGCAAGTAAAGGGGACACATGGTTTTAGATGTCTCTACACTAATGCACAGAGCATGGGAAATAAGCAAGATGAACTTGAACTCCTAGCGCAACAAAGCAAATATGATATAATAGGCATCACTGAAACCTGGTGGGATGAGTCTCATGACTGGAATGTAGAAATAAAGGGGTATAACCTTTTCAAGAGAAACAGGACAAACAGGAAAGGAGGAGGAATAGCATTATATGTCAGGGATATTTACACCAGTGAAGAAATCCAGGACATCAATCCTGGAAGCCAAGTGGAGAGCATCTGGATAAAAATTAAAGGGGAAGGAAACAACAGGGATGTTAGTGTGGGAGTCTACTACAGACCCCCAACTCAAGCAGAAGAATTGGATGAAGCCTTTCTAGAACAGATGACCACACACTCAGAAAGGAGAAATATAGTAGTGATGGGTGACTTCAACTATCCGGATATTTGCTGGAAGTCAAACTCGGCAAAATCCTCAAGGTCTAGCAAATTCCTCACTTGCCTCGAAGACAATTTCATTGTTCAAAAGGTGGAAGAGGCAACAAGGGAGTCAGCTATTTTGGATCTGATCCTAACTAACAGGGAAGACCTAGTTAATGGGGTGCAAGTGGTTGGATCCTTAGGCGGGAGTGATCATGTCCTCCTGGAGTTTATTATACAGTGGAAAGGAGAAGCCAGGCATAGTCAGACACGCATTCTAGACTTTAGGAAAGCTGATTTTACTAAACTTAGAGAAATACTGAGGGTGATCCCATGGACAGGAATACTAAAAGAGAAGGGAGTTCAAGATGGATGGGAGTTTCTCAAAAGGGAGATACTGAAGGCACAATTTCAAACCGTGCCAATGAGGAGGAAGAATGGGAGGTGTCTCAAGAAACCAGGATGGATGACTAAGGAACTTGCAACTGAACTATGTTTTAAACGGAACATGTATAAGAAATGGAAAAATGGGGAAATCACCAAAGAGGAATTCAAACAAATAGCTAGCACATGTAGGGGTAAAGTCAGAAAAGCTAAAGCGCAGAATGAAATCAGGCTTGCTAGAGAGGTTAAGAACAATAAAAAGGGCTTTTGGGGGTATGTCAGCAGCAAAAGGAAAAAGAAGGAAATGGTAGGGCCACTGTGTGGAGAAGATGGCAAAAAGTTAACAGGGGACAGAGAAAAGGCAGAATTACTCAACACCTTCTTTGCTTCAGTCTTCTCAGAAAAGGCAAAGGGTGCTCAACTTGAGGATAATGGACTAGAGGACAGAATAGGAGAATTTCAGCACAGAATAAGTAAAGAGATAGTACAGAAACATCTGGTTAATCTAAATGAATATAAGTCTCCAGGACCAGATGAATTACATCCAAGGGTATTAAAAGAACTGGCAAATGTAATATCGGAACCATTGGCAATAATCTTTGAGAATTCCTGGAAAACAGGAGAGGTCCCAGCGGACTGGAGGAGGGCAAATGTTGTCCCCATCTTCAAAAAGGGGAAAAAAGAGGATCCCAACAATTATCGTCCAGTTAGTCTGACATCAATACCCGGAAAGATTCTGGAGCAGATCATTAAACAGAGAGTCTGTGAACATCTGGAAGATAATTTCATAATTACAAAAAGTCAACATGGGTTTCAGAGAAACAGGTCATGCCAGACAAATCTGATCTCTTTTTTTGATAAAATTACCAGCTTGGTAGATGAAGGGAATGCTGTGGATATAGTATATCTGAATTTCAGTAAGGCCTTTGACAAGGTTCCCCATGACATTCTTGCAAGCAAGTTGGTAAAATGTGGGCTAGACAAAGTAACTGTTACATGGATTTGTAATTGGTTGACTGATCGAACACAAAGGGTGCTCAACAATGGCTCCTTTTCAACTTGGAAAGAAGTGACCAGTGGGGTGCCACAGGGCTCTGTCCTGGGCCCAGTGCTATTCAATATCTTTATTAATGACTTGGATGACGGTATTGGGGGCATAGTTATCAAATTTGCAGACAACACCAAATTAGGAGGAGTAGTTAATACCCCAGAGGACAGGATCAAAATTCAAAATGACTTGAACAGACTAGAAAGTTGGGCCAAAGCTAACAAAATGAAATTCAACACGGAGAAATGTAAGGTACTGCACTCAGGGTGGAAAAACGAAAAGTACAGATATACAATGGGGGACACCTGGCTGAATGAGACTACGTGTGAAAGGGATCTAGGAATCCAGGTGGACCACAAGTTGAACATGACTCAACAGTGCGATGCAGCAGCTAAAAAGGCCAATGCAATTTTAGGCTGCATCAGTAGAGGTATAGTGTCTAGATCAGGGGTAGGCAACCTTTCCCCTTTAAGGGCCGAGGGACTTCAGCTCCCAGAATCCCGGGAGCTATTGGCCAACATGGGACTATTGGCCAACATGGCTGAGGCTTCTGGGAGCTGAAGTCCCTCGGCCCTTAAAGGGGAAAGGTTGCCTACCCCTGGTCTAGATCAAGAGAAGTAATAGTGCCACTCTATTCTGCTTTGGCCCGGCCTCACCTGGAATACTGTGTCCAGTTCTGGGCACCACAATTCAAAAAGGATGTGGAGAAACTGGAGCGTGTCCAAAGGAGGGCAACTAAAATGGTGAAGGGTCTGGAAACCAAGCCCTATGAGGAACGACTTAGGGAGCTGGGGATGTTTAGCCTGGAGAAGAGAAGGCTGAGAGGTGATATGATAGCCATGTTTAAATATTTGAAGGGCTGTCATATTGAGGAGGGAACAAGTTTGTTTTCTGCTGCTCCAGAGACTAGGACCCGAAACAATGGATGCAAGCTGCAAGCAAAGAGATTCCACCTCAACATTAGGAGGAACTTCCTGACAGTAAGGGCGGTTCGAGAGTGGAACACACTCCCTCGGAGAGTAGTGGAGTCTCCTTCCTTGGAGGTCTTTAAGCAGAGGCTGGATGGCCATCTGTCAGGGATGCTTTGATTGGGAGTTCCTGCACGGCAGGGGGTTGGACTGGATGGCCCTTGTGGTCTCTTCCAACTCTATGATTCTATGATTCTATGATAAAAATGCAGTTGTTAGAATGCTTGGATTACTTTACACCAGGAGTAGGAATTATGCAACCCTCCAGATGATGCTGGGATCACAACTCCCAGAAGCCCTAGCCAACACACCCAAAGATGAATGCTGCAAACTGCAATCCAACATGATCTACAAGTCTGTTTTCATTTCAATGGTTGTCTGTTCTTTTCCATGCCCAATTCAATATGCTGGTTTTGGCCTTTAAAGCACCAAATGGTGTGGGACTATATCTGAATGACTTGTCCAAGCACTCAGATCAGAAGAGATCTTGCTGTCTGGCCTATCACCAAGATCCATTTGGCCAGAGGCTATTAGGTACAAGGCTTTTGCAGTAGTGGAGCGGGGGGAGTAGTGGAGTGGAGGGAGGCGGGACCATCTGGGCCAACAAAAAGGCCCCACTGAGCCTTACCTCCTCGGCGGCGCAGAGCGGGAGAGAGAGAACTGCTCCACCTGGCCCTGCAAAGGGCCCCAACGCTCTCCGAGCCCAGCAACTGGCGGCGTTGTGTGGTGGAGGTGTGGCATCTTGAGACATTGCAATGGTGGCATTTTGAGCTCTCCTCTGGACCTTATACTATAAGGAACTGTAGTAAATTTGTGTTGCTGTTATAACCCTGTGGAACCAGAGGTTTAACAACATTATTTACATGCCAAGGAGGTGTATGAGTGGAATTAAGCCCTTTTACTGAATCCTTTACCTGAGATGAGAATGGGACTTGGGATTGTCCTCCATCCTAATTATTATACCTTCGTCTCTGGGTTTAACATCTATGACCTCATCTGAAGCAGGGAATGTGAAGGGGACAAGTATCGGAGTTGCGTTGGGGAATGGGAGGTATGGCTGGACTAGGAGGAACATATGTTACAAAAGAAGACGGGATCGCTGTTTAGTAGCTATCCCGCCTTCAGTTCCTTCTGTTTCTCGGAATGACTTGGAGAGCAGACCCACCATTCCACAGAACCTCACTCTGCTCCTCTGCAATGCCAGGTCAGTTAAAAATAAGATTCAAATCATCCAGGATCTTCTCCTGGATGAGGATGCCGACCTGGCTTGCTTTACAGAGACCTGGCTGGGAGAGGGCAGTGTGGCTATCTGGGTGCAGGCCCTCCCAGCTGGGTACTCTGTTAGTGAGCAGGTGAGGGGATGTGGGCGGGGAGGCAGAGTGGCCTTAGTTCATAAAAGCCACCTGACCTTGATCAGGATACCTGTCCAGAACACGGTCCATTTCGAGTGTATGTACCTCAGCCTGAAGACCAGGGATAGTTTGGGGATTCTGCTAGTCTACCGGCCACCCCGTTGTCTAGCAGACTCCCTGACCGAGCTGACGCAACTGGTCTCTGAGCTGTTGTTGGAGACTCCCAGACTTTTAGTCCTGGGGGACTTCAACATCCCGCTCGAGACCAGTTTAACAGGTGCGGCTTGGGAGTTCATGGGACAAACATGGGCCTATCCCAATTGGTCAACGGACCCACACATTGTGCAGGTCATACACTCGATGCGGTCTTCAGTACAGATCAGGAATATCCGTTGGCGGAGGTTGTAAGTACCTCCGCATTGTCATGGACGGATCATTTCCTGGTCAAGATGGAACTTAAGGCCTACATCTGCCCCACCGGGGGTGGTGGACCTATTAAAATGGTCCGCCCTCGAAGGCTAATGGAGCCAACTGGATTCCAGAGAGCCTTAGAGGGTCAAATGGTGAGGAATGCCGGTGACTCTGTCGATGCTCTGGTTAACACCTGGAACATCAATCTTACCAGGGCTATCGACAAAATCGCTACCAAGCGTCCTTGCCATCCCGCTTCAAATCGAAAGCCCTGGTATACACTGGAGTTTAGGAGAATGAAGTGGTTTGGCCAACGACTAGAGCACAGGTGGCGGAAGACTCGACTCTTATCAGACAGAACTCGCCATAGGAACTTTCTTCGTTCCTATTGGGAGGCAATACTTGCAGTGAGGAGAGCTTTTTTCTCTGCACAGATTGCGTCTGCAGAGTCCCATCCAGCAGAGCTGTTTAAGGTGGTGAGGGAGACGACGCAGATATCTTCTGCGCTGAATCCCTTACTAAACCCGACGACGGCCTGCTGTGACGCATTTAATAACTACTTTGCAGATAAAATCTCTCAGATGAGAGCCGACTTGGATGCCACTTTTGAATCAGAGCCAATAGGCGAGGTGTCCAGTAACTCCGTTGATGTAGTTATACTGGATCAGCTTCAATTGGTGAGTACCGAGGACGTGGACAAGCTGCTTGGTATGGTGAGGAAGACAACCTGCCCTCTTGATCCTTGCCCATCATGGCTGGCCGTCCATGGGGGAGATGCATTGAAGAGATTCCTGGAGGATATCATCAATGCATCCTTTAGGGAAGGATATGTTCCATCCTGTTTAAAAGAAGCGGCTGTTAGGCCGCTTCTGGAAAAAACCTTCCCTGGACCCCCTGGATATGAGAAATTACAGGCCGGTGTCATTGCTGCCATTTTTGAGCAAGGTAATCGAGAGGGCGGTTGCTCTTCAGCTCCAGGCGGTATTGGATGAAACCGATTATCTAGACCCATTTCAAACTGGCTTCAGGACAGGCTTTGGGGTGGAGACTGCCATGGTTGCCATGACCGATGATCTGCGTCTGAGCATCGACAGGGGTAATGTGACCCTGTTGGTGCTCTTAGACCTCTCAGTGGCTTTTGATACAATAGATCATGGCATCCTCTTGGGCCACCTGAGGGAGTTAGGTATAGGGGGCACTGCTCTGCAGTGGTTCCGGTCCTTCCTCTCGGGAAGGTCCCAGAGGGTGCTGCTCGGGGACTGTAGCTCCAGTAAGAGGGAACTCACTTGTGGGGTCCCTCAGGGAGGTATTTTGTCCCCGACATTATTTAACATCTATATGAAGCCTCTGGGTGAGATTATACGGAGTTATGGTGCTGGGTGTTATCAGTACGCTGATGACAGTCAAATCTATTTCTCCGTGTCTCATTCGTCGGCCCCGAATTCCAGTGGCATCATTCATCTCTCAATGAATGTCTTCAGGTGGTAATGGGCTGGATGAGGAAAAACAAATTGAAGCTGAATCCAGACAAGACGGAGGTGCTTACGGTAGCGGCCCCGAAACCTAAGAATTGGGTTGCAACCTCCAGTTCTGGATGGGGTCACACTCTCCTCCAGTGACTGTGTTCGCAGTCTGGGGGTGCTCCTTGATTCATTGCTCCTGATGACTAATCAGGTTAATGCGACAATCAGGAGCGCCTGTTATCAGCTTCGGCTGATACGCCAGCTGCGCCCTTTTCTGGAAGTAAGGGATCTCGAGACTGTTGTGCACGCACTGGTAACCTCCCGCCTTGACTTCTGTAATGCGCTCTACATGGGGCTACCCTTGTGCCAGGTTCGGAAGCTACAATTAGTTCAAAATATGGCAGCCAGGCTTGTTTCTGGAACATCTAGGAGGGACCACATCACTCCGGTTTTGAGGTCCCTCCACTGGCTGCCTATTTGCTTCCGGGCCCAGTACAAGGTGTTGGTTATTACCTTTAAAGCCCTAAATGGCTTGGGTCCAAGTTATATCAGAGACCGCCTCCTCCCGTATAATCCCCCCCACGCACTCCATTCCTCTGGGAGGAAGTTTTTGGAGCCAAGAAGAGCTAGGTTATCTGCAACCTCCCAGAGGGCCTTTTCTATATATGCCCCCAGACTCTGGAACGACCTGCCAGACGAGATCCGTCAGTTAACATCTTTGGACAGTTTTAAAAAAGCTGTAAAGACAGATCTCTTCCGGCAGGCCTTTCTAGACTAAATATCCGGCCTCGGGCTGTCTCTATGTCTAGGATATTACGTGGCACCTGGCTCCCCATTGTGTAAAATCGAAAACATCTCATGGGGTTATTGAAATTGTAATTATTTGATTTTTAATGTAATTGATAAATTGATTTTAATTTGTAATTGTTTAATACTATTTTAAGGGTGGGAGGGCTATATTTTGTATTGTATTTTATGCTGTTAACCGCCCGGATTGGGAAACCATTGGGCGGTATACAAATAAATTTTATTATTATTATTAGTAGTAGTAGTAGTAGTTCCACAACTTTGGTACTCCCTTCCTAGGCATATATGTATGGACTCATCAATGCCAACTTAGAATAAATTGGAAGACACATTTGTTCCAGTCCGCATTTGGTATGGGTAAAAGAAATATACTGATGCTGTTGTCATGTGCTTGCATTTTAATTGCAAATGCTAAAAAGAATTGTTTAGATAGATAGATAGATAGATAGATAGATAGATAGATAGATACATAGATAGATAGAGCACAAACAGATTTTGTGTGGTAATGGGATGGAACAGACCTATGGGCAAAAATTGCTAGAAAAAGAAAAAGAAAACAAAGTTTAATAGATCTGAGCATACAAAGACATGTAGGATTATTATATACCATGAAATCAGTTATTCTTTATAAATGTATTGCCTCCTTCCTTTGATCATTTCATCCCATTTTATTGTTATTACAAACTTTGATGATAGAAAGGCCTTTATGAAGGCTTGTCTGAACATATCACCTCTTGCTAAATTAGAGGGCTATAATGGGATTCCCTACAATGAAAGAGTTTGCTTTTGTGATCACAATTCAAAAGTCCACTTAGGATTTGCTACACGTGAGACTTTGGTGTCCTTTTTTTTTTTAATCAGGAAAGCCTATGACAGTCCATTTTAGGCCAACTTATATGAAGAATGGACCAAGACAAACTAATGATGTTATTATCAGACAAAGATAACTTTAATCACTCTTCTGAACTGGGAGGTTTGCTATCATGCTTCCAGAGTCTATGTTAAAGTCTAATATTTTTGTGATTAACAAAATTGGTTGTTAGACTAGTTATTTTACTCTGAGCTTCCTCTTATTAGGTACTGATTCATGGTCAAGCTTGAAACTAGCTGCTGGTGATTTTTAAAAATATACTGTGTATAAGTGTAATGTATTTTAATTTTTTACGGAAACATTAGTGTTTTATTGTTATATCTTTTGTGGTTTTCTATGGTGTTGTGCAAGTGCAATAAAATCAAATTAAAATGATTTGCCCATCCCAGTTCTCTGTGGATGAGAAAAGAGGAGATACTAATAGAAAAGGATGCCTTTTACAGCACACATGCATAAATTAAACTCTAAGAAAATGTCTGTTTTTCCTTTAAATCACTTTTTTCACATACAAAAATGCTTAATCAACACACTAATATTTATAAAATTGACAAAATCTATTCATATTTTTAAAATACGGTATGGTTCTAATGGTGGAGTACAATGGAATGGTTTGAGTGTTGGACTAAGACTCTGTGAGGCAAGGGTTCAAATTCTTTCTCAGCCATGGAAACTCACTGGGTAACCCTGAGTAAGTCACACACACTCCGTCTCAGAAGAAGGCAATAGCAAACCTTCTTTGAATAAATCTGGCCAAGAAAACCTTAGAACACCATATGTTGGAATCAGTTTGAAGGCATGTAAAAGCTACTACTACTACTACTACACTAGCTTTGTTTATAGCCAACATAGCTAATGTTGCAAGATAGTGGGAGTTGGAATCCAACAACTTCTTGTGGCCCACACATTCCCCATCTCTGCACCAAACTGCTATGTAAACAGTCTTTCATTCTCAGTGATTCACCTTCCAACTGAATATGACATCTGATCTATTAGAGTTTACCATGCACCTTCACTTGGCTGTTTTTACAAACCTTGTTACACACTTCTGACTTGCCCTCCTTCTGCCCCCTGCATTTCTACTAAATATGAAAATAGACCTATTTGTATCTTTGACAGTAATTGATTCCTCAGATTAATAATTCTTCTTTGTAACTTGAAATGCAATTACTACTTTATTGCACGGAGGGTTAGATTTGCAGCCAGCAGGAATGGCTGCTAGGTAAAGTACTATCAATGTCCTAATTAAGTCGTAAAACCCTAACAGGAGGTAGGTCATGCTAACCTGATCTCCAGAAAAGGCAATATGTTGTTGTGGATTCCCAAGAATGTAAAAACATAACTGATTCTCTGTAACCTAAATTCTATTGTTAGTCCTGATTACAGTAGGCCTATTTAATCAATGGGAATTATTTTGATGTTTACTCACCATTCAGGAATTGAATGGACCTACTCTTTTTGAGACTAATAAACAGAGTACCAGCCTGTGTGTGTATGTCTCTCTGTGTGATATTAAGCTGGTGATGTTAAAGAGCTGAAAAATGAAAAATGAAAAAATGAAAAAAATGAAAAAAACCCCACTAGATATGGTAGAAGCATATGTTAGGAAGGAAAAGTTATTTAAAAATAATAATTTAAAGGCTTTAAGTTAAAGATGAGGAAAATTGTTTACTATTCACATTTTTCTAACATCTGTGTTAACAGCTTTCCAATTAAAAATGTTTGGAAAACATGGCCAAAGTATATCTATTATTGAAAATGACAAACCAGAATATATTACATTAAAGAAAATTACTTGCAAAAATGTGTATATCAACAGAACATGCCAAAATAATCTCTTATGAGATAAACACATAGAAATGAATATGAAATGATTTTTGTATTGACTTAAACAATTGCAAAAATGGGATAAAACCAGACCTTAGAAATGCTACCCCCTTTTTTTTCTTGAATGATAGTTCCCAGAATCTCTCAGTGATCATGCTGGCTGGCAGATTCTGGAACCTACAGTCTAGAAAATAACATGTTTGTCTTTTTGGCTGTCTGTAGTGGAGCTAGGGGGTGGGAGTGAGGTAGACCTCTTCTCCAGCACCACATTTCTATTATTATTATTATTATTATTATTATTATTAATCTCACTTCTGGGTTGAGGCAAGGGACAACAGCAGACCAAGAAATACAGAACATCAGTTAAAAACATGTCAGTTAAAAACACACATCAATTTAATAGAAAGATACCCCCCGACAAGTTGGGAGGGGTTTCTTGTTGTGCTGGCCAAATAAGGACAGGAGACACCTGATTGGTCAAGGCACGCGGGGGAATAAGCACACCTGCACACCCTGCCCAATAGGTTTGGTGTTTGAACCAAGTCTCGCAGTGTTTATGGTTCTGCAAGACTTGGGACGAGAGTTTGTCATTTATAGCTCAGCGCTGCCACGTAGAGGCAGCCATTTTAGAGTTGAGACGGAGAGAGTAACATCGCTCCGCTCTTTGCTTTTGGCGACCCATCCCACCCACCCTTTGTAATAAGTTTGTAATTCTTACTCTCAGGCTTTGGCTGGTCACCTTCGGGGGCCGGGAGGGATTTTTTCCCCAGGGTTCTCCCCTGGGTTTTTCGCCCTCCCTGAGATTTATTGTTTGTTGATGTTAAGTATCGCAATTTGGGAATGAGTCATGGTGTTAATTCAATTAATTTTAAATTTGTCACAACTGGGGAATAGGGTCTATCAGTTGAAATTGTAGTTGTATTGTGGGGTGGGTAATGACCCCCACCCCACAGAATAATTTAATTTGGCTAATTAAAAATTGGGGAAAAATTTGGCATAAAACATATTGACAGGAAATGACATAGGCATTTAATGCATGAAGTCATAAAATTACATGATGTCTTATGATGAAATATGATGTCATTTCCAGGGGAGGGGTTTGTATATTTATTGATGATGTTTATTTGCTTTGTCACGTGCGGTGAAGGACCACCCACTTGGGTGGATACACCTTCACTTACACACGTGACAAATTTGTTATTATTTATTGTTTATCAATAGACCCTGTACAGTTAAATAAATGTTGTGGCCTGTTTAAACCCAAAAGAGGCGTATTGTGTCCTTTGTGCTAGTGCAACAAACAAGACACATACATATTAAAACAATCCACATTTAAAAGTTATCTATAATTTACAATTTAAAATCATTTGGATAGGCTTGCCAGAAGAGACTTGTCTTTAGTACTGTTTTAAGTTGTTGAATCTCTTCCAGCAGGTCATTCCACAGTCTAGGGGCGGCTGAAGAAAAAAGTTTTCTGGCTGACAGTTGTCAACCTAGTCCTGGCTAATTGGAATAAATGTCTCCCAAAGGACCTGAGTATACAGGGGTGATTATATGGGAAGAGGTGATCCTGTAGGTAACCTGGACCCAAACCATGTAGGGAGTTAAAGGTAATAAGCAACACCTTGTACTATGCATGGAAATTGACAGCCAGTGGAGTGATTTTAACATTGGTGAAATAAGATCACCCCTGGATATCCCAGTAACCAATCTGGCTGCTGTATTTTGAACTAATCAAAGTTTCCAAACTTGGTACAGAGGTAGCCCAATGTACAGTGCAAAGTAAAAGGTCAGCTTTGAGGTTACCAGCATGTGGACTACCATCTTTAGATCCTCCAGCTCTAGGTGGGGTAGAATCAACATGAGTTGATTCTTCTATCAGCTTTCTTCACTGTCCAGTTTTGCAACCATACATAGAAAGTGGAAATACAATGGCATGGATAATCTTAGCTTTGGTATTCAATGCTATATCTTTACACTTTACATCGTTACACTTGACACTGAAACTGGATGACCCAAATTAATTCCAGTATAAACATCTTTCATGATGTGAATTGCCAGGACATTTAAAGAACTGCCCTGCTCCAGAACTGATCTACTACCTGCATTTCTTGCCTTGCTCACTGGAAGACAGGAACTTAATCAACTAAGACTGAAATCCTATGTGTACTTGAGAGTAAGGGGGGAAACAGATGACAGGTTAGGAGTGGCTTGCCATTGCCCCTTTGCTTGCCAGGTTAGGGTCACGGCAACCACACGCCACTCACCTAACCCAGCTGTTTCCAGGTGCAAGCCACTCCTTTTTGCATTGGAAAAAGAGTGCCTTTGCCACTGCAGCAGCATTTTTTTTTTTTGCAATTCTGTGGTGCAGTGTGTGTAAATACTGCACTGCAAGAACTCCCCAATGATGCCCACCATTTGTTTGGGCGGGTGGTGTGATGCTGGATTGGGGGCAGAATCGGGGTGTGCAGTTGCCATGGCCCCACACCTCCCTGGAGCTGACTCTTAATGCCAGTCTGCTTACCTCCTAAGTCATATTGGAGCCAGTAGAGCTTACGTATAAGTAAACTGGCATAGTACTGGGCTGCACACTTCACTTGATTCATTAGTGTTTTTTTATTTTAGTTGGGGTTATGAGTTTGTGACATATCTTGTGTGAAGCTATTTTTAAACTCATTCTTTAAACTGCAAATTAAAAACTAATAATCTTTTAATGGGTTCACAACTCTAAAATACACCGTCTTTGACTACTTCATTGAATTGCTTTGTGGCTTTAGACCTGTTACTGTTCCATTAACTATCTCTCAATGGTACCTAGTGTTAAAACCACATGCTCCGAGGTAAAAACAAACCAAATAATAATGCACTAATAAAACAGTAACATAATAATGGGCGGTAAGGGAAAGGGGCGATGGAGCTGTCCCCTCAAGCCGGAGAATTATTCCGGGAAGGCCTGCCAGAAGAGATCCATCTTCACTGCTTTCTTAAAAGCAGCAAGAGTAGTAATATGACGGATCTCCTCCGGCAGGCCATTCCAAAGTCTGGGAGCGGTCGTGGAGAAAGCCCTCTGGGAGGTCTGAGACAGCCTAGTTTTTATTGGCTGTAGCAGGTTCCTCCCAGAGGATCGAAGGGCATGGGGGGGATCATACGGGAAGAGGTGGTCCCTAAGATAAGATGGACCCAAGCCATGTAGGGCTTTAAAGGTCAAAACCAACACCTTGTACTGTGTCCGGAAACTGATTGGCAGTCAGGGGAGGGATTTCAGCACAGGTGTTATATGCTCCCTCCTTGATGTTCCAGTAATTAACCTGGCTGCCATGTTTTGCACCAGTTGTAGTTTCCGGTAGCCCCATGTAGAGTGCATTGAAGTAATCTAGTCATGAGGTTACCAGAGCATGTACCACAGTTTCCAGATCCCTCGTATCCAGATAAGGGCGCAGTTGGTGTATCAGCTGAAGCTAACAGGCACTCCTGACCACCGCATTCACCTGACTAGTCATGTGAAGCGATGAGTCGAGGAGTACCCCCAAACTGCGAACACAGTCCTTTACGGAGAGTGTGACCCCGTCCAGGACTGGAGACTGTATTCCCAGATCTGGTTTCGGGCCTGTGACCATGAGTACCTCCATTTTGTCTGGATTTAACTTCAATCTGTTTTTCCTCATCCAATCCATTACCGCTCTGAGACAGTCATTGAGAGGAGAGACACCATCTGAAGTCTGAGACGATGATCTGATCGTGGAGAAATATATCTGGGTGTCATCAGCATACTGAAAACACTGAGCTCCATGCCTCTGAATGATCTCTCCCAGCGGTTTCATGTAAATGTTAAATAACATCGGGGACAGGATGGCACCCTGAGGGACTCCGCAATTAAGCTCTGTTTTGGAAGAGCAACTGTCCCCGAGCCTCACCCTCTGGGATCTGCCCGAGAGGAAGGAATGGAACCACTGCAAAGCAGTGCCTCCAATTCCTAACTCTCTCAGGTGATCCAACTCTCTCAGGCGATCCATGATCTATTGTATCAAACGCAGCTGAGAGATCCAAGAGCACCAACTGGGTCACACTACCCCTATCAATGCCCAGGCGGAGGTCATCGGTCAGAGCAACCATAGCAGTCTCCACTCCATATCCTGTCCTGAAGCCAGTTTGAAATGGATCAAGATAATCGGTTTCATCCAAGACTGCTTGGAGCTGGGAAGCAACTGCCCTCTCGATCACCTTGCTAAGGAAAGGGAGCAAGGAGACTGGTCTGTAATTATTTCTATCCAGGGGGTCTAGGGAAGGTTTTTTCAGGAGGGGCCTAACCGCTACCTCCTTTAAACAAGATGGTACAATACCTTCCCTAAAGGACGCATTGATCGCATCCCGGAGGAATACTCTCAACGCGCCCCCCCCGACGACCAGCCAAGATGGACAAGGATTGAGGGGGCAAGTCGTCTTCCTCACCTTTCCAAGCAGCTTGTCCACGTCATCGGTACTCACAGATTGGAATTGATCCAGTAAATTGCCATCAATGGAGTTACTGGAAACCTCACCTACAGACTCTGCCAAAACCCTGGTGTCCAACTGAAAGAAAAACTATACCAAATGTCCAACTGAAAGAAAAACTAATGCTCACAAGATTTTGTGTGTATTAGGAGTGGGGAAAATAGTAGTTCTTGAAGCCTGTTTGCAATTCAGAACATATTCTATACAAAACTCACATGGGTTGTTTGGCACAGAAAACAGCATTTTCTGTGCAGAAAATAATATTCCTATAGAGAAATATTATTTTCTGCACACATAATACTGTCTTCTGTGTGAATCAACCAAATGTGAATTTTGCACAGAATAAATCCCCAATTACAGCATATTCTGTGTAGAAAATGCTGTTTTCTGTGTAAAAACAACTACATGAATAAGTTCTGTGTAAAAACAACTACATGAATAAGTCCTGTCATCAGTCTAGGATTCTTCTGATAAGGGTTCTGAATACTAAAAAAACCCCCATGTTTTTCAAACTTTTTTCCAATACTTTCAAATATTTTTTCTATCCCTACATCAAAATCTCCAAACCCACTTTGAACCTTTCACCCTTTCTGAAATACCTTGAACTGGGGGCATCCAGCTCCTCAGTTATACTTAAGAAATTTGAAATTTTGTAAGTTTAATATGGTTCAGCCTTTTCCACCCCTTTGAGAATGATGCATAGATTGGAGTGTAGTACTTTGTTATTAATGGCATTCTGTATTGTCCATTAGCAATATAAAAACTTGCAATCTGGATGGTTTGTGAAATCAGGTTAATAAAGAACACCCTCCAACCAATTATATTAAAAAAAAAACCTGAACGTAACGTTTCTGAAAGAAACTAGAATAGCGTTGAAGAAAACCAAGAGGATCTTGGAAAATAAGAAAGCCTTCACGTGGTACAAAAAGGATCACCTGCCACATGTGCCTCAGGAGGGGGCATTCGAAAACCAGGGTGTCACCATTGAAAAGGCTCTGAGCATTATAACTCTCCCCCTCACTTTATTCAGCACCAGGTACATGAACCTGTAAACATTTTTGTCTGCGTTTCTCTACAGATACATATTTTTGTGAATAATGCATATCTTTTAAAAAGATGCCCTTTCATCTAATTTATGGGAATTTTATGTATTTTTTATTTGAAGAGATGCACTGCAAATTTCAGGGGAGTATAAAAGCTAAATGGTAATTGCTGCCTAGTTTGTATATTTGTTCAGGAAATTCATTCAAATTAAAATATTAAACAAATTAAGTTATCTTCCACCATTATCTGGACCCTCCATATTTTGGGGGAGAGTGAGGAGGAACCCTACCAAATGTGAAACCTGGAAAGCCACTGCCATTCAGAGTAAACAAAAATAAAATAAAGCTAGATGATTTGACTCAATGTAAAGCAGCCTGCTAATTTCTTCAAATAGGGCTGTACAGAGTGATGGCCAGTGATTCGCATGTTGATTGGGAGATGAATTACTCCAACTGTAAAGGAGTTATCCTGGTTGCTTGATGTATTTGGAGGATTGGATTCAGCCTCTTGGACAGTTCTTTTAAAGCTTAGACTGAAACCTGGAGTGGATTGACTGCCCCACTTACACAGGTGTCACCAACATCCATTGCGTATATGAATCTGTTTCTTTTGTTCTAATTTATAGTAATCTGCTCATCTTTCTAGCCCATTGTTTTCTATCCCTTGGTAATATGTGGACTAAAACATATCTAGTAAAATACATATATTATTATGCCAAAAGTTATATTTTAAGTTTTATACTACACACTGGTAGGATGGGCAAAATGTGTCTTTTCTTACACTTTCCCCTTCCTTATGTCTTTTTTCTCCAGCTCATACATTTGACAGAGTCCTAACTGTCTCTGACACAGGTAATAACAAGTCATGACAACTGTAAAATATGCAGGTTGAACTCCCTGAGTCACTGGATCTGTTGGTCAGAGGAATGAATTGGAAGCAGGCAATGACAATGTGTGGGGTTCCAGATGTTGTTGGGCTTCAGCTCCTATCACCTGTAGTCAGCATTGCCAATGCTGAGACGTTATGTAACTTGTGGTCCCGCAACATTTCGAAGGCCACACATAGCCTAAACCCATGTTGGCAAACCCATGGCATGTGTGCTGTTTGTGGCATGAAAAGCCATGTCACAGGGCATGCAACGGCCACAGGAAAGGGAGGCACATGTGGCGGGGCCAGCTCCTTGCTATGGCTCAGTTCTCCCTGGTTCTCCCTCTTCCAGCCAGAAGCCAGGCACAGTCCCATGGGGACACCATTTCCTTCTCCTCCTCCCAGACTTGGGAGTGTGTGCATATATATTGTGAGCCTTCAGGTTTCTGGAGAACCTATTCCAGGGTTTTCTTGGTAGGCTTCATCAGAGGGGGTTTGTCATTGGCATCCTCTGAGGCTAAGACAGTGTGATTTGTGTGTGTGTATGTGTGTTGTGAGCCTTCAGGACATTTCTGGTGACCTTATCCCTAAAAGGTTCACCATCACTGGCCCATACCTTATATAAAGAAAGCATAATCATATCCTCAAATGTTCCTGATAGTGTGAATCAGATGATACCAGGCAATCAGTCTTGCACCAATTCTTGGTATAAAGCTCGAGTTTAGGACCTGCAGTCTCTCCCAGAAATCTGCACTACCAATTGGTTCATAATGCTGTAAAGGGGCAGCTTTTGAGCCCCTCTGCCTGCTGCTCTTTCTGCTGTTGCCAGTTGACTGCAAAAATTACAATCAGGGTTGAGAGGACATATTAAAGAGCAGTGATCTATTAAATGTGCATCACAAGTCTATGGGTGTGTTAGCCCTTCCAGCAATATCTGCAGCTGGAAGACCTTTTGTGACTTCTGTTTGGGGTAGAGGCTAGAGCAACAAGATATAAATCATGCAGAGTGTGGCTTATGCAGCTCTTTAACAAGGTCTGACCTTTGGAGTTAATGCTCTGATGCATCTGGATAGACTCAAATTAAGAACCTCAGCCATGGTGCACACACATGCACAAAGTGTTTCAGGGAGGCTATTTCATTTGCAAATTGCAAGGCACCAAGAAGCCCAGAATGTATCAAAAAGAAGACTGAGAATGCCTCAACTAGGAGAAATCTGTCAATTTTCATTTGTTTCAGCTTCTTCTTTTCTCAGTCTTAAGTCTGGTTCATGTAGAGAACTATTTTTTGGTTGTTGTTGGGTTTTTGTGTTTTTTTTTGCAATTTCATTTTGCATTTTCCAGATGGTAATGGCAGAGACTTCTTTAAGATATCTTCAACTCTCTAAGTGCTGATTTCATGCTTATATTCTGTTTTGCCTAACACAGCAAGTAGTTTTCCTAACAGAATGTATTTTTAAGCTAATCTGTGCATTTTTTAATACTTTCACCAAATATACAGTTGAGATATCGCATTATTATCTAACTACAATGATAGAGCTTCATAATCATAGTTACAGCTGATGTTGACTGACTGGTAGCACCCTAACTGAAGGGTTTCTGAAGAGTTGGGGACAGAGTGCTGGGGAATGATTTCCAGAGTGCACTCCCAGTCATGGGGTGCCTTGAGAATAGGTAACTGGAGAGACCCCTTAGGGGTCCCAAAGCACCCCACAACGGGGAGTATGCTGCAGAAGTAATTTCTCAGCATCAAAGGTAAGTTTTTGTGGCCACAATTGATTGTTCATGATTGTAAATATCAATCCACAACATAGGCGGGGTTCGCTTCCTTACTAGACCACCCTTATTAAATGTCATGTTTTTCAAGTGCCATCTTGATCCAATGGTATCATCCCAGCACAAGAAGGGTGAATCTTTACTCTTGTGTCAACATCAGCTAATTTTGTATATTTTTGAGCTCTTCCAGATGGTAATGGCAGAGGCTTCTTTAAAATAACTTTAACTCTCACTGTAGTGGTCTCTCTAAGTGCTAAATATAAATATAACTCTCTCTAAGTGCTAAATATTGTTGCATTTTCAACACAAGTTACAAGACAAAATTACTTTTGTGACCACTACAGTGAATAACAACAATGGTTTACTTTTTTAAGAGCCACTGTGCTGTGTAACAGTAATGAATAACTTTAGAAAAGTAACTTTCCAAGTTCTATGTAAAAGATGGTGGCCAATTCAAGGTCCTGCCATTTTGGAATGTGTCATACAGCAGCTACTTTCTGATACAGTTTAAATTAGTCAAGGCAGTTGGTAGATTCTCCACCTTAGATCAATGTACCTATCATATTTATATACCTAGAAGATTTAGTAATCTTTTGATGCTGTAACACGGGCATATATTGTAGAATTCCATTCCATTCCTCTACCCCTACCTCTACCCCATTAAACTGACTCATGTGAAGGCATGTTGAGACTAGCAACCTCCTGACATGTCAAAGTCCCATTAAGGTACCTGGAGGAAAAGTATATAGTGTCACTTATTTTGCAATTCTGTTCTGGTAGCCAAGATTCTGAGGCCTCCATCACCTGAAAGTTTTAGCTGTGTCACAGAGGTTGGAAATCTACACCTTCTTCTACTATATTCTTACAGAGGTAGGTAAAGTTGTGGCCTGCAAAGCTGTTTTTGTAACCCACAATCCCTGCAGTTTCTCCAGGCTATACTCTTTTTTTGCTAGAGGAGGAGGAGGAGGAGGAGGAGGAGGAGGAGGAGATTTTCTGGAAACCCCAGCAGTATCAATTAAACTTTTAAGTATGTTGCACAGTATACCTGCATTTTTTACCATCAACAAAATACATATTTTTCAAAACCAAAAGGCCAGCAGTTTCCACTACCACTTTTGTTATGCTTTTCCTGGAAATTTTGGCAGGCCGTAAGAAAGTCTGGGAACAAAAACTGGTCTCTGGACCTATCATAATTGTCCACCCTTGCCTCATACTCACTATATTCTCTTCTAAGATATAGCTGTGTTAGTCTGGAAAATGAATATGCAATGGGATCTTTATAGCACCTTTGAGATTGCTGAAGAAAAGAAATTGATAGTATGAGCTTTTGTAGACTTGAGCCTCCTTCCTTACATGCATGTTTTGGAGTCCAAAACATTCATTTGAAGAAGTAGGCTGAAGTCTACGAAAGTTCATTCTACCAACTTCTTTCTTTCACTTAGGGCCGATGAAGACCGGAAGTTTAGGATGGCCTGGGGGTGGAGTTGGGGCAGGGCAAGCACATGCCAGCTGCCCCGACTCCACCCTGATGCCATGCGCCCGTTCACATGGTGCTTGGCATCAGGGCACCCTCTTGGTGCAGTGTGTGCACACGCTGCACCAAAGGGGCACAAAAGAGCCACTGTGGCAGCTCTAAGGGCGGTTTTTTGCTGCCCCCAAAAGGAGCGGCATTTTGCCGCTTTTTTGGGGATGGCAAAAAGGAGGATTGGGGCTGCGGCATGTGGTTGCTGCAGCCCCCATCCGCCACTCCCTGGGGCAGCCCAGAGCTGCCCCTTCTTGGCTGTCTGCATCAGACCTTAGTTTCAAAAGTGCTACAAGATCCCTTTGCATACCTATATTCTAGTCTCTCAGTTTCATCCACTTCTGGTAGAATTCCAGTATTTTTAACATGGCTGGTAAGAAGGACTAGCAGTCAAAACATACATTCCATATGTTCAGGAATGCTCCAAAACAGATAATGTTAGAGATGGTGAAACAAAGGCTGTCCCTACCAACTCTTTCCTGTAGAAGGTAAATAATGCCAAGAATAGTGCATCATTGACTGCTTCCAATGAGACTTCTACAAAAGTGAACTGTTGAATACTTGGCACAGAGTTCAGTTCAGAAAAATTAAACAAAGACACTCTCCCTGGTTCTGATCATGCCTGGTTGCAAAATGTAGATAGGCATAAAGCTTTTTACCCAGATTACTGCATTTTGATAAAGCACATGAGTATGGTCCAGGCAAACAAATCAATTCCAAGCAAGGCAAAGGTCAGAAATAAACAGTCACTACTAACATAAAATGGACAAACAAATCACTAGCTTCCTAAACTTCTCAACATCCAAAAACTAGCTCAACAACACAACTTTCAAGGATTGTCTTAGAATAGCTTTGTTACATCTTTAGCTGTCTATGCAAAGACAAAAGATATATCTTTGACACTACTCTGGGGCAGTGGGGGCTCATTTCTCCTAAGTTAATGAATGATGAATTTGGTCCAAATATTAATGGAACTATTCAAGGTACTGAGACTTCTGGGAGGACAGGTTTCATCCGCATGGGATATCTCTTTTAATGTTCAAACTAAAATCCAGAGTGACATGAAATCTACCAATTGCTTCTGTTTGTGGGGGAGGGGGGACTGGACAGCTCCCCAACCAATCCACAGCCACAGGGAATTCATATATTCAGGTGATATCTGTAAGGGTCTATCAGACTGAAATGTGCAAAAAATGCATATGGGTACTTACAGCATCTTGGCCATCCAGAATCTTTTCAGAAAGGTGGAGGGTAAACATGTGCAAAAGCGTCCCATCAGCAAAGGGCTTGATAGGAATCCAGAAAACTGACTTTCCTCCTTTCTTCTCCTTTTAACTTGCACTCTCCTATGCATCATTGGGACAGTCCACCCTTGCATGAGCAGACTGGACCAGAGCATAGGGAGCCAATGGTAAGTTGTGCATACAGTATGAACCTTGTATCTGTGTGACCAGTAACTGGTTTCACTTACCCATGTCCACATAAATAAACAAACAAATAAATAAATAAATAGGTCTGTCCAGGCATCTGTAGGTCATCTAGCATGACTCTATGGCCAACTTCTGAAAGAAATATAAGGTTCACCATTATCTATGAGTTTTGCTATCCGTGGTAAATGTAGGAATGCAATCTCTGCAGATGGTATGTGTGTGTGTCATACTTGTACTTGTTTTCCTCCACATTTTGGGCTAGATTAAGGAGGAAAGATAATGATTCAACTAAAGAGAGTGTGGCAGAAATAACACATGTCTATAGTGGTGCAGATATACCTGTGTGCAGTTTGAGGTCTGCTGGAAGAGCCCTCCTCTGTGTGCCATCAGTTAGGGCAATTTATGCTGGGCCGGACACCATTCTTATGGGTTATTGGAATGGCCACAACTTTAATGCATTGTACAAGAGTCATAAATCCATCAAAGTCAGTCACAAGGCTGTGATATATTACTCATAATGCAGTCACAAATCAACCAATGTCATTCATAACCCCAAGGTAAATATTCATATTTATACTGATGTTCATAAATAAATTAAAATGGTAGCATAAATTAATCTGTATCAAATATAAGATAATGCCTGCTAAGGATGTAAGCCTATTGACATAAGGGGATATGGGGCCCCGTGTATCCACACTTAGCCAGTCATTGACTGGAAGTCCCCCCTACACCTTTCTATTAAATCTCAGAGAAGCGGGGTTATACCCTCCCAATCCATATCATTAAGCCTGTCTGGACTGTTGAAAGGGGGCACCTTATATTTGCCCAGACTGCAGGTGGCCCCCTCCTTTCTCATCAACACAGAATTTCCCCAGGATGATCCCCCACTCTCTGATTTATCTCATGCCTGGTGTCCCCTTCTCCTTCCTATAACTGCCAGTTGTGACAAAGAAGTATGTGAAATAGCAGGTGCTGCAGGAATTAATGTCCCAGCCACCAAAAAGAAATTAAAAAAGCAGTTAGTAATAGGAAACACTACATATGAGATGATACCAAAACAATGAAAAGACCTATATAACAGTGAAAAAGATTCACAAAACCCAGGCATAACAGGAATAGACAGTACAGAATTAAACATTCCAATGCCCATAGAGAAGGTGAAAAAAACCATTTTCCAACAACATGGGAAAATTCCTTCTTGGACCCTGAAGGCAACCAGCTGAAGCCTGTGGACATGGCAGTAGCTGGCCACATGTGAAGATCTTTATAAGGCCTTGAAATCCTGCACCAAATCTCATGAGCTCCTAGAATCTTGTGAGGCTTCCGCAAGACACATGAAATGATACACCGCTGTGCAAGCCTTTGCTCTTTACACTCAGAGTAGCTGCTTGGAGTAGCACTGGAACCCAGTACTGGCCCCTTCCAGAGGCCTGTGCAAAAGTCAGAGGACATGGGAAAGGGCCTTCTCTGCTGTAACTTCCCAGTTATGGAATACCTTGCCCTTGGAAGCCCAATTGGCACCTATGTTGCTGTCATTTTGATGCCAAGTGGAAGCATGGTAGTTTACAAAAGGCCTTAGTTCCTAAATGATTTTATACAAATCCACTCATGTGTATGGTTTTGAATTGCTTTAAAATATTTTAATTGGTTCTAATTTGCCTTTTTAAAACCTGTTAAACTGTATGTGTTTAGATTGGTTTTTATTTTGAGTTTATTGTACACTGCTCTGAGATCTTTAGACAGAGGGCATGATGTTAAAATTTTAATAAATAAATAGCTTAATATTTTAACATGTGAACTAACTCTTAATATTCAGAAGTCTGTTGAGTGGTTAGCCTCAGTGGGGTTTCCAGTCTAACAAGAACACAGCAGCTACTGAAAAAGCTATGCCAGCCACCATACATGTATTAGAAGTGATGCTGAAAGTTGTAATCAAACAAAGCTGATGAAGCTGTCTGTTTCAGAGGGTAATCGATTGTGTGGGAAACATGTTATAATAAAGCAAAGCTCTCTGTAATAGAATGCTTGTTTGGTGCATGTGTTCTGTTAGCAGCATCCCCAAGCAGATGGTTTTGCTAGATCACTGCCAGAGCCCTCTAAACAGCCGCCAGATGCTGGATTGGGAAGAAGCTGCTGTGCATGTAACAGTGGCAGCTTTGGCAAAATGTACAAATAGTTACAGTGCTGAGACAATTGAAGCCCATCACCATGTAGCAACATTTTCAACACAATGGTTTTCTACTGGCAATCCTGTTGTTGCATTCATCTGCTCAGCCTTGGGGACAGAGCTGAGAGGTTTATGGTGGTATGTTGTGTTCTAGTCAAGTGTGCTTTGACTCTATATGCCTCAGCAATTCAATGGTAGTCAGAAGGACACAAAAGTTTGCTATTGGGTTCATCAGGGTATCCTGGCATCCTGACGGTGACATTTGTGAGCATGGGTTCCTCTATGGAAGCAGTTAAACATTTTTATGTAAAGTGGAACTTCAGAAGTAGTGATACATATGGTACCATTGAGCATGGTGAGCCCTGTGCACTGATATGTATTGCACATTGCACTTTGATGCACAATGTGCACTTGATAGTGAAATGCTACAGTTCTCTAATGAGACAGCATTGTGCAACTGCTGTTTAATTCCATGAGCATAAAGTTATGACTCTGTCTCATTGTTGAAGGATCTCAGCCAAGGTTTCATTATGGTTCTGATAAAAGGGTAACAAAGAGGATGTCTGGATCCTAATGGCTCAGATTTAGCCAGCACAGTACTTTAGAAGTTGTTTTGGTCCCCAAGCCATGCAGTGAATGGTACTGCAGCGAAGGGGGCATTTTGTTGGCCTCTATGAGAGGCGACCAGGGGTCTTGGTGTTTGGTCCATAGGGCCAAGTGAGATCACATGTAGGGTGTAAGGCTTATTGCCCCCTCATGTGCCTCTTTTACTTGATCACTATGAGCCACCCACCTGCCCTCAGTGCAATGTGAGCATTTCTGGTCATCTTGGGGCCAAGTAGGAATCCCTTCCCTTTACTTGTGTGTTTGCTGTTGTTGTTTTTGCCTGCCCCACACTCTATCTTTTGGGACTTTGAAAACTGGCTTGTGGTGCTTTTAAATAGGCCCCCATACAGCAGGTAGTTGGGGAGAAGATATGAGATTGGTGCATACCTTGGCACCCTTTTGTGGTGGAGGGTTGGTCTCTGGACTTGTCTCCACAGGATGTAAGACCAGGGGCTGAGGAAAGAGTCTGCCCTTGGGGCTGATCTGTGGGCTTACTCTCATAAAGTCATAGCATTTGGGAGAGAGCCCCGCAAGTTGGTCTTCCAAAAATGACTGTTTGAGATGGCAACCAATCTTTTTATTATTGCCCTTGGGGTCTGATGTTTTGCCCAAGGGTGGTTGGGGAGGTGTCACAGGTTGATAGCTGTGCTTCAGCTAAACCCACACCATGTTCTTCCCCTCTTCATTTGCTCAGCCCCAGGTCTCAAACATTTAACTAGGCTTTAGGTCAATAAAGATAGTCCTTATTTAACCCCAAATACTGTGTCTGGTCTCATTATTTCATGGTTGGTCAACAATGGGATACCAACACAAGAGACTGCTATTGCTAAAGTTAGGAGTTTGCGGTTACTCCACCACTTTGGTGATGAATGGAGAATAACAAATTTTGGGGCTCTGAAATGACTCTCTATATCCAGCCTGGGATTTTAGTAAAAAATATTAATATCAGCTGCTATGTTTAGGTGTATTAGCCTATACTGGAGATGGGCAAAGTGAGGAACTCTGTGCAGGCCCCATCCAACTTTTTAAACTGAAAATCTCCCCTACCCCCTCTCGAGATCAGGGGGTGGGAGCAGGCAGCTTTGTCATATTTTCAGATAACCAACAACAGGAAAAGAATTGACTTGGCATTCTAACTCACTTGGATTACTTTAGATTTCTCCTTTACAAATCCAGGTCCTACTCAAACACACATGAAGACACACCATGCAGACACACCTCCCACATAATCCTATCCTCACACCTTGGGCTAGACCTAGATGTCTAGGAGGAGGAAGCCCATTTTACTTATTCTTCCTGTTCACTTCTTTTCTTGAACAACTAAGGCAGTTCTAAGGAGATTATTGCATGCCTCTTTTCGCCTGATCTGGGCATGGGCTGGGCATGAGGTTAAACTGGTGAAAATGGATCTTATTGCATGCCTCCGTGCCCAACTCGATCGTGTTGCTTACCTGATCCGGATTCCTGGCGTACTTTTTGAAGAATGGGAAAGTATCATTCTTCAGAAAGTACACCAGGAGTCTGGATTGGGTATGCGATGTGGGTGAGTTGGGCATGGAGGTGTGCAATAAGATCTGTTTTCACCAGTTTAAGCCTGTGCCCAGCCCACGCCCAGATCAAGCAGAACGAGGCATGCAATAATCTCCTAAAACAGAGCCTGGCTGCTTTTCCAACCTACTTCCTGACAGCTCCCACTTAAGACACAAAAACCAAATACACATGTGCAGGATGGGGCATACTTGGCTTAGTGGTACTACATGTCAATGGACCTTGGGAGTATTGCTAATTACAAGTTGAACATGAGCCAGCAGTGTGATGTTGCAGCCAAGAAGGCAAATGCTATTTTAGCATGTACCCCTCCATTTTTGCAGGGGATCAATTTTGGATCCCCCTGTGAAAATGGAAAACTACCAATATTCAAGCCCCATTGGTTTGAATGGTGGTGTGCACCTGCGGGTGCCTGCAAGTGCATGTCGTGTGCGCATGTCCCATTTTGTCCCCTCTGTTTGCCACCCAGGAACAGGCAAGGGATGTGGACTCCAAGTCCACAAAAACAGAGGGGCAACTGCACTAATAAAAGCATAGTTTCCAAGTCAAGGGAAGTAATAGTCCCACTATATTCTGAACTAGTCAGACCACATCTGGAATATTGCATTCAGTTCTGGATGCCCCATTTAAAGAACAGACAAGTTGGAGTGAGTTCAGGGAAGGGCAATGAGGATGGAGAACAAAACATATGAGGAGATGTTGAAGGAACTGGGGATATTCAGCTTGGTGAAGAGAAGACCGACGGGTGACATGATCTCACTTTTTAAGTATTCTTTAAAGGGCTAAAGAATGAAGGTTTGTTCTGTGGTATAATTGTTTTAAGTTACAGAAGGGTAGATTGCAAATAAACATTAGAAGGAATTTCATGACAGTGAGAGCAACTTGACAATTGAAACAATTGTCTAGAGAGGTAGTGAGGACACTTTCCCTGGATGTTTTCAGAAAGAGGCTGTGTAGCTACAGGTTGAGTCTCATCCAGAATTCTGAAATCAGAAATCAGGAATACTCAAAAATTCAAAATTCTCCATGCAGGTGGCTGAAATAGCGACACTTTTGCTTTCTGAAGTATATACACAAATGTACACAAACTTTGTTTCATGATCAAAATATTGTGTATAAAATTACCTTCAGGCTATGTATATAAGGTGTATATGAAACATAAATGAATTTCATGTTTAGACTTGGGTACCATCTCCAAGATATCTCATGATATATATGCAAATATTCCAAAATCAACTTGTACCTGCTGGAGATGCTCTAGATGAAGATCCTGCATTGAGTAGAGGGATAGATCTGATGGCCCACAAGGCCCCTTCCAACTCTCTGATTCTATGATTCTGTCCTGGACTATGGCCAGCACCAGTCCAAACAAACGCTGATAAGGATGGTTTAACAAGGAAGGAGCTAAAAGGCAGGCTACAGACCTTTCTGTTAGTTCCCAAGAAACACACCAGTACCAAAGCTAGGGTCAGGATTCCAGAGTCCACAGTAGCCAGTTCAGTCCAAGGTTGAGGCAGCCAGAAGGTAACAAGCGTCCAGTCCATTCCGAATTCAAAGGTTCATGGCACACAAGGGTTCCAAAGAGCAAGGAGCCAGTGCTGACAGTATCCCACAAGGGAATTGCAATAAGCTCTGGCACTGAGTGGTCCTCTCCCAGGTGATTAAGTAGGAGATTCCTTCCTCCGTGCCAGCTGAGGCTTGTTAGTCAATTGCCTCTCTGCAAACCTCCTTGACCGATGCACGCAAGCATTCTCTGCCCTGAGTTGTCTGAAGGAAGGCACTTCCATGCTTGTTTCTTCCTGATCCTTACCACTAGGCTGCTGTGCCTCCATAGGGATCCTACTAGTGCTAGGACCTGGCTGCTCTTCCTCCTCTGGGGCTGGGAGGACAGGGCTGGGATCTAGCAGGGCAGGATTAGGACCTGGTAGAGCCTCCCTTTCCTCCTGCACTGGAGTAGGATCATCCTCCTCCTCATCCTCCAAGTCCAGCTCCTGACTGACCATGACAGATTCATGTTTTTGGACACATGCATTTAATGTGAAAACTGGAGCACTTTCCATTCAAAACAGATGCTTAGGACACATGTCCCATCTAGATAATGATTTAGCTGGTCCCTCATAACTTATTAGTTCAGTTAAATGAAGTGACTCCACATGGTGAGTGAATAAAAGCACTAACAGAGTCTTGGACAGTAGGCACCTTAAAGCAGAAACAACAGAAGTTACATGTGATGGTTTCTTAAGGATGATCTTACCTATATTGAGTGACGGCAGGGTTGGCTTTTGCAGAGCAATGAAACTTTACTGTGTTGTCTTCAAGGACAGGTTGAGGTTCCACTGACAGAT
Organism: Phrynosoma blainvillii; assembly: GCA_026167975.1. Lineage (NCBI taxonomy): Eukaryota > Metazoa > Chordata > Lepidosauria > Squamata > Phrynosomatidae > Phrynosoma > Phrynosoma blainvillii. Next base: position 20,200,611 of record JANUYF010000006.1, read on the forward strand.
TGACGAGTGGCGGATCTGTAAAGAGACAATAACCAATCTATTAGCTTTCACACCTCTGTGTGTGGAATTGTATCTTTCTCCAATGGTGTCTCCATTTCTTCTTTTGCTGTGATGGATGGTTGTGTGCTAACTAGTCAGCACACCTATTTGACCTCAGAGTGCTAGAAGTGCAGTGTCCCCAAAGTAACATCCCCCTGTTTTTGAGAGAATGATGGCTTTAAGGACAGAGCAAGTCTGTGAGTAATTATTTCTTGTACTGCAATGTCTTTCCCAAGTGACTTTATGAAGGTCATTTTGCTGCTCTGCAACCCAGTCTCTAAATACACAACAGCTTTCTTGACCCAAACTGTTAGCTCCACAGGCTAAAGACTGTAACACATTCTCTTTGCAGTGTAAAAGATGTTATACAAATACATTGGAATCATGTAGCAGTATTTTTCCTGGACTGCACCACATCAAAGTGTAGAAGGGGGAGTTCATCCTTGAATGTCCATTACATATCATTGTTAAAGTCCAGTTTTTTGGAGTAGCCATTCAGGTTCCTCCTATTTAACTTTAGGCATTGTTATAGAGTCTGGCACATGAATATTAATATATGGAACATTCCAGAATGCACTCCTTTAGCGCTACAGAAAAAGTGTCACAACAGATTGTACATTTGAAGAGGGACTATCCAGTTCTCTGTGATTACTTAGAGGACAAGAAATTGAAAGGTTATTTTTCTCTCTCTTTAAAAATCCTATTAAATCCTGTGAATATTAGTTTGTGTGCACATGTGCTGTCATTGTATTGTATCAAGCGTATCAAAGGCCTATGGTTATTTTTTAGCATCTACTACAAAGTTACAGCAAAAGATAAATATGCTGTCAACAGCAGGCTTTATATTCACTCTGCCATGGGCACTGAGTATAATCATTTGTTGTATCCTGAGATTTTTACCACATATATATATATATATGCCCATATGAAAATCTAGAAAACCAATGTACGTGCATGCATCCATGTGTACAGAGCTTGGTAGTTATAAATAATTAGTTACTTGAAATCAGTTCCTTTATCCACCAAAAAAGATATGCTATGCTACTACTGTAACATAAAGAGGACAGCTCCACTCCTTCTGCAATACAAGAGTTGCTCTTAAATACAGTACTTCTATCATTATGATTTATGTAGCTGAAGATCACATGGTTCAAGTTCTTGTATTTTGTTGTGTGTGTGTATGTATTGAGATGGCAATAAGGTGGATGGGAAAGCATTTTGTTATATGCTGAATCCAAAAGCTTATAACATACAGATTTTTAAAACTCTAACAGAACAAAATATGTTCACTACTTCTGAGAAAAAAAAAAAGGTTAACAGCTACATGTAAACATATACCACTATCATGGTAACTATTTGGGGAGACTCTGATGTTATAGCAGTAGTTAATTACTTTAAAAAGTAACTGACTATGCTTCCCCCCCCCTCCATTCTTACTTCTGTTTGGTAAAGAACTACAGCTGACTACAGCTGTAGTAAAGAACTACAGCTGATCCATTCAGACAGTTGATAAGATGATATAAATTATTGGACTGTACGATGTTAGATGAGGGGTAGGGAATGATACAAAGCTTCCGAGTATAAAATGATCTCTGTAGTTAGAAAACTTTGTGACAGGGAAAGAGCTTCTAAAAGTTACTTTTTCAATCTATAACTCTGAAACTCTCCCTGCCAACATGGTCAGGGAAAGAGTTATGGCCTAGTCATCTCCTTAATCAGGTAATTTTCTGTGTGTTGACTTAAAAACACACAGACAGAGAGGAGAATTCATAAGACTTTACCATATGGAGGAAATTGGGGAAAATTGAGGGTTTAACGAGTCATTATCCTGTGAAAGTTGTGTGATAAAAATGAAGCTGCTTTGATCACGGTAAAGATTTTCATACGACATTGTGATTAAAAACCAATGATGTCACGATTAAAGAGGATCTATCCCGGGAATAACCAGGGAATAACAAATAATTCATGGGGAAATCCCGTGAATTATTTGTTGCTGGTTATTCCCTGGTTATTCCTGGGATAAGTCCTTTTTAACTGCGATGTGTATGAAAATCTCACAATTGCACTACTTTCATGGGATAATGACTCTTTAAACCACCAATTTTCCCCTGATTTCCCCCATGTGATAAAGTCATTAATATTAATAATAATAATAATAATAATAATAATATATCCTGCCCCTCTGCAGAGCAATTGGGGTGGCTTACAACATTAAAATTTCCATACAGATATATCAATACAATCTAAACAGAATATAAAAATCCCAAATCCACCTATCCTTTAAGAAGTAAGGGTTCTTCTTATTCTAGGCCTGATGGTGCCGGGCCTGGTGTCTCTCCCCCAGATGACATCAGATGGAGTGGAGGGAGGGCTCTTATTCTTATTCTAGGCCAGATGGATACATAAGCTTTGGATACATAAGCTCACATCTTACATTTGCAGCATTAATTGGTAAAGTCCAGGAGCAGTTGTACTAACTCTGTGGCCCTTTGTGTAGTTGAAGACTGGAATCTGGGTCTAGCAAGTATTTATTTACACATTGGTTCATATGCACTCATTAGCTATACAATATTCTTGATATCAAAAAATAAAACAAAAAACTAGTATTTGAACTGTCAGTGGATGGGAAGTCTTAATAGGCAAGAAATCCTCAAAACTTCCAAGGGAACTTCCTTCATTTGTAAATCAGTCACTCTTTGTTCCAAGATGTGACCCTTCAACCACTTTGGATAGTTGTTGCAATACACAAAAGAAAACAAGTGCATGCTGCTGTTGTAGAGGGGGTTAATTCCTATGTGGCAAATTAAGTTGTGGCACAGAAATTTGAAACAGGAGGCTCTTGACATCTAACAGATCTGTTCTTGCTCTGCTGTCTGAGCCAGACTGGCTCCATTTCCAGATTGTGTTCTGGCTGACACAATTGCTGGAGGCGGATGCTCCATTATGCTCCATTTGGCACCTCTCTCATACCAACTGAGATATCATCCAAGTGTCCTGCTGATGAGCAGGTCAGGAAAACTCAACATAAACACCCCCACCCACCCCCCGCAAAAACAAAACACAGAGCAAAAACACATAATGTTTTCCATTCCACTATGCCATTCTGAAGATGACATAACTTCAAGGTATCATAGGAGGCTTCTTCTGACATGCCCTTGGCAGCAGATATTTCACAGACTGAGGCCACTGTAAATTAAGGTAAAAGTGGAAGAGATGCAGGAGCTCACTGGGAGATACAGAATGTAACAAAGTCTGGGAGAAGGTTGGAGAAGGAGAAAACACAGTGTTGAGGATTGGCCCCAAAATCTGGAGTCTCATTGGTGATAGAACAGAGAAAGCAGGAATCTCCAGGAGAACCCTGGCAGTAATTCTGAGGAGACTATGGACCCAACCTCTACATTGGTTGTCTGAGTTCTTGGGCAGCATATAGATCTCCTATTACCAACCTCATGGTCACAGGATCAAAACAGATAGTGCTTCAAAGCCACAGTGAAGTAGCTAGCTAGCCACATGTTGGTCTTCCCAAAAGTTGGAGGAAGCTCATGTACCTTGATCAGGGCTAGCCTGAGAACCAGAAAGAGGGGGCCTCTTTCTTTTATATAAGCCTTGTGTCTGAAATGAATCACAGCTGGAAAAAAATCCTTAGAAGTTTTGGTTCATGTTAGGGGAAAATGAGTGATTAGATTGTGAATTGCTCAGCAGAGTCCTGTAGTCTGAAGCAAAAGACCTTAAAATGACTGATAGGGAATTTCATTCTCTTTCCTAAGGAAAACATTAAGAAAAAGGTTTGTTTATATCTGACTTGGATAGAGACTTCTTACTATCTGCTTGCCAATATGGATGAATTTGAGAGTCCTTGCTCAGAATGAAGAGGGTATTGTTTCATGGAGGCATGTAACCCTTGATGGCTCAACAACAGCTCTGAGGTCCTTGGACCTAGCCTCTTCCCCATTTGCATATTTTCACAAGTCAACATCCTATTAGACAGTGTGGTTGCAGACAGCAAGGGTTAAAAAAGCAGACAACTCAAGATATCCCAATGTGTGTATGGGCAAGAGCATGGAAAGGTAACTTTTGACTACAAATCTCAGAGTTCCTCATTCTGTTTCTGAATATGCTGGTACTGAAACTAATCTTTCCTCAGCTACTGAAATCTGAAACGGGGCCCTTGAAGGGATCATCCTTCATTGTAGATGTGTAGTCTACTCCTATGCTTATTGTTGCTGTTTACCTCCATGTTGTTACCAACTTATGGCAACCCTAATGCAAATCTATCATGGGGTTTTCTTGGCAGGATTTTTTCAGAGAATGTTAGCCTTTGCCTTCATCTACGAATGAGTGAATATCATTTGCCCAAGGTTACCCAGTGGGTTCCCATGGCTGAGTGGGCATTTGAAGCCTGATATCCAGAGTCATAGTCCAATGCTGAAATCACTACACCATGCTGATCCATGCTGGATCTCTTGTTTACCCAGATGTAACCTCTTTAATGGGACTTATTGTAGGTAAATGTACATTATAGCCAATGAAAACCCTGTCTTCACTTCAGTATGCAAGATAACAAGGGAGAGGATATTTTCAAGCCATGAATGCCCATTAGTTTCTCTTACCACCACTAGACTTTAACCACCAGATGAAAATATCTCAGCTAAAACATGCTGTATTTAATGTGTATGTAATGTTACATAGCATAATGGAGAGTGCCTGTAAATTCCATTTAAAGGAACAAAATTCACTGCTTTGAACTGTTCCCATTTAACACTGCACTGTATAATGGTTTTGGGGGCATCTGCTAATTTGAAAATGGCATTTATTTTCTTTCATCAACTTAAACATCTCTGCCAAATCCTTATTTGTATCAAGGGCTTTTCAGCTTTTAAGACTTCTTGTTTTTCCTTTTCTGTTTCTTTTTCTTCTAAAATGATGACAAGATTCTAAGATACATTTGGCACAAAAGGAAGGAAAAGTAAGATAAAAGTTGGTGGATGGTAGGCAAACGGGGAAGGATGGCCATTAAACAATGGACCACCTTGTAGCGTACAGCTAATGATTATGAGACTGAGTTATAAGCTGAGAATTGAATTCCTCATTCTTTTTCCTTCTCTGTAATTTGTAATAAGTGGGCTTGGATCACTGCCATGTGTTCTATGTTGACCTGCTTTCAAAATGGTTTGGAAATGTTCATTTGTACAAAACAAGGTCAAAACAAGGTTAGAAGAGACTGGCTAGTGAAATCACAACATGAAAATGTGTTACGATCTGGATTGGCATCCATCCATTTCTGGGCCTAATCCAAAGTGCTAATGTAACAATTTGGAGCTCCATATTTCAAAGCTTGGGTCCAAATTTCCAGAAGGTTTTTCTCTTCCTATGTATATACCACTATTACAGTATTGTAGGAATGTGGAATGGGAGAAGCATGAACCAAGGGAACTAGAAATAGTTAAAAGGAAATGGAAAGCATAAACATAGCAATAATAAGAGTAAACAAGCTAAATTGGACAAGAATTTTGACTCAGGTAACTACACAGTGTTCTACTTAGGAAATACAAAGACATGAAGAAATGGGGTGGCTTTCATAGTGAGGAGAGATGTAGCAAGAACAGTTAAAGGATACAATGCAAAGTCTGACCAAATCACATCAATAAGTATTCAGGGTAAACCCATAACCATTACCATATTTCAAGTATATGTACCAACCACGAATGCAGAGGAAGAAGAAATTGAGAAATTATAAGATGGGATCCAGGAAGAAACTGAGAACACTCCAAAACAGAGTTGCTTCATAATGATAGGCAACTGGAATCCTCAAGTGGGAAGCAAAGAATAATAAAAAAATGTAGGAAGATTCAGACTAGGAACAAGAAATGAAGCAGGAGAGTGACTGATAGAATTCTGTGAGGCCAATGATCTATTCATTGTAAATACTTTTTTCATTTACAACCAGATTGGAGACTATACTCATGGACATCACCAAACGGTCACTACCGGACATCATACGGAAATACAATCTGAATAACATCTCAACAGAATTTACAGAAAATTTAAGAAATAGATTTGTACGATTAAGCATAATAGACTGGGAAACAGAAGAACTATGGTCAGAAGTCAGGAAATTTGTCAAGGAAAAATGCAGAAAAACACTATCAGTGGTCAAAAAGAAGTAGAAAAAACAATGGATAACAGATGAAATTCTCCAAGTAGTAAAGGAAAGATGAGAAGCAAAATTAAAACAAGATAGGAACAGATTCAGATCCATGAATGCAATTGTTCAATGACTAGTGTGCAAGGACAAAGAAAACTACTATAATAATGCAGAAAAATAGGAGACAACAGCAAAAAATGGACAAGATCTGGGAGCCCTAAAGGGAAGTTCAAACCAAGGGAGGGGATGCTATACAATTGGAATAAGAACATACTACATGACGAAATAGAAGTAAAAAGACAGTGGAAACAATACATAGAATAGCTATATAAAACAGGTGATAAGATGAATGACACATGGAATGAAGAACCATATGAAGAATCTCCCCCCCCCCCCCCATTCTGAAAAGTGAGGTGGAAGATGTACTAAGAGAAATAGACAAGAATAAATCATTAGGAACAGATGATATTCCAATAAAACTGCTGAAATCCACATGGACAGAATCAACGCTGGTTTTAATTAAAATATGCCAACCAACCACACTGACAACACACAATGGTTAATGGAGTGCATCTATAAATTACAGAAGAAAATAAGCATTTACTATAATAATAATAATAATAATAATAATAATAATTTATATCCTGCTCCTCTGCTAAGACAATCGGGGCAGCTTACAGTATTAAATAATTAGAATTAAAACAATGACAAGCAATAACAAGTAAATAGCTAAAAATCATAATAGCGAAGCAAGCAACCTGCATAATGTGGCAGAAAGTAGGGAAGGAATGTGCTCACTCCTTAGGCTGGGAAGACTAATCAGGAAAGGCCTGTCAGAAGAGATCTGTCTTCACAGCTTTTTTAAAGCTGTTTAAACTGGTAATCTGATGGATCTCATCAGGCAGGCCATTCCATAGTCTGGAAGCGGTTACTGAAAAGGCCCTCTGGGAGGTTGCAGACAGCCTAGTTTTAATAGGCTGAAGCAAGTTCCTCCCAGAGGACCGGAGTGCATGGGGTGGATTATACAGAAGGAGGGGGTCCCGAAGATAGGTTGGACCCAAGCCATGTAGGGCTTTAAAGGTAATAACCAACACCTTTTACTGAGCCCAGAAACTGATTGGCAGCCAGTGAAGTGATTTTAGGATAGGAGTTATATGGTCTCTCCTAGATGTACCAGAGACCAGACTGGCTGCCATATTCTGTACTAATTGAAGCTTCTGGACTAAGCACAAGGGTAGCTCCATGTAGAGTGCATTACAGAAATCAAGATGGGAGGTTCCCAGTACATGTACCACAGTTTCAAGAAAGCAGTTAAGACGGATCTCTTCCGGCAGGCCTTCCCGGAATAACCCTCCCAGAGGACGAATATTGATTCCTCCCCCCCTCAAAGCTCTCTGCTGTTTTGCCGTTCCCTGCATTTGTATTGTTTTGTATTCTATTGTATTTTATTGTATTTTATTGTTATATTATGTGTTTTAATACTACTAAGTTTAATTCTGTCTTAAGGGGTGTGGGAGGGAATGGGAGGAGGGATTGGGATATTGGATTGTTTTAACTGTATTGTCTTAACCGTTGTAAGCCGCCCCGATTGCGACGCAGAGGGGTGGGGTAGAAATAAAACTTATTATTATTATTATTATTATTATTTCAAGGTCCCTTACTTCCAGGAAAGGGCACAGCTGGCATATCAGCCAAAGCTGATAGCAGGTGCTCCTGATCATTGCATTTACCTGATTAGTCATCTGAAGTGACGGATCCAGGAGCACCCCCAGACTGCGAACACAGTCCTTAGCGGAGAGTGTGACCCCATCCAGGTCTGGAGATTGTATCCCAATACCTAGTTTCGGGGCCGCAACTGTTAGTACCTCTATTTTATCTGGATTCAGTCTCAATCTGTTTTTCCTCATCCATCCCATTACTGCCTTAAGACGATCATTGAGAGGAGAGATGCCATCTGAAGACATAGCCGACGACCGAGTCATGGAGAAATATATCTGGGTGTCATCAGCGTACTGATAACACCCGCTCCATGACTCGGAATGATCTCTCCCAGCAGCTTCATTTATCTATTGAACAACATCGGGGACAGGATGGCACCTTGAGGGATGCCACAATTAAGCTCCCTCCTAGTGGAGCAACTGTCCCTGAGCAACACCCTCTGGAATCTGCCCGAGAGGAAGGAACGGAACCACTGCAATGCAGTGCCTGCAATTCCTAACCCCCTCAGGCAATCCAAGAGGATGTTGTGATCTATTGTGTCAAAAGCCACTGAGAGGTCTAAGAGCACCAACAAGGTCACACTATGCCTATTGATGCTCAGACGAAGGTCGTCAGCCAAGGCAACCATGGCAGTCTCAACTCCAAATCCTGTCCTAAAGCCAGTTTAAAATGGGTCTAGATAATCGGTTTCCTGTAAGACAGCTTGGAGTTGAAGAGCAACCACCCTCTCAATCACTATGCTTAAAAAAGGTAGTAAGGAGATCAGCCTATAGTTGTTCATATCCAGGGGGTCTTAACCGGCGCTTCATTTAAGCAAGATGGAATGTAACCTTCCCTGAGGGATGCATTGATAATGTCCCTAAGGAGCAGCCTTAATGCATCCCCCCCCCCGGACGGCCAGCCATGACGGGCAAGGATCGAGAGGGCAAGTCATCTTCTTCACACTACCAAGGAGCTTGTCCACATCATCAGTACTTACAGATTGGAATTGATCCAGTATAATTTCGTTAACGGAGTTGCTGGACACCTCGTCAACTGATTCTGTTACAACTCTGGTGTCTAAGTTGGTTCTTATCTGAGAGATTTTATCTGCAAAGATGTTAAATGTGTCACAGCAGGCTGTTGTCTGGTTAAGTCGTGGGTTCTGCATGGGTGGCACTTGCGTCAGCTCTCCTACCACCCTAAACAGCTCTGCTGGATGGGACTCTACAGACGCAATATGTGCAGAGAAGAAAGATCTCTGCGCTGTATGTATTGCCTCTCAGTAGGACCAAAGAAAGTTCCTATGACGAGTCTTGTCAGATAAGAGTCAAGTCTTCCTCCAGGTGTGCTCCAGTCATTGTCCAACTCGCTTCATCTTCCTAAGCTCCTCCGTATATCATGGCTTACGATTAGAAGCGGGTTGGAAAGGACGCTTGTGAGTGATTGCGTCAATAGCCTTGGTGAGATCAGTATTCCAGATATTCACCATTGAACCCTCCAAGGCTTTCTGGAACCCAATAGGTTCCATTAGACTTCGAGGGCGGACCATTCTAATGGGTCCACCACCTCTGCTGGGGTAGATAGTGGTTCTTAGTTCAGCCTTGATCAGGAAATGATCTGTCCATGACAATGCAGAGGTTTTTATTATCTTTGCCAACGGATATTTGTGTTCTGTACTGAAGACCACGTCGAGGGTATGACCCACACAATGTGTGGGCCTGATGACCAGTTAGGATAGGCCCATGTTTGTCATGTATTCCATGAACTCCTGACCTGCACCTGTTAAACTTGATAAACTGGTCTCGAGTGGAATGTTGAAGTCACCCAAAACTAAAAGTCTGGGCAACTCTAACAGCAACTCTGAGACCAACTATGTCAGCTCAGTTAGGGAGTTTGCTAGGCAACGGGGTAGTTGGTATACTAGCAGAATCCCCAGACTATCCTTGGTCCTCAGGCTCAGGTACATGCACTTGAAGTGGCCTGTGTTTCGGACATGTATCCTGGTCAAGATCAGGTTGTTCTTATGAACCAGAGCCACTCCACCCCCTCACCCCTTTCCCCTTACCTGCTCACCAACAAAGTACCCAGCCAGGAGGGCCTATGTCCATGTTGTAGCACTACCCTCTCCCAGCCAGGTCTCTGCAAAGCAAGCCAGGTTGGCATCCTCATCTACGAGGAGGTCGTAGATAATATGAATCTTGTACTTAACTGACCTGGCATTGCAAAGGAGCAGAGTAAGGTTCTGAGGAATGGTTGGTGCACTCTACAAGCCATTCCAGGAAACAGAGTGAACTGAAGGCAGAATAGCTTTCAAACATTGATCCCAATTTCTTTTGTAACAACCTTTCACTCTGTTGCCGTCATACCTTCCTTTCCCCCACAGAACCCCTATTTCTGCTCCCAGGTCATTCCCCATCACTATGAAAGATGGAGATGTAGAGCAGCCAAATTTACTTCCTTCCCTGTGTTCTTCCAACAGTTCAAAAAAGAGGGAAGCTCTCAATGGCCAGCTCAGGGGTGGGAGGGTCTGTTTGTTGTTAAGGTAGGAGGATAGGGTGGGCTAAGGAGCCTCTGATCAGTTATAATTCCCAGTCCTGCTCCTGGCACCAGTACTATGGCCACCGCTGGTAGTGAAAGGACTGGACAGGCTAGATGAGAACTACCATACAAAACCCGGCCCCCACCACTGCTGCAGTGCTGCTGGGTGTGGTGGTAATTGGGCAGGCTTTGTACCTCTGCCCCGGTCCCCTCCTGGCCCCACCACCACTGCCACTGCTGCACTGCTGGGTATGGTGGTAGTTGGGTGGCTTTATGCTTCCGCCGTGGGCCTTTCCTGGCCCCACTGCCACTGCCGCTGCTGTGCTGCCAGGTGTGGTGGTAATTGGGTGGCTTTATGCCTCCGCCCTAGGCTGCTCCCGGCCCCGCTGCCGCTGCCACTGCTGCGCTGCTGGGTAAGTTGGTGCTTGGGTGGGCTTTATGCCTCCACCCTGGGCCTCTTCCGGCCCTGCTGCCACTGCCGCTGCTGCACTGCTGGGTGTGGTGGTAATTGGGCGGCTTTATGCCTCTGCCCTGGGCCTCTCCCAGCCCTGCTGCTCTCCTGGCTATAGCAAAACCTTTGACTGCATAGACCATTAGAAGTTGTGGAATGCTCTCAAAGAAATGGGAGTCACACTACATTTGATAGTCCTGATGAGAAATCTGTACTTAAGACAAGAAGCTACCATTAGAACAGACTATGGAAAAACAGAATGGTTTGCAATTGGTAAAGGAGTGAGGCAAGGATGTATTTTATCACCCTATCTCAACTTGCATACAGTAAATATAAATAAGAAGAGCAGATTTGGACTCAGAAGGAGAAGTGAAGATAGGAGGAAGAAACATCAACAATCTAAGATATGCAGATGACACCATACAACTAGTGAAAAATATCAGAGGCTTGGAATGATTACTAAGGAAAGTTAAAGGAGAAAGTGCAAAGGCAGGCTTAATAAAACAAAAATAATGACTATGGAGGATCTACATAAATTCAACCTAGATAACAAAGAAATCAAAATAGTTAAAGAGTTCCCATGCCTTGGAACAAACAGAGTGGAGACTGTAGTCAAGAAATCATAAGACTAGGAATGGGAAAGGCAGCTGGGAAGTAACTAGATAAGATCCTGAAATGTAAAGATGTAAACTGTAAAATGTAAACTGAGCATCAAAATCAGAATCATCCAAGCCATTGCATTCCCCATCACCATGTATGGATGTGAGAGCTGGATAGTGAGGAAAGTGTATAAAAAGAAAATCAACTAATTGAGATGTGGTGGTGGAGAAGAGTGCTGAGGATCCTGGGGGACAGTTAAAAAAAACAAATAAATGTATCCTTGAACAAATCAGGCCTGAGCTCTCCCTAGAAGCCAAGATGCTGAAGCTGAGACTGGGAAGGCATGACTCAGAAAAGGCAATAATGCTAACAAAGGTGAGGGACAGCAGAAAGCGAGGAAGCATGCATGCCAGATGGGTAGACTCAATCAAGGAGGCCACAATCTCAATCTACAAGACCTAAGCAGAGTGCTGGAGGACAGGAGGTCTTGAATGTGTCTCATCCACAGGGTCACCATGAGTCTAGGTTGACTCCGCCACAGCTTTTCCCCATTTCTGCAGGGTGGCACATGTAAATGCCGAGCAGCAGGAGTGTCACAATGCTGCCCGCTATCTGGCCAGGTGGGCAACATGGCCAGGTGGGCAACATGATGCCGGCTTGGGGGTGGAGTCGGGGTGTGTGCTGTGCGTACATGCCCCCACAGCTAACATTCTTCCTAATGTTCGGGTGGGATATCTTTTCCTGTAGTTTGAATCTGTTGCTCTGGATCCTATTCTCTGGAGTTTCAGAAAACAAGCTTGTTCTATCCTCAATATGACATCACTTCAAATTCTTATACAGGGGTATCTTATACCTCTTAACCATCTCTTCTCTAGGCTAAACATTCCCAGCTCCCTAAGGGCCTGTACAGACTGCCAGAAATAATCCATTTTGAGACCACTTTAACTGTCCTGGCTCATGAGTCATGGGAAATGTACTTTTTTCTGAGACATTAAGCCTTCTCTGTCAGAGAGCTCTGGTGCCACAATAAACTACAGTTCCTATGATTCCTTAGCACTGAGCCAGGACAGTTAAAGTGGTCTCAAGCTGGATTATTTCTCACAGTCTGTATAGGCTCCTTCAACATTTTGGTCACCCTCCTCTGGGCATGCTTAAGCATGTCAACATCCTTTTTGAACTATAGTGCCCAGAACTGTATTCAAGGTGAGGTCTGACCAAAGCCAAGAAGAGAGGTACTATTTACTTATATTGTGTTCTCATATCTCATGCTTTAAGCTCCATTTTGTGCACCTCCTGAGAACTCTGGTTCCTGGGTAGTAGAGATATCCCATGCTATTTTTCAATGACTCATTATGCAGAAGCCATGTATTCTGTCCATCAATAGGTTGACCCTATTTGTGAAGTACCTTCCATGCTAATTGGATAATGAGTAGTCTGTACATTGTAATTGGACAGGTTGTAGTTAGTACTTGGAAATTCAACTATTAAAAGTACTGAGTCTGAATTGGAGATAAACATCTTTGGGGAAAGAACCTGTAAGAGCCCCTTAGAATGGAAGCTACTAGTTGTCTCTTGGAATTCTTGCTGGAGGCAGAACATAGAAAAAAAAAATGTATGAAATCCTAACCCAAATAACTAACTTATTGCTAACCATCAATATTCTGAAATTTTCATTTTGATCTGGAAAGACCCCCACAACTCAATGAATTTTTTTTAAAAAATCATGATTTATTTGGGTTACGTATAGAGACAGGTTCTGGCTTATGGCAACCCTAAGGCAACCCTATCATGGGATATTCTTTTTTAAAAAAATTATTTATCTATCATGGAATATTCTGAGGCTGAGTGTGTGTGACTTGGCCAAGTCACCCAGTGGGTTTTCAGTGAGGATTTGAACCTTAGTCTAGATTTTGAACTGCAATCAAAAGATGTAGTCCAGTGCTCATACCACTATGCTATGCTTGCTCCTATAGAGGAATATATACAGAGATTATGGGTAGATACTTCCATTTCAGCAAGTATAGGTTGATTAAGGAACTCTCACCCCAGATATATTTATCACTGTTATGTTTGTTGTCTTGGTTATCTTTAGGTAGCAGAAGAAATCCATACTGTTCACCAGGCATTTGGTAGACAGAGTTTTTGAAGGGTATCTTTGCCTAACACACTGCTTATAGTGTGGTTTATATGCTCAGACAACACATTATTTGTTTCTCAGACTGCTGACACTCAATTAGTAGTAATTGTTTTTCTTGTTTTTAACTGTTAGATTCTCAATTGATTTTGTTACTGCAATTGCTATATTCTCATTGTTTTTATAGATTTTGTAAACTGCTCTGAAGATCATGTTTGGAAAAATAAAGAGGTTAGGAAGAAAATAGAAGCAGTATGCTAATAATGGAAACTTGCCCCTTAGATTACACACTACTGATCTAACAGCTCAATTCTACACGTTTACTTAGAAGTAAGCTTCAGAGCAGGATGAGAAAATTTGTCAGTTTATTTTCTCTTGCCTTCAGGTTTTTAAAGGGTCTTTAAATCACAAATACTGAGGCCTGAACCACATGGGCCAAAAGTGCCAGCTTTGGGCCAATCTGGGGGCATGGCACACAGATGACTCATGCTCTCAGATTTGGCCAAAGCTGTGCCACAGCCATCTAAGATGGCCCAGGGCCATGGGCAAAAGAAGTGCAAAAAAGGTGGCTCATCCGGGACGGTGGTGGTGGCCAGCCTCGGGACCATGGTGTCTGGTTGCTGTGGTCCGATGTTGATTGGGGAGCAACTGGTTGAGGCCACTCCAAGCTGCTGGTCTTCTTGACCCCCAAGAAGTTTATAATTTTTTTAAAACTAACTAATTTGAATTTTTCTTCCATCTGCATTAATTAAATTAAAGAAGTATAGTTATTCATAGCATAGAAAGACCCACGTCTGTCTCTCATGTACGTTCCAGGAGGGCATGCTAGGGGGAAAAAAGAGGTGACAATCCTCACTCAGTGACACAAACATTGGGGAATACTTAGGAATTCAAGACCAGACCTTTGAGAGCTATGCTATGCTTTCAAATCCCTGAATGGGCAGATCTGTCACTTTCAGTTTCTCCCACATTTGAATTGATTAAATCTTGATTTTTTTCTCATTCTATACTTGAAGCAATTTATCAATTCATCTATTTAATTTGTGCAAAACTAACTGGAACAAAATTTTCACCCACTCCAATGAATTCAGTGGAATTTGCTCCCAGGAAAATATGTATAGGGCTGCACTAGAAGACAATACACATCCTTAGATTATATATATTCTGTTGCTATAGGCAGATTTTGGGATGTGGTGGCTTAGTGGTTAAGATGCCAACTCTGACAACCACAAAGTCAGTAAATCAGCAGTTTGAGACCCAAGCACTGTGTGATGGATTACATTTCTGCACTACACACTTATAGTGCTGCTATTCCACTATTACTGCACTGTCTGCCTCCTGTTGCATTCTGAGGCTTGTAGTTCAGTGAGGCCTAACAGCTCCCTGGCTGAGAATTTTAAATGTCCCTCCTTCAACTGCAAATCCCAGAATGCAACAGGAGGCAGCCAGAGCACTAATAGTGGAATAGCAGCACTATAACAGTGTAGTGCAGAAATGTGGGGAGTGAGCTCCCTTCACTAGTCCCAGCTTCTGCCAACCTCGCAGTTCAAAAGCATGTAAAAGACAGGACCTTAGTAATCATGATTAGGCTTTGCCAGGGTAGCCAGATGCAATATGGGGTGTCAGTAGTATGTGTCCAGTTACAGGCACATAGCTAGGTACTTCTCTGCCTTGTCCTTGTTCTCCAACAGCCAGTAAATAGCCATATTGAGGAGGCATTTTGTTGCTGTGTGTTTCAAGTCATTTTTGACTTAAAATGACCCCATCACAGGGTTTCATGGCAAGACTTTTTCAGGTGAGGCTTGAGAGTGTGCCACTTGTCCAAGTCACCCAGTGGGCTGCCATATCTGAGTGGGGATTTGAACCCTGGTTTACCATAGTCCCAGTCCAACATGCATCAGTGATCCCCAAACTTTTTAGGGTTACTGCTCCCTTTCCTCTTGGGCAATAACCCTAGCAACCTATGCCTATTTTTTTTTGATATTAAGTGTACTGTTTGTACAGCAGCCATCAATCCAGAGGCATCTATCTCAGCTGTATCCAGCTCACCACTGCCTCCTTCTCAGCCTCTCATGTGTGAATACAGCAGCAGAAGCACCCCAGGCCTGATCCTCCCTCTTGCCCACACTGGCCCTTCCAGCAAAAAGAAGCCTGCCTGCCTGCCTGCCTGGCTGCTTGGTTGCTGCTCCCAGGGTAACTGGCTGCTCCACTTCTTCCTTTGCACCTGGTCACCTTAGGAGCAGCAATCAAGCAGTTAGCCAGCTGGACTCCTTTTGTTACTCCCTTTCCTCCTGATCATCTGGGGAGCAGCATCTGAGCAGCTGGATGAGCAGCCCCTTGCCCATGCTGATTTTCATCTGAGAGGATTCAGCAGCTAAATACTGAGTTTTAGAGAGGGTGAGGGAGAAAACATTGTGCTGTTCCAGAACTTTATACTATGTTTTCTTGCTGCAGTAAGAAGAGGACCCTTGTCCCATATTCAGCCTGGCAACCTTACATATATCAGATTGTATGTGGATGTGCTTTCATGTTGACTGATGACATACGAATTTCATAGGGCTTTCTTAGGTGGTTCCTGGAGGAAAAGAAACATTGCCACACTGATCTTCACATGATGCATGGGGCCAAAATGGGCAAAACACGGTCTCAATCTGCACTTCACAGTGATTCTCTAAAGTTAAAAAAAGTCCCTCTTTTCTCCAGATCAGGGTGGAAAATCCAATCAGTCCCCTGAGCATGAGGACTGTGAGCCAGTTTGTACACAGTGGGGAGGATTATCAGTGGGCAGGCAAGCTTCCGACCTGGAACTTTCACTTTTGAGTTCCTGTGGTTCCTCCAGTGACATTCATCTTTCAGATATGCAAGTCAACTGCACAAGAGTACATTAGCACACACCATCAGTACAGAGCACCAATGTAAATGAATTGGATACATGCACATTTACACAACAATGTGTATTGACAGTGCTGCCCATATCATCCTACTATGGGTGCCGGTTATACAAATAGCTCATCCTTCCCATGGTTCTGGAATCCCCAAAGGTAAGACAGGTTTTTCCATCACTTCAGATACAGCTTTAGATTAGGTGATATAAATTCCATATTATCAGAGAGGCCAGGTTCCAGCATCTCTACATTTTTATAACTAGCTACAAATTACACTTCAAGCTGATTTGTTATTTCTTGCTAATGACTGATTCCTGTTCTTTCTTGTGTGTGTGTTTCTACAGCACTGCTTAGTGGAGAGCAATCCCCCTTTTTAATACTTTTCCAGGCCAGATTATATTTTCTGGACAGCCAATAAACCACCTGCTTTTCATGAATATTTAATCAAGTTATTGGACAGTGCTAGCAGTTTTTGGTATAATGTAGGGTTACAAACCCTACAGGTGGTCTGGATCTCTGGATGGTAGAAATAAAGAGGTCATGATATATGGTAGGAGGAGGATTTCTACTGAGATTCTAGAGCTTGTTTTTCAGGTTGGTAAATTATTCACAAGCCAACTGTTCTTCTGCAGAAAAACATTTGACATTTGACCCAAACAGAAGGAGGTAGGAAAGTCTGGCCACTTGCTCAATAACTAGCTATATCAGTGCAGAAAACCTTATAAGTACTTCACATACAAGAAGTGCTTTTGCAAACTTCCACTGAGCAAAAACAGCTGGCATAGAGATTATATTTATTTATATGCCACTCCCAGTCTCCCACTCCAGTTTGGGACTCAAGGCATCTTACAACACTTGAAAAAGACATAGGAGTAAAGATAGGAAAAAGTATTATCAACTATTTAAGATATGTGGATGAAAGCATACTAGCAGAAAACAGCACAGATCTAGAGCAACTACTAAGGAAGGTCAAAGAAGAAAGTCCAAAAGCAAGCTTGCTGAACATAAAGAAAACAAAAATAATGACCACAGAGGACCTACACACATTCAGCCTAGACAATGAGGAAATTGAAACTGTAAAGGCGTTCTCGTACTTGGAATCAAGCATCAGTTGGAATGGAGACTGCAGTCAGAAGAAGAAGGCATGGGAAGGATAGCCATGAAAGATCTAGCCAAGATTCTAAAGAGTAAAGAGATACAACTTTGGCCTAAAGGTAAAATAATCCAAGCCACTATATTCCCCATCACCATGTACAGATGTGACAGCCGGATGTGAAGAAAATGGATAAAAAGAAAATCAATTCATTTGAGATGTAGTACTGGAGAAGAGTGCTAAGGATACCATGGACAGCCAAAAAATCAAACGGGTTCTTGAACAGATCAAGCTTGAAATCTCCTTGTAAGCCATGATGATCAAACTGAGGTTGCCATATTTTGGCCATATTATGAGAAGGCACAACTCATTAGAAAAGACAATAAGGCTAGAAAAGGTAGAGGGAAGTAGAAAGAGAGAAAGACTTCAAACTAGATGGATTGACTTAATTATGGAGGTCACAAGTACTAATTTACAGGACCTAAGCAGAGCAAGGGAGGACAGGAAGGCTTGGAGATGTCTCATCCACAGGGTCACCATGAACTGGGTCAACTCAGGAGCAGCGTGATGTAAGCCTTTTTGGGACTGCAGCAGCAGTCCACTTTGGAAGCAAGCTATGTGGTTGCTGCGATCCCAGCATGATCAGGGCCTGAGCAGCTGGAGGCTGCTCCTTCTGGACCATCTGCTTCAGCCCCATCTCTCGTATCTGCCTTCTGCAATGTAAAGAATACTAGGAAATAGTATAAAGTGGGGCTTCCTTATCTGCAGGCTTGCCATCCATGGATTTAACCATCCATGGACGGCAAGCCCCTGTTGTTCCAGTGATGGCATATACATGCGGCCAGACTAGCAGGCATGTGCACATCATGCTGCCATTAGAGAGAATAGGATTTGAGGTCCTGTGTTTTTTGGTATCTGGGGGATGGGGGCAGAACAGATCCCCCATAGATACGAAGGTCCTATTCTATGTCATAGGTATGAATTCTGTTGTTAGTCCTGCTTAGAGTACACCCATTCAACCAGTGGGATTTATTTACATGTTTACTCACCATACAACAATTGATTGACTGGGTCTTCTCTGGTTGGGACTAACTAACAGGAAGTCAGCCATTTTGTCACAAAAGGATGCTGTTCTGGCCTGTCTGACTTCATAGTTGTCCTCTTTGAACTGAAAACAAATCCTACAATAAGGTCAATACTCACTGTGGGTACCTGTTAACATCCAAGTATGGGTAATTATAGCTCTCTAGATATTGTTGGATTGTATCTCTCATGATCCCTTCCCATTGATTATGTCAGCTAGGAATGATGGAAGTGTAATATGAAAATATGTGTTGAGTTGCAAATGCCTGTTCTTGTTACAAGTCATGAAGGTTTGGTTTTTAAAAAACATTCACAAGAAGTGAAAGGTAATCCACTTGACTCATTGCCATTGATGGCAATGAGTTAGGTGGGTTAGCTTTCACCTTTTGTAACAGAGACAGTATGAGCCTGCATTTTAAACAGGGGCATCACTAGGGGATGTAGGTTGCACCGGGTGGCACCATAAGGGAGTGTGACATCACTGCTCCTTAAACATCTATCTTTTTGGCAGAAATGGGCTGTGGCATTTGCCTGTGACTCTTTAAAATGTTAGAGTTTAGTGGAAGAGATAGTGTGAGTGAGGCAAGGCTCAGTGGGAGGAGAAAGGAGAGGCCATGGGTGAGATAAAGAAATTGAGCAAAGGGATGCAAGATATCCATCTGGAAATGAGGGACATGAAGACAGAGTTAAAACATGGTTTTAAGACAGAAATTAAAAGTCTTAAATGATTGATTGAAAAAGTAACAAAAGACTTGAAAGAAACAGATAAAAAAGTGGAGGTCCTAGAAGCAAAAACTAAGGAAATGAGTGATAGAACACTACAACTTTCACTGGAACAAGAGAGAGAAAAAGATCTGAGGGCAATATCAGATCTCAAAGCGAGAGATCGATGTCTTAAAGTAAGAGGTCTTAGAGAATTACAAAATGAAGATTTATATAAGTATTTAGTTCCAATTCTAGCTGATTTTGTGGAAATCCCTTGTGCAGAATTTTTAAAAGAAATCAATAAGATCTTCAGGATCAACTCCAGAATTGCGTGAGAAAAGAACCTCCCAAGAGACATCTCGATATACTTTGTGAGAACCAAAATTAAAGAAACAGTGTTAGAAAAAAAGTTATGAAAAGAGATTAATAATAGATAAAGAAGAATTGATGATACTAAAAGATATCCCTGAAGGAATTCTGAAGAAAAGAGCTGAGTATATAAATTCCTAACAGCATCCTTGAAAAGACAAAATATCCCATACAGATGGGAGCTACCAGAGGGTGTTTCTTTCACTTATAGGAAGAAGAGATTAAGGAAAAAATCACTGAGTAAAGCAAGAGATTTTTTAAGATCATTCAGGAAAAAGCAGGAACTGGACGAATCAGAAGACTCGAATGAACTTATGGGAGATGAGGAAGACCAGGAAGAGAAAGACAAGGATGAGAAGAATCCAGAGGAAAGTAAAGAAGAAGAGGGAGAAACAAATGATATATAAGTTAAGTATTTAAGGGGACTTTCTTTGCAGATTAAATATGAATCTTAAAATCATTTCCTGGAATATAAAGGATATCAATGGTCTAATAAAAAAAAAGTTTATCATTATTTGAGGAAAAAAACTGGGATGTAATATGTCTTCAGGAGACCCATGTCAGAGATAAAGATGTGGGCCTCCTAAAAAATAAAAATCTGGGACAAGAATTTGTTTTGACCACTAAAACAAAGAAAAAGAGTGTTGTGATGTATGTAAACTCAAGTATACCATCTGTAGAAATATTGAACGATAAAGAAGGAAAATATATAGGGGTTGAAATTAAAATTGGAAACCAGAAAGTGTTGGTCATAGGAGTTTATGACTCATTGGAAGGAAAAGAAATTTTTTACTTGAGATTAATGAAAGAAATCTTAGATTTAAATTATAATTCCATCATAATGATGGGCGACTGGAAAGGAGTGGTAAATCCATTAATAGACAGGAAATCAGATAAAATAATAAATAAAAATCAAGGGAAATTACCAAGCAGTTTTAACAATATGATCAATAATTTGGAACTGATAGATATTTGGAGATTTAAATATGGGGAAGAAAAAGATTTTACCTTCTATTCCAATAGACATAAATCATTATCTAGACTAGATATGTTTTTTACTTCTAAATCATGGGCAAAAAAGGTAATTAAAATGGAATCCCTTCCGAAAGCAATCTCTAATCATAACCCAATTTTGATGGAATTAAAAATAGGGGAATGAATCCGCTTATGGTGGCTTAATGAAAATTTACTGAAAAAGAAAAAGGTAACAGAAAAATCTAAAAAAAAATTTGAAAAATTATTTCCAAGAAAACCTGGGGAAAGGGGTATATGATATTATGGTTTGGGAAGCAAGCAAAGCCATCTTGAGGGGATTCTTTGTACAAGAAAATATCCAATGGAAGACAAAAAATTAATGAATTAATTAAAGAAAAAGAAAAAGACTTAAAAGAAAATCCAAATAGAAATAAACTGGCGAGAGAAATAAAAATCTTACAGACACAAATACTGACGTGCTTAGTAGAGGAGCTGGGAAAAAATGAAATATACTAAACAATACTACTTTGAAAATGCAAACAAAACAGGGAGATAAACTATTAAAATTGGCTATTGACTTGAATCAGAGTATAGAGTTGGAACAATGGGAAAAAAAATTGGAAGGTAAGGATTAGATACCCATTAAATGTTAAGAGAGAATGTATATAAATCAATGTTTAGGTGGTATCTGATACCTGTCAGATTGTCTAAAATGTTTAAAGGATTTAAGCCTAATTGTTTGAAATGCGGAGTGGAACCTGGTACATATCTACATATGTGGTGGAATTGTGTAAAAGCCATAAGATACTGGAAGATGATACATCAAGAAATGAAAAAAAAATATTTAACTTGAATGGTCACCCAGACCCCAAGCTATATCTGTTGAATTTCTCAGATGATAGTAAATTGGAAAGAGAGGACAAGAAAATAATGTTTTTGGCTATAATTGTTGCCAGAATACTTTATGCCAAATATTGGAAGCAGAAGGAGATCCCAGTGTTGGAGGAGTGGAAATTAAAATTCTATGATTTTTATGACCTGGATAAGTTATCATATCTAGTTAAAAATAAGGCCTTGTTAGGTTTTTACAAAGAATGAAAATCATGGATTTCTTATGTGCAAGAGCAAGGTACAACTCTTCTTGTTTGATAATAAGTTCTAACATATATTATAATATGTTACTATTACATACAATATTTTAAGATTGAGGATATATATTAGGTAATATAGCTTTCATTATAGTTTTATACAATTATTAGGATGTTTAGGATATTTGAGACCTGATGATGCTGAGATGTAAGAATTCCAAGGGGAATTAACTAATTAGTTAATATTTCAGACCAAAACTTTATGTCATTATGTCTTCTTGTAACTAGGTTTCCAATCTCAGCTCTTCACTTTTCATACGCCAAAATTACAACTTCAGCACTGAGCATAATTCTCTTCTGGGGCTTGGCTGTATGAGACTCTAGGCTCAGATTAGTCCCTGTTTATTATGGGCTATAGTCACAACATGCTGTTGTTCATGCAATGAGAGATGAATTAGACATCAATGAATACCAGGTACATTAGGCTATATTTCAGAGGAAAGAACTGATATAACCATCTCTGAGTATTCCTTGCCTAAGAAAACCCTATGAAATCTATGGAGTCTACATAAGTTGACAGGCACACACACACACACACACATTAGGTACATCATGATAGGAAAAGAAACTGTGTGGCTATTTATGTTCACATATGCATGAATATAACTTGTTTTCTTAGAATTGATGAATAGATCAAAACACACAAACAAACCACCAACTGCCTTTAATGTGAAGCAATATGGTGTTGCTTAAACATTTTAAACATCAATGATGTTTAATGTGTGGCTCTGATGGATACACAATTTGACTTGTACCCTTAATGGTTGAATAGTATAGGGAATTTTGGCAAGTGCTGCTTGCATGACAAACAACACCTGCTAAAAGTCCTGCTTTTACAGCACAATTGAAGGGGCCCTGACCCTTGTTTCATCCAGTTGGTGATGGATGTTATGATGAACACACATAAATCTACTATCCCAATCACCTGCACTCTTAGGCCAGTCCTAGGAGCTGAGAATCAAATAGCCATATTTTTTCTCATTGTATTCCTTATATCCAGCATTTTGTCAATCATCAATGTTGGTTTCATTCCAGCATCTAGAAAAAATTAGGCCTCTGGGGCCTAATAGACTTTTCTGAAATGTATTTGTCCAGGATATTAAAACTGTTGGCAAATAACAACAACAGGTCTTTTGAAGATGGTCCATGTGCAGCAAGGTTCATGCCTGGTTGAGACGGAGATGTAATGCAACAGAGGTATAACTCCAGAGTCAACTTGATAGAAAATAACAACAAACAACAACATAGGCAATGTAGTTTGTGACAGGTTGCCTTTTGTTGCCTTGCATTTCATTAAAGTGGCTGGTATTTTACCAAGCCAGGATTCCTGCTTTGTTGGGAGTACAGCCATTTACTTTTTGGCTGGAAAATTATGATGAGAAATTATAGGTATTTTCAATTTACCCTAATCTCATTTTAAAATGTGCAGACCAAATTACAATAAAGGCAGGCACAGGTTGGAATATAAATGAGAGGCACTCCCATAACAGCCTCAAGATATAGCATGCTCTTAATTCATTTCCAGGCATCCTGACACTTCCCTATTGTTAGACAACAACAGCTAATCACCTTCCTTTGTTAAGAATGAATCACACTTCTTTTTACTAGCTTCCACATTGTTTGATAGTTCAGTCCTTCTGCTTAGGATGTAAAGAGGGATTTTTCTGTGCAAAAAAATAAAATAAAAATCTTTACTATGTAAAAAATGAAGTTTTCTCACAAAACAGTCACATATGAATGTTTTTCTGAGTGCCAAGAAACCGTGGTGTCAGTCCAGGATTCCTGTTCCCATTTTAAAAATATTTTTTTGGTGTATTTTTGAACATTCTGTCCGTCTCTGTTGTGAAATATTTGTGAGTGCATTGGGCTTGTGCAATGTTGGCATGTTGTTTTTACAACAGAAAATCACTTCTACTTCACTTCCTTTTTAAAATGACCTCTCCTGGGCCTAAAATGGATGAGGGGGGAAATGGATGAAATTGCCTCCCTGTCTCATAGACAGCATTTGACTGCATTGTGAATCCTGCTGTGTTCTGAGGCCATAGAATGGTGCCAGGGGCCACATACAGCCTGCCCCACTGTTGTAGAATCAAGGCAACTGGTTACCCAATGATTCCTTCAAAAGACATGGGGCTAAAGCCAGTTGCTAGTCCCAAGTAGAGTAAATCCACTGAATCAATATTTCATACATTTCAATTTACTATTTAACAAACATCCCCATCTTCAAAAATGGAAAAAAAAGAAGAAGATTCCAACAATTATTGTCCAGTTAGTCTGACATCAATACCAGGAAAGATTCCAGAGTAGATAATTAAATAGAGAGGCTGTGAACATTTAGAAGGGAATGCCATAATTAAAAACAGTCAACATAGGTTTCAGAGAAACAAGTCATCCAGACTAATCTGATCCTTTTAAAAAAATAAAATAAAATAAAAATAAATAAAATTACCAGCTTGATAGATGATGGGAGTGCTGTGAATATAGCTTATCTGGATTTCAGTAAGGCCTTTGACAAGGTTCCCCATGACATTCTTGCAAACAAGCTAGTAAAATGTGGGCTAGACAATGCAACTGTTAAGTAGATTTGTAATTGGTTGACTGACCAAACCCAACAATGGCTCCTTTTCATCCTGGAGAGAAGTGACCAGTGCCACAGGGTTCTACCATGGGCCCAGTGCTATTCAACATCTTTATCAATGACTTTGGGGGCACCAAATTAGGAGTAGTAGCTAATATCCCAGATGAGAGGATCAAAATTCAATATGACCTTAATAGATTAGAAAGCTGAGCCAAAGCTAACACTTGGATGACAGTATTGGGGGCATAGTTATCAAATTTGCAGACGACACCAAATTAGGAGGAGTAGCTAATACCCCAGAAGACAGGATCAACATTCAAAATGACTTGAACAGACTAGAAACCTGGGCTAAAGCTAACAAAATGAAATTCAACACGGAGAAATGTAAGGTACTGCACTTAGGGCAAACAAACAAACAAACAAACAAACAAAAAAACACGAAAAGCACAGATATACAATGAGGGACACCTGTCTGAATGAGACTACATGTGAAAGGGATGTAGGACTCCAGGTAGACCACAAGTTGAACATGAGTCAACAGTGTGATGCAGCAGCTAAAAAAGCCAATGCAATTTTAGGCTGCATCAATAGAAGTATACTATCTAGATCAAGAGAAGTAATAGTGCCACTCTATTCTGCTTTGGTCAGGCCTCACCTGGAATACTGTGTCCAGTTCTGGGCACCACAATTCAAAAAGGATGTGGAGAAACTGGAGAGTGTCCAAAGGAGGGCAACTAAAATGGTGAAGGGTCTGGAAACCAAGCCCTATGAGGAACGACTTAGGGAGCTGGGGATGTTTAGCCTGGAGAAGAGAAGGCTGATAGGTGATATGATAGCCGTGTTTAAATATTTGAAGGGATGTCATATTGAGGAGAGAACAAGCTTGTTTTCTGCTGCTCCAGAGACTAGGACCCGAAACAATGGATGCAAGCTTCAAGAAAAGAGATTCCACCTCAACATTAGGAGGAACTTCCTGACAATAAGGGCTGTTCGACAGTGGAACACACTCCCTCGGAGAGTAGTGGAGTCTCCTTCCTTGGAGGTCTTTAAGCAGAGGCTGGATGGCCATCTGTTCAGGATGCTTTGATTTTGAGTTTCTGTATAGCAATAGCAATAGCAATAGCAAGTACATTTCTATACTGCTTATCAGTGCACTTAAGTACACCCTAAGAGGTTTTCAATGTGTAAGGTAATTGCCCCCAACAAAATGGTACTCATTTTAGAGACCTATGGAAGGATGCTAGGCTGAGTCGACCATGAGCCCCTGGCTGGTATTGAACTCAGAACTTAGAGGGAATGCAGCCCTGGGCCACCCCCAGAAGCAGAGGATCGAGGCCGAGGCTGCCGGACACCTTAGCCCTGATCCTCCCTTTTGTCCCTTGCGAAAGGAGTGCTAAAATAGTGCTCCTTCCACAAGCTGCAAAAGAGGTGCCCCAAGAGGCATGGCATGCCACTTTGGTGTCTCTTCCGGCTCAGTGTGACTGGATGCTGAGCCGGAAGGACATAATTCGAGTGCCCATTGTGCGGACGGGCTGTTGCTCCAATGACGTCCTCAGGAAAGGGATGGGACGCCCAGCGTCCGGCTGCCCTTTCCCTTCCTGGGATTGAGGACGGCGTTTTTTGCTGTTTGCATCCCCCCTTAGTGGTTTGTGAGTGAGTGGCTGCAGTACAAGCATTTAACTACTGTGCCACCGGGCTGCAGTACAGGCATGGCAGGGGGTTGGACTGGATGGCCCTTGTGGTTTCTTCCAACTCTATGATTCTATGATTCTATGAATGGATTCAATGGTTAAACTCAAATGGGATTAGCTATTGGTTTTAAGCCATAAAGGATAGAAAATACCCTTTCTGTGAAAACAGCCTTGATTGCTAATATCCAGCAAAGTGGCAAAATTTCAAAATTTGCCAACTGTAGGTCTTTTTTCTTAGCTTCTGCTTCCACCTCAACTCTTCACTTACATTTTCAGCTTGTCAACAATCCTTTAATATTTCCCATTGTCTCTTGCTTTTTGAAAACAAGCCAAAGTTGTTAGCATAAACATGGGAGTATTAGCGTAGTAGGAGAAAACTGTGAATGCAGGTGGAAGAGTCAGAAAAAAGCAGTAACCTTGCTCTGCTTCTTCCTGGCATGCAGGATGCAAATTTCCATACACTCACTGAGCTCTGGCAGTATAAATAGTTTATGGCATATCAAACTATTAAACATGATTTTAATCCCACTTGTGATGTTCACCACATAACTCACAGGAGGCCTGCTTTGATGTGGCTGGTGGAATGGAAATGACTTTGAACAGATGTTCCAGCCGGAGTCACTTAGCCTCCCTATTACAAACCTTGGGTCTCTTTTTAGAGGAGGTGGGATGGAAAGCTAGATTGATTTTGCAATTTAATGTTAGTTTAGGGCTGATGTGCACTATCTGCCCTTGTGAGCCCCAATGATTCCTTTCATCCTTAAAGTGGGCTTCCCTTAATTTTGCCTCCTAGAAGAATCTGGAAAGTGAGAAACTCTTATTACCATGTACAGATATATTTATGATGTTCTTTCAAGCATCACGAAACATGATTTCTGTTAAATCATTTATGTAACTATTGATCGCCAGAATAACTTCATTCTTTGTGACATTTAAATGTAAAGGTGGCCTATTTTCAGATAGAAGTCAACAACTTTTGTAAGATGGAGTACACAGAACAGAAACTGGAATGTACAGACAGCAACCTTTCTCATGGTCCTAACCACCAGTGGCCAATGTCAGTGGCAACCAACTGGACCAAGCTGCTGTAGGAGAGTCAGAGAGTCCTATGATCAGAATCCCATTGCAGAAGTTGTTACAGAATCCTTTCCTTTCTCACATGGAGGACGGTCTGCCAGATCAGAAGTGAGAGCTGTTCAACAGTGGAACACACTCATTCGGAGTGTGGTGGAGTTTCCTTCTTTGGAGGACTTTAAACAGAGGCTGGATGGCCATCTGTCAGGGATGCTTTGATTTTGAATTCCTGCATGGTAGGGGGTTGGACTGGATGTCCCTTGTGGTCTCTTCCAACTCTATGATTTTATGATTCTATGATTCTAAGTGGCTGACATTTTGTGTGCTGCTTTTGGCTTCGGAAAACATTCTACCCAAGTAAGAAAGCATCAGGGGCTTTCTGTTTCACATCCAGCAATGCTGTCTTTATTTCAGAATTGACAAATGACCAATTGTTATTTCTGGGGGAATCTTTCCAATCCACACTAGGGTGGGCACTGTTGACTCCAAGAGAATAGGACCCAGAGCAATGGATTCAAACTACAGGAAAATAGATTTCACCTAAACATTAGGAGGAACTTCCTGAGAGTAAGGGCTGTACGATAGAAGAAGATGCTCCCTCGGAGTGTGGTGGAGTCTCCTTCTATGGAGATCTTTAAACAGAGGCTGGATGGCCATCTGTTAGGGGTGCTTTGATTGTGAGTTTCTGCATGGCAGGGGCTTAGACTTGATGGCCCTTGTAGTCTCTTCCAATTCTTTGACTGGGGTAATTCTGCTTCTCAGCTTGATATTCCCAGACTTTCCTTTTTATTCAACCTTGGAAGTATTGGGAGGTCAGAAGTGGTACTACATTTCTGCCAAGTCAAAAGTGGCACTAAAAAATTAAATGCCATTTTAAATAAAGATGGGGGCTTGGAAGGAACCAGAACAGAGAGCAGACAACTACCTTTGAGTAGGAATGAGGAGAGGTCACATGTTTTTTTTTTAAATGAAAATTGATCAAAATTCAAATTTCTTCACATATGGGAGAGAAAGAACTTGAGATTACTATAGGAAGAGCTGGAAAAGATTCAAATATCCAGGTCTAGTCCTTTGTCAGTTATTATGTCTTTAAAAATCTGGATTGAAATTCTAGGGCTGGAATACTATTGGTTTCTTGTTGTTCTGTGCCTTCAAGTCATTTTCTGACTTATGGAGACTCTAAGGTGAACCTATCTTGGAGTTTTCTTTGCAAGATTTGTTCAGAGAGGATTTACCTTTGCCTTCCTCTGAGACTGAGAGAGTGTGACTTGACAAGATCACCCAGTAGGTTTCCATAGTTCAGCGGGCACTTGAATCCTGGTCTCCAAGAGTCATAATCCAAGCTCTAAATTCCCCTATAGAAGTGCTTGGCATCTTTGTCCTATATGGAATGTCCACATTCAGTATGGAAGTGGGGGCGCACACATGTTGTGTGCAGATGTGTAAAGTTGACTATTCCATTGAATGATTTTTATTGCAAGGAATAACTCTTTATGAAAATTTTGCTGCACAATCCGATGCAAGGTCCCAGCCTATGTTTTCAATCACAGTATGGCTGAATTAGGGCTGCCTTCTATTTCTTGAGCAGTTCCTTATCTTTAAAATGTCCATAACATTTCAGTAGGCCCAGCTATTCTTGGTGTCAGGAAGACTGTGTTATCACTGCCTGACATTTAGCTTTTAAAGATGAAGCACTTGTTTGGGGGAGGCGGGGGTGTTCAATGCACAAGGATTCAAGACTCTTAAGATATAAGTGTTCAAAGCTCTTCGCCTGGATGGACAAGCCTGCCAGTTCTGTTTTCTCCCACATTCCAATATTTCTTTCCATCATATTTATAAAAATGTTTGCAAATTTGGCAAAGTTTCCATTTTTTTTTAAAAAAATGAATGAAATAAAATGCTCACCCATCGCTATAAAGATCCCTCCTAAAGGTGAAATTCTGTCACCTGCACCTTTTCTGCAGCAGGTTGATGAATCCATCCTGTTATTATTACACCCCTTTCAATCAGTCATCCACTGCAGCTAAGCCAATAAATCCATTAGTGGCCATAAATAGAAAAAATATTCTAGTAGCTGGATGGGATATTATTATTTCTTTCACAGTATGGTGTACTTAATGGTCTGGAGTTGTGTGTGTGTGTGTGTGTGTTTTTAAATGATCTTGATTGGATCTCCCTCTTTTGAATTGGTTTCATCTGTCTTTGGAGATTCAGCTCACGTTTCTGGCCTTATACTGTACAGCATACCATAATGATGCCTCAGGTTCTGTGTTGTTGTTTTCCTCCAGCATTTGAAGCTGTTGTAACTGCTTGCTGGCTGTGAAAAAACCCCTCACCATTATCTCATTTTATCTTGCCAGTGATGTCAGGACGTGCTAAGGAACAACCCGAGAGCCTGTTAATCCGGCAGAATGGCTGGAAGTTTTAAGTGGTGAATTTTCTGCTGCCCTCGAATTTGATCAGCCAGTTTTTAATTGGAAACAGGAAAGCAGCTGGCATGCTAATATTGAATGCCCCACAATTGCAAATTGTTGGTAAATACAGATGCAGAAATGTGCAGATGCAGCTGAAGATGGGGGGAGGGGGGAGGGAGGAGAAGATCAGGTCAAATTTGACAGCAGTAAATACCCTCCCAAAAATGGAAGGGAGACAGATGTGTCTTATGGAGTTCTGCTCACTGCCTCTTCATAAAGAGGCTTTATTGAGTGCATCACTAGATTGTGCACAAATGTGTCTCCAACTGGAGCCAGTCTAAAATGAATTCTGTACTATGTGCTTGGAAGGAGAATGAGGCTTGAAAGGGAGCAATTGGAGCAAAGCAAAGGGTACTTCCATACCATGTAACGAACTGGATTGTTTTTTTAATACCATTGGCAATATCTACTTGTCTGGAGGATTGTTTTTTTTTAAAAAAAATATGCAAGTAGCTTGTTAATGATTAGAGGATCTAATTCTGACTGGAAAATCTTGGCCGAAATTTGTGGCTGAAAAATCCCATCCTACTTGCCAGAATTGTAAAATTTTATTCTCTCTTTCATAAAAGCAGAAACAAGAGTGATGAGAACCATGGGACAATACTAATTAGGATCCATACCAATGTATGCACATGCACACCAGTGGCATACCAAAGGGGGGTGGGAGGTGTGCTCTGCCCCAGCTGCAAAACATAAGGGGGTGAAATGGCTCCTTCCTTCCCCTCCCTCACTGAGGCAATATAAAAGGGAAGAACAGTTTGGCTGCAAAGAAAGGTGAATTGAGCAGCAGCAGATATTTGCAACCTGCTTCAACGTAAGTGCATCTCCTCTCTCTCCTTCCCCTTGGAATTTCCTAGAGTAAAGCAGAGAAAAGGGAGGAGATGGGGCATGGGGTGGAGCAATGGTAGATACCACTTCATTTTGAAAATGAAACTATCTGTTCTCAGAGACATAGCCCTGCTAATTTATGTTGCGGTGGCAGCTATAATGGAGGAGCAGAAAAAAGGAATCTAGTAGTCCCTTTACGACTAACTTATTTATATTTTGTCACAAGTATTTGAAGATAACAATCGACTTCATCAGGTGCAATAACTGGGGAAGTGGATTGATAACCACAACATCTCATGCTAAAATAATGAAGTTAGTCTTAAAAAGTCTATACAGTGGGCCCTTTGCATACATGAGAGATCTGTTCTGGACACACACACCCCAGTATGCAAAAAAATGCAGGACCTCAAATCCCATTGTTGTTTAATGGGTGTGCACTCCTGCAAATGGTACTGTGGCTGTGCTGTGGGTGCATGAATCATTAGAACATGCAGGGCTTGCCATCTGTATAAACTTAAAGCTATGGATGGCAAGCCCGTGTAAAGCACAGGCACACTGTAGTTTCCTTTCAAAAAGCTCTTTGGTTGAGAATTCTAAATGCGCCTCCCTAAACCACAGCTCCCAGGACTTCATATGATGTTGCTATAATAATGCAGTGTGATAAGGCTCTTAATCAATCATCATGCCAAAATGCAATTTGAAGAAAATCCCTGTAGAATTTAAAGATAATGTTAAAAAAAGATTTGCACTAACTATTAAGCCAATAGCCAGAGCAACTCTGGACTGAAATCAGGAACATTGTGAAAAAAAGGAAAGCCTCTTTGGATGAAAGTTAAGGACAGATGAGTTAAGGACAGTTGGAAAACAAAAAATGAGGGGTGACAGAAAAAGGGTCAAAACCTTGAATGTACCTGGGACAAAGAGAACTACTATAATTATCAAACCAGAGAAATAAAATACAAGAAAAGGCAGAACAAGAGACCTCTTCCACATGATCTGAGAATTGAAAAGGTAAATTGAAACCAAGAGTGGGGATTCTATATGACCAGCAGGGTCATATCACTACATGATAAAGAAGACATAAAGAAACAATGGACACAGTATGATGAAGAACAAAATGAAAGGATGACAGAATCATTCAGGGAAGAACTATTTGGAGATGAACCCACAGTTTTAGAAAGTGAAGTAGAATACTTTGATCTTTCATGGAGTGGGAAATTCCACATATCCAAGCTGGGTTCAAAAAAGGAAGAAGCATTATGGATCATATTGCAAACATACATTGGATAATGGAGAGCACCAAAGAGTTTCAGAAGAAAATTGACCTGTGATTTATAGATTACAGCAAAGCCTTTGGTTGTGTAGTTCATGATCACTGTTAAAGAAATGAGTGTACCACAACATTTTTTATTGTTCTGGTACATAACTTATACTCAGGACAAGAGGTCACTTGTCTAGTCACCATACAGAGAGACAGAATAGTTTGCCACTGCTAAGGGGGGTCAGGAAAGGCTGCATTTTATCATCCTATCTAATTTATACATTAAACTTACCATACAGAAAGCTGGATTACACTTGGAGGAAGGAACATCAAGATATGCAGATGACACTGTACTACTAACCAAAAACAAAAAGAAAAAAAGAAAAAAAGAGACTTGGAAGGACTATCGAAAGAAGAAAGGAAATAAGTGCAAAGGAAGGAATGCTATTTATTTATTTATTTGCTTTTACTGGCATGATTGCATATGTAATGTTAAATAAAAGAGCATTTTCACTGTCTATATTTCTTTTCTAGCCATTATTATTATTCATTTCATTACTGGATATATTTATATTGTATAGAGGAGGGGGCTGTCAAAAAATTAGCTGCACCAGTTGTCAAATGTACTAGGAAACTTTCTGGAACAGGGTGGGCAATTATAATCCTTCAGATGTTGAAGTGCAGCTCCTACCACATAAGAGCATATTGGCCAGCACAGCCAAGGGTGTGGTATGCTAGAGGTTGCAAATCAACAAAATCTGGTGGATAAGAGTTGTCTGTCACCATTCTAAAAGCATTCAAGGAAGAAAATTGAAATGGAGCTAGAGGAAGGATACCAGAGTAGGGGCAAGAAGCAGGCTCATACATGATAATTTGATTACATATGAATAATAGAAACTTACATATGAATAATAGAAACATTACCATTCATAATTAAGCTATGGGTAGGGATATGGCGATCATTTGTTGCAATTTAGTAAAGATAAGAACTTTTGTTTTCTCACCCCCTTTAAAATTTTATTAATGAGCCAAGAAATTTGCCACCTCCTTGGGCTAAGCATGAGAATCTTCAGATGGTTCATTTGCAAATGAACTGACGAGACAAGAATGTCCATGTGAAATTTGTTCTGAATGTTTTATGGCCTCAGTACTAAGTTATGGTGGCTTAGTGGTTAAGGCGCCAGTTCTGATGATCAGAAGATCAGTAGGTTGGCAGTTTGAGGCCTGAGTGCTTCATGATGAGGTGAGCTCCTGTCACTAGTCCCAGCTTCTGCTAACCTAGCAGTTTGAAAGCATTCAAATGCAAGTAGATAGGTACCACTTTGATGGGACGGTAACAGTATTTGGTGCAGTCATGCTGGCCGCATGACCACCAGAGCAGTCCTCGGACGACGCTGGCTATCCAGCTTAGTAACGGAGATGAGCACCTCCCTCTACAGTTGGTTATGACTAGACATTCTTGTCAAGGGACTACCTTTACCTCTTACCGTTTACTAGGTTGAACACTTAAGCAGCAGGGGTGGAATTCACTCTCTCTCCTTTGTCACTGTTCTGTGCTTTCAAGTAATTTCTGACTTATGGCAACCCAAGGCAAACCTTTTGCAGGTTTTTCTTGGCAAGATTTGTTCAGAGGGGGTTTGCCTTTGCCTTCCATTGAGGCTGAGAGTGTGACTTGTCCAAGGTCACCCAGTGGGTTTCTCTGGTGTAACTTGCCTGATGCTTTTCAAGGCCATCTTATATCACAAGCTCCAGATTGCAAAGTGTGTTTGTTTGATCTCCACAGTCATCCAGTACTCAAACCACTACATCATGCTGGGTCTTTATTACCCATTATAGACCAGTGATAAGTAGGTTTTCTTGACAATATCAATATCTCCCTACAAACTCTCACTTTCTCTCTCTTGGGTTGCAATAATGCCCTTTCTAAAACAAAACAGATGCACACAAACAGCTTAAATTATACTGTGCACATATGCTGGTTGCTTTGCACATGAGATTACCAGGTCCATATGGCACCACCTTTTGGTGTTTGAAAAAAAAGAACATGGAGAAAACAGGAGTTAGTGCCAGATGGAAAGAATTTCTATGAAACTGTCTCTGTTATTAATGCCAAATCTATCCAAAGCTACTTGCCAATTTTGTGGGGCAAAATGGGATTTCTCAACACATACCATAAAATTAGCTCACTTTGTATATATAGCAGATAAGAAATAGCTGAGATATTTTCTCATGCTACAGTTACATTATACACTCAGGTTATGACAACTAGAGCTGGTTGTGTGTTTGTTTGTTTCCCTATCATGGATTTTTCTTGGCAAAATTTGTTCAGAGGGGATTTGCTTTTGCCTACATCTGAGGCTGAGAGAGTGTGACTTGCCCAAGTCACCAAGTGGGCTTCCATGGTTGAGTGAGGATTTGATGTCTGGTCTCTAGAATGCTAATCTAATGCCTAAGCCACTACATAATAGTGGTGCCTCTTTTATCCCTTTCACATCTTATTATGCATCTCAGCAATTAACAATATATTTAGGATTTTTCTGTACATAATTCCAAGTTTGCATTTCTTGTTCTAGCCTGGTTTCTTATTGACCATGCTTCAAAGGGACTGTGTTGTTTTTCTTTGAACAGGTGACATATGACAACCTGTCAGCAATTTAAACTCAATCCAGCTAAATTACATTCTTAACCTCTCCGCATCCATTTTCCTCATTTCAATCACAGTGGACATCAGTGCCATCAAGATGTGTAAATGCAGCATTGGATTGTCACCTTTACACTTTCCTTCTGTCTCTGGGCCATCATTTTCAGGCTGTTTCTGGATCTTGTCAATTCATCTAGCAATAACCTCTAGTCATTCAGAAAGCTAAATCATCTCAACTTTGGCTTGCATTTCAGTGGCTGCTGTGAACACTTTTCTTTATCCTTGATGGCTGACCAGTGAATAGTTGTGTTTCTAAGAATAAATCTATTAAAAATGTTGCTTTGAAGATAATTTCCAATGAGGGTTTCTCTGACTACAGCACCTTTATTTATTTGATTAAAAGCCCCCTCCCCCCGGTCTTATGTGTGCCATTAGTGGCCATCTATGCCATGTCTTGAGACATTCCATACTGTGCAAGGAAGGAATGGCAAGAATAACAGTGTTGGTGGTACAATAATGGTGCATTTATTCCAGTCCAAAGATTTATTCCAAAAATTGAAATTAGAGAATGCACGAAAAAGCATACACTTCCTACAAAAAATACAAAACTTCAGTTCCTGAGTATACTAAAGCTATGAAATATTAGAAGCACTGGGGAAGACCATAGACAAAGCAGACCATAAACAGAGCTCTGGCAAAATAAATAGATGGCAGCTCTCCATATCCATGTTGGTTTGGGCATTCTGAGAGCTGTAGTCCAACAAAGTGGCTTTTTGAAGCTCTGACTGTACCTGCTTACATACTAGTGGAAAACAACATAGATGGAAACCTAGGAGAAGCTGAGCCAGCAAAATTAGAAACAGAAATTAAAAGGGAGGCTGCAATCCCCGCCAAAGTTTTTCAGGGTTAAAAAGCAGTAAAATCAAGAAGAGAGTTAAGGTATCCAATAAGAGACAAGTGAATTTAATGTGATAGATGTTCCTAAGGGCCAGTCAACTTTCTCCATTTCTCATAGTGTCTTTTTGTTATCATCAGCCAGTAGACTTCAATATCAATATATAATACCCAAGCTAAATCACAGTGCAACTATTTATCAGTGTTGTAGCCATTAAACTATCATGACTCCTCACCTGAATCCTGTAACTGTGGACTGACATGGTTGCTGAGAATCCCTAATCTACTGCACAAAAGTCCCTACTGCACATCTACTAAAGTCCCTAATGCACTAGTTGAAAACCAGTGGCCCTCCAGATGTGGTTGGGTTGTAACTCCCATCATTTCTCATGATTTGATATTTTGGTTAGAGCTGATGCAGTTCAACAACTGACAGATGACTAGTTGTATAACTCCATCCTAAGGATTTTAGGAAGGTGAAAGGGAATGGCTACTAAATTAGTATAGTTTTGCAGTACAGCCTCAGATTACACCTATGATTGGTGAGGATGTAGATTGGGTTCCAAGAAGAAAGTAGATCTTGGATGAAAGTGCATAGTATATCTACAAAGGGTTAGCACACTCACGTTGAATATCAATAGTGACAGAGGTTTCCTTTCCACTGGGAATGGCTTTGTTGGTGGCCCGGCAGACAATGGTTTGGCCATTCTCGATGTCTGATGGAGAGACAAAGAGTGTGCTCATGATGCTCTCTCTCTTCCCATCACGGAGCACTGTCTGCAAGAGAAAATGAAGAATTCAGTTAATGTTTTTGGAAAGAGGTGTCAGCACGGTAGTACTGTTAGAACAGGGACAGATTTTAGCATTGAAACAACACTTATTGAGTCAGAACATAGCTATCTTGGATATTCCTTAAATGAAATGCTCAAAGCAGTGAACAAACTGAACATATCAAAACCAACAATAAACCACATAAAAAACTAATAATGAAAAAGGGAGCAGATAAATCATTTGATTTTTGGTAAACCAGGTTTCATACCGAGTGTTGAATGACATGTGCTGACAACTAAACATAGGGGAGAATTTCATTTGAGTTTAATTTGGTGAAACATTTATCAAAATGTGCAAATTTCTTCATATTCTGGATGGAGAAAAATTAAGATTTACCTGGTAATTTAAGATTTAAGAAGACTTGAATCTAACCTGGTCTGTGGCTTTGGCTGCTTAGATTACAGGTGGACAACTGTGGAAGGCTAGGTGGCTGCATTAGCCCCCCAAGATACCTGTCCCCACCACACTTGCCCTGCTCCCCCAAACCCACCCTCAAATATTTTGCTCCCCCAGTACCCGTACACCCTCTAGGGGTATGGGGACATTTTGGACTTTTAAAAATTGTTAATTGTCTTTTGGCCTTCTAGGAGTGCCTGGGAACCACCAAACATGGTGGAAATGCCCTCGGCACTCTTTGGAAAATAAGGGGGGGGGTGCATTTTTTTCATGGTGCAGGAGTCCTTCTACAAAAATGATGTGGCTCCCAGGCTTCACATTGTGCTACCCTTTTAAAATCTTAAATGTTTGAATTTGAATCCCTATATATTCATGTATCCCTATGTATTTATTTATTTATTTTTTGGAAGAGTTTACAAAAATTCAGAAATCTCTCTCATAGTTGAAATGGAAAGAACTTGAGGTTTAAAAAATTCACATGCACAAAAAGCTGAAACTGGCAAATATCCCCATTCCTACTGTGAGCCATTCCTAAGGTTTTAGCAGTGTTTAAAAAAATGTTTTCTTTTGGATTATAACTCCTAGGATCTCCTAGACAGCATTGGCCATGCTGGCTGGGAGATCCTAGGAGATGTACTCCAAAAAAGCAACTTTTCCAGACTTTAGTTTTTAGCATCTGTTTATTGTCTGGGTCCTTCAAAATGTTGCAGACCATCCTAAGACATCTTGAGAAAGTGGAGCAATATTAAAGAAGTATCATCCTACAGTCAAGACTACATCAGTTGCCATGTGAATTCAATTTAGGAATAGATTGCATGCTCATAGAATCATAGAGTTGGAAGAGACCCCAAGGTCCATCCAGTTCAATCCCTGCCACGGAGGAATACACAATCAAAGCACCCCCAACAGATGGCCATCCAGCCTCTGTTTAAAAACCCCCAAAGAAGGAAACTCTACCACTTTCTGAGGGAGTGTGTTCCACTGTTGAACAGCTCTTACTAGCAAGAAGTTTTTCCTTATGTTGAGGTGGAATCTCTTTTCCTGTAGTCATTCCAAGATATTGGCAGTCCATGGGCAAAGCACCCTTAATGTAGAAACAAGGCAAGTCATTGTTGCTATGTGCCTCCAAGTCATTTCTGATTTATGGCAACCCTAAGGCAACCCTGTCATGGGTTTTCTTGGCAAGAGGAGGTTTTGTCATTTCCTTCCCCTGAGACTGAGAGCATGTAACTTGCCCAAGATGTTAAAATACTCTCTTATTGCTTCTTTTTCTTGAGTGCAAATGGTGGACCTATTTTGGTGTCCTTGCAAACGTCAAACTTGCCACTCTCTGGCACTGGGTCCACCTGCTTGTACTTGCACATTTCTATATCAAAGAAATGCGGAAGTGGTTTACAACATTGCAGCATTAAAAATAACAAAATACAATAAAATTAAGTAATGAAACAGCAAAACAAAAAGAAAAAGAAAAACAACCCCTTCAATAATAATAGTCCATTAAAATCACTAAAATCACTAGGGGTAACTGACTAGATAAGTGATCAGGAAATGGCAAAATACAAAATTTATGGTATTTATCATTTATTTCAAGGTGTGCTCTCAGCCAGTATGTTTAATTCTGTCTAGTCAGTCAGGCTATGCATAGTAATAAAATGGAATATTTAAAAGCTTATTACTACAATGTTTTGAAAATGCTTTCATATGCATATCAAGAGGGCACCCGCATCTGTGGCACTCCAGCACTAACCCTTCACACTGCCAAATAAGAAAGGTTGCCCAGATGTGGACACTGGGGAGTCAGGGTTCTAATGTTTCACCTTTTTTAAGGGGGGTAATGTTTTATGAGATGAGCATGAATGTCACTTGGCTCTGAATTAATCTCCTGTCAGATCTGATCTGAATCTTTTAATGGTAGTTACATCAGGCCCTAGGAATTGAGATATACTC
Source organism: Phrynosoma blainvillii (assembly GCA_026167975.1). Lineage (NCBI taxonomy): Eukaryota > Metazoa > Chordata > Lepidosauria > Squamata > Phrynosomatidae > Phrynosoma > Phrynosoma blainvillii. The sequence continues at coordinate 20,239,092 of JANUYF010000006.1, forward strand.
ATCAGTCCAGACAAGTGTCAAGAGCAGGGTGCAATGCTAATACTCTCAGCTCTTTGATATAGCTATTCAGATTAGTTGGTAAGTATGTGAAATTTTAGAAATTTTTCCCTTCTGTAGGGTGGGAGATTATTAGCCTGATCAGCTCTAGAGATGCAAAGAATCCAATATATTCCTATAAACTGTTGGGGAGTTTCTTGTCAAAACGGTTGGTGTTCATGTGGAAGGCTTTGGGCCCATTTATTGTATCAAATTATAATGCTTTATTGTCATGGCAATATTCTATGGAATCCTGGGGTTTGGCATTTGGTGAGGCACTAGGCCTTCCTGGCGGATAATTCTTCCTGAAACTCCTCCCGAAACTCCAAATCCCAGGATTCCATAGGATTGAACTATGGCAGTTAATGTGGAATTGCATAGCACAAAACAACAACAAATAACAAAATTGCACAGTGTGGGTGTGCTCCTGGTCTCACCTTGAAAAAAAATGGAAATTAGTTAGATGGCTTCAAGGCTTCTGCTGAAGTTCTCCATTACATATCTCCAGAGACTTATTGTGAGGCGAACACAGCATATAGAATGAATAGAATACTCTAAGAGTATCTAGGGGGAGTGAAGGCATTTTTCCCAATAGGAATTCTGTCTCTACAATGATATTTTCCTCCAGTCCCTAAATTATTAGCAGTGCAATAACTTAAAACTTTAGCTGACCATTACAGTTAAGGCATCCAAAGAAAAGGGGCAAGCAAAGTTACCATTATCAAGGGAACACGAACACAGCATATAGAATGAATAGAATACTCTAAGAGTGAAATATTTTCAATGTATCACTCTCTGCAATGCTAGAAATTTGGAGACTGGAAGACTGTTTCATGGGGAGAGGCCAGAATTCTTATTTGTGTATGCAGAGAAATTATGTCTGTATGTGCACTTCAGGATATCAAGCAGGGATAGGCAATTGCCAAGGCTGGTGGGCTACACCTGGGCACTTACGGGGCAATTATTTTTGTCCAGATGGGCAATTGTTAGAATGAGGAGAGGCCATTTTATATGAAGAAGTCAACTGAAAATCAAATTTCAAATTACTTCCCCCCCCTTGAAATGTTTGGAAGGGGGCGAGGTGGTCATATATATGCAGTCCATGGGCCACACTCTACCCACCCCTCCAGCAGAAGATTGTGTGAGTTAATATTTATATTTATAGATATTTTAATGGAAATTGGTTTAAATTTAATAGATGATACATAGAACATGTCAGCATTTTCAATATTTATAAATAATATCCTCCACAAAGTCCTGTTCTACTTCCTCATGATGGTCTAGAAGTCACCTTGGGTGCAACTGCAAACTGCAAACTTAGCAGGCTCTATCAAACTTGTAAGGCTTTGAGTGCAGCTCATTCGGCAGGCAGTGCCTCTGCCATCTGAGAACCAACTTTACTAAGTACAGAAAGGCTTATTGCCAGAAAGCTGACCACTAACAGACAAACTAGGCATATCAAGTATCAATGGAATAATTGTGATCTAATAATAATAATAATAAAATTTATATCCCACCTCTCTGCGTAATGCAACCAGGGTGGCTTACAACATTAAAATATACATTTTATATCCCACAATCCCACTCCCCTTAAAATACTATTAAACAATTTACAATTAAAACACACTTAAAATAATAACACCAGTAGACAATAACTGCAACAGAATCAGGGACTGATTTTACATCAGTGCACTGATCTACATCAGTGGAGGGGCTGCCTGAATTGATGAAATCACAGATCTACAACCTATTCAAGATATTATTAATACTGAATATTAATCTATGACCAGCTCCTCCCCTTTAATAATGAGTTAAGGCTTTCAACTAATGGCCCACGAGGAGTTGCAAGTGACTGTGTGTCCAGGCTTGGAGTGGGGTGGGGGTAAACAAGGAATTTAGTAAAAAGTAAGTATCTGTTAAGAGACAGTCAGTGTGGACTAGAACTTGAAAGATCCAGATTGAAGTCCCCAATGAGCTATTAGCAACCTTGGGTCTATCACTCACTCTCAGACTGATGTATTGCACACTATTGTTGTGAAAATAAAGTGAGCACCACAAAGACCATGTACATTGGCTGTTTTCTGTTGAATACTTGTACACTGCCTAGAATTCCTTGGAGGAATGGTGGGGTATAGGGATGCAAATCTTCATCAATTTCATTCTCACAGGCAAGGACAAACAATTTTACCATTTTCTTTTTTATTTCTGTAGTTTTCAAAGTGTATTTACAGTTCAGAACTCATCCTGTACCACCCACCCACACGCACAGGTTTCTTGCACAAAAGATGTTTCTTGCACAAACCACATTTTTTTTTTAATAGAAAGAACATTTCTGCACAGAAAACAAATTTTGGCATGGTAAACTATTTTCCTGCACAAAGACACTTGTCTATATATAAAATGGTGTTTTCTGTCCAGGTAACAGACTTTCTGCATACAAATGTTTTCTGTGCAGAAAATACTGTTTTGTGTGAAGGGAATGTTTTGTGGGCAACCCCCCCCCCCTTCATCTGCATTTAAAAAACAACAACAGGTCTAAATGAGAAGATTGACATCTATCTAGGATTCTCCTCATCAGGGTTTCCTGACATTTGAGCAACTCATTTTTCTGATTATTTCCCCAATATTTTCAAATATTCTTTCCATCCCTAAGTACCCAGTAACTAAGGGCCCTCTTACACTACACAGTTATACTGCTATGATTCTATTGTAATTGTCATAGTGGTATCTGATGGAATCTGGGATTTGTAATTTGATGAGGCTTTTGGGATCTTTGGTAGAGAATGCTGAACACTCCACTCTAAACCAGAAATCCCAGGATTCCATAAGATGTTATCCTGACAGTACCAGCATTGTGTAGTGTGAAAGAGACCTAATAAACAGATGGACAAAATAAGGAGTGGACACTGGTTCTCCCAGTATCTCTGTGTGCACTTTTTTTTTAAGTAAAAAACTCTGTGTGCAGAGTTACATGGTGATAGTATGTGTGCGCAGATTCTCTCTGTGCACTTGGAATTGGCTCAGTTTTTGTTTTTGTTTTTTGCACATACATACAGTTGTGCATGCACACAGACACTTTGCTCCCTCTGCTTCCCGACCTGCAGATATTCATTTTTCTTTTAAGAATGAACAATTAGCTCCAACGGGAGTGCGTGAATACACATTTCCAAGCCCAAAAAATCCCACTTATGCTCTTGCTCTCATGGGGCAGGATCTGCAGGACTGGGATTTAGAGGAGTCTGATCCAGTGACTGAAGAAGGAATCCAGGCAAGTTTCTCTGGCAGAGAACTGCTTGCAGCTCTCTCTGTTGCAGAGCAGCCTCAGTCTGCTCACTTTACTGAAGAGCAACCAGGACAAAGGCAGAACTCACCTGCAGCTAAGGAGGCAGAAGACACAGCTGGGGCTCCAAACCCACAAACAAGTTGGAGGGAGAAACGACTAGAGCAATTATGCTCAGTCAGACTGTGGGCCAAGCAGCAACAGGGAGGTTCTGATCAGGGCTAGATGATATCAACCCATTTAAGAGCTGCTGGAAGCTAGTGCTAGGAGGAACTTTTTTGTTTCCTGGTCAACATTCTTGTCCCCCAATGCTTGTTTCCAGACTCCTGCAATTCATACCTCGGACTTCTTGGCTTCTTTGACCCTTGGCTTCTTCCATCCTTGGACCTTTGTCTCCCTCAATTTGGACTGCTTTGATGAATGTATTTCTCTGAATGGAGTCCTACAGGCAAGGGTGCTGTCTGCCTGCAATATCAGTTGATGGCCTCCTACCAGCCAGCCTGTGAAGGTGTTTGGTGAGTATTGATGGACTAAACTGGAATTAATTCCTCCAAAAATCAAAGTAGGCAGAGAGGTCAGACCTTTGTGGTTCCAATCAGCATTGGCAGCTGCCTAAGCTTCTAGGAGGCAAGGGACTTTGTCGTACAATGCAGTAAATTGTAATTAGAGCAGGGTAATTGCATATTTGGCCAGCGGTTATTGTGACTGGCCCTCTTTGTTTTTCTCCTGGTGGCAGAAAAGTGTTTCTTTTCATTAATGCAAAAAACTCGATTACTGCTTTCCCTCTACTGTTGTGCTTCACTTTATAGTGTTCAGTTCTACTTTAATGCCTATCTTGTGTGATAAAGAAGTGGTCAGTGGGCATGCTTTAGGTGCTTTGGATGTGGTTCTTTGAAATTTTGAAAATCATTCCTCAATTATGTATCCTCTTTTCTTTCAATCAAGCATAGATTTTTTGGTTAGTTTTAATGGATTTTATTAATAGCTTTGCAAACAATCAATATAATCAACACATAATACATTCCATGAGCCTTGGGGGTCAACAAAAAGAGTTTTACAGAAAAATGATTCATCCTGGAATAATGGAAACACTCAGAGTCTAGGGTGTCATCTCATTCCATGGCCGCTGGTGGAACTGAATCCAGAGTGTCTCTCCAAAAGATAGTTTGGTGGGTTGAAGGTCCAATATTGTTCATGTTACTATTAATATATTTAATAAAAAAGACCAATCTTCAAAAAATGTGTGTGCCTTTTTTTGTCCATTGCAAAACTTGAAAGTGTAGGAGAGTCTTTCTGACAACCATGTATCCCAAAACCTCTTCCATCAGTTGCTCAGTTGGACATCTGTTTTCCAAATACATCTATGTATGGCCTTTAAGGTTCCCTTCCTCATCAATGCTGACCTTGATTTATATGGGGGGAGGGAGTCCAAATGCATCACCAGGTGGTTTCACAGATATCCATGTTGAGATCTGATTGCCAAGCCTTTGACAGGGTAAACTGGGATTTCTGACTTAAAACATTGGAAAAGATGAATATTGGAGAAAAATTTATCGCTTGGATAAAAGCTATTTATAGAGAACAAAAAGCACAAATCCTTGTCAATGAAGAAAAAACAAAATATATTTAAAATAGAAAGAGGAACAAGACAAGGATGTCCAATGTCACCTCTTCTTTTTATATTAGTGCTAGAAATTTTAGCTAATAAGATGCGCAAAGAAGATAAAATAAACGGAGTAAGAAATAAGAAAACACAAATCAAACTCAAAGCATATGCAGATGACTTGATCTGCTTTCTTGAAGAGCCCAAAGATCGTCTATATCATTTAATACAAGTGATAAAGGAATATGGGAGATACTCCGGATTTAAAATTAATGAAGATAAAACTATCATCTTAACCAATAACATGGAAAATAAAGAAGAGGAACTGAAAACAATATCAAGATTCAATATTCAAAACAAGGCAAAATATCTTGGGATCACCCTGACAAAGAAAAACACTGACTTATATCAGAACGACTATGGAAAAATATGGAAAGAAATTAAAACAGATCTGGAAAAATGGGCTAAATTAAAACTTATCATTTTCAGGTAAAGCTTCAGTTATAAAAATGAACATTCTCCCACGATTCATGTTTTTGTTTCAAAATTTACTTATAATAGTAAAAGAAAACTATTTTTCCATCTGGCAGAAAGAGCTATCTAAATTCCTCTGGGGAGGAAAAAAACCCAGAACCAGATGGAAAATTCTGACAGAGGAGAAAAATAAAGGTGGCGTAGCACTTCCCAACTTGAAATTGTACTATTATGCATGTTGCATGATGTGGATTGAAGAATGGATTACGTTAGAAAATGATAGTGTATTACGACTCGAAAGTAGTAATATAAGATACGGTTTCCATGCGTATCTATGGTATGATAAGAAGGTCAATAAAGATTTTGATTATCATATATTTAGAAAGGCACTTCTACAAAACTGGTACAAAATTAAAAACCAATTCTACAATAATAAGATTCCTAAGTGGGTTTCTGCTCAAGAGGCGTTCTTTAGCAGGACAAGAAATGAAAATGAAGAATGGATAAAATATAAAGATGTACCAGAAACAGATGCAACAACTCAATATACATTTAAGACAATAGAAGATTTACATCAAAAAGAAATAAAAATTGACTGGTTCTTGTATAATCAACTCAAATCAAGGTTTAGAGAAGATCTAAAAAAATCAGGATTTGAAACTAACATGAATGAAATAGACAAAATTATATATACAGAAAAAGATAAACACATAACTAGATATTATAAATTAATGAACAAAAGAGATCTGGAAAATGAAACCATAAAAAAAGGTCATAATTAAGTGGGGTCAGGACATTGGCGAGCAGATAGACCTAGAAAGCTGGGAAACATCATGGGAAAATACTAATAAATTTACACTCTGCCAAAATTTAAAAGAAAACTATCTAAAAATGTTCCACCAGTGGTATTTAACCCCAGCTAAACTTCATAAAATCTATAAAACGGGTAACACAAAATGTTGGAAATGTCAACGCACTGAAGCAGACTTTTTTCATATGTGGTGGAAATGCCCGAAAGCCAAAAAATACTGGAATATGGTGGCAGAATGAATGAGTGAAATGTTTAAGATAAGAATCTACCCTGATCCTAAACTCTTTCTACTGAATATGACAACTAATATTACTACTATGACAAGGAAGGCTCAAATTAAAAAACTTCTATACATGGTCACAATGGCCAGAATTACATATGCGCAACATTGGAAATTAGATCACATACCTAAAGAAGAAGACTGTTTTTTTAAATTATTAGAGGCAGTCACCCTAGATAAACTTACAGCAAGTTTAAGAAATAATGACACAAATGATGTTTGGATAGAACTTGAAATCTTAAGAGAAAAAAGGGGTTCGAAGACAACCTAGTTTTTGGATTAATTTGACTAAAATTCATGGAAAATAAAATAAAATAACTAAGTAAGTGATTGTAGATACACATAAGGAAGTCACTATTAATAGAATATTCATGAAACAGAATTATCAGAAACAGTTATGAAAAGTTGTACAATAACAGATCGGTAGTGTAGTATTATATGCTATGAAGGATGTATGGGAAGTCTGTTATAAATTTAGAATTTATTTGTAGCAGACGGAACGGATGAGGTGGGAGGAATGGATGAGTTGGAGGGATATTGTGTTTATGATGTTGTATGAATGTATTTGTAATATGTAGTTTTTGTATTTGTATAGTATTGTTGTTTTGAATAATAAAAAATTAAATAAATAAATAAATAAATTGATAGCATTAGAAGACCTGGGCAAAATCATGCAAGTTGTTTCACAATATCAGAAATTTGGGTTAAAACAGCATTCCAGAAAGATCTAACCTTGGGACAATCCAACCACATGTGTATATAGGAACCCAGAGTCTTACAAGCTCTCCAGCATTTTGGGGAGGTGTCTTTCATCATTTTTGATAATCTTATGGATGTTAAATACATCTATGTATGGCCTTTAAGGTTCCCTCCCTCATCAATGCTGACCATGATTTATATGGGGGGAAGGGGTCCAAATGCATCACCAGGTGGTTTCATAGATATCCATGTTTAGAGCTGATTGCCAAATTATCCTGGCAGGTTGACTCTTGCCATAGGTGGATTAAATTAGATTTTTATATATTATGGCTGCCCCACCTTTACATCTTTGTCCTTTTGCTATATAAATGTTTTCATAAAAGGTCAAGGGAAGGGAGCAACTGTCCTTTATCAATTTGCTTTTTGCAAAGGAGAGCACTTGCAGTACTTGGAACCAGGAAGATTTGGCGTGTCCCAAGGAATTGACCAAATTATCTGTTGTTTTGAGCTTTCCATGTTCAAATAAATCCATATTCCTGTATAAGCCACACTCCTTCCAACATTTGAATTGAGCTAATTTATCCACTTCATAAAAATGGGGGTGTAATAGGAATAGGCAAATAGGGGAAGGATCAGGAGCTAGTATATGAACTCATTGCTTCCAAATAAGGAGGAAGTTGTAAAGAAATGGGTTTCAAATCTCCTTCAACACCCTCTGTGACCTCACAGAGAAAAGAAGATTAAGTTCAGCCAAACTAAACTATCTAGTTCCATGGTACCCATTTGGTGGAATATTGCTCCTTGACAAGTTGGGAGAATTAGTTTAGTTGGAAGGCATGATAATAAAGTTTGACACCTGGGATCATCAACCCTCCTTCTCTGGTGTTAGTATAGCTAACGGACTTAGGGAATCTGGGTCTTTTTCTGTTGAATATGTAGTCATTAATCATATTTTGCCAGATTTTGAATTGGAGAGGAGTTGGACAAATAGGTGTAGATTGGAATAGAAAAAATAAGTGTGGGACAAGAAACATCTTTACAATGGCAATCCTCCCAAGAATGGAGAGGTTCAAGTGTTTCCACTCCCTTATTTTTATTTTTATCCATTTAGTGACAGGGTAATAGTTCATGGGCACCAATTGAGATAAATCTTTTGTGTGTGTGTGTGTGTGTGTGTGTGTGTGATAAGAATGCCTAGACAAGTGAATCCGGAGGGGCATAGTTGTAATCCAGAGGTTTTTGTCAGCTTGTCCTGGTCTGAAGGCGGAGCATTCAGATACGTCAGTTTAGATTTTTGATCATTAATCTTAAGCCCCGTGTGCTTCCCAAAAGTGTCCAATATCTTTTTTATTTCAGGAAATGATGTTCCAGGTTTTTGCACTGCAAGCAGAATGTCATCTGCATACAGCAATATTTTGTGATGGTGCCCATTGCAAAGCAGCTTCATTTTCATTTAAAGCAACTTCATTTATATACCGCACTATGGGGTGTCTAAGCGGTTTACAACTGTAAGCTCATTGCCCCCCAACAGTTGGGTACTCATTTTAGCGACCTCGGAAGGATGCAGGCCTGAGTCTAGCCTGAGCCCTGGCTAGTATTGAACTTGCAACCTTGTGGTTTATGAGTGAGTGGCTGCAGTACAGGGCTCCTGCACCACCAGGGCTCCATTGATAAAGGACCCAACATCATTTGGATTTGACCTAACTGGTTCAGCTAGGGGTTCAATAAAAAGTGCAAATAGTGTTGATCACAGGGTACATCCCTGTTTAGTGCCTCTGTGTAAGTTGAAGTGATCTATCCCATTAACCAACACTGTTGCTTCTGAGTGTTTGTATAGATGTTCTAAGGTAGATATGAATCTATAGCTAAAATTAATTTCCTTTAGTATGCTGAATAGGAAATGCCATTCAACTCTGTCAAACACCTTTAATGCATCCAGTGAGAAAAGTGCCAAAGGAGCTTTTGTCTGGGATGAGTGGTGAATCAGGTTAAGAACTCTATGGATTGAATCTGACATTCTCCTACCTGGCATAAAGCCTACTTGATCCAGGTGGATATAATCCAGGATAAATTTCCTTAGTTTGTTTGCCATATTAGACGTGAATAATTTCACGTTTAATAAAGCTAGTGGCCTGAATGCTTTGACTGGAGGCTTCTCATCTTGTGTCTTTGGTATGGAAATGATTCTTAACCTGCACCAACTGCTAGAGGGAGACCACCACCCATGACTTTATTAAACAAATTAAATAGTGAAGGGGTTAATTCATCTGTAAGGAGTTTATAGAATTCACCAGACAAACTGTTTGGGCCTGAGGATTTGAATGATTTCAGTTTGCCTATAGCCTTTTTTATTTCCTCCAGTTCTATTGGTTTGTTAAGAAAAGGACAATGTGATTCAGAGACTTTCTTTGTGGTTAATGATTTTATGAAATCAATTGTAGATGAATCACATGTGTTTTCTGATGTGTACATATCTTTATGAATTCATTAACAATATCCTTGGGAAGGGTGACTATGGGCCTCTACAGACTGGCCCAAAGAGCCGGCCTGGAGGCAGAGATGGGGAGGGCAGCTGCATGCCAGCCACCCAACCCCACATCGGCAGCATCCTGATACTGCGCACCGTTACACACAGTGCGAGGCATCAAGACTCACTTCCGGCGCAGCATTCTGACATGCTGCACTGGAAGGGGTACTGAAGGGCCACACACCAGCTCTTAGGGCAGCCTTTTGCTGCCCCTGAAAGGAGCGGAATTTTTCTGCTCTTTTCAGGGCAGCAAAAGGGAGGATTGGGGCCGCAGCATCGGCTTGCTGCAGCCCCGATCCTCAATAATAATAATAATAATAATAATAATAATAATAATAATTTATAGCCCACCCAATCACAAAGAATCTGGGTGGGTTACAACAATAAAAATACATAGAATACAATAGAATTAAAAAATTAATCCCTTCCCAACCCCCCTCCATGCTAAAATTACAATAAACAAACATTATTTAAAAAACAAAAATACAAAAGTTTAAAAAGGGAGATAATTGGTAGACAGAAAGACATAGATCACCTTGTGCAGGGAGAGGAGCTAAGCTGGGAAGGCCTGCCGGAAGAGATCCATCTTAAGAGCCTTTTTGAAGGCTGTAAGAGTGGAGATGTGACAGATCTCCTCTGGCAGATCATTCCACAGCTTTGGAGCAGCAGTGGAAAAGGCCCTCTGGGACATTTCCTGAGGTGGGCTAGAGCCGCCCGTCTGCAGCCCCCCTAAGTCACCTTTGCTGTGGTGATTAATCTTTTATTCACTTTCTTTTTGATTGCTCTGGTTAATACGCATGCATTTTTGTGATTAAATTCATAGTAATATGCTTTAGTATATTGTAGTGAGACTTGGATTTTCCTGTTGTCTAAGTTTGTGAGTTATAGCTGAGCAGGGATTAGAACCCTAGTCTCTCAGAGTCCTAGGAGTCCTGTAGTCCATAACAACATGGTGGCTGTCTCTAAATACAAGTCTATTACTTCTATTGTTAGCACCCATATAGCACATTTTCAGCATTCAAATGGAGAGAAAGGCTCTTTGGGAGGTTGATTTCATCTCCGTTGGCTTACCCTAACAGTCTAGAGATGTGGGACAAGACAGAAAGACCCAAAATAAAATTCCAAGCCTTCTCTCCCATAATATATATTTTCTCTCCCCCCCCCCCCCAACATATTTGGATTTTAGTCCTTGGCGAGATAGAACATTCTCTGGTCCAGCTGCCTGCATGCTGTTTCATTTCTCTCTGTTGTCTGCATGCTGCTTCATTTACATGAGCCAATGCCAGGCTCATCCTCCAGGCTTTCTGGTTGCTATCAGAGAACCCAGCATCTGATTTGCATAAGCAGCATGACCTTTCTCTATCTCTCTCTTCCTCTCTCTCTCTTTCTTTCACCCTGCCATCTGATTTGCCTGCAGTATTACAGAAGGATTTGTGCTTTATTGCACCCAAATCCAAAAACATGTCATTTTCCCTGCCATCAGCAGTCTCTCGGGAAACAGTTAAATGAGCTGATGGAGAAAATTGGAAAGACCAGAGGTGGAGAGGAACATCACTAGGAAGGTGCAGGGGTTTCAGGTTGCACCAGGGGGCACTGTAGGGTGGGTGACAACCCTGGTCTCCTAACATCTGCCTTTTGGTAGAAATGGGCTGTGGTGTTCGCCTCCATCTCTTTAAAATGTTGGATGTCAGTAGAAGGGATGGTGTAAATGGGGCAAGGCTCACTGGAAGAAGAAAGGAGAGGTTCCCAGGTTTTTAAAAATAAAAATGGGATGTGTGGCTGATGATCCAACATGGCTGACATCTAATAATGAGCTGAGCCTGGCCTCAATGGCATTTTGGATAACTAAAGCACTTTTCAGCAGCAGATCCTAAAACCTGCCAAGGAATCTCCAATGCAAGGGACAAAACACTTGATGGATCAAAAGATTGCAGAATTCTGCATTCCAGCAAAAGATCCTAGACAATCCTCAAAGGCAGATTCATTGGAGGAATCAAAGATGCTGCATGGCTCTAACAGAACAAGCAAAGGAGGGAAGAACAGACACCCATGCTGGCAGATCTTTCTTTTCCAGATTTATTGGAGAAACTAAGAGAGGATTTTGTGAAAGACCTCCAAAAGGATTGGACTTCTGCCCTTGAGCCAATAGATACCAAGATGGATTGGAGACATCGAAGAGGCTGCAAATGCAGTTCTCCAGTGAACTTGATCCCACTCCAGTAGGATTCGCATGTTAGAAAACTCTTGTGACCACCTTCAAACAAAAATTGAGCATTTGGAAAACAGAGACCGCCACCTCGACATCTACTTGAGAAGTGTAGAGGAGCATGAAGGATCAATTAATTTGCTATCCCTCATGACTACATGGATTAATAGCATCTGCCCTAATTTAAACCTCAACAATTCAGACATAGAATGGATTCATAGATCAGTTGCCCCAAGAATGAGAATATCCATGCAGCAACAGGATATACTGATCCAATTTGCACATTTGCTTGGAATCAGCTTCGGTTGATTTGCCAATTGCGCCCCTATCTGGACCAGAAGGACCTTGAAGCAGTAGTACTTGCCCTGGTAATCTCTCATTTGGACTTCTGTAATGCGCTCTACATGGGGCTACCTTTGTACCAAGTCCGGAAACTTCAATTGGTTCAAAATGCGGCAGCCAGGTTGGTCACTGGGACAACTAGGGCGGACCATATTACACCTGTGTTGAAAGCTCTTCACTGGCTGCCGATTAGTTTCCGGGTGCAATACAAAGTGTTGGTCGCTACCTTTAAAGCCCTTCATGGCTTGGGTCCGAGTTACTTGAAGGAACGCCTCTCCCTACGTAATCTGCCTCGCACTCTTAGAACATCAGGGAAGTATTTGTTAGAATATCATAACACCAGATTAAAGGTAACTTCCCAGAGATCGTTCACAGCAGCAGCTCCTAAGCTTTGGAATAGCCTGCCGGAGGAGATCCGACTTATTAATACACTAGAAGCCTTTAAGAAGGCACTTAAGATGGAGCTCTTCCGGTGGGCTTACCCACCTGACCTTCCTAATTTGTAAAAAACTAATTGTCTTATCAATATGACCTTCCAGGTGTGTGAAGATAAAGTCAACCGGCTCTCTGGATAGGGGATAGGGTATGGGTTTTAATTTAGAGGTATTATGGGGTTTTATTGTGGGGGGGGGGGTTTGATATTGTTGTTGTGGTTTTTATATATTTTATGCTTTGTATTTTTATATTACTTGTTATCCGGCTTCGATCCGTAGGGAGAGGCGGGAAATATAAATAAAAATTATTACTATTATTATTACTCCACAAAATCTCCAGGTGTGAGCAACCTCTCATTTATTAAGGAGTTATCATATAATAGTCACTAAGTCCAGGTTTGTCAGGATCTCTCGCCTGAGATGCTGAAGCGAAGACATGACCTCAAACTGCTCACTTCCCTTCTACAAGAAGCTGGGATAAAATACAGATGAGGCTTCCCATTTAAGCTAGTTGTCACCCACAAGAATAGCAACATGATCACACCAACTACAAGCCAATTCATCAAGTTTTGTAAAGCTCTGGACATAAGAATACACAGGGACCTAGCAGAAGAGGCAAAAGGTGAAGTTAAATCCAGACTGAATCAAAATACCTCTGAATGGAAGATGATCACGAAAAGGAAAAGAAATGCAAGCATAAAGAAATCACCTCTGACAGACTGAGGGACACCCTTCAAGCTGGATCTGTCAAGCACTGATGAAATGGAGTAGATTAACAAACGCTGACTCACCTTGGATGTCAGACAAGTTAGAAAGATAAGCTAAGTGAGAAGCCACCTTGGTTTTTCTTGATCTCTTGTTGTTGTCTCACACAGGGGGCCTTCTGAGCCTCCATTTTGTTGTAGATTACTACACCATGTTTCCTGCTCTTATTATGATGCAAAAGGCCTGCTCCTATCGCACCTGCTCCCCGTGGTGGAGCCTACTGAATAGTGCAACAATTTCTTTCTCATTAACATGGACAAAAAGTTATTAAAATCTATTGCATTGTTTCAATGTGTTTATGTTGATGTTCAACCTCTATATGTCATTTGGGGTAGGCATCTTGATGAGCACTCTACCCCTAACTACCCCCACCCATTTCCCACCCAAGGAGTTCAGCCATGCTTGCACTAGCCAGGTTCTGTGGTGCAGTATGGGAGTTCATCCTCTTGGTGATGATGTTTTTAAATTTTAATGATGATGTAGTTATGTTTTTGTTATTTGCGTTCCAGCCTTGGGGAATAGTCTCAGTTGCACCTACCTATGCTAAACTCCACTCACTTGTAAGGAGCAGACTTGTGTTAGTGTGGCTCTGTATGCACCCCCCTACCCCTGCCCTGGATAACCTTAAGATCAACTCACTTAACATTAAGGGAATAGGTTCTGCCCCTAAAAGTGCAAGAATGACAAACTATTGAAGAAATTAAAACCTAATGGTCACATTTCTGAAAGAGAACCACAGGAATGAAACAATTCAGTGTTCCCAGCGCAATGCACAGTTGGAGACTCTATGAAAGCCAGAGGGATAGCAATTATGCTTGATAAGCCATGCCCTTTTATAGATGAACACGTGAGAAGAGACCCAGCAGAGCGCTTTACAATTTTGCAGGGCTCTATTGCAGGCAGGAAAGTTGTCTTTGGTGCTTTTTATTCTCCCAATAATGATCAACAGACTTTTTTACAATCCTTTATTAAGACCCGTCAGAACAATGCAATTGTTGAAGTTATCTCTGGTGGTGACACAAATGAAGTCTTAGACCAGGGGCAGGCAACCTAAGGCCCAGGGGCCGGATGCAGCTCCCTGAGGCCTTTGGACAGGCCCCAGGCCAGTCCTGCCGCCGCTGCCGCTCCTCCTGCTGCCCCCTGCAGCTGCCCTCCATGATGAGATTATTGTTGTTATTACTTGTTCTTGGGGTTTTCTGGGCAAAATCTCCACAGGGGGTTTGCCATGGCTTTTCTGGGGCTGAGAGAGTGTGCATGCATATTTTTTTAAATGTTTTAATTTTTTTTAAAAAAATATTTTTATTTATATTAATTTATATATTTATTTATTTTTGGTGCTTCGGCCTCCCAATTGTCTGAGGGACAGCAACCCGACCCCCGGCTCAAAAAGGTTGCCTACCCCTGTCTTAGACTATGATCTAGACAAGCCTCATCATCTTGCCAAGAAGAAGTATTGGATTGTGGGAATTATAATTCAAAATATCTGAAGGAACAATGTCTCCATATCCCTGGTCATAAGCTGTCTTCTTTCTTATAATAATAGTAATAATAATAATAATAATAATAATAATAATAATTTTTATTTATAGCCCGCCCCTCTGCCCAACAATCGAGGCGGGTTACAGCAGTTAAAAACAAGACAATGTAAAAACAGCCCCAAACCCTAAATCCCACCTCCTAACCCCTTAAAACAGAATTAAACAAGAAAAAATTAAAACAATTAACTACTAGGATAAAAACAGTAAATTACAACACAAATATCGCACGTGGAGGGCCAATTAAATGACAGACTGAGTCATCTTCCTGGACAGATATATATCCGGGAGATGTTATTTTGGGATGTTATTCTGGGAAGGCCTGCTGGAAGAGATCCGTCTTCACTGCCTTCTTGAAGGCAGTGAGCATAGAAATAAGATGGATCTCATCCGGCAGGCCATTATCCCATTCAATATCTCAGGTCTCCTTACCTTCGAATAGGTTGCTCCATTTATGACTTCTCCTCTTCGCATCCAAATAATGGACGCTGCTGGTTTGGCATTGTCAGCATGGCAGGTCAGATTCAGAGGATCTCCAGCCCGCAGGCTAATGATAGGTCCACCAATAATTACGGGGTCATCTGGAGGTACTGTGAATAAAGGAAAGTGTGATGCTATTTATGAGTCTCAAAACAAATCTGTCTGATTATGAAAACATTAGAATGCACAGATTCAAGCGAATAAGCATGACACCATGTGCTGGAATCCATCCATAGATCCAGAGCATGAATCAGTACAATCCCAAGAGGTCATGCATCTTCCACAATCATTTTTATATTAGCAAGGCATTGTACAACAGTGGCACATTGAATTATAGTTTTGAAATAAAACACATTGCACAGAGAAGTTTTTATAAACAATAAAGAGATGTCTACAAGGAGACTAAAAACAGGTTAAATAGCATGTTGTGCAATTTGTGTAATCAGCATGCTGGTTTAAATGGAATGGAGAATGGAGAATCTTTTGCCCTCCAGATGTTTTGGTCTACAGCTTTCATAATTTGGCCATTGGTTACACTGGCTGAGACTTCTGTGAGCTAAAGTCCAAAGTATCTAGAGAGCCAGAGATCTCCTATCCCTGGGTTAAAATGATGGTGAATTCTCATCCAGCTCAATGTATGTTTAGGAATGTTTTGGCATTTTTCCCCCTGAATCACATTCTCTGATTTGGGAGTTCAGAACTACAGACTGTTGTTTATTTCAGAGTAAATCATTCCTGAATTTTAAAAGTATATTTTTATGGAGAAAGCTTACATTAGGTACGATATAAATTCTAATTTGTATTGTGATTGTGGAAATGGAACCATGGGCGTCAAATCAATGAAAAATCAAGAAACCAGTATTTTAGTGTTTAAAAAGTGTTACTGGGATTTACTCTTGGAATATATAGGTAGTGAATGTCTGCTACAGACTGTCTCTTTATAAAACAAAAGCAAAACACTTAAATCTTTTTATGAGCGGTGCTTCACATATTACGATGAAACAAGGAGAGGGACAGGAAACATGGGGGACATGTGCTTCCTCCTACTCTGCCCCACAGTACTATGTTCAAAAGGAAATTTGCAGGGTGATGATCACTGTAATAGAGCCAAGGCTGCTATAGTTGAGGGACAGGACTTTTTGGTTACCAGGGATGCTGCGATCATCTGCTGCCTGCTGCCTCAGACTTTCTTGTTCCCTCTGCAATCCTCAACCAGAGTTGGATTTTCTTAGCAACAATATAGTATTCTGTGTTATTCCTGTCTATAATCAAAGTATTTGTGGGTTATAGTATTTTGATCTTGTTGAACAGTTAAGACACATTGGCTTGAGGCTTTTACCCTATACAATTATAGTGCTATGATTCCACATCAGCTGCCATGGTTCCATCCCATGGAACCTGGGATTTGCAGTTTAGGAAGTGGTATTTCCCAATCAGAAAGCTTCAATGCCTTCTAAAATGACAAACTGGAGATTCCAGAGGATGCAGCCATGATAGTTAAAAAATGGAATCATGTGCACGTTGTCCTAGCAAAATGGCTGCATACATGTGTGCATCATTGAATACTACAGGACTTGAGATCCTGTGGTTTTTTTCCCTCCTTGGAGAGGGGCAGAATGGAACCCCTGTGGATAAGAAGGGCCCACTGTATAATGTTAAAAGTGATATAGATAGATGATAGATACAATATAAAGACAGACAGATACACATATAGATTGATTCTAGCATGACAATATTTCCAGTAGAGAAACCTCCTGACCCAGAAATGGTTGAGAAAAGAGAAAACTTCTTGATCTACAGTCTTGACACCTTGAGGCTGCATGTTCTTAATTTAGAGGACTAGACCACTTTGCCCCCAGCACCATCTGTATAATGCCATCCCTAGACCCCAGGAATTTTGTAAATATCATGGGATGCTGTTCATCTCTCCCATCCAATTGAAATCACTGAGAAAGGTGGAAGACAAAGCATTAATTGCTTTTATGAACTTTTTTTTTTTTTTTTTTTTTTACAATAAATTGATTTTGTTGTTATGTACCTTCAAGTCATTTTTGACTTATGATTTTTCTTAAGTTTTCTTGGCAAGTTTTGTTTAGCAAAGGTTTGCCATTCCCTTCTCCTGAGGCTTTCTCAGGGGTTTTCTTGGTGATGTTTGTTCAGCAGAAGTTTGCCATTCCCTTCCCCTGAGGCTGAGAGCATGTGACTTGCCCAAGGTCACCCAGTGGGTTTCATGGCTGAGCCAGTAATTCAGGGGTAGGCAACCTTTCCCCTTTAAGGGCCGAGGGACTTCAGCTCCCAGAAGCCTCAGCCATGTTGGCCAATAGTCCCATGTTGGCCAATAGCTCCTGGGATTCTGGGAGCTGAAGTCCCTTGGCCCTTAAAGGGGAAAGGTTGCCTACCCCTGCAGTAATTGAACCTGATCTCCAGAGTCGCAGTCCAACACTCAAACCACTATGTCACACTGACTCCACTAATAATTTTATTAAATTTTATCAAATCAACCTCAGCTTTTGTATCCTTCTGGGAGCCAGGTCCTGTTATAAATAAATAAATTAAACAGTATGACCATAGTGCTGTTAGTTGGTATGTGTGTATGAATGTGTGTGTGTTTGTGTGTGGGGGGTACACACACAATATAATATGTAATTTGAGGGATTTTCACATTTTCATCACCTGCTGGAAAGCACAGCATTACACTAGATAATACTAGAACACTGAACGTTATTGCCCAGATGGTTTTCTTCACTGCACTCAATAATGTTTCCCACATCTTCCCAAGAAAAAAATATATTAAGAAGACGAAGGTGAAGGACATCCAAGGAGCACATTTTCGATCAAAGCTATTGGTTAAAATCAATTACGTTTAAGGGCAAAAATTTCTTTTAGACATCTTCTAGGTACACTAAATCAAAAGCTTTTATTATTGTTTGCACGATCTTACACAATGTATCAGGTTATTCTTACCAGCATTATATTACTGCTTGTATGCGAGACTTTGATGGCATCTATAGGTGGTCAACAGGAAATTTAGGCTTAGGCTGGTACTTCTGTGTTCAACCTTTATTGTCTGAGATGGCCTTAGACATTAGATATGAAACCAATAACGTTATTTCCTCCACTTATTTATTTACTATATTGCTGACAGGGCTCTCCTGCTGTGAGATACACACATCACATTTTATGAAGGCTTGAGGGCAGCAGCTTTTATTCAGTCCACAATGCAAAAAGTGACGGCTTTGGACTGAAAAAGCAAAGACTGGTGGAAACTGGGAGTTTTCAATCTATCTGGGAAACAAATCAGGCTACCAGGTGACAGCTCTCATGGTCATTTCAGCAAAGCAGCAAGAAGGCTGGCACTAAATGGGACTATTTCTGCTTTTACCATTCTTTCTCTGCTATTTCTGGTCATGTCTTGTACAACACTATGGAGTTTATCACACAGGGGGAAATCCCATGCAGAAAGGGGGTTTAAATTGAGAAAAAACCTGCAAAAGCGGGCAGATTTTCAGATGACGTCGCTGTTAAAATGGGGTTAACCCGAATGGAAAGTAGTCAGAAACTGCTTCTTTTTACTTTCAGAAAATCCCAAAAGTAAAAAGAAGCAGTTTCTGACAACTTTCCGTTCAGGTTAACCCCGTTTTAACAGCAATGTGTGTGGAAAATCTGCCCGCTTTTGCGGGTTTCCCCCACCTTTTAAATCCCATTTCTGCACAGGATTTCCCCATGTGAAAAACTCCTATGTGTGATATGATACCATCACTCTAGCTTTCCTCAGTCTCCATTCATACCACTGGTAATGATCCTGCCAACACCCACACTACCATGCTTGTATATGCAACTCTTCCCCACAAATTCCTCAGATAGAAAACTCAGATGCTGGAATGCCTTCTGTAACAAAGCTGACCCTAAAGTTAGATCTTGGAGTAGTTACTTTTTGTGGCAATTCCCCCAAATCCCCCACCCAGCACAATCATTTAGAGCAAGGATTGGTAAGTGTGGAAAGCTAGGGGGCTGCAATAGCTTCCCAGTGGACTTTGAAGGGCTGTACCCTTCCCCATCTCTTCCCTGCCACAAAAGATAAAATTAAAAATATGTTTTTATTTGCCCCCAAAGACCTTGCATGTTTTTAGGCTCAAGAAAGGCCCTTTTATTAAACAACAGGAAATGAATGGAAGTACGTATTCTTCACTTCTGTTTTTTTTTTAAAAGTCTCTCTCAGAGAAGAAACATGACAAATGCCCACATGCCTTCTAGAGATCATTTTTTTGGGGGGGGGGGAATGTTTTACTCCTGGGGACCCTTGGGCATGGCTAAAAAATGTGTCACCTCCATCCCACTAAGATGTTTCAGTCCCACTCAGGACACCCACAGAGTTCCCTGTCAATGTAGAAAATCATTTCTCAAAGGTAGAGTCACAGCTGCCCCATAATCCTTCCATGAGTACAATTCCCCTATTAACTGCTGTTCCTCCCCACTTTTCTGTGTGTCTGTGAGAATTAAAAAAAAAAAAAAACTGGAAACAACTTCAGTTTACTTCCAATTTTGTAAAATGGGTGTGACCTGTGTGTATGGGGTTTAGATGTGAGTACATATCCTCCAGCTGTCCTCAGTTTGGCAGGAAAAGTCCCAATTCATTCTCTATCATCCCGTTTGTTTTTAACTGTTTTTCAATGTTCCCGTTTCTGTCTTCTCCCACTTCCTCCCTTTGTCTTCAGGTTACCGCAATTACTACAAACTGAGTTCAACATGCAAAAGTAGTTTGTACCCAATTGATTCAGCAGGAGGGAGAAGCAAAGAGGGGGCAGAATCTTGTCCTTCCCTATAGGCTTTGGTGAAAGCAAACTGGGGCAACCCTATTAATACCTTTTTGCCATCTTGACCACACTCTAATGTTGTGTGGCCACTTGTGTCCTGGTTTTCATCCTTGAAATGTTGGATGGTATGAGATTGTGGTGGGTCGGGGCTCCAGACAACTCCATAGTCCCCCAGCCATGTTTCTAAGGCAAGAACAATCCACCCAAACAGGTTGACCACCATTAAGAGATAAGGGGAACTACTCAATAACAGTTTCTCCATTTTGTCTGAATCAAGATTTTATTTACTGACCCTCATCCTGCCTATTTCTGAACACCAGAAATGATTCAGAACACCCACCACCTGAGTTCGATTAAATGGAAGGGATGTTGTCTGTTTATAACATTTTAATCCAGATCCCTGAATGTTGTTAAAGGAATCTCTTAAGAAGAATAAGCCAGAGTGGGCTGTGTGCTGCCATATTTATTGACCCCTACAATACAGTCTTCTAGGAAAGTCTTACTCAATGGTCAAAACACAAAGAGATCCATCTGTTATATGTATCCTGAGAACCACTCTGCCCCAAGATAATCAAAAGAACTCATGATAAGTAGAAAAAGAATTCCTAATTTCTCCTGATTTCTCAGCAGGAAGATGGGGGTCATTCTTGTTTCTCTATTAGAACAGCTTTAGGGACACTTGTTTTTCTTATCTGCTGAGTTCCACTCCACTGAAGAGAGCCACCCTCTTCTCAGGTACATGCCTCTTACTAAGAACAGCTTTGATGTGAATTTTGACTCAGACGGTTGATGAATATCAGAGATCATTCACCCTTTCTATGAAAAAGGGGAATAATTTCACCACTCAAATTGCTATCTTCACAGCTTCCTCAGAGTGTGGATATGTGGGCATGTGCCAAGAGTGTGCGTATCTATCATTACAGGTAAAAAGTAAATTTTAGATGTAAGTGAGGCCTGGAGAGTTTATAGCACCCTTGTGTCACTGAATTCTTTCACTGCCATATATCTGTATGTGTTCAGATTTATAATCTCTTTCATCCACATAGGCTCAGAGCAACCAGCCACATTATAAAAACAGGCAAACACCATAAAATTAGTAATTGATGTATTCTTTCCGTTTTCCTCAAACTACTTTCTGAAAAAAAAAAAATATCCCTGAGAATACTGACCCCCCCACCCCAAATATTCTCAAGGAAAACCTAGGAGATAAAGAAAGCAAAGAGCTGAAGCATATACCTTTACCCTCCCTATTTTCATCACCTCCTTGACAAACAGCCTTCATCATTACCTTTGAGAGGAAGGAAGGGTTTACCAGGGTCAAGGAGAGCTTGCTAGAGATAAGAGAAGCCTGTCAAACAAATCCGTCGGCTTTGCTGTCTTCCATTTTCTTCTCTGGCACTGAGCCCAATGGAGGTGGCTTTGCCCTCCTATTTTGCATGAAAGAAGTATGTAAAGATGATGCTTGACAGCATGGCCACAGTTGCAATGGGTAGCATTTACCTATTTAAGACAGGTCAGCCCTCTTGGGTGCCCTCATATCCCATGTTGTGTCCAATCCTATATTTAGTAAAGTGGTGGAATTGTGTTACAGTGTAACTGTTGTTGGGCATCCCCAATCTTGGAGGGAGGACAATAGGATTTGGAAGCATTATGTACATCTCCTAGCTACAAGGGTTGTACTAGTTAAACCTGGGGTGGGGAAAGTGCAGCCTATGGATAACATGTGCTCCCCACACACACATTTATGGCCACCATCCTATCCAATTTTGGAAAGTTTTTTTAAAATTCTTCTTCTCACCATGCCTCTTGGGGAATCTGTTGGGCAATTTTCCATATTTTTAGTCCCATAAACCATTTTAGGCTCAGGAGAGGCCTTTTTTTTTTTTTTTTACAACAAATAACCAAAAAGTTATCCCAGAAGTTCCACCCACCCATACTATGGTTGGAAGAGCTGGAACATGACCGGAATGGCATCCAGAATGGCTAGGAGTCTGCCAGCCACACTGGCCTCCTTATCACTATGCCTTGTCATCACTGCTAGCCTCGATTTTCTTGCATTATTTCCTGTTTATGAAGACATATGACTTTTTTTTGAAGTTTTAACAAAAAAGGAAGAAATTCTCAACCATCTCACCCTAGATCAACAGTTATTTATTCACACCACTGTTGTATGCCTTCCTGCCCTATTATTTTTAAAGATGAGGACTCTCTTAGAAAACACATCATAATCATAATTCAGCAACATCATGTTTGAATAGTCAAGAGTGCAAAGCCAGATTTTGAAAAGCTAAGCACTGTCAACCCTCTGTGGACTAATTTGCCAGTTTCATTTTCTCTTATATTCCTTTAAAAATAAATAAAACTTTACTCTTTTTTAAATGGGAGCTTTTTCTTTCTTTTAACTCCACTTCCTCTCTAGAAAAAGAAGGCCATACCACAATTTCTCCACATATTATTCACAATTTCCCCCACATTTTGTCCTCCATATAGGTATGTGAAGGTGGCCACATTTCAATCCAGCAAATATCCCTGGTACTAGTTAAGAAACATGGATAATTTCTTATCCCAGTGAAGACATTCAAGTGATATAGTTCTCATATTTCTCTGCTCACAAATAGGTTAGAGAAATCAGAACAGTCATTTGCACCAAGCTCTAGTTTGTGTCAGATTCCAGAACTACTTATCATGAAGGAACACATGAATCCCAGACTCATAGCTTATTCCTTATTAGAAACATTGTTTCTGGGGTGGTGGTGGTGAATGGCAGGGGGCTCATTTCAGCAGTATTCTTTGTAGAAGACACATTAATCCAATTGACAGGCTTTCTTCTAGGGTTTAAATGCAACCACTTAAATGCTGCTAGCAATTTTAATGACAGTAATAATCTTCTTCCTTGAAAGGCGCAATAATTGCCATATGAATAATAATCAATATTTAGCTTCCTCTTAAGAGGATTTCTAAAGGCTTTACACACTTTATTGCATTAAATGTCACAAATGTATTAGACCCATTTGATGAGTCACAGGAGAGAGGGGTAAGATGCAAGGACTTAACCAAAGGAAGGAAACAAAGTAAATGAAATAAGAAAACAGTTCTGTTGAGGAGTTGAGCTCAACAGATCATCTTGTCTTCTGTTCTCCTTCCAGATACCAGATTTGACCACAGAGGCAAGAGATTAGAGATATGAAGAATGCTTACAAATATTTCTTGTTCTCAGTGAGAGAAGGTATCTCAGTGTGTCAAGACAACTTGTTGAAAAAAAAAGACCAGCCAAACTTGGCCCAGATACTGTATTATGAGAAGAAACTATGATGATGAATCTCTATTTTTCTACTTAACATCTGATGATGCTACGCCCCCCCCCCCATCCCTGCCTTTTCATATTGACAGTGCTTCAACCAAAATGTTTTCTGTATTGTTGCACACTGGGGTTCTGGGAAATGATGTCAGTAGCACTGTCCTGGTTGCAGGATATGTTGAACACAGTCAACCTGAGAGACCCCTTGTAGTCTAACCACAACAGATTCTCTTGAAGTGTCCCATGACAGGAAGAGCTCTGAAAATACCTTTTCCCAGAAACCCAATTTGCAGTTCCTCAAAAACTCTTCAGCTGGGTAAAGTAATGTTTGGGGGCAAAATCAATCATTGTCAATGTAAACATGGATCCTCAGCATTTATGAGATTTTATGTGCAGCAACGAAGACCATAGAAGAAAAGTAGAGAACAGGAGGGCTTCTAAATGTTCTTAGATTGCAGATTCCATGAAGGGTGGCTGAAGCTGCAGCCCACAGAAGTCTACTTCCCTCTTAGAATGGGAATCTTCACAAAGGATGGTTGATACTTCTTGACAGGGGGTAGCTTGCATTTTTTGTTTGGTCCACCATGACAGCTAGCATTGCATAGTGCTTTGAGTGTTGGACTAAGACTCTGGAGACCAGGGTTCAATTCTCAGCTTTGCCATGAAACCCATTGGTCACATGCTCTCAGCCTCTGGAAAAGGCTATGGAAAATCTCACCTGAATAAATCTTGCCAAGAAAACCCCCATGCCTTAGGGTCACCAAATATTGGAAATGATTTGAAACCACACAACAGGAATCACCACCATGAAACATTATCAATTACAGTTTTACAGTTAGATTTATAATAGTTCACTGGGATATACTCCTGGCAAGTATACCTAGGGACAGCCCTGGTTTGCCAGTGTCAAGACTTGTCACTACCATTAGGCAAAGTGAAGTAGTTGTTTCAGGATATAGATGTGGCATCAAAGTTTTACAGGATATACTATTGTCAAGTAGTCTACCTTGTGCTTTCTAACTAGCCTGCTATCTTCAGGTGAGGAGGCTGATACTCTCCCAGTGTTGAAGAAAGATCTAAGCAATAGGTATCTGGAATGGGAGAGAGACCACTGTATTATTTGCCCCAGGAAGTGAAATGCCATACATACTCAACTATAAGTCAATCTCATGTATAAGCTGAGGACAGATTTTGGGGTCAAAATCATGAATTTTGATATGACTTATAGATAGGTTGACGGTAAAACTTAGGGGCATGTAACAAAAGATGTAAAGGATGAAACAAAGGAAAATGATGCCAAAGAACTTAAAAAATTTCCTGCAGACATAACTGCTTGTGCTCATCCTAAAGGCTGGATAGATGAGGGGAGAACTATGGTAAACTATGGTATGGTGGCTGCATGATGTGTGGGAGAGGCAACCAGGCATGGATGGGGCTAAGAAAATGCTCACACATCAGTAAGGATGAAAAGGCAAAGCAAAGAAAATGGTGACTATAGGCCTAAGCAGACTGCCAGAAATAGTGCACATTAAATTGAGGCACTGCCCTGGCTCAGTGCTAGGGAATCATGGGAACTGTATTTTTTCTGGGACATTGAGCCTTCTCTGTCAGGGAGTTCTGGTGCCACAATAAATTACAGTTCCCATGATTCCCTAGCACTGAGCCAGGGCAGTGCCTCAATTTAATGTGCACTATTTCTGGCAGTCTGCTTAGGCCCTAAATTATCAGTGATTACAGCCTTTAACTTTAATGTGATAACTTTGCCTGATTTTAACCCAGAAAAGCTGACAAACATACAAATGTCTTATTTATATCTTTCAAAGACTGATTCTTCTCAGCACTCCTTTGAGGGGAAGTGCCAAAGAGCTGCCATCATTGCTATTTTCCCAGCCAGAATTCAAAAAACCAGAAGCGGTGCCATGGAAGAGAGAGTAGAAGGGAATGATGCTTCTTTTAGGTTCTTCTGGGACAGGGTAAGCTCTTGTCTTTCACCACTCTACTCAGAGAAGGAGATTGTTCTTTTTTATATATATAAGAATTAAAGTACAGTACTTACATTGACCCATGGATAGGTCAACCCCATTTTTGGGGGTCAATTTTTTGACTAAAATTTGTCAACTTATACATGAGTATATACAGTACCTTGGGCCAAGCTTCACAGTTCCTTATAGTTGGTTGGTTTGTTGTTGTTGCTGCTGGTGTTGTGTGCCTTCAAGTCATTTCCAACTTATGGTGACCCTAAGGTGAACCTATCAGGGGGTTGCTTGGCAAGTTTCTTCAGAGAGGGACTGCCCTTGTCTTCCTCTGAGACTGGGAGAGTGTGACTTGCCCAAGATCATCCACTGGGTTTACATGGCAGAGCTGGGATTTAAACTCTGGCCTCCAGGATCATAGTCCAATGATCAAACCACTATCCCACACTGACATCCCAAAGGAATTTGCACTCCATTAACTCAACAGAACTCAGTTGGTGCTGCAGAGAATTTAGAAGCATATCTGAAAATACCTCAAGTCTTAGAGAAAACCTGGCTTCCCAGCATCACAAAACACTCACTTTCCCCTGAGAGAACAATTTTCAGTTCAGAACACTGAAATTCTGGACCATGCCAACAACTATCAGGTCAGAATGCACAGGGAAGCCATCGAAATCCATAAACACTTAGACAACTTTAACAGGAAAGAAGAAACTCTTAAAGTAAACAAGATATGGCTACCAGTCCTACAAAATAAGAAAATCTGCACTCAGCAAATGCAAAGAGAAGACCAACCAGGGTCAGCAGACAACAGCAGACAATCTCCTTGATTGCATTCCTCACCTGGAAGCCATGCCATTAACACCAGAACAACACCTATTCAACACAGAACAATACACAGTTTACATGGGAACAGCAGACATATCCTGGATTGCATAGCCTGAAGCAAAGCCATCCACATAGAACAATACCTATTCAACACAGAACAACACACAGTTCACCTGGGAACCACCCCTCCCTACCCAGGATCTCACAGTATATATACAACCAGGCTTTTTCATTTCAGTTTTCTCTGAAGATGCTAGCCACAGATGCTGGCGAAACGTCAGAAAGAAACTCTTTCAGAACATGGCCACACAGCCCGAAAAAACCCACAAAAAAAACCTATAAATTTTCAGTTCATGCTTACAAATAGGCTCATCCAGACTAATTAAACTCATTTTTCGAGAGAGTCTTTTTACAACAGGAGCAAACTAGTTTAAAGATGTCACTAGAGCTTTCAACATCACAAGATAAAGGTCCCATGTGTGGTGGGAGTGGATGTTTCCATTTCCTACCTGCCGGCTTATGTAACTACCTTATTTTCTTAGCTGCTGTTTGGTGCCTGCTTTGGTCTATTGGATTACTAGGGAGAGAGAAGGAACTGATAAGCAGATGAGAGATACAGTCAGAGAATGGGCTGTGATTGCATCTTCCCAAATAAATGGTTCTCATCCCCCCAGTTATTCATGTAGCAATGAATTATTGATCGGTGCCCAGCTCATTAAAGAGGAGATCTGGGTAGGTGGGAGGGAAAATTCTGATGAATAGAAATCAGCCCTGGGCTCTTAACATCTGTAACATGGTGAAATGATGGTAACTCATTACCACCCCATTCAAAGTCCATCAGAGAGAAAGGGGCAGAGAATGAATGGAACTGTTGTCCATTAGCTGTTCAAAAACAGACTCAGGTTTGATTTTCTTTTCTTTTTTCCCCTTTCTTTTTTATTTTGAAGATAATTATGGAAGAGGCCTGCCTTCTAATTTTTAATCATGTGAAAAGTTAGCTCATTAACCATTCATATGGACATTATGATCTCTTAAAAAAAACAACAACAACCCTGAAGCAATTGCTTAAAGAAGTTACAGTTTGAAAAGGGTGTGGATTCTTTGGATTTTGCTTTCCAGAAGTCCCAGACTCTAGGACCAATAGTTACAGATTATGGAAACTGTTGTCCAAACCATCTAGAGGACCAATGGCAAAGTTATTCTGAAAATCAGTTTTTAAAAATATGTTGGTCCTTTACTCTTTACAGAGTAACCCAATGTTGTTATGCAGAACAATGTTGAACAAGTAAATTGTTATACTATTGGTGCTGCTTGTTACTTTTAAAATTGTACATGTTACTTAAAAATTAGAATTGATAAAGGAATGGCATAAAACTTGGGGAGGGGGTCCTGCCAAAATGCCTTAAAATGCTTTTAAGTAAATGCCCATTAAAAGTAATATTTGAAAATGGGTAGGAAATGTTTCCCATTATGCCTATAGTTACTTGGTTCCTACACATTAAATTACTTTTGAAATGCTCCCTTATCACCCCCTCATTACCTGAAAAAATAATTAGTTACAGATAATTTGTTGGTTCTGTGTTTTAAGCACAGATTCCCCGTGTAAGGCATAAATTGACCATTCACGCCCAATCCAAGAGTCAAGATACCTCTTATAGATAGATATTATAAATGCACGACTGAGTAAAATCTCCTGTCCCTTCAAACCTACTTAACAGCCAGCAGCCACATCTAGTAATGGAAGTTCAGCTGGTGATCAGGGTGGCACAAGATGACACTTCCAGTCCCTTCCCACCACCAAGCCAGGCTGAACCAAGGAATTGCAATGGGGTCATGTTTCTAGTTGTTTCTTGGTTCAGTTGCTGCCTATAAAGGTAAGTTAGGGCATTTAAAATCATGGCAAAAGTGCTACAATTGTGAATACAGTGGCTCTTGGTATCCACTTGGCTTTGGTTCCAGGATTTCCCATGGATAACAAATCTATAGATGCTGAAGTCCCATTATATACAATGGCATACTGAAATGGTGCAAATTATATAAAATGGCAAAGCTAAGGTTTGCTTTTGGAATTTATATTATTGTTGAATATTTTCAAGCCATGGATGGTTGAATCTTTGGATTAAAAATCCATATTCATATTGAATATGAAGCAGTTACAGATCCATACATCTAGGTTATGAATCCACAACTGCAGTACAGAATGTCATCCATAATTACGGGACTGATCTTCTTCTTCTTCTTCTTCTTCTTCTTCTTCTTCTTCTTCTTCTTCTTCTTCTTCTTTTAAAAAGTAAAGAAAATGGTAACATGGCAGAGCCTCATTCCACCACACATAATCCCTCCCCAAAAGGATTCTTTCATTTTGACAGCCATTTTAAGTGACCTGCTTAATTGCCAGCCTAAGGAGCTTATCACACAAGACAAGTAAAGTGGAACAGCATTTGTATAATAGTGCCCTCTATTTGGCCTACCACAGGACTCCATTGCTGTTCTGTTGTTGTTGCTGCATTAGAGATCATTTTAAAAGTAATTCTTTTTACTATAAAAATAAAAAATCTATTATTAACCTCCTTTCCCGCTTACTTTCCCACCTTTCCCTCTGTGATTTAACTGTGAAACTCTGATTGCACTTTTATAGGAAGCTCCCACTTATTCAACAGGTTAAGGGACTACAGCACTGTCAGAAACCAGAATTTAATCTTTGGCCACTCCAAGACCTCCTTGGAGTGTGAATGGGGGTAAGTCATGTGTGCAAGCATGCACCACACAAAATGCCTCTTCAAGCTTCAACCAGAGGCCACAGCAGGCATGGCATAAAGCCTGGGCAGCAGCACAGAAGAAGGAGGGTAGCCAAGGATTGGAGCCAGGGTCTAGGCTGCTTCATTTGGCTTGGCCTCTCCCACTGCACAGACCCAAATGGCCTGCCTTCTCCATCCCCTGAACCCTCCAGAGCCTCACAAAGAGCCCCTGACAGGGATATAATAAGAAGGAAGGACCCACCCTCCACCCCATATATCCTCACTCCCCCTCTCTGGCATACCCCCCTACCTTAGGCAGGCATTTTGTGTGAGTGTGTGGGCACCCCATCTCCTACTCATGCATCAGGGAGGTTAATTCAATGTGGATGGTGTGTGATAAGGCTTCAGCACTATCAGATGCTACAATCCTGCAATGGTTATGAAGAAAGCAATCCTGCTTAGAATCATAGAATTAGAAGCACTGTGTTTTTAAAGATAAAGCAATTGTAGTGGGAGAAGAGGCTCCCACTTCTAAGAAAGAGCCTGAGACTATAATTGTAATTAATTACCTTTTTTAAAAAAAAGAAAAAGAAATCCATTTTGCACCTTGGTCTGGAGCTAGGCAAAGGATTTATAAACATCACTCCACACAAGTTAATGCTGAAATGGGGAATGAGAACTGGTATATAGAAAGCTGCCTCATATCAGCCCGACTTATGTCTTCACCTGGTAGGTACTTTCTACTCTGTCTGGCAGCAGCAGTCCATATGGAGAAGGGACTTTCCCGTCTCCTCTCACCCATTCCTTTTTAATGGAAGTTTCTGGAGGACTGTGAAAGCAGAGCATATGCTATAGTTCCTCTTCAAAGGGTTGTCATGGGAAACTAAGAATATGCAGTCTTTCAGAGGGATGTTTCCAAGGAGAAAGCTGAGGGTAGATGGCTAAGAGACAAGGACATCTGTAATTTCACACTTATTGAAAAAAAATGGTTAATCTTCATTCAGCATGTTTTATTTATCTTATTAAATTTTAATATACTAAATGAGTATATTAAAGGTGTGTGAAGGACATTACTCCCTCATGATTGTCCTGTTCATAAATCATGCATTGTGAGGATTCCTTACATTTGTAAAAGAGGAGAAGACATGGAGACTGGGTGATAAAAGCAGGTGTGATAAATGGGAATCTCTGCATTTATAAGAGCTTTCTTCCCAGATAACAAAGGGTTAAATGTGGGAGGAGGTACAGTTACATTTTAATGTGAGTGTATCTCACAGGTGATGAGAAGGCAAGTGTTCAATGAGATGAGCAATTGGGGAGCAGTGAGAACCTTCTAGATATTTCTGAAGAGGGGTTTTAAAAGGCCTAAAAACAACATGAGGCTTTGACCTGTCTGCATTTGGCTCTGGCTCAGTTGACCATGAGAGGCTTCTAACCAGCAGCTCTGGAATTGGGAGGTTAGTAGAGACAGATAATGGAGTTATTCAACTATCCAGAAATATCAAGGACTACAAATCCCATATGATGTGAGAGTAAGATTAGGAAAATGTACTAATAAGTGGTGTCAGCTTTTTGATTTATTTTCTTGCTTTGGCTGAATTAACTTGGCTCTATGCTTTCTGTGTGTGCTGGGAGAGCAAGTTGATCCTTCATGTAACAATATCCTTTTTCAATAAAATTCCTTTACTCAAAATAAAGCTTTTCTTTTAGGTACTCTGCCTCTCTTGCACCTCTTTTTAATGTCCTTGGCTTGGCCTAGTTTTTCCCTAGGCTGGCAAGTTGAAATACCAGTAGATTCTCCATGAATGTCCCAATGCATTACTAAGGTGTGATAAGTTAATCATCAGGTGGTGGCAGTGAGTTCTTTAGATAAATATGGTCTCAAGGGGTCCCATCCAGCTCAGCCGTGGTACCCAGAGAGAAGCCTCATAACAGAAAAGAAGGCTTTCTATCCACTGGAGACCAGCCTGTCTAGTGCAGCTTGGGAGTTCATGGTATCCATGACAAACATAGAGATATCCCACTTGGTTTCAAGACACCTACACATTTGGCAGGTCACACCCTTGATGCAGTTTTCAGCTCAGATTATATGGATCTGTGGGCAGAGGTCACTAATACCTCCAAGTTGTCATGGACAGATCATTCTCTGGTCAGCGTCACAGTTACAACTTGCCCCTGCAGGCATGGAGGACCTATTAAAAATGATCTGCCCTCAAAGGCTAATGGTTCCATTGAGATTTCAAGAGGCCTTGGAGGATTATACAGCTGGCATCACTGATGACCCTCTTTAAGCTCTGGTTGATAAATGAAACCAAAACCTAGCCAGGCCTATTGACATGGTCACCCCAAATCTCCTCTCTGATCTATTTGTAAACAAGTTCCTTGGTAAATAGAGACCCTCAGAGATCTGAAACAAGAAGGACAATTACTAGAGTGCAGATGGTGGAAAACTCGACTTCTGTGCAACAAGACACATTGTAGAGAACATCTTTGCTCCCATAAAGTGGCAATGCATGGGATAGTTTTCTTTACCGCACAAATTGCGTCTGCAAATTCACATCCAGCTGAGCTGTTCAGGGTGATGAGAGGTCTAACTCCCTCCTGAACCTGACCTTAGAACCTTCAGTCACTTGCTCTGATGCTTTTAATAGCCACTGTGGAGATAAAATCTCTCACCTAAGAGACAATTTAAACACCATCATTTGCAAGTAAGTCAATAATGAGGTATCCAGTGATTCTGCAAGTAAGATTACACTGGATTAGTTTCATTTGATGAGTACTGTTGAAGTGGACAAGCTTCTGGGACAAGTAGGGAAGACAGCTTGCTTTCTTGATCCCTGTCCCTCTTGGTTGGTTGTCCAGGGAGGAGATGCAATTCGGCTTCAAATACAAAATATCATCAATGCATCTCTCAAGGAGGGGAATTTTCCATCCTGTTTAAAAGAGGAAGTGGTTAGACCACTGCTGAAAAAGCCCTTCATGGGTCTTCTGGATCTTAATAATTACAGATCTTTACCAAATCTTCCTTTTTTGGGTAAGATGATTGGGAAGGCAGTTGCCTTCCAACTCCAGGTGGTCTTGAATGACACACACTTCAACTCATTTCAAACCAGCTTCAGAGTGGATATGGAGTTGAGACTGCTATAGTCATCTTAGTGGATGATCTCCACCTGAGCATTGACAGGGAGAGTGTGTCCCTGCTGGTGCTCTTGGAACTCTGTGCCACTTCCTAGAATTCAGCTCTCTACATCCAGGAGTAATCACATCACACCAATCTTAAAATCACTCCACTGGCTGCCAATTAGTTTCCAGGGAAAGCACAAAGTGTTGATTTAAAGCCCTACATGGTTTGGGTCTAGGATGGGTCCAGGATCACCTTCTCCTGTATATTTTACCCTGTACATTCAGGTCTTCTTGAAAATGTTTGTTCCAACTGGCCAGGATTAGACTGGCAACTGTTTCTCACAGCCCCAGAGAGTGGAATGATCTGCAGGAAGAGATACAACAGCTGAAAAAGCTGATCATGTTTAAAATGACATTAAAGACACATCTCTTGTGGCAGGCCTATCCAGTCAATTTTAAATTGGTATACCGTATTTTCCGGCGTATAAGACGACCCACGCATAAGACAACCCCCCCCACTTTAGCCACATATTTTGCAGGTAAAAAAGTAGTCTTATACGCAGGAAAATAAGGTATTTTAAAGAATGTATTATATAAGAGTATTTTAATTGTTTTATAGCACTGTATTTTAACTGTTGGTGTTATGTTTTCTTTTTAATTGTGTTTTGTATTTTAACATGTTGTACCCTGCTTCGGGTCTCAAGGAGAGGCTGGAAAGAAATAGAAATAATAATAATAATAATAATAATAATAATAATAATAATATCATTGGTAAAGGTGATCTGGTAGTGAGTGTAAGTCAAGCTGACCAATTTGTGGCCTTCCAGATATTGTTGACTCCAATATGTGTGTAAAATTGCACTGGGGTTTAGTTTAATCTTTAAAGGAACCACCCAAGGTGCTGAACTGTATAAGCTGTTGGCTATGCTCATCATCTTGAATAGTTTCTACAAAGTTTGCACTAAAACTCCAGAGTGGTCTCACTGATATCAGAATGCCAGCATCAGTTGAGTCTTCTCTTTCCTTACTATTGGCTTTGCTGGCTAGGGATGACAGTAATTGGAGTTCAACATCTGATGGAAAGAAGTTTCCTAAGCAGAAAACAGCATTTCCTGCACAGAAAATAACATTTATGTGCAGAAAACAAGGTTTCTTTGCACAGAAATGTTATTTTCTGTGCAGAAAATGCTATCTGCTCAAATACATTTTTGCACCTAATTGTTCTCAAACAATTTGAGCAAAGAGTTCTAAAAATCTGCCATTTTTAAAATACTTTCTCAAAGTGAAGTTGAAGGCTTTCATGGCCAGCATCCATGGTTCTTTGTCAGCTTTAATGCTATGAGCTGTGTTCTAGAAGAATTTCTTCCTGACGTTTCACCTACACCTGTGGCTGGCATCTTCAGAGAATGATGCATGCAGTGTTCAAACACAAATCAAAGAACATAAGAGACACTGCAGCAGTAGCAGAACATGTTATAAACCAATGCTGTTTGAAAACACTGAAATTCTGGAACATGCCAAAAACTATCAGGTCAGAATGCACAGGGAAACCACTGAAATTCACAACACTTGGACAACTTCAACAGGAAAGAAGAAACTCTGAAAATAAACAAAGTTTGGCTACCAGTCCTGAAAAACACCAAAATCAAGATTGATCACATGCAAATGAACCTCACCCAGGGACAGGGGTTTTCCAGCAGACAGTGTACCACCAATTGAATAGACACTAATCCTTCTCTCATATCCTCCCACCCTGAGGCCTTACCATTCAACAATAGAACAATACACAGATTAACATGCAAATCACATCCTTTCAACCAAGAGTCACACAGTATATCAGTATATCAGTATATATATATATATATATATATATATACTCCATTCACTTCCATGCCATCATTCTCTGATGATGCCAGCCACATCTGCAGGTGAAACATGAGGAAAAAATCTTATAGAACATGACCTCACAGCCCCAAACCCCCACAAAAACCCATACTTTCTCAAAATAAGGAACAAAGGTAGTTGTTTGTTCTTGCCTGCAAGATTGACATTTACAAATACTTATATCACATCCCTGAATTCTGAATGACCAGAGATTTGCCCACTTGTGTCCCAGGCAGTAGTTTAGACTTAAATTCAATTGTTAGTGTGCTACCTAAAGCAGCTCTCTCGCTTATTTAATGGGTCAACACTGAATGAGGCTGAGAACCTGTAGGACACAACATAGCATGATAGTACCACATATGGTACACTCCCCAGACTTGCCGTTCAGCAGCTGCAGTCTCTCCTCCACCCCATAGGTATTTCCTGGCTAGTGGAGAGCAGGTGGCATCAGAGAGTATCTGGCTATGTCCCTGTAACCAGACATAGAAAGTTTACATCATCTACTAAGATCCACCCAGATTCTCCAGATGTCTTAGTAGCTGATGCAATCATTCTGGCATCTGGGCACAAGGGCACAACCGGATGCTTCTCTGATCCTCCCACTTTCCATCAGAATATTTGTGAGGGGTGGGTGGGTTGCTTTGGTTGAACAGTGAGTTGAAAAGCATTTTGGATTTTGTGGAGTGTGGGAAACCCCCCCCCCCCAACCTCCACAATAACCACAAAAGAGAGACAAACACAGACTCTTCAAACTCTGTCAGTGTTTGGATGATGAGTGTTGTAGTGATGCTCTTTGGCACCCAGCAGAATCTGCAGGACAAGCTGGCTGCTGTGATCCACAGCCACTTTGTAATTCTTACTATCAACTGGCTCAACTTCCCTTCTTCAGGATCCTGTTTTCCTCAGTCAAGAAGACACATTGTAAAGTCCAAAAGCATAGTTTATTAATGCATATAAAAGTAAAATAAGATAACTAAGTAAAATCCATTGTGATGAACTTGTCCAGTTCAGCCATGAAAGATTACATCTTTAACAATCCCAAAAGTTTAGGATCTCCACTTGTTGCAGTTAAAACCACTGCTTCCAGCCACACATGCGCTCACATCTTGAACAATAAACATTCTAGACAAAGGCTTCTCTAGGCCCTTCCTATACTCCACCTTCTAGGTGTTAACCTTATGATAATTGGATAATGCCTGTATGATGTATATTAACCCAGCCTCTTGTTGTCCATCATCCACCACGTGACTATCTTTCCCAGCTTAACGATGTTTATGTATAATTGTTATCAAGCCTTTCTCATAACAAAGTCTGTGTCCATGAGTTGTATCTTTGGGAAAATACATGTTTATGTCTGTGTTGGCCATCTGGTGTTCGATTTACTTTGTTTCTCTAGATGTTGTTCTCATGAGGAAAATTCCACACACACATCTCTACATTTCACCTTTGACTGTGATATTGTCATCAGCTAGCTAAACATCTTTGATATGTATAACCCATTTATATTCTAACAACCGCTGTTGGAATATAACAACTCAAACTCTTATGCCTGTACATGTCATGTACATGTAAATGCCAGGAGAAATGTGTATTATTCTTGGATACAACTACAACCCAGTACAGCTTTTAGAAACACCTGATCAACACCTTTGTATGTTTATCCCAGTATTCCTAATTAGTCATTATTATTTTATCGCCTTCTGCAGTGAAACAGCCAGCTGGACAACACGGCTGCCTGAGACATCCTTAATTATTACCTATATTTATTTGAATTGCAGGAATTCCCAGGAGACATTCCTCTTCTAGAAAAGGGAGATGGAAAAGGGGAGGTGGGGAGGGGATGACACCACAAGGAAAATTCCCTCTAATTAATTCTGATTGCTGTCTTCTGCATCACATTATCTATCAATTTGTGCAACACGCCTTTTCTTTTTAGAAAAGTATTAATGGAACCATTCCAGATGCTCATTAATTGAAAGTGGCCTCATGGCTGCTAAAGTGGAAATGTATATACTAAATATATCAACAACCCCCCCCCCCCCCCGGGACTTTGAAAGAAAGGAGGGGAGTTTGGTGACTGAATATAATCCAAATATGTATTTTTAAAATCACTGTAGTGAATATTCTGGAATATTGTAGAATACTGGGCCAAGATTCAATAGTTTATTTCTGCAGTTACTAGGACTTCCCCTTTCCCTCTTTGGAGGGAAAGAATATCCGAAATAGTCCCCAAAATGTTTGAAATACATTTTTTTTCAAGAGCCAAGATACATAAATGAGAAGAATCCTGGACTCATGAGAGTCTTTGCAGTTTGAAACTTATTCTACACAAAATTCATGTGGTTGTTTTGTGTGGGAAGCAGCATTTTATGTAAAGAATATCATATCCAGCTTCTAATGCAATTCTAGCCTTGTAGGAAGAGCCAGACCTGTCTATTTTACTTTCTGTAGATTTCATCTTTCCCCTTGCACTGGATTAATCAGTCCTGTTTCCATGTCCATTCAAGGATTACTTTAAAAAAATAGATATGCACAAAAAAAATCATATGCATTTTTGTGAACATTTCTGAGATGTTTTTTAAAAAATGTATATTTATCAATTTTGTCAAATATACAACTGAGGCATTCCATGCAAACTAAAAGAAACTAGGGGCCAAAGCAGGTGAGTTGGGATCATGGTGATCACATGGTCCCAAATTGGCAGCCAGCTTCTTTTAATCCTCTCCTAAAAGGGCTGGTTATTGCTGCCTTGGCGTGGCCTCAGCATGGCTTCTGGCATCTATCATCTAAATGCCACATTCCCAAAGTGGCTAGAAGCCACTTTATTTGGCCCATCTGTATCGGGCATAAGGTAAAAAAAAAAAATCTAAATCCTTACATCTATTTCTACGGTATACTTTTGAGGTTGAAGATGGAAGCTAAAAGGATTGTATGCTCTTCCATAGCAAAATAAATAAATCGATAAATAAAATATGCAGCTAGAAACCTAGTATATAAGAAAAGAGGCAATATGTTCCTTTGACATATTGACCAAGATCCTACATGGCTGATCATAGCATAAGAGGTCCACATTTGTAACTATTCTATGGCTCAGCTGATGTCATTGGTTTGTATTTGGTTATGGGAACACAGCCAGATATTTCTTTGATTCCATCCACTCTCCACCAGCTATCACAGCAACACAGGCAGTCTGGGCTTTGGTTATGGCAGAAGGAAGAAGGGAACACCAACCTTCACAATGACCAAAATAAAGTAAAAATAATATCATAGGCAATGGCAAGGTGGATTTACACTTGTGTATGTCAGTAATAAGTTACAAGGCATAGTTTTGTAAGTTTAGGGAATTTTTTAGTATGGACAAGCACTGCGTCATATGGGCAGCACTCCTTACTGGGCATCTGAAGATGCACTGCCGATACACAGATTTAGAAATTTGATGGAAATGAGGATTGAAAATGAGCAGTAATAGGACTGTAAACAGTGCTGGACTTCTGCTCATGAAAGTGAAATCCAGTGTGTGGGCAGTATACAATTCCTCCTCCTCACTGCTCCCTGAGCAACCCCCAGAGTTACTGCTTTTCAGCTGCTCAAAGGGCTGCAGGGGAAGGAAACTGGTGTCTTTTGGTGTTTAATGGGTATGTAAGTTCCCCCTCAGAAGCAGTTGGATATTTCTATTCGATGTGGAATGGCTGTATTCACTTTCAGGTTGTGGAACCAGAACTGTACACTTGTTACTATTATACACGGATGTGATCTGTACATTACATACAGTAGTTGGCATCATATAAGTGCACCTTATGTGTCAGAACCCAAATGGGTTTTGGGTTCTGTCATTATGGATTGTGTTGGGAGAATGCATATATTAAATCTGCATTGATTGTGTTGAGATAACAGTATGGTATTTTGTGCGGGAAGGGGAGGGTGGACATTGTTATATTTATTTGTTGGTTAGACTATGGTGCCTGTGTTTTAATGGCAGTTCAGGGGAGAAGGGGAGGACTTTTACTGCAGTAACCAGGCAGAATTTTGAAATGTTACATAGAGGGCAAGCGGGATAATAGGGACCCGTTAGAGCTACGTTTTAAAAATAAAGTTCCCATCAGTGGCATCACTAGGGGGGTACGTGGGGGTTCAGCCTGCACCAGGTGACACCCTGGGGTGTGTATGACACCACTGCTGCTCAAACACCTGTATTTTGGCAGAAACATTGTGGCATTTGCCTGTACTGTTGGCCCTCTATTTCATGGAGGATCCATTCTGGATCCCCCCCCCCATGAAAATGGAGATTAGTAAATATTCAAGCCCTATAGGCTTGAATGGGGTGCACCCCTGTGGGCACGCATGGGTGTGTGCCCTTGGGAGCATGCCCCATTGTTTTAAACGGAGGTCACTGCTCCATGAATATATAAAACCACAGATATGAAGTCTGCGAGAATGGAGGGGGTGACTGTATTTCATTAAAATGCTTTAAGAGATGGTGGGATTGAGGTGAACCTTAGTGGGAGAAGAAAGGAGGGCCACCAGGATTTTTAAAATTAAAATTGCAAATTTCAAAATTTTAATTTTTTAAAAAAATATTTTTGATTTTTTAAAAAAATATTCTTTTAAAATTTTCTTTAAAAACATTACTTTTTACTCACATCTTCACTATGTCTATGTAAATACATTTAGGTTATGCGTATGATATTGTAATTGGAAGGTATAATTTTAATTTTGCTAATTGCTTATGTCACAACTATTAGCATTACATTCAGTGGTATATTTATGAGTAACATTAGTGCAAAAATTATTTACAAGTAACATTAGTGTAAAAAAAAGTATTACTAAGTATGGTGTGAAATGGGAGTAGGTCAATGGTGGGGTGACACCACAAGTTACTACACCGGATGACATCAACTCTAGGGATGTCACTGGTTCCCATGCCTAGCAGTGAGGGGCAGGGCTAGTTACCAGGTTTATATAATATGGCAGGAGGGCAGGAACCATTAGTACCGACCTAAACGCTTTAGGGAATAAAGTTGGCTGGTACTGACATTATCCCTGCATACATCTTTCTTCTTCTTCTTAGAGGCTAGTATTACCTGCCTCATAGGCAGGCACACAATGGTTACATTATGAGCTGAAAATTCTAGAGGACCCTGTCAGGTCTCACCACATGATATAGGGCCTTTGCAGACTGTCAGAAATAGTGCACATTAAATTGAGGCACTGCCCTGGCTCAGTGCTAGGGAATCATGGGAACTGTATTTTATTGTGGCACCAGAGCTCTCTGGCAGAGAAGGCTTAATGTCTCAGAAAAAAATACAATTCCCATGACTCCCTAGCACTGAGCCAGGGCAGTGCCTCAATTTAATGTGCACTATTTCTGGCAGTCTGCAAAGGCCCATAGTCATTTTGTATGTGGTACATAGCCTATAGCCAGATACTGATACTGATTCCCCTCAGTTATTTACTAGCTATAGAATGGCTGTGGGGAAGGGGTTGCAGCTGCTCAGTAGTACATCTAGAGGGTGTTAAATGTCCATCTGTAGTGTAGTTCCACATTCAGAAGTATCATGCTCTGCTGTGCCACACAGGACCTCAAACAGAGTGTGCAGGAACATATGGATTTGGCTGTACATTTGGTTGCTCATCTGGTGCTGTGGTTTAGTTGTGCAACACTGCCATTCAACACAAAGGTTACATAGCACAATTAATGTGTAGGTCTGCATGCCCAGGTTTCACTATGCAACCCTGTTGCAGGATCGTGACCTGTCACTGTCACCCATGCAACACTGGGCTTCAGTTATAAAGAACAACATCTGAATGTGTACCACCAGTTCATTTGTTCTTTGCCTGTGAAGAAATGAGCAATGCGTGAAAAGGGTTTGCATTTAGAAGCTTTGATTTCATCACAAAGTCACGTTTGTGTGTTCATGATTTAGATTACAAGCTAATCAAGTGGGCATGTTCCCACTCCAGCAGACAAGACGAGATGATGAGGGCAACATTGCAGGCTTGTTCTGCATCACTGTTCACAGATCCCGTCCTTCATCTGCATAAAGTCACTTGCTGTCTCTAAAATGTTTTAAACATTTCTCTCCTTTA
Source organism: Phrynosoma blainvillii (assembly GCA_026167975.1). Lineage (NCBI taxonomy): Eukaryota > Metazoa > Chordata > Lepidosauria > Squamata > Phrynosomatidae > Phrynosoma > Phrynosoma blainvillii. Next base: position 20,279,309 of record JANUYF010000006.1, read on the forward strand.
ACAGCTGGGTGTCCCCCCCCCCCATGGCCTCAAACTGCACCTGATCTGGTTGTTCCATTCCAATGCATCTGGGGTCCAGACCTGGTTTTGACTTAACACAGTCTTAAATTTATATCATCATGTACTCAGAGCATAAAACATCGGTTGCATTTTTGAAGCATAGATGGAGCTGTGCACATGATACCCAGACAATCTTTGGAGGGCTGATATTGAAAACAGTTGAAGGAAAACAACCACTTGACTCTTTGTAAATGGAGGGAGGGAATGATTTAAGCAGTAATCTCAGCACATTAAATACATTAAATAACAATGCATTAAATAAAGTGAATAATTAATTAGTTCCTATACTTCTTCCTGTGGACAGATACATAGCTTGATGTTAGAACATCCTGTTTACTACGATTTGGAAGTCTTTCAGCTTGACTTCCTGCTGAGGTTAGCATCGATCATTCTTATTGACCAGGTAAGATAATGCACCAACCATACAACTCAAACCAGATAGAAAAGAAACAAAGAAATAGACCAGGAAGTAACCCAGTATTCCCACAGTTCACCATAGAGAACTGTCTTTCTATCTATCCCCAGCTATGATAGGTATGCAAGATTTGAGAGCCCTGTGCTAGTTTGGTAGTCCATTATCATTCAGAAGGATGGTTCTTTCTAAGTGTTTTGGACTTACCCTGGGGCAAACCTGTGTTGTTGCTTTAACAAATTTGCAGCCAGATCTTGAAATGAGTCACAACAGATTTTTCCTTTGTACATTTTTATGGAATCATAAAACCATAGAGTTGGAAGAGACCACAATGGTCATCCAGCCCAACCCCCTGTCATGCAGGAAGACAATCAAAGCACTCTTGACAGATGACCATCTTGCTTCAGTTTGTCCATGTCTGTTGCTCAGTATGACATTCCTTCAAATATTTAAACATATATAAACACAAATATTTAAACATGGCTATCATGTCACCTCTTAACCTTCTCTTCTCCAGGCTAAACATACCCAGCTTTTTAAGCTGGTCCTCATAAAGTATGGTTTCCAGACATTTCATCATTTTGGTCACCCTCCTCTGGACATGCTTCAGCTTGCCAATATTGCTTTTGAATTGTGGTGCCCAGGACTGGACACAGTATTTCAGGTGAGGCCTGACCAAACCGGAATAGAGTGGTACTATTATTTTCCTCGGTCTAGACACTACACTCCTATTGATGCAGCCTAGGATCATATTGTCCTTTTTAGCTGCTGCATCACATTGTTGAATTATGCCCACCTTGTGGTTTATTAAGATTCCTTGATCCCTTTCACATGTACTGTTGTCAAGCCAGGTGTCCCCTATATCTGTGCATTACATTTTTCTTTTCTGCATAACAGATTCTATATCTGTGCATTTTATTTTTCTCTTCTGCATAACTGTGTGGTACCGTACATTTCTCCCTGTGGAAATTCATTTTGTTCATTTTATCCCAGCTCTCTAAGTCATTTTGAATTCTAATCCCATCCTCTAGGTATTAGCTACCTCTCCTAATTTGGTACCATCTTCAAAATTGATAAGCAAGCCCTCTATTCCAACATCCAAGTCATTGACAAAGATGTTGAATAGCACTGCTCCTAGGACAGATGGCACCCTGCTAGTCACTTCTCTTCAGGATAAAGAGGAGCCATTGATGAGAACCCTTTGGGCTCAGTCTATTGACTGCCATTGCCAAGACTTCAGAGGGAGAGAATAAGAGGCAGTCTCTGCTGGATTTAATCCCTTCCTCCACTGTCATCTCCTTTCCTTGTTTGTCCTGTCTTTAGATTGTAAGACTGAGGGCAGGGAACTGTCTAATTACCAATTTGTAAGCCACTCTGAGAGCATTTCTGAGAGTGGGATATAAATACAATAAATAAATAAACAAGTTTGCAAATCGGCTAGCTGAGCACAGCTGGGAGCTGGGATTTAGCCGGGATGCAGTCGCCCAGTGGCATTGGTGACATTTCTAATGCGGTAATTTCCGGTTGCATCTCATAAGCAACTCTATCCTAGCAGGGGTAAGTCACTTTTTTGGGGTGTGTGACAAACTCCAGAGTGTCATCAATCACACCATATAGGATACACCCAGGATGACACAGCAGACATGAAACAAGAGGATGACTGCAGAACCTGTGTGAGACAATTATGCCATGGACAAAGTGTATAAATATGGGTGTAGCCTAAGTTGAGTTACTGTTGTTAGTGTATGGCTGGTAGGATAGTTGCTGGTTTGTATAAAATGCTGTAAATACTCCGCAGTAAAGTTCTGTATATAAAACTTGGAGACTCTGAGTTATTTTTTAGCACTTTGCCCAGTTATAAGTGATGACAGTACTGCTGAGCATTAGTATCTATTTGCACGTGCTCAGACAGAAGGACTACAGGTAATGCACTGCTCTGACATTTAGAGTAGCCAGATGTTATTGTACTATCTCTTTGCCTATTCTGTGCTGCATTTCTCCTACTGCATCATCTGCTTCTTTTTCCCCAGAGTGAGCACTGTTCCTCTTTTCAGAGAATATTGAAGCAAAGAAGATGTTGAGTAATTCTGCTTTTCCTCTATCCCATGTTAGCATTTTGCCATCTTCTCCACTTGGTGGCTCTACCATTTCTTTTTTCTTCCTTTTGCTAAAAACTAACAAAAAAAGCCCTTTTAATCATTTTTAACCTCTCTAGAAAGCCTGAGCTCATTCTGCACTTTATCTTTTTGGACTTTCTCCCTACACATGATTCCTATTTATTTGAATTCCTCTTTGGTGATTTCTGTCCCCCCCCCTCGCTTTTCCATTTCTTGAACATATCACTTTTAAATCAAAGCTCAGTAGAAAGTTCTTTAGACATCCATCCTGGTTTCTTTAAACATCTCCCATTTTATTTCCCCATTGGAACTTTGAAATTGTATCTCAGTATTTCACTTTTAAGAAACTCCCACCCATCATGAATTCAGTTCTTTTTTAGTATGCCTGACCCAGTATTTCTCTAGATTTACTGAAATCAACTCTCCTAAAGTCTAGAATGCATATCTGACCACTCTTGGCTTCTCCTTTTCACTGTACAGTCAGCCTTCTGTATCCATGGATTCTTTATCCACGGATTCAACTATCCACAGCTTGAAAATATTCAAAAATAATATAAATTCCAAAAGCAAATCTTGTGTTTGCCATTTAATATAAGGGACAAAAATTCACTTTGCTATTGTGTTTAATGGGACTTGAGCATCTACAAATTTTGATATCCACAGGGGGTCTTGAAACCAAATGCCAGCAGATAACAAGGGCCCATTGTATAAGAAATTCCAAACATGGTTACTCCCACCTAAGGATCCCATCACTTTTACCCCATTAACCATGTCATTGATGTTGGTTAAGCTCAGGTAAAATAGTTGATCCCCTAGTTGCTTCTTCTGCCTTTCTGGACAATGAAATTGGCTGCAAGGCAAGTGAGGAATTGGGTGAACCTTAATTTTTTTGGCACAGTTTGACTTCCAACAAATATCATGATAGTTGAAGCCCCCCATTACTACTACATCTCTCCTTTCTCAAAGAAGGAGACTCCACCACCTTTTGAGGGAGCGTAATATAAAACACATTCTCCTTCCATCTACCTTTTTTAAAAAAGAGGTTGGATGGCCACCTCTCAGGAGTACTTTGTGTCAGGATGGAAGCATGCAGAGAAAATGTCTCAGATGTACCAATATGGGACAAAAGTAAGAGGTTACTCTGGTTCAAACAGGAACCATGATGAAACAACATTTGAAGACTGCTGTGTGATAGGAAGCTGATGACACACAGGCAGGACATGAGGTGACCAGGTGGCAAAGCTGCAAAGTCATGCCACATTGGGGACAGGAAATATGTGTTACACACTAGTATGGGGTTGGGCTAAAAGCTCCAGGACTGAACATATATATAAGGGAGGAGCTCCAATACCTGGTGTGGTTGTTGTTGTTGTATAGTATTGGCGTGTCATTCTGTTGGTTGGTTTGAGATATTGTACATAGCAGAATGAAGATTAAAAGCCTCCTTGCGAGTACTCAGCATGTTGTCATGTCTGCAGCTTCTATGTGTGGGAGAAGAATTCTCAGCCTGCACTGAAAATTACAGCAGAGACTTCTGTGGTGTGTGTTCCAGGTGCAAAGCTTCAGTGGTGTGTACAAGCACCAACACTTTGATTGTGTGTTCCTGCATAGCAAGAGGTTGGACTGGATGACCCTTCTGGTCTCTTCCAACTCTATGATTTTATGATAATAATTTTAAAATGAGAGTTTGGGAAAGGTGGACACATTGAAGTGATATATTTGGGTCTTTTCTCACACCAAGGACTGTGTTCAGTGCCTGACCTTGGCACCCTAACCATATGCAAAAAACATTAAGGGCAAATCCAACTAAGAAAGAGCAGGAAAGAACCTGCCATATTTGCCTGGCAGTATTTTGATTGTGTATGGCAGGGCGTTGGACCTGATGGCCCTTAAGGTTTATTTTATTTGTATTTTAATTCTGTAATAGTTTAATATATTTTTAAGGGGCGGGTGGGTTGGGAATGGGTTGTAGGATGTGTTTTAACCTGTGATGTGTTTTAACTTGCTGTATGCCGCCCTGATTATGCTGCAGAGGGGCTGGATAAAAATTATTATTATTATTATTATTATTATTATTATTATTATTATTATTATTTAAGGACTCTTCCAATTATATGATTCTATGATCCTAAAAGTGCATATTTTAAAAGTGTAGATGCAATATGTGATTCCACATGAGTCACAGATGTGGACATGCCAAAATCAATTCAGATATTTTTACTTTCTCTTTGGGAGTAATTGATCCAAATATACCTGCTGAAAGGCACAGTAGAAATATTTGCCACCAATAGAAGCTACTGTTAGATTAAAGGCACAAAGTTATGACTAGATATTTTTGGGGTGCAGGGGGAAGAGATCTAAAATAATGCAGGGTAAGAATGGGTGATAATTTTGCCTGACATCCTGTTGGTGACATGAGCAGGCACAATTATGTCTGTGCATGTCTTTTTGCATGTCTTTTTGTGGTCATGATGGAAGGAGGAATTACCTACCTTCTCTATTCAGTGACAATTTTGCATGATGCAATTTTGCACCCTCTTTTGAGTGATAATTCTTAGGTCTACCCTGGCATGACCATTAAGTGGTCTAGAAGTGTGGGGCAGCCAAGGAGTGCCTGGCTATTTCCTTACAGCTGGATGCACAATGATGATATTATTTTCCAGGACCTCCTGAGGACCTCAGGGAAGTCTTCGAAGGTGTTGAGGGTTCCTGTCATGAATTCTCTATGTGAGGAGAGGGGAATGGGGCAGAATTCCATCTGATGGAACTTTACATTCTGCTGATGACCTTTGTGTATCTGCTCTGGGTTTTAGTCCAAAATAAGCTCAGTGCTTTGGAGAGCTCTCTTAAAGTTCAGAGTAAATTCCAGAATGGACTTAGTACTTAACAAACATGGGGACTCATAGCTGTGAGTTCCTAAGTGTTGAAGGGTGTTAAAATACATTGAAAGAAAGAAAAGACAATGAAATGGTTTAGACAAACCTATTTTGGTCTGTATGGTGCATTTACCTCAGTGTCCTCAGTAGGGTTAGGGTCAGGAGTGGTTATAGAACTAGCTGAGAAGATATAAGATGGCATTGGATGCCATATCATCACACCTTAAGCACTGATTGTGAAAAAAAAAATTACTACAATATGATACAGATTGGAATCCTGTTGATTAGTCCCAATGAGAATAGACTCATTCAACCACTTGTTGAATTGAGTCAACCCTTGGGCAAATCCAAATGATACAATGATTCTCAGGACTGACAATAGGATTTGCTCTTCATTTATAAAATGCAAATGAGAACAACCAAAGGGCCTAGTGCTTGGCAGTTATTCTAGTGCATCTGTCTCCCCTCCCACATTTCTGAGATGTTGGGTGTTTTGTGGGAGCCCACCAACCCTAAAGGTTAACTCAGAGCTTGTAAAAGTTGCTTTTCTCTTGCAGTTACACAAGAAAAGGTTTTAATTTATCCTCTTTTAAACTAAAAAGTAATATTGTTTTACTTTTGCTTGGAATGAAATATTCTAATTTTAACTGTTTGTTTGTAACTAGTTACTTCCAAGTTTGTTGTTGTTAGCTGCCCTTGAGTTGACTTTGACTCATGGAGACCTTGTGGATGAGACATCTCCAGGTCTTCTTATCCTCCACTGCTCTGCTCATTTTTTGTAGACTCATGCCTCTGTCCTCCCTAATTGAGTCTAGTCATCTGATTTGCAGTCTTCCTCTTTTTCTGTTACCTTCTACCTTTCCTAGCATCATTGTCTTTTCCAATGAGTCATGCCTTTTCATAATGTGGCCAAAGTATGGCAGCTTCAGGGGTATTTCTGGCCTGATTTGCTCAAGGACCCATTTGTTTGTCTTTCTGGCTGTCCATGGTATCCTCAGCACTCTTCTCCACCATCATATCTCAAATGAGTTGATTTTCTTTTTATCTGCTTTTTTCACAGTCCAGCTCCCACATCCATACATAGTGATTGGGAATACTACAGCATGGATAGTTCTTCTTTTGGTGCTCAATTGTATATCTTTACTCTTTAGGATCTTATCTAACTTTTTCATTTTTATATATTTATTTTTAATCATATATATACATAAAACAATTTATATTCTTCACTTTTGTACAAATGTGAGTTGTTGCAAATAATAAACACAAAACCATTACATCTAGATAAATGACTTCCAGTGTCCCTTTATTAACACACACTAACACCTACAGATTTCATACTGTCTTATTTTTCAATCACAACTCTTCAAAGTAAAGAGTTAAAACCTATTTCTTGGAGCTCCAATAATTGGTACCCACACAGTTATCAATTCCATGTTTAACCTGAACCTACCAGTTCATTATTATCTACTTCCTACATCTTAACTCCATCTCATTTTACAGAATTCCATAAGTGGGAGCCATTTGCTTTCTATTTCACTTTCATCTTTATTATTCAACTGAATGTCAATTTGTCCATTTCTATCACTTCAATTAGCTTCAATAGACATTTGTCTATCTTTGGAACCTCTTGCTTTTTCCAGTTTTGAGCTACTACCATCTGGCCAAGGTAATCAGGTATAGCATTAGCCACCAATATTTTCCCCCACATGTATTGGGAGTGTATTTAACATGTTCAAAAATAAGTTTCAGGTCACAATTCAAATTTAATCTGTAGCATTGATTCTATCATGTTGTGTATCTGCTTCCAAATCTTTTTAGTTTTGGACATCCAATAGTTCTCTCTTAGACTCTGAGATTTAGTAAATTTTTTAGTTTTCACTCTGGTGTATTGCCAGATTTGCAAATCAATGTTTCTACCACATTCCGAGGCCATTTAATCATTATTTCTGAATTTATCTCTTCTGCTTGTACATAATTCCTTGGTGTTTTGTAAAATTTTGCAACTATTTTAGAATCTGTATTAAACCAAATTTTGTCCTATTCCAACAACTCTTCTTCAAAGCCTTCTGTCCTTAGATCCATTTTGAATCTCTCCTTTAGTTGTTTATATAAAAACCAATGCATTTTTCTGTCTAACAGAGCCAATTCGTCTATTACTTTCATCTGGTATATATTAGTTCCTGATTTACTTAAAATATCTTTATAAGTAAGCCATATATCCAATGATTTCCATCTACCCATGAAAGCTTCATGTGGAGAGACCCATAAAGGAATCTTTCTATAAAATTTCTTCTTTATCTTTCCCCAAACTCTAAGGAGAGATCTCTTAATTACATGGTGTTTAAAATCATACTAAAGGTAGGCATGCCATCCAAATCTGTTGTCCGCTCCTTCCAAATTAAGTATTTTTTGATTTTCCAAGATAATCCAATCATATAGCCAATCCAGAACATTTGCATAATAGTACAATTCCAAATCCGGTAGCTCCACCCCACCTTCTGTTTTTTGACGTGTCATATTTTTCCAATTAATACATGGCTTCTTATGATTCCATGTAAAGTTTTTAATGTCCTTTTGTCATTCTTTAAAAGGAGCATCACTGTTTAATATCAGGATATTTTGGAATAGGAAATTCATTTTTGGTAATACCATCATTTTAATAGCTTCAATTCTTCCTGACATAGACAATTGTAGCTTGTTCCAAATCTCAAGTTCCTTTTTGATTTCTTTCTATTTAACCTTATAATTATTGTCAAACAGCTCTGTAGATTTGGCAGTCAACCAAATTCCTAAGAATTTAATTTTCTTCTTCACCTGGCACTTCAAAACTACTGTGATGTATTCTTCTTTATTCAGTAATTTTTTGTTAATACTGAAGTCTTATTTTTGTTAATTTTAAACCTGGAGATTTTACCAAAATCCTCTATGACCTTGAATAATTTTTCTATTTGGTCGATTGAGTCGTCTAATATTATCACTAGATCATCAGCATATGCCTTCAATTTCCTTTAATCTTTGTACCTTTTATTTCTTCATTGGTTCTGATTTTATTTGCGAATATATCCAATACTGTTATAAAAACTAATGGGGAAAGTGGACATCCCTGTCGAGTTTCTTCTTATCTAACTTTTTCATGGCTGCCCTACCCATTAGTAGTTTTCTTCTTATTTCTTGACTGCAGTCTCCATTCTAGGTGATATTTTATCCCAGGTACAAGAAATCATTGACTATTTCAATTTTCTTATTGTCTAATTAATATTTATGTAGGTCCTCTGTGGCCTCTGTGGCTTGGCTTTGCACTTTCTTCCTTGACCTTCTTTAGTAATTGTTCCAAGTCATGAATGTTTTCTTCTATTATTATTGTGTCATCCACATATTTTAGATTGTTGATGTTCCTTCCTTCTATCTTCACTCCTCCTCCTGAGTCTAGCCCTGCTCTTCGTATTATATTTTCTGCATACAAGTTGAACAAGTATGGTGAGAATATGCAGCTTTACCTGACTCCTTTGCCTATTGGGAACTATTCTGTTTCTCCATATTTTGTTCTGACAGTGGCCTTTTGTCTTGAGTATAGTTCTCAGAACTATCAAGTGTATTGGCACTCTCATGTCTTTGAGAGCATTCTGTAGCTTTTCATGATCTATGCAGTCAAAGGCTTTGCTATATTGGAATTCCTTGGTGCACTCCATTAGCCATTGTATGTTTCCAATGTGGTAGCACTTCCAAGTATTACTGTTAAAACTAGCATGCTACCACACTGGCATGCTCTAGCAACAGGTGGTCCATAGGGTATATATGTGGAAAACCTACATCAGCCTGGTGGAACATAGCACTTTAAAGTGTATTTCTACTTCGCTTGCACTTTGTGTTATATATCCCTGCAACTAATCTTGCTCACACCAGAGAATGTCCTCATAGACAATGAATGGTTTGTAGAGGATAGAGGGACACATCTAGCTGTGGTTCTGCAGCCAGGGGAAGAGAGAAATTCTTTTGGATCCCCAGTGAGAATACATGATTATACTGAAGATCTGGAAATCTGATGTCTTCTCCTGGCTGCAGAGTGGCAACTGGACACTGCTTGGGTGCCCCTTCCCTTCCTAGCTACTAACTGGCCATGGAGGTGTGCTCTACCATGGACAAGGTTGGTTGTGCTGTGGGGTTGCTGTAAAAGGAGGTACTGAATTGGGTAAAATGACAGATGTTCAAGTCACCAACAGGATTGTAGCCATAGTATCTGGTCTTTAGCTGGGATCCAATTGCATCCCTATGCTATGATTGTTATGCTAACAGCGTCACTTTCTCTGTGTTCATGCAGGGAGGAAGGTGTGGCAGGAAAAGAAGGCTGTTGGCTCCATGCCATCACAGAACCAAGGACTGGCTTGGAAAATCATCTGTTTTAAGGAACTGGTGATTAACCAAGCCACACCTCCCATGCTGTGTTGGCTCTGTGGACCCCCTGGAATCCAGACACATAGGAAGGAAATGGGTAGCATGGAGCTGGCAGCCTTCTTCATCCTTTCCCCAATGCTGCAGCTGTCATCACTGTAGTTACACTGCCAGTGAAGCCAATAGGATTCTGGCCATTATATCTTCCCCACCATCTTAAAAGACTTCAAGGGCAATAGGTTAATTTGCAAGGCCACCATTACATAAAAGTCCTTTATTTTCTACACAAGAACCCATGGGTTAAAAAAAAAGGGAATGTTAACAGCTTTGCTGCCACAGCAGCATACCAATGTGGAGCTGTCTTCCTAGGGATGAATGAAGAAGGGAATAGAAAAAGATGCTGGTGAACAGAGTAGCCTTGGGGAAAGGAGGAGGGGAAGGTGCTGAAAAATAAATCAAAAGGAACTGGAGGACAGCAAAGAAAAATAGCAATGAAAGTTTAAAAGGTGCATCTCTTTCTCCAGCCTATTTGTCTTGCAGTGTGGATGAGGTGGAATGTGTGGGTGGGTCAGAGAGATGATGTCTCATTTCCAGTGCTAGAGGGAGTGACTAAACATATTATGCTTCAAAGATCCTAGGGCTTGACAATGAAACAATGACACAACCATTTGTTAGAGCCTGCCTGCCCAGAGATGAAGAATGCCATATTAATAGAAAAAAGAAGTAAGAAAAGGAAAAGGAAAAGGACTTGGGCCTTCACAATACCTATTTCTTTATCATCACCATCAACGACATCAATGAAAAGCTATTATGCTTCCCTCTCAAATAAACACTTGATCACACTCTATTGGACTAACATAATGGTTCCAGTCCTGAAAACATCAGGAAAGAAGCCCTATCACAATCAGGTTTGTGTCAACACATATTGACTTGGGCTGAAAGTCTCATTACATCAGTCTGAACAGGTTTAGGTAAATGTTTGTACATTCGCTGGGGTTAGGGGCACAGGACCCTTGTGAAAGTGGGAAAACCACCACTAAAAAAACCAGTCATTTTAAAAAACCTGACAGCATCTCTCTAGGAATCTCTAGGTCCTCCACTGCAACTTTGTGGTCATCATCTGCCAGAATGTGCCCATAGACTCACACTGGAGGACCTACAAATGCCTAGAAAGTGTCTATGTCCTCCAGAGCAACTCTGTGGTCAACTTCTGGTAGAGTTCTGCTGGAGGACGTAGAGAAAATATATTAATCAAATCCATAAATATTCAAATCTACAAAAGTCAAAGCTGCAATTGTATTTGTCAGAGTCTCCCCTCACCCACTGAATTTTTAAAATTGTTTTGCTTAATTTTCTATTGTTTTCGGATCTTCTTATTGGCTCTGCAAAATTCTGACTAGTTACATGGAAAAGAAACAAAAAGAAAGGAAATTATTTGGGTCTTGGCAGCCATAGTAAAGCTTAAATAGTTACTTCTAATAAAAGATGAATATAATGACATGCTGAAGTCACTTATGACACAGCAGGGATAAGATGGTATAGGGATGTAAGCAAAACATGCAGTTTTTCTTGTCCTTGATGCATTGTATCACCATTAGTTCTTAAAATTTATTTTGGGACTTTTTGAGAAAATGAAAGTGTTTTGAAAACCATGTCTAAAATCCTGTTGGTGATATAGACTAGGAATATGCCACACATGCCATTTTATGGGCAGAACAAAAGGTCTACCTCCTTCCATAAACCCAGCCATAAGTAAGGCAGCACCCCCAGCAGGGGAATATGTCCTCCAGTCCCCTGCAGTGGATAGTGCAGTGTGGTGGTGGTGCTTGACTTTTGGCTGGATTCAGTTTTGCAGCCTGCTGGTGAAAAGATCTGTGGCTTTCCAGGACCTGTAGAAACCTGGGGAAATGATGTTACTTTTCATTTCTTGGATATAAAACTGCAATCAGCCACAGCAAAATTGCATCCAGCCAGCACATAGTGCCCCTCACTCTCCCCTGACCACTACACAGACATGGGATATGCACTCCTCTACTGGAGTAGCTGCCTCCTCTACTGGAGTAGCTGCCTTCCTTAGGGCTGAAGGCAGACTGGATTATGTTCCACCATTTATATGAAGGATTTTGGCCAGTTTTCTGAGAAACTTTTTTTCTCTCATAAAGTCTCAAAATATTGGAAATGTATGTTGTTCATTTATTTATTTAAGGGATTTATATCTCATCTTTCTCTCAAAATGAAATTCATTGATATAAAATGTACATAAATTCTTGGTACTTATGTCCAGGAGGGAAAACAATATTTTAATTTTTTCAGTCCTGCATGTGCAAAAGAAATATACAAGGATTTATAAACTTAGGATGGTGCTCAGGTTCCCCAAAAAGGTGTTGTAAATTGACAATTGAGGTTAAGATTGTATGTTATCCTTTATATATTATTATGTTTATTTCATTAAGAAAAATCAACCCATATTACAGGCACTGTGCCCCCTCTCTCCATTATTATCAAAACTATAGCACATGGCTCATGTGAAGCAGAGGTTTAGCCCTTAACTTTCTAGCTGCACCTCCCCATATGTTCCACTCTATGGTGGAATACAGAGAGTGAAAGGGCCTGTCCACACTTTACAATTTTAGCATTATGATTCCACTTTAACTGCCATGGCAACATTCTATGGAATCCTGGGATTTTCTGCACCCAGGTCACCCTTCTATATCCATCTATGGCCAGGGAAAGATGGTAGGGCAGGGGACAAGCAGGCAATGTCTAGCTGTGTTCCTGGAGTTAGATACACCAGTATGTCACCTCCTCCTGGACCTCTTGAAGGGGTCCTCTAAGGCTTTCTATGACATCAAGAGGAATACCTGCTTCTCTATGTATCCAGCTGCAGGAACACAGCCAGACACTACCAAACACTCTGTCCTGGCTCCTAAATGGTCATGGGGAATATATTTCACTGCAAAAATCCTAAGGAAAGAACATGGAGGGATGATATAAATGGAAGTGATAAATTCCTCCATCCACAGTGACTAATAAAAGACAAAGCTGTGTATGTCTGTTACCAACAGGATGCCAGCTATGTTAAATGCAGAGTTGCATGTCTAGAAAGGTTTATTCTCTGTGGGCGCTCACCTTGGAAGGTGCTGCCATTTAAGCAGGATCTACTATGGACATATTAGAGGTTATGCATGAGACGTGGTGGTCTTTACTAAGCAGAAAGATATTAGGAACATGTGCAAAGTTCTGAAGTATATCATATTTTGCAACACATTCCAAAGAAAAGTACACGCTGTACATAATATATTCTCAGAATACCACGTGAAGAACAGCCAATGCAGACAAACACAGAGGCAAGTGGTTCTCCTTTCCTTTCCTTAAACTGAGGAAAAATGCTCTTTTAATTTCTGTGTACAGTCCTAAAACCCTTAGGCAAAAATGATGATCCATCTCTAGCTTTGGTACAGCTTGAAGGTTACTGCTGGGCCACTTTGATTGTGCCTATGTAGTTCTACCCATGACCTTGGACTGCTTTTCTTTAAACTGTGGGGGTATTGGAAACCATTAATGAGAGAGCTAAATGTCTGACCTTTGGTGACTGTAACTAATGGCTGCAATTCGAGCTGTTAAGAAATGAAGGGAGGTCAGGAGGAGACTAGCCATGTGTGAAAGGAATGATGATTGGGCTAAGCAATGCTGTTAACTCTCCAGCTGGGCACTTATGAGCTCACAATTGCCATAGAAACTAAGCACTCCTCAGCCAATAATGAAATTTATCTTATTTTAGCAAGAGAAATTCTATTGGCTCCATTTCACAGATAAGAGCCCTGAGGCACCAAGACTATAAGGAGTTATAGCTGACACATTTACTACATGTGTTCTGCAGGTATCCTAGACACTATAGAGACCATACTTTTCTGAATGTTTTCTCTTAGTTGTACCAGTTGTACCCCAAGATCAAAAGCAAGGTCACAGAGTGGTGTTTTTGATATTTATTCCACAACAGAACTCCCTTCCTCACAGAGATTTATAAAAGATTCAGCTTGAATAGTTTCACATCAGCACCTTTCTGCTGAGGATTATTTTGACCAGTCAAGCTTTAACAGGGGCTGGCTTCTCAGTAATTTTGCAAAGAGCGTATATATTCTGTGATTGTTTTTGTTTTTGTTTTGGGATTAATTTGCCTACCTACCTACCTGAGAGTAAGGCTTAAAGAACTCAATAAGACCAAAGCTTGGATAATTTACTTTTTGGGGACTACAATCCTCAGAATCCCCCAGAATGCATATGCCAAGGATGGAGACCAAGCCCTCAGTGCATCAGGATTATGGAGTTTTTTTTTTTTAAATACTGCTGTAATCTCTCCTACTATAATCAACAGTTGGCAATAGCATTGAATAAATACAACCCTGGAGACAAGAAGGATGTGAGATAGAAGTGACCTTTCCCTGGTTACTGTTACTGTTGCATTTTTAAAGTAACTTATCCCATTACTTGGGACATTTTAGCAATTCAGGCTTGCTGTGATTCTGATTCCATTGTACAAAGTGGCTACTTCTACAAACAGCCTTCATACTGTTAAAACTATGGGCTATGGTTGAAACTGAGGGTGGATTCTCCACCTGGCAATAACAGAGCTAACACTTATCTCTGGTTACTGTTACTGTTGCATTTTTAAAGTAATTTGTCCCATTACTTGTTACCTCATCCAGTATTCTACATCAACTACTTACTTAAATCTATTTAACTAAGGGGGGTTGCAGACTGCCAGAAATATTGCAAATTGAATCCACTTTCAGGGTTAGGGTTAGTGCTAGGGAATCATGGGAGTTGTTTTTTTTTTTCTGAGACATTGAGCCTTCTCTGTCAGAGAGCTCTGGTGCCACAATAAAATACAGTTCCCATGATTCCCTAACCCTAAAAGTGGACTCAATTTGCACTATTTCTTGCAGTCTGCAACCCCCCTAAGTAACCTCTCCTTCCCCTCCCAGGCTTGACATAAATACCATTCATCCATGCTCCAGTTGCTAACAGAGGGACCTCATTCTCCCAATACAGCTGATGCCTGGTAAAATAGGTGGTGGTAGTAGTTACAATCATGGCAATAGTGTCACACTCATAACTAAGTAGCAATCATGAATATTGAACAGTTACAGATGAATAAATTTGGTTGCTACTCAAATCAAGAATGTGATACTGTTACGCTGAGGTCAGCCCCCTGATCACCCCTCAATTTTGATATCAATTTAATATTAAAAGAGACGCTGGGGTGGGTGACCTGGAAAGGGAACCCCAGTGCAGAAACCTGGCCGTACCATATTTGGAAATCTGGTTGGCCCTAGCAAGGGAGGAAGCGAGGGCACTCACCACAATGAGATCACCCCAAAACATCAACATAATCCCATTTGTCTATAAAGGATGATGATGGGATTCTGACCAATGAAGGTGGCTGTGAATACATAGACAAAGAACTCTTCTCCAGTAGTAGAAATTTTCCTTTGTCTGACATATTCATGTCAATTGTCTGAAGATTTCCTCAATCTCCCAACAATTCTTCTCTCTTGGAAAAACCATTTAGCAGTGAGGTAATCCATTCATTCTGAGATTATTGCCCCAGGATATGATTTTGAGTATATATACCACCAGCTAGACAATGGCAATTTGGTCTAGTCTGAAGGAGGACAGGCCCTCTGTTTGACTCCTACTGGATTCCTCAATAAGCCAGCCACCCCACTTGCTGCTGCGGCTCTTGAACCATCTTCATTCCGGATGCCCCTTGATTGGAACCAGGCTTCAAAATTGGTACTCTATTACTATTGGCAAAGCCTCCACTTTTCACCTTCTCCCACCTTTGATTTGTTAGTTCTTGTGAGGGTGTGTGAGGGTGTGTGTACATGAATGTATTGATTATTTTGTTAATAAAACTGCAAAACCTGTTTGGATTTGCCTTTGGAGTTCTGTGTGATTTGAAACCAATACACAGGGTTGATCCTAGGCATAATGTTGCCCCAGCCAAAATATAGCTTTTATTTGAGCTATTAAACTGCCTGTAAAATATATTAATTTGTGGTGCCCTCTTTGGAACCCCAGCAATTTGAGTAACAAGATTGATGCCACAATCATAACTTCCCTACTCTTTACTGGGCATCAGCTGCATAGTGACTGGAACATGGGTGAATGACATTTCCATCAGGTTTTGTGGGATTAAGCTAGAAGTTACATAGGCTACTTAGCAACTAAGGGCCTTTGCAGACTGCCAGAACTAGTGCAAATTGAGTCCACTTTAACTGCCCTGACTCAGTGCTAGGGAATCATGGGAACTGTAGTTTATTGTGGCACCAGAGCTCTTTGACAGAGAAGGCTCAATGTCTCAGAAAAAAATACAATTCCCATGATTGCCTAGCATTGAGCCAGGGCAATTAAAGTGGACTCAATTTGCACTATTTCTAGCAGTCTGCAAAGGCCTTAAGTAGCTGATGCACATAACTGGCCCTCTTCATTAATAAATACATCTAAAAAGTAAGAACATGGCTGGAAAATAGGGGGAAATCTTCAAAATGCATCTAAAACTATTTCCCCCTATAGACAGTCATCATTTGTTATACAGAACACTGTAGAATGTCATTATGCTATTTTGCCATAGAGACATCATTGATGCCCTTGTTACCCCCCAATGTAATGCTTTATAGGTAACATGATTACTTGTAGTGTATTTAAGGATGTGGAAAAGAGATTGATGCTACAAATATGGCTGTGCCAGCTGACACTGAGCCCACGATTGTGCCAGAGAGGGGTTCACATGAGTTAATTAAACAAAACCAGAATAGGGAAAAGGGAATGCACTTTCCCACAAGTCTGAACAAATCCTTCCACTCCCTCCCTTCTCCTCTGAATACATTCTTTTTAATGTCTCCTTTGTACTCTTACTGGCTACAGATTCATGTTTAGATTCTTTCAAAATCTCAGATCCTTTCACCATTTAATAGGCTTGTGGGAAAACTGGATTTAGTTGGCCAGTCACCACTATAGATGTTTCTTATGATGCTACTTTCTACAAGCAAA
The DNA here is from genome assembly GCA_026167975.1 of Phrynosoma blainvillii. Classification (NCBI taxonomy): domain Eukaryota; kingdom Metazoa; phylum Chordata; class Lepidosauria; order Squamata; family Phrynosomatidae; genus Phrynosoma; species Phrynosoma blainvillii. Next base: position 20,296,219 of record JANUYF010000006.1, read on the forward strand.
CCAGCAGTCAGGAGGATAATGCAATAAGACACAGACAATTCCAAACTCTGTCATATCAGACAGATCTCGTCTTTGGGTGCAGGCAATTATCTGACAGTTGGTTTATATTGAGATGCTGCAGAGATTTGCAGCCTAAGTAAATACTCAACCATTTACCTTTTCAAGTTATGGTTACATGCAATAGTACCTCTGTTTGATGGCGCCCCATCCCACCTCTCAGATAACTTATCTTGCAGTGATTTACAGATGCATTCACATCTTTCTGTATCTTGTGATTTGATGGCATCACATGAATTACTGTGACAAAAACAGGGATGAGAGGAAGTTGCATGGGGAGAACCCTAGGAGGATTTGGAACATATTGTGATAAAATAAAATAAACCACGGTGTTACCCCAAAGATCACCCCTCCCTGCAGGTTCCCTCCATTTTATATTAACTTGATATTAAAGTGGCTGTGAAAAGGCTTGTAACCCTGAGAGCACCCCAGTCTGGAGGAAGCTACTTTGACCATATAAGGAGATCCTGTAGGCTCAGCATGGGAGCATATAGCTCAAAGCCCAGAGGAATCTGCCAATAGTCAGAATCTGCATAAGCCCCTCATTGATGGAAATGATCGTGTGTGCCATATCGGTGTTCGCAAGTAAATAGAAGTTCAAGAGTATCTCCCTCCAGGAGAGATATGCCTTTGTCTAGGGATATCTGCATGGATGACTGGGCAGTTTTTAACTTCCTTGCTCATTCTCCCACCTGGAAAATCCATTCAAGTCCCAACATTGCCCCAGGTTAAGTTTTGCCCTATATATGTGCCCACTTGAGTGGTCCCAATTCAGTCTTGATTGAGGTCAGACAGACACTCTGTCCATATCTCCCTTGACTCCATGGCAGATGCTGGTAACTTGTGTTCTGGGCCAAACTCACTCCATCATCTCCTACATCTTTTGTGGGAGATTATCACACAGGAACAGGATAAGGACAGGATTGCTCCACCATACTTATCCCATCCTTAAGCCCAATGGCATGAAAGGCTTTCAAATTGTTGTGCCGATCCAATCATTAACTGCCATTAAACTGTCATTAAAGTAGCATTGTATTAACACTAACTTCCATTAATACAAAATGCTGGCCAATGTCACTTTAATAATGGGTTAATGCCAGGTTAATGATGGGATCAGTGCGACTTCATCTGAAAGTCTTTAGCACCATTGCCATCATGTACGCTTCTCAGATGGGATAAGCATGGGATAAGCATGAATGCAGTGTGAAAGTCCTTCCTGCGATTGCATGGCAAAGACAGGATAATGATGGGACATCCCTCTTGTGATAATGTCCATAGTTTTGCATTCTCTTTTGTTTTGTTTTGTTTGCTTTTTGATTTCTTTCTTGTATATCACTATACATCCTAAAAGGAATAATTAACACTACCCAATGGCTCCCTGAATCCCTCAGAGCATAAATATTAGCAAGAAAAGAAATGCCATGCTCCAATACAAATACTATACCTCCTCACACTGTTTTCTACATCTGCAGCAACGGGGGGATGCAAAGTGAATACTAAGATATTTTGTGAGCTTATGACAATAAAGAAATAGTTTTTTTATTTGACAATAAGAGCTGACAATAGAAGCTGTTTGACAGTGGAACACACATCCTCTGAGTGTGGGTGGGGTCTCCTTCTTAAGAGGTTTTTTAACAGAGGCTGGATGGCCATCTGTTGGGGGTACTTTGATTGTGAGTTCCTGCATGGTAGGGGGTTGGACTAGATGGCCCTTGTGGTCTCTTCCAACTCTATGATTCTATTTTCCTTCTACCAGTCTTGTTCTTCATCCCCTGGTCTGTTTGGCACAGATGCCAGTATGCCTGAAAATGTCTGCTATGGATGGTGTTCAGGCAGACTGCTAAGTAGGTCTCCATTCCACCTGTGAAATGTAGAATGAATCTTTTTTTATCCCAGTGAAGGTTACCAACTGAAAACCTACAAGGTTGGAGGTTGGAAAAAAGAAAGACTTGCAGGGCAAACTAGGTGCTCTATGTTCTACTTAGATGAAGGCAAAGACAAACCTCTTCTGAATGAATCTTGCCAAGAAAATCCTGTGATAAGCTCACCATCATAACTTTCCACAGGCATTTTGAAAGCACAGAACAATAACAATATAGGCAGCAGCAAGGTTCATCAACCTTGGAAATAGTTGAGTCATCTACTTCCCTCCTCTAGACCTCATAATCAGTAGAGGCCAGTGTCTCTGATATCATGAACATGGGTTTTGTTCTGAACTTTAATGGAGCAGTCCAAGGTGTGGAACTTTATCCCGCACTGAGGTGTAGCATGAATTAACTTCAGTATCTCAGCGGGGGCCTTGATATACTTCCAAACAGAAAACAGAAACTGTCCTGCTGCATTTGAAGGATTTACATATGATAGGAGATATATAACTATATATAGTAGATTCAAAGCTCTAGGATGAAAGCATAGACAGACTTTCTCCTTCTCCAGCTCTCAGTAACACAGCAATACAAGAACTCTCCAAGACTACTGACCAACTCACAACTCCAATGACCCACAACTCTTATGACTCACAAATGGTCATTCTGAGCTGTGGCTCTTACACCTTTGGCTGATGTAACCTTGCTTCAGGCATTACATCATACACATTACACTTACAGTCCAGGTATTATTCCAATACACATTTGTAGTCTGGCTCCTTCAAGGTGATCAGCAGATGTTTTGGCCTTTGTCACACATACACACTCACATAATGACTTTGCAGTTCTACAGATATAATAAAATATAACACAGCAGTATGACAAATATAGATTCAGTACACAGGATTACAAGTCAGGATGGTGTAGTGGTTTGAGTGTTGGACTAGACTATTATATGACTTTCTGCTCAGCTATGGAAACTCACTGGGTGCTCTTCAGCAAGTGATACTCTCTGAGCTTCAGAGGAAGGCAATGACAAACCCCCTCTGAAAAAATAATGCTGAGAAACCCCCATGATAGGTTCACCTTAGAATCACCGTAAGTCAGAAATGATTTGGAGGCACACAACAACACAGGATTTCTCCATTAATATTGAGACTACAAGATGAAACTGATTCACTGCATGAGAATGCAGCCGCCAGCATCCACTACCTGTAATATCTATGTTTTAAGTATGTATACACCCTCCCACCAATTCAAATGCTTGCATTAATATTTGAACCTTGAAGTCATCTTTACAAGAGGTATTGAACATACGCATCAACTGTATGCAGTGTTTGATTTCCAAGAGGAATGAAAAAGCAGCAGCTGCTTGGCCTCTCCAAGAGCCAAGGGTACACTTTAAAGCACTCCAGGGCTGTATAAATGCTATAAAAATAAAAGGAAAGGGAATGTAAACAAGCAACTGCTGGGGAAAGATTTAAGACACATGCAGAAAAAGTAGGTTAGAGCAAATACTCCATCCTCTCTATTTTGCCTCTAACTGTCACATATTCCTCATATGAGCCCCAAACCATGTTTTTCCCTAAATATCCTCATGTAAGATATGGCATACACTTAATTTTTGTGTGATGAGAAGGACCAGTACACACAGAAACTCTTGAAACCTTGCCACCTTGAATTAGGTAACAGGGATTTCAATTTATCTATGCAGGAAGCAGTGGAAAGGTGATTTTTGAAGTGGTATTACATATTTGCATCCATCCTTGTATTTAAATTTTTAGGCTTTAAAGAGAATACCTATGGATCTTTGTATCTTGGACTGAACCAGTGTTCTGAAAGACATCAAAATTCTGAAACCGCTTGCCTGAATTTGAGGATAAAGAGTTTTTCTGGGAACTTTCCCGAAACAGGTCCTGTACTACTGAGTTACTGGATGTATGGACCTTCAGGGATATACATCTATATATAGTTGGAGTGTAGCTACAGAAAAGGGGGCAGGTAGAAAATTAGGGCATCACCCCCATAAGATTTCTGCACCTTCAATGAAATTTTCTTCAAGTCCCCAAAATTCTAGCACTGCAGTAACTTAAAACTTCAGGTGAACATTCAGAAATGCAGTTAGACATCCAAAGAAAAGGGTAGCCAAAATTACATTATTATTATTATTATTATTAATAATAATAATAATAATAATAATAATAATTGAATCAAATGAGGTATAAAGTTTTTAATTTGTTTTTATGAAAGCTGTCTTGGATCTCAGCCTGGCAGATAGGTGGCATATAAATAAAGCAAATAAAATAAATCAAATAATAAACTTTTTACAATGTACAACTCTGCAATGCTAGAAATTTGTTCTGGATATGAGAACACATGGCTCGATTACATCCAGTTTGGATTACTGTAAACATATTTTATATGGGGCTGCCTTTGGAAACTATTTGGAAACTTCAGCAGGTCAAAAATGCTGAAACTAGACTGCTGGTCATTACTGGTTATAGAGAGCATATAACTCCTTTGTGAAAACAGCTTCACTGCCTACTGGTCTATTTCCAGGCACAATTCAACTTGCTGATTATGACCTATGAAGCCACATATAGCTTGGGACCAGACTATCTGAAAATCTTTACCTCCCCATATAAGCATGCCTGAGTCGAATGATCTTCAGGGAGGGCATTCTTTGCCCCACCACCTTCACAGGTTCATCTGAGGAGGCCACAGTAGAGCGCCTTCTTGGGGGCTGTTCTAGGCTAATCTGCTGTGCAGGAAGGAGCAGAAGAGAGAAATTTCCTTGCAGCTTCATACTTGAGTAATATAGGCAACATGTGTTCCTCCAGATTTTTTGGACTCCAGATCCCATCAGCCCTAGCCAGCTTCAAATATGAGGAAAGAAGAATGGAGGGAAATTGTTGCCCTTGTCTGACATTTGTGCTGAATATTACAAGTCACCAAGGCTCACTTTCGAAGCCACGGAATACAAACATCAGGAGACATTTTTATTGTTGTTTTTTTTAGCTGATGGACATAAACCAATGGTTCTGAACTTTATTTAGGAGTGGGGCAACATGGGAAGGTAAATGTCTGATATTTGCCAATATTCTACATCAGCTACTTACTTACAAATGAGTAAATAAGTAATGTCCCCTGGCCTGATTCCCCAAACCCATCATAACAGCCAGCAGCCACTCAGAGTGAAGAAGGTTTGTTCAGCAGCTAATCAAGGCACAAGGAGGAGGATGTTTCAAAGCCTTTCCCACCAGTAATCAAGATTGTAGAGAAGGACCCTGTAATAATGCTTTATTGCATGGCGGTAGGAGGAGGTTGCAAACATAATTATCCTTTTACCTCAAATGTCAGTTGAACAGATCTGCTTCATGGAATGCAGCTGTTGTCTGCAAAGGTGGATTTAGGGGGGGAATACATGATCATGGCAATAACGATTAGTGGCATGCAACAGTACCACAATAATGACTATATAGTATTACTGAATGTAGAACAGTTACAAATCTATAACATTAGGTTATGGATACATAATTACAATATTGAATGCCAGTCTTCTGTTCTCCCCCTTTCCCCGGTTACATTTTATTTTTAAATCAATGAGTCAACAATGCAGTAAAGCAGCTTAAAAAGCCAGTTTGGTCCTAGGTTGCATCAATACGGGTGTAGTGTCTAGATCAGGGGTAGGCAACCTTTCCCCTTTAAGGGCCGAGGGACTTCAGCTCCCAGAAGCCTCAGTCATGTTGGCCAATAGTCCCATGTTGGCCAATAGCTCCTGGGATTCTGGGAGCTGAAGTCCCTCGGCCCTTAAAGGGGAAATGTTGCCTACCCCTGGTCTAGATTGAGGGAAGTAATAGTACCACTGTTCTGCTTTGGTCAGACCTCACCTGGAATCCTGTGTTCAGTCCTGGGCACCAGAGTTCAAAAAAGATGTTGACAAGCTGGACTGTGTTCAGAGGAGGGTGACCAAAAAGGTGAAAGGTCTGGAAACCATGCCCTATCAGCAGTGGCTTAGGAAGAGCCTGGGAAAGAGTAGGTTAAGAGATTACATGATAGCCAAGTTTAAATATTTGAAGGGATGTCATATTAAGGACAGAACAAGCGAGTTTTCTGCTGTTCCCAAAACTAGGACATGGAGTAATGGATTCAAATTACACAAAAAGAAATCCAACCTAAACATTAGGAAGAACATCCTGATGGTAAGAGTTGTTTGGCAGTGGAATATGCTGCCTTGTAGTGTGGTGGTGTCTCCTTTGAAGATTTTTGAACAGAGGTTGGGTGTCCATCTGTAAGGGGTGCTTTGATTCTGTGTTCCTGCATGGCAGGAGGTTGGACTGGATGACCTTTGTGGTCTCTTCCAACTCTATGATTCTATGATAATAATTTTAAAATGAGAATTTGGGAACAGTGGTGACACCAAAGTGATATATTTGGGTCTTTTCTCACACCAAGGGCTGTGTCCAATGCCTGATCTTGGCACCTGAACCAGATGCAAAACATTAAGGGCAAACCCAACTAAGAAAGAGAAGGAAAGAATCTGACATATTTGTAAAATAAAAATAAAAATAAAAATTCTGTTCTATCCTCATCCAGATGATGGTAACCTGGACCCCTCATAGAGTGGATTTACACTGCAAGTTTGAGCAGTTTGGTACCATTAATTGTCATGGCTTTATCTGACAGAATCTTGGGAGTTGTTTGAGGTGAATTCTTTCTTAAATGACAGTGCCAGAATTCTCTATCTGTGATTTTCAAGAGCTTCACCAGCCTTGTTGTTTGTTTGGTGCTACATGTCTTCAAGTCATTTCTGACTTATGGTGACTTTAAGGGGAGTTTATTGGCAAGATCTGTTCAGAGGGAGTTTGCCTAAGGGGTTGCCACAGCCAAGTAAGCATTCAAACCCTGATCTCCAAAGTCCTAGTCCAACATTCAAACCACTGCACCACACTGGCTCTCCCCAGCCTTCAAATCCTAATATTCCACAGGCTGGAACAATGGCATACAAAGTGGTACCAAACTGCTGCACCTGTGTAATGCACACGTACTCTCAGTCTTGAATTCTGAAGAAATGAAAGCTTCAAAAGACAATGAAGTTCAGAGGCTTCTTTTTATCATTCTTTCTTGTTCAACAACATGGTACCATATAAGCCTCAAAAGTAATAGATAGAATCTGCTCAATTAAAAGAGTCTGAGAAACCCAAGGTAAAAATAAAAAATCTGAACTTTATGGAAAGTGAGCTCTTTCCTTCTTGCTTAACTCTGCAGCACTGAGCCCCCCCCCCCCAATGTTCTCATCTTCCACCACTTCATGTTTACACCACTAATATAATGGGAGCCAGAGAACAAGAAGGTGACATTTCTGATGTCCTGTCAAGCCCCACAACAGTGCTTAACCTTTCAGAATGGTGTGCGATTGTTGTAGGTTGCTGAGATATTTCTGGTTATACAGCTGTAGCAACTCCATGACAGGAAGACAGATTTCCCTACTACGTTTTACAGATAGAAATGCAGCCCATATTACCCATGGTATCTATCATTGTTCTTGTCCTGTCTATGAAGGATTTAATCATTTTGGCCATCTGTGCCCAGACCTGGTGTCTGTTATTACAACTAAAGTGAATGGGAGGGGGATGTTGAGTGGAAGGAAGAAATAGAATTAAAGGTTAGAATTCTGTATCGGCTTATATTTAACTAAGGGCTTAACTAGTAACTTCTTCTGGCCTGCCCCCCCCCCCCAACCTGATGGAAACATCATTTGATTGTGCTCTGACTGTTGGCAGAATGGCTCTTCTTCCCAGTGTCACCCTAGGACCAGGCCCCAAATCACCCCTCTCATATTTGATATTAAATCTAATATTAAAAAGGACACTGATGTGAGTGAACAGTGACCTGTAAAGACAACCCCAAGGCAGAAATCTGGCCATAATTTGGTTGGCTCCAGCAAAGGAGTAAGTAAGGCATCCACCACAATGACACCACCCAAGACATCAACATAATGCTTTTTGTCTATGGAGGATGATGATGGGACTCTTGCTGAAGGAGATGGTTGTGCATACATAGACAAAGGAAACTTGTCCAGCAGCAAGCAGTTGCTTTTGTTTGAGACATTCATACCAATCATCCAAACATTTACTACAGCCCCCAACCATTCTATTCTCTTGGAAAACCATTTAGCAGAGATAGTTTTTTGTGGGTTTTTCAGGCTGTGTGGCCATGTTCTAGAAGAGTTTCTTTCTGACATTTCACCACCATCTGTGGCTGGCATCTTCAGAGAAATTTAGCAGAGAGTTAATCCATTCAGTCCTTGATTATTGCCCTGGGACATGGTTTTGAGTATACATACCACCTCTTAGACTAGCAATTTGGTGTACCTTGGAACCAGGCAGACACTATGTTGGTTCTACTAGACACTTCAATAAGCTGGCCACCCCACTTACCAAGGTGGCTATTGAGCTTTCCCCATTCTGGATTTCCATCAGTTTGAACCTAGATCATTAATGTATCACCATTAGCAAGGCCTCCACTATTCATCTTCTCCCACCTTTGCTTCATTAATTCTTGTGTATGTTGTGTGTAACCTCAGCATTCTTCTCCATCACCACATCTCAAATGAATTGATTTTCTCTCTATCTGCTTTCTTCACTGTCCAGTTCTCACATCTGTACAAGGTGATGAATTGGATGATCCTAACTTTAGTATTCAGTTTTTTATCTTTAGGTTCTTGTCTACTTCTTCATAGCTGCCCTTCCCAGTCTTAGTCTTCTGATTTGCTGACTGCAGTCGTCATTCTAATCAATGATTGATCCAAGGTATGGGAAATCTTTAACTATTTCAATTTGTTCATCATCTAGATTGAATTTATGTAAGTTATCCATGGTCATTAGTTTTTTTTTTTGTCTTAATGTTTAACATTAATCTTGCCATAGAACTTTCTTCTGTCACTTTCTTTAACAATTGTTCCAAGCTTTTTGTTTTGTTTTGTGCTAGTAGTATGTTGTTGGTTGCATGTCTCAGATTGTTGACATCTATTTATTCCTCCCAATTGCCTTGAGTGCAGCTCCTTCCTCTGCTCGGTGTATGATGTTTTCTGAATACAAGTTGAACACGTAGGGTGATATTATGAAGCCTTGTCTGCCAATTAGGAACCCTTCTGTTTCTCTGTATTCTGTTCTCACAGTGGCCTCTTGTCCTAAGTATAGATTTCTCATCAGGACTAAATGTAGTGCACTTCTATGTATTTAAGAGCATCCATAGCTTTTCATGATCTATGCAGTCAAAGGCTTTGCTATAGTCTATAAAGCACATGCTGATTTTCTTCTGATATTCCTTGCTGTTCTCCATTAACCATCACATGTTTGCAACGTGGTCCCTACTGCATCTTCCTTTTTATGAACTCCGTTTGCACCTCTGAGGTTTCTTGCTCCATATATAGTAGGAATCTCTGTCGCAGAATTTTGAACATGACTATGCTTGTGTGGGAAATTAATGCAATGGTCGTAGTTACTGCAGTCTTTTGTGTCTCTTTCTCATAGGTGGGAATGTATGTTGATTGTTTCCAATCTGTGCACCGTTTTCCATATTTGTTGGAAGATCTTAGTTAGTTCTAATTGGAATGAATAAATCACCAGGAACAGATGACATTCCAATAGAACGGCTACAAGCCACACAGACAGAATCAACCTTAGTTCTGTTGATTCTGTCTGTGTGGTTTGTAGCCATTCTATTGGAATGTCATCTGTTCCTGGTGTTTTTAATTCCTTCCAATTGCCCTGAGTGCAGCTTTCATTTCACTTCATTTGGGATTCATCTTTGCATTACTCTTCTTTCCATGTGACCTTCATCATTTCTTCTCTTTCATATAGCTCTTGTGTGTATTGCTTCCATCATCTTTTTAATTCATCTTGGGAGTCATTTAGATGTCGTGCTTTTTTTTTTTTTTTTTTTTGCACAATGATTCAAATAAGCCACGTATTCCGGGGCTTGTTATTCACACTATTTTTTCATTGGAACTCCATCTCTTCACATCTCTCTGTGTCATGTTGCTCATAACATGTTCATTAGCTCTGTGCCTCTCCCCCAAGGTCACTAGCAACCCTTATGAGAAATTGTCTCCAGTCGGGTGTCTTGAAGTGCCACCAGTGGCAGCAATGTCTCCCACTGCTCCCTGGAGCTGCCAGCTACCAAGAGTCCTCTCCCCTTATCCAAGGAGAAAGATGCAGCCAGGCATGCAGGGTTCAAGCCCATGTCTATTTGCATTATTATTCACACTGCTGACAATGCAAATATTTTGAAAAAACTTGGGGGGGGGGGAGTATATATTATCCCAAGTTAAGTGTTGTTTTTTTTTTTTTTTTGCAGCACCCTTCCCCCCCCGCCCCCCCAACTGAATTGGGTGCATTCATGATGCATATGAACAACAAAAATTCCACCCAGAATCATTCTGGATCATTTTCACCATCTGAATAGGGCCCTGGTCATACAATGTTTTCCTCTTCTATTGTAGAGCATTCCTACCCTTGGATTAAATTTCCCTTTGAATTCATGGCTCTTATTGAAGTGGTCTCTCATTTTTCCTTTTTTAATCATCAACGTATGCTTCTCTGCATTGATTATTATATTAATTCTCCTTCTCCTTGTACATTTGTTTCTGTTCCTGTTTCCCTTTTCTTTTGTTTCTCATCTTTCCTTTACTGCTTTACTGCTCTATTTTCCCAGCAAAAATGAGAGCAGGCACTGACTGGCACAGATCATGAACTACTTATATAAAAAAATAGAATAAAGCTGAAGAAGAACACAAAATCAATAATGTGATCTCAAGAACACCCCAACAGAATTTACAAAGTGAGAAACAGATTCACAATATTAAGCATAATTGACTGGGAACTAGAAGAACTATGGTGAGAAATCAGGGACATAATCAAGGAAGAGTATAGAAAGACACAATCTGTGGCCAAAAACAAAGAAATAATAAATGACACATAGGGAGATAAGATCTTTCAAATAGCTTGGACCTGAGCTAAATAGAGTCATAAATAAATTCCTGCTTCAAAAAAAGTACTGTTAGCCAAAAACACAAACTCTGCATTCCAGCAGGAATGAGATGCTCCTTTCCTTTTCGACATCAAAAGGTTCATCAAAATTTGGCAACATTCACTGCAGCCAGAGGAAGCCTGAAAGAAGTGTATGAAAGTCTGACATGGTGAGAGCATCTGCATCTGTTTAGTACCAAGCTGCTGAAGTCATTCCTTGGTCTTGGAAAAACAAAGGTGCTGCTAAATTAATCTATCATGCTGCTTCTTTCCTGGGGTCTTCATGGGTAGTGGAGCACAGTGTGAAAAGAGAGCACAATTTTTGGGATCAACTCTTTAATTGGCCATTTCCAAAGAGTGTGGAGTGTGTTGGGCCCAAACACTTCACACTGCAAGTACACAGGTTTGAGTGCAAAATCTCCCTCCCTCCCTCCCTCCCTCCCTCACCATATGAAATTTTGGAAGAAACAATATTCTTTTGCCTTCTGTGTATCTGACAATCAAGGCTGAGCCTGTCATGCTAATTATTTTTTATTCTTAGTAACCATATGAAATAGAAAAAAAAACAAAAACAGGATGGATAGTCTCCTTTTCACTCTTTCTTTTTCTACAGTGTGGACCAAAGATTCATGTAAGCTGTGTGTGGTGTGTGTGTGTTAGCATCAATCATGAAGAAGCTGTTTGCCAGCACAACTGCTTTTTCTGATGTGGTGTACAGTGTCTATGCTTTTCCAGTTATCTTACCTGCACATTCTCAAGTTAAGTAGTATCAGCTGAACATAAAATTGTGGGTATGTATTAAGGGGGGGGGGAGAGAATGATAGAGATGAAAAATAACATGTGCAAAAGAAACATGGCCAGCATGGTGTAGTGGTTTGAACATTGGACTAGAATACTGGGAGACCAGAGTTTGAATCCCAGCTTGGTCATGGAAACCTGCTGGGTGACTTTAGGCAAGTCACACTCTCTCAGTTTCAGAGGAAGGGAATGGCAAACCTCCTGTGAAGTAATTTGCCAAGAAAACTCTATGATAGAGTAACCATAATTCAGAAATGACTTGAAGACACAACAACAACAACAACAACAACAACAAACAGGAATAGAAAGAGTATTCTATTATTTATTTCCCAGTCAAAAAATGGGTTTCCCAATGGTTTGGACACCTTGCTGGGAAGAATAATAGAGTTGTGAGACTTTTGTGCTGTTTTCTATTAATATTAACATCCTAGAGTGGTGAAGAATTTTTCTGCACACAGAAATATAGCATTTTTTTTTGCACAAAACCATCATCTTTTATCCAGATAATGTGCTTTTAGTGTAGAAAACTAATGTTGTTGTTTTTGCAAGAAATGTGGTTTTGTGTAACCTCCTCTCCCCAAAATGTGTTTTTCTACACACAAACAAAAAAATTTCTGGTACATTTATGGATGCTCAAATATAGGAAGAACACTGTGTGTGGATATTTGTTTTCTCCATAGTGGGGAGAAAACTAGAACAATTATTTGCCCTTGCAAGCAAAGTCAAAATAATTGAAGTTTTACATTCCTCATGTGAAAAATATTTTCATAATTCCAATGCACATAGACTTTAAAACAGTTTAAAGCCAGGTGGCAATTTCAAAGCTCTCTTGTAAGCAAGGTTAGTTTCATGTCTTTCCACACATGTCAATGTATGTCATTGGAAACTAGTATAATTTATGTAGTTTATTTCAGGTCTTGGAGTGGATTTCAGTGATTGGGGGGATATGGAGAGAGACTTCATGTGTTTACTCCATGTGCTAATGACACTAGTGGCAACCATTTCCCCCATGGCTACTGCCATGTTGCTCTCTTTAGTGTTTCCTACCTAGACGAGAACAGAAGCTTATCCTCTTCACCAAGGATCATTCATAATTGTTTATCACATGGGAGGCAAAGCACCAAATCCTGTGGATAAATGGGGATTAAAACCCAGAAATATCCTGCAAGAGCAGGGTTGTTTTCAGACAACATCCCCCAACGTTGCCATTATTCTAAAATTAACCCATGAATAAAGTGGCCAAAATGTGCCACTTTTAATTTTTGGGATTTTCCCCAAAATAAAAAGCGGCCAAAAGTGGCCAAATCGCACACTTTAATTGATGAGTTAATTCTGGGATAATGGCAACGTCAGGGGGACATCATCTGAAAACAATCCCGCTCTTGCAGGATATTCCTGGATTTCATCCTTGTTTATCCATGGGATTTGGGCACTTCCCTCCTGTGTGATAAACTCCATACTACAGAATTATAACATTATTCCATTTTAACTATTGTGGCTCCAACCACTGGAATACTGGAGCTTGTTGTCTGGAGAGGCACTGGAGTGCTCTGGCTGAGAATTCTTAATTCCCATCCATAAACTGCAAATTCCAAGATTCCAAAGATTGGAACCATGGCAGTTGATGCAGAATATTAGCACTATAATTCCTAGTGTGAATGGATACCTGATATTTTTTGGGTAGGTAATGACAGGCTTGGTTGCCTTGCTGCTTCCTGTCTTTGTTACTTCCTTACTTCCTGTTGATCACCCCTTTTGAACTATCCCAGGAAGATCTGGTACTCATCTGAAGCTATTCTGTGCTTTAAAAATCCAGTTTCTACTCAACGCTGAATGGATTTATGGAACACTCAGGTGGAATACAATTTTTCACTTTTTGATGGAGCTGGAAAAACATATAGCACCATTGGTGCAAGCACACCTGCCTACTAAATACTGTTTCTGTTTGGTTCATATTAAAACCGCTCAGCAGAGTAGGTTTTTTAAATCTAAAAAATGAATTGGATTGAAATTGAATTGAATTGAATTGAAATGAATCTAAACATTGAAATCTCATATGTTATACATTTAATTATGAACTCAGGCATATTGACACTAACCACCACCCAGCTGTAGGCTCTTGGGTTATTTCTGGATATTGTACATTGTAGTGGCATATGAAATTGGTGCTCTGGAAATTCTAGTATCACAGAGAATTGGCCATCTGGTTCTGAACAAAGAAGTCCAGTTTGCTACAAAGTGTCCCTTACAATGAAAAAAAATCTGTTTGGAAAGTGGTTCTCTAGGCACATTTGGTCATGGAAGAAACCTGGAGCAGCGGTTTTCAACTCCAAATGTTTTGATCCCTGTCTCTTAGAAGCCCCTATCAGCATAGCCAATGGTCAAAGATTATGAGAGATAACATCCTGAACGTCTGGTGGACCAAAGGTTGATAAGCACTGACCTGAAGTATTTAACTTGCTTTAGAATTAGAGATTTTTCTAAAAATTATGGTGGTGATGGTGGTGTGAAGTGTGTGTGCACACATTCCATTGAACTTCTGGACTCCCACCAAAATCAGGGGGCACATGGTTCACCATTTGTTATTGTGTTACAGTTTCATCAGCTCTATTTAGCATAGCCAATCATTACTATGCTCTTCTTTAAATGTGTCACTTTTCTTTGTTTCCTTCTAAAAAGGTAAAGGTATTCCCCACTGACAAGGTTGTCGAGAGGTGTCAGTGCTCATCTCCATTACTAAGCCAGAGAGCCAGAGTTGATCAGACTACTCTAATCATGTGGCCAGCATGATTGCACAGAACACTGTTTACCTTCCCAACAAAGTGGTACCTGTTTATCTACTTGCATTTGCATGCTTTTGAACTGCTAGGTTGGCAGAAGCTGGGACTAATGATGGGAGCTCACCCCATCACATGGGCCAACCTGCTGATCTTGTAATTGACAGAATCAGTGTCTTAACCACTTGAGCCACTGCATCCCTTCTACTTAGTTAGAAATACAGGGTCTGTGAGATCATGATGCTTTGGAGCAGGGGTAGGCAACCTTTTTGAGCTGGGGGCCGGGTTGCTGTCTCTCAGACAATTGGGGGGCCAAAGCACCAAAAATAAATAAATAAATAAATAAATAAATATTAAAAAAAATAAAAAAATAAAAAAAATGCATGCACACTCTCTCAGCCCCAGAAAAGCCATGGCAAAACCCCTGTGGAGATTTTGCCAAGAAAACCCCAAGCACAAATAATAACAACAATACTCAATATCATCATGGTGGGCGGCAGCAGCGGCAGGACCAGCCTGGGGCCGGTCCAAAGGCCTCAGGGGGCTGCATCCGGCCCCTGGGCCTTAGGTTGCCTACCCCTGCTTTGGAGTTTTGAAGGGTTTAAACACATTGGTTAGCATCTTGTGTTGAAATATAATTCAATCTCTAATTAAAAATTCTTCTGTTTGCCCATCATCATCCTTCATCATCACCCCCCTTTCCCACAAAGAGTCAAGATGGCCTACTGAGGTCTTATTTGCATGTTTAAATTTAGTAGATGGAGATATATTAGCCTATGACCATGCGAATGCTACTATTTCTCCCCTGTCTTCTTTTATTTGTAGAGTTGTTGGCCAATAAGGATAACAGGGCATGAAAATGATTTATAGAATTATGCATGCCATGCAGAAAGTAGATAGAGACATGTCTTCTTCCACTCTCAAAATACTAGAACTCATATAGTCCCAATGAAATTGATTGATAGCAGATTCCAGGCAGACAAATGAATGTGCTTCTTCACACAATGCATGATTAATGAATGAAATTCACTACTGCAAGATATACTGGCTTAGCTGGTTTAAAAAAGGAATAAATGAAGTAATTGAGGCTTTGACTATCAAAGCCAGGGGTAGGCAACCTTTTTGAGCCGAGGGCTGGGTTGCTGTCCCTCAGACAATTGGGAGGGTGAAGGACCAAAAATAAATAAATGAATAAATAAAAATATTTTTAAATAAAAAAATTATTTTTTTTTTAAAAAAGTATGCATGCACACTCTCTCAGCCCCAGAAAAGCCATGGCAAAACCCCTGTGGAGATTTTGCCAAGAAAACCCCAAGAACAAGTAATAAAACCAATAATTAATATAATCATGGCAGGCGGCGGCAAGACCGGCCTAGGGCTGGTCCAAAGGCCTTGGGGGCCCGCATTTGGCCCCCGGGCCTTAGGTTGCCTACCCCTGAACAAAGGCCTTCTGGTATCAGTTGTTACCCAGTCCCGGGGTGGGACTTCTGGGAGGGGGGACTTCAAGGGCAGGACTTCTGCCCTCTGGGGACAGGATTTCTGGGGCAGGGCTTCTTCCCCCTGCCCTCCTGGGCCTCTAGCTGCCTCTCCAGAGATAGCTGAAGGTCCGGGAGGGCAAGGGGGGGAGAACAGGAACAGATGCACACTCTCCCCAACCCCCAGATCTTCAGTTGCTTCTCCAGAGGCAGCTGATGGCCTGGGAAGAGGAGGAACAGGCGCATGCTTTTTCTCCCCCTCCCTCTCCACCTTCCCAGGCCTTCAGCTGTTCTCTGGAGGCAGCTGAAAGCCTAGGACAGCTGGGAAGGAGGAGGAACAGGTGCGTGCCTGTTCCACCTCTTCTCCGCTCTGCATGTGCCACAAAAAATGGCTTCGCGTGCCATCTCTGGCATGCATGCCATAGGTTTGCCAACACGTACCTATATTCTTCTGTCCTGTTCACTTTAATAGAACATAGTTCCATCAGAATGACAAGCATTTTAAAATCCTCACTGAGAAAAATTGCAGGGAAGGAACAATAGTGTGAAATGAATCTTTTCACTGCAAATTGAACTTTCTCTGATGCTTGTTTAAATATACTTCATGTTGGATGGAAGTAATTTGCATCAATGACAATTAGGTGACACCAGATGGGGGCAGAATGTGGGCAAGATAACAGCACTGGATGTGAGGGACATGAGAAATTTATTCCATTAATCTGGTACAATATTTAACAATTTGTAGTGTAACCTATAACAGAGCTGGCATGCAAAGTAATAAATAGCTTGTAAACAGATCTTAGCCCATTCATTCACTTGCTCATACCTACATGCCTTACTGGCAAACACAGTGGCAATAAGGCATTCAGGAATGTCCAGTGTTGAATTCTGGCTAATGCTTGCCTTTTGAGAGGTCACTCTTTTCCATTCTATAGAGCATGGTTTCAGAATGGGTATTTTTGGCTGTACTATCTAACCTCATGAGTGATTAGACTTTGTAATAAAATTCATGAGTGATGGTTTACACACATTTCTATATTATATGTCCTAGGGATAAATACAATTTTCAATGTTCTTAGGCATCAAATTCTAGTGATAGGTAGAACCAAAGGAGAAACAATGGGAGATGAAATACCAGTATATTTTAGCTTAGAGTTCTCACTGCCAATACCTGAGGAGAGGAATTTGACCCATTTTGAATGGGGATAAAATCAGATACAAAAACTGGAAAACAACACAAGGGGAGGGCCATATGGAAAACTTGGGGGGTTATGGGATGACAGAACTGGTCTGAAGGCTTGGTGGTCCATAATTAAAAAAGCTGAACCACTGGTGTGAAATCCAGGCAACAGAGGGATGCTCCTTGTTATTCATAAAACAAATGGAAGCAGGGAGCTAAGGATGGTAGCACTTCTCTTCAAAACACAAGGTCATAGATTAAGGGTGCTCCAATTTGGACTTTCCTTTGTCCTGGATATTCAGATGGCATCTGTGGTCTTTGCCCAACATAGGCTAGCTCCTTCCAATACTTCATATATGAAAACGAGGACATGTGTAGCTAAACACCATGAGAGACTCCACCACATTCTAAGGGAGTGTGTTCCACTGTTGAACAGCTCTTAGTGTCAGGAATTTCTTCCTAATGTTGATAGTCTCTTTTCTGTTAGCTTGAATCCATTGTCCATGTCCTAGTCTCTGAAGCAGTAGAAAACAAGCTTGCTCCAGCCTCAGTATGATATCCCTTCAAATATTTAAACAGGGCTATCATATCAACTCTTCCTCTGCAGGCTAAACATATCCAGCTCCCTAAGTCACTCCTCATATGGTATGGTTTCCAGACCTTTCACTATTTTAGTCACCCTCCTCTGAACACCATCTAGCTTGTCAACATTCTCTTTGAATTATGGTGCCATGAAATGGATGCAGTATTCCAGGTGAGGTCTGACCAAAGCAGAATTGAGTGGTACTATTACTTCCCTCGATCTAGACATTATACTTCTAATGATTCAGCCTAGAATTGCATTGACTTTTTTAGCTGTTTCAACACACTGTTGACTCATGTTCAACTTGTGGTATATTAGGACCTCTAGATCCCTTTCACATGTACTGTTGTCAAGCCAGGTGTCTCCCATCCTATATTTGTGCATTTGATTTTTTTTTCACCCAAAGTGTAGTATCTTACATTTGTCTGTGTTAAATTCATTTTGGTAGTTTTTGCCCAGCTTTCTAACCTATTAAGATCATTTTGAATTTTTATCCAGTCCTCTAGTGTACTCCTAATTTGCTGTCATCTTCAAATTTGATAAGCATGCCCTCTATTCCTTCATCTAAGTCATTGATAAAAATGTTGAATAGCACTGGGCTCAGGACAGAACCCTGTGACACCCCACTGGTCACTGCTCTCCAAGATGAAGAAGAGCTATTGCTGAGCACCCTTTGGGTTCTCTGTTCAATCAATTACAAATCCACCAGCAATTGCATTGTCTAGCCTACATTTTATTAGCTTGTTTCCAAGAATGTCATGGGGGACCTTGTCAAAGGCCTTACTGAAATCGATATACTATATCCACAGCATTTCCTTTATCCACCAAGCTGGTAATTGCATCAAAAAAAGAAAAAAAAAAAAGAAAAAAAAAGAAATCAGATCAGTTTGGCATGACTTGTTCTTGAGAAACCTATCTTTACTTTTTATGATTATGGCATTCCTTTCTAACTGCTTACAGACTCTCTGTTTAATGATCTGCTCTAGAAGTCTAAAATGTGTTTCTGACAATGCTCTTTTCCACTGTATAACAGATTCCAGGACAACATGATCGCTCCCACCTAAGGATCCTGCCACTTCTACCTCATTAACCAGGTCATCCTTGGATCAGATCTAAAACAGTTGACTACCTTGTTGCTTCTTTCACCTTTTGGACAATGAATTTGTCTTCCAGGCAAGTAAGGAATTTGCTGGACCTTAAATTCTTGGCTAAATTGACTCCCAGCAATGATCAGGAGAGTTGAAGTCACCCATCACTAATACATCTCTCATTTCTGAGTGTGTGGTCACCTGTTCTAGAAAGGCATCATCCAGTTCCTCAGTCTGACTTGGGGGTCTGTAGTAGTCTCCTACAATATGTTGTTTATTTCCCCTTTAATTTTTATCCAAATGCTCTCCACCTGGCTTCCATGATTTAAGTCCTGGATCTGTTCACTGGTGTAAACATCCTTGACATATAATGTTACTCCTCCTCCTTTTCTGTTTTGCTATTTCTCTTAAAGAGATTATACCCCTCTATTACTACATTCCAATCACAAGATTCATCCCACCAGGCTTCAGTGATGCTTACTGTATTTGGTTTGCTGTGCTAGGAGTTCAAGTTCATTTTGTTTATTTCCCATGCTCTGTGCATTAGTGTAGAGACATCTAAGACCACGGGACACCCCCCTTGCTGCCTATGTAAAGTGTTCCCCTTCCTAATATTGGGTTCTTGCTTTATTTGCCTCGTTCTCTCAATGACTGGTTGGCTATTATCTCCAGTCACTGATGAACTCCTGCCCTCCAGAATACTCTCTCTCTCTCCCCCTCATAACTCAGTTTAAACCCTCCTGATCCATTTTTGAGATTGTTGGCAAAAACATTTCTGCCAACTGATGTGAGGTGCAACCCATCATTTGTCACAGGCTATGGTCCAAAAATCCAAATCATTCTTGATGGCACCATCTGCAGAACCAGTGTTCACATCTGCCATTTTCCTCTCCCTTCCTGGACCATGCCTTTCAACTGGGAGAAGAAATGAGATGACTACCTGTGAATCCAGCTTTTTCAGCTGCCTACCCAAAGTCTCATAATCTCTTATGATATTCTGAGCTGTGCCTTGCAGTATCATTGGTTCCCACATGGACCTTCCCACAAGGAAGGTGTAATGTTCAGTAGGCTTGACAAGTCTTGCCAGCCTCACTACCAAATCACAGATTTTTGCCCCAGGGAGACAACACGCCTTCCAATTCCTCTTTTCAGGCCCACAAAGCACTGATTCTGTTTCCCCCCAGCAAGGACCCCCCCCCCCACCTGCCTCCTCTGAGACTTAGCAGAGGCTATTCCCTATGGTGGTACTCCTAAGGTCCCCTGCACTTTCTCTAACAACTGGCTGTGCTGTTTTTCCTCATCATCCCTGATAAGGGAGAGTTTCAAATCAATTATGTAGCTGCAAGCTCACAGAACAATCCCTGACTTCCCTATTTCTACCTGTCATATTGCTTCAACTGTCTACCTTCTGTATATGGGAACTGAACTCCTCCCCACAAACTTCCTCTGTGCATTCTCCATCCAGGACAGTCTGTTTCACTCTGTCAGGAAAACCTCTTGCTCCCTAATATGGTGAAATGTATAAAACTGACCCTCCAGCTGCTAGACTTTCTCTTCCAACAGGGCTTCCAACTTGTACTTGGTGCAGATGAAGTTACCCACATCCATAGGCAAGAACACAAACATACCACAGCTGTTACAGGTGACGGCAGCAGCTTCCTCACTGTCCATGTTCAGTAGTCTTAAGTAGACACTGAAACAAAACTCCAGGCTTTCCCCTCAAACAGCCTCACTAAACACCAAAGGAGCAGGGAGGGATCCAGGCCTGTTTGCCAAGCTCTGTTACCAAGCTCCAGAGCTTGAGACTGCAGTTATATAGGAAAGCTACTGGTTGCTAGCTCCTCCCCAGCCAAGTCTCTGATTCATACTGGCTTCCAGTCAGTTCCTTAGCCCAATTCAAAATGCTGGGGATGAACTGATCTTCACATAGTCAGGATGTCTGAAGGACCTCATTCTCCCATAGGAGCCATCATGTTTATTAAGATCTTGCATATCCCAGATACACACCCTCACAAAGCATGTGGAACAGAGGGAGCATGTTTAAACTGAATCAGACCATTGAGCCATCCAGTGGTGTCCCTGCACTGGGTGTCAGCCAGTTCAGGGGGGAGGCTTCCAGGGAAGTGGGGCTTCTAGAAGCAACATGCACTTTCTCCTGCCACCCCATCTTTTTCTTGATGCCACCTGATCCTTTTCTTCATGAAGGGAGCACTGGGATAGCACAGGCAGGGGCGAAGACCTGGCCACTTCTGGGATGTCACTTGCTGTGGGCCCCACCAGAGCATTCCCCCAGCAATGCCATTGGGGCCATCTACTGCAATATTGCCATTCTTGACTGTTACTGGCTCTCCAGGGTTTCAGGAACAGTTATCTCTTAGCCCTATCGAGAGCTCCCTGATTGTCTCCCATCCTAGTATTAACTAGGCCCAACTCTGCTTAGCCTCTGAAGTCAGAAAAGATCATGTGAGGGATAGTCCAAAAACATCACTCTTCCTGTCTTTGCAAAACTCCAATGCATATACGATTATCTGCCATACTCAGGCCCACTAGGCAGGCAGCTGCTGTTGAAATTAAGAAAGATATGTCAGTACCTACGCATGACACTTAGGGCCTTTGCAGACTGCCAGAAATAGTGCACATTAAATTGAGGCACTGCCCTGGCTCAGTGCTAGGGAGTCATGGGAATTGTATTTTTTTCTGGGACATTGAGCCTTCTCTGTCAGAGAGCTCTGGTGCCACAATAAAATACAGTTCCCATGACTCCCTAGCACTGAGCCAGGGCAGTGCCTCAATTTAATGTGCACTATTTCTAGCAGTCTGCAAAGTCCCTAAGTCTTGCCACTGAGTTTATCACAAACTCATGGAGGCAATTATTTTAAAAATAATAATCATAAATCCCTAGGACTAAGGCATTGTTTTTATTTAGTTCTACATGAACAACAACTAGGGGAAACATGCTCAGCAGAGGCATCCCACACTGGGGTGTCACCTGGTGCAGGAAGGGGCTTTGGGGGCAGAGCCAAAAGAGGTTCCTCCCTCCCTCCCTGCTCAGTACGACTTTACTTTGGAATAAAGCCATGCATGGGGGGGGGGGGGGGGGAAGGGGCCTGGCCTTTCCCTTCCCTGCCTTGGGAGACTTGGAAGCCAACACTCACAGGGCAGTGATGGGAGCACTGGGACCTTCCCCTTCCTACCTGGAACATGGCAGGGAGGTGGGGGCACTCACTGGGTGTCACCCCCCTTCAGTGCTTTCACCTGATGTAGTCCACATCTCCTGCATCCCCTAGTGATGCTACTGTTGCTCAGAATGGTGTGGGCTGTTTTTGAGTGCCACAAGGTATTATGACTCTTCTTTGAAGGGGTTACCATCTCAATAATTGGCTTATAATTATTTCTGGTGCCATTCAGTACTTGGGCTTAATCATCACCTCTATTCAGCTTAAGTTATGAATGGGAAGGGGCCTGACCCCTCCCAGCTCCTTTGGGGACATAGTGTTCTCATCACTTTGCTGAAGTGGCCCAGTCAGTCTGAATGAGGAAGCAGCAGGAGGCTGAATTCAGCCTGGGCGCCTGCCTCTATGGCTATTGTAACAAGAGACGGATTAACATGCTGCATTGCTTTGACCTCCCGTACTCTCATCACACAGCCTTGCAGAACAATATGGAGTAGGAAATATACAGGAAATAATTAAGGTTGACAATGTGCTATAGAGAGAGGCTGATGATCTTTGTAGGGAACAAGGTGCTGAGAAGGACCCAGGGTCATGCTGGTGACAGAGGAAACAGGAGTGTATTAGGCAAGAGCACTGCTCTCTCTGCCCCCACAAGAAATAAGATTGGGCTCCTTCCGACTAGGGCTTATTTTCACTTGCTCCATTAACTCCATTAACTCCTCTTTGCTCGGGCAACATGTGTAACAAGCAAAAGCTGACAGCTGTTGGAGACCTGGGATGACTCACAAAGCCTAGCCAGTTCTCTTTTCTGAGAACTTCAAATGGTGGCTTTAGGTTTTGAAATGCTGCATTCTTTAACATCTCAAAATATTGGGTAATTTCTTAGTTAAAAGAATGTGAAATAAACATAAGGGCTGAGTGTGTGACATTCAGCTGCTACAAAAAAAGACTTTGGCCCAGATTCAGAAACCTTGCTTGGTGTGGATAGGGTTTCTTTCCAAAACCACATTTTTTTCACTCTGCAAATAAAGCTGTTTCTGACAACCTCCCCTGAAGATGTTCAATGTAGCAGGGGGAAGTTGTTGTTGTTAGGCTTTTAAATCAGGTTAATTCCCATTACATCAAACCAGGCTCAAGAATAACAAATGGGATAGACAACAGGTTTTATAAGTTCAAATATCAAATTCAGCTCAAAAATATCTCTATTCTGACCTCTACCTTCTTGCACTACAGAGTCAAGTCTTTCAGAATTCAAGTGAGGAAGTGTATACTGTCAGAAATCTTTAAAACAGGGGTGGAGAAAAAACAATGTGGAGGTTGCATATAACCTCCAACCCCCCCTTTTTTGCACACTCTCAAGTCCCCACAACCTCCCAAATCCTCCCTCCCTCCCTTAAAAATAATCTGGCTGGAAATAACTTTCCTTTCCCCTAAATATTTTTATCACCATACATTGCATCATCCCCTCTTCAGCCCTTACCTCTCCTTCCAAAGACCTTCCAAATACATCCACTTGGCAATCCTGGAGAGGCCCAGGAGTGGTAGTTCTGAAACCCCTCCAACCCTGAAATACTGGATTTCCCAAATATGACAATTGGAAAAGAACTTCTAGTCAATTATAATTATGGCCAATTTTCAAGAGGAAATCAGGCAATGGATCAAGATGACTAAAAATTGACTCCTGCATCCACCACAGTTATTTGCTCCTGCTTTAAACAATGTAATTTCTGTAAAAAGGAGTGGGGGAAAGTGAAAGCAGCATAGGCTATTGATGCTGTTTATCAAATAGCAGAAAATTGTCTTGCTGGTTCAGCCTAAAGGCGTATGTGGCTCAGTATACAGCAATGGGCATGATGGACAGGCCCGTTCTGTTACTTGCTCCTTGCACCAAACATATTTGGATGCAAAAACATGTTTTGGTCCCTCTAGGGTATATTATCAGGATGGCAGGCACAGTAGAACTCCCACATTGGCAATCAATTCTGGTCCCTTGGCTTTACAGTAAATATATATACATTGAACATATATATATAGTGTATATATATATAGAGGCATATCTGTCTGGCATACTAGCACAATAGCCCAGAATCTTCCAGGTCTAGGGCATCAAATGGAACCAGGTTCTGATCAGCCATCAGATTGATGGTCTTTCTACTGCCTAAGTGATTTCAGTTTGACTTGAATTACAAATGTGTACACTTGTTTACCTGACCTCAGGGATTAACACCTCAAGGGTTTCTAAATCTTGACTGATTTTACAATAAAAGGGTTGCCCTGAGGTCATGCAATGGAAAGAAAATAAGATAATTGTAGTGCTGGTGAATGTCAAAGCAAAATGAGTTCGGAATTGTCCCCTTCCCATTCATTGAACTTGAAAAAGTTAATAGAGACTGATATAAGAAGTGGTGAAAATGGAGAAAATCTTCACAATTAGGTAGTATCAGGATTGGGCTGATCCTGCCATGATATTGTGCTGGGGAATCTTGTTATGTATCTTGTGTTTGAACCAGATGTGATGTATGATATTATCATATGTATGGGGTCAACTGGAAGCTATGACTTGGAGGTTTTGTTTCATATAAATATGCTGTGAGATGACAAGAAAATAATAGAGAGTTTACTTCAGGTGTGTTAAATGATATGTATGTGATATAAGATGTATGATAATTGACATGCATTTGATATGCATAGCTATAGATTTATGATGATGTGATACACTATCCCTACTAGCTGTATGGTATACAAAAACTGGTTTGTGTTATCTTGGGAGGGGAAAATACACAATGCTTATAAGGGTTTAACAAACAGGTAACATAGGTTGTTGGTTAAGGCAGTAGTTATATAGATAACAAAATATATAATGCTTTTATATATTTTAAATATGTTAACTATATTATCTAGGACAGCTTCAGTGAGAGGGCTTATATTAACTGGGTTCGCTGAATGCTTCGTAAAGGGATGTGTGGGAGTGTTTTTCCTTTTCCAATTACTGAAGGCTTTTGAAGGCCTTTGTTTTCAATTGCTGTGGCCATTAGAACAACTAGGTAAGCCTTGCTGAGAAAGAAGGAAAAACAACCGAAGAAGAACCAACTATTTTGAGAACAGTAAAATTTAAGCCCACCAATTTTGTGTGGAAGAGCTAATAACTTTCAAATACTTTTATAAGATCTTTGTGTCCTTGTTCTTTAGTTCTGTCCAAAGATGCCTTACGAACAACTTCTACTCCTCTACAACTGCAGAAAGAAACAGCTCACTGATCATCCACATCTTATTTACTGTGTCTGGGGTGCGAGGGGGGGGGGGAGAGTTCAACAGGTTGTGACAGATAGACTTTTGTAGAGTCTCAAGTTTTTCCAAATGCTTGATATTCTCCTGCTAGAAGTTAAAGTTTGATGTTTCAGAGAAGACTTTGCATGGGTAGGATGTACAGGACAACAACAAATGGGAGAAATTCTAATCTGCTGTAGCCAGTATGCACCCCAGTACTAAACAACAAGAATGAGAATGAAGGTTTGCTGGAGCAGTATGTGAGGAAGGCTGGCCCTTAGTATTAAGTACTAAAGATCTGAGCTCCTGGACCCAGGGCCCAGTCTTCACCATTTGCATTGCTATGAGATGAACAAAAGAAGGAGCACCAGTTTGGAAGGCTGAATGAGGCCCAGGAGGAGACAGAAAACAAGCTGATGGTCAAGTAATGCAGAAAGCTAGGGTGTCCCAGGGAAGATAATAGAATGAGGCTTTCCTGCAGCAAAATAACAAGTTGCATGGCATTTTTAAAAATAAGTAGTTCATTACAACATTAGCTTTTGTGGTTACTGGATAGAGTTCAGTTTTCAAGCTTCAGAAAGAAGAAGGTAGAAAGAAGAACATTTAAGTGGAGACAGATGAATGATTTAAATTTAATTTAAATAATGTAATTAAAATATGTATCTTGGGAGCAAATATTTTGACAGTATATTCAGTGAACATTTATGGGGTGGAGAAAGACCTATCCTAACTAACATACATTGACTGAATTCCAGGAAGGCCTGCCTTTCATGAATGTAAAATATATTAATGAAGTTCTAAGCAGATGTGGAGTGGGGAGAGTAAAGCCTAGTTCTGAGGCACTACTGTCACCATTGTATATCTCCCTCAGCATACCGCTAACTAGATCTTTGAATGATGTAGGCTGCATTGCACTGCAGAAATAATGCAGTTTAGAATCATAGAGTCATAGGACGTTATCACATGGGGAGTCGCGGGGAGAAAGTGGAAATAAACCAGATGAGCGGAAGACTTTAATTTACGGGATTTGTCCCGTTCCGCCTCATCTGATAACTAAATTCGAATTTAAAAGGGGGTTAATTCGAACAAAAACCTGATCTTTTCAAATCCTCAAAAATCCCGAAAATGAAAAGATCAGGTTTTCGTTCGAATTAACCCCCTTTTAAATTTGAATTTAGTTATCAGACGAGGCGGAACGGGACAAATCCCGTAAATTAAAGACTTCTGTTCGTGCCCGTTTATTTCCACTTTCTCCCCGCAACTCCCCATGTGATAACGTCCATAATGGAGTTGGAAGAGATCTCAAGGGCCATCCAGCTCAAGCCTTTGTGCAATCAAAGCACAATCACAATCAAAGGACCCGCAACAGATAGCCATTCAGCCTCTTTTTAAAAAACCTCCAAAGAAGGAGACTCCACCACACTATGGACACTATCACATGGGGGAAATCTGCTGGTTAATCCACACAAATCCCAAACAGAAGCTGGATTTGTGCCTCACGATTTCACACGACGTCACACAGAAACTGGACAGAAACAGGACAGAAACTGGTGTTATCCGAGAACTTTTGAAATTCGGTAGTTTTGAGGAAATGCATTTGCGAAATTACAGTAATTTTGCATTTACCATAATGTGAAAAGCAAATGCACATTTGGGAGCATTTCCCTGCTTTTCCCATGGTTCCACGGCGAGCATTCCTCTATCTGCACATGTGCAAGAAGATCATTTCTAGTACATTTACGGGCTTTTCTCACTTGTGTGTGAACGTTAAATGCACTTACTGTAATTTCACAATTAAGGTAATTACGTGTGAAAGCCGTTTGTGGAATCAAGGTTTATTTTTGGTTTATTTTCGGAATGCTTCATTTCCACTTTATTATTGCTTTCTGGCCCACGTGTGATAACGTCCTATGAGAGTGTGTGACACTGCTTTAACTGCCATGGCTCAATGCTATAGAAGTTTGGGATTTGTAGTTTGTTGTTGCTCCAGAGCTTTGGCAGAGAAGGCTAAATATCTCCCAAACTACAAATCCCAGAATTCCATAGCACTGATCCATGGCAGTTAAACTGCATTATTTTTGCAGTGCCGATGCAGCTTGAGGAAGGCTAAAACGGGATTAAGTATTCTCATACTACCCCCCCCCCCATATTTTCATGCAATTGCAAAGACTGTACTACTTGATTCTCCAGGTCAGTTTTCCTCAAGAATGTGCACACTCTCTAACTATCCCAATTTGGCAGAAAGAGTCCCAGTTAATCCTCTTGTCATCCCATTTTTTCAACTATTTTAAAAAATGTCTCAGTTTCATTCTTCTCCTCCCAATTTCCTCCTTCATCCTCACCTTACTTGAATTGTTGCAAACTGAGCTCTAAGTGCAAAAATACTTTGCATTCAAATATCTCAGCAGTGGGGGAGAAGACTGCAGGGAGTAGAATCTTGCCCTTCCCAGTAGGATCGGGCAAAAGCAAACTTTTGCAGCCTCTGCTACCTTGTCTGTCCTTCCTCATTAATAGCATTTGCCATCTTTACCTCAGGCTAATGGCATGTGGCACACATGTCCTGGTTATCATTTATGAAATATTGGAGTATATGCAGGTGCTCTCCTGGTGTGTTGGACTACAACTCTTCTCATCCCTGGACAGTGTGGTTGAGCATCACTGAAGATATACACCAATGCATACGGAGAGTGCCAGATTGGAGAAGGTTGTTCTACATTTTTATCCAGAGCAGAACACCTTTATTAGAATGTGTATGTTTGAAAATAAAAATTCCATCAATCGCTCTCAGTTTCTCTGTAAAATGAGGAGAGGACCAAACACAGAGGTTTGTGTACACAGATGGCAACTGTGTGTGGTGGGGCTGAAGCAGCCAAAGCAGCTCTTTGTTCCCCAGCTGCACAAGTAGCGATTTTAATTGTGTTAATATTTGCACAGCTATCCCAGGATAATTAATTCATGAAAGTGGCACAGATTTAATAACAGCCTTTTCCTGTTCATTTAAACTGGGGATGGGCAATATGCGCCACCAAATGCATCTGGACTGTACAACTGCCATCAGCCTTAGCCAGCAGAGACAATGGTGAGGAATGATAGTAGTTGCAGTCCAACAACATCTGCAGGGCCACAAGATTCCCACTGAAAGTCGGCCTCTAATGCTATCTTTGTCCATTTTCCCTTTAAAAATACATGCAAAGGGCTAGGAAGTGGGTGTAAAGGCAAGGAGGAGAGTCAAATGAAAAAGGACAATAAAAGGATTTATGAACATAGGAAGCTGTTTTGTACCCACTGAGACTATTTGGCTATGTAGCCCATTGTTTTCTACTTTACTCTTCTTCAGCTTTATGGCTTCTATATATTTTGAGCTACAATTCCTGTCACTCATGGCCAGCGTATCAGTAGACCTGGTTGTCTGGAGGTGAAGGGAGCCGTCAACCACAGTTCAGAGTCTCCACTCCCATTGTTCCCATTGAATGCTGTCTGTTTTTTGCTGTCTGTTCTTCTGAAGCTGGAGATACCAGAAACTGAGATGTGACTGTATGTGTGCAAAGCATATGCTTTAGCACCAAGTGATGTTGCTTTGTAAACATGATATTCCAGAAGTTTATTTTCTTATATTGCTTTGGTTATGACAGGCCACAGGTGTACTAGGAAATACTCAGAGGTGTAGCAATAAATAAGAATTCTTCCCCTTCCTTGAAGTTTTCCTTTGGTCCTTACATTTCTAGCACTGCAGTAATTTAAAACTTCAGTTGAACATTTAGATATATAGTTTAGGCATCCAAGGAAAAGGGGTAAGGCAAGTTACCTGGAGAATATGAGCACAGCAAATAGAAGAGTTCTAGCAGTGAATTATTTGTCTCACCATCTCTAATGCTAGACACTTGGGGACTGAAAGGCAATTTCAGGGGCAGGAAGCCCTAAATTTCTCCCACCAAAAATACATCACTGGAAATACTGCCTCAGAACCACCCCCTCGACACAAGCCTACCATGTACCTAGCTTCTCTGTTTTTAGCAATGGTAAAAGTTTATCCTCCAGAGGATAAGCAATCTATTGATTGACAACATTTGCCACTGGTTTCTCTTTTCAATAAATTAGCACCACCTGTAGGGAAGGAAGATGAGTTACTACTTCAAAGTGGGTATTTATTTATTTAATTAATTAATTTTACTGACCTCTAAAGTCATCACCTGAGCAAAAAAATCTCTTTTGTTGCCCCTCCTCTTTCATGGATCTTATCAATATTGCCTTTGGAGAAGCAGGAGTTCAATAAGAAACCTCAGGATCTCTTGGTAGTCAATGAGGCAGTAAATCTGCTCTAGATTTTAGTTTGAACATTCAAGGAGCTGTTCAAACTGCAAAGTTCAGACTAGAACCTGGAGTAGATTCACTGATTCACTCTTACTGCTGCTTAAGATACAAAGCAGGCATATCCTATAGGCTACTTTTAGAGATATGGAAAATTTGCATTCTCAGCTTTGGTGCATTTCTCCAGCTTTCACCAGCATTCTTGCCCCACCCTTCTTTCATATGTGGTTGAAAGATTATCTCCTACCTTCCTGGAAATTCATACATATTTTAGAGACTTTCTCCCCTTAGCATGCATTTACTTTATGTATTCTACTTAGTGCAGACATTTTCCAATGACTAAACTGTGTTATTCTGCATTTGTTTTTCTATGTATGTTTTTTATGTATTCTACTTAGTGCAGACATATTTTACCAAATTACATTTTAAAATGCATGCAATATTTTGTGCACCCTTTATTTCTCTTAAACATACCCTAGGAAGCTCACAAATATATGGATTGTCAGGGAGAGGTGTATTCTGTTTTGCAGTGGATCTAGGCAAGTGTGAAATGGCTACTTTCATCAAGATGTTAGAATCTAATGAAATACTTTTCCAACTTTAGCTGCATTGAATGGTGTGTATCAGGAAGGTATCTGAGCCCATTTCAGGTGCAAAAGTGTTCAATTGCTGTCACAGAAACTGCTAGGAAGTATGAAGTCTCTGGAGAGGCCAGGCATGAACCAGGCCTCCTGTATTTGTCAAGTTAACAGAGCAGTTCTTTCTGCTGCTTCATTTTAATTTCTGCTGTGCATCTCCAGACAATACAAGCCACTGACATGAGGAAACCAGACACCATTCATATCTTGATACAAGGATGCCAGGCTTAGCTATTTGCACATTTTTGGGACACTGATGTCAAGGAAGCCTTAAAATAAACCATAATTAGCCGCCAAACTCTGTACTCTATGAGCATTCAGGTCTGATTCATGTACAGCTATAAGTTATATTTATTCCATTCTATTCTAAAATAAACTTGAATTCTCATTTAAACATCACTTTCAAACCAAACCACGTACTAACCTTTTAAAGCTTTTGGGGTGGGAAAACACCCCCCCCCCAGGACTGCCATCTTAAAAAGTCAGTTCTAAGGTGAAAGGTGGCAAGAAGATTCACCACATAATTTGGTGGTAGTGGTGGGATATGACAAATCCGGTATCCAGAAGTGTGCTTGAATTGTAGGGGTCTGAGTGCGAGATACCAAATACCCAATATTTGGTTTAAAGTGAATAGTTTTTTTTAACAAAACCCAACCGTTTGAAATTTAGGCATTGGTATCAGTAAAGTGATCTCTGAGGTAATCACATAAGAGAATTTGTAGGAGATTACTTGGAAACTGACCGCACTAGAAATTAACTAGTCTCTGAGGTAAACGTGCTGAGGTATTGGTAGGAGACTAGTGGCAAGGGTAAAAGCACACTTAGTGGTTCCTGAGGTAAAAGTTGGTGGTAAAGTAAGGAATCACTACTCTGACTTCAAAATAGAAGTGTTGTCTTTACATTCAGTTGAGACAC
The DNA here is from genome assembly GCA_026167975.1 of Phrynosoma blainvillii. Taxonomy (NCBI): domain Eukaryota; kingdom Metazoa; phylum Chordata; class Lepidosauria; order Squamata; family Phrynosomatidae; genus Phrynosoma; species Phrynosoma blainvillii. Next base: position 20,327,375 of record JANUYF010000006.1, read on the forward strand.
TGACATTTTAAATGTATTTCTTGAGGTAAAAGTTTTAGGTAATTGTAGGGAAATACTATCAACATGCCTCCCCAAAAAATTAAAACCTCATCAGCAGCTGAATTGGTGGAAGGAGAGGGGTTTAGAGAAGAAATGGTGGCTACTCTTGACACTGACATTTCTGAACCTCAAGAAAGTTTAGAGATTTGGAAAATAAAAGAAAGAATAGAAATGGCTAGAATAAAAGAAAAAGAAAACGATAGGTTTTTAAAGGAAAAAAGAAAATGAGAAGATTTTAAAGAAAGAGAGATTGAAAAGGAACAAAAAATTGAAATGGAGAAGCTGAGGGTAAAACAAGCTGAAATGGATTTTCAAATTAGGATGAGGAGTCTAGCCAAACCCAAATGGTGGCTGAGGTAAATAGGGCACCTCCGATTGACATGAAAAGATTTCCTAGATATTATAAAGGGGACAATATTGATTCCTTCTTCACCAATTTTGAGAGAACTTGTGAAGAATTGAAAATAAAAGAAGAAGAAAGGATGAGTTATATGAGATTCTAAATTTGCGGTGGTTTAACAGAAATCTATGCTGAGATGAGAGCAGATGAAGCTCAAAATTATGAGTTATTCAAAGAGATGGTGAAACAAAAATTTGGATTAACTTCAGAACACCACAGAAGGGAGTTTTGTAAAATAAAGAAAAGACCAGATGAAATTTTCTCTCAACTGGCATGTAGACTAGATTATTATCTAAAGAGCTGGGTGAATGGATACAAAGTAACTTCCAAAGAAGAACTGCAAAGTTTAATAGGCTTGGAGCAATTCTATAATGTAATTCCTCAAGAGTATAAATGGCTAGTTCAGGAGAAAAGGGCCAAAACGGTAGCAGAAGCTACTAGAATAGTTGATGAACTAGTATTAATTAGAGGAGATGACCAGGGAATGACAAGAAATAAAGAAGGGTCTCAGTGGAAAGACAAAAAAGACTCCAAAACATGGCAATCCACAAAAGAGAGGAATAGTGAGGGGAAAAATTATAAACCCTGGTATCAAGGGAGAACACAGGAATCTGAGAGGAAAGGAGAGGCAAATGGGGCACTTAAGATTAAACTGCCAACAATTTTATCTTAAGAATTTAAAGTCACCTATAAAGTCAGCATATTATATAACATCAGTTAGTCATGCAGAGAAAGAGTGTTGCCAGAGAGGAAATGCAGAGGCTGTGGTTGCCATGGAAACAACAGTTGGTAAAGCAACTGATGTTAAAGAGAACCTTCTCCAAGGCTGTGCCTACTTGTAATCACCTTGCCTGAGGAATTAAGTTTTGAGGAACACAGGGAATTCATACAAATAAATGAGACCTGGTTGTGGGGTTTCCGTGCCTCTGGGTCTGAAGTGTATATAATTAAATCACACTTAGTAAACCCTCAAAATTTATGCCCAGAAGAAATGATGACTTTCTGAACTCAAGTTTTCCTTCTGGGGGATGAGGTGCTAGTCCTTCAACCCATGAGAGGAAATAAACTTCAGTATGCATGGACGGGTCCAGTTCAGGTCACAGAGAAGATCAACGATGTGAACTAAATAGTGGACTTGGGAGATGATGTGGGGTGCAAGTTGGTACATGTAAGTATGCTGAAGCCCTATATTAGGTGGGAAAATTTGGTGTTATATGCTGTCAAAGAGACGGATAACGAAGGCATTGTCCTTCCTCAGTGGAAATTTGAGAATGCGGGGGGAAAAAAGATACAAGAGGTTCCTCCTGACACTTCTCTTACTTCCCAGCAACAGTCAGAGATGTGGAATGTGTTAAGAATGTTTGAGTATATTTTCTCACATATCCCCAGAAAAGTCCAAGGAATATATCATCATATCAATATTGGGGAGGCAAGCTCCATAGCCACTCCTCCATATTGAGTAACCTATCCATTAGCTGACAGTACTGGGGATGAAATTGAGATAATGCTAAAGATGGGGATTATTATACTATCCAATAGTCCTTGGGCTTCACCAATAGTGTTGGTAGAAAAACCTGACCATACTATTCGGTTTTGTGTTGACTATAGGCAGTTAAATAAGATTACCCAAACTGATGCCTATCCTATGCCTAGATCTGAGCATTTGATTGAAAGGATGGGAAGGGCTCAATACATCTCCACATTCGATCTGACCAAGGCATACTGGCAAGTGCCCATGTGTCCCAAGGATCAGATGAAAATTGCCTTTGTCACACATAGAGGCTTATATGAATTTACAGTGTTGCCCTTTTGATTAAAGAATGCTCTGTCAATTTTTCAGAGATTGGTGGACAACACTTTAGTTGGGCAAAAGCATATTGTTGTGGCATAAATCGATGATATTGGTATCTTCAGTAACTCCTGGAGTGAATATATACATATATATCTAAGGAAGGGAGTTGCTGTTGTGTTAAATCCTGAGGGATATTGTTAGTTGGTGTGGCTGAAATATTAAAAGGGAATTGGAAACAAATGTTGCTGATATGTAACCAAGAGAAACTATGTTAACAAGCGTTAATATAAGTTATATCTATTCCATTCTGTTCTAAAATAAATTTTTATTCTCATTTAAACATCACTTGGTCTATGTTTTCAAACCAAACTGCACTACTAACCATTTAAAGCTTTTGGGATGGGATAACAACTCCCCCCCCCCCCAAGGACTGCCATCTTAAAAAAGTCAGTTCTAATGTGAAAGGTCAGTTTTCAGCTCAGTCTGAAAGACATCTGAGTTCTCCCGAGGAGGAGAAGGTAAGAGAGATAGATTGGAGTCCTTGGGAAACTTGAAGGCTTTGACTTTGGTACAAACCCAGTTTCTCCCCCACAGGTAAAGTGAGAGGCTGTGCGCACACAGCTGGGAAGCCTCCTCTTGAAATACGATCTGCAAGTTGGATGGGGCTGAGTCAGTGGGCTTCATAAGTCAGGGGGCTTTCCCCATTTGCTCTTCTGGAAACAAACTTGGCTTCTCTCTCAGCTTGCATCTACTGTGAGAAATGACCCTGTGATTTACAACTCTGGTCTGTTTCTTCACTCTGATATCTTGCTACATCTCTCCTTTGATTTACAGCTTCTGACTGTGGACTGTTTGTTATCAGATAATGCTTGTTCCTTCAGCTGCTGCACTTTTGGCATTGTGCATTCTGTTGCAGCAGGACAGTAACCTTTGAGCTTTCCTGTGTTTATTTTTGGACTTCAATATCTATCAGCTCCACACGCTATGGCCAAGTGAGAAGAGATGATGGGAGATCAAGTCCAAGCCATCTGGATAGTTAATGGTTCTCCATCCTCAGTCCATGTGGAATAGGATGGGTCAGGGTGATTGTTATAGTTCTTTTCCATGAAAATATCAGTAAGGAGATAGTGATATATTACAAAATTGCTTCATCCCTTTGCTCACATGGTGCTACTCAATGTTAGTTTGATATACTCCCTCCAGCTCTGGAGGCTCATAATTTTGGTGGAAAGATTTCATTTGGGGGAGTGGAAATAAGATCAAATTTACCATTAGTAGTGACTGCATGCCCACTGCAGTAGGATTCTGTCTTTTTCTTTAAAGTCAAATAAATTATAGCAAAAATGAAAGACTTGCTGTTTCCCCTACTCTGATCTGGCTTGATGGCACAACAGAATACCATCATCATAAAGCCAAACCAGAGAGAAGTAAGGAATGCTGCTCTCACTTAATAGGTAGCAAATATTGAAGAAAACTTCAGGAGTGGAGATTGCTTTTTCTAGGACCTATGAACACTGAAAAATGTCACAGTTTTGCAGTATATATTGAACTAGAACACTGAACTATCTAGCATTCTTATATCTTAAACAGGAGCCTTTCATAATCACTACCTGAGAGCTTTTGGTACTTGTAATGCCAGGAACTGAGCCCAAGGCTATTTGTATGCAAGGCATGTACTCTGCTGCTGAGCTATGGCCTTTTCTAGCCCTTCATTCTGCTGAAGAACTATTGTTTTCACAAATCTGTTCATAGATATCAATATAATAAATTTAAGAGCAGACTAAACAGTTGTAAGAGCTACAGAATAAGACAATAGTCTTGTCAATGCATGTTTAGAAAAAGAGGGAAAGATTCTGAAAGACTGGCCTTGATGGGTAACCTTGCTCTAGCATTGATCTTCCCAGAATGATTAACGAGCCACACTAATGCATGTATCATGATCAGTTTGCTTAATGGTTTTCCACACAGCATTCTCCTGCACATCTTGCTTTGGCATTTGGTTTACCTACAAAGAAAGGAATTTATGGTTTTCAGGACTTCTCTTTCCACAAGAAGGCAGTTGTACAATACCTAGTGGCCCTTGATAGTTAGGTTCACTGCTAGCTGTGAACTGTAATTTCAGGCCTCTTCAAGACTTTGTTTGACATTGAAAAGTGAGATACATCATTGTTATAAATTTTATAAATGTTGCAGAAGGCAGTCAATAGCAGAGAAAGCATTTCAGTCCTTCAGTTGATGGGAACTAGCATCCCTTCATAGCAAGAGACAGAACTGGGATCCTGAGCAACTAATTCTGCACAGACTATTCCATAGCTAGCTCTGCAGTTCCCCATGGCTGACTAAATGGGTTCCCTGAACTGCAGTGCCAGCCTCCACAAAGACAGTGGAGGATGGACTCCCAAGCTTTATTTAGTGCAATTGTTTAGTGATTGAAGATCCATCAGCTGCCTGTGCATTTGAGAACAGCTGTCCACCCAACCTTCTCACTAGGTAGACACTATCATGCATATCCTTCTGAGGAAGATAGCAGAACAAATGTTAGGTCTCTCCTTAGACTTAGTAAAATGAAAGGAGATTCATAAAATCATAGAATGAAGCAACTTGTTCTTTCTGCTGTAGTTCTTTGTCTGACTACAGAGTTTTCATCATTATTCCTCCATCTTCTGTCGTATCCCTCAACACACACCAGAAAATTAAGAAATTACCTTTTTGGACTACAATCAACCAGCCAGCCAGCCATTCTCCAGCCAGCATCCTGGGGTCTAGTCCAAAAAAGGATTTTCAACCTGTTATCCCAACTCCTATTTTTTGGTAATGACCTATTACATTGCAATGCCTCGTGCAAGTGCACCAAAGGAGCAAGGAAATGATCAGAATGGTAAATATTGCCTGCCTTTCTATCTCATCTCATGTGAGTCAGTTTGATATAGTGCAGGACTAGGACAATGTGAAACCAGGGTTTAAATTCTTAATAAGCCATGGAAACCCTTTGGGTGACCTTGGACAAGTCACACTCTCTTAGAGGAAGGCATCAACAAGCTTCCTCTGAATCACTGTTCTCAAGAAAACCCTATGACAGAGTCACCACAAGCTGAAGTCAATGTGAAGGCAAATCTCTCTCTTTTTCTATACATACACACCACCTTTTCTACAAAGCTAGAACTCACATATTTCCCATATATGTTCCTCATAAGTCCCTGACCATTCTGCTTTCAAATTAATCTGCAACTGTTGTCTAATCTGTATGGAAGTTCATATATAAAATTCTGTTTTCTCAAGACCTGCATTTTAAAATTTCTGTACTGGCACATAGATTGCATCAGAAGATTTGAAACATCCAAAAGCCAATCAATCAGTAAGTTCCCAATAGCAAATTTGTCTGGGAAGTGTATATAAAGCCAATTTGTAATGGACTTTAGATTGTGTTCTTTGAACATCCCTAGGAAACAAATTCTCTTGTACCATTGCAGTGATTCTTTTGCATGAGAGTAGGTCTTTATGGGAGAGCCAGCATGGTGTAGTGGTTTGAGAGCTGGACTGTGACATTTATAGAGGATGGGGGGGGGGATTCAAAATAGTTAAGATTCAAGCAGATTCAAAGGACTTAACACTCCATAAAAGGGCATGAAAACGGCCCATGAGATGTAAAGTGATGTACATTGTGGGGAAAATAATAATCCTACACAATGCATTGTACAATTTTGGGCTCTGAACTTGCTGTCATTACTCAGGAAGGATATTTTGGAATAATTCTAGTTAGCTTGTGGAAAACAAGAGCTTGCTCAGCTGCAGCTGTCAAAAAGGGAAATAAAATGTTAGGAATTATTATGAAAGGGGGAGAAGAACAGAAAACATCATAATAACTCTATAAATCAATCGTGCACCTACCAACACCATTAATTATCTGCACATTCTTGGTCACCCCCTTTAATGCATGGCTGCAGAAGTGAATGCTGCTTAAAAATAGCAAACTATCTCCTTCAATGGCTGAATCTGTGGCTGCAATGTCTTAGGGCTTTGATGCTGATAACCCAAGTCAGGGCCTAAGCAGACTGCCAGAAATAGCGCACATTAAATTGAGGCACTGCCCTGGCTCAGTGCTAGGGAATCATGGGAACTGTAATTTATTGTGGCACCAGAGCTCTCTGACAGAGAAGGCTCAATGTCCCAGAAAAAAAAAATACAGTTCCCATGATTCCCTAGCACTGAGCCAGGGCAGTGCCTCAATTTAATGTGCACTATTTCTGGCAGTCTGCTTAGGCCTTCAGAGATGCCACAGACTACATTCATCAGAATAACCTTTCCTTTGAGCACCCAAAATGTGTGAAGTTTGGGAAGCAATCCTAAGTTTCCATGAAGCTGTTTTCAAGAAAATGTGAAGCCAGCTATTTAAGGCTTCCTGTTTTATGAAGTATGGAAGCAAATGAGCATGCAATCAAATTTAGAACCCCCTTCCTTTTTTGTAATGATGTCACATTATACAAATCAAATGAAAGGCCACATAATCTGATCCACTACATCTTTGTAATTCTTCTATAGTCTGTCACTGTTAACATAGGTAATTAGAGACTCCAACATCTGCACACATAGGGGGGATGCAGACCAGGGCGTCCAGGACGCCCTGGTCCGGAACACCGCGGAACCGCGGCAGCCGGACCGCGGCGCTCCTGCGGCGCCTCTAAAAGGAGCGGCAAATTGCCACTCCTTTTACAAGACAGCGAAAGTGCTCCTCAAACGCGTCGGGCACACTTTCTCTGTCTTTTCCGCTGCAGCGCGTCCGGTCGCTGCGGCGGGAGGCTGCCCTCGGTGTGCCGTCCGTCCGGAGGGCCGGAAGCACCGAGGGCGACCTCAGGAAGAGGAAGGGACGCCGTGCGTGCGGCTGCCCCTCCTCTTCTGCGTCTTGGAGACGGCCCTATTAGCCGTCTGCCGAGGCCCATACTTAGTGTGGTTAAGGGATTATTTCTATCTTGATCATCTTACAGAATGCCCTTGATGGTCTTAAGTGTAGCCCTTAAAGCCCCTTCAATAAGGCCCCAGAGCTCCTTAATTATTAATTTTAGGGTGATTTTTAGCTGTTTCTCTGCTTCAAAACTGTCTAAAATATGCCCAGATTGCAGCAGTTTGCTTCCTCTGACCCTCAAAACCTCCCAACCCCCCAAAAAAACATACAAAAAAGGCAGGAAGCTGAAAATTTGTCAAAATGAAGCTTAGAAGTGACATTGCAAAATGTGCAATGTTGCTTCCCACCACCCAGGTGCAGCATGGAAAACTGGCCCTTGAGCAGTTGATCACCCCAATCTACGTATTCTTCAGAAAGTCAGAGCACAGCTTATTCATGTAGAATGCACAAGCAGATTTGCATGTGATTGGAATCTGGCATTTTGTGAGGAGGCTTGGAGTGGAGATAATGGGTACAATCACCTTTCTCCCCTTGACACATTTTTACCTACAAATATGGCTACTTAGCCAAGGTTACAGTGCCAGGGTATGGAAAGACACAGACCCATCAAATTGAGGATGATCAGTGGGCTTCATCATTCTCTGTAGACTAAGGCAGCTTTCATTTGATAGGTTGCAAAGACTTTAAAGCAGGGTGGGGAAGCATTCTCAGGAACTTCCTTGTCCTTGATGGGAAAGGGTGTCTCAACAGAATACTTTGAGAAAATGAAAAGGTCCCTCTTTTTTTTTGTAATTTGTAGAAACAAAGAAAAATATCATTTGTGCAAAAAATGTTTTTTATGTGCAAAGCCCCATGTTTTTCCGCATAAGTGTATTTTTCACAGAAAAGTCCTGCAAGGCATACAATTGTTAGAGAATGCACAAATCCTATCATAATCTCACCTGTCAGAGAGAAAACTTTTTGAAATGATTTTATTGCATGCAAAATTGAAATAAGAAACAATGTACATTCTTACTCTTAAGAGAGTTTCGGCAGTAGATTTTGATATTGTTAGGATGAACTTATAATAAAAGCTGATTCTACCAGCAGAGAGCAGACAGACAGACAGCAAAGAGAAATAATTACAATCAGATCTAATTAGTAATTATAACCAATCTCTTTGAGAAATTGTTTTTAGTTTAATATTTCCATAGTTCTTCTATTGGGCTGTTAGTGTTATTGTAAGAAGTACTCTGGATTGAACATTGGAGCCATGATTTGACTGCAAAGGTACTTTTCATCCATGTGACTCTGGAACTCAGTTCCAAAACACATTTATCCCAGACCTAGAACAACTCTTACTCTGAGCAGTAGAATGGATCTCTGACAAGCAATCTACTTCTTTACTTTGAAATGTGAAAGAGAGCTGCTTTGGGCCTGGACACTTTCATTTAAAGGACTGAGATAGGGTTAAGAATCATGTGGCCCCTGATCTTGTTGGACTGCAACTCTCAGCAACCCTAGCTATGACAAAAGGGGATAGAATTTTAATAGGTGTAAGGGAGAGGAAATTTTTTAGTTTGCTTAGCTTTTAGCTATTCCTTGAAATTTTCTCTTCCATAAAACAGTACAATAGCTTTGCTCATCTTCCTCTTTCCTGCCACCTTGCAATCTTTCCATCTTTCTCTTGGTTACCCAAGGCAGAACAAAAGCTGGAGTCACATTAAAAATCAACTGATTACTCTTTAAGATGCAAAAGATATTTCCCCTAAAACAAACCCTTCTAAATTTATCAGGTGGCACTTCAAGGCACATGAGATGTTTTCTGCTAAGGAATCATGCCCCAAGAATCATGGTAGAAAACTTCTAACTGGAAATGCTAGTGAGGAAATCAGAGATCTTAAGCATGCAAAGCATGGAATTAACCAATGAATGAAGGGCCCTTCATTAGGCAAAAGTGGACAAAACATTAATCAAAACACATGGAACAGCCTGAGAAGGGAATATTTCATCATTAACCTCAGGACCCCATAGCAGTCTCCAAAGACATATTCAGCTTCCATCTTGTAGTACTACAGCCATTTAATCAATTAAGAACTTGGAGCCATTCCATCTGAATTTAGTTCAGTTTAGTTCTCTGACTGAACTGCCTTTGGCCTTTGTTTTCGATTCAGAAGAGTGTTCAACAAGTGTGAACGACGGATCTATTCATAGGCAGAAAGGGAGGCAGGTGGAGCCCCACCAAGACCAAGATTTCAGCTCAAACAGAAAGCTTCCACAAATAGCAGAGGCTCCCCTCTCCAGAATTATGACCTCAGGAGCATCATAGGAAGTTGACAGAATTGGAGAAGGAAGGTGGAGCTAGTCCTCTCATATTCTTCAAATTTCTACTATGGGCCCATAAGGGGTGGCTCTGGGCTGCCCCTGAGAACGGCGGATCAGGGCACAGCAACCACACACTGTGGCCCTGATTCTCTTTTTTGCTGCCCCCAAAAGAGTGGGCAAATGCTGTTCCTTTTGGGGGCGGCAAAAAGCCACCCTTTGAGCTGCCACCATGGTTTTGTACCCCTTTGGCACAGCATGTATGCACATTGCACCAAGAGGGCACCCTGACACTGCATGGAGTCAAGGTGGAATTGGGGTGGCCGGCATGCGGTTGTACTACCCCAACTCCACAGCCAGTCTGGCCTAAAGTGCCAGTCTGCATCCCCCCTATATCTGCTTAAGGATTGACTGAGTAGTGATTCAGTCCATCTGTCAGTCCACGTGATGCATACCATGGTCCCTGATCAATAGAGTCAGATGAATTTTATGAGAATAAGCCCAAAGCAAACATTCATTGTGCCTGTGATTTCTCTATAAGCTTATGGTCCCAATTAATAGAAGATACCACTATGTTGCAGCTCCTTGCTCCCTAGGCAAAATTTCCTCAGCTCAAACAGCAGTGTACATCCAGTTCATGACCCCTCCCAAGCAAAGTAATTCAATTAAGCCTAGTTCACGAAGAGTGCTAAAAAAGGAAAAAGCTCTCTTGAGAATAATTTTCGTCTATGGATTTTTTTAAGACCAACGGCTGGAGAATCACTTTCTGGTGTTTGTGCTGCCTCTTCAGTCAATAAATAAGGCAGGAATAAAGGGTCTGAGAGAAAATAGAATGCAGTCAAAAGGTAAATTGTGGTCTTTAATGCCCCTAAGAGACTGTCACCAACTTTGAAATGTTTCCTTGTTTGAAACCATTTCTTCTCAACTCTGTGTTTCTCAGTCTCCCAATTTGCATCTCTGGGAGGTAATCTTTAAAAGCGATTTCCCTCCAGTTACATTTCCTCATCAGAGAAGCTAAACAGGCAGCTGCATTACTGTAATAACACTGACATTTCCAACTGCCTTTTGCTACAATTATTTTTGTAGTGGTGGTAGTTCTGTTGCTGCTGAATTTGCCAATGGAACAAGTTAAACAAGATTTATTGGGAGGGAGGGAGATGCTGATGGTGTGTATATATGGTCACCCATAGAAACAGTGGTGTTGCATTGTACCCAAAACACACAGATGACTACTGTATATACTCATGTATAAGTAGAAATGTTAGGCAAAAATTGACCCAAAAACCCTGAGACGACTTAGCCATGGGTCAATGTCAATACTGTACTTTAACTCTTATTTTTTAAAAGGGAACCATCCCTGGTGAAAAGCAAGAGTATAATCTGTCCTGGAAGCATAGACCATCTTCTACTCTGTCACCCATCCAGCCTTTAGTGTGAACACAAAAAGTTAGCATGCCTGCAGGAATTTTGTAAGTTCTTTAATATCATTTTCCTTTGCTTCATCCTGTAGATGCTTTGTTATCTGCCCCCACATTTTACTGACTTATCCATGGGTCATATCAAAATCCATAATTTTGGTTCCAAAACCTGCCCTCAACTTATATGTGAGGTCGACTTATAGTTGAGTATATATGGTATTTGGATACACAGAAACAATAAATAGTTCGAGCAATGTAGGAGATCTTGTTGTTAGTGTTACCCCAGCCTCTTTCCCTTAATTATGCTTTTTGCAGCCTGAACCAGTTCAGATAAGATTTCTGGACAAATAAGAAGCAAAGGTCTCTATTTTGCCTAGTAGATAAGTGTTTTTTTCTCACTATAGGAAGAGAGAATATAAGAGCAAAACTGTTCATGCATCTTTCCTGGATTTCCAGCAGTTTCTCAATCCCAGGATGACAAGCTTCAGAGCCTGTGAAAATGTTTAATATGGAAATAATAAAACAGACCTTTGTTTAAAACAAGCATGAAAGTTATGAAGGACAAGATCTAATTCTGCTGTTCTGAGTGTCTGCTTTTCACAGTGTTGCAAGTGGTAAACTTACCACCAAAAGTGAGGTACAACTGTTCTTCTCTTAGGTGGAGATGGGCAAATTATGGCCCTTCAGATGTTGTCTGACTGTAAATCCCATCATCTCTCACAATTGGATATAGTAGCTAGAGATGATGGAAGGTGCAAATAAAAAGAATTGAGGGCCACAAGTTGCCTACCCTATGCTACAGCCTTCCCCAATTTGCTGCTCACCAGGTGTTTCATACTATAACATCCATCATCCCCAGTTAATTTATGTCAGGTCATGGTAGATTATTCCATTACACAGTGTTTCTAAAAGAAAATGAACATATCAATTTAAATGGAAGGCATTTTCTCCTACATAAGGAAATAGGCAGTTTTGGGAACAAACAGATCAAACATCAGGGTAAAGATGTGTGTGTGTGTGTGTGTGTGTGTGTATGTGTGTGTTTTACTAAATATGCTTGGAACTGACTGTGTTTCATTCTTCTCTAAGTTGTTCTGGGATAGATTTGTGCACTAAGCCCAGAGAACAATTTCCAGTGCACATGGATGGCACTGAGCTAAACAGACCAAAGGATACTTTCAATGTCCTACAGTGTCCACATTTATTATATTTATTTCTCACAACACATCTCATGTATTATGAGTGACCTCAAGAACACTAAGCTGGCACCAAGCCCAAACTCTTTCAGCCATCAGGACTGTTCATGATTCTAGGAGAGTTTCCAGGAGGAACCAGAGCCATCTCAAAACAAGTGCTGCCTGAGGTAGAACTGCAAATGTTGCCTTCCCTTCTTCTCCCAACAAGCCAAGTGTGCGGTATCCAAAGTTAACTAAGTTCCACTGTTGAACAGCTCTTACAGTCCTGATGGCCAAAAGAGTTTGAGCTTGGTGCCAGCTTAATGTTCTTGAACTCAATGACAACACATGAGATGTGTTCTGGGAAATAAATATAATAAATGTGGACAATGTGGGACATTGAAAGTATCCTTTGGTACATCAGACAGAAAATCCACAAACACATCCCTACAATATCATAGCAGAAACCCCCTTCCCATAACAATACATGAAACAGTTGCCAATTGTATTGCTGCTTCTAAAATCTGCTGCCCAGAGGCAGCTCCCTCATTCTGCCTAATGGTAGGGTTGGCCCTAGGAGCTGAGACTATGCCTCATCTCCCAGCCTGACTCCCCAAGCCCACCTGAACAAACAGCAGCTGCATTAAGTGATACAAATCTGTTTTGCTGGTAACTGGGGCACAGACAGGTGACATTTCCAGTCTCCTCTCACCAGTGACCTGTAGAGCAATGAGGGGTTTAAAAAGGGATTCTGCTATTGATTACCACAGCACAGATCACTGTGGTGGGAGGGGGGCATCACCCTATTGAATCCACACAGCAAGAAGAACAGACCTCTGTTGCTCTCTACAGTTGTTGGTTGTTAAGGTAGGTTTGGGGGACATTTATAATCATGGCAATAGGGCCACAATCAGCACATGTCTGAATATAAAGCAGTTATAGATCTGTAACTCTAGGTTATGAATATGTAACTACAATGTAGGAGTTCAGCTGGAGTATTTTGAGCTAATTCTAAATCCCATTGTGGGAGAAAGGCGGGATATAAATCCTTGAAATAAATAAATAAATAAATAAATAAAGTCGTTTTTACACTCACATTTTTTTTTTGTGTGTGTGTGAAATAGTCTCCAAATGCAAAAAAATCTCACATCAGGTTGACAGTTTTCTTGAAGGGTATACCATGATGCATCAAGCATCATGATGCAGGTGTCCCTGCCTGAGGTGTCACCTGGTGTGGAGAGGCAGGGCTTCTGGAGGCATGGCCAAAAGGACACTCCCCCCCCCCCCACCTCACTGCTGTGGCATGTAGAATGATGCCATGGCACCAAGGTGGGGATGTACTCAGCCGTCTCAGCACCCCCCACCCATCAAGTCTCATGTGGTCATTGTCGTGTGAGACCCAGAAGGCAGCCACCTCCCACCTCCAGCCTTCCGTGTGGTCATTGTCATGTGGTACCTGGAAGGCATCCACCCTCTCCCCCCAGGGTCTACTACCCCACCAGGTGTCACCCTCCCAGGATGTCACCTGGTGCAGTCTGCACCCCCCTAGTGACGCCACTGGCATCAAGGCAACCTTTTTGCACTTTTGAATTTATTTTCTTTTTATTGTGCCATTCTTTGATTTAAAAAAATGTTTTTAGAATGGATACATTAGGTAAAAGTTTATATTAAGAGGATGTGCTTGAAAAAGTGCATATATTAGGGAATCAAATATTAGGGAATCAAATAAATTTGCCCATCCTTGGTGAACATGAATTTTTGGATCTGCTTCTATATGCATTTTCTGCATCAAACATTTTCAGGAGCCAGGGCATCCTACAGGATGGGAGCTTTGTACCAAGCCCTCAACCAACTGCATCATCCTGCTATACAAAATTAGGTCTTTATTTCAAAAACTGGTATTACAGCCAAGATCTAATGTATTTTGCTTTCAATCTTATAGTTTAGTCACAACTACATTAGACCCACTGCATCAATTGTTGAATGCTCAGTCAATACACAGGTAAATCCAAATTATTCAATGTACTGAGACTAACAACAGGATTCAGGCCCTATGCTACTGCTATGGAGAACAATAGTAGCATTTCCTTTCCCAAATGAACAATGGCATCCAAACAGCTTCCACCTCAAACCTTGCTATTTGATTGGCCATGGGGTGTGCCTGGAGAATGTGTGGGTGCACTTACAATTAGGGTAGAAAGCACTGCCATTGCCCTCCAATGTAAGGTTCCTTTTTCTTCTGCAATACAAAATGACACCTGAGCAGTGCCTGAGTGTACCTATATGGGCTATTGGTGGTCTGGTGTAGAGATGAAACGTCGAACTGTTTGGTTGCACTTGCATATTTAGGATGAATTCATTGAACAAGCTGTCTTGTACAGAAATATTTTCTGTGCAAAACAAGCAAGCAAACAAACATTTTTTCCTGTTCATGAAATTTTGTGTTGAACAAGTGCTGAACTGCAGCACTTTGGTCTGTACAGAATTCTTCTAATCAGGGTCTCTCAGCACTCAAGAAACATGTTTTTTGAGCATTTGGGGGGAAATATTTTAAATATTCTTCCCATCCCTTGGTTCCAAAGGTTCCTGAAACCCTTGGCATCTCCAGGTAATATATAAAGTTGAAGTAACAGGCGATGAGAAAGACCTTTTCCTACACGACAGCTTGTTGTTGTCATGTGTCTTCAAGTTATTTCTGGCTTATGGCAACCCTAAAGTACATCTATCTCATAGTTTTCTCAGTGAAATTACTTCAGGGCACATTTGCTAATGCTTTCCTCTATGGTTGAATATGACTTGTCCAAAGTTAACAAATGGATTTCTATGACTGAGCAGGGAGTTGAAGTCCAGTCCTCTGGAGTCTGGTGCCAACACACAAAGCACTAGATTATGTTGGCTCATGCTGAAAGGCAAGGCTAGTCAGAATAGGCAATGGTGGGGTAGATGAAATACATGACTTGATATGAGGCAATCTCCTCAGTCCCTAGATTTCTTTGGTGCTCTGCAGCACAATCAGAACACTGTTGCTGCAGAAACTACATTGGAATCTCTGCCAAGCTGTGCATCTTCAGCTGCCAACACTCTTGACATCTTTGCATATGGAGGCGCCTCTGTGTGTACAAACATTTACCAACACCTTGATTAATGTGTGAAAATGTAATGGGTGTAAGGCTGTCTGTCTGTGTTGGGGAGCGATGAGAGAGGAAGGGTGCTATTAGGTTGCCTATTTCTTTGCTTTCATCCAAAATTAAGCATTCATTGGCTTCATCAGAAAAATGTAGAGGCCTGCAGGAGACAGAAATCAGTGAAGCAAAAATAGGCAGAAGGCTTGCAAAAAGGAGGTTAAACAGGTTTTAAAATTTGGTTCAGGGCATATATTAGAATGTATGTATGGTGAGTGGGTGGGAAATGGGAGATATCAGCTAACTGTGAAACCCTAATATTGTGTACTCTATCAGATTACTGTGATGACACAAATGTAAATATTCCAACACCTGCTTAGAAAGACCTTCTACGAAAAAGTTGAGAGGGGTTTTACTGTTTAAATGCACATATTGTGCAGTCTTCCTTTAGATATTCAGGAAATATTTTAGAAAATTAATAGGTGAGAGAGAGCCAGCATCACTTTCTCTTCATCCATTCTGCATCATATATCTAAACATTTTGAATGAAAGATAGGATGTGCTCAAACAAAAATATTTCAGCATATAAGAATATCCATAGTGTTTGAATATTTATTGTTGTGAAAGACTTTCCATATTTTACTGCATGTTCTAAAGAAGAACCAGCATGCTGTAGTGGTTTGGGTGTTGGACTATGATTCTGGAGACCAGGGTTTGATTAACAGCTCTGCCATGAAACTTACTGGGTGACCTTGGACAAGTCACACTCTTTCAGCCTCAGAGGATGGTAAAGACAAACCTCCTCTGATCAAATCTTGCCAAAATAATCCCATTATATGTTTGACTTGGGGTTGCCATAAATCAGAAATGACTTCACAGAACACAACAATAGGTATAATAAAATGATTACCGGTATGTATAATTTTATGCAGTAGGGTATGTTGCAACCTTCCTGCCAGCTTGACATCCATCTCATCTGTTTGGATAGGTAGGGCTTTAGTGAAGCTAATAACTTAAAGGTGGAGAGGAACTTTCAGACCAGGGTTGAGAAAAAGAGCAGTTCACAGGGTGTATGCAGCCCCTATTCCCTGACTCTTTGCAGACACACTCAGGACCTCTCTAAAGCTCTTGAATACCCAAATGTAGAGGTGATTTCCCCCACCCCAAATCACCCCAAACACATTAAAACTACCCAATATGTAGCAGTTTGCTTTGTCCCCCACCCCATACACACAGATAAATTCCTGACAATATTTCATAAGACAAAAACAGGGACATATGTAATCTAGGCACATTAGAGTGTGGCCAAGTGGATATGACTAGACAATAAGAGGCATATGAGCAAGACCACACAAAACTACTATTTTAAACATTGAAAATTTGGCATTTATGTACTAGGTTTAGGAAGGGCAAGAGGACCAAAATAATAGAAGAGTTAGAAAGGTTTTAGAGTAGACCATTAAGCAGAGTCTGTAAGCACTTAGGACGTTATCACACGTGGGCCACAAAGCGATAATAAACTGGAAATGACAAATTCCGAAAATAAACCGAAAATAAACCTTGATTCCGCAAATGATTTTCACACGTAATTACCTTAATTGCGCAATTAAGGGAAGCTCCCGTTGAAACCGCATTTAACGTTCACACACACAAGTAAGAAAATCCCATACATGTACTAGAAATGATCTTCTAGCACAGGGGTAGGCAACCTTTCCCCTTTAAGGGCCGAGGGACTTCAGCTTCCAGAATCCCAGGAGCTATTGGCCAACATGGGACTATTGGCCAACATGGCTGAGGCTTCTGGGAGCTGAAGTCCCTCGGCCCTTAAAGGGGAAAGGTTGCCTACCCCTGTTCTAGCACATGCGCACTATGCTCGCCGCAGCTGTCACTTGCCACGGCTGTCACTTGCCACGGCTGTCACTCGCCGCGGCTGTCACCCCTTCCCCAGGTTGTCCTCGGAGCAGCCGGCCCTCTGCACGGCTGGCACTCTGAGGAGGACCTCCTGCCGCAGCGTTCGGACACGCTGTGGTGGAAGAGTCGCCAAAGGTGCGGCGCAGCCTTTTGTGGTGCACCTTTGACGACTTGTGAAAGAAGCGCCAATTTAGCGCTCCTTTCAGGGGTGGCGAAGCTGCGCCATGGGGCCGAGGTGTGGGGATACCTCGCCCCCGCAGCACAGCTTCCCAGGGCGGCCCATGACCGCCCGTCCTTCAAGCCGCCGAAGGTGTGCCGCAAAAGGCTGCGGCGCACCTTCGTCAACTCCTCCGCTGCAGCGTGTGCAAATGCTGCGGCAGGAGGTCCTCCTCAGAGCGACAGAGCACTGGCTGTGTGGAGGGCCGGCTGCTCCGAGGACGACCTGGGGAAGGGGCTGGGGCATCGATGGTTCGGCTGCCCCTCCCCTTTCCTGCCCCCAAGATGGCTCAATTAGCTGTCTGCTGAGGGGGAAGGAGACACTTACGCTGCCTCGAGGACCCCGTGGAACCATGGGAAAATGCGGGGAAATGCTTCCAAATGTGCATTTGCTTTTCATATTACGGCAAATGCAAAATTATCTTAATTGCGCATTTGCATTTCCTCAAAACAACCGAATTTCAAAAGATCTCCGTTAACACCACTTTCTGTCCACTTTCTGTCCAGTTTCTGTGTGACATCGTGTGAAAACACGAGGCACTAATCCAGTTTCTGTTTGGGTTTTGTGTGGATTAACCAGCAGATTTGCCCCCGTGTGATAACGTCCTTAGAAACATATCCAGCTCCCTAAATCACTTGTCATAGGGCATGGTTTTCAGACCTTTCACCATTTTAGTCACCCTCCCCTGGATATACTCCAGTTTGTCAATTTGTGAATTGTGGTCCCCAGAACTGGACATAACATTCCAGCTGAGGCCTGACCTAAGCAGAATAGAGTGGTACTGTTACTTTCCTCTAGACACTAGCAGAGGATTAACTGACACTGTCCTTAACTTGTTGGTTAACTCAGTCCCAATCTTGCAAAACCCAGCAAGAAGGACCAAATATCATTCAAAGCAAAATGTGATATGGTGTCACTTTCAGATCACTGGTGCCAGATCACTGGTGCCTTACCTAGATTCACTTTAGTTTTTGTTGTTATGTGCCTGGGTGATTTATGGTGACCCTAAGGTGATCCTATCATGGGGTTTTCTTGGCAAGATTTGTTCTTCCTCTGAGGCTGAGTGAGCATGACTTGCCCAAGGTTACCCTTTGGTTTCTATGGCTAAGCAGAGATTCAGACTCTAGTCTCCAGAGTTAGACTTCAATGCTCAAACCAGAACATCATGCTGGATCTTCTTGAGAACATGCAGAAAAATATGGGAAGTCTTTCACAACAATAAGCATTCAAACACTAAGGATATTCTTATATGCTTAAATATTTTTGTTTGAGTACATCTTATCTTTCACTCACAGAATTTAGATGGATGATGCAGACAGGGTGAAGAAAAAGCAATTTGTCCAGAGCCATCTGGGGCCTTTGCAGATATAAACAGCCCATCTATTAAGCATGGTTAAAGAATTAGTAATGGCCCATGGGATCACCTGCTCCCTCTTCATGGAAACTGCTTCCTCTTTAACTCTTTATTCAGGAAATTCTTTGGCACCAAAACCTGAATCTTTTTCCTGATGAGTTTAATTTAAAAAAAAAAAACACACACACACAACCTTTTTAATTTTTTTATTTGAACTGTACAGTGGTCAGCAACCTTGACTGCTTTTTGTGTGTGTGGCAGATATGGGTAGAATATTAAACAAATGATTAAATAAACCCATGATGCTTGAAAAACCTCAGATGGTACTCGAAGGCCTGAATCCTGGATTCATGTCCAAAAAAGTAACTTTTCTAAGCTTACTCTCAACATAAAGGGCATAGAATCTGGCAATTTGAAGCCTCTCTTATCTCTTGCTAGCTGTTATGGACAGAGCAATTGACATGGGAAAACTCTCTGCCCCTGCCTTTGTTTTTCTCTCTCTGTGTGTGTTAGGGTTGCCAGAGTGAAAACTGGAGAGGATTCCTGTATCTTTAATTGTTGTATAGAAGAAGGAATTTTATCATGTGTTGCTTGTTACTTGATTGTGTGACAAGCATCACTTGCTGAACTCCTTCTTTTACACAGCCATTAAAGTTCCAGGAGTTTTCTTCAGCTTTCATTCTAAAAAAAAAAAAAAATACTATAAAATCATAGAGTTGGAAGAGACCTCAAGGGTCTAGTGTAAATGTATGTGAGAGAGTGGCCTAACTCAGATACTGCAGTTCATGGAGGTTCTGCCTTAGATGTCTTGGATTTAGAAGGTCTGGGTTTACTAGACTCAGACTCTGCTGTGATAGGATCAAGATCCAACATTTTGGCATATTTTTTACTTGTCTTCATTCTCCAAATGGGGCTGCCCAATATGTGTCTTTTGGCTAAAACAGAGCAACAAATTGCATCCCCATTTCCACCCACAACAAGGTGCATACTATCCATAAGCCATAGGAGTTGTTTTGGGCACAACAAACACAGAAAATTCAATGAACACCTCTGCCCATTTCTTACTGTACCATATTAAATGATAAACAGTTTACTGCCTTTCTCCAGCACCCAACTTGCTGCCTGAGGTGGCCACATTACTCTTTCTAACTGTAGGGTTGGCCATGCCTTTGAGTCAGCATCCTAGTCAATGTTACTGGAACTCAGGATCCATCAAGAGAACATTTTTTCTTAAATGTTTCCTTTCACTCAAAACAAGAGTGGCAGGGAAACCTCATCTCACAACATCGTGTATGTTCTGAACCATCTCCTCTCTCTCCCCCCCCAGATATCCTTGTGTGGCAGATCTGTTACACTTACTGACACTCCATCAGTTCTCCATTTTACGTACCTTCACTTCCCCGCCTTGGGAACATGTGGGATTATATTTGGGCTTCATCTGTAAGTACAGTCTCCTACAGGCCTAATCATGTAAAGTGGCTATTTAAATAACCATTTTCGGTGACTGTACTTTCCTGTAATTTCCAAAAGGAAACAAATCCATGCAGACTGCAATTTTGTGCCTATAAATTTTGAATGAATATCACTAAGTGCCTTTTGTGTGAGCAAAATTCCCTGCTTTTATCCTTCTTGGTCTCTCTTTCTCTGAGTCTGGCAGATCCCTGTGAAAATCAAATATAATTTATGGCTTCAGAGCATGAGATTTTGGAGAAAGGTATGATGACCAGCCCTTTTAGAAGGCAAGCTCTTTGTACAGAAGGGGTGATTTTGGAATGTGTCATCACATGCTGTGACATATTGCTTATGTACTTTTAGAAAGGGAATCCAGGCAGGTGAAGTTTCTTTTCTGACCTGTGTAACACTGTTACCCTTGGCAGACTTTAATCTGGACATTCATTATATAGTGATTCCCTTCCACTGTACCAGTGAACAAGAGAGCTTAGAGCTCCTTTGTTAGAAAGTTCACTAGTGGAGGGGTAAGTATGCTAGTGGTGCATCTTCTCTTATTGCAGGCCTAGGGAATATTTGACCTTTGAAATGTTTTATAGTATAGCTCCCCCAAGCCTTATCATTGACCATGTTAGAGTGCACCCAGACTGATGGAAAAGCCCCAGGTTTAGTTCTTTCCAAATGGGTTAAAATAATATACTAGGGAGCTGGTATAAAAAAAATATCTGATCATACTGGGAGTTGACAGAAAAGGCTTGGGATAAACCAGATCTGTATGAATCTCCAAAATAAAATAGGAAAGAAGAGGAACAAAATCTGGGACTTTCTGGTATTTTTAATTCATCTGGATGTGCTCTCTGTTGGGATTCCTGGAAGCTGAAGTCTAAAACATGAAGACCAGTGGTTTTCCTGACCTGTCTTTGGCATTTGAGTATTTTAGATTATGAGCAAAGTTTCAGGTCAAGATACTATAGCCTTATACTGAACTGATTTTCTTAGCAATTTCCCTGCCATGTAGGTTTCTCCCAAGATCATGGGATTTATAATTTGGTGCAGATACTGAAAATTCCTTGTGGGAAATCTCTCATCTCTCTACCCCACTCCAAACTTATGGTTATTGGGATTCCAGAGAAATAATTTTACATTTGTATTTTAAATATGAGCAAAGAAATATTTTTGTCCCAATTGATCTTCAAGGAGCTCATTGTTACCTGGGTGATTCCATTTATATCTTTACAAGAACCCTGTGAAGTAGGTTAGATTTCAATCATTATATCACACCATCTGTCTGTGCCACGAAGAGTGTTGCACCAGTGAGAACAAATCTTTCTGTAGCAACAAAGAAGTTCCCGTTACTTACATTAGAATAGAGTGCCTAGCAGCAGTATCCAGGGAAATGGGTCAGAAGAAAAGGAGGATTAGCTTTTTGGATTGGGTGGGAAGGAGGAGATTTGGAGGCTGATTGGATGGAAGGAGATAAGAATAAAAGTCTTCTCTGTTTCAGACCAAAGTATGAACTAGAGAAGAATTATGGGACTCCAGGATTATGACTTTACACACGTCACCTTTTATTTTAGAAGTGAAGGCCTGAACATCATTTGCCACTTCAACTGTGGATGTTCACTAGTGTAGGCTGAGAAGTGGAGTAAATGCTGAGTGAAATTCTGTCTTCTCAGTCTTGAAAGTTTTTATGACAGTCTTTGTTTCCCTCTTTTCATTCCTTCTTTACTGTATATCAGCATTGAGTTTATTGTTTTAGTGTACTTGTTTTTAATGCACAGTTGTTTTAAAGTGTGTTTACAACTGTTTTTATTACAGAATTACTGTTAGGCCTTCCAAATATCCCAAGAGTGCAGAAGGAAGGGATACATCTGAGGCAATTATCTTGTGCTGTTGAATCACTTGCAGGATTCTTCTAGAAGCATCTGCAATTTACCAGTAGATAAAATGTTTCCTATGTAGAGAGTATGAACAGTTTAAGGCTCAGGTGCTGCATGATGGGGTGAGCTCCTGTCACTAGTCCCAGCTTCTGCCAACCTAGCAGTTTGAAAGCATGCAAATGCAAGTTACCACTTTGCTGGAAAGGTAAACAACATTCTGTGCAATCATGTTGGCCACATGATCACAGAGCAGTCTCTGACAATGCTGGATCTTCGGCTTAGTAATGGAGATGAGCATCACCCCCTACGGTTGGACATGACGTGACAACCTTGTCAATGGGGAATACCTTTACCTTTATATAGAGAGAAACCCCTTCCCCTTTTATCTATAGATGTATAAATAGGTTTTGTGATCACAGTGGATAAAAGGCACTATATACATGTAAATTATTTTCATTATCATTCCATGCCTTCTGTATCTTTCAAATCTATGGGATGACATAATTAAAGCAAGAATAGCTGGCCATCTTTTGCATACATGCTGAATGAAAACATTGGGTTTGAGGTTCCCCCCACTTTTTGGAGCAGGGGTGTGTGGGTGAGCAGTGGATATATATGTGATCATGCCATTTTTGTTTCCCACTGTGCAATTTGTGACTAAATGCCAGGTAGCATCAGTGTGCTGGAATATACTACCTGCTTCCTCAAGTGATGAGTTCCAACAGCATTGCGTTTTGGTTTACATTTCCTTATGGATGAGAGAGTATTGGAGTGTATACCCACCAACATTTCACCGATAGCAAACTAGGACACATGTGGCCAAGCAACTTCAGAATGTGGTCAAGATGGCAAAAGTTATTAATAAAGAAGAACAGACAGGGAGAAGCTGCAGCATTTTGCTTTGGCTTGAGCCTACTGAAAGGGAAAGATTGCCTTGTCTTTCTCTCCTCCAGTTGAGTTAATTAAGGACAAACTACTTTTACACCTGGAAATTAGTTGTAATTTAAGTAAGATGAGCATAAAGAGAGAAAATGGGGGAGGAGAGAGGCACTGGGACCTAGCTATTGGTATGTAAAAGTGTGGTAATGAAACACCAATAGTCTGTAAATCTGCATCACAGAAGACTGCAAAGTATCAGTACATCTATGAAAGCTCATGCCAAAATAAATTAGTTGTCTTAAAGGTGTCACAAAATTCTGTCCCCCTCCTTTTCCTCTCCTACTTATTATACCAAAACAAACAGAGAGTAACAGATTAACATCTCTCTCTCTCTCTGAAGCAAATAACATGGTGTCACTTTATACTACACAATTCCACTTTAATTGCCATGGCAACATCCTGTGAAATCCTGGGACTGGCAATTAAAGGTGGGATATTCTCAGCCAGAGAACTCCAGTGCCTGACCATACTAGAAACCCTAGGATTCCGCAGGATGCAGACACAGTATTTTAGGTGGAGTGGAATTTGAAAGAGCTCCCTCTTTGGAGCCAACAACCTGCAAAATTCCTTTTTGGTAAGCCCTCTGCAACAATTAGGCTTTTTATGCTATCTGCTTCTTCATCCCTCCAGCTCTCTCCCCCCACCCCCTTGACAATCTCAAGTCTGAGAAGTTAAATTGCTGAAAAGATTGTCACATTCTACATGTTTCTCTTCAAAATCTGTTCTGTGACATGGCAGTACTTTTGGTTAAGAAGTTCAACAAGTTTATCCAAACAGGTGCTAGCACAGAGGGATGTCACAATCAAGCTGATATCACTTTTGAGGACTTTTAAAATTTTAATTAGGAAATTGATCACAAATTACAGTAAGGTATAATGCTAGAAATTCTAGAAAGTGAGATGGAAGCTGCAATAAGAGATATTGAGAAGAATAAATCACCAGGAACAGATGATATTCCAATTGTTCCCTTACAGTCCACACAGACAGAATCAACTCTGGTGTTAACTAAAATATGCCAACAAATATGGAAAACAAAATGGTGGCCAACAGATTAGAAACATTTAATATACATGCCCATTAACAAAAAAAGGAAACACAAAAGACTGCAGTAACTATAGGACAATAACATTAATTTCCCACACAAGCAAAATTATGCTCAAAATTCTGCAATTCTAATCATATATGGAGAGAGAAATCCCAGAGGGGCAAGCAGAGTTCAGGAAAGGCAGAGGCAATGGGGATCACACAGCAACCATATGATGGCTAATGGGGTGTACCAAGGAATACCAAAAGAAAATCAGCATGGACTATAGCAAAGCCTTTGACTGCATGGATCAAAAAAAGCAATGTAATGCTCTTAAAGACATGTGACTGCCATTACATTTGATAGTCCTGATCAGATATCTATATGTAGGACAAGAGGTCACTGTTAGAACAGAATATGGAGACACAGAAAAGTTCCTAATTGATAAGAGAATCAGACTAGGCTGTATTTTATCACCCTACTTGTTCACCTTGTACACTGAAAACATAATATAAAGAGCAGGTTTAGACTTAGAAGAAAAAGGAGTGAAGATAGAAGGAAGGAATATCAACAATCTAAGATATGCAGATGACATCATACTACTAGTGGAAAACATCATAGACTTGGAACTATTACTAAGGAAAGTCAAAGAAGAAAGTGCAAAGGCAGGCTTTTTGCTAAACAAAGAAAACAAAAATAATGACCATGGAGGGTCAACCTAGACAGTGAGGAAATTGAAATAGTGAGGAAATTGACCTTTAGGACTGTGGGCACCTGTGTATATCAATAATAACTGAGGATGACTCCAGGTTTGGGTGAATTAGGAGGTTTGGTTTCTTTTAGAAAAATGCAGAGTGCAATCTCTCACACACAATAGCAATTCAAACAAAAACAGTATTCAGAGATAACTGAAATGGAAATATGGAAAAGGGATAGCAGGGCCTGAGGGATTTAAAAAGGCAATATTTACCTGTCCAAAGAGCAGACCACAGGGAGCAGGAGTGGCTCAGATTGAGGTCTGGGGGTAACACAGCTCATACATGGAACACAGCCTGGGACGACTGTATGCATACTGTGTGCACAGAGGCTAGGTTTATACTTGAAAACTATCCTCTGGGTATGTGCTATCTTGCAAGGTAACAAAGGCTTGATGTTCTTTCCTAGGGATTGACAATGGGAATCTGGACTGGTTGATGGTTTAACTTTAGGGTAAGAAAGACAGTGATTGGATCAGGATAACTCCTGGCTGACTGGATAGGGAGGTTGGTGGGAAGCATAGTAGGGGGAGGGCAGGGAAAACTGGCTTACTACTTTGGTATAATGAGACCTGTAGAGAACATGGGGAAGAAAAGAGCAATTAGTACACCCATTTAGTCTTCATTGTATTATTACCTGAATTGTCCACATGCCCCCAGGTCTTTGCCCCTTTCCCTTGAGAACTTCACCTAGTGTTCCAAAAGGTCATTGGGACTATTTGAACATTAAGAACATTCTGGCTCCTGATATGGAATATAAAATTATAGGGACTCCAAATACAATGCGGGGTATGCTGGGTGTGCTAATAATTGGAAGGATTTCATCTTTCTATATGAGCCTGTCTGGGTGCTAAGATAATTCTTCTCTCTGTTGGGAGAGGGCATTTTTGGTAACTATCCCCACTCTTTAAAATTTCCCCCCCTAAGGGAGGCAAAAATGGATCTCACCTACTGTCCTTTAGCAACCACAAAAATTCAGATTTCCATTTTTTTTAAATCCCCACAGGCTTTTAGGAATTGACTGTAATGGGTCTGAATTCCTAGTTAGCCACGAAAACCAAGTGAGTGATCTTGAGCAAGCCAGTTTCAGTCTATCAGTCTCAGAGGAAGGCAATAGCAAGCCCCCTCTGAACAAATCTTGCCAAGAAACCCTGTGTTAGGTTGCCTTAAAGGTAACGGTTCCCCTTGACAAGTTTGTCTAGTTGTGTCCAACTGTAGGGGGTGGTGCTCATCTCCATTAATAAGCCAAAGAGCCAGCATTGTCAAAGATGAGTTTGAGATCATTTGGCCAGCATGACTGCACAGAATGCTGTTATCTTCCCACCAAAGTAGTACCTATGTATCTACTTACACTTTAACATGCTTTCAAACTGTTAGTTGGCAGAAGCTGGGACAAGTGACAGGAGCTCACTCCATCACATAGCAACTGGGTCTCGAACTGTTGACCTGCCGATCTTACAATTGTCAGAATCAGCATCTTAACCACTGAACCACCTTACAGTTTTCATATGTTAGAAATGTCTTTTTAAAAAAATAAATTAAAAAAAATCAAATTATTTAAAAAGCATCCATTTAAAAATCCTTAAATTACACAGTATTATAATATGCAGTTCCCTCTTCCCCTTCCTCCCACCCCCAAAATCTCAGTGAATATGCCAAATGTGTATTACTGACTTTCAATATACAGCTAACACATCTTCATAATATTAACAATTGGGTTATTTATTATTCTTAATGTTCCAAATGCATTTTTCCAATGGAAGGCTTGATTTAATGGTGGATTAAATCCACAGTTTGCATGAGTAACATAAGCAAAAATGAGATTTCAAATTTCCAAATTCCAAATGTCAAATGTCTTGAGAGGAAACTATAACAACAAATTCATTGTTTCCTAGATTCTTGGTTAGAATCTGAATGACTGATAGCCCAAAGCTCCAGTAGACTACATTTAGTAAACTGTGAAACAGAGATGATGGTGGTGATGATGTTGTTGATAATGACAATGACAGGAATAATAAAAAATGCTGCATTGTTACCCATACATTTCTTTTAGAATCCCACTAACCTGAGCTCCACCAGCCCAAAGGAATCACACAAAAAACATGACTAGTGGCAGTGCATTTTTGTCATAGCAGCATGAGCGATATGGTTACAGTCACAGTTGGTGTTAATAGTGCAAACCAGCCCAAACCATACATAGACTTGCTGTTGCTGCTGCTGCTGCTGCTGCCCTTGTCATTTCCACCACCACCATCATCTTCATCTTTAGTTCTTTCCCTTTCTCTCCAATGAACCCTTTTCAACTTACAAGATATGCTTCTTCTTCATTCTGTCCTTATTACAATCCTGTGGGGAAGGTGAGATTGAGAGTCAGTGTTGGCCCAAAGCTGCCAGTGAACTTCATAGCTGAACATGGGTTTCATCAGAGACCTCAAACCACTGTCCACAGGTAATAGGCCTCAAATGAACAAGCCTCTTAATAGCCTAGTAAGATCTTCTATCAAATGTAGGTATAACCCATAAATCTCTTTCCATGAAGCACAAAGAAACTAGGATAAAAACACAGGCTCCTTCTGTACATGCAGCATGAGCCTCTCATCCATAGAACTTTGATGAGGGATTGTTTTGGACTGCAGCTTCAAGAATCCACCATGCTGGCTGGAGTTTCTGGAAGTTACAGTTTTTAAAAAACTGTTTCTGGAAGTTACAGTTTTTTTAAAAAAACTGTTCATTCAAAAACTTGACTGCTAAATTAGGCCTTTTCTTTCTAAATAGAACCATTCCCTTTTCCAGCAGCCTAGCCTTAAGTTGCCAGCAACAGCCATTTGACAATTTGTCTTAGGAAGAATGTGTTTTCATAGTTTGCAGATCAAACTTCAGCTTGCAACATGCAAACTTTGTGTGTGCTTCTGGGTTCCCTTTTTCTGTTCTTAGTTCATGGCTCGATAAGAGCCTTAAGAAATATCAATAGGCTCTCAAGCCTTTGGTGTCACAGAACAGGACAGCATATTGACTATCTGTGGAAGGAATTAACCTAATCAAAAGCTGCATCTTCCTGGCTGAATTGAAATGATGCATCCAGCAGGAAAAGCAAAGGGATGACAGATGACAGGGTGAATCAGAGGGTCTAATGGTATACCAAGATATTGGCTCCAAAGCACAGGCATGGGTAGCTTTGGTATACTCATGATGTAGCTACATGAGTGGGGCCAGCCTGGAGATCTTTTTGTTGTGTGTCTTTAAGTCATTTCTGATTTATGGTGATCCTAAGGTGAACCTACCACAGTGTTTTCTTGAAAAAATTTGTTCAGAGGGGTTTTGCCTTTCCCTTCCTCTGAGGGTGAAAAAGTGTGATTTGCCCAAGGTCATCCAGTGGATTTCCATGGCTAAGTGGGGATTTGAAGCCTGGATCCAGAGTCATGGTCCAAACATTCAGACTGCTACACCAATGCTTCTCAATTTCACAGTGATGTAGTGGAACCAGAGATCACAGTGTCCAGGCACCAGAACGTTTTGATTAGCAGGGATGGTGAGGTCATCTCCTCACCCCCTACACATGCAGGTCAGGCTTTCCTTTTTCCTCTCAACCCAGCACTTTCCAAACAGTACAACCATAGCCAGCAGTATATACATTGATCAAAATCCTACATTGGGGTTGTACAGTGTAAATCTATAACAGGGGTGGTCAAATGCATGGGGGTCAGGGGCTAATTCATCTCCCTGCCTCCTCTGCAGGCCACCACCCCAAAAACTCCCAAGTAACTCTGTTTTCTTCTGCAACCCCTTTCAAAATGTCTGTGTATACCAGGGACTGCTAAAAGGACAAATACATGGGTCATAAGAACAAATCAAGTCTGAACTCTTGCTAGAAGTGAAGATGACTGAACTGAGGTGATTGTACTTTGGAGATATTATAAGACTGTGGGGGGATGCAGACGAGGGCGTCCAAGACGCCCTGGTCCGCAGCGCCGCAGGGCCAAGGCAGCCTCACCGCGGCGCCTCCCCGGTGAATCTAAAAGGAGCGCCAAATTGGCGCTCCTTTTAGATTTCAGAGAAAGTGCGCCCCAAAAGCGGCGGGCGCACTTTCTCTGACTCAAACGCTGCGGCGCGTGTGGTCGCTGCGGCGTGAGGTCAACCCGGAAGCGCCATCCGTCCAGATGGCCGGCGCTTCCAGGGGCGACCTCAGGAAGAGGAAGGGGCGCCGCTCGTGCGGCTGCCCCTCCTCTTCCTGGCCTCGGAGACGGCTCTATTAGCCGTCTGCCGAGGCCCAATGTGACTGACAGGAAAAATAAATGCTTGGCAGTAGGAGAAGATGGAGACTGCACCAGAGGTGGATTGACTCAAAGAAGAAAGGCACGACCTTGAATTTGCAAGACCAGAGTAGAGCAGTTGGTGACCAGAGCTCTTAGATAAGGATGCCATAAGTTGAACTTAACTTGATGACAAATAACAAGAAGAAGTTTCTCAAAATGATGATGGGAAGTAATGTTGTGTCTCTTCCTGCCAACATTTTGAGAGGGGTTGTGAGAAAAACAGAGGGGAGTACAGATTTCCTTGTACTTGGGGGCTAGTTTCATGTGTTTTCATGTTTTTTTTGGGGGGGGATCTGCATGACTGGGGGACAAAAATTGTCCTTATATCACACTGATTGCTAAATGGGTTTCTGAGATGCTCTGGGGGACTGGTAGTGGGCTTCATTGGGCACAAAATTGAGGTTCAGAGACCACATGTGGCCTATAGGCTTCACTGTGCCCATCCTGATTTACACTCACATTATTACACAATAGTTGGACTATATTTGTACTACCCCACTTTGTACTGCATCACTATACCAACCTTTTGCAACTGGCATCTCTGCTGTCTGACCCAATATGCAGTGGAGAATTCTCAATGGCTGTTTCTGCAGTCCCAAGTCAATAAAGTGGTACACTGAATAATAGTTATGTACATTGTAGTATGCAGAACTGCATGGCTGGAATCCCATTGGTTAATCTGAAATACAGTTAACCCACTGAATCAATTGTTGACTGGTAAATTAATCCCCTTGATTTGGTATTATGATTTTAGTAGAAATAGTTGTACCTGTAACATTTGATAGATCCAGGAATACAGCTGAATACACTCGTCCCTCCACATTCACTAGGTTTAGGGGCACAGGATCCCTGTGAATGTGGAAAACCCATAAATAATAAAAACACGATGTTTTTACCTGAGAGAACAACTCTATAGGAACCTCTAGGTCCTCCAGTGCAACTCTGTAGTCAACATCTGCCAGACATTGACAACAGAATTGTGCTGGAGGAGCTACAAATGCCTAGTGGAGTGTTTTCTCTAGGCATCTCTAGGTCCTTCAGTGCAATTTTTGGTTAAAGTTGACCATAGAGTTGCGCTGAGGGACCTAAATATTCCTAGAGAGAACATAATAATAAAACCTGTGAATAATCAAATCCACAAAATTCAAAGCCACAAATGAGGGATGAGTGTACATCCATTGTACAACCGGCAAAACAACAAAAAGCCTCCTATGTAAGGGAACTTCCATTAGGCAATCTGCAACCTTACCAGCTTCCCTTCCTTCAGTAGAAACTGCAGGAGAGAATGCCATGAAATAATTTTCCCCATAGGATTTCTCAGATCAGGAAATGAGGGCATCCAGAGAGGCTGCAGGATGACAGAGAGGAACATAATAGAAAAACAACAATACAGCAGACTCAGTCACTTGAGCCACCAGAAGTGATGAGGTAAACTCAAAGACACCTCCACTGGAAATCCAAAATACATTCACAAGAATCTAGAACTGTGATGGCGAACCTGTGACATGCAAAGCTATTTCCCCTGGCATGTGGAGGGCGGGGAGGAGGAGAAAGAGGTGCACACCTGTTCCTCCTCCCTCCTGGCCATCCCAGGCCTCTAGCTGCCTTTCCAGAGGCAGCTGAAGGCTGGGAACAGCATGGAGGAGGAAGAGGCACACAGCTGTTCCTCCTCCTTCCGGACCCTCCCCAGCCTTCAGCTGTCTCTGGAGAGGCATCTGAAGCCCCAGGAGGGTGAGGAAGAAGTCCTGCCTTGGAATCCCACCCTCAGCACTGGGTAACACCCGGTGCTGGAAGGCCTTTCACTGATCTAGATAGAGGATAAGAAAGAAAAACAGAAATCTCTTTTGTGGCAGAGGGAAATCAGACAATAGAGTTTAGGACAGCACCACCCTGCCATTTCTGTTGTAGTCTCTTGCTGAGAATGCTGTTACAGATAGTTCCATTGCTATGCTGGATGGAAGGTACTTCATGTCAGATCATGAAGAATACTATTGTCTGCCACCTTCCTGTGCCTCAGGGGAAGTTATTCAGACTTTGGTTCAGGGAAAAAGGAAGGCAGTTCATGAGTGTCCTCTGAAGGCTTTTATTCTATTTTATTATATTACAATTGTTCAAATTCAAGGTGTGAACCTCTACAAAGGTCAAACCTGACTGCTCACAAAGTCCTACAGCAAAATGGTGTGTGTGTGTGCATGTGTTGTGGGGAGGGCTTTACTGATTCCTTTTCTCTCTGGAGTTGGAGCAGTTAGGACAATTGCTATTTCATTTATTTTCATTGTTAAGCTCACATATAGATGAACAAAGAACAAAGACAGAAATGACTACAAAAAGCTAGGGATGCCTCAGTGTTGTCTCATGGCTCCCATGTCAGTGTGGTGGGGAATCTGCTCTGAGTTTTTGTCTAAATATAAAGGAGACATCCAACTTGGTGAACCTATGTTGCGGTATAGGGCTCAGCATTGTGTACAATACAGAGCAAATTCACCACTCCACAGACATGGAAGCTACAAGTCAGCAGTACCATGGCTTGGAATACAAGTGCATTTTCCTTTTTTTTTTTTTAAAAAAAAATTGTTTTTTACATCACTACAAATCAGCTCAAGGGAGTGGAAAAGGCAGCACTGAAAACCCTGAAATCAGCAGTCACCTGAATTCTCAATAAAAAGCAAGTAAATGAATGATGATTTACATCTATTACAAGAGAAAACAGAAACAATTCAAAGTGTACTGCCATAGAATATAGATGTTCAGTTTGGCTCTCATGCCTAAAAGCGAATTGGAGCTGATGAATGGAGCCCCCTATCAATATATTTTTCAGAGAGGTGTCTTGAAAAAGGTCAGTGCACATCTTTTTCTCTAGCTTTTCTGTTCTACAACTTGGCTCTGGAGAAAATGAGCAATGTAACCATGGCCAGTCTATAGATTTTGCATTCTATTTTGCTTCCTGCCCTAAAACCACCTTTGCATATATCACTGTTAACACAAGACCAGTGCCCTGTCTGAGTCCGCTGGAGTGCAGCAATGCTTATTTAAGTAAAACAAGCTTTATCCTCCTGCTGCCACCCACCACCATTCCCTGTTTAACAAGATGCTCTTAAGTTGCTGCCAACAGCAACCCAGGGGAGATCTTCCATTTAGTTTCATTTTCCTTTTTCATTTCATGCTGTAATGGAGATTCATTGGAGTTTTTCAGTCCATAATTTGCTATGGACTTGCCTCTCCCATGGGGGTTAAAAGGTGAGTGTATTAAAGAAGTTTAATTCTTTAGATCTACGAGTCTCAGGTTATAAGATGAGCCACTCAGAGAATGTGTACAGTTTCTCCGTAATACATATCCAAAAGCTGCTTGAAACATTACAAAAGTACATTTTGCAATCTATATGCAGAGACAGTGGTTTGAATTTTGGACCCAGATTCTGTTTGACCAAGGTTCAAATCCCTGCTCAGCCATAAGCCACAGGGTGGCCTTAGGCAAGTCACATTCTCTCAACCTCAGAGAAGAGCATTGGCAAACCTGCTCTGAAGAAATCCTGCCAAGAAGCCCTGTGATAGGGTTGTCATAAATTAGAATCAACTGGATGGCAAACAACAACAGTGAACTTTATCACACAGGATGCAAGCATCCTCCTCCCATGATTAAATCGTCCTTAAATTCTGGTAATAGCACAATCGGGGGGAAGATTATCACACCCCTACATGCTTCTCCCATTCTTGTCCCATCTGTAAACAGTAATGGAGGCATCATTTTGTATTCATGGAAACTCCCATTAATACCAAATGAGCCCTCCATTTATTTATTTTTGGTGCTTCGGGCCCCCAATTGTCTGATGGACAGCAACCTGGCCCCCGGCTCGAAAAGGTTGCCTACTCCTGGTTTAGACATCCAAAGGAAAGTAGCAGGTAAAATTACAGTGTGAAAATGGTTTTCAAGGTCTCACTCTCCAGTGCTGCAAATCTGGGGAGTAAAGAAAAGTTCCAGGGCGGGGAGAATTCTTATTTGTGGAGGGGGCAATGCCTTCATATATCTCTGTCTGAAAGGTTCATGCTCTTTAAAACTGATCAGGCTGACAATTCATGAAACAGCTGAACAATGCTTTATAATGTTGGAGCCACTGTGACACAGCACTGTGTTGTTCTTGAATACACATCCTTTTATCAGGAAGCTTCAAAGTAAACATTTGGGTGGAAAAATGGATTTGGGCCACTGTCCACTAAATGAATGTGGTAGTGTCTTGCATTTAGTGTGAAGTGTGAAATAGGTCAAGATCTTTTTCATTCTTTGTCTCCTTGCCTCCCATATGATCACAACAGTCAAAGCACAGAATACCCCAGGCCTTAGGTTGCCTACCCCTAGTCTAAACTATTTTTATAATTGCTCAACTTGTTTGCAATGCTATGTGAAATGTGGGAACTGAAGGAAAATTTCATGGAAGGTCAGAATTCCTATGAGGGATAATGTCTTCATTTTGGCCCCCAACAGGTGACACCCTTGCTCTCAGTAAAAATGAAGTGGCAACCCCACTTTAGTACTGAAAACAACTTGGGGATTGTTATCAAAATTTTTAGAGAGTGAAACCACTCAAAATTCTCAGTGTAGGTGGACAAGATTGTCTGTATTGGTTTCTCCCACAGTCATTTTTTTTAAAATGGAAGTTCTCCTCATGGAAAAAAAAAGGGTGAATTTGAATATGCTTTCATCAAAAACAAAAATCTTGCCTATGCCTATTCACTAGACCGGAACAAAAAGTTTTTACATGTTATGCAACTGGATTCTTAAAGTGGCCTCCATTTGTTTCTATCTTAATTTCAGACAG
Organism: Phrynosoma blainvillii; assembly: GCA_026167975.1. Lineage (NCBI taxonomy): Eukaryota > Metazoa > Chordata > Lepidosauria > Squamata > Phrynosomatidae > Phrynosoma > Phrynosoma blainvillii. The sequence continues at coordinate 20,361,178 of JANUYF010000006.1, forward strand.
AAACAAGCCTCCCTTTTTCATCCATCAGCACCACTTTCATTGGGTATGGTTCACTAGTACCCTTTGGTCAAGACCTGTCAGACACTGGCAGAGCATAAAACTCACCCAGTGTACTTATGATGAAAGTTCACTGTGTGAAAATTGTGCCTTGTTTCCCATCTGAAAAATGGCAACAGAAGGGGACTAGGTTGTGGGGTGGAGCTACTTCTTAGCATCATCTGGTTGCCATTATGCAGCTTGGTGAAAAGGAGATATTGGATAACTCCTTATGCAAAACCTGACAAAATATTTAAACTGGTGTGACCAGGGTTTATGCCAGCATAGGTCCCAGGTTTTTGTCTTTTGTGTATTTCAGGCATCCCCTTCCACCCACTCAGAGACTTAGGTTGGTTAACCTACTCTCCAAGTCTGCATTTGCCTATACCTGCCCCATCTCCCCCTCCCCATCCTTCACTTTTTGAAGAAGAAGGTTTTGTTTTAACCTGCCTGAGTGTTAGTTTCATTTTTCATGAGGCAGGATCAATAGAAAAGGAGGGGTTGTTGCTCAGATGATGTCATGCTTCAAGGACTTCATTCCTCTCTGCCACCTGACATGAGGAGAGGGAGTCAATACTTTTGTCAGGTCACTAACAACCCAACAAGTTCTTAACACTGACTGATGTCTAGTTTTAGAGCCCAGAAGTTTCAGTGCTCCATCTGCAAGTGACGCCATAAATGCAAGCAGAAAGGCCAGTGTATCTCTTTGTGTGCTATAAAACAGGATGGAAAGAGTTGGGTATTCTGTGAGAGTTGTCAAATGTATGTCAGGGGGATACTGGAGGGGAGGGGGCCTCTTTGCTGGGTATTTCACATCATTTGTATATGTGTGTGCTGCATAGCAGGAATGGGGATTGTGAAACACCCCCAGATATTGTTGCATGGCAACTCCCATTATTCCTTACTATTAACTAGGGCTGTCAAACAATATTTGGATGGTCATATATTGCTGATTTCTGATGTAGCTGGATATGTACAAATTCACTTTAGCTGGCCTATGGCTTTCAAGATGAAATATTGTAGCCCCACCAAACTGCAAAAACAACAACAGGAAAACACTACATTATGACTTGCCAAATGAATGCTAATGGGTGAACACACAGGAATGCTCACCATTCATTCAAACAGAATACCTAGCAATGATTCATAAAGCTTAACTGTGGTTTTCTGGGATCTCTGAATAGGTAAATCATCATTCAGTAAGCCAGAATTAGAAATCATGGTTTGATGTAGTGGTGGCTAGAAATGTGAAATGACAGAATAATTCTTCTTGTATCTGATGAATGGTGGGAAATAAAATTACTGTTCTCCCCCCATGAGAAGTGTGAGATAATTACAATGTCTCATCCCTTACAATGGGCAGAGATTACCCACTCCAATCAGGGGTGGGAAATTCCTTTTGAAATTTGCTGTTTGGGAAGTTTTATTGTTTATTGTTTTATTGCATCAGTGCAAAAAACTAGCAGGGGTGCAAGACTCTATGCATCTTTCCATTGGAAAATGTCTAGCAAGTGACAAGAAAGCTATCTTGCCAATGAGGTGCTGAAATTGTGTGTTGCTGTTGTTTTTACAATTGCTGGATTCAAATTAACCAAAGCTAAAACAGAAAACCCAAGCATACAAGGCAATGGGAGTGGCTATCCCTGCCCAGGAGTTTGGCACCACATTGGGTGTACATCTTGAAGGGGGAGGAGAATGCCATCGGTAACAGTGCGGCTACTCTAGTCTGGTAAGACAAAAAGAGCAAGTGCATGAGGCAATTGGAAAAAAAATCAAATTGCAACAGTCCATCAATCAAAAGAGTAAGCAGAGTCTACTAAGGAAGATCAAAGGAGAAAATGCAAAGGCAGGCTTACTGTTGACATAAAGAAAACAAAAATAATGACCACAGAGAACTTATACACATTCAAACTAGTCAATGAGGAAATAGAAATAGTAAAAGAGTTCTCATATCTGGGATCAAACACTGATCAGAACGGGAACTGCAGCCAGGAAATCTGAAGATTAAGAATGGGGAGGTTGGCTACAAAAGAACTAGAAAAGATCCTAAAATGCAAAGACGTACAACTCAGCACAAAAGTCAAAATCATACAAGCCATCATATTCCCTATTGCCGTGAATGGATGTGAGAGCTGGACAGTTAAGAAAGAATATAGGAGGAAAATCAGCTTCTCTGAGCTGTGTTGCTGGAGAAGAGTGCTGAGGATCCATGGACAGCCAAAAGGACAAACAAATGGGTCCTAGAGCAGATCAAGCCAAAAATATCCCTAGAAGCCAAGATGACAAAACTTAGTTAGACTGCCGTACTTTGGACACATCATGAGAAGGCATGAATCACTGGAAAAAACCAATAATATTAGGAAAGGTAGAAGGAAGTAGAAAGAGAGAAGACCATATGCTAGATGGATGGACTTTATTAAAGAGACCATGAATATGAGTTTGGAGGAGCTGGGCAAAGTAATAGAGGGCAAGGGGCCTGGAGATGTCTCATCAACCAGGTTCCATGGGTCAAGATTGACGTGAAGGCAGTTAACAACAACAACAAAAGCAGAGTCTAGAGATAATCCAAAACCAACCCCCCCCCCAAAAAAAATTAAAGAAAGCAAAACTAGACAGAAAGGTTCCTTTCCGTGCTGCTCATCCATCAACTAGAGATGTTCCTTTCAATGCTTTATGACTCATATATGTGTGCGTGTGTGATAGTCAGAAAGAGAGAGAGAGAGAGAGAGAGATTGTGTGCAGTGCTTTAAGTGGCAGATAAATTGCAAAGAGGTTTGTGTGAGCAAAAACTACCTCCAGAGGGGGAGATACTGTGGGGATTTGGTGATTTCCATAGACAGCGAGAAATCTCCCCTGCCTCCTCCTCCTGGACAACGCACTTCCTTGCTTCTTAGAGCTTGCTGCTAAATGATTATCTTTTTTTTAAAGCCATGTGAAATTGGAAATGCTGCTGGAGCTATTATTTATCCTTGCAAATCCTTCTCTATCAGAGGTTAGACTAACTCTCTCCTCTAGCTGTACAGTCCAACAGAAGTCTGCTATTCTCAAATGCCAGCAGTGGTTATAGGTGTTGATGATAAAGCAGCCATGTTAAATCTGTTGAAGATTAGCCAATGGGCAAGCAGGTGAGGAATTAGCAGGTCGCCCCCATCATGGACACAGTACAGTATGTGAAAAAAGCTAATAATGGATGTGTAGGAGTTGTGATGTGCAACCTCCCCCCCCCCATAGCTGGTTTCTTCAGATAGATATATGCCTACTTATGGAGTGAGTGAGACATTGTTCACGCCTAGAACGCTTAGTTTACTGTGTTCATGCTTCCTTGGTATATTTGCCTGCCTGTTTTCTTTGGATGTCTAAACTGTATTTCTAAATGCTCAGCTGAAGTGCTACATTATGGCAATGCTAGAACCTTGGGGATGAAGGAAATGTTCCTGTGCAAGTCAGAAAATTCTTATTTGTGAAGACAAATGGCCTCATTTCACTCTCTCTGTGTATGCATGCTGCTTTTCTCCCATATGGGATTGAAACAGGCAAACAAGAGATTAAATGAATCACTGGAAAGATGATCATGTTTGGTAAAGTTGAAGGCATTAGAGAAAGTGGGTGACAGTGCATGAGAACCTGCGTTGTGAGGTGGGACATAATGAGCCGCATAGGCAACACTATGCCTTGTCTCCCATCTTCCTTTCCTCAAAACCCACTTTTCCATTTTTATCTTCCCTCCAATTCAGTCATTTACTGGATGGTGGAGAGTGAGGGGCGGGGGGTGATGGAGGAGTCATCCTCTTGGACTTCAGCTTCTGTGAGCTCTAGAGCATTGCCCAAGAGGTCTCTGGGGAGCCATGGTCATTATGCAAGCAAGATAGTGAATCCCCCCACTCTCTGTAGCAAATAATGCCCACAACCATTAAGCTATCTTGTTGTCCTTAGGTGCAATAAAGAAAGCTGTCCCATTGCAAGCAGTGAACTAAGATTCCGTACGTAGAATTTATTTATTAGAATCATAGAATCACAGAGTTGGAAAGGACTAGAAGGACCATTTAGTCCAACACCATTTAATGCAAGAATGCACAGCTAAACTACTTCTGAAAGATGCTCATCCAACCTCTGTTTAAAGATCTCCAAAGATGGAGAGTCCACCGTCTTCCAATGCCGTCTATTTTAGCTTTTACAGTTAAAAAAAAAAAGTTCCTCCTAATATTTAGATGGGATATCTTTTCTTGTAATTTGAATCCATTGGTTCATGTTCTAATCTCTGGAATACTGATATATAAATAAAAATTATTTCTTTGCTTGTTACATTGCTATTCTGCCTTTCTTTCAAAGGGGCTGAAGATGCTGTACAGGGGTCTCCCCCTCCCCACTATCTCCTCACAATAGCCCTGTGAAGCCGGTCTGAGACAAAGTGAATGACCTACTGAGATGACCCACAGAGCTGGTTCACTGCACCTCTGACATGAAGCCACCAGCCACTACTGACACACAGAGAGCACCACACACCAATGTGCCCAATGAAGCCACTAAACAGTCAGCTCATTTCTGCAAAAATACCTGATTTTTCTATCTAATGCTGAGGAAATCCCCCTAGGGCTCCTTCCAAAGATGCTTTCTGCATATCCCTGGCAATTGGACATGCCATGCTATTCGCTGTCTCATTGGGCTTTAAACTATGCATGAAATAAATAAGAAAGGGCAAGAATTAACCCAGGGAAAGAAGACTCAGATGCTTAAGTGGATCTGAACAGAAGCAGAGTCAACACTAGTGATGCCTCTTCCTTTTCTCGCTCCTTCAATTAACTCGCACTCCCCATGACCCCCACCCTCCCATCCACAATAGCTGCCACCCCTCCTCTTCCTTTCTGGTTTATTTGTGGCACACGCATGTCATGTAAAGTGTTATTGTACAGTAATGAATTTGGCAGGCAACAGGGTTGCTGAACAAATGAAATACGGCACTTCAAACTTGTATTATGCACCTGGTTAAGAGCAACTTAATAGGGATATAAGTAAATCAATTTTGTCTGCCTTCTGTGCAGGACGAAATGGAAAGAATGTCTCTGTGTGCAAGCATGCATACACACCCATGAACACACCTGAACAGACATAGGGATGTCAGAAGGATGGCTTTTCCTCTGTTGCAACATGAGCAAAGCATCATATGATGTACCTTCAAGACAGGTACATTTATTGTGCTGTGATATTTCTGGACAGAAGAGCCTCCTTCTTAAAGTACATGAAGCAGATAGCCAAAAATATACAGACCAGAATTTTGTTTCACATTCCCAAGAATATGTTACACACATTTTCCTTCATCTTTCACCTCTCTTCTCCCTGATTCCACAACCCACCTTCTACCTCCTGTGCAGTGTGGCAAATTTTGATAGCAAAATACTTTATAATATAAAATAATGGGTTGGCTGTTTGAAGAAAAAATACTTGACATTTGAAGGCCATAGTCTTACATTGCCAAATTGTAAATCTCCATCAAATGTACATCCACCTCACCCCAGCCTTCATGAACAGCTGATCTGTCAGCTGATAGAGCAACACACCCCAACAATTTAGCAGCCAAGGGAAAGCAAAATTCCCATAAAATTTCCAAAGACATTTGTGCAGCCAGATGTTTATTCTGGATCTCCCAGATGTCCAGGAGAATACTGTCTTCTTTGTGTTCCCATCTGTAGAAAAGCAGCCAGGCACTTCCTGAATGTCCCATGTCTGGCCAGTAAATTGTCATGGGTGATCACCTATAATATAGTGCCATGGTTGCATTTATCAGTGATAGGATTCCAGCAGGAGAGTGCTGTAGAGTGTTCATAGCACCAAGAGATATTTGAGGCAACCTGTAAGCTTGACCAGTATCATTATCCCAGTAATGTGTGTGAAGGATAAGCAGTTGGAGGCTAAGGAAGAGGCTGAGAAAACAGCAACTTGTGTAGTCTCTAGAATTAATTAGGTATGCCTATTAAATTTGGCTGGTGCAAATGAGAGATATTTTCATTTGAATTCATTTTTGAAGAATTGGTAACTTCACAAAAATGAATGCAGCAAAAAACAGAGCTGATAGAAATTCCCATCTCTTCCTGGAAAACCTTCATAAGAAAATATCCATCCATCCATCCATCCATCCATCCATCCATCACTTTATTTATATCCTTATTTCTCCCAGAATGGTTTCTCAGCCTTTTGGCTAAAATCATATAGATCAAGGTGAGTTACAAAAAGGCAGAAAAGTACAAGAAAAAAATATATAGATAAAAACATGAAAAAATGAGATTAAAACAGTATTAAACAACAACAGAATTAAAAATATTTTAAAATCTTACTTAAATTTTTAAAGAACAGTACAATAAAAAGAGAGAGGCAGCATGGTGTAGTGATTTGAGCATTGGACGATGACTATGGAGACCAGGATTTGACTTTATACAAATCTGTATATACAATTGGCCCACCACATTAATAGGGGCTGGGGCACAAAACTTCACAAAAGTGGAAAAAACACAAATATATAACCCCCAAAGCCTTAACTTAATATTTATATTTTTAATGTGTGTTGTTTTTAATTGGTATTGTTTCTAACATGTTATTAGTTACCTTGAGTCCCTATATTGGGAAAAAGGTGGGATATAAAATGGATAAAATAATCCTCAACTGTTACCATAATATGATGTGAAATTAGTTCTGTAGAACTGCAGAGTCATGATTTGAGTGTATAATCTCTGCATACTCATGGTGTGTGTGTAGATTGTGTGACAAGGCCAGGACATCTGTGATAAATGTCCTTGAAGATGCCAGACACCTATATGTGTATTGGACTGCACTTGTATGTATGACTCAACAGGATGATGTAATGTGCAATGGTGTAATTCATGAGCAACCCTGCACTGAGGTTGCACCAGACAAAGGTATATAAGTCTGAACCTAATGTAAACCATTGTGGATCAGTGGAGTTGTGGAGTAGTGGAGAGTCAGTGCAGTTGTTGTTTGTTAGTGAGAGAAGTCTAGTATAGCTCTGTGTTGCTGTGAGCTATTGAGGAGGAGGTCAGAGTGTTTGCTTCCATCCTGAAATCTGTTCTGCACTTGTAAATAGCAAATTCTTATCCTCTGTAAATAAATTCCTTAACCGTGAGCTGTCCTGTTTCTGCTTCCTGGTTTCAAAGGGTGTCTCAAAGTCTGGCACAGATACTGGAGATCACATTTATGCCTCAACCTCAGCATATCATCATCATCATCATCATCATCATCATCATCATCATCCCAGGTCAGCCATGGAAACCTACTGGGTGACCATGAGCAAGTCACACTCTCTCAGAGGAAGACAAAGAGAAACCCCTCCTGAGCAACTTTTGCAAAGAACCCCCCCCCCCAGGGTTGCCTTGGTGTTGTCATAAGTCAGAAATGATTTGAAGGTATACAGTAGCCATAAACAGTCCTCTTTTTGTTAAAAATCAATTCGCAAAGTCTTGTTGGAAAGGGAGGGTCTTAACTGCCCACCAAAAAGACAACAGAGAAGGGGCTGTCCTAGCTTCCATAGTAAGAGAGTTTCAAAGTGTGGGAACAACCACAGAGAAGGCCTTCTTCCATGTTCTCACTAACCATGGCTGTGAAGCCAGTGGGATAGCAAGAAGTGCTTCTACTGTGGATCGTAAATTTTGAGCATGATCATATGGGAAGAAACAATTCTTGAAATGAACTGTGCCTAACCCATATAAGGCTTTATATGTCATAACCAGCATTCACAAAGAACTGATGAATTGCCATCTTAACATTCATCCCTGTAATATTTTAGAGCATTCAATGAAATTGTTACTGCCCAAAAATTGCAACTGTTGTGGCTTCATTCTCTCAGATTTTTTTAAAAAATATGTTGACTCATATCTTTAGGTTAGCTAGCCTTCTTCAAGTTTGATTGGTTTTGAACTCCCAAGGGCAGAACATATTCTTGTCTCTAGAGAAAGCTCAAATCTTCACCATGATTAATGTTATTACAAAGAATACTAAATGATTTGGCAGTGACCAGTGGCTTATTGTAAAATAGTTTCATAAATCATCTGCACTCTCTATAGATAAAGCTGAGATGGCCTTTCATGCTATTGTACCAAACAGACAGATGCTCCACCTTTCTCCCCATCCTGAATCCCTGTACATAATTTTGGGATGGAATATTAATATACCATTTAGACAGTGTGCAGTTCTTCAGAAAGTCTAGAGATCTTGCTCTCCCTCTGCTGTTGGGAGACTTTTCAGCATCCAAAAAGGAGGAGAAAATCAGCTGTGCTGCTGTAAGATGTTCTGCCTGGACTTGCTTAACCCACTAATCTATTTATTATATAGACATCAAAACTAATTTCAAACCATGAAGCTTCAGGATATTAGAGTAGTGCACAAAGACATGGTCAGAGTCATAAAGAGTCATAAAATGAAGAATCAAAACAACAGAGACATCACAATAACATCAAGAAAAAGAAGGAAATATTATATACAGACAGATCATATGAACCATGTAAAATACTAGGATAAACAGACATATTTTGATTTGGAACCCAAAAAGATTGCAAAGGACAAGGATCTCTTGCTTGTTGTCACATAATGGACTTGAAGCATGTGAAGAAGATCCTTTCCCAGGTGTGCAGATACAAGGACAAAAAGAAAAGCTCTTTCAGAATTTGGGGTCCCAAGTAGGGATGTAATTCTTAGCTAATTTCATTCTCAAAGGAATCAATGAATAATTTGAGCAATTTTCTTCCTGCTGTGAGAAGTCTAAAAAGACTGCATGGTTTTTGAAGACTACTGATAGCTCTGGGAGAGTCAACATGGTGTACTGGTTTGACTGTTGGACTATGTCTCTGAAGACCAGGGTTCAAATCAATGCTCAGCCATGGAAACCGACTGGCTGACCTTGGGTGAGTCATACACTCTCAGTTATAGAAAACCCAGAAAATAATTTCACATTAAGGTTGCCAATTTGAAAGCATACAACAACAACAACAACAACAACAACAAAATTCATAGTTCTGGACTTGTATGGCATGAAATTTGTATGTGGCCATTTTTTTCAGAGAAAACGGCAATATCTGGACAGGAAACAGCATTTTCTGCAGAGAAACATTGTTTTCTGTGCAGAAAATGCAGGTTCTGATACAGACAATGTTCCAGTTGGGAAAATTTTCACTTTTTGTGTGGAAAATGCTGTTTTCTACACAAAAATTCACTAACACCTAAGTTTTGCACAGATTAACTCTCCAATTGTGAACATTGTCAGTTCAGGATTCTCCTCATCAGGGTCTCCCAACACTCATGAAAGATTTTTTTTTTTTTTTTAAAAAAAAAAATTTCAAATATTTTTGAATATTTGTTCTATTCTTAGTCCCAAGTCATTTAGGTCTCTCAAGGTAAGGTAACCTTGAACAGGTCTCAAAATATAAGCAACCAGTCTAGCTGCATCATAACCAGTATAAATGTGATTTTGGCCAGAATACTATCAAATCAACTGTTAAATGCTGAGTCAACATATAGGTAAAACCTGTCTCAGTGACCATCTACTCTACTCTAATTGAGACTAACAAATTCAGGGAATTGTCTTTTACTTTGACATCTCAAGTCTGAACCTTGGTCCACATTGCTTGTGATCACCTCCTGGATTCTTTGTGTTTGCTCATGTCTTAGGTGAGATCCTAAGTTCCATTGTTTTCACTAGAAGAAGTGTGAATAACTATGTCCTTAAATGTACTCTATAACTTCCCTACATACTGTTTCATTGGATGGTCTTGGGTTTGAGTAATGTGAAAGAGGACAAAAGCCCCTTCTTTCTATTCATTTCTGCCACACAATGCTCATTTTTTTTCTAAATAAGCTTCCTATTTGACATTGCAAAACAAAACAAAACAAAACAAAACAAAAACAAAAACCCTCCCTCTTCCCTGAAGCATTATGCTTATGCACACATACACCACATAAATAAGAGTGAAAAGCCTACAAAGCCTGGATGTGTAGTCCAACCCAGTTATGTATAACCATGTATAACCTGGTAATACTTGATGAGAGAGAACTTCGTATATCAAGGAGTGCTACCATTTTGATGAAACACTTCTGCTACATTCTTCCTCACCCAGGAATATTTTTGCTCCTCCTTGAAACTTTTTGACCACCCAGGGAACCCTCCCTTGCCACTCCTCATGAGCCTTCCATTTGCTGTCAAATTAAAAGATAGAAACTCTCTGTCTGAATCGACTTAATCTGTATCGTTAAATAATTCATGTTGATTTAGGAAAGCTTTATTCCTAATGGGAGTTTGAGGAAAGCAGAGTCAACATTTTTTTTAAAAAAAGCTGCAGAGATGACCAAGGGAGGAGCAAAAAAGAAAAAAAAAACAATAAAAGGTGAATGTAAAAATTAGTTGTATATCAATTATTAATTGTACATTTCTAGAGCAGTCTCTTGTATACTCAGGAAAATCTGCCTTTGGCCTCTCATGAGCCTCTCCCAACTTCCTCAGCTACTTCATACTTCTATGAAACTTGATTTTACCAGGCTTCAGTTGCTGCATGGCAAATCAAACTTGCAATTCTTTCACTTTTCAAGTACAGAGAGCTGACTTTAAACATCACATCCAGTTGAAATCTGGCAAAATGTGTCAGAATTGGGCTATCAAATTGTGATGTATTCTGACAGATTTAAAGCATGCAACCCAAGTGTTTTCTGTACCATTTACAGACAATTAGTGTGCACACTTGTAGCTACATTTTCCATAAATCTCCAGGAAGCACAATGTTAATTATGAGAAGCTGCATCCATCCAACTCTGCCTAACCTGATGCCCTTGCATAGCTTTCGAACAAGCTGTTATCTGGCTTTTCATCTGCTGTCTTGAAAATATGGTTAATTATTTCATATTGAAAAAAGGAATAATATATTAATATCATATTTGGGGTATTTTAACTGTGAAAGTTAAAAGTTTATCTGTGGGACACTAAGGAATTGCATTGATCCTGCAGGACATCTTGGACAGCTATATATCCCCACCTCAAAAAAGAGGTGGCTGGAGGTTGTTGTTTTTTGCTCTCATGTCACATGAGAAAAATTTTCATCATATTTTGGGGCATGCCTGGGACATACTAATCCCAGGAGAGGACTTTTTTAACATTAGGAAGTGAGCAAAAGTCACTTCTGGTTCACTGTTTATTTTATAAAAGGCATGAATATAGAGCAGTGTTGTATGCTGGCAACCTTTAGCTCTTTATTTCTGGACTGAAATCTTCTTGATTAGAGTTGATAACAGTAATCAGTATTCATGGGACTGTTCTGTCTATACTGTCAACTGATCATAGAATCATAAGTTAGAAGAAATCACAAGGGCCATCCTCCTCCTTCTCATATGGCATGGTTTCCAGACCTTTCACCCTCTTCTGGATATGCTCCAGCTTGTCCACATCCTTCTTGAATTGTAGTATTCAGAACTGGACACTGTATTCACTGTGACCAGAGAAGAATACTTCCCTCATTCTACACAATATCCTCCTACTGATGCAGCCTAGAATTACATTGGCTGTTCTAGCTGCTGCATCACACTGTTGACATGTTCAACTTGTGGTCTACTAAGACTCCAAGGTCCCTTTTGCATGTACTGCTGTCAAGCCAGGTGTCACCCATCCTATATCTGTGCATTTCATTTTTACTTCCCAAATGTAGTATTCTACACTTCTCCTCATTTTGTTAGTTTTGGCCCAGCATTCTAATTTGTTAAGGTCTTTGAATTCTTATCCTGTCTTCAGGGGTATTAGCTTACCCCTCCTAATTTAGTGTCATCTGCAAATTTGATAAGCCTGCCCTTTACTCTATCATCCAAGTCATTGATGAAGATGTTGAATGGCACTGGCCCAGGACAAAAACCTGTAGCACCTTGCTATGATCTACATCTGAGGTTATTCCTGTTGGGACTAATACTCCCTATCACACAATTTTCACTCCTGCTTTTGCCAATGAAAAATAGTTGCATAAATAAGATAAACACACAAATCAACATACATGTTAAAGAAAGTATGTAAAAATATTGTGCAAATTTCAGTGTAGTATGAAAACAGAAACTTTTGCACTCCAGTATGAAATGAAGATGGGAAGCAAAGCTGGATTCAAATAAAAAGAGACCAAAAGATTTTCACATCTTTACCATAAGATGAAAAAATGAGGAGTCAGGACACAGTGCAAAGGCTTCTAAGTAGTGAACAGCATCATTAACAGATAAAACTGCTAGATGCATGCTGCTCACAGCTTCTACTTCTCCAAGAGATCTTTTCAACATTAGAGCCATCCATCAGTTCTGGAACCCCTTACAGGACACTTGCCAAATATGGGTGCTTTCTATATCTGGGTTTCTTTGGTTCATTAATGGTTTCAGGTTTGTTGGCTTCTAGGAAAGACAGTCAACACAGCACAATAGGAATGAAATGCCCTTGAACAACCTAAAGGAGTGCTAGTTGTGAATGTTAGCTGGGTCAACCTCAGATGAATGCTTTTAAGGAGAGTTTGTTTTTAACAGCCACCAGAAAATTGGAGCAAAGATTATTCTCCTTGCATACAGCCATCACCTTGATGCAACACTTCCATCAGTGAAATCTGATTGTTGTAGAGTATCATGCTGTCAAATATAATCCACAGATACAAGTAACAACATAATAAATTTTCTACAGCACTGAAAGGATGCACAAGGCCAGAGTTCTTGGCTAATGTTGTTGATTAATTATAAACTTCACTTAGATGTCATTCCTCTGTGCAATGTAGGGGAACCCTCAAAGTCCTCTGCACTGTGTCATCTCTCTCACACATCATGGCACATGAATCCGACTGACTCTCCAATTGCAAGACAGAACTGAAACCTCCAAAAATAGTCAGGAAACTGGATCTCTCAGCCTTCCTGGAGGTGTCCCTGGAGGTGACCCCCCCAGTGGAGTATCCAACTATGACTCTCCTTGGATTCAAGTGATACCTCCCCTGAACTGAGCACAGTCCCACAAGCCTTCCCACTCTAACTTCTCATGCCCAGGGGCCACGGAATGTATTTCATTTCAACCCTATTCAAATGCATACTTGTATAAAAAAATTGTAGTCACTTTTAACTAAGGCCCTCCCTCCATTCCAACTGCCATCACTCTGGTCTCAGAATGAGAGAATAAGAAGCAGTTTCTACTGGATTTAATCCCCTCCTCCACTGCCATGCCCTTTCCTTGTGTGTCCTGTCTTTAGATTGTAAGCCTGAGGGGAGAAAACTGTCTAATTACCAATTTGTAAGCTGCTCTAAGAGTATTTCTGAAGAGCAGTGTATAAACGTAATAAATAAATTTAAGTACTACAAAAATCCTTCCAGGAAGGCAAGGTATCTCTTCCAGGTCTAAGGAAGGCAGGATTTCCCTTACAAGAGTTTCATTACAAGGATAAAACTGGGGGTATGCAATTGTGACCCTCTAGAAGGTTATGAGTAGCAAATGCCCATCATTCCTCACTACTGGCTATATGGCAACAGCTGAGGGAGTTGTCAATAATATTGTGGAAGGGCACACATTTACCAGTCCTGATTTAAAGCTTCAGTTGGGTCCAGAAAATTGGTTGTCTGGATAATCTAGCTGTCTGTTGTCCAACCTAAGCCTGAATTATGCTTCACAAGGAGCTATCCATGATCCTGAAGAACCATGAGCTGCATCATGCCTTATCTTGACATAATCCCACCAAAGGTTCCAGCCTAGAACCAGAGACTCAGATATTAGGAGAGGGAAGTTTCAATTACCAAAAATTGTCTTTTTTGTCTGGGTGTTCAGACCTTGTTTGGTATTGTCAACACCCTTTTCCCAGGCTTTTCAATTTTGCATCACAAGCAGCATATGCTGGGTAGTCGCAAAGTTCTGTGGCCATCTGGTAATCTTAGACAATTCTATTAGCATGATGCTCTCCAGTGGTACAATGATTTATGATATCTCTAGAGGCCCTTGCCTGCTCTTATGTCAGTACATAAGAGCACCCCTAACAGATATGGCAACATTTTTTATCAAATTCTTTTCCACAATAACCCTAGAGCAAAGGGATATAATTATTCCCATTTTACAGGTTGGAAACTGAGGTTTAAAGGCATGGCTCACCCAAGTGAATTCTATGCTGACCACCAAACTGAGGACTTCAGTTAGGATTTAGATACTTACTTTTTTAAGCATCTTTAAATGCTTAACCATTTTGCACATGTGTATCCCTCTTTCAGCCCGAGGGATAAATTCAGTTTCAGAGAACTTTCCCATGGCTCCAACTAAAAGGTTGTGGCCAAAAATATACTTTGAGAGAATCAACTTCACCTTTTTAGAATGGATTTGAAAAATGCTCTACAAATGCTGGGAACCATCTAAAAGATGAGGACACAAAGAAGGGACCCAGAAGAGGGCAAAATTCAGTCCCAAAGCCAGAGGTTTCTCTGGGACGTTATCACATGGGGGCAAATCTGCTGGTTAATCCACACAAATCCCAAACATAAACTGGATTTGTGCCTCGTGTTTTCACATGACATCGGTTTCAGGTTTGTCCACATCTGGACAGAAAGTGGACAGAAAGTGGACAGAAACTGGTGTCAATGGAGATCTTTTGAAATTCAGTTGTTTGGAGGAAATGCAAATGCGCAATTAAGGTAAATTCGCATTTGCCGTAATGTGAAAAGCAAATGTGCATTTGGAAGCATTTCCCCACATTTTCCCATGGTTCCACGGGGTCCTCGAGTCAGCGTCTCCTTCCCTTCCCCCTCAGCAGACGGCTAATTGAGCCGTCTTGGGGCAGGGGAGGGGAGGGGCAGCCGCACGATCGGAGCCCCAACCCCTTCCCCAGGTCGTCCTCGGAGCAGCTGGCCCTCTGCATGGCCGGCGCTCCGAGGAGGACCTCCTGCCGCAGCATTTGCACGCAGTGCGGCGGAAGAGTCACCGAAGGTGTGCCGCAGCCTTTTGTGGCGCACCTTCAGCGACTTGAAGGACGGGCGGCCATGGGCCGCCCTGGGAAGCTGCACTGCAGGGCCGAGGTATCCCCACACCTCGGCTCCACGGCGCAGCTTTGCCACCCCTGAAAGGAGCGCTAAATTGGTGCTCCTTTCACAAGTTGCCGAAGGTGCGCCGCAAAAGGCTGCAGCACACCTTCAGCGACTCTTCCGCCACAGCATGTGTGAACGCTGCAGCGGGAGGTCCTCCTCGGAGCGCAGGCCATGCGGAGGGCCAGCTGCTCCGAGGACGACCTGGGGAAGGGGTGACAGCCACGGCGAGTGACAGCTGCGGCAGTGACAGCTGCGGCGAGCATAGCTATATCTGCGCATGTGCTAGAAGATCATTTCTAGTACATTTACGGGATTTTCTCACTTGTGTGTGAACGTTAAATGCGGTTTCAGCGGGAGCTTACTGTAAATTTGCAATTAAGGTAATTACATGTGAAAGCCATTTGCGAAATCAACGTTTATTTTCGGTTTATTTTCGGGATGTCTCATTTCCACTTTATTGTCGGTTTGTGGCCCACGTGTGATAATGTCCTTAGTGTGGATTTGCATGTCATGACAGCAATGGGGGGGGGGGGGGACAACAGTCCAATACGAAATGATTCCATGGCAAGCAACACCAATTTTTCAACAACCTAATATTTCCATTTAGAAAGAGATGAAGCATGAATGACATTTATTTGTCATAGCTTGGCACGTCTTCTGAAGGGCTATTCTCAGATAGGGATACTTAGAGTGGTATGAGCCCTTTTTTGGTTCCTCCAGCTAGGACTGCTTGATTTTTTTTCCCAAACAGCAATATGGGACAGCCTTCTCTGTCACCAAGCCATCTCAAGACCAGTACACATGAGGCATGCCTATAGAAAGCCCACCAGGCTTTCCTGAGATTAGAGATCTCATAGGAGCCCAGGAACCCCTTCATACTGCACACTTTTAGTGCTGTGACTCCTTTTCAACTGTCATGGCAAGATCTAAGATATTCTGGGATTTAGAATCACAATCATATAGTGGTGTCTCTACACTGGGTGTGGTGGCACATGCTCCCTCTTCTCCATGCCACCTTTTCCCGATGAGGAAAAGGATGGGATGGTGTGCAGGAAGGAATGTGGGGATGGCACCCAGGAGGCACAAACCCATGTTGACTTTTTGCAATTATGGCATTCCTTTCTAAATACTGACAGGTTCTCTGTTTAATAATTTGCTCTGACTTGCATGTTGCTGTTGTTGTTCTTGTTGTTGTTGCTGCGTGCCTTCAAGTCATTTCTGATTTATGTTGACCCTAAGGCGAATCTATCATAGAGTTTTCTTAGCAAGATTTATTGAAATGAGGTTTGCCTTTGCCTTCCTCAGAGGCTAAGAGCATGTGACTTGTCCAAGTACATGCAATGGATTTCATGGCCAAGTGGGGAATCAAACCCTGGTCTCCATAGTTGCAGTCTAATACTCAAACCATGCTAGCCTTCAAGAGCCAGTGTGGTGTGGTGGTTTGAACATTTAATGATGACTCTGGAGACCAGAGTTCAATTCCCTGCTCTGCTATGGAAACCCACTAGTTGACTTTGGGCAAGTCACACTGTCTCAGCCTCAGGGGAAGGCAAAAACAACCCCCCTCTGAATAAATCTTGCAAAGAAAACCCTGGAATAGATTCACCTGAGGGTTGCCATAAATTGGAAATGACTTGAAGGCAAACTACAATTTAGAATGTCAGCCAAGGAGTTCTAGTACATTACCAATCCCCAAGATTCCATAGTATGCCACCATGGCTAAAGTGAAAACAAAATGTTATAACTGTGAAGTGTAAATGGTTCCTCCTCCTCTCACAAGACTTATTGAAGGTGAGGTCACTGGATGGTCATCTGTCGGGGATGCTTTGATTTTGAATTCCTGCATGGCAGGGGGGTTAGACTGGATGGCCCTTGTAGTCTCTTCCAACTCTATGATTCTATGATTTTACGATTCTATTATTCTATGATTCTATACTCACCTCACCCACCTGGGCCTGTAGTACTGAGAGCAAGAAGATCTGATACCAGATGCATTTGCAACAGGCAGACCTACCCATGCAAAAATGCTGAGTCTGCTGTGAGCATGGCTAGCATCTGCTCTTCCTCCTCTCACTATCTATCTATCTATCTATCTATCTATCTATCTGGGGGGGGGGGGGCTGGGGTTGTTCAAAGACAAAAAATATACCAGACAGTCAGCTCCAAGTCTTCTTCAACATTCTGAGCTGCAGTAATACTGGTTCACTTCATTAGACCTTGTGGTAAATTCTATCACTGAAGGTCTTTGATAAGAGATTGGGCTGCCATCTTGTGGGAACACCACAGTCCATTTCCTCAAACAATATATGGAACTGGATGGCCTAAGAGCATCCCTTTTAACTTCATGTTTCTGTAACTGGTCCTGGTTCTCTACAATCTGAGGTAAAAGTCTTTTCCCATCACCTCATACCTGATTTGACCAGTGACTTTCTGCATCCAAATATGCACTCTGCCATTGAACTGGTGTTCCTCTTGTCAACTCTGTTTTCAGAGGAACAGCAGCTCCTTTTCCTTCACACACACACCCATGCTCCATGCTCATTTCTTTCCCTCATGGCAATGCAACTGCTATTTCAAAGTTTCTATTTGCCTGGTTGCATCTGAGGTCTGGAAACTCAATCCTAACTAACATGTCTACAACCCCCAGCTTGCCTAGCGGGGTCTGGAATTCATTCATGTTCCCATGAGTGCAGCAAGATCTACAAGGTAGCCCTCTGGCTCCTTAAACTGCTCGGCTGGCAGATGCATATTTTAACAGCGCACATCTGTTGGCTATATCATATCTCATTTTTGCCTTCCCTACTTTGTGCTTTGATAGAAGACCTGAGGGAAACCTCCAGTGGTTACAACCAAAGTGTTTGCTTTGCAATTTTGTACCAAAGCTGTTGGATTTCCCCCCATTTTCCCCTGCTCTCTGAGTCCTAATCAGCCTCTTGCTTTATTTAATTAATACTTCAACTTAGTTAAACAGATCATAAATTAGCATGCTCTTGCATTTTAAAAAAAGTGCCAGGTAGCAAGGAAGCCTCTGGTGGGTTCCAAGAGATTTCCCTGCACAGCTCAGCTTGCTAAATGTATCTACGTGTGTAGTATGGAGCCAAGGGGAATGTTTTATGAAGAATGAATGAATTGCCTTTACCTTTAGGAAATGATTTATGTGGCTATAGCTGCACAAGTGCTCCACTGTCTATGTTAGGTAGAGGATGTAGGCTAGTGAAGAATTCATGGATGAGAGAAATGAGGAAGAACAAGACATGAGTCATTTATGGACTTTTCACAGAACTACCTAAAATGACCCGCAAATATAACAAGGTACATCAATGATGCACAACACTCTGGTCATGATGACCCCATTCAGCATTGGTTGGGAACAGACAGCAGTGTCACTAGGCTTGGTGTCACCCCACTGTAGTTAACTCATGTTGTCACCCCCAGGCTGCCTGGCACACACCCCTGCCATGTCAATACTCCCTGAGGAGTAGATTGGGCTACTGTGGAAGAAAAAAGCCAGTCTCCTTGTTACCAATGAGTGATAGACTGGAGCACCCAAAGGGGCTGTTGCAGGCTAGTCCATTCTACTCGCCATGTTCACAAGTCCCAAAGGGGGTCAAGGCACCCCTTTGGTGCAGGGAGAGGCCTCCAGGAGTTTGCAGGTCCCTGGAGAAGAGGCTAACTGCAGAGCCCATGAGGAGATACACAGAGGTATGCTTATGTTTACTCTTTGGGTGCCCCAATGGGGTCTGAAATGCTGGTAGGTAATTCAGCAGTGTGAGAGGAAGGTCTAATTAGATCCCCTGCTGGGTAAAGCTTAGACACTTGGGCCATTCCACAGCTCGGAGCTGCTGGGCCAATAGTCCAAAATTAGTAGTCAATCACGGTGCTGAGGAAGAGAGGCTGGCCTCTTTGCTGCCAACAGGGAGGTAGACTAGGACACCTGAAGGAACTGGTCATGTCCCAGGCTGTTTTGGTCTACTCACCTTGTTCACAATTCCTAAAAGAGTCCAGGTGCCAATCAGTGACAGGAGTGACCTTCAGGAATTCACTGTGACATGTTGAAAGCATTCTAACTGGTTTCCTTGATACTTTTGGGGAGGTGGACAGGTCCTTCCCAAGATCTTCAGTCTGTGGAAGTCCCAGTCTACGTATGAAAGTGCACACCAGAAGGCAGTCCTTTCCCACAAACACACCAGGAGACACACCTCCCTGGTGACATCCCTGAGGGCAAATTAGCTGGGCTGAGAAAAAAGGGTAGAATCCTGCCAACTTCAAGAGCCAATCAAGGAACAGCAAAGGGGTATATGCTGTTATTATAAGGTATACATTGGAATAGTAACTTCTGGTTCTTCTTCGTGGTCTCTGTGAATCACACAATTGGGTTATCCTCTGTCTTCACAGTGCATCTTCAGAAACTTTTAAGAGTTATTACATAAGCACTTTGTTGGTAGCCCTACCCACTGAGTGACCTACCAGCTTGCTTCCCAACTAAGCCCTCAATTCCTTTTTGTCTCACACAGCAGCAGCATCTGAGGAACACTTCAGAGTTTAATTTTCCTGTCAGACTTTAATTTCTGTGCTTGACAGGAAATGTCTTGTATTTTGGTGGTTATTTCTTCATGTTTCTTCATTTTCCATTCATATTTTAAGAGCAGCACCGCAATTTTTAATACCAGAGTTAAATGGCCACTCGCCTTGCCTTTTGTGCTTGGCATAAGCTGACTGTGATACTAGGTGAGGCTGATGGCTCTACTATATTAGCAGAGCCTATCTGAGGCTTTTGGGGCAGTTGGGAAATGGTCTAACCTGATGGATCATTGGCTTTTTGTTCTCTGCATTACCTTGATCCTCTTCAGTTCTGACTCCATGGACTTGTTGGACCAATTGGCCCTCAGATGATCTTACATGGCACCTATTCCTACACCAAGTAAGAAGCATCAAATAGTAACTGGACCAGCATTACCATTGGCCACAGACCATTCTGACACCCCTGCAGGAGGAGATTATTAAGGGCCCACTGTAGGTACCATGTCTTCACTCTGTATGGAAGGAATCGGGTGAAGTTGGTCTGTCAGTATCGAGGGCTTATTATTGGCACCATTTCTCGCTCCACACAGACGAATCCGAGGATGTGGTTGCTCCTTCCGTACTGAGGGCCAGTACGATTTCTTGTTCCATAAGGATGAAAATGAAAATGTGGTTGTTCCCTCCATACTGAGGGCCAGTACCATCTCTCACTCCATACAGATGAAACTGCAGAGGAATCATGAGATGGACTGCATCCCTGTATACTGATTACCTAATGTTGGTACCATCCTCTTGTTCCTTATGAAGGATGCTATGGAGAGAAGGCAGAACTTTGCCAGCCCTAGAAATAGCCAATAGAAAGTTAACTGGCAGCAGCCAATCAAATCGAAGGCTGGGGATTAAAATTAGTCGGTTGGTGACTGTTGGAATCAGATAGGGTTGAGTTTGGAGCTGAGAGGGATAGTTACAGTGAGGGTTCCAGAGGGGAACAGTTATTGTGAGGTTTCTAGATAGAAACTGAGTGTTAAAGTCTAGACGTGAGGGACTTAATACCTGTGAAGAACTCCAAGTGAAGGACAAATAGTGAAGAGATATCCTGAGGGATATAGACAGCCATAGTGGCAGGTTTATTAATTAGGTCCAAGGAAAGTAATCCAGAAGAAGGACTGTGTGTGATTATCCTGGATAACAGTAACTCTTATTCTCTGAGGAGAGTGGTGTACAGGAAACTGTCACTGTAACAAAACTGAAACTAAGAAAGGAAAACTCTCAAGTGAAGCATACAAATACATGAAGTAACAAATGTTTATAACTAAATATCTATTATTTGAAACATCTTCTAAATAAAGTAAAAATTAAAAGCTTGTCTGCAGCTTGACTGAATATCCATGCTACTAACAGTCAAAGAATTTTACAGCATAGTTAAAGTACACTTCTGACATTTATGTAAGAGTGAAGCAGTTTCACAAATAGATTGGAAGTCACAAGAAAAGTAAAGTGGCTTAAGTGAGGTAAACAATAAGAAAAAGCATTATAAATTTGGTGGCAGTGGTGGGATAACAAAACCCATGGGGGCTGCTGCAAAAGTAAAATAGTTGGGTGTCTGAGGGTTTCCGTCACAAATTTAGTGGCAGTGGTGAGATAATAAAACTAATTTGGCTGCCACATAAGAGTAAGAAAAAGTGGTCTTCACAGATGGATAACAGGATTGTCTCGCTATATCAAGGGCTGATTGTTGGTAACAGCTTCTCCATACAGAGAAAACAGTCAATGTGGTTCATCTCTCTATAGCTAGGGCTGATCATTCCATATGGAGGGCTGATTTTCAGTTCTATCCTCACTCCATACAGTGGAAACAGAAGAGGCTTCCCCTGTATGAAGGGCAGATAGTTGATCCCTCTATACTGAGGGCAGATTATCGGTACCAACGTCTCACTACATATAGAGGAAACATAACAAGTTGATCGCACTGAGGGCCAGTGGTTCAATAACTTCTTCTCTTTCCATACAGAGGACACAGAGGAAGTGATTGATCCCTCCATACCAAGGGGCTATTGTTAGTACTATTTCTTTCACCCCATACAGAGGAGATGTGATTCATCCTTCTGTACCAAGGCTCTCGATACTGAGGCCTGATCATTCAATACCGTACTTTCTTTTTCTCCATAAAGAGGAGACAGAAGAAGTGGTTCATCTCTCTGTACCAAGGTCTGCCCTTGTTACTCTCTCCATACTGAAGCCTGGTCATTTGACACTTTCTCTCCATACAGAAGAGATTATTCACCTGTCTGTACCAAGGTCTGCCCTTGGTACCAGCCTCTTGCTTTATACAGAGGAGATGCAACAAATCACTCTCTCCACACAGAGGTCTGATCATTCAATACTTTCTTTCTCTCCATACAGAAAAAACAGAAGAAGTGATTCATCCCTCTGTACCAAGGGCAGATCATTGGTACCCTGTTTTCACTCCATACAAATGAGACACAACAGATTGATCCCTCCATACCAAGGGCCAATCATTGATACCATCTTGGACATCTTCAAAAGGATGGAAACTGGAAAACTACCTGCTGGGGATACTTTAGCTGGAAATCCTGCACTGAGCAGGGATTTGGACAACTCTGTGATTCTGGGACTCTATGATTCTTTGTGTTTTTACTTTAGTACAGAAAAAACAGCATTTCTGTACAGAAAAGAACAATTCCTGAGCATTTCCTCATGTGTAATTTTTTTTGTATCTAATAAGTCTCAATCTGCATACAGTCCTTAAAGCTGTACAGTGCCTAAGGACTTTCTTGCAGCAAATTAAAACACAATATAATTATAGCTCTATGATTCCACTTTAACTGTCATGGTGGCATCCTATGGAATCTTGGTATTTGAGGTTTAGGAGAGGACTTTGGGAATTCAGAAACCTCTAGGGCCTCACCAAATTACAAACTCCAGGATCCCACAGAATGGAACCATGACAGTTATAATGGAATGGTATTGCTGTAATTGTTTAGTGTGAAACTCATGACAAAATTACTCATTCTTGCCTGTGATAATGAAACCTACAAAGATTTACATCCATAGTGGTGATTTTACAGCCATTCTTTCCACAATGCTCTGGGTTGTACAGGAGCATCCTTGGTGCCAATCATCTGTTGGGAAGATGATCCAGTCACTAAATGTCTCTTGCACAACTCAGCAAGCTGCAGCAGGAGCAGCAGTAAACTGATTCAACCCTCCCTGTGAGATCAGATCCATCTACCACCTTTGGGTTCAGCAGTGTTCACAGTGCAGGTTTTAACTTGTAAAGCAATGAACTAGCAGCCTGACTATCTAAAAGACTATCTCCTCATACCCAATCCATTTCTCATTCTTTAAGATTATGCTCCACAGAGCTGCAGCAGGTGATTGCCCTAGCTTTAGTGAATGACCAGAGGCAGGGGCTGGCATCCTGTTACTGATTGACACATACAGCAGTCACTGCATAAAGCACATGCAGATGAATACTGTTCATTGTGCATTGCGCACATTAAATTTGAGATGTTCAGTTAACACATAGACATGTTAAAAGCTTTCAACTGGTAGATTATTTTTGCTCTCTCAACACTGTCTTGCTTCATTTAAATTTCATAATGTTTTTTCATGGTTATATTTTTGTAAATGTTAATTTGATTTCATTATCTGTAAGCTGCCTTAGACTCTGAGAAGTGGAAAGGCAAAAGAAAGATGATGTATTCTAATTGTACTTGTAGTTCCACATTTGCTTTCTAAATATTATCTGCATACTGGTGATAGGTGAGCCAAAGTCAAATCATGTGAAGTCAAGCCAAAAATAGTCTCAGTCTCTCCTCTTCCTCTTCTGGGCTGTTTAACTATTTTTCCAGCTACCAGTTGATCAGCAATGGTGGCAGAATTGAAGGTTTGCTTTTTAGAATTTATATAGTTTTGGAATGTTTTAAAAACATGGATAGTTGAATCCATGGATAAAAAAATAATCAGTGGATAAGGAGGGCTGACTGTACTTTGAAGCAAGCAAGCAAACTAGCAAAAGTACCAAATGTTGGCATGGATTTCCTGGGGACATCCCTTACCATTTATCTAGGAACAAAACTCCAGTCCCCAGAAGGCACTGGAGGTAAATGATCCTTATGGGCTAAGATGCGCAAACAATTGGACCTCCAAAAGGCTTATGGAACAATCTATTTCCACTACATTTAACTGTGTAGATCTAAAAACAATGTGACAAGTTCTTTAAAATTTAATTAAAGTGCTATCTTTCTCTTCATTTTAGAAGAGGAAAAGAAGGCAGCATCAGGCCCGTCAAGCTATTGGCAGAAATAAGTGGCAGTGGTTAAAAAAAAAAAATTGAGACACATTTGCGGACTTTTTGTTTAGTGGGCATGCATATAGTTAAAGGATGGGCATGCAGAATTAACTCATTTCTTGGCAAGGAGATTATGGGAAATCACAGTTTGGAGACAGTGAAATGTGGAGGCATTTTCAAGAGGTGTTAACAGGGAAGGTGGAAAAGAAAGCAGGAATTAGCAAGGAACCTTTTTAGGAAAAAGAAAGACACAAGGGGAACAGCAACAAAATGTTGCAGAGTGGGGATATATATCTTCATATATTTCATATGTGAAGGGGATGTGATGACTCAGTGATTAAGACACTGGCTCTGATGACTGCAAGATCAGTAGGTCAGCAGTTTGAGGCCCAAGTGCCATGTGATGGAGTGAGCTCCTGTCACTGGTCCCAGCTTCTGCCAACCTAGTAGTTCGAAAGCATGTAAAAGTGCAAGTAGATAAATAGATACTACTTTGGTGGGAAGGTAACAGCGTTCTGTGCAGTCATGCTGGCCACATGACCACAGAGTTGTCTTTGACAATGCTGGCTCTTTGATTTAGTAATGGAGATGAGCACCACCCCTACAGTCAGACACAACTAGACAACCTTGTCAAAAGGGAAACCTTCCTTTATCTTTCATATGTCATTACTGCATTGAAAAATGGGTAATTTTGGGCCTTTGCAGACTGCCAGAAATAGTGCAAATTGAGTCCACTTTAAGGGTTAGGGTTAGTGCTAGGGAATCATGGGAATTGTTTTTTTTTCTGAGACATTGAGCCTTCTCTGTCAGAGAGCTCTCGTGCCACAATAAAATACAATTCCCATGATTTCCTAACCCTAACCCTAACCCTAACCTTAACCCTAACCCTTAAAGTGGACTCAATTTGCACTATTTCTAGCAGTCTGCAAAGGCCCTTAATCAGTTTTCTCTCCACTGTGTGATATCATAAAGGTTTATTCACAATTTTGACTCTTATTCACATTTTGGGACTTTATGGAAATTTCATTTGCTAGAAAACCACATTTTTTCCTCACCAGAATTCTTTTTGGTGCAATTTTTTTTCTGTACAAGACATTTTTCTTTAACATAGGAAGCAGTTCCTGAACACAAATCATTGCTTTTGTGAACAAAACAAGTCCTCTCCCCTGCCCCCACCTTTGCAAACAAATTGCAAAGTGGCAAAGACCTTTGTGACTGTTCTACTTTTTCTTAGTGGGGTGTCTCATATGTTAAGACCAGAGGCATGCTGGTTTATGTTATTTGTTTCTGCATGAGAGAACAAATAATTTAATCTATTTTTCCTCCCATCTAGGAATACTTCTAAAACTGTATTGTTTTCAGACATTCTCATAGAGAGGGAAGGAAAGTCTCTCATCCTTTTCCTGCCTGACAGAGACATGTAATGCCACTTTGTGGGAGGTGATGGAGGGCAAAGTCAAGCAAGGCTCACCATTGACAGAGAAGGGCAAGCAAGATGATCAAAGGTCTAGATATCAAGTCTTATGAGGAACAATCTAGGAAACTGGTCATGTTTAGCTTGGAAAAGAGAAGACGGAGAGGTGACAGGATAGATATCTTTAAATATCTGAAGGGATGTCATATAGAAGACAGAGCAAGCTTGTTTTCTACTGCTCCAGAGACTAGGATATATGTCAGGACTATGTCTGCATGCATGAGTTCTGTCAGGTGTTATGCTTGGGTTTGTAGTAGTTGTTTCGGGATTTGGGAGTAGTGCTGTGGTGTTAAAATAGTTTTGAGAAAGGCAAGCCTTTGGAATGCATGAGCTGTGGGAGGAGGCGAGTTGGTGTTTGGAGGTATCTGGATGGAGGGGGATTGGGTGGAATCTTAGGCTGGACAAAGATATTGCTGGTGAGAATCTTTGGAAGGGGGGGGGGCTGACTTGATGAGGGAAGAAGAGCTATGGGAATTGGAGGTGGGTGCTAGTTTTGGTGCCAAGGGTGTGGGGTGGAGTTTTTGAATATTCTTTCTGTCTCTGTTTGTGACACCCTTTTCCCTTCAAGGATGAAAACAAACAAACAAAAACAACTTTATTTACTTCTTCAGCAGCGAGTACTCCTGTCCAGAATTCCCAGCTGGACAGGGAGCCATGCCTTCTTCCAGGATATGTCATTCCATTCTCCTTTCTGCTCCCAATTATTCCATTCCCCACTTAATATTTGCATTTGTTAGTACACTATATGGGGAGTCAGTTGTTGTTTAACAACAAGAAGATGATAATTTGTTGCACTGAGACATGTTAATATTCAGGATCTGTTTTCTGACTGCTGGAGTAATGCATGTGTTGAAACTAGTTTTTCACATAAATAAGGAAAGGGGAAGAAAATGTGTTGGATAAGCAACTGAATCACACTTTTCTTC